>CM037034.1:56750462-58108768 GCA_020882235.1 Schizaphis graminum | reverse complement strand
AACAATCGTGAAAAACGTTGATACTTATTAACAAGGAAACACCAGTTTTCAGAGCGTGAACAGTAAGTTAAACTGAATAACACGAAAGGGATATCCGATTAGGACTAGAAAACAATTTATGGAAAAGGGTAGGTTAAGTTTGTATCAAGCTTACGAAGGTCAATGACGTGGTTGGGATGCACAGGTCAGAACTTTACGCGACAAAGGGTGTTTAATTGTGAACATACTTTTATTTTTATTTTTTTCCATATGTCTGGAGGCGTCGCCTGTCTCGACGTCGTTCAATTTTTCAACAATACCATAAGGATGAAAATTGGCGCGAGACACACGTCAACAAATATTTAAGTGCATTATTTCGAACGCGACAAATACTATCTGGATGAAGTCATGAAGGTCCTACTAAATTAATTATACATAGAATTATCTAAATCAGTGAGTATAAAATATGTTTTAAAAATAAAAACTTAACTTGTATATATTATTAAAAGTTTGGTTATATATATTTAGATTATTATATGCAATATTATGTCGATTAAACTAGAAATGACTGGATTTGTGATATTCCAATTAATATAATAAAGTTACATATAATATATACGTAAAGAATAAAATGACAAATATTATAGTATCATTATAAGAGTAAAATAATGTTAAATTTACCGCTTGAAAAATAAGTAATTGATTACCAGAATTCGCCAATACTTAAGGCATTTTTAAAACCAAGATTTAAATTGTAAATTAGCTAACTACATATTGTAAGTATGCAATGATAATATATAATGTAATTAATATAGGTAATTTTGCAGTATACACAATATAATCACTTTTACAAACACGGTATTATAATTGCCGCCTCATAAAATTCTTATAAAAATATTATATTGTACAAATTACAAAATAAGTATGCCAGCATAATCAATCAATTATAATTTATAGTGTATTTGTAGTATAGTGGTTAATGGTTATAACAAGTATTTAAAAATATGTAAGATTAAATAAAATAAAATAAGTTAGTTATAATATTAATTTTAAATATTTGTGATAAAAGTTACAGTTCATTTTAATCACAAAGTATATTATGTTATATCAATGTAATTTGTAAAGTTTTGAACAAAAAATTCAATGTTCCATGTGGCCAAAGAAACTGCAGCCGCGATGAAAAAATCAATAGTCGAAATTTATCATCCGTAGGTACCTACCGCAGTAAAATGATCCCTCCCTTTAGTTTCAGAACGAAATTACATTTATTTTTCCACTGCACGGGACAGCATTTACCATTTTTCCCCATTACAAGATAGTCATCGATTTATTTCCCTGACAAACGAGACTCGGAGAGAGTACAGGAAAGACAGAGAAAAAGAGAGAGGGGAAATACACATACACAAAACCGGATACTATTGTAATAATAATAATAACAATAATAATAATAATAATAATAATAATCGTAAAATATAATATTAAAAATAATGATAATAGCATATACGATATACACAACGCAGTTGAATGTTATTTAAAAATATAAAATACAATATTTTGCCACACGAAAAAAAGGATCGATGAAACAGAACGTGCATGCACACACACATTTTGTTTCACACAACCACAATAAATATTAAAGACTATGGTGTGTACACACATACATACATATACATATATTATATATATATATTTATATATATATTATACACATACGCCGAACACAATAGTATGGTATTGGTTTATATTGTATAAATATAATAATATAGTGTTATGCTGAATAATACATTTTTATTATTATTGCACACATACACTAAGGCATTCTCGTTATTATCATTGTGCTGTTACGATTCCACCAAGACCCCCTAGCAGCTATTATTATTATTATTATTATTATTATAGTTATGGGTTATTATTATTATTATCATTATTATTATTATTATTATTATTATTATTACTATTATTATTATTCCGACTGTACCCCAAAGCAACTGCTACATTAATAAAATAAGTCTGATGTCGGAATAAAAATATATATTTGGTAACCCTCTTCCCCTTCTATCCGCTCACTGTATTTATATATATATATATATTATATATTATAAAGACGGAAAGATATGAACAGAACCGAGGGGGGCTATAATAATAATAATATTTAACTATACAGTCACGTAGCTCCGCATTAAAGTAATTATTATATAGGAATATTATGTGTCTTTTTGTTCTATTCTCGTCTCTAAACAGAGACGGAAGACTGGTGTGTGTGTGTGTGTGTGTGTGTGCATTGAGAGAAAGAGAGAGAGAGAGAGAGAGAGAGAGAGTGAGTGAGAGCGCGCGAGTGAGACAGCGAGAGACGAGAGAAGGGAAGAGAAAATGTATAATATAATATCTGATGGCGTATATTATGTGTACACATTATAATAATATACCAAACGATTATTATTTTATGCCTGTGTATGTGTATGTGTCGGTTTTTGGGGCCCACCTGGGAACTGGTTAGCGTTGACGGTCTAATGGATATATTTACTGTGTATGTGTGTGTTGTATGCACAACCGGAATAAAATAAATATTAATATTTAAACATGGGCGCACTTCGCGAGATAATACTTATCTATTAAATAAAGGGTGGTGGAAAACATGTAACAATATAGGTAGTTTTACCGTGTTGTGAATGGTAACCTTCGTTGGTAACTTAGCCGAGAAATTCACCAAATCAAAATAAGTGAATTAGTAAAAAAAAGTTTATCTATTAAATTATAAAAATTAGTAGTAATAAAAAAAATATGAAAATATTTCAAATATAAATATCTGAGGTTTATTAATCTTTCATAAACAACAACTTTTACTGGCCTACTTAATTTTATGTTAACAATACCGCATAAAATGCAAAATATGCACAAATAAATTGCAATATAAACAATAATACTTCGTGCAAAATAAAGTACATTTTCTTGGAACAAAATATACGCCGCTTGATTTAAGGTAACGTAGTTTAAAAATTGCATAATGTGTATGATATATACCTACTTATATGCGACAATCAAAGCTGATAAATAACTTCTTCCTTACATACAATTATTTAAATTAATACATACGACAACGATTGCGTAAAATATAATATAATAGACGTATGTAATATTATATATATATTATATATACAATTATATATATATATATATATAATTGGAAAAAATATATTTCCTTCGTGAGATTTTATTGTATAGATACATAACCTTAACTTTATATAACTCTATGCTGGGTTACAATAAATAATTATAGCGTACCTACACTGGAAGATAGGCGTATAAAAACGAAATAAAAAAACTCTATCCTATTATCATAGGTAATAATATAATTCTTTATAACCTATAATCTATGTATTCTAGAATTGAATGAGAAAAAATAGTTCGGTTGAATTGAAATGAGTAATTAGTATACAACGTGTAGTTCCATTAGTGAGTTTCCAATTTTATTCGTCTCTAAAAATACCAATGAACATCTGTTGTTATTGATATTTTCTCATTTGTCAATTTTTATTATAAATAAAAACATCTGTTTCAATAAAATAATATAGGGGCCATATAATATCAATTAAATTTTATATAATATAAAATACATAATGCACGCTACTATAAAATAATAATATTAAATAATAATATACGCATATTTATTTTAACCAATAGTTAAAAATTTTAACCCCTATACATGGTCATGTCACACCCGGTGCTAGTCCAGGTCACGAACCGGAGAAACAAATGGACAAAGAGGGGAAATAATGGGTTCTGAGCGAATGCGATAGAGATTAACTGGTAGATCTCACCGTAGAATAACATACTCAACTTGAATGTTGAATACAATGAATAATTCCAAACGTTGATCCCCGTATGTTCTATATCTATGTAATATTTGCGATGACGTAATAGTATAATAATAATAATACATACTTGTATATAGATTTAATAAAATCAAATAAATCAACACCAGTTTCCTATCATGAAAATTATAGTAATAACTTATTAGTTATTACAATATTGCACACGTCCGTAATTGTTATTAGTTATATGAATACATTTATATATAATATTGTGATTTTATTATGTGTTTAAATCACGAATCACATAATATTATACAAAATAACATAATATTGACATATTGCATTGATATAGTTAAACTTTCTGAAAAATTGTATTATTAGGTAACTTAAACGATTTAGGTAGGTACCTATACGGATTATAAAATATCAAAGAAGTGAACAATTTAATAGAATAAAAGAAAACTTCAATTAAAAATTACTGTAAGCATAATATACAAATACATCATCGAATTGATTTCGTTTACCTTCTGTTTTAGATATCAAAATAATTGAATATACATGATAATCGAAAAATATATATCAACTATCTATTTACTCATGCATCAAAGAGGTTTTAAATAATACCATTTATAAAATAAAAATAAAAATACATTTTTTTATTTGTATCAAAAGCTTTACTATAGTATTTTTATTTCAAAAATCTATGCAATGGTAATTATTTACAGATAAAAACGTAAAACTTTGGTGTTAAAAACATGTTTATTAACTTTGAGAAAATATATATTATTCTTTGTTGTTGTATAGTAAAGTTGTCCTCTTTTCATTATGTAAAAATGTTTTACCTACATTGTGAAAAAATATAAAGCTCTTAAAATATAAACGGTTTTTTTTGCAGTTTTAATGGGATATGACATTTTAGTATTAATAATAAATTATATTATATAAATATATATTACAGTATATATTTATGGTAATGCATATAATAATTTATTTACGTCACAAAAATTTAACAGCCCTAACCAATATCATTAAATAATTGTATTTCCATAAAAATAAATATATATTCAATTATAAACAGACAAAAATTAAATTATAATTTAGAGAAATTATTATTTTTAAATGAGATTAAATCGTACACAAAGAAATATTTTATTAAATAAAATAAAATGGAAACGGACAGCAAATAGTTATAAATCATTGCTAAAATACGGAATTTAGAGCGTATAATATTATGATAGTTTTTTGTTAGAAAGGGAAAAAATGATTTTATGAAAAATACAATAAACAAATAAACACGGCCGCTTGGCTGTTCTAGTAGTATCAGAAGACTGAGGGAGAGTCGTCAATGTCAATTAGTTCAAAAATTCATATAACTTCATATATATAACTGCTGCTACGTTGAAAGGGGTGTACAGAGATTTTACAGTAAAAAATTAATCATCATCGTTTTGTGGCACCTAATAAAACTTGCAGAATAATCATGCGGACATTATATAATACATTGGTGTTTACGGAAGAGCAATGGGCGCCACGGTTTCAGGAGCGTATAAAAGAATAATACGTAAAGTCTTTTCCGCGAAAAAAATACCAACCTCAAAAAAAAATATTTTAATAAATGCTTTCAGGTAAGCGAAAACAAAAGCGGGACAAAAAAATTGTTGGATAAAAAAATTGGCGTCTACAACGGTGCTAACACAAGGGGTCCACCCAAGCATCGAACACAAACCCATTTTGTAACCTACGGTGGTGGTAGCTAATATGATATATTCCAAATTCATAGCTAGACGGTTGTGGTGCTTAATTAATGTACAGAGAGAGCTTTCAGTGTTCTAATCGATATTTACAGAGGGTTCCCTATGCCCCGTGTCCCTGCGTCGCATTGTGCGTATTATTATTATTATTATTATTATTATTATATTGTGTTCAGAAATGAATAATGGAAACTATTACTGAAACACCATTCGGCCCCACGTAGAGACATTAAAACTATTTTATGTGCACATTTTATGCACAATGAGTAATCGTGATGTTTCCAGTTTTGGATTATTTTATATATAGATAATAATATGTGCTGTATATCCATACAGTATATATATATATATATATATCTCGAAATAATAATTGTTCGAAAAACAAACAGACACTGAACGCACGCACTCGCGATCGCCAAAGAGTTGTAACTAGGTAAAAAGAATTGAGAAAGGTTTATTGTAATATCATTTTTATACAAACGAATCATATATTATTATATTATTTTTAATTATTCATAGCCATGTTTTTCTCGGTCTAGCTGCAGAGAACCATTATAATTTATAACGTTACTTTCACCGATATTTTCCCATTATTTCTATATCTACTCTAATATTAATAATTATTTTAATAACTTAGACTCGCGATATTATAAATAATATTTTATACTTTTAGATAGGTATATAGAAATGATAATTTTATAGCACTTACGATCGTTGGTACAAAATAAAATCAAATATAAAATATAATTATTATTTTAAATAATGTATTGTATTTAAAAACAACTTTTAATGTATATACTTAAATACTTACATTATTACACGTTTCGATGTACATATTATAACACACATTATCACACACACACACACAAATGACTCATCAATTTATATTCATAGGTGATTGTGATTCATAGAACACCCTAACATTATCACTCTCATGTTTTTCTTTGATTATGATTATGAATTTATTTAAATTAAGATTTTTGAATTGTTAAGTATATTTAAGGGCTAAATTTTTAAATTTTTAAATATTTAACTTCTTATTTTAACACTATTTAAATAGCGTCCTGTGGTGATACCAACTTATTTTTTAAAATTTTTACTATAATTTTTGCAAATTATTACTAAACCGATGGATTTTTTTAGGTATTTCGGAAAGGTACCCTAAATTCAAAATTTCTAATTCAAATTTTTTTAGAAAATCAATTTTCAATTAGTAAATATTTCTGAGCAAAAATTCGAAATTTGTTACCCAACTTTTATCCTTAAAATTAATGTCTCTGTTATCAGGGTGCTATCATGATTTTTGGTGAATATATTGATGAACTTTATTTAAATCAAAATTTGAATGAGTAGTTTCTGAGTTATTAAAATGTATATAATAAGGATAATTATTGTTAAAAACGATTTCACAAAAAAAAAAAAAAAATATTATGCAATAATTAATCTGTTTATGATGTAGAAATATTATTGCACTTGAACAATCTTTATAAATAAAAACATGAAAAAATGTTAATATATCCAAAAATAGTAGGGAATGTGTTCATAGTGAATCACCATGTATTATGTATGTATGTATATTGTATAATATATATATAAATATATAATTATGTTATTAATATTACTATTAAATGTATAAATAAAACTGCACCTAATTAAAGTTCCTACTAGAAAATGATTGTCAACAAATATAATTATTATTTATGTGTTTTATGGATATGGAAAAAAAACATACATTTATATAAATATATTATTATACAATACAATATAATGACAGGAACGAAGGTTACGTATACGATGATGACGATGACAATGACGATAATAATAAAAATATATATTATATATTATGTAGAGTATCTTCTCTGCGTGTGTGTTTTGTGTCTGTGAATGTGTGCTCGCGCGTGGTGTGTGTGCGTGTGTGTGTGTGTGTGTGTGTGTGTATGTGTGTGTGTAAAACCACTTGGGCACAATAATATATAATATGGATAGGTATATATTATAATATATAATACGTTTATACGTACGTACATAAATACGTATAACGTATAAATATATACATGTACGCGCTTAGCACAGGCCATTTAAATCCCGTTTATTCATGTACAAACACACGTGTTCCATTACATCCGCATGTACGCAATGTATAAATAAGGCCGTTATTTACGATATTATAATATTGTGGCCGACAACAAGTCCGGCCATTTGGTCTCTATTGTTGCGCAAAATTCAAACTTGGTGCGTATATTATATTATTATTATTATATTATAATATATTATATTATGAGTAGTACCTATAACTATAACAATATCGACCTCTTTAAAACACGCAGTACTACACCGCCGCCTCCACTGCTGCAGGTACAACTTCCTTCGCCGTCATAATATCCACCTCCACCGTAGTCACCACCACTACCACAACTACCTCCACCTCCGCCGCAACCGCCACCACCACCACACAGCGGCGGCGGAGCTTAAGTCCGCCGAATCGAATGAAGATTGTCTCTCTGGGCTTACAGATTGTATATGATATGTATGTACGTATATAAACCTCCACGGTACACACATGGTTATAATATGTATATACATACATATATTACACGCGCGTATATGCGTGTATATTATTATAGTGTTATACGTATATAATATGCCACACACTTCCACCTACGAATTATTATTTTTCTTTTATTTCATAAATTATATAATCATAAAAATAAAAATAAAAAATAAATAAACCTACAAGGCGGAATTGTTATTTTTATAATTAATGCATTTTTTTTACATTCGACCATATGTGTGTTTGTATTTTTCTCTTTTTATTATTATTGCGAATAATACTAAAAAATATACATTTCGTTCGTGTTCGTGTTTATAAATAATATGTTTTATTGCCTCGCACGGTGTTATTATAAACTTTGTTTATTTCACCGTTTCCTGTTGGTATAATGGTATAAAAATGGTATTTAGACGTACAGGATTCTTCCTCCTTTTTAATATATTTATATATATATATATAATGTAAATATTATAAAATATATAATCGAAAAACATCTTTATGATATGGGGTAAAAATAAACGGTAAAACTTTAATAAAAAAAGGGTAGCTACACCTATAGGTAGGGAAATGTTCTAGAATTAATTATAACATAAATATTTCACAATTTGTTTTTGTATATATAATATATATATATATTATATACACATGAATATAATATTATAATATTATATAAGCTTGACGAAAATAAAACGTCCTGTAGGCGGAAAAACTTCTGTAATATTTTCGGAGGCGTGCCAGTGGAAACTTTTCATTTCTCGCCATTTTATGCAAATAAATAATTTCGAAAAAACACTCAGACGTGAAACAAGTACGTGACGGGTTCTTTTCTGGGAAACAAAAAAAGGGTTCCAAACAAATAACTCCGGGACACGACATAGAGATTGAATGACCCAACGTGTGTTATTCATATTATAACATTATAACGTACATCGATCCGCTGGAAATTAAATAACGAAAAATATATATTGTCAGAGCAATTTTTAGCCCCCTGATACATACGTGCGCGCGATGGTAACACACACACACATAAACACGGGAATCGGGCAATGTGAGAGTTCGAAAATTCAATTTGCGGCCCTCCATTTTCTTTTATTATTTTATTATAAGGACCGCCTGTGCGCTGTTGCAATTTCAATTAAATTTATCCCCAACGTATACAGTCTACTTATTATTTTTTTTAATCATACATTTATTATACTAGCGCATACATATATATGTTTTTTATTTAATAATAATAATAATAATAATAATAATAATAATAATAAAAATAATAATATAATATGGGCCCCGCATATGGGGGCCTTAATTATACGGACTCCTTTCCTTTTATGTTCATTCTCGATCCCCCTCCCGCACCCAATAGTTTATCATTCAGAATCCGTTACCAATACACTGAGATCTAATAATCTATGAGTAAAGGTACTTGCCACGACTTGAGACGATCGCGACGGTCGGCGTGGTGTCATCCGTGAAACAATTGTTTACAATGTAAAACCGGCTAGGGGGAAAATTTATCGATCATAAAATGTTACATTTATCTCTTGAACTATATATTACATGTATGTAGTATTAATTTGTACGTAGGTACACGATATAGTGCATATTTAGGTAGATTATAAATATAAATTACTATCATCGTCGTGATCACAATAGATTATTATAAATACCTATATACTCAAAAATGTATTATATAATATATTATGTGTACTTATGCCAAAACTTAACGTTCCAACTTATACAGTTCCTATATTTAGAAAAATATGTTTTTAACTAATGGAATCCGCGTACCTATTATATTGGCGAATTTATGATTACGAAACTTTAATATTTAGATTTCAAATGATAACTATAGAAATATTTAATAGAAAAAAAGATGAAATGTCTTATATTGTTGTAGTTGCAGTTTCGACACGTGATATAAAATATATTTTCGATAAATCAGTCATAATATTCGAGAAAATATTTTAATTCAAGAACAGATAAGAAGAAAAATAATAACGCCAACGTTTTTGATATAATGTAGCTTACAAATATATTATATTTTGAAACATTAAATTAATATAAATGGATTTAGAAAAAAAAGGTTACATATAATATATTATGTATAAAAAAATAACATATAATAACATAGGTGATACACCTCTTGTACGCCAGCTGTAGTTAATGTACCGGTGACCGAGTATAAATAAATGAGACGGTACGATCGGCTCTAAACGTCTATTATAATAATATATTACGTGCTTTTTTTTATTATTATTATTATAATTCCAACTGTTACCACTACGTTCCACCTGTCCAAGTTATTCAATCAGACGAGTGCATGGAGAAAAATATTTTTTAACGTACAATTTTATAATACCTACATAAATACATGATATTATACTATAGAAAGTTCATACGATTACCATACATAACCCAAAGACAATAATTATCTGGGTGGACTTAGCGACGACGACGAATATGTTGTACAATGTTAAAACAACGATAACAATCGCAACAATTTATATTATAGTTCTTTTGTATTAACCTAATATTTTTTTCTTATTGCCGTATTAATTGTGAAATCAAGTCGCTACATTTATATGGTAATGTAGTATTATTTTCCAGGTCATTTTTTTTTTGTTTAAATTAAATTTATTGTAATTTAGATAACAATTTTTAAAATTATTTGAATTATTACCATAACTAATATCAAATATAACAGTTTTGATATTTTTCAACAAAAGGTATTATACCTATAATATAATGAAACAAATAATTAGTAAGAGTAATGAAGCAACTGTATGGGTGATTTGATAATACATTTTTTCTAGGTCGTTAATTTTTTAAATAAAATATGTTATAAATTATAATCTTTTTTTTGATGATTTTATGTCGTATTTTTTTATAAGTTTCTAGGACTTCGTGTAATTTTTAAAGAACCTACTGTTAATACTTATAATACCTACTGTATTATAAGAAAGTTTACAATAAACAAGTTGATTTTTTTATCGTGATGGTTATTGGGGGTGCATGAGAGTGGAAGTGGCTAAAGGGGGTTCAAAATTAATTTTTATTTTTATTTGAGCTATTTATTGTTATTATTATTCATTCAAATAATTGGTTTATACTATTATTTATTACACTGATAGAATTCATGATAAATAATAATTATAATAATTTTAAAGAATTTATTTTTATTCTTAATATGTACCTATAAAAACTATATATATTATATTTTCCATAATCTTACTTTAAAATAATTTGTAGTTACAAAACTTATATTATGATTATTTTATGTACAGTGTGCATACTAGAATTTATATTCGTTCTACTCCTTCCTTCAAATATCAATAGTTTTTTTTTTTTTTAATATTGACGTTAAGGGAACACATAACATAATTAAATTCTTACTAAATTAATGTCCCTACACGTAAATTTAAAGATCCTAAGTCCACACAATAAAAGTATATATGAACGGTTAGCGTGTTTGGCGTAAAATATCGACGATGAATAATTACGGTGTTTGGCCAGTTTTTTATTATTATTATTATTTTCGAAGTGAGGGGTGCGCGCTTATATCGAACAACACACAAGCCTTTTTTTTTTTTTTTTGACAATAAATAATAACCAAGGGACTTCCTCCAATTATACAAAGAGTGCAGCCGTCGCTTCTGCGTTCGCAATTTCCTTTATTAAATGTAAATCGATCGTTAATTGTTTATTCGGTCGACGCTCATAGCTCGTTTTCCGCCCCGAAAACTTGTATATAACTGAAGAGAATTATTTATTGGTTTTACCAGTCGTAAATTTTAAAAAGAAAAGTTTTGGCTGCCGCCGGCATTCGCGAAGTCCGCTAAGCCAACGGTGGCCGGATAGGGTGGCGGTGTAGAGAACAGAAAATGGTTTAACTTAATTCGATTAATTAGTATTGGTAAATAATAAATTTAGAACAAAACTCGCCACCTTCCGGCATATCTACTGATGGCGGCGAACTTGCTAAAAGTTAGGTTGGGTCGACTAGAAATATAGCTTGAATGCTTGTTATTATTATTTTTCATTTCACCTTTAAGATTGTTTTTTTTATTTTTTTTATCTAGGAATTCATTATCCTAGATATATAAGAAGAGTTTTTAGAGACACAACAGTCGACGACAGTGGTAATTAAAATAATCCAAACAGCCGGAAGAATGAGGGAGAGCATTGTTTCGCATATACGATTGTAATAAACCCACATTATTTCCCCTTTTCCTATAGTTACAACTGCCATGATATGTCATAACCAAAATCAACCATAGTTTTAAGCATTGCATTTTTTTATATTATTCTGAATACGATTGAGCGTATTAGAACATCAATACTATAGCGTTTCTAATTATAATTTAAAGTATTAAATTCTTCCAACTGATGAGTTTATATAGTTTAGTTTTAATATTAACTAATATTATTTATGTATAATATATCCAAGAAATATTAAACAAGATCTGTATGAAATTAAAATTTAAACTAATGAGGATTTATTAGATATATCTAATATATATTATTAATTTAAATTAATTTAAATACCTATAAGTATTTAGTGCAGTTTTATTATACTGGATCGTAGAATACAAAATTCTAAACTTGATAATATTTATTAAATTTATAAAAAATACTACACAAGAACAATGCCACTGAATAATGGGATTGATGTTTATTTCAACATTTGAATATTCTTTAAATCCATTTAAGTTTATAGGTAGGTAACTACAAAGTTTTTTTTTTGTACTAGAAAAAATAAGTATTGAAAAAATAATTTTTGTAAAGGTAATAATATTTATTTATTGATTTAGAAACTTTAGTAGGTATGTATAAATAAATTTATGTATATATTTTTTAAAGAATATTGTTTGCATTGTGTAATAAAAATAAGAAACTCTAAAAGAGAATTGCTATCCGCAGTGTGACATAAATGTATAGTAATTAAAATTAATGCTGGTCGTTTTTTTAAATTTTTTTATTATTATTCTTTTATTGGAAGTAATTAACTTTAACGAGTTTAATTGTTGGCACAAATGTCACATCCCCGTTTCGCCATCCGCTTATTATTATTAGTTGTTTTCTTTTAATTGCTAAGTATAAATTAATTCCAATTAATATAATAAGAGATCATAAGGAGAGCGCGATATAAATCCACACAAAAGCCTATTTCTTTATTTTGCTGGGATGTAAGATTTTTTTATATATTCATATGGTACGTTTATTTTTTTGTAAGTTCAAAATTTAAAATTTAAAATCGAACGATTATTTTGGAATAGTTAAAGTTACATTATTAGATATACTAGTTAGTTTGTATCACTCATAACGTATACCACATAATTCATACGTGTGCATAATGCATACAAATATCATTAGTGAAAATAGTATTATATATAATATATTAATATAGGTATATATTATAATTAACAATAAAAAAGAATATTTTTAACACAGATAAATTATTTATAAGAAGATATAATATAAAAAAAAAACTACAAGGAAATAAAAGATAATCGTACATCATTTTATTAGGTACTTGTTAGATATTAGTTATTATTCCCAGTATTAACAATAATCCTTATAGTAAAATAAATGTATAAATAAGAAATAAATTATATCTTTCTATAATTATTTTTATATTATTTTACGTTATGGCATAGGTATTTGTCATTAAATAGTTTTCCAGGTACCGTATGAACGACAGCAATAGTGGCAATGAGAAAAATGATGATTTATAAATGTGCGTATATTTTCATTGACAAGCATTTAATTTTTTGACACGTGTCAAACAATTGACAGAAGTATATATAGACAATTCTAAATGTATTAGAACATATGCGTACCAACTATGAGTTCAATTAATATTTTAAAGGCATTTTAACATTTCATATATATATTATGAAATGGGACTTGTTTGTAATTCATATCTTAAAACAATTCACAAATTGAATTAACATAATATTTTATTTTATTTATTTTTATATATTTGAATAATATTACAATGACACTAAAATAATACAATCTAAATTATTTTATGATTCCTTATCTGTTCTAATTTATATACATGCAACCGCTTGGGGCTTTAGGGATTTATCATTTGCTATGAATTTTAACAAAATCTAAAGTTAAGACCGATACTCACAGAACACGTCTTCATTCTCTTTTTCTCTCCGAATATAGTTATAATAATAATAATTATTATTATTATTATGAAAACATTCAAAATTCACATTTATAGTGACAACAATAATGGTGATCAATGAATATTTCGGACAAAAGTAATTTAACGGCAACAATGTCCTCGGAAAACAAGAGCTGCATTCTAAATTAATCGAGGCTAATTTTTGAACAGAATATAAATAATGGAAAAACTTGTCATCCACTAATGTCCTCTTATAGTAATAATAATAATAATGATAAATTATTAATTAAAAATCACAATCATAAAGGCTAATCGGTCTCCACGTAACAACAGTTATATTTTATGGTTTTATATGAATTCCCCACACAAACTACGCCGTTCACAGCCATTGTCGTAAAAATATTTATCAATGTCTGCCACGAGCTTGGTAAAAGAAAGTATTTACTATTTATAATATGAATATTTCGAAATTAGTCTTTATACAATTAACATAATTTAAATGTATTATTGTTAATCTATGTAAATGGTTTTTGTTATTAAGCCCGTTAGGTACCTATTTTGTAATTTGTTCAGAATAAAATCGTATGTTGTGACATTTTATGTCTATGATACGATGGCGTTAGTGGGTTCTTTTAGAACTAACTACAATTAATATATTATTAAATGACTATTGTCACTTCAAAGTTTGTGGAAAAAAGTTGAAATTCTAAATTCTAATCGAAATGTGATAAAATTTGGCACTAAATATAAGCAAAATATAATGCTATCATTTGTCATCTACATATTTTATTGATTAGAGATGAAATAAACAATTAACCTAAAATAATTTTTCATATTATATTCTGTTTTTCATTGCAAGATGAATATAAAAAAACAAAAGCTAAAAGATACATAATCTCTATCGGGTACTATTCTACATATTTTTTGTACATTTTAAAATGCCTTTCCTGTGATCAATATATTCTCAACATCATATACCTACATTATAATACATAATATATATTATATTATATACGTTTTCTGCCGGGGACAACGTGATAATAAATATTTATAATATTCATCACACTGCAGCATGGATTTGTGTATAAATCTGAATAAAATATTCCACGAAAAAAAATAAAACAATGTTTTAATTAAAACTATAGTTGGTACCAGCCTTTAGGGGTTTTAATCTCTATCACTGTGCCGGGAAACGGCATAGCCGAAGGTTTGTTTTTTTAGTTTAAAGTTTTACAAATTCCAGAAATTAAGTTTAATTTGTTTAAATAAATAAGCCCCCCAATCAGCTTTTACGAGAAAAGAGAACTGGTCGAAGAGATAATTGTATTACAAAAGAAAACTCTTCGTTTTTATTCCGTTAAAATTATAATAAAATTTCCAGATATACCAACCCTCTGTCCAGCGATTCCGCGGAAAGATATACTACAGACATGGGATAGGTATATATTAAATTTATTGATTTTTTTCATAGATATTATAATAATATTATGATATTATAATTTATTATGAAAATATAAAAACAAAACCAAATGGAATTTATCGTGGTTAAAATAACATTATAATGTTCCGTACAGTAATCATATACATAATAATATATATAAATATATAATTTAATAACTTTTTTTTCATAATTAATCAAAATGAGGTTGTAGGAATAAAAATATTTAAAATTAAAAGTTATTAGGGTATTAACTTTGAAATTGACCAGCTGAGTCCAATATACGTAGGTTGTAATCTACGTTCTAACAATTATTTTTTCATCAGGACTTAGGAGACCAGCTTCTTGATTTATACTTTATAGTATTACATTTTACAATTATGATTATATTATTTTTTATGCCTGTATAATATAAAACAATAAGGAAGAATTCAATTTGAATCTGAAACTCTAGCATGTAAAAATAACTATATTTTTAATGAAAACGGTAGAAAAAATGGGTATATCAGTATTAATAGTACCTACCTATAAAGATAACTTATTTTGAATTTACCATAATAATATAAAAACATCATAAGTGCTTACAATATTTATTTATTATATAATATTATAAATTAGTTTTCGGCAAAATATATGAAAATTAATGTCAGCAGATAACAATATGAAAATGAATGTAAATGCCATTTGTATTTTGTTGGCAGCATAATTTGTCAAATATACATACCTTTAGGTCATAACAGCCTAGTAATAAATGTTCTGTTTCCCACGAACATAAATATAAAACAATAGGCTATGTATTATTATTATTGGATTGGCCTACATTGTGGTATTGCAAAATACTTAACATAATAACAATGATAAAAAAAAACACTTGGGCTACCGGAGATTTATAAAATAAATTATTTATGAATTTTGCTGATGGTTGTGTTTATAATAAATTTAGGCGTTATTTGCAATCCGAACGGAAGTTTACTTATTCTTAGGCATTAATTATTTACGAAAAACACAAAACCGATTCGTTTAGGTCAGTACAAAACAGCTCGATATACAGACGTCTGTCGTATTCCGTTTACAACATAAGGCGCATATTATGTATTTCCTCTTTTTCTCTCACTCTTTTTTCCTCTATATCTCTCACTCTCACTCTCTCTCTCTCTCTCTCACACACACACACACACGCAAATATACACTTCTCCCATATTTTCTTTCATCGTAAAAATAAATGAAATAATTTTACTCGGTGATTGATTTTTTATGGATCGTTATCAAAAAATGCATAACATATGAAGTAGGAAAACAAATAATTGCGTTTAATATTAAAACAATTATCAAATAATTGTCATCACCGGTAATCAAATGAAAATCCAATAGTTAAATAGGAATAGGCTTATACAATTTTCGTTTATAGTTTTTTTTATCTCGGAAAAGATGTTACAGAGACTCAAAAATTACATATTCATAACCAGCTATGAATATTCATTTTTTCGTTAAGTTCGGGTAATGTCGAGTTTTGCCAAATGATAATAAAAATTATAATAAAAATGGAGTAATACTTTGTATAGTGATTCCTCGCATTAAAAATATATAGGTATATATAATATGATAACAATAATAAAAATATAAGCGTTTTTGTCGTCCTCGAAGTGATTCCTGGAAAATATAACTACTGTTCCTACTCTGTATTCACCTCTTTTCTCGGCAGTTTCACCCCTTTTATTTTATATGTTATATCAGATCTAAAAATACCAAATAAAAGTTTTTTATGGAATTTTTGGATAGAAAAAATTGTTAATTTTCAATTATAAAATTTATCTTTTGATCTATTAAAATTAAAATATGTATAAAATCCATTATATATTTGTATTATATGTCCATTATGTACACTTAACAAACGATTAAAGTCAAGTATGTACATTCATCAAGGGTAAAATATGTTTTATAATAATAATAATAATAAAAAATAACGTAGAATCAAAAACACAAAGTTTATAACCACAACTTGTAGGTCAGGGGTAAACATGTCGGGAAAGGGGATAATTTTCCCAAACTTCTAAGGATCCTTTTAGCTTTTTCTACGCAATTCATTTTTCTCGCCTTATAGAGGTGTTTTTACAGCCTGCAGCTTTTTAAATTCATTCATTCAATTTAACGTTTAAAACTAAAATCACAATTATTTTGTAAAACAATAAGAAATTAAATGACTTATAAGGCTACGTTTTATTTTTTTTTTTTAATAAAACAAATATGTTGGTAGAATTTCGTTTAATACATAAATATAGTTTTACAACAAGTCATTATGATTTAAAATTCACTCGGAAAAAGGATGTTTTACCTTTAGCATATTAACTCCGAGGTTGGTTTAAATTATCACCCAGTGAGCATACCTATATATGTTTACTAAATAATTCAACGTATTACACCACACACGACAAGTAAATTGTTCAACGAAAAGTTTAAACGCTTCAACGCAAAAAGAATAGCTACGATTTTTTGAAAAACTGATTTTTACTATATACTAATCTTTAATGATTTCTGTATAAATAGTGTATGATACATCTTTCTTTTTCTCTGTACCTATACAAACCATAAAATATTTTCTGAAATCAAGTATTTGTGGCAGAGATTAAATAAAACGATATACTTATTTGAATTATTAGAAAACTTTTTAATAGTTTTAGAAATTTTAAAAATGTTATACTAAATATTTTTGAAATCGACTAGATAAACTCATCAACAAGTTATTTAGTTAACGGAAAAAACGCAACTTTTGAGAATTATAAAATGCACAAAAAAAAAATTCCGAACAATTTGACAATTAGTGTGGACTGCGTTTTCCTACTACCAACTGTAAAAAACACATTGCACGGATACTTAAGAAATAAAAATAGAAACTTTTAAAATCGGCTGCGAGTGCTTAAACCCGATGATCGTTAATGGGTATTTATAGTCAGTGACTTACTGGATGTATACAATATAGTTTAAAAAATGATGACATTTTTATATGTGTTATTGAAAACTTAAAAAGCAAGAGTATAAAAAATAAAAAAAAATGTCAATGTAATAAATATAATAATGAATTAATGAACAATTCGCATAATACTTATAGGTATCTAATATATAATGTGATGTTCAAGAACCCGGTATATCACTAATAACATAATAATTCAATGAATTTGTAATTTTATCGATCCCTATAATTTAGCCAATAATTGAATTGATAAAAAATTAAAATAAATAGGTATCTACTTAAATTATAAATAATTACTGAATTTTATCTCGTACAAATGTATAAGGTATACCTTTATCGTCTGACATTTTTGTATTACTTACATTTTTATTTTATACATTAATTTTAAAATAAATATTTTCTATATTATTATTTGTAGTGATAAAAGGAAGTAAATGCGGAAGAACACGCGCACGCATACAATTTAAATATAAAAAGAAGGCGGAGTGAAAAAATTAACATTGCGGGGTGGAATGGGGGCTCCGGGTGAAAGCTTCGAAAAGTTGTGTGAACGAAATTACGGTGTCGGGGGAGGCGTTGGTGGTGGCGAGCGGTGACGTCACTGTATACACGGAGGCGCATTCTGCCATTGTTATTGTTATATTAATAATAATAATAAATAGGGTTAACGGGCGGGCGTGCGGGCGGGCGGGCGGTTCAGGCAATAAATTCAACTTGCCTCATTTAACTACGACTAGCGAGTGAGGGGGAGTGTAAGAGGCGGGCGGGTGGCGTGAAAGGGAGGGAAGGAAGAAGAGAGAGAGAGAGAGATGAATATATATATATATATATGTATACATATTTTATTTATATATATATAAACAGTGAGAATGAGGGGAAGAGGAGAGTATGCTCTTCAATCAATAACTCCTTTTAAACGTGTTATTACATATTACACACATACACACACACTCACACTGTGTGGTCCGTTATTTATACCATAAAATATAATATACATAATATATTTATATATATATGACTTAAAATAGATGTTGTCCCGGACGGGAGAGAAATGGGAAAAAAAACCTTCAGAATAAAATATTAATAAATAATAATAAATGGTAAAATATAATGTGAAACGAGACGATACAGTATTATTTAGAAAAAGATGATGTTAAGGTTTAAATCTGATGGAAAATAACTCACTCTTTCTTCCTCGCGTATCATCTCGGCGATGCCGGGCTTTATCTCCATATCGTCAGCCACGCTGCTCGGCGGTGGTATCGATGACGATGACGACGACGACGATGAAGCGGATGAGGCGGACGGCGGCATGGCTTGTGGTGCCGGTGGCTGTTGTGACGACTGCTGCTGCTGCTGCTGCTGCTGCTGCTGCTGCTGCTGTTGCTGTTGTTGGTGTTGTTGCTGCTGTTGTTGCTGCTGCTGCTGCTGCTGCTGATGTTGTTGTTGTTGTTGTTGTTGTTGTTGCTGTTGCTGTTGCTGTTGTTGTTGTTGTTGGTGGTGCACGTGCGATAGTTGCGACTGCGCTTGCTGCTGATGATTGGGGGCTGGAGGTGGTGGCATGTGGTGTAAGTTGAGCGGCGTGTCCGCGACCGACGATCCCATGTCGGATATGACAGACTCTGGGCTAGCCGCCGGTGGTGACAGCCTGTGCCGCTTCCGGGCTGGCTGTTTGGGAGATTCGGGTGCTACAGTCGTGGGCGTCACCACAGTGGCCGCGGCTTGTGGTTCACATCCACCGCCGCCGGTGAGTTGTTCGTTGCTGACGTCGGCCAAACCGCGGACTTTCAGTGTCTCGGCGACGCGCAACAGCGGGCCAATCTGTTCCTGATAAACGTTTATCTCGCCCTTGTACATGAAATCGACGACTGCCCTAAGCTCGGGCCACTGGACGTCTTTCAATATGACGATCGGGTGCTTGCACTTATTCTCGGCCAGCATGCTCTGGAAGTATGGGCTGCATGCGGACAGCACGATCTTGTGCGCTTTGAGTGTATGACCGTCACAGGCGATCGTCACGTCCACGAACGTGCCGTTCTGCAGCAGTTGGTCGAACACGTTGGTCAGGTTGCTCTGGTAGTTGTTCCAGCGCAAGCAGAACTGCTGGTTGCCGGAACCGCCTGTCGCGCCGCAAGTCTTCTCGGCCGCCGCCGACGGCACGTCTTTGGAGCCGTTGCTCGGTTGCATGGTGCAGGCGGAGGCGGTTGGATGCTGCTCCTTGTGCGGTACGCGACTACTCGGACGGACTGTCGAGAAAAAAAATTTCGGCGCGAAATCGACAAAAATCGCGAACTTGCGGATAACGTCCGTTGCGGGTGCGAAACGAAAATAATATTTAAATAACAACGTTCGATCACCTCTGAGCACACGTTTTTTTTTATCAACGCGAATACGACAGACGTAAGCGGCGCGCGCGTGACGGACGAGAGCACCGGTCGCGGCGGAACTGACTGTAGTCGCGTCGGGTGCCGCGTTTGGCAGGCTGGTAGGCGGGCGGCTGGCCGTTTGGCGGCGGCGGTGGCGCGCGCTGACGAAAACGCCGGCCGCGGCGGGTGCCTGTGCCATGGCCGCAGTGTGACCAGAGACCGCGCGACGAAATTACTGTACCGCCGTGTGCCGACTTTTCTGCACGCCGTACCACATAAAAATAAATTAGAAAAACACCGTCCGCGTTCCACAGCTCCGTTATTAATATTTATTTTTATTTTCATTATTATTTTTTTTTTTTATCGTAACACGCCTTGCTTTGTTTATAAAATTACCCTCCACCGGGTTGGTTTTACGATAAAATCGTTAATTGTTACGAATCAAATAATAAACGTATATAAATAACTCGCTACTGTTGTTGCTATTGTATACAAGGACAAAAAATGTACTACTATTTTATTTAAACGTGTAAAACGTTCTTTTCCTGTGCAGTGTGCACGTATTGTGTATTATAACTGTAGGTATATTTTTTTTAAAACACGAACTTGGTATAAGTACATGGCGTGTAAATATTTCATAACAAATAATTTTTTCCAATAGATAACGCTTGTAACTTGCAACATCATACACGATTAATTTTGTAATATTGGTACGCACTAAGCAGTGCAGTATGCACCTTCCAGATATCAAGAATTTATTAATTTATTTGCTTTTATAAGATATGTCTGTTTTTTAAATATCAACATTTCAATTATACGCACCGATATAATATTGCATGCCGATTGCCGATACATTAAACATAATTTGTATACTTAAATAAATTATTAACAAAATTGCATTTTTCAACTTATTTGTATTAATATTAATAACAAAAGTTAAATGTTTTATATACCTAATAAAAAATGTTCCTATTGTATAATTGTATTATATTGTGCACAGGCAACGTATTCATGCATTATATTGATTTATTATTTTAAATTAAACATATTTAAATAAAAAAATGTTATAAATGCATAATCAATTGTTTTTTGAAATGGGTTCTGTTGAAATATTATTAAAGAGTATAAAAGAGTTCCGCGAACTTTAGCAGAATTGTGTTTTAATCGGATTTATTTGGAGTGAGAATTATTATAATTGTAAAATATTATTAATAATTATTAATATATTATACTATAGCTCTAAACGTATTCAAATGTAAAATCGTATTTCCTAATTTAAATTACAAATATCTACATAAAATATACATTTTAAGATAATTAACTTTTGAAGAAAATGATTATAAATAATTTAAAGATTAAATATGTCAACATTTCATTAAAATATGTTTTATTGAGTAAACGAAAATATTTGTTTGGAGCTAATCAAAATTTTAATATTGAATAAAAAGTAAACCGTTGACATCGTATTTTCACTATAAATTTTTACAAAAATACATAGGTAAGTATTATATTAAATACAATATTTATTATTATATTATGCTTGTACAATAATATAATATTAAAGTAAAATTAAAAAAAAAAATTTTCAATGAACATTTTCAATTTTTTCAATTTTCTAATTTTCATTCATGTATAAATGTATACACAGTTTACATAATATTACATATTACATAAATATATTCTATAATATATAGTATACATTTATTTAAAATATAAACACTTATATTACCTTTATTAATATATAGTAATGCATAAAAAATAATTGAATAAACAGTACAAGATAAGTTTTTTTCTTATATTGTTATTTAATTTTTTTTACACTGTACCTATTACAAAATTTCAGTGTTGAGATTAGCAATGGGTGTGCATACTCAGCATGTATAAACTAACCCAAACAAAACAAAAAGTTATAATTATTAATGATGTTGTCATTTACTAAATTTGTTTAGTTTTATTTTTGTAGATAATAAATTATTATTTTAAATATAAATATTCCAATTTAAAATAAATATACATTTTGGAAGAGGTTATCTTTGGTATTACTTGGAGCTATAAATAATTATATATACCTAAAAAAGGTTGTAAATCAAATAAATTTGTTATTAGGTATATTAGTTATATAATATATATGCATTACAATATATTATTTTTTTATCGAGAAAATATTGTCTTTAAAATTTTAAAATCTCATTTATCAATTAAGTTCACCAAATTTGAAAATATATTGTAATAGTTTATAACTAATAAATAATAATATAGTTTATCTATCTAGTGGAGTGCAAGTAGTAGCAGTGAAAATAATAAATACAATTTTCCAATAAAAGTTGGCACAGTTTATAAAATATCAGGGATTATTATTTTCATTAATCGTATACAACTTTGTTTAAGCATATTTTTATAAAACTTCTTAATACATTAAATTACATGTTTTATATATATAAATGTATGATAAAATTCATATTGGTTAATTGTCATTATTAAATTTGTTTATTCAATCCGGTATAGATAGAAAGATAATGATGTTTTTCGCGATGACTGGGACTATCTGGCTTCATAATATCGGTTTTATTTAAATATTAAGCAACAGTAAAAAAATTATTTCAGTTATTATTTATACCTATTAATATATTAAACAAAAAAATATATCTTACATTAATATTTATAATATACTCATTACCTATATTAATTAAGTGGTTAGAAATTATTAATTAAGATACAAATTGATTTATAATTTAAAGTAAATTTTAGTTAGTATTCCATACATTTTCTGCAAAATCTAAATTTTAGAATTTGATTACCTATAATGGCAGATATTTTACTATAAATTTAAAATCAAAAATTCGTTATTATATCGAAGTATTCAAAGTAAACGGGTAAATTTATATTTCATGCTAAATGTACATTTTTAAATACACCTTATATTATAGATTATTTGAATGAATTTCAAATTATTTATATGTTAAGAGATATATTTATTAATTTACCTTTAATATAATACCTCATTTATGGTAATATCTATATTATACTTATATATATTACATTTGCATCTATCTATTCTACTATAGTATTAACTATTATAGGTATATTATAATTATACGTATTATTCTACCTATATTACATTGACATCCAATGACCTTAATATTCAATAATTACTAGTTAATAATATTTAGTAGTATAATATAATCAATACCATATTCTCATTTACTCAGTATTTAGTTGTCATGGTTTTAATATTTAAAATACTCTATTTTCTAATATTATAGATACTATAGTATACAATTAGATAAACTAAGTAAATATAAATCACAAAATAAATTTGACTAAATTATTTTATTTTAAGCTAACACCAAATTAAATGTGGTGCTAAAGTTATTGTTACTTATAGTTATAGGTACCTATTACATACTGGCTACTGCTTATATATGTTTGTAAAATGTAATGTTCGGTGTAAGAAATAATTATGTACAGGTACTTGATACATACATATTGAAGTGTTTTCAAGCTTAGGTAAAAAAAATATACAATTATATTGAAGGATGTGTAAAAATGTGCCATCTTGAGATATTATCATATACTTATTTAAATGTTAAGGTATTAAGTATATTAACTATGTGTTATAACTTTATAAGTCGTTATCGAAATTATTTAAAAAAGACAATTATTGAATTAGTATTTAGTAATAAATAATAATAATAAACGTAATGATATTTTATTTGATTCCTATGCCCTGTGTGGCTATATTTATTTAGAAATATTTATAGGCGTAAACTTTCCATTTTGATGCTTATTGCTTATATATAGTATTTTATTTAAAGAAACATTTGTTGTGGTTGTGAATATAATATGTACTCTAAATATTGTTTTTCAAATAATAAATACGGTATTTAAAAGATCTGATAAAAACAAAAAAATTCCAAAAAGTTTTTAAAAAAATGTTGAACAAATTTAAAATTAATGATAGGTCTATAATTAATAAATTATTTTTGTCGTAACTCCATATTTAGACTTATAATCATTTTTGAACACAACACCGTTTGTTTTTTTAATAATTAAACTTAATTAAATTAAAAACATTAATATAGAAACTATGCAGATGCACCAGTTTTGTATTTAGAAGTGAGCGACTCGAGAAGAGTAGGTCCGTATATATACGTCATATACATAGAATCTACTGACGGCAGACTAGACAGACATCGTCGATTACAATAAATTTTTCATTTGATAATTGACAAATATTATGGTCTTGTAAACTAAAAAAATGTTACTATTAGTAAATGGTATTTAATAGTAGTGGTAAATAAAAATTATTCTTAAGATCCTGAAAAAATAATATTTATATTTAATGTTGACTATTATTTAATTTATGTACTAGATATATTAATTAAAATTTAAAGCCTTAAAGGTATATATTTTATAAAATAAAAATCTACACTTATTTATTTTTACATAGTTGATGTAAATATGACTTTTTATCAAAATATTAATCATTCAAAATTATTGTTCAACATATTATTTTGAAGTTTGTAAGGGATTCAGTATTATTTAGATACTATTTGGTATTCGAAATTCGAATAATTATTAAATGTAGAGATTATGTATTTTAAATTAACATATAATATTAAATATTAAGTACTTTTTTAAAAATATTTTATTAGGTACCTGTATAAGTAAAAACTTTTATAAATTATTTTAATTAAAATAATGAAATTTTCAACGTTACCAATAATAAACTGTTATAGTAATTATGTAATTGTATATATATTATACTAATATTTAACATAAATATTAATGCACCGGGAACAATATAAGTAATTTATTATTTTTACATTTGTAATAATTTTTAACATAATCCATCTGATAATATGCATTACTAAAATATTATGAAAATATAAAATATAATAAAATAATATTTTATAATCAATAAAATTATCGAATGAAAGTCATAACATTGGCCTTTAATCTATATAAACTATGCGTTTCGTCATCTACTATTCATAAAACAATAATTATAAATTAATACGTCATAATGATACCATCAGAGGATATTAAAAGTTAATACTATATTGCTGGTATCGATCGATAAGTCTCCCAGAGAAGTGAGAGATTATAGAAATAATGATATTATTTTACAATAATTATGGTTTAATTACCCATCAATACAAACTTTCTAGAAACACTGTACAGTAGGTAGTGAACACTCAAGTTTTTTTTGTACATGTATTTAATAACTGTTACTCTTAATCAAGGACAACATTTTACCACTATTGCAAATATAATAATTTGTTTTAAATTCGTTTAAATACATAAACATAACACAATGTATAAATTGTAAACAATCTCATTGATGTTAAATATTAGTTAGTTAGTTTTAAAGAAATTAGTTTTTTTTATTTATAAAATAAATATTCACTATATGCAGTAGGTACCTGTAAAATATACTCATATCCTATAAGTATAATTCAAAAGTTTTTTAAATTATACTTAATATATTATAAATTTAGGGCTTTTAATTCCAATAAACAGATACAAAATCGCTTTACTTTGATATATATCAAGAAAATATGTAAGTAAATCAATTTATCTAAGACTAAAGCGTATTATTATATCAATGAATGTCATATGAGTATAATTGATATAACTGTATAAGTGTATTATAACTTTAATCCAGTGTTTCCCAACTTCTTTTACTCGCGGAACCTTTGCAGGAGCTTGAAAATTTTGTGGAACCCCCATATAATTGTTGGAGCTATTCTATGTTAGAATCATAATTTAAATCAAAAATATTGTTAATTAATTTATATTTTTTCAAATTTCTCACGGAACCCTAGTCGCCGGCTGACGGAACCCTTAGGTTCCGCGGAACACCAGTTGGGAAACACTGCTTTAATCTATTCAAAATCATAATATTGTAGTAATCTAATAAATAATTATCTTTTATAGGTAGATTCTTATTAATAAGTAATAATACTTATATGAGCATACTAATCTATTTTTATCCAATATTTTTTTTCTTCGTTCTCCCTGACAATCCATCTCGTTTAGCTCATGCGTAAATAGCTCAGAGATTGCATATTAATAAATACATTCTAGAAAGTAATAATAATGTCAATGGATATTCTATACTCATGTTTTCGTGTGTCTGATAATAATATCTTTCTTGTATATTTATTTATAGTACTTATTTTGTACGGACTTTATACAATATTCGTTGTATAATAAATGAAAGAAGATAGATCTGAGTATCTGACTGAACTAATTTATCATATAAATATATACATAAATTAACTGATTTATTTAGTTTTATAACAGTTATAGTTTTTTTTTTGGCTAATAATTGGAGTCATCTTAAGAGGACACTATATAGGTATATATGTATATATCTGTATGTGTTAAAAACGTACAATATAGCAAATTTGTTTTCAACTCTATTTTAGAAGCTGGTTTTGTTGTCTAGCAATCTTATTTTATCTGTTGTATTGTTCGTTAAATTGTATATTTGTATTTAGTTAAATAAATTACGTAATTGACAAGCTAAATAGCATTGTACTGAATGTTAAAAAAAACCAAATTTGAGTTAATCATAAATCGATTTTGAATTGACCCACTACTATAAACTTTAAAGCAATAGAACATTACCTATGTTAGTACGTTTTTTTTTATAATATTTTAATTTTTAAGCGAGTTATTAGCACTTTTAAACTAAAATACATATTTTACATGCTCATATCTCGTATTAGAATTAAAATATTTTGTAAAAGTCGAAGTATTGCGTATTTCCACTCTTTCAAATATTTATTTTAACGTAAGTATTCTTTAAAAATATGATAAACAAACCTTAAAGAAACAAGGCCAAATATTCATAGTTTTTCTAAAAATTAATATCAAGTTACCAAATACCAACAACAATATAATTATTTTATTGTTTTAAATGTATTTTTAATGTATTTTATTTATTAATTATAAAATATAATCAGTTATTACTTATTAGTTTATTAGTTATTAGTTATTAAACCCATAGGTTTATGTTAATTAAATAATATATTATTTACATTTATTTACAAAAAAAAAATTAAATTTACCTATTTACGAATAAAAATAAATTAAAAAATGTGGATTTTTTGGTGACGTATATACATCTAAGTATTTACACGAATATTTTTAAACCCTTCCTATTTATTGTTTATCTTATTTGGTTAGTTATTGGCAAGCTTACAACATGGAGTCCTTTAAAATTAAATTATTGTTTATTTATTGAAATCAGTTAAAGAAATTATAAAACTGTTCAACTGTCAAGAGCAAAACATATTCATTCGAAGATTAATATGTAAAATTGAGATTAAACATGAGTAGTTTTGTAATAGATTTCTATTATTTTTAGATTTGTTTTTGTTATAATGAGTATTCCAGATTCCATACACTGCACTAATTAATATAAACTATTTAACTATTGTTTTCAACGTAATATATAAACAATAAATATATTTAAATATCATAAATGAATATTATGATGAGCTCACAATTTCAATGAACTCTAGTTTACTATTTGGAGGAGAGATGTCTTTTTGCTAAAGCTTTTACTTCCTGGCGAATTGGTTACAATATTACAACTTTTAAATATAATAGATAAGTAAACTTTAATACTTTGCATCTATGGCAATTTTTAATGTATAAAAATTATTATTAAATACTAGCTCAAAATCTGTTACTATATAATAACCATAATTTATTATGGTAGAATTTTAAGTACAAATTAAAAATACCCATACTATTTTATTAACCGTTATTTTATTGTCACGAAAAATAAAGGTGTTAAATGAGTCGATATTTGATAAGTTTTATTTATTAAATTGTCTATATTAATGATTTTAATACATTTTTTTTTTCATAAATTCAATGAAAATAGTATCGATGAATTGATTTAATAATTTTTATTCATTACAATAAATAATTCCTAATTTTAAAGTAAATGATTTTATGTATCGTGACTGCAGTATATACATGTATATAGATATTGGAATTAAATTACTCGAGAAGCTGTTTTACTTAATCATTTAACTAATTATTATGTTGGTTTTATTATTTTTATAATTAATATATAAACATATTATAAAATACTATTTAAAAGAATCCATAGTTTTAACGTTTAAATTTTTTTTATTAACATATGAAAAATACATATTAGTACTATATTTTTATTATTTATTACCGTGTCATGTATAAACTTAAGAGATATAATATATTATGATGCATTAAAATGAATTATATTATAATTTCATTTATCTACGACCATTTATTTAACAATAGTAATAAATTACTGTCCTCGAGGACATTTTATTAAACAAAAAATATAAAATAATATCCTCTATTTAATATATTTATTTACCTATGTACTCGTATATAATTCCAAACAATAAACCTATATAACAAAATTATGATTCAAGTTATGTTTTGTCTAAATGACTGACTAACAGGATACTAATTGTTGTACTATAGCAGGTAAATAATTAGGTATAAACAAAACTTTTTAAAATATCCATTATTGCCTACATACTGTTATATTTTTGAAATTTTATCGAAAGTTATAAATTGATTTTTTTAAATACACAGCTAAATATTTCAATCTATGTTCATTGTTAAATCTTTATTAACCAAAAATGTGTAAACTGAAAATCATATAGGGACACATATCATTATTCAGAAAAATGAAAATAATGTAACTTTAATCTAATAAATAGGTTGGAAAATTAAGTTTTAGTTTATTTAATTTTAAACGTGTTCCTTTTTGCTAAAAAATTCATTGAAGTTGTATAATAATATTGAATAGCATTTGTATAATTATTATTATTTTACTATCTAAGTTACTTTAGTATATTTTATTATTTCAGAAGCATATATATACCTATTATTTATAATTATTTGCAATGATCAAATTTATGATTTTATATACCTATAATATGTCTATATATATATTTATTATAATTTCAAATTTGTATTGGCTCATATTTCTTATATATATTTTTGCGAATATATTATAAAGAAATATTTTTTATTAACCAAAAAAAACCTGATGACATTTTTTTTTTTTAGGAGAGGAGTTTGTGTTGATTTCTAGAAAATTAATAACCTTGAATTATTTTTAATTTAATATCGTTTTCTTTTGTTAATTTTTAATTTATAATTATTACATCTGTAATTGTAAATATTTATGTCAATATGAAGTAATATACGATAAAAAACTATAAATTTTAATAAGTTTAATAAGTACTAGCTATTATAAAAATAAAAATAACTTAAATATCAATAATAATTTTAAATTTAATTTAATATTTAAAATTTTTTGTTACATTACATTATGCTAGAAGACATTTTTACTTTTAATTCGAAGAAATTTTAAGAATAAATTCAGTAAGTATTTTGATTAATATTATTACTGTTTATACATTTACCCATATTATTAATATATATATGTATATATGCACATAATTTATATTTTGTTTTTAACAGCCCATAAACCAATAGGTACCTATACATTTTACTATTAACTGTGAAACTGTTAATTGTCTTAATCAATATATATTTTTATGCATATAATTTATTATACTCCGAATGTCAACGAATAATGGCAGACTAGAATATCGCAGCGAAAAGTCTGAAAGGACCGTTGGTCATAATAATAATATAATAATAAACGTTTGGCCACAAAATAATAACCAACATTTATTTTATTTTATCACTCCATATTATTATTTATTAGTTATTACTTTATTAGTTTATTACCTATAGACAGACATTATAACTTATAATATAAGTAAGTAGTAGTACCTACAAAATGTAGACAGCTTGTATTAATTGTTATTATATGGAGTAGCATAAGTCTCTAGGATCTGGATGAGTTATATAACCTAATCTAACCTAAGCTTGGTGAAAGTTATGTATAGACTCTACAAGAAAGACACACAATTCAAAATTCAAAAAAGCATAAATATAATGTTATTACTGCTATCAATGGTTAAAAGTAGATAAAATATATTATTTTTAGATGTTAATGATAGGTGTAAATGTGTAATACATACCATGTATGACGCGTATGTTATTAAATATCTGCTATGTATTTTGTTTTATTTATAATGTTTAGCTTTGAATTGTTTTTTGATTGTTAATTAAAAACTGTTGATGGTTAACTGTTGTAAGTATCTATCTGACATATTATTGTTTTTAAATTTTTCTTAAATAATAATAGTTGTGATGAACTATAGTAAAATTTAAAAGTATTAATTTATAAAGGAAATGAAATAAATCAATAATTTTTTATTCTATCTGGTAATATATTTATATTTAACAAAATAATGATATTATTTCTACATGAAAAAAGTATATAATTTATTTATGATATGTAATACATTTTGTATACTGGCATCCTGCATATATTTTTATATAAATAGTTTTAATACTATTATGCATAAATCATAATTAAAAATATATAGCAGATGATAAAATTAATTTTTATTAAGAGATACACCTACACTTTAATTTAATACTTATATCTATCCAACATTCCAATACGTAATAAATAAAAAACTATGTTTGCAGTATACATCCTTGACACCTATTTGTTGTGGGGCGTTATTAAAAATTAGTGTAAAGTAACTAATTTAAAAATCAGAAAGAACAACTAAATTATACAGGTGGTAATCTAACTAAACATTGAATATCTTTTTTTTGTACTTCAGTAATATTTAAAAAAAAAAAAATGATTTTTAGAATTGCATTTTGTATCTTGAGCGGATTATTCTGAAATAATACTGATAAGCGCGCACAATTTTCGTAACTCGCGTTTAAGTTTTAATTGTAATTTCACTACATTATAAGAACGGCTTGTGATGAGAAATAATAGTAAAACACACATCTAACCACATGGTGCTATACCTTTACTCAGAATATCATTTAATTAGTTTAATTATTATTTTATTTTGAATAATGAACATTATTGAGTTATTTCTTCCATTTATAGAAAAAGTAATAATCGGGTTGTAAATATATACGTAGACTATATAGATGTTAGTAGGTATCTCTCTAGAATACAAGTATCAGGTAGGATGTACCGTCGTACCGAAGTATAAGTAGGTACTTAATTTGTCAAAAACTCGGTTTCTATATGTATACCAATACAATATTATGGGAACTATGGGTTATAATACACTAGATATTAGTAATTCTTTGTTGAATGTTAACTTTAATGTTATTTTTTTATTTTGAGATAGGTTAGGACAGTCTGATCGTTAATATTTGGTACCTAGTTAAACGTTAATAGAAAATCTATTTTCATAACTTCGTCTCGACCTTGCGGTCCACTCTCCCCTAGATTTAATATCGACAATAAAGGTTTGTTGTATTATGCATAATCGGACGTGCTTGTTGAAACTTGATTCTATACTTAGTCGATGTTTTGAATAAACGCGTGATTTTGGTGCACCGAACGCCTATGGTAGCACGACGACGGGTGTGTGTATATATACACGCAAAATCACTATAATACAACACCAAAAAACTGCGTGAAATATATCAGATTGATATAATTATAGAACGGATTCGGATATCGTCCACTTCGCGCGCTGCTGGTGTCCTGTCCATGCAGTCGCCAATAATTCGTTTGCCAATATTATCGCAAGGAGAGTTTGCAAGTGGGTAGGTACACGAAACAGACCATAATATTAATAACACTTATAGTACAATGATATTGTACAGGCGTTATAGATCGTCGTCAGCCGAACGCACTAGACAGTCGACACGATATCGGTTCGCCTGGACTCGAACGCGCGCGTCGGACGTGTATTATTGCATAATAGTTGTATCGTAACGTATTATAAACACCAATATATATTGTATAACGTCGTAAACATATTATGATAATTTGATAAAAAAAATAATAATAACATAAAACAAAAAACCCATAGTAGAATAATACAGATTACCGCGCGGCGATGAAACAATACGGTTTTCCTACACAATATGCACTCTACGCGGTTATAATATGACGCAGACGTACCTACCAATAATATATTATTAAATATATTATTACGTACACGAATGTACACTACACTACTATAATTCTATGATATTTAATATACATATTATATTGTTTTCGAATCACCCGGACCAACACACCGCCGCCGCCGCCGCCGCCGCCGTCGGTCGTTGCAGACGACTATACGGCGACGACGACGACGACATATGTATATAGCCGTATGCACAGGTCCGGGGTACATAATAATAATAATAATAATAATAATATTATTATAATATACACATATATTACGAGTCATACAATAATGTATACCTATACGGGAGAAGGGGACGGATGGATTCCACCGGTATTAAACCGCCTATATATATATATATAAATATAAATAATAATAACATATATGCACATACAGAAACAAAGATAGAAAACATGCATTAGTAATTACTATATAGCCTATACGGAAAGCTATTATATTATATTATATATATATATATACATTTAATGTAGAATAGTATGGCGTCGTGGCCGTTGTGTGCGTACGGAGAGCGAGCGCGCCGGTGTATAATATTATATTGGGTATGTGTGTGTGTGTGTGTGTGTGTGTGTGTGTGTGCGTGTGTGTGTGTGCGAGCGCTGTATTATATAAATAATAATATGTGCATGTATATAATAATAATAATAATAATAATAATAATAATAATAATATATAATAATGGATGGAGCCGTTTCTGTTGTCAAGGCCGGACCCCGCGCGCGTCTCCACCCATGTGTACGTGTGTAGTACGTGTGCGTGTGTGCGTGTGTGTGTGTGAGCAATGCGTTTGAAATTATCCCCCCCCCGCCACCCGTCGCAGACGAAGGCGGCGGTGGCCGCCGCCGCCGCCACCGACGCCACGATGGAGCCCCTTGGGAAATTCTACCGTGCTTTGAAAATCGTTAGTCACATTTGCTTATATTATTATTATTATCGTTATTATTATTATTTATCATTATTATTATTATTATTATTATTATTATTATTATTATTATTATTACTATTATTATTATCATCTGTCCTGTCGTCTCTGCCGCCGTCGCCGCCGCTACGGATACGGCGAGACAACGAGAGTTGCTTTTTATATACATTAATAGACGACAACGGATTTTTTTTTTCAATCATAATATTAATATTTAAATAAAATAAATATTACTTCACGAAAATGTAAATAGTTGAATATCTAATACAATATTTTACCATACAATAATTGGAATCTATCATGTTCAAAATGTATATTATAATGTATCGATTTCTCAAAAATCATCACATTTACAATATTATTATTCACTTATTTTTCATCAATAAATTGAGAAAAATTAAAATAGTTTTAATTAAATTATTACAAAATAATTTTGTTAATACCTATATGGCTACATGTAATATGTGTAATGCATACACACGTCTCTAATCTTTATCACATTGATCCAGTATTTGCTGTATCCTAACCTTTAATTTCAAGTTAAAAATCAATGATATCACATAGGTAATTAGAATAAGATAAAGTATTTTATTTCCGTCAATAATAATAACTAAATTCTTAAAAAACAAAAATAGTATTAATCAATAACAAACGAAGTTTTAGCGTTTCATTTAAAAAAACATATATATCACGGACTTAAAAATGTAAGTTCTAATTCAAATAAAATAATTCTGTGATAAATAGCTTTAATTATTAAGATATTGGAGACAGGCGTAGAGAATAAATTATAATATAAAATAATAAATGGAATGTCCCGCGTGTAAAAAGCAATGGGAAATAAGAAATAAAAATAAACTAAAATATGTTCGAAATATATGTAAAAAATAAATTGTTTTTATTTTATATTTTGTATAAGTATAATAAAAGATTGAACAACGATGGTGTCTGTTAGATACAAGATTGCATCAAAGAAAAATGATTTATATAATTAAAATGTAGTTATACCAATTTGGCAATTTACGCATGTAAAATTGGTGGTTTTATTTTTATAAAAATATTTCTAAAGGTTAATAAAAATAATTTAATTTATTATATCTTAATGATACATTGGTCCTTGACACGTAGGTATACAATTGATAAGAGAGTTATGGAAGAGAATAGATTTTTACATTTTTTTATTAGAATATTATGACCCTAATTAGGAAAATTTAAATATTTATTTATAAATTTACAATAATCGAATAACTTAAAATTTAGGTAACATTATATTAAAAAATGTTATGTATATATATATTATTATAAATAAGTAAATAACATAAGTAGTATAGGTATATAGTTATTTGAAATTTTGGATTCTGGATGAAAAAAAACTATATATTATGTGGGTTGTTCATTGATGTATGTTTTTTCAATTCGTATTTATCGTAAATATTCAGGATAATCTTAAAACTTAGTAACTAATATTGAACAAAACCTGTACTTCGACTACCTAACAAAAATACAATTATTTTAAAACTAAAATATTGAATGTTCTATTAATATTCCAGCCTCTAATTAAACTTTACATTTTATTGAAAGAAATTACAAACAATTTGAACAGAATAACACATAACTGCAGGTATTAATGATTTACATTTAAGGCAATGGTAAACAATCTAATGTAAAAATGACTTTTAAGAATACTAAAAAAAATATAACATGAAATTAAAAAATCATAATTTATTATACTTAATAGCCAATATATTACATATAATGTAGTATAAATAATTACACTTACCTACGTAGAAAATTATACTAAATTAATAATTTTTAACTGAATTTAATTTTTATTTTAGTATAGAATTGTAATATTGTTTTAACTGTTATTGAAATCTAAAATAAGAACCGGGATCAGAAATTCAGAACGCCAAAAATTATATTAAATTTAATATTGGATCTTTTGTAAAGGTTTATAGAAATAAATTGGTTATAAATCGGCATAATTAGTGCTATTTAGGTTTAATTAAAAACATTAATATTTATGATCATATTATATATACAACACTATAATATCTAAAATATTTTGGATACTAATTACTCTTTGTTATTAGTATTATTAATACACCAATAAATAATGAATTTAATAGAATAATTACATTAGGTATACATTAGGTATATTATTGTAATAATGTCATATTCCCCAAGCCACGGCCACGTGTTCGTATAGTTACCTAACACATAAATGTCCATTTTAAAACGTATGTGTTATATAAATTCGATTGAAGAGAAATAACATTTTAGTAAATTTTGGTTTTAACAACATCATAAATCAATTTATGTAGAGCTATACAAGTAAACTTTATACTTTTGAGTTTTGGTTGTATTGTAGGAAAGTACCTACCTGTGTAATTACTTTTTATTATATTTTTAAACAAGATTGACTACAAATGAGAATTCTTTCCGTACATAGCAAAATTCCGAGGATTATCAATCAGTTAATTAAAATATGATATTTTCATTTATACGTTTTTGTATACTGCCCACACGAACATCTACTCTACGAGGTGATCACGAGTATAGGATATATGGCAGTGGCTTCATTCATGATTACTATAATATGTCTGAAGTACTCATCACTCGTGTTAATAATATTTGGTTATTTTTTCTTCCTTTTCGACAATTTAAACATTCAATTATAGTTAGTAATTATCATGTGTAGGACAAGTGGATACTCTATAGCCCTCGTCTGGTTTATTTGTGTAGGGACATTATGAAATACACTTTTGTGTGTGTGTGTGTATATGTGAATAGTAACGAAATTAAATTGAAATATATACATATATAGACTACTATCTTTGAAGTTGAATCCTTATTTTTGTTTCTTACATAGCTGTATTCAATCAATAATAAAGAACAATACTATCAAATAACTGTTCCAACGTATGCATTTTACAATTAAAATTTCCTTCATTTAAAAATACAAAGTTTTATTTTTTTAGACACACAATAGGTTTAATGATTATGGTGTATAATATACACGTTGTATAATACTATCATCATCGAAGCGACACGAATAACAGAATTTATTTGTATAGGTAATACAATACAATACTCGGTAAATTGTAAATTAATTGCTTGTGTCATAGGACAAACATTTAATAATAATGTACATTATCCGTCAAAGCATATACTGGGACTGACCCTTTATAATAATTATTCTTTCTGACATATTTAGGAGAAAGAAGGACTTCTATGTAGTACATAAAATATCGGTGCGCCATGTAAACGGTTGTGTTATATTGCAAAACTCACTGGTTATATATTATAATGTCTCCGTTCATTAGGCGTTATTTACCATTATGCGGTAAATTAGGCCATTAGGGAACTGACTTTATGAGTCATGTTTAGATATAAAATCTACAAGAAACATTTATTATGTTATAATTAATGTAGTTTTTCTTCTAAGTAACAGTCTTGCAGGTTATCAGTACTGGTAGACATTTTTTCAATATATTTTTTAAGTTATTTGAAAAAAAAATTATTATTTTAATTAATAGTGATATCTATATTAATTTTAAAAAAGTTTTAATTAATTATTAAAGAGCAATTTATTTTTAAAAAACGAATATATTATTATATTTCTGTTTATATATAAGTTTCCAAATATTTATATATTAATGGCTACAATGTATCTACTTATTAATTTTACAATGTTTTATCTTTTTGTTGGAAGATTAGATTAATTTATATAGAAGAAGACATTTTGGAAATTATTTTTGTATATTTTAAATATGTAAAGTAATTTTTTAGAGGGTAATATAGTATTTCGAAATATTTAAATATTATTCAAGTTTAAAATTGAAAGAACTTAACTAGAATTCAATACAGTTACATTATTCAGCATATATAAGTTATATTAGAAAATCATTACAAGTTTGTAGAATACTGTTATATTAAAATATATTATGTATAAACAAGGGTAATATGATGTTGGTATTATTGTAGTATACACTATATACTGCATGGTGCATGCAATATAAAATACCTAAATATATTAAGAGCCATGAAAAATATTTTATAATTTCAAATTTATTTGAACGAAGAAGAAAAACTATTTATTTTTAGAAACATTTTTACAGCTTTAGAAGGATTTAGCTCATCTCTTAAATACGATTGTATAAAAAATAAATGTAATATGGAATGTTCATTAAAAATTTAAGTTTTTAAACTTATAAGATACATTATATAAAAACAGCGATTCACGTAAGTAAAATTAAAATGTTCATATAAATTACTTAATATTATGATTGATTGTCCTGAATTACTGAAAAATATAAATTTTAAAATAAATTCAATAAACTTTTAATCTTCTAATTTATTTAATTTAAAGCAGTCTAATACAAATTATATATTGTGTATAATATTTATTTCATCAGTCAACATTTTAATGCATGCTGCAGGTAATTCAATAAAAAGTATTGATTATTTTAGTATATCATTCAATGTTTTTATGACAAATATCCTAAGAAATGCTTAACACATAACTCCTCCTTATTTTGTTTTCTTTTCTTAGGAATATTGTATAGCATAAATACTTATATTTTTTCACTTTTTGTATAATTATTATTATATTACTGATGTATAGGTATATATATGTAAAAAAACTGTAATTGGATATTATTTCCGTAATAAAGAAATTATTATTATTATAAATAATATATTGAGTTAGTATATTATATATGATTTCACTTCCCATTAAGTTCATGACACTTTCAATTAAATCTGGAATTTTAAGTATGAAAAATATTTTTTAAAAATGTAATATAAAAATGATATAAATAATAATTAGTATTAGGTAGTGTAAATTACTTAAAAATTACGGAGTATTAATATAAAATACTATAATATATATATATATAATAAAGTGATAATCTAATACATTTTTTTATAATTTTAACAGTTTAGGTCTTCGATTAGAGAATGGAATTATTTTGTGTATACATCTATTATAATATATATGTATTATGTATATATACAGTGAATACAACGAGAAGTAACAATGTTATTGGTGATAAATAGACTCAGCACTCATCGATTTTCTTCACTGTATAAAATAACGGATATAATACTATTAAGGTAGGTGTAGGCTTTATATTTATTCTGTCTGGGACGTAAGATTTAATTAGTTTTTGCCTTAATGGCTTTTCTTAATCATCGTTCTTAGTTTAATATTGTTATAATCATACCCAGTTTTTCGAATGAAAGAAATGTGAATTACAAAAAAAGAAATATTTATATTACCTAAAATTTAATAAAAAGTAATTAAAATTTACTTCTCAAAGCTTTACGGAAAAAAATTATAGAACGTTAAAAACATAGTAGGTATAGCTTTATAAATATGATTATTTTTGAACGATTCAATGTGTATGAAAATTCAATCGTACAAAGTGTTTACAGTTTGTGCTTAATATTATACATTTTTTGAAATGGCACTTTAAGAATATAAATTTTATTATAATAAAATTGTAAAATTAGGTTTAGTGTTAAACGATTAGTGATATTCTTGACTTAAGAGTAAAAGTATTATATTTAATATTTTGTAAATATTAATATAAAATCTATAATAAGAGTAACTAAGCAATAAAGTAGAATTAATCACAGAAACTATATTATAATGTATGGAGAGAATTTCTTAATGAAAGTCAGATCAGATTGAAAATATTATTAATAACTGTTATAATACCCAAACAGATTAATAAACGTTTAAAATATTGCGGAAACTGAAAAATGTAGATGATACAAAAGTTTCAATATCAATTTAACCTATATTCTATATTTTAACTCTTAAATTAACGACAGAAGGAGAAGGACACTAAAAAGTATCTGATGTCTACTCAATACCCACAAAATATTATGTTGTTAAATTCTCATTAAATAATTAATTAGCTAATAATTGATAAGTATTAACTTTCAATAAAAAAATCAGAGAACTATCTTCTATTGTATAATTGGTTTTGAGTGTACCTCGTCATTGAATTGGTTACTGTAATAAATTTGTCAAATATTTTAAATCATTGATAAATCACTGTATACGAAAAAACGATTTAGAGCACAAGATATGCGAATAACGTACTTTTGATTAATAACAATTTTGAATATTTTGATACACAAATTTTTTTAATAATACTTACAATAGTTACTCACATCATCATCTATAAATTATATGTTTTATTATAACTAAATAAATTTAGCTTCTCGAAAATGTTATTGATTCTTTATTAATCTAAAAATGTACATTTAAGTTATGTCCAGTAATAGCTAATTAATTATGTTTTGTGTGTACACCTTCACTTTTGATTAAATATTTGTAATTTTTTAAACAAAGTATGATTAATATAGGCAAAGATATTAGTATTATAAAATAATAATTATATATTAAATAAAAAAAAATTAATATTATTGAATTATAAACATTTATTTCATACAATATAAATAGCATATAAAAACAATGAATTCAATTTTAAATTCATTTCCTGTAGAATGTTTCATCATTATAAATGTATTGTTCTAACTGTGATTTACATTTTATTTATCTTTTATAAAATTAAATACCAACAAATATTAAAAATATACAACCTTGTATCGAATTTAGTATTATAATCATAAAAATAATTATAGTGTTAATATAATGTTTTTTATTATGTGCCTACTTTTATATAATTCAACCATAAGTAAATAATAATGATTATGATTAAACATTGCATGTATGCTGAACTGATTGAGAGGGTTTTCATATTGAACTTAAATCAAGACACCGTAAAATCATGATCTTACTATAGTGTTTTCGAATACACCACTAATAAATTGAACTTATGAATTTACGAAAAGCACATTTACGGATCAAATTAAAACAGGCAGATATAATGGTAGACAAAACCTGGCTGATGACCGATGGGCACTCGCTTTGCTTCCTTCGTCTCGTTAGATAGTAGTTTGTTGGCATGTTATGATAAAAGTGATTTAAAATCAATAATAAATTATCAAATTCAAGCGGTTTATTAAAACGGTTTTAAGTGAAGTAAATACCACGTTTGTTGATATTTTTAAAAAAAAATTTTTCAGTTCTAAATATTTTCTTTAAACTCGAACAATTATTTAAACTGTCTTTTTAAAGTAGTATTATATATGTGCCACTGATTAAAATTTATTAGTTTTTCATCTATAAAATTACATATAGACATGTAATAAGAATGAATCCTCTTACCCAAAGTATATAGTATCCATAAAAATTACAACGAAAAAAAAACTCAAAAATCAATAGATTTCTATTACACTGAACATTTAAAATAATTAATATAATAGACATAGTAGCAGGATATGTGAGTGTATTAATTTAAAATTGTTCCTATAATATTTTGTCTTTTCTATATTGTACTGACTACTAAGGAGCTACTATTTTCTTTCTGGCATTAATATCCCGATATATATACATGGCTTAAAGTAGGAAAAATTCCAGGGGGACTAATTTCTCCGTACAGTTTTAAACATTCCATGCATCATTTTATATATTATGTGAAATTTATATAGTATAATATAGTGTATAAACAGTGATTGTGTAACACACTCATCCCACTTTTATACTTGAATGATGTTCAAATTTGTAATTTATTTTATGACAAATTTAAATCACAAATAATACTACATTTTTAAGAATAACTAATGTTTTATACAAATTTAATATTTTGAAAGAGAATATTTTTTCTCATAATATTAAATTTAAGTATTGGTTGTCTATTAAGAACATCCAGATAAAAAATATTTTAATGATAAAAATGTAGTGTTTAGTGTTTTTAGTGCTTTAAATTGCACAAGAAAAAATTTAAATTTTACGGTGGAGTGAGCATACTTAAAAAAAATTACACAATCACACTTTACTTATATAGTATTACATATATATATGTATAATATATATGAATATGTGAAACTCAATTTTACATTATTTAATAAAGAGCTATTTAAAAAAAAAACCAATCATAAATATTTAAATAGGAACATAAATTGTATTTTCGTTAATAAATGTTTTCTTTAACTTTAAATAATATGAATTCATAAAAAATAAAAACCAATATTTATCTCAACGGAATTCTGAGTTATATTGACTAATGTTTGGTTATAATTGGAGCGTTCTGGCGTATCTTACGAATAATTTGTTAAAGGGGACGATTTTTAACCACCATTAAAGGTAGGGGGACTGAGTCCCCCCGCACCCCCTCTACTTTAACCCAGAGATATATATTTATTATTATTTAATATAGTTAACTACACTTATACGCGCAATTTGCACCTAGTTTAATTAAGTTAGACCAAGTAGTCAAAATGATATGAATAAATAATAATAAGAAATATTCTATAATAATAAAGAATATTATAAATATTATTATGACTGGTGTTGTCGATGAAACTCGACAAATATTTCCTGCGAAAAAAATAAATAATATAAATATTCTAAAAACAGACAATAATCGAAAACACGGTCAGGTCAAGTAACGATTCAATGGATGATATTAATGATTGGTAAACACAAGGAATTTCGGGAAAAATAAATACTCGGTTTTTCTTTAGTTTATTTTAAAATATAATATTTTTATGTACTATAAAAACTGCCAATTGCCAATTTATATAATTTTAAACTATAATTTTTTTTACGTACATATAATATAATAGGACCTTTACATTATGTGGGACTTGGGGTGGTGGTGTGCTTAGTTAAAAACTTAGTAAGAACATCGATGAATAGTTTTCGCACATTTTTTTAAAAATAATACTAATATAATATTTTAATTTATTTTACAGTTTTCCTAGGTGATATAAAATATTGAATATTTTAGAGTAAGTCAAAATTAACTAAAAATTATTTTTTGACATTCAACACGTATTTGCAGTGTTATAATTATTATAGTTCGATATAGAAATATTATGTCTTTATATATTATAAAATAATTAATATTTGACAAAGTTTTTATCTGTTGTATAGTGAAAATGTATATGTCAAGTTATAACGTGATGAATATTACTATAATATACTACATAGTAATATTATTATTTTGTTATTTATTTTGATTTCAAACATAGAATATTTTAATATTATAAGAAAGAAATACTCAAATCGTTATGAGATGGAGCAGGCATTAAACAATTTATACTAATATTAAACACTTTTTCCATTCAAAATAATCAAAATTATCTATATAAAACTTATAATGCCTAAAAATTACCTTTTCGTTCCCAACAAAAAAATGTCATAACAATTAAAAAATAAGACAAAAACATAAAATTATTATTTTATTCAATCCATTAACTCAACTAGTAAGAATTATTATAAAATAGGAAAACTATTATTCGATTAATCATTTAAGAGAACGCTACCCTCAAATGTGTTTTCCATCTTACAAATATATAACATACACCTAACAAATTTACATTCAATTGAACCAATTGCATGTTATTAGCTTTAATATTAAAATGAATTGACTTATTATCAAAGTTCAAGAATATTATATGTGCTTAAATCTTAGCTTTTTTCGATATTATAAATTTTAAGCACGATACGAATATTGTAAATATTACAAATTAAAATGCTCATTTCTAGCTTAAAAATACAAACATCGAAAAAAGCCGATTCTTAAGCGCAGATAATGTTCTTATTTTAACTTTGATAATAAGTCAATTCACTCTAATATTAAATATTAGATATATTTTCATCTTTTAATAACGAATTTATATTTAAATTGAAAATTTTTAAATATACCTATTTATTTACGAACTATAATTTAAAATGCTTAGATTTTTTTATATTAATTAATATATTATATTATTGAGTATTTTATCACAATACAATTTATTTCCAAATAAGAACCTACCTTATTTATTGCAAATTTTTAGGTATAGGATTTTATTAAAAACTTTAAAGCATCAAAATCAAAATTCAAACGAATGGTACAATAATTTATTAACTTAGGATAATTGTCCTTGATAATCAGTTTTGAAGATTAAGTTACGGTTACATTTGAATAAATAGTAATGTATATTACATTATAAAACATATAATAAATATTTTAGACTAAATATTTCATATATTTTATACTTTATGTTAAATCATTATAATTTATTAGGACTATACATTATTATTCTTAGTAAGGACATAAGGTTGAATAACTCAAATACTGAAATACTACTCTATACTGCTATATAAACAAACTTTTTAAAAAAATCACCTGCACAACTATTTACAGTAAAATAAATCGAGATAGGTCTCATAAAAAAAAAAAAAAACGTATTTGTCTCACTTCTTGAATGGTATAAAGCAGTGGTGGGCAAACTTTTTTAATAGGGGGCCACAAAGTTTAAGAAATTCTAGAGGAGGGCCATAATTATAGAAAAAATGCATTTTAGGTTAAAGCTTTGAATCATATAATATTATAAAAACATGACACTTTTATAATATACAGGCCATATACTATCCATGTCGATGGACCCTCGGCGGGCCGGATTAAATACTTTCGCGGGCCGGAGTTGGCCCGCGGGCCGTACTTTGCCCATCACTGGTATAAAGGATCTAACTACTAAAAAATAATGAACATACTTTATGAAATTTATATTAAATAAATTTACAATTTACAATAACGTGTATTTATTATTTGACAACATTGTTACGAGTGATTTACATTTATCAATCGGTTAAGTTTTAATTATGTATTTATTTTATAGTTCATAATTTTTATGATATAGGTATTTGACATAATTTACCCAATTGTAAATAATTATAAAATTTGATCAATTTTATTACCTATAAATCTATCAAAAGAGTTAACTATCTTCATATAGACATCATTTAATGTAGTTATAAGTTATAGTCATTATTACTTAATTCGTTTTTAAAAATGCATCTATATAAACTTCTTTTATCATTCTAAATATTTTACTATAATAAAAAATATTAAATTGTATACCTAAGCTTTTGCTTCAATTTTATAGATTTGAATTATTAACAAAATAAGCAGTAGAAGTATATACCTGATATGTCTACCAATAAATAAATAATAATAAACGTATGTAACAAATAAATATAAAAAAATAAAAAGTATCATTGATTTTAACAGTTCCAATAGTTTATACTTATTATAGCTTATTTCAGTAGAGAAAAAGAAAATTCAAATATATTCATAAAACATCATGTCAAACCGAACAATATATACAGAAAATGAAGTGTATAGGTAAAAAAAAAAAGGTTAGTAATTAGGTATCGCTCTACTTTACATTAGGTGTCAAGTGGGTCACTATTATGGGTGAGTTAAATTTGAATTCAATATTATATCATTGTATATGAAAAACGATTCTAAATGGAGACAGTTTGATAGTTTATATCGTTGAGTACATTTTGTGATAGGATTTTTTTTTATTAAAGTCATTTATTTTACTTTTAGTGTATTAAAGTAAGTAGATATAATTTTTTCCGAAAATATTGCATTTATCATATTATTAGAATTAAATTATCATCATAATATGTATTTATATCCTATTGTTTCAACTTCTAAATCTCAACATTTAATAACATCTTTCTGTAAATACCATAAAATAGTAAAAATAGATAATATCTTAAACTAAATCAAAAAAATGTCATTGCGTATAGTAAAGTTCATAATAATAATATAATAAACGTAAAAGTTTCAAATTCCCACGAATAATGTTTTTAAATTTAAACATAATAATGATCATTGTTATTTATCGTATAAATAAGTAGTTTCGTCCAAATTTTAACTTAAAATGTGTATAAAAAATAATTGTCTTTATAATAGATTTTACGATTTAAGTATAAGCTACTTGTGAGTAATTTCATATTAAATTTTAAAAATTAAGATAGTAAAAAAAGTTAGTATGAATGTTTAGTAACAAAATAATTATCAATTTTTTGTGATTTTAATGAATTTCATATTAACATATTTATATTCTACCCGTGCATTTTTAATTTTTATACAGGTACAACTATATAAGAACAACTTAAGTATTACATTTCAAGAATTTTGACCTATCGTACAACTTGTTTTCAACAATTATAAAAAAAAAAAAAAAAGCAGGTAAATGAGTATCGCTCTGCTGTACATTAGGGGGTGGGGTGGACCTCGGACTAAAGTAGGTTAAATTTGAATGCAATGATAAGTATCATTGTATACGAAAAACGATTCTGAACGGAGATGATTTGTCAGTCTAGGATATATTATATAAAAACCGAAAATTATTTATTAGTAAAACGTTATTTTACACGTGTATTTTTGATTTCAAATTAAAATTAAAACTTTAAACACTCGTAAAATTTTTAAATTGAATAATCCTCAAACTTTTTCATAATTATTTTAAGCTTAACTTATGGAAAGCATAGTATTAAATTTTCAATTCTTAGCTTTTGATAGTAAAATATTTATAAATTTTTAACAACCAAATAGTTAAAAATATTCACGATTTTGACGAATTTTTGTCAATATTTGAACTTCAAATGTTAATAAAAAAAAATTGTGCCTATGTATTTTTATAATTTTTGAATGATGAGAGTTAGAACAAGCTATGTGGACAAATATCAAAAACCGTTTGAGGCTAAACCGTTATTTAACGCGGTTTTGTAAAAATTTAAATTTCAAACACTCATAAAAATTTTTTGTCTGAATCCGGTAGAGTTTTTTTTTACAGAGATTTGAAGAAAAATGTACCTTGTACCAAATTTTCAAAACTTAGTTTTAAAAGAAAAAAATTTTACGATTTTTCAACCACAAAATTATTTGCAAATTTTCGCAATTTTGACATATTTCGTATAAATTCGAACTTTAAGCACTTATAAAAAAAAATTGTGATTAACGATTTCGAATTTTTTTATCACTTTAAGAACAACTTATAAGAAACCTTGTATTAAATTTTATCGTTATTTTAAAAGAAAATACTAAAAAAAATTAAAAATTTCAATTGTCTATAAATAGCTCAAAAAAAGTAAAAATTCTTTGAAATTTTAACTGTGTATATGGAGAACGATAAACATTTGATGAAAATTTCAAGTGTTCACATCGATTAGTTTTTGAGTTATAGCAAAATAAAAAATTCGATTTTGTCAAAAACTGGTTTTGCGTAAAAATTCCCGTTTTTCTGTCATTTTTTTTTGTTTTTCTCGATTTTTTTGAAAACTGTTGGAAAATGTTTACTTTTCACCTTTATAATGCACCAAGGATATTCACTTTGCCATTGGAAACCACCCCCAAAGTTTGAAATTGAAGCATTATTTCGACTAGTTATGCTGTACACAGACACAAAAACAAAAAAAAACAAAACACACATCATTGTAAAATCAATACATTCATCACTCCGTTCAGAATCTAAAAATTAAGAATTTTTCATACCTTTAAATAGCTCAAAAAGAGTTAAAATATTTTGAAAATTATATCATGTATTGAAAGTGATAACAAACATTTTGTGAAAATTTCAAGTATCTATGGTTATTTGTTTTTGAATAATAACATTAAAAAAAAAAATTGTTTGGGAAATAATAGTTATTTTAAGAGTCAATATTATGTCCAATATTGTCATAAATCCAAAATATAAAAATAAAAATGTTTCTAACCAAAAAATAGTATTTTTTTTGCGATTTTCACAAATTGCATCAAAATTTTAATTTTGATTATATTTAATAAAAGAAATTATGCCAATGTAATTTCAATATTTTCATACAATATATATTTATGTAACTTATATTATATAAAAACAAATTATGAGGCATCTTGTATACAATTCTTTAACTTTTTAACCAAACGAAAAAATGTTTTTTATTAAAAAAAAACAATTATAAAAATTATACCACGTATAGAAAATTATTATAAAAATGTGGTGCAATTTTCTAGTGTCTACGGTAATTTGGTTTTAAATTATAACAGAATAAAGAAATACACTTTAATGAAAACTTTAAAAATATGTAAAAATATCCGTTTTACCATATTTTTTTTGTGTTTTTCTGATTATTAAGAAGATATCTGTAAAACTTTTATTTTGAAACACATTGCATAGAGTTTTTTTTAACTTATAATAAAAATATTAATTCATTTTATGGTGTCCATAAGTAAATTTATTGCAATAAATCTATTTATTCATGGTTAGATCTTTATTGTTAAACATAGTCCTATTTTTTTATTGTCCTATATACAAGGTGCAGTAAAATACCTTCCCTGCCCTCTGGTTCACCTATCCACCTCCACTTCTGATAAAAGGTACTGTTTCATACCCACAATAAAAACGATTTTCGATCCGGGAATACTTGTGGCAAGGGGAAATTTTAAGTTGAGTGCGGAACGCATGCAGGGCAACAGTTAAAGACTCGCAAACATAGGTTTCCACAGCAAAAGCGCATTGCTGGTTTGTCTACGCCTTAGTTATGACTGAAACCTGTCGTACCATATAAACTTTCAATACATCTGCATGAATCGATACATCCCCACCATTATACGACTTCTAATAGTTGTACAATGTCATGTTGAAACTATAGAAAGAGAGTTTTGCCAAACCCTGTACAATAATATTATCTTCCCCCTTTAATCTTGTTCTGCGAGTACCTATATGTCAGGGGTGGCCAATATGACTATGTACGCGAGCCACATATATTAATGCAATTAATATTTATCAAGAGCCAAATTATCTAATCTGCAGTACTTTTATACCACAATAATAATAAATAAGATAGGTAACATCCGATAAATATATCAAATTATAAAATAACTATAATAAAAACATTTTTTTTTTTTTTTATAAATACCTATAAGTAAAAAAAATTAAAATATTGGTTTTTGTAATAAGACCGCGAGCCGCATACGTCGATGAAGAGAGCCGCAATTTGGCCACTCCTGCTATATGTATAGGTATATGAATACATACATTTTGGATATAAAGTAAAAAAAAATGCTTGACAAGAGACAGAAACAGTGTCCGGCATTCGTTCAGTATTTCGCTTACCTAACCGTATAATAATAATAATAATGCAGGAGTGTAGTGATATTTAATTGGGAAACACAATAATAAATCATCAAATTTGGAAAATCATTTTTAGAGTACCTAGTTCAAGTAAAACCCTGCTTCTAGATTTTTTTTTAAATTATTGGATATTTTCAATAGTTTATTTTGACAACTATTGAGGAAAGGAAAAAAAATACCTAACTTAAAATTCTTCCTTGTCACGATTTTTATTATGCTTTTTTAAGATTTCAAAGAATGTATTTTATTGAATTGTTATTGTTTTGTTATCTATTTATACAGCATAAAATACTTGTAAGTTAAATCATTACAAAATGTTTTGAAATAGTTTATATGTTTAGGTGCTTTCTCTTTTACTTTCATCCTATTTACACATGGTCATACAAATTAATAAAATATACATTTATGAAAATGTATATAAATATATGAATTACATGAGATATGGAAATATGTAGTTAACTTTACGATAAAATTTGGTAATTAATGGCGATTTAAAATACATGTTTTATAAAACACATTTTAGTCTCATATTTTAAAGGCATTATAGATAAAACCTAGTTAAAATGTATTAAAAACTTTAACTTATGACTTTGACAACTTAAAATGTTATAATTATGTCTTTATTTAACTCTGGTTAACCAAATAATAATTTCGAGTCTGACAACGCTTATAATGATTTTAGTATTACAATATAGTTATAGTTGTTATATTTATTATTTTTACAAATTTTTAAAAACATACTATTATTGTATTAAGTATAAAAAAAAGTCGAAGATACTGAAAAAATATGTATTTTTGATTTTATTGTATAAATAAAATAATAGGTAAACATATATATTATTAAACTATTTCAAAACAGACATACATATACATACAGCTATTTGTAAATATTTTCCAACATTTTAAATAGCTTCGAATACTTAATTGTTGTTGTCTACATTTAATCTGACAAAAGTATTCTTTATAATTTGAAAGTTGCGGGAAAAGTATCCAAGTTGCGATTGTTCAAAACTTTTTCTACCTAAATTGTATTGTTTATACCTGAAAAGTCAATCATTTCATCCTTTAGTTTATATTTTCGTAATTTCATATATTATTATCTTCTTATCGCCTTACGTAACAAAAAAAAAAAATTCAAATTGAGGACAGAAATGAAAAGGACGAGGTTATGAGGCAGTTATACGGGGGTGACGGAAAAGAGTATAGTGTAAGGGGTGCGCGGAAGCGTCAATCGGCGCGCATGCACTCTCAAAACAACTCCGCCATGTTGCCAAACTAACTATTAATATAATATAATTAATAGTAAAGACCGGGTGGGACGAACGTCGGGTAGAGTAGTGGACGGTAGGGAAGAGCGCCACGGTCGTGATAGGGGGTGGTATGTACACCGATAGGCGAGTGAGAGAGGGTGCGTGAGAGGAATGGGTGCAATGTGAGAGAGAGACAGAGAGAGAGAGAGCGAAACTCTTGTTAACATTGTGTCCAATTATTGATCTGCGTAAGTATGTAGGAAGCGTTCACACTGCCTTTAAGTAGGACATGTGGGATAAGGAAATATCTGTGTGATCGCGGATCGGTGCCATTTTTAAATGACGATGAGGGATGATGGTACTTTGACAGAAAATGGTAATTTTTTTGTATTTTACACAATACAAATTTTACAATATAAAATATATATATATATTTCTGGATAAATAAAATGTATGAAAGATTCAGTGATATCGAGTACTTCCAATGATTAAACCGTTTAAAATTAAAATCATTCAATTAATCTAATGTTGAATAAAAATGTGAAATTTTACAGAATTTAAATATTATGATTATTCTATAAATGAAAATATGAGATAATTTATTTGGTTAGTTCGTTTAATTTTCTTAAAAAGAAAAAATATAATGTTTTTAATATTATATTTTTTTGATTTTTAAAATCTTATATAAAATTAAACCATATTTTTTTTATAATGAAGACAAAACTATACTGTAACTATTCCCTTCCCTATTAAAATTATTCATCGTTATCATAGGTGTAATAAAATAAGCTAAAAAAATTAACCTAATATCAAAGAGGTATGTAAGATAACTAATTTTTGTCAAAAGTTTCGAGTTAGTTCTTTCGCGATTGCTTATTGAAGTTTTCAGTTGTAAATTATTTACACAAAAGGGAAATTGAGAATTTAATTCATTGAAAAAAGTGTACATAAACGTAAAAATAAGAAGCATTATTTGTTGATGACTTTTCATGGTCATGAGAATCATGATTTGTTTTCTTAAAACGCTGTTAAATAACATCTTAACAAATTGTAAAGTTAGGAGATAATAGTAAAATTATTTTTAAGTAAATTATAAATCATAATTTAAAATTAGCAATAAACGCTACTTAAATCTTAAATTTGCGCATCTTTTTGACGTGTTGTATGGTATATGTAAACAGTTGAACAGAAAATAAAAAAAAGTTGGTAAGTGAGTATCGCTCTGCTGTACATTAGGGGGTGGGGTGGACCTCGGACTAGGGTAGGTTAAATTTGAATACAATGATAGGTATCATTGTATAAGAAAAACGATTCTGAACGGAGATGATTTGTCAGTCTAGGATATATTATATTTAAATATTGTCATATATTCTATTTTGAAACAAATAGTATAGTTACTATATTATGTTACTATAGTTACTTTATAATATCTGTTTATTAATAAAAAAAATATTTGGCAACATACATATAATGAGAGTATGAAATTTAATTTAAATTTTGACATATTTCGTATAAATTTGAACTTTAAGCCCTTATAAAAAAAATTGTGACTAACGATTTTGGATTTTTTTTATCACTATAAGAAAAACTTATAAGAAACCTTGTATTAAATTTTCAAGATTTTCTGGTCACCCAAAAAATTTTTATCGGCATTTGAAGAAAAAAAACTTAGAAAAGTCGAAAATTTCAATTGTCTATTAGTAGCTTAAAAATGGTCAAAGTATTTTGAAAATTTAACTGTAAAAAGATAACCATAATATAAACATTTGGTGAAAATTTCAAGTATTTACAATAATTCGTTTTTGAGTTACAGCTAAATCAAAAAAACGATTTTGTCGAAAAGTGGTTTTTCGTAAAATTGCCGTTTTTCTGTCATTTTTTTTTTGTTTTTCTCGATTTTTTTGAAAACTATTTGAAAATTTTAATTTTGACCCCCTCAAAGTACCAACTAGATTCAATTTCCTATTCAAAGAGGGGCTGAAGTTAAAAATCGGAGCATTATTACTGCTCCAAATGTTGTCGTCAGACACAAATAAATAAAAAAAAAAAAAAACACACATCATTGTAAAAAGCGGGTAAGTGAGTATCGCTCTGCTGTACATTAGGGGGTGCGATGGACCTCGGACTAGGGTAGGTTAAATTTGAATGCAATGATAGGTATCATTGTATACGAAAAACGATTCTGAACGGAGATGATTTGTCAGTCTAGGATATATTATGAAAAAATCGAAAAAAATTTATTAGTTAAACGTTATTTTACACGTGTATTTTTGATTTCAAATTAAAATTTAAACTTTAAACACTCGTAACATTTTTTAAATTGAACAATCCTCAAACTTTTTTATAATTATTCTAAGCTTAACTTATGGACAGCATAGTATTAAATTTTCAATTCTTAGCTTTTGATAGAAAAATATTTATAAATTTTTAACTACCAAATAGTGAAAAATATTCATGATTTTGACGAATTTTTGTCAATATTTGAACTTCAAATGCGAATAAAAAAAAATTGTGCCTATGTATTTTTATAATTTTTGAATGAGAGTTAGAACAAGTTATGTGGACCCTTCTATTAAATTTTCAAGTAATTTGTCCCAGCTAAATTTTTTTTATCAACATTTATAAAAAAAAAATAAAAAAAAATTGAAAATTTCAATTGTCTATAAATAGCTCAAAAAAAGTCAAAATATTTTGAAAATCAAATCACGTAAAGAAAATGGCAATGTAAATAACTGGTAAAATTTTCAAGTATTTACGACTTATACTGTTTGAATAACAACAAATATCAAAAATCGTTTGAGGCTAAACCGTTATTTAACGCGGTTTTGTAAAAATTTAAAATTCAAACACTCATAAAAATTTTTTGTTTTAGTCCGGTAGAGTTTTTTTTGCAGATAGTTGAAGAAAATTTTATGAAGAACCTTGTACCAAATTTTCAAATCTTAGTTATAAAAGAAAAAATTTTTACGATTTTTTAACCACAAAATTACTTGCCAATTTTCGCAATTTTGACATATTTCGTATAAATTCGAACTTTAAGCACTTATAAAAAAAAATTGTGACTAACGATTTCGGATTTTTTTTTATAACTTTAAGAACAACTTATAAGAAACCTTGTATAAAATTTTCAAGATTTTCTGGCCGGCCAAAAAATTTTTATCGTTATTTTAAAAAAAAATACTTAAAAAAATTGAAAATTTCAACTGTCTATAAATAGCTCAAAAAAAGTCAAAATTCATTGAAAATTTAACTGTGTATGGAGAACGCTAATATAAATATTTTGTGAAAATTTCAAGTGTTTACATCGATTAGTTTTTGAGTTATAGCAAAATAAATAATTCGATTTTGTCGAAAACTGGTTTTGCGTAAAAATTCCCGTTTTTCTGTCATTTTTTTTTTGTTTTTCTCGATTTTTTTGAAAACTGTTGGAAAATGTTTACTTTTCACCTCTATAATGCACCAAGGATATCCACTTTGCCATCGGAAACCACCCCCAAAGTTTAAAATTGAAGCATTATTTCGACTAGTTATGCTGTACACAGACACAAAAAAAAAAAAAAAAAAAAAAAAAAAACACACATCATTGTAAAATCAATACATTCATCACTCCGTTCAGAATCTAAAATAGTTTAATAATAGATACTTAATTGTAGTCATTTTATTAAAATATATGTATATAGAATAATATTATTTATCAATAATCGATAAAATGTAGGTTAGATAGAAGAACATTATTAAACATGTACTCTAAAAAAGTTGATATAAATTTAATTTAAGTACTGAGTGTAGTGTATTTTATTTTCTCAAGTGAAAACAATGTATAGTCTTAAGAGGACACCACAACAACATGTGTTATCTTTTTTTCTTATAATATACATAATACCTATTAGACCATTTTGTAATTTTATAAAAGTAGGATTTAGATTAATATATTATTAAGCGATTAACTTATTATAAAATACACTAAAGAAGAACTAATTATATTTAGATTAATATATTATATTTTATACTTTATACATATATTAGGTTACATTTTAGATATCACAGATAATTAATACAATAGTAATAATTATTTAAACTATTATCTTATAATAATAAAATATTAAAATATATTTTATAACTGTTTTAATTATATTAGATAAAAACCAGGATTTTACTGTGCTGCATAGTATATAATATATCCACTTGATAGTGTACCTCGTCAATCGTCATAGAGTGCGTAGGCCAATGTAATGTATTTTTAATTTAATAATTGCCTATTATGAAAAACGATTTTGAATTAAAATGGTATATTGAGAAACTGTGTGTTAAACTTTTAAGCCTATATAAACAATAACAATTTAAGATTTGACGACTTCTTACCTATACTAAAACTTGCAAAATAGTGTGATCTTGAAAAAAATTTAAAATTCAAACGAAAAAAATTGTGCTTTTATATTCTTAAATTACTAAATCATTGATTACATTTTCAAACTTTTAACCAAAAAAAAAAAAATATTTATCAAAAAATAAATAATAAAACTTAGAGTCGTCAATTTAAAAGTCTAAAAATTACTCAAATAGATTTAAAATATTTTGAAAACTATGTACCAGTGCTAATACCAAAATATTTTGTGAAAATTTCGTATGTTATATTATTTATATATATTTTTTTATTGTATAATTATAATTATTATGTATACTTAATATTATTACATTATAATAGTATGTTTATTTATTTTTGAATTTAACAAAATAACAAAATTAATTTGGTTGAAATTCGGTGTTGCCTAAATATTCTAGTTTTCTTGCATTTTTATACTTTTTCTCAATTATGCATTTATTTACACATATCATTAAAAACCCATACATTAATTTACTCGCTTAGAATCTAAACAATAGTTTATACATGATCACAAAATATGTTAACAACATTTTTCGTTTTGCATATCGCAATAAACCAATAATAATTGGTACCCATATGATGTTGTATTACAGTTTTAGAATTGACAAAATCTTAAGCTTACAATACGTCTTTATATAAGATCTTTTAATACTTTAATGTATACTTGCGCTTTAATTTTTATTTTGTTACAACTTAAATGTAGGAAGCAGGCTATCATTAACGTTGTTGTATGCATAATATTAAAATTAATATTGTTTATCTACTTATTTCTATATTATATTTATGATATGTAATATTAGTGGTATGCATTATATAGGTCAATGATAGGGTTATTGCAATGAAATATTTGTTTAAAAGCTAAAAAAAATGGTGGTAGATAGGTCAACCTATCATATAGTGGGTATTGGGTTATATCTACCAAGAAAGTATTTGATATTTAAATATTTTGCATTTGTTAGTTTCAATAATTAAAATTAAGACAATAAATAAATATTGGTGTATTAACACAGATAAATTAATTTTATGAATACAAATAACAACATAGATATAGCTGATATAGGTACAGCGTAAATTTAGTTGATTATTATTAAAACTCTCTGTTATATTCAGAAGGCCTATACGAATTCTGGAATAAAGACAAACTCTGCTTTTAAAAACTTCTATATAAGTGTTCAAAAATATATACTAATTATGTTAATTATTAATTAATAATGATCAATAATGTTAAATATAACTTAACCATTACATCATTTTTTTTTTGTATTTTTCTTCACGAATAAAAAATAAAAAATTTGTAGTTTTGAAAACCAGTTTTCTGTTGGTTTACATACTTAGCAATATTCTTTACTTATTTTTAAGCTTTTGAAAAGTTGTTTTCTGCATTCATTTACTGAATCGAATTCGTGTGAAACTAAATGAAAATATTTTTTAATACGTTTGCTATAGACAAACTTATTCCACACATATAGTTACCATCATATAGATTTTGTTTGATGTAATAGTTTGCCTTCAGAAAGAGTTATTATCGGAAATTTTAATTTGTACCTATATTTTTTTTTATTCGTTTATTTACATACCACTAGACATATCACCTTAACTTTAACTCCATCTATGGTCTCATTGCTTGATATAGTACAATATTCTCAGTTTAGGCTCATTATTACTGTCGAAAACCATTTTTAAAATAGCACGCAGTCAGTAATATATTATATATTACATAATATGCGAGGAAGTTCCTTGGCATACAGAGACTTTAATGCAAAAATTATATAATTACACACGGGTCTCCATTTCAAACTTTGAAATAAGATATGCCCTGAATTTGTTCTAAACAAGACGTTTTTAGTATAGCTATACTGATTGTATTATACTTAATGTGGGGTTACTATTCTTTCTATTTTCCGTTTTAGAAAAAAAATGAATAAATTTGTATAACTTTTATTATAAATGGTTTAGTAATAATAAAGTCTATAGTGTAGCACAATCAAAAAGTTTGGAATCTAATTCGAAAATATTTTAAATACTGACCATGTGAAACCTATAAATAGGCATATCTAAACAGCTGACTGCAGACTGCCAAAATAACACCGCAGTATGCAATGTTTTTTTTTATCATATTTTTTTCCTTTTAAAAATTAATTTCGTAATATTAGATACACTTACATAAAATATTATATTTTATTTAGATTCTACACATGATAAAAAATTCATAGGTGCCTAAATAACGCGTATAGCTTTTATCTTATTTAATTATCAATTATACAAATGTCTCTAACATTTGCTATGATTTGCGATTTGCCATATTATATTATCAAGTATCAACTACGTATTATAAATAATATGTATATTTGAACTCTTTCGAATAATGTCATCTATTTTTCTATATCATTATTCTCATGCCAAATTAAACCATTTACAAATTAGTCTACAAGTTTGTGTAACATCAAAATTTGTGATATTTCATCCAAATGAAGATGAGTATAGCCAGTATAGGATGCCTAATAAATAATTAATTTGAATTTTTTTAAAAACAATAATCGTTGATCACATTACAACTTTATGTATAATGTATAAATATTATTATTTATTTATATAGTTAAATATATACGATAGACTATACATTTAACGCCTAACTCCGTACTTTAACAGGGTTTTGAGGGAGAGACGAGAGCTGCAATTTTCGATTTCAAATAAAATGTAAAGGTACGTAATTTTCATAAGTGAAAATTACAATCATTATTATTAAATTTCACGGGGTTAAAGGACGTCGATATATATGTATGACAATAACAAACAAATAACAATATATATATTTATTGTAAAATTATTAATATTCTATGAGAGGGATGTGATGAAGCGCGTAAAAGAAAATGACTACGACCGCAAGGACGCTATATCGGGTTGTTTCGGGATCGTGTATTTTATGCATTGCGCGCTCGGGAATAAAATACTTGTCTAAATCGTTTGTCCGTAGCAATAAATACCTAAAACAGTAGGAAAAAGACTTTCGTAAATATTGACTGTTCCAGTGAAACCTGTGCCGTATATTATAGAGTGTGGTGCTATTTGGTATATATCGTGGGGACGCCTTAGCACATCTTCGTTGCCATCACTCCGAACTAGAAATACAGATTTTTATGAAAATATACCGAACAGAACAAAATGTACGAGTTAATTTTTATATACTCGAATATTTTATTACGACTAGTTCTCGTATTACCCTTTAATTGTTTGTTTGTATAGTTTTATTTTTTTTTTATCATTAAATTCAAAATTTAACATATACGTTACAGTGATCTACTCGAATAAGGTTAAAGATGACACTTACTTAGCAGAGCAACTTCCTAGTTTTTCGTAATTGATTTTATACCAAATAACTATTTTATTATTATACAGATAACTTTTTCTCTCTCTAAATATGTCAAAACATAGGTACAAATTACCTATGACTATTTTACTTTTTAAATATAGCTTCTTATAGCTAATTTATAATTATAACTTCTATATAACGTTATTTTAGTAACAATCCCTCGATTTTTTATTTCAATTTTATACAATTATGAATAAAAAAATTTGGTGTCAATTTGATAAGTTCTGGTGATTGGCGAGTACTAACGAACTCGCAATCATTTTTATAGATAATTAATTTTTTATAACTAACTAGCTGATCTTCCATGGCGTTGTTCGTGACAAATTAAATAATGCCCGCGAATTAAACTCGTCTTAAACTCTATTAAATGTAAGCTACACAGATTTTTAATACGTTAATTTAGATGGTTTTAAAAAAGTTTGAATATCGCATTATTTTTTTACATTTGTGGGGAACTGGAGATACTTATACACAGCCCGGCTCCATCTAATTTTTAATACTATGCCTGACATATTAATTAGGTACAATATGCTAAATATCTATAAAAAAAAATCAAAATGTTTGAATTGAAAAAAAGATTGAAAACCACTTACCTACGTAGGTATTTATCAAACATAAAATACAAGTATATAATAATATAATAAATGTATGTTCTTTTTTATGATACAAATTTCGGAAAAATCCCTTTTTAAGCATTATATAGTGGTATGAAGTTACCATTTCAAGTCTCTAACTATATATTATAGTTTTGGCTTTACGTTATTTATGAATTAGTCAGTGAGTCAGGACTTCTTCTTTTATATACTAATCGTATATAGATTAATTTTATTCAAGTGTTATAAGAATTTTTAGTTGAATAAATTTATCATAAAATCGTGTTATTTTACGTGCCCACTCCCCCCCATCGTCACTCATGATAATGAATGAATAAATCACGTGAGCAGTGCAATTGAAATTTTCTTGTCTCACTAGCAAAAAAGTTCATGCTGCCATTGTATACAATTTAAATTAATCATAAACCTACTACACACATGAACATAAACATATTTACATAGAATCACAATGTTAAAATATGATGCTGGTCAGTATTATTTTAACGAAAAATATATTTTTCATAGGTTAAAATCATTTTTTCAAAATCACAAGAACGTTATATTTACAAGAAATTCCATAAAATTATTTTTTTTTTTTTTAGTAAAAGCGAGTATAAGTGGCAACAAAATGATTTACCTATGCTATACAAACGGATAACATAACGGTCTTATATTATATTTCCCCCTCCAATCATATATAATATTGATTGCGTTATAGATTATTCTATGTAGATTTCCATAAATCCCTTTGTTTGGTTAATAGTACACACTCTCAGATCAAAAAAAATACCACACTAAATACAATTGTTTTATACACTAAAGTAAATAAAAAAAGCTTAATGAAAATTAAATTATTAAAATTTAATATGCCTAATTTAATATTGCAATGTTAATTTCAAAACACATATATATACTTATTTATTCTAATTCGTGTTTTAAATAATATTTACATAACACTATGTATATCTGTGTATCTAATGCATATGCATTGGCGTATCGTTGCCGATAATGAAAGTAATTCAAATTGAGTCAATGGCGGCCAAAGAAGTCAAGCCATCAAGGCTATAATAAAAAAAAATAAAAAAACAATTTAATATACACATTATATTTTATAATATTAAATTGTTAAAGCTTATTAAATTGTAAAACTATTAAATGTAAAATATCATATAGAATAAAATTTTGCACCAGCTCTTAAATATTACAGGTACAAGTGATTAAAATAACAAATTATTGTATTATGTAACGCTATTAAATGCGTGGATACTTCATATAACTAGTATTATATATTCTGAGAAAAGCATAGAGTGTATAATATTATGTTTTAGAATGAAGTATAAAACATTTTTATTTTTGGAAAGAATGCTCAAAAATGTTCATGTCTTAAAAAAAATATATCTACCTCGTTTAGCTAGTTTAAATAATACATTGAAAAATTTAGATTCTCTTACGGCTACCTCCAGATTGTGTTTAAAATAAAATTATATATATTTCGAAACAATTAATTGAATGCGTCAGTGGTTCCTCGGCTATAGGTCCGAATGGTGTCGGCAATAATTGTTTTTCGAGATAAATAATTGAGAATCATTTATGTTGTTTAACTGCAGGGATGGCTTTTCGGTATTTTATCTGTAGATATCACCGAAGTATATATTTCTATACAGCTGAAATTAATTTTGTATTTACGTTTTAACAATTTAAAATGACACTGCAAAAGTGATATTTTAAACTTTTAAAATTAAAATTTATTAATTTATAATGAAAGTTGATGAAATGTTTATTGAAAGAAATAAAAAAAAATTATATCATACTATTTATATTTATAAATATGCTTTTAAAGAGTTTTTAAATAATAATATTTAAACATGTTTATGTACAAAACATACATGTAAATCTTGTATTTATATAAATGATAATCCTCAGTCTGTAAAAATGAGAATGAAAATATGAAATGTTTTAATTATACGACAGAACTTGAACTTTTCATAATAACATCAAGGAGAAATGAGTAATTGGATTAATATGATCTCAATAACAAATTGCAGGTTAGGATAGGCTAACCCAAAGCCAATAATGTAATATATTACATATTTTATTTAATTAATTAACGCTAAGTGGCATTTTTAAAAGCAAATAACATTATTACATAATATTTAATAGAATTAGACTTAGATAATAACAAATAACCGACAAAGTGCAATTATATACGATAATACTATTATTACAATTACATTAAATTCAATTTTAAGGTAAAGACAGATATGAAGGTTCGTTATTAGTGAAATGAAGCTATGACACAGAAGATTATTATGATCATAAGAAGTTGAATAGGAAAGAATACAGAAAAATACGTATAATTTCTGGCACGATAAAAAGGGATACAAAATTTTATATTAAATAGAATGCCATTTATTACATAGATGTAGCCGTTAAGAACAGAAGAAATTAACTTGAATTCGGCATTAAAACAACGAGATGATAGTAGAACATAGTAGAGGTATATTTTAATTTTAAGTGTGACCAAATAAGCGAGTAATCGTGGAGTGAATGATCAATTTTTAGTATATTTGAGGCACAAGAAAGGAATCTATTTTGTACACGTTCTAATCTTTAATAATCTTTGAACAGATAAGGATTCCAAATAACTAAACCATATTCCAATGTAGACCAAACTAAAGTATATGAAGACAATTATTAATGAATGTAAATATAATGTAATATACAATATTATGTAGTTTCAAACATTTTTGTTTGTTTGGTTATATATTTAAATACAATAATTGAGTCATTGAACTAATAGCTTTCAAATAATATTACTTAAATGAATATAATTATATTTTGAAAACACAGAAATTAAAAAAAAACAGGTAAGTGGTCCTGCTGTATAGAACTGCAACGAAATAACTAAAATCGTTATTTTTTGTTTTAATTGAAGTAAAATTATTATAAAAAAGTGTGCACATGTATTTTAAATATTTTCAACTTTTATAAATTAATGTAAGACTAATTTATGACAAGTATTGTTATACATTTTTAAATTCTTATGTCAATAAACGAAAACTATATCAAGATAAATTAAAAAAAAAACTTCAAATTTCTGCGAATATCTCAAAAAAGATAAACTATTTTTATAGTTATATCATGTCTAGAACAATATAATATAAAAATATTACACAAATGTAAGTACAAAAGTAATCCGTTGCTCATGGAAACAATATACATACAATAAACTCGTATGTTATGTTTTAAGTACAAGACAAAAATAATACATTATTAAAAAATATAGCCATTAATGAATAATATATAAATTATTTAAATAAATTAAGTAATACCCATCACATGACTATAATATATTATCGATGTCATAGGTTACCTACCATATTATTATTTAAAACATTATTTGTATTTAGTATATTTTATATGTATACATTAAGGTAACCGTGTTTTTCCATTTAACTTTTCATATTAATAATAAATAATTATTGTTCTTAATAATATGTATACAAATTTCGAAGAAGAATCATCAATCAATATATCTACATTTTATCGTAAATTAAAATTGTTAGTTTGATTGAAATTTAGTTAAATAATAGTAAATTAGTAATAATAATAATAATAATTGAACACATTTTTATATACCTATAGAATTTATTTTTCATTTAGAAATATAAAGCAATAAAGGAATAATATTTTGCATAAATTGTGTTAATATTATTGACTTAAAAAATATTCACATGTAATCTCTAAATTCATTAGTGTGACAATGAATATGAGTGTTATCATTATCAATAATATTTTTGACGGTTTAAATAGTTATGCCTGTAAACCAAAAGAAATGTTTTAAAAACATTATCGAAAACTATTAATTAATTAGATATAAATAATTCAATTTTAACTATATAAAATATTACATTATAAGCCATAATATAGGTAATTCAATCTTTTGTTAACCCTCAAATCGTAATAAATACATTAAATTTGTCTTACTTTGTCTTTAAATATTTTTTAAAAAAATCAATAAATCATAAAGTATTTCTAACAAGCTTCTATATTACTATTATTTTTGATCAAAATTAAATTATTATACAGGTTAATATAATAGATTCACAAATTCGTTAACATAAATTTAATGGTTTTTATAGTTTTCTAAAAATATATCGGAAACTTTTCAATTTTATTATAATCGCCCATACATTTAATTTCCAAAAAAATGGCGAAAATATATTTTTACTTTAAAAAATAAATTCAAATAAAACATAAAGCAAAACCTACAATTAAGTACAGTATATGATGTGGAAGAATAATTTTATTTTAAATTGAGAAATTGAATTAGCTAGATTATTAAGCTACATTAGTAAATTACAGGATTAAATACATCCTTCTGCCGCCTTCTGCTTTTCTGCGTGCCACCTATATCAACCTTAACGTATGTCATCGTATCACTCATTAGTTCTTGTCCACGGCTGCATAGCATGTGGTACCTGAATATTGTACAAGTACTGTCAACCGTTAAACCCAGTAATTCAATATTTTTTTCGCCGCTTTTTGTTTCCAAAAACAGTAATCTAGAAAATATTTGTACCATACCAAAATTTGATAAACATTTTAGAAATATAAACAAGTCCTAAGCCAAACGGAGTCCCGAGCTGTATAACGGAATGGTACAAATGGTGAAGTATATCATTATTGTAATATTGGAAATGAACTAAACTAATGTTACTCTGTATGCTTCGCATGGACGGTTTTTAGAGGGGGCCTAGGAACCATGCACCCTCCGCCTAAGACATCTTACTCTTTATTTTGTCAAATATTTTCATTCATTTAATTATGTATAATAATATGTATAATATTAATGTAAAAAAAATATTTCCCCCCTCCCACCCAGGCAAAAAACTAAAAAGCCACCCCTGATGCCTTGTACCAATAACCTGTTACTGGCTGTGTCTTCTTGATAACGTGACAAAAATCATGAAGTAACTATAGTAGTAATCTGAAATCTGTCTCAAATAAGAGTTATTTCGAGTGGCAACAGATTTTCGTCTTATCCGGTCAGACCACATTCATTGATTAAATAAATGTCGTCGTCAACTTTTGTATTCGAAATTCGGCCACCACCTACAAATTGCTTTCTCTTGTGTTAAATCATTAGTGAAAAAGCTTACATAGTATACAAGTGTTATGTAATACAAGAAAAATATAGGGGGTAGTTGTAATCTTAGATATCAGAAACTCCTCCACTACTCTAAGTAGAATGAGTCACACGTGTTACACGGATTTAAAAAGGATTAAGTATTCAATCGTTTCTGAAAAATCGAGCTGGAGTTATTCAATAACACTAAAGGAGGACAACTGGTAAATGGTGACAATATAAGCTATCTGCAGAGTACCACAAGAAATCATTCCAACAGAACATCGCTTATGAGTTATGATGCGGTGTTCGAGTTTCTCCATCCCAAGAGAATGGTAACAATTGGCTAAATTGTCTGTAGACGGAAACCGAAATAAATTAATACGCAATGATTATGATTACAGATCAAATCGGTGTCTGCAAAAGTATTATAATTATAGCAGCGAATAAATCGGAAGCTGTTACTAACAAATACGAAATCCAATAACTCAAATTAGGACGATATTTTTGAGGTAGGTAACTAAAAACTAAATATTTTTAAATTAGAACCGTTAATCGATGACAAACATAGTGAGATACTCTGTAAATTTATATTCACTCATTTTCTGAATATTGAGGTTGTTATTATTATTATAATTAAGTATTATATATACTATAGACTATAGTACTTACTTGTCCTACTTACATATTTACAGATAATTCAATGATTACTTATATATTTCAGAATAAAAAACCTACTACTTAGGATATATTGTTTTAGTAAACACTAAACATTATCTAGTTATATTTTTATATTAGCTATTAGATTAATTACTTACTATAATAATATTAAGATTAAGCATTACAAAATTAATTTTTGGAATATTATTAAAATAGCAGCTGCGTTATTTATGTTACTTAACTCTTAAGCCTCTTAATTATGTATACAATTAAATACCTTTATATTACCTAAATTATATTTATCATATTTTATTTGAAATACAGTTAATTAAAATAATGTGTCAACAAAGTAAAAATGATGCTATTCTCATTATTAATGAAATTAATGAAAAATTGCAGTATCTAAAAAACTATTCACTTGTTATAAAGATTAAAAGATTAGAAGTATGTATTTAAGACATTATTATTCGACGTTCTACGAATAATAGAAACTAGTATAGACTATATAGTTAGGAACTATTAAGTCCAGTAATTAGAGGAGTGACTCCTTTTAAAACTTTGAGTAGCATTCCATAATTTCATATGCGATGTGACAAGTATAATATATTTGGATAATGTTATCAACAATTTAGAATTCATCAATTTAAAAACATCATTAGCCTCACTATATAAATTAACAAAAAAAAAAAAAAATTATAATTATAGTTAAAGAAGGGGAAAAATGAAAATCTGATTAAGATAATTATAACAAATATTTTTACTCCACAAGGCAATATTTTTTTATTTATAAAAAATGGTCGTCACTATTGTCACTCGTCTGTATTAAAACCAATTATCTCACCTATACAGACGGCTATACTATAACCTAATATTAAAGTACTTACACTTCTCTCCAACTCGTTTGTTATTATTTTTTTCACATACACATATTAACAGTGGGTTAGATATATTATTATTATTATTCTGATAATTATTTTTTTTATAATTGGATTGACACCGGTAAAAATTACAGTTTACCAATTGTTCTACACGTATTCGACGATTGAAAATTTATTTTAATGAAATTAAAAAGTAGGAAAGTGAGAAAAAGAGGAGAAATTACATACAAGACCCCTAGACGGAAGCTGATTTAATTGGAAATATTATAAACCAATTGAATAATCGCCAATATATGAAAGTTATTACATTTTTAATATAAACTTTTCCATTTTATTTAGTTAGATCTGAATAATATATAATAATAACATGCTTAAATAAAATATAATAATATATATATTATTATTTTTATTTATATAATTAAAAACAATATATTGGAAGTTGAAAAATATCATATGTATTGTCGTCTTTTAAACCGTTGATATATTATATCTTTGTGAAATTAAATAATATACATACATATATTGGTAGACAATATTATGACATTGTTCAACAGAATATTTTTCAATAATAATTACTTTTAATATATAGACAGATAAAAATTTAAATTTAAAGTAGGTTTAGGCGTCTATAGTATATTTTTATGATGCATAAATTAAAATAAATTATGCATATTCTAAATTGGGTTAAATGATGTATAAAGTTATAGCATATAATGAGTTATATTTTAAATAAAACAATAATATATTAGGTACTTTTTAAAGAAATGATGTCATTAATTTAGTATTAACAAATAAAACATATTATAACTATATAGTATTTACACTCATTATTTATAGTAATAGTTATAGTGTTATTATACCTACTTGTAATCAAAAACTAAGTATTAAACATTATATTATAAATTAAGTTGATATAAAGTTTATAAATTAAACGATTTTTTTTAAATATGAAATTATTCCTTATATTATACACAAATTTTATACCTTTATGACAAATAGTATATATAATTGAAACAGATGTCTAATTTAATTATCACATTAAAAAGCTAGATTAAAATTGTAAGCCTTGTGTGAATTTTATAAAAGAATTTTCATACTTCTATCTTTGAAAATTATATTATTTATTTAAGCTAGAAATACTTCCAATAAATAGAATAAAATTAAACCAATTTTTAATAGACCATTAAAAATATTAACTTGAATCAAACAATTTGGATTAGGACTAAGGGAAAAGTGTAAATTATTTATATGTAATGAAATGCATTTATTTTAAATAGATGCAAAATATTTAAATAGCTTAGAATAATTACATAATAACATATTGTTAATTTCTAACTAACTGATGTATGTGTAAAAAATTATAATATTTTGTATAATTTCTAATACATAAAAATTAATAGATTTATAAATAACAATTTAGGACCATCCACAGCAAATAATTGAAATTAAAAATTTTAATATTTAATTTATAAAACTATACTAAATTGAAATAGACACAGAAAATTGATTTTCTACTGTTTTACATAAAAATTCCATCAATCTTTGGCCTTAACCATTATTATTATTTATTAAGGTATTATTGATTCACGTGGTTTTTATATTTTAAATGTCTCTTCAAGGCTTACATTCGTATAACTTCAATACTTATCAACATATTATATTATTTTAATTAATTATACTTTTAAGTTATTTTAAGTGCATATAATCAGAAACTGTTCTTTATTTTTAATGATTTAACGTTTAATCAAAATATAAATATTTTTCTATTATTTCGTTTCAAATAATTTTAATTTTTGAATCACAAAGCAATAAAAAAAGACATTTCATTTTCATGGAATTATATAATATGCGATTGATTATTTAACCTAACCTACGCGATGTTTACCAATATTAAATAATTTGTTTATTCATAATAATGTTACTAAAATAATATTATTAGAATGAATAGCTCGAGTGTAATTGATATTAGTACAAAAGTAATTTTAAAAAATAACATTAATCTGTATATTTAACACAAAATTAGAATTAAATAACACAAAAATAAAAATTCATAATTATTATATTTTAAATTGAATCTATAAAAAGATTATGTTTATATGAAAATGCTGTATGTAGGTAAGTATATATACATTATACATATATGTATGAAATATTGTTAAAACTTAAAATCATAACAAACAAATAGTTTGGAAATAATTTTTACAAAAGATCGATATACCTACCTGGCTATCTACAGTATAATTCTAAATGCATATAAATAATAATACCCAACGTAGAAGAGTTTAACTAGGTAAGAAAAGAATAAAATATATATGAGTGACATGATACTCGTACATATTATTATATCGAGCGAATCGAACATAATAAAAAAAAAAATATTATGTTTTGGAATTACACATACGACATACACCACGCCGTATTATATGCATCCATACTATTCTGTATAGTTATAATATAGTACATAATGTTATATTAGTGTATATTCTTAGTTCTTACTCATTTAAATTTCAAGGGAAATATTAAAGTTTTATGGTCTATCAAGGTCTTAATTAAAATAACTATAGGTCTTCATTTTTTTTATAATATAATATATATACATACTTATTAATATATATATATATATATATAATATGAGTGTGTGTGTGTAAAATAATTATTTTTTTTTTTAAATTAATATGTACAATTAGTTATAATTTAAAATTAGTATAGGAATTATATTATGTGAGTAGTGGGTTATAAGATTATATTTAAATAATATTTTATTGGTGTTTATATCGTTCTTTGAAACTAATTATAAGTAAGTACCTACCTATATTATCATGGATGCTAAGAAAAACTCATTCTTCTAAATATTATCCAATAACCATAGAATGTATTGATATCCGTAGGGATAAATTGTACTTTTTTTATTAGTGATGTTAAGATTAATGTAATAATACAATTTTGTTTTATCGTAATTAAACAAGCACTTAGCAGTATTGAGTTTTTACAATAGTTCAACTTATTGTACCATTTTTATATAATAATGTTCTACAAGATAAATACATTTATCTTTTATATAATATGTTCAAGTTTCACTGAAAAATATTTAGTTATAGGTACTTATAATATTATGTATACTATCATTATCAAAACTTAAAATACCTGCAAGAATTTTAATATTTTAAATTATATTGGGCGTAGAAATATTTTTTATGCAAATTACATGTATTAAACACAATTTGTTCAGAGATAAAGAAAACGGTTATTAATATCAGTTATTATATTACATATTAATATGTACCTATAATATTGACATTGTTTATAATATAGCTTGTTACATGTAATGATGTAACCAAAGTAAGTTTTCAGGTGTATGAAAAAAAGGACTCAAAATACATTTAATAATAATTAATTATTGTGATTTTATGCCTTTATCTCTTATATACTTTAAATATGTGTAATAATAATTGTGCAATATAACTTATTTTTTATGGATAGAAAATTATATTTTTTGACCTTGTATATTTTATATTATTTAAAACATCTTATATGCCTCATGCTTGAATCACCTCTACGTGCAAATCTTACTAAATGTGAATTATTTGAAGTCTTTTCATGAAAATGTGGGTTTTTTTATTTTCAACAACACTACGGTATTTTATATTAATGATATGCCACCATCGATTTTAATAAAATTGTACAACGATTGTGGCACTAAAAAAAAATATTAGAATAATATAATATGAAAACTATTTGATAGGGACCTAGAATTTTTTTATGTAATACTATATAGTATATATTTAGTTGAAAACACATAATTCTTATTAATAAAATAATTAATATAATGGAAAGTATATAAAATTTAAATGTATTATTATAACATGCACCTATTTTATTATGTAGTGTATAACATAATTTTACAATCAATCTATATTCTTTATTATTCCGACATGTTAGTCATAAAAAAAAATAATTACGTTAATATGTATTGTCTTGAATATTTAATTTATTATAGACTATAGTATAGTGAGCATTGTTATGGTAATGTGTTAGGAACGCTAGTAACGGATTAGAATATATTAATATGAAGGTGTTTGGTATATATTATAAGCACACACACACACACACACACACTGCACACACAAACATAATATATTATATGTATAAAGCATTATAGCCATATAGGTTGTAGATACGAACATCCGAATATACAGAGTGTTTCTCGTGTTTAGTAACTCTTTTTCTAAATAATATTTTGAAAACTTATTTTAAATACTGTAGTGCAAACTCACAATTATTATTATACCAGTTTTTCAGCTTACATAAACTGAAAAAAACTTCAAATATTTAGTTTTATTTATTTTTTTTAAATATGAGATTGTCAATTTATAGACAAAATATTTACAAATACTTAAAAAATGTATGTACCGATTTTCATTAAGTATTCAATTGGGTTATTTTAATTTTAAAGTTTAGACAGGTTGTGCGGTTAGAAGAATAAATGATACCTACTAGGTATACATTTATTCAGTCGTCGAGCTTGTACATACAATGAGGACTAACTTGGCCAGACACTCTGTATATAATATGCATGTCAAAACTTTTTTTTTTATCTTCGAAAATTATATATTGTTATACATAGATGACTTATATTCAATAAATGTGTATCTGCATTCTACATATTACATATATTGACTTTTATTATTGTATGCAGTTATTTCGTAACTGCATGTGTACAATGTTAACTAAATATAGAAATAGATTTTATTCGATTATTGTCGTCTATACTATATTAAAATTAAAAATAAATTGAAAACTATTTTAGAGTTAGTACTCTGTAATAATTTAAGCAAGTATACTTACGTATAGTGATTGTTGAAAAATATATATATCAACTATTAAAAGAAAAACTTCACTGAAACACACGTTGTTTATGTTTATTACTATTCATGTAAGCTTATAAGTAGGTATACAATATATATTTTTTTTCGAAATTCAAAACTACGATAAACATTGCAGTAATAATAACAATATCGACGATGAGGTGGTCACGTGTCTTTCAGGCCGCTGCTGTCGTCCCGCGGAATAATATTATATGTATACACCGTTACTGCTCTGTATAGTATTATAGTAGTTTCAGTGGTATAATATTATACACGCACACACACACACACACACATATATATATACATATATAAACAATATAAAATATGATATTATATGTATGTATACATATTATATATAAATGTGCACGTATATATATGTAGAGCCAGGGAGGAGGGATCGAGTAAGAGTAAGGTGATGGGGTTATAGTGGGAGGAGGTGAGAGACAGTTTGAGAGAGCGGGTCGGGGGAGGGAAAGCGAGTGAGAGAGAAAACTTCAAGTGAGCGCACAACCGACGACGTCGACGGGACTGTGTGGCCGGAGGGGGCTTGGACCCCTTATTTATTTAAGTTCGGCGTATACATAATAGATGTGCGCGTTCGCTGGATATAGAATTTTCAATAATAAACGAGATATCTTTTAATTTATTAAATAACCCCCTCTTGTTTCGGCTCGGTTTCCTTTTATAGGACACGGGCGAGGCGCTAACAGCGAAACTCCCAGAAAAGAAGCCCATCGCGATCTCCTACCAGACCCCGCGCGTCCCGGTGAGGTCTCATAATTTGTTTTGGTTGTTTATTTTTTATTAAAAAAAAAAAAGAGAGAGAAAAAGAAAAGAAAAAAAAGAGAATAAAAAAAGAAATCCAGAGGCGACTACTACGATATTCAGACTTTTATAAGTAATTCATCGAGTTGGACGAGTGTTGCCCGTTTGCAATATTAGTGTTAAAATATTAATACACATTTATCCCCTAACAGCTGCACGGGGTGTAGCGTAGGGGGGGGAGTGGATGTAATATGTATACGCCGATGCATGCGCATATAATATATTTATATATGTATGTGTGTATGTATAGCGTATACGTTACATTCGCCATGTACTTAGGAGGATATTGTGTGAGAACGTTAAACATACACGCGCGTGCATGTACGATATTATTATTACTCGAGGTTCGTTTAAATTATAATGTGCGCGCCGGAGGATTAAATACGCCATAGGCCATTTCAATATATATAATAATAACAATAATAATAATAATAATAATATTGTTATTTCCCGGAAATCCAGTTTTAATTAAGTCGGCCGCTGCCACGTTACGGTGAGAGGGGGTGGGGGTGGGGGGTGGGGCGGTATACCTATACACGATGCGGATTCCTATGTACACACGGCGCGGGTGCATATAGAACCCATGTGTCGAAAAAATAACACCACTTATTGTAAAACATATTATATTGACCGCCATTCAGGAGCAAAACGTTTCGTTGGGTATTAAAATGTGTAATCGATTTCATCGAGTTGATAATAATAATATCACCAACGATAATTTTAATCTAAAAAGCTCGAATCGTTTCGTACACACAATAATAATATCATAATGGCGTTGATGACTAATGGATTATTGGTCGATGTGGCATCGAAATTAGTGTCAAAAATACCACCAAATTTGTAATATTTTTATTCAATAAATAATTGTTTTTTTTTTTTTTTTAACAGTGTTAGAGTATAGCGGGTACACGGTAAACATTTTATAGTTATTCGAATTTATTAATAATATTTATTAAAACATGACAAACATTAATTAATACACATCACTGTAGTCTACACAGAACATGATTCATGATTAAATTATTACCTACTTTATATGTAAACGCAAATATTACAATATAATTAATTCTGAACAATTGATATGTAATATTATCAAACATATTATTAAAACACCTATACTGTAACTTACTCTATAAGCTATAGGTAAAATAAATAATATTTGTAGGTAGGTACCATACATATTTAAATTTATTTCTAAGTCATTCTCTTATTTTTAATTTATTCATTAAATTACTTTGGTATAATATCATGAACATTGGTTAGCTAATTATAATAATAAATGTATACAATCGAATATCATATTGTGATATTAATAAGAAAATAATTTTTTTAGTAAAACTGGAGTGTTTTACTCAAGCGAAAAATAAAGCATTGAAAGTATAATTGGTTGTACATTTTATAAATTCTGAATTGAGCAACGAATATATATCTAGTGGTTTTAAAATAATAGGTAAAATCATATTATATTAATTTATTCTTAATCAAAAATGAAAAACTGAAGAGACTAATTTATATCAGCGTTTATATAGGTATAATATAATTTTTGAAATATTTTAATTCTTTTTATGCTATGTAATATTTATTCATTATTGTAGGGATTAGAAACATTTTTAGATTTTATTCTATTTATTTATGATAAAATGTTTGTGATGTAAAAGCTGTAAAAGCTTGAAAATTTAATTCAAGTTCCTTATAAGTTTCTCTTAAAGCTATTTAAAAATATTAAGAATACATTAGCGCATTTTTTTTTTACAGACATTTTAAGTTCTAAATTTTACAAAATTGGAAATTTAAACAAAAAACAACATTATTCTTTTCAACGGTTATGCTATTAAAATTCTTAAAATATTTATCTTTGAAACCCGAATCTTTCAACCATTACAAAAATAATATTATAATTATTATATTATTTTATTATAATATTGTTATTTTCTATACAAAATACAATTCTTAGAATATTTTAACTAATTTTAGGCTATATTCACGTCGTTTTATTCGATGCATCGGTGTTCACTCATATAATTTATGCAATGTTTTTGAAAACAATTAAATATCAATTTAGAGTCACAGGATTTGAATTTTACTAAAATTCATATACCTAGGTAAGTTATAAGATGTACTTGAAATAGAAACTGACATACACCATCTTCGCTCAAAAAATTGTTTTCGTATGCAATAATTTATTTAACTTATTCGTTATATTATCTTACATCCTTGATTCAATGGTCACTCAATGACGAGGCACACACTTGGAATCTACATCGACTTCTCCGGTTTTTAATCATGTGTTATCTTCTTCAGAGAATCATTTTTGATACTGTTAAAATGTTCCTAAATGTTGATATTATCTATATACAATAGTCATTATTGTACTCATGTAACAATAATAAATATTGTGATGGTACTGATGGTATAGATACTTTAAATGAGTAATTTGTATAAACTTGTTAAAATTCTGAATTATAAACCACTTTTTAGTCGAAAAGGAAACACAACTTAAATATATTATATGACATTGATTGAAAATTTAAATTTATGTATACCTATATATATAATATATACATATATTAAGAATGAAAATTACTAAAATATAGCAACGTTATTATAATTTTGGTAAATTTTCGAGATAGATTATGAATTTAATTATTCATATTGAAATGTATATTAATTTTACAACGGTATTATTGTTATATATTTATACATAATACATTTAACTCATTAATTATTATATTAAACATCATCATAAAGAGCCAATGAAGTATAAATTTAGTACCTATATTAAAAAGGTATATAATGTATATATTATTATATATTATATATTAAAAAAATAGCCAACTATATAAGTACCTACATTTAAAAAAATTCAAACACTAATTCGTCAACGGTTAATGAATTTCGTTACCTAGGTACAGTACTGAGTAAAAACAATGATTGGGCTAGGGAAATAGGTGTAAGGATAATAAAAGCTGAAAGTGTAGCTTTCACCTTGAATAAGTTCTTAAGAGGACGCCATACCCGCATGTGTTGTCTCTGTCTTACTAACGTACATCATAACAAATTTTCGTTCAGTAGAATACATTTTGTGACGTTATAGCTTTAATATTAGAGTAAATTTACCTATTATCAAATTTAAAGGTAAGAATATTATCTAGACAATGACATATGCTTTTAATGATATTATTATTTTAAAGTGAGTTACAGCTATATAAAATATAACAACTTTAAAAGGTTCATAACTCACTTTAAAATGATAATATCAATAAAAGCATATATCATTGTTTAGATAATATTTTTACCTTTAAATTTGATTATAGGTAAATTTACTCTAATATTAAAGCTAACGTCACAAAATGTATTCTACTGAACGAAAATTTGTTATGATGTACGTTAGTAAGACAGAGACAACACTTGCGGGTATGACGTCCTCTTAAAGTCAAAAGTATTTTCCAAAAAAACGAAAGCGAGAATGTACACAGCAATAATAAGACTCACACTTACGTATGGGTGCTAGGCATGGACTACCACAAGTAATACGGAAGAAAACTCGGAACTTTTGAAAACAAAATATGGAGGGTAATATGTGGACCAGTGTATGATAATGAAAAAGGAACATGGAGGAGAAAATATAATAAAGAACTGCAGAAAGAAATGGAAATAGCATCAGTAGTAAGTTTTATCAAGGGACAAAGAATAATCCAATGGCTGGGCCACATGTGGCGGCGTAGTGAGGACGATATAAGTAGAGTAGTCCTGGAATTGAAGCCTTTGGAAAAAAGACCTCGAGGACGATCAAGGAAAAGATGGTTAGATGTAGTGGAAGAGGACTTGTACAGAATGGGAGTCCAAGATTGGAGGGAATTAGCCCAGGACAGAGACAATTGGAGGGATTTAGTGATGGCGGTGAAAACTCTTAAAAAGTACTAGAGCCATATAAAGAAGACGAAGAAGAATTCGTCAACATTTTTAAAAAGTGTTTAAATTTTAAAGAATATAAAGCGACATAATCGCTTTAATAAACTAAACTTTTCTCATAATTGTCTTTCGAATGCGATAGTAGTTGCTTTTAATTTTAATATGATAAACACTACGGCAGTTCACTTTGCCCATTCACATCATAGGTTAGGTTAGGTTAGGTTAACCTAACCTAACATAGCTCTCACAACAAACGAAAAATGTCCTCTTTTTGTATAAACCCAATCTATCTTCTAATTTTTTCTAAACTTTTGTTCTGTTAATACTTAAATTAAGCGTTTTAACATTAATTATTGTTTATTATTCCGTATTCTGATAAACAGAATTAAAAATAAATATAATTATGTATAACATAATATTATATTATATAAATGTATACATATGTAGTTTGTATTATGTTTACAACTAACTATATTATTAATAATTTTAAAATCAAAAATATTGATTAAAAATTTATTAGTGGTAATAAGTGTATATCAAGAACACTTAAATTTTTATTTTAGAAAAAAATATATTAAACGAAGTTCCAACTATGATATTTAACAGATACAATCACTATCCCCAAAATATTTATAAATTGTTTTTTCTTATATTCGAGTCTATTGTGATTTAGAAACTATTGATTCTGCGATTTTCGATAATTTTCGGGAAAATTACTATAATATTTCAAATATTACGTTTCTAAGGTATCATAGCTGCATCGAATTTTCAATCTACAGGGTTATTGTTAAATACAATTTTATATGATATTTTTTTGTGGAACTTCTCTTTCAAATACAACTATTACACATACAATATTAACATAAATCCAAATCATTGTATATCTTCGCGCTAAGAAATAAGAATATTGAAGTTATTTTACATCTCAAACAATAAACTATAAACAAACAAAGTTTCGTTTTTGTATCTTATCACAATATCGAGTAGATGTGTGTCATTAAAATATTATTATTGTTATTATTTTATAGTTACATCTAGAATTGTTTATTCAACGTGTATAATTGTGTTCTAAGAAGTTTCATTACCTGTATATAATAGTAATTATTATTATTATTTTTAATTTTAAACAAAATAGATGTAAATAAATACACGTCGAAACATACTTATTTTCTCAGTTATATATTTTCAAAAAGTATTTTCTTCATTAATAATTACAAATAAGTAAAAAACAGATGTATTATTTTTCTTTAATAATTAGGTAGGTAGGTTTTATACAAAAAGACAAAAACTACAATGATAATATAAACTACCTATTTATTATACACCTATATTATAATAATTTAATTATTCAATTAAATAATCAAAAATCGTTAAATATTAGACAATAATGATGAACATTTACAGAAAAAAAATGTATTGAATACTCTTGTACCAGTATACTAAATAATTTTACTTTAAAATATACAAACATTTTCAACTTAATAAATATTATGAAAATTTAGTGTATCTATCTATCGTGTAAAAATACGTAGGTATAACCAGTAAAGGTACCACCACATAAATTTATAAAAACAAATTTCTGTAAACATAATTAATATTCTATCATATTTACTTTAACTTTACTAAAACTTAATTAAATTTATAATTAGTCATGAAAATAATTAATTTAAATCATATTATTATGAACAAAATTGTTTTAAAAATATTTTTACGCAAAAGAAGTGATTAAAAGATTAATAATAAAAATACTTTTAAAGTATATATGTTTGTGTGTAGGTATGCCATAATAATATTTATTAAATTAATTTTGATTTTTAGGAATGTATTCGTAAAAATAAACTATTAAATAATGTTATTACTTTTGAGTTATATAATCTATATAAATATATTAATTTATGTCAAAATAATAAGAAATCAAGAACTGTAAAATATATTTTATATTTGTATTATTAATACTATAATTTAATAGTTTTTAATTCATTAGTTTTAAAATAAATTATTTCAAATAGTTCATAGGCAAATCTAATATTATATTTTAATATTCAATTATCCAGTATCTATACATGGTTATGCAAAAAATTAAAATTTGATCTTTTTATAATTTTAATTTTTAATATATTTTTAAGGCTTTTATTGATGGAAAAACTGCTATTAACACAAAGCCATACAAGGACAATTATATATTATATTATATATAATATAAATAGTATATTGTAGTAAGTAATAAGTGTTATGTAATATAAATCCTTGACATTCAGATAATAAATTGTAGTAAAAAAGTCATTATCGTTACATAATAAAATATATTAGTAATCATATAATAATTTTTATAATTTTTATTAAGGATGATGATAATTTGTAATTTTGTATACCTATTTATGTTTTTTTTTCAACTTTAATAGTTATTACGTAAGTATCTATATAATTTTGATTAGTTAATCAAACGGATAGAATTTAATATTATCTTCCAGTGCCTATAATCAGTTCAATAAAATTCAGTTCTTAAAAATATCCATGCGTTGTTTAATCCGTGAGATACTACATTAAGATAATACAAATTGTAGGTTCCTAAATGTCATTAAAATATGGAAAGTTATAAATACATTCATAAAAATCTATGCAATATGTACCAGTATACCTACCATTGTTTAACTACAAATTATTAAGAAATCTTTAAGAAAAATTCTCAAATTATTTTTAAAATATTATGGTTTGATTATGCATTTACATTATTTAACCAAATACAACAAATTTCTATAATATAATATAATAAAAAAAAAATGCAAATTATTTATCTATAACAATTTAATAAGTAATAATTAAGGTAAAAATATCATTCCTCAATCATAAAAGCCCCATGGTTTAAATAAATAAAAGATTTGTAATAACTATTAAGTACTTAGATACAGCGATGACGCACATAAATCAACTCTCAACTTTAGATATAATAAATAAATGCTTAAGACTGAAAATTATTAATTATTTTATAATAAGGTTTATTCTAACCAAAAAGTATAAAAATAATTTATATAACTCAAACATGTGTATAATTTAATTGCATTAAGTCTTGCTAAGTATGTATATATGTAAGATATTCTAAACACTAGTTTGTAGTAACAACTGCAAGTGAAAATGGTTATTGGTTTATCTTTACTATTATGGTAAAATAAACTATAAACTATATTAAAGTAATTATATATTATCAATACGTCTTATAAGTTATAATAAATATAGGTATTTATAAAATGTATAATGTATCACTCGTTAAAATTATACATACCTACGTTTGTACAGTACTTATATTTTAAATTGTATTTCTTTTATATCGACTAATAAACATAAAATAATAAAAATTATATTTGAAAAATGTAAAACCTACAAAAATGTTTTCATTGATTTGATCATGATCTAGAAAAAAAAATGGAAAACGCCCCATACACAGAAATCACGTAGGTATGTATTTTTATATTCCATGTCTACAATAATATTCCGTAATAAAAATAATAATATAACACATTATTATTATGAGTAATAATATAGTGAGCCTTACAATAGTATATTACAAGAAGGTAGGGAAATAGAAACGTGGCCGCCAGAAACGATTTCTTTATGTCTCTGTGCCCTGTGTTATTATATTTTGATTACAGTTGGCTTGTACCCTTGTCATTACACAGCAGTTACTAACCACACAGGTCATATATTTTACAAACGATTTCCTATAAAAGGTACCAATAGAATGTTATGTATTGTATAACGAACAAATAGTTTAAATATAATTTAAACATAGATACTTGTGCACCTTATATAAAAAACAACATATTTATTCATAATATGCAAAAACAAATAATAGAATACCTACTTTTATATTAGTCCGATATTTTAGCAACAATTTATATTTGATACAAAAAAAACAATACTGAAAAATAAAAATAAAATAAAATTACTCGGGAATACATTTTTACTGTATTTTAAGCTAATACATTAATTGTTATAAATGTATATTATACTATACTGTTCAGTATTACAATTATTAACAGGTATATAGTTACAAAGATAAAATTCACAGATAGTTTGTCATTTAGAATTATGGCAGAAATGAGAGAATAATTTTCGTTATTTAAACACTTTTGAATTTTTCTTTGGTGAAAAAAGTACATATAATTTAAACTTTTAACGGTAATGATAAACAATATAAACTCTTTTAATTTTATATGTTTCCAAAGTGGAATATTTTTCTAATCATTTAAATATATAAAAATGTAGTTTCAAACGTGTAGTTAATTCCTATAACCATTATAAGTATTTAAAGTAATAGGGCGACATTATATCGGATACCTTGCTTTGTGTCAGTTCACTCCGCTCATCGAAACTTAAAATACTCATAACTATAGCCCGGAAGTTCATGTTTTTTCATGTTTTTACTGAATAGACCGAAAAACAACTAGATCGACTACACATTGTAATTATAATTTAAAAAATACCTTTTTACCTTTTATAAATAACACCACTTTTGAAATTTGATTTTTATATGATGACATTTCTCATAAAAGTATTCTGTTAAAAATATAACATTTAAAATGCATGCCATCAATTAAAAAAGTTAAATTTCTTTTAAAATGTTTTTTTGCAATAACATTACAATATCATATAAAAAAATTTAAAAACGTTAATACTTTTTAGGATAATAAATGTCTACTAATAAAAAAGTACATTATTATTAGTATTTAGTAGAAGTATAACAGATTATTAGTTCATCTGATTTTCTAGCCATGTATAAATGTATAATAAATTTTTTTTTTCAATGATTATGTAGTATGCTGTACAAACGTATTCGTATGGACAATGCATATATATATATACGTATATATAACCTAATCACTTGCAAAAATGCTCAAACGAGAAAAAAACAAAATAAAACGTGGTATCACAACTTTAGTTACTACTAATATATCTACCAAATTTTAATATTATATATTAAATATTAATATATACATACATACTACATTTTAATAACCTAACTTAAGATGTTTTACAACAGAATAAATAACCAATAAATTGTTATATGAACAATTTAGTTCCGAACCTTGTTTTAAGTCTTCAAGTTTTTTGATTTAGAAAGTTTTTATCAACGAAATCAAAAAATAAAATTAAAAATGTTTAAAATTTTAAATGTACCTACCTACATCAAAAAATAGCTCAAAAGAGACTCAAAGTATTTTGAAAATCATATAATTTATAGAAAATGCTAACATAAATATTAGGTGAACATTTTCATCATCAACATCTATATCTTAGTTTTATTCATATTCATTAATGACAAAATAATAATATAGATTTTATCGAAAACTAGTAGGTATTAAATAAATATTTCATTTTCTAAAATTTTTACTTTTGACCTCAATCAAAGTACAAACTAGATCCAATTTACTACTAGAAATCCCCCCCCCCCCAATATCAAAAATATAAGAATTATAAAAAGTGACATAAATATAAAAACAATATACATTCGTCAAAACACTCAAAACCATTAAGAACCTAAAATGTAGATTTTCTAATGAAATATTTACCTCTAAAAGAATTACTCTGTATATTGTATAATGTACAATGTTTATCTGTATAATATCTTTCAGTCGACAACGAGTACATAGATTCAAATAGTCGAGGGATTATTTAGTTTGACGAATATTATCATAAATATAATATGATCATTTGAGCATATATAATTGTATGTTATTATAAGTAATTAATTATTACCTTTATATGGCCTTTATTGGCGTATCCATTACGGTTTATGAAATTTTAACTGAAATTAGTGCCACTGGCAGCAGGTATGTTTTATTAGTAAATTATCGTTGGCAAAATATTAACTGAAAAAAGTGTTAGGTAATGTGATTTTAATCGAACAATGTGAAATCGTGTATGTGCAATATTATAATATTATATATTACCTAATAAAATAATAAATTATAAATATTTTTTATCAATTATTATTTTACTAAAGTATTTTTTGATTAGAAAATCGTAAAAAATAACCATATACCAATTACGTATATTTTTTTTATACATATATAATATTATTAAATCACTGATCAATTGGAATAAACGAGCTGGATCGTCTGCGCAATGCTCCATGTCATATTGTACCTATACATTGATCTTACCAAACAAACATATAAGTCAAGTGCCAACACCTAGTGTCTCTGCGGTTAATAAATATTAACTTAAAAAACCGAACAAACTGAGAGGCATAATAAAACATATTGTTCGTATTTTTTACAATGATGTAGGTACCTACGCTACTTTTGCCATTAAACCTTTTTTTCAATCATTAAAGTTTACAAAGTCTTGTGCACCACTTTGGGAACTAAACACTGTAGAATAAAGTTAATACTGCCAAATACTCTTTTTCAATTATTTTTCCGTTGGTTTTCAGATAAATAAATTATAAAAGCATAAAAAAACACATCAGGTGAATCAATTAAAATTATAGTTATCGTTTTTAATGTATCTATACTCTATAGTGTTGATCATTTTTGATAAACTTATATTTTTCCCAAATCGTTCATATAAAAATAATGATTAAATAACACAAAAAGTATGTGTGAACACCTCCGAACATATAACGAATATAACGAATATATTAGTAGGTACCTATATAAAATTATGTACAGTACTTATTTATGAAATGTGTTCGGTGTCAGATATGTAAGCATAAGTGTTTATTGTTGTAAAGTATATAAAACAATTACTTACGTAACTATTGTAGACACAATTTTTTACGAATATCCAAGACATGTATTGGAGCATTGTTAGAAATCAATGAATTTTAAATAACATTTTTTTCGTAAAACAGAAAAAAGAATATAAATTTTTTTTTAATTTTAACAAGAATCTTCATCTATTATCACATACGTTTCTATACTATTGGAATAATATGGTAATCTAAAAGAATACATTTGGGACTCTGAATAGAAAATATAAATCTATTTCATTTTTAGTAATTAAAAAAAAAAAAATGTATTTCTTTTAATTTTTGTGTATAATAGGAGGTATAAGGAAAATATATAATCACAGACTTACGACAGTATCACTTACATACGTCTAACCAGTAACCGTTAGAATATATTTCTGTGAACGAAAACAATAATAACTTACGGTTCATAAATTCAACTCATGATATAATATTATTATAAATATTATAATAAAATTCTTGTAGTGTAATTAAAATTCGAAATGTTCCGTACTGTAATAAAACCCAAAAACCCGTTTTACGGGGCTCTTAAAAACAATGCGCTACCCTCCCACAAGCACCCCCTCCAAAAAGCGCAGTGTAAGTAATGCGGCTTTTAAAAATTATTTTCAAAACAGTCTGCCTAGCCAACGTTTTATATTATTAATATTTTAAACACCATTTTACTGCTTTCATTCTCGTTTTCGCCGTTGTTATTTGGAGGTTTAACCATTATGACACGAACGTTCCGTTACAAAATTACATTTGTTCGGGAAATCTAATATTAGGTCTGTGTAATTAAATTTTACAAGTTTTGTTTTCGGCTCTTATATAACTCCCTGAGGACATTGATTAAGATTATTTATACCCCTGCCGAAAACAATAAAATACATTTATACTACAGGGTTGAACATATTTACAAACACACAGACAAATTATCATTGTTATCGGTAAGCAGTAAACATTTTAATGTAGACAAAAAAAATAATTTTTTATAGACATCTAAATATTATAAACTTTACTTACAATTCAAATATTCATTTGACTATATACAGTTTTTTTATTTAAACATTTGAAGAAGGACTAATTTTTAATATAACGTTTAAAAAATTTTAGTTGAGATTAATGACATTTGTATAAATAGACGATGTGATAAAAAAAAATATCTTGTTCTTCGTTAGAAAATGTTATTAGTTTCTATTTAAATCACACTACTTATCAACAATGATCAACGATCAATTTCAATTTTAATAAAATTGTTGTTCTTTATTGAAAATTTATTAGAATGAGTTATATATTTTTTTATAAAACGTTGAATCAACAATTTTTTTAGTTTTAAAATTAATAAAAATAAATAACATGTATATATAATATGTTGAATAATAATAATTTATGCATATAATGAAAGTTTAATTTTTAAAATTTTTAATTAAACTTACTATAATAGTAAGTACTATATTTTCAAATATTTAAATTTGTATACTGTTTAAAGTAGGTATGTCCTTTCTCATTTGAAAATAAAAAATTGGCATCACCACGGGAAACTTTTTTAATAGTATAAAAATCTAAGTATTTTAAAATATGGATTTTAAGTATAGGTACTTATAAAGATCAAAAATCAGAGTTTCAATAAATATATAACTTAGAAAAAAATAGGAGTGAACATGTTTAGTGAATCACTCTGTATACTTCTATTCAAAAAATCGCATAGTTGTTTATTATTTGTTTAACTCGTTTTACAATTTATAAATACAATTTATAAGTATGATCAAACAAACTAGGAAGTCGGAAATGAGCATTAAATATGATACAAGTTAATCGAATTCTACAATTATGACTTGCGCATACACACACACACACACACACACACTATTACTTGTTCACTAAATATAAATTTATGTATTATAACATAAATATTATACTGATGTAATAACAAATTAAAAACAAAAATACTCGAAAAATTAAAATTAGTATTAATTATAGATACAATTTTCTAATAATTATATGAAATCAAATAATAGATCGACCAAATTATTTATGTGTTATGTATAAATGTGTAGTAAAAATATATTAATTTGTCCTTAGTTTTTTATTAATATTTATTTAGGAGTAGGTTCATCAGTCATCAGAATAGTAAGTTCCTAGTATTGTGTTATAAATTTTTCCATTTCGACGTATTATGTACATACTACTCTGTGCTGAATATCAAATTAATTATTTTATAACTGATTTAAAAGCGATAGTTATGTGCTCAAAGGGCATTAAATTTGATTTTAAATGCTATTAATTTAGGTATATAGGTATAATTTTAATAAAAAATACAATTTAACCAAATATGCCTCATCATAACAAATAAATAAATTTTTCACAAACATTAAATAAACCCAAAGGCCATAATCACTAGTAAAATAAAAAACAAAATTATACTCCAGTGGAACAAATACTATGCTTAATAATAATTTCTCATTCATTTTTTAATTTTAAAAATTAATCTAATTCATGAATATAAAACTAATTGTCTCGTAAAAAATAACTTTATGAATATGGATAGTATAAGTATAATATTATGTATATCCCGTAGCAATGTCAAATATATGCAATATGCATAAACATGCATTAATTTATTTTATTTTTGTTTAGCAAGAAATCAATTATGTCGAATAATATTATTATACCTGACTGAAGTGTAATAAAAAAATTCTGTGAAAAGTTCTTCTTTTTAACGTAATAAAGATCTAAATATATATACATTTTTTAATTATTATATACATTGTTATTATTATTTTTATTATTTAAATAAGCTGGTGGCAACAATAGTTATTGGATGATGTTGAATAATTTTTGTTATTATTTTATTAAAAATTGCTTACGTATACTAATATAAGTAGGTATTTATTTTTAATTTTGAAAATGAATGTAACAAAATTGATTTTGTTAGAACAATTATAAATAATTACACTGTTTATAATATAAAGACAATTTAGAAAATAATATCTTATAAACATATTATGTTTATGATTTGTATAACCTTTTATTAAAAAATACATTATGTATCAGTTAAATTATAGAAAATTATTTTCAACTAAATATTATTAATAAGGAAATAATTTATAAATTTATAAATTTTATTAAGTTGAGAAATTGTAAACAACTTTTGTTAAAAATGAAAGTAAAAAATATGTATTGTGATATTTAATTGTGTAACTAAATTAATAATTCACAGTTAAACCAAGCAAATTAATTATTAAATATTTCAAGATTTGAAATTTTAATTTCAATCAAGCATCAAGCTTTAATTATTAATTTATTTTTGATAATTAAAAACAGATATAAACAATAAATTGTCAATATATTTTTTCAGTAAAACTGTAAAACTGTATTGTAGTATATTATGCATACATATATTAACTATAAAATATAGGTAATGTCATAATATCATTCAAAAGTGAACCGAGACCAGACGCATATGTTTAGTCACTCTTATGTTTAACCGTAAACTAGTTACCAGTAATGTATATCGGAAAAACAAAATTAGTCACTTAATTCAAAATGTCACTATATTTTAATTGTAGTTGATATTTTGTATTATATATATTGATTTAAATATTTTAATAAATTATTATACTTGGAGTTCTAGTATAGCGTCAAATCATATTTTATGAAATATGCATTCAATGACCATTTAAATTCTAAAAATAATGACGTATTATTGTATATTACTAATACGACTAAAAGACATAATTTAAATATGAGTTTTAGAAAAATATAACCATAAATATAACCTAAGAATTGCCCAAACTACCATTCATACATAAGACGTAACATAACTTCTTATCTATCATATTTTTAACGCAGCATAAAGATGTTGACTCACTTATATCAAGTTTTTCACGTTTCATAAATCTATAGATACTTCCTATGAAAATCCTATATTTTTAAGATATTTATTTGCATTATAAAATTTTGAATGGATTCAAGTTTATTTTGTTTTATAAAAACGTAGGTATTTATATTTTATTGTTTTGATTTTTTCTTATAAACAACGAATTCTTATTTTTCATACGGATTAAGACAAATACAATAATTTTTTTATTACATTATATTAAATTTCTAACATGTAATTTCATAACTGGCTTAAATTTATAAAATGCATTCTCTAATATTCATGAAAATATTCAAAATATAAACAGTTTAAAAAACAGAGGCTTAAAAATATAAAAGAATAATATACCCAACCGATGCACTCGTCACTATGGATACATGTTTTTAATAAACTAATGTACATTATATAATATTATATTATATAAGAAGAGTATAATGACGCAATAATTTAATAACTTATACGCCAACTATTTAAAATAAATGTAATAAAATATTTTATTAACTATCATAGGTTTTACAAGTAACTAATAAAAAAAAAATATATATAATATTGTAGAATAATAATTAAAATTATGAATATGAAAACTATTTGAATAATCTTAAGGTTTGTGTAATGGCTATAATATCTATACAATAGAACTTTGCACCCTAAATCAAATAATAAATTCAGGTATCTGAACATCTGGTATTAGGGGTTGAATATGAAATTGAGTATATCGAGTACTAGTACTATTGACGTACTTTTTAATATTTTGGGTACCAATTGCCTTTATTATAACCAGATATTGTGTACTTTAAAAATGTTTTGGTATATTATTTTGTAATTTTGCAATAAGATTCTAGTGCCAATTTAATAGTTTTACTGTTTTGGTTGTCATTTCTTGTAGTTTTTATTACATTTTGTAGGTGAGCACCTACCAAACATAAAATACACTTGGTAATTATTAAATGTTTTTATCAAAGGTTATTGGAAGTTAGGCACTTATAAACACATTGTTCATAGTTGTAACAATAAACTAACTAATAATTAATAATAGATACAAGTGTTATATTCTGGCATTGAAAAGAGTTCACATTGAAAATCTTAATTCATAATGGGTTTTGGCAATATATTGACTTTAAATTTTCTTAGTATCGGTATTATTATATTATTTCTGTTACTTTGACGGTATCAGATGAATTCTAGTGCAACGCCTTGGTTTAGAATAATACGTACTACCACAGAGGCATTTCATAGATACAATAGATAAATATTTAATTTCCGGTCGACTTTTTACATAATAATAAAATTCTAAACCAATGCCTATCGCATTTAATTCGATAAAAGCCAAAAAATTTTTAAGAAAAATAATTTTAATCTATATAGATGGATCGTTCAATTTCATTGGAGATTACAAAATCCATGCCCAAGTGACATAAATTAAGTATTTTCTTTAATCGTAAAAAGTGCGCATCATAATATTTAATAAGGAATGTGTAATGATTGAAATTCCGAATAATAAAGCGCGTATCACTGGTCTGCATAATATTTTTCGTCTCGTTTTGTAAGATTTTAGTGACTAAAATTTATGTGTTTTGATTGATCGACTCCGGAAAGCAAAACAATAATAGTGGTGTTTTCGTACCGGAAGGAAACGGCGGGCACACAGCGCGGCGGCGACCAATTCATACTCGTTTATTCTTACCGCCGTGCAAGTACAAGTGCATGTCCGGAACGATACAGGTTGAAGCCAAAACCCTATTCAGACACACACAATGTAAACAGCTCTAAGAAGAATATATTAGTATATTATAGCAGTTTGCAGACAAACACGAATATATGGAATTACATTTCTTAATTGCATTAAAACCATTATGCTGATAAGGTTTGGAAAGTGTAAAACATCCAAACATCGTAAAAACAAATTCCATTAACTAATTTTGCTCTTGGAGTATGTACGAATACGAATCGTATACAATATACATGCAAATTATAAGCACGCCATCAAGACGACAAAAATGTTTACACACACGTATATATTATACCGTGCAGTATACTGGTATTATTAAATAATATTATAATGTTTTTAAATTTATTGTGTACGTATTATATTGTAATTAAAATTATATGTACCTACAGCCTACAGGATTTGCACTTAATTTTCTCCTTTTTCATATAATATAAAAGATAAGCGAAAATATATTATAGTGTGTAGAACGCATAGACGTATAATAGGTACACGTCTATATATCGATATAAATAGCGGGTGAGTATAGCATATTTTAATAATATTTAATTTGGTATAACTATATACTTTATTAAATTGGTGGTTTAAATAAAATACTGAAAAACGATATATTAAGGTCCCGAGAACTTACGACGTACAGATTGTCTTGGATTTTATATTTAATATTCTTGCACGTTGATCTGTGCAGGTTGACCATATATGAAAATTACGAGGACATTTTCGGACAACAGACTATAGAAATATTTTTGAGAATGTTCATCATTTTATGCTAAGACTATAAGGAAAAATAATTGTTTCCCAAACGGTTCCAATACGATTCATTTTACCGAAACCTATAAACTCTTTGTTTCTATTCAAAATCGCCCTATACACACCACACAACGTTTCTACCCTTTGCATAAATTAATTAATGAATGCAAGGATAGACGGAAAATGGATGCCATTATTATTTATTTCTACACTCACGTATATAATATATACGTATACAATATAATAATTATAATACAATATATATACATATGCGAAGGTATACAAGTATATATTATCAAGTATGATAAGGTCATAAGGCTAAACGGCTAGTTATAAATTATTTAAATCTTTAAAATGTATTATTATGTGTTTGTAAAACAAACATGAATGTAATTCGAAATTAATTTTATTTAAAACGTTCTATATATTTTACAAAATAAAGTTTGTTACCGTTTATTCTGACGAATAGTATTTACACATATGTTGTGTTAAAGCGTATATAGTAGTTGTTGGCTGTCAACGTCATACAACTAATAAAAATAAAAATCTCACAACTTAATATTTTTCGAGGTTATTACATTTAGGTATACAACAATTACATGCAATATACTGTTAAATGTGAAATAAAAATTGCCGCTATTTTCTAAACAAACCGTTAAACTTGGTTAATTTTTCATATTTCCATAGGTACTCGTATAACTCATACTTAAGTAATGAACAAGATACCAAATTAGTAATTAGTAATTACCATTATTAGATACTGAAATAGTTGTCACTTATCGTCGTAACTACTTAGTATATTATATAAGTAACAATATAATACAGTTTTACTAAAAATATAATACATAGGTATTAAATGGATGTCTGTGTATTTGATAATGTGTAAATTTAAGTTGTATTTGAGTTCATACAAACTTATTTTTATCAATAGAAAAATGTATTAAATAAGTTTTTTTTTAAATTTAATTTGTTATGTTTTGTACTTACTAAATTGTGCACTGTAGAATCATAATATATATTATACTTCAATATTTAATAAAATAACAACAGTGTGTTTATTATAAAATATTATACGTATTTAAGTATTATATTATTTGTTTTATACTTTAATTTTAGACAAGATACAGGAAGGTTATTCAGATCTATGTAGTAGATAATAAACAATGAAAACCATTTGTATAAATTAAAATGTAGATAATTTACAGGCACTAATTTTATCTAAAATAGGTATATTACATAATACATTAATTTAGTTAAAACGTGTATTATGTAAAAACATTATAGATTATATATAAATTTCATATTTAAAATGTGGTTTGGAAATGTTAGCCCCGAGTTTCATTGTAATTTTTTTTTAATAAAGTTTACGTATTTACTTTCATCCCTAGTTATTTATTTTAGAAATGGTTAAGAAAAAAATAAAAATTGTCTGTAGTTTTACTAGCTGATTATAAAATGGATACTGAAAAAAACATTCCAACCAACATTTTGTTATTAGTTTCAAACAAATAATAATAATATAATAACTGTTATTAATTATTATTTTGTTATTATACTAGCTCTTTTGGTATAATTTAGGATTTGATGATTTAGAGACATGACGTTTCAAAAGTTTTACAAATTTGTCGTTCTTCCTCTGTGTATCAGTGTGTCTATTGTATGGTGTATACTGTATATTATATACAGCATTAAACACATACACTATATTTCGTTGTGAATACAGTTTGCTGATTTATTTCCTTTAATAATGTAGTCAGTTTCGAATCATTTCACACCATAACCACTTGTCTGCTAAAGCATCAAATGCATGCAAAAAATAACCCCTTGAGGTTTATACAGGAAATTCAGACGAGAAAATTACTTACAAGGGTGTCAGACCCCCTATAAGGAAATTGATGGTAAATTCTTTCTGGTCCACCCCTTTTGACCACCGCCAATCGTTCCCCCATTTGCTGAACCGAAATATCGCCGATTTACCGACTCACCACAGTCAACGCCCACATGCTGGTTTTTTATATTATTTATGACAATATGAACAGACTTTTATAGTACTTGTATTATTTATTTTTATTCAAAATTTAATTCTAAATTGTATATACGCTAGAATCTTATCTTTATTTCATATCCCCTTTGCCTTTTTAAAATATTAACACTGTAATATACATATTTTTTTTTGATTTTACAATTTAAATGCAAAATAAGATATAATATGTGTATGAAAATAAATTACATACTGTTATAGCTCCAAATCTGAAAAAAAAATGATTGTAATTACAATCACTTTTCAGTATAACTAAGTTAGAATATAAATACGCCGCTGTTGCGACAACAAAATATTAAATCTACAGTACACAATTACTATATTAATGCATTCAATCGATTAAATAATATGCTACGTAAAATAATTGGGTCACGTTAACTGCCAAAAATTACTTGCTGAGAAAAAAATATAAATAAATATTTTAATACCAATATAATGTTTTCGTACCGTCGAGAGCATAAAATACAACGGTAGTGAACGTGTATATGCCATGTTTAAAGTATCGTAAAGTGTAACGCAGTAAAGAATTACTATTGAATATTACGCATTAATTTTTTTTACCCGACGACATTAATTTAAATTTTTATTGTTTTAGATGTATAATTACGCAATGAACTGCTCTAATGTTATAGGTATATTATATGTAATAACCAATAATATATTTAAATATATTCTGTACCTATAGACGTAGTCATTCAAGTCATTGGAATTCATATCTTCCGACATTAGGTTAACAATAACTATCGTAAAAATTATAAAGATGCCAAAAAAAAGAAAGATAAATAGACATAAAGGTATATAGGCAGTATAACATAATACTGTGTGTGAACTGTGAAGTACATTTTCTTTTTTTTCTCCGCCGTATAACTACAGGGCCGGAACTTGCCATGCCCATCCCACTAGGTATTTTATTATTATTATTATTATTATTATTATTATTGTTTTATTATTCCTTTTCGCCACGAAACGTCTATTAAATCGAAAATTACGCCGTACAAATAATGACTACAACATTTATATTAAAATTATATACCACAACGTACACCGACTACAACTACAATAATATCATTCTGGTTATGCTATACATATACATAGTCACTATTTTTTTTAATACTTATATTCGTTTCAGTAAAGAAAAAATATTTGAATACTAACTTACTTACAAATATAAAAGACAAACGAAATATTGCATAACATATACGAAGAATAACATCTATAATTTACCATTTTTTTTTTTTTGAAAGTTTATTATCTTATAACAATGTATATACTTATTCACAGTTAGCTATATCCACCATGAAATAATCAATAAACACAAAATGTCTTAAATATAAATTGTTTTTATAAAATAATATTAGAACGACCATGATAAGTAATTAAGTTATTAGATATAAACATTTATATTAATTATTACTAATTTAAATTGCACAATTTATTAGATTTAATAAATACCAAAAATAATTGTTGAAAATAATATTGTGATTTAAATAAAAATAAAAAAATTATAACTAATTTTTGACTAAATGATTTTAAAATATAATTATTTATTATAATGGGTAATATTAATTGCTGCGTTTCTATATCATTATCAAATTAAAAATAAAAACAAAACAAATCAAACAAACCTAATACGTATTATTTTATTTTATTTTTAGTCAATATACGATATTATAAACTATTATACTATATTCATATTATGTATTTATGTATAAGTATTAAGTACTATTAATAAATTATTCTCTTTATTAAAATAAAAATGGAAATTAAAAATAATAATAGAGTGCTAACAATATTTAAAAAAAACCCTTAAGAATATTGTATGATTGTAATGTTATGTCTAAATACATGTATAAATATTTTAATAAAATCACTCGCTTCACTAGACGTGCGCCGTCACTTTTCTATGCTCTGCAAACTAAAATACTTTGAAAAAAACCTTTTTATTTTTATGTGTAATAATTTTGTTTTTAAGTTGGGTGGTTATTGTTTTCTATTTTTCCTGTTACTATATTTACAACATACTATGGAAACTAAAAACCACATGTGTATAATACAATTTATGCACAGAAACAAGTGAAACAACAATTTATTTTAACTAAATATTAAGATTTTTAACTTTAAATGTTTATAACAACATGAAATTGATCATTAGAATAATTATTAAATTTAGTTAAGGTAGGCAGCTTTGAAAATATAAAATAAAAGTTTAATATCATTGTTGGAAATATAGACAGATCGTAAATTCTATATTAAATTGTTCACTCTCAAAACAAATGTAAATTATAATTCCTCATTTTATTTTATTATTATCGTTTGTGTTGACAATTGAGACAATTGAGTTTGCCTAAGGCTAATAATTTCAGCTGTTCCACGACTCAAGACAACAGGTGTAATAATCATATAATACAATATTAATTAACACATTATTTAATTTTTAATACGTGTTCTATAGGTCGGTAGGAATATATTCATTAAAATAATACTATGTAAAAATTTTGATTTGTTTCTTATAGGTACAATATACAGTTATTATTTTTTTAGATAGTTTTAGATAGTAAATAGAAAATTAATATTTCAATTCAAAAACGAAAACTTAAATTTGACAAAAATTAAAATGTATTATCATTTAGGTTTAAATATACTTACTTATTACATGATAATATATTACATGTGTATTATATATAATAATAAACATATTATACCTAAACGAAAATAGTTATATTTGTATGTATATATAAGTATATACATACAAATATATGAATTATAACTATAATATAGCGACTTATAAGTAGTAATATATAATAATTATTATAATTTTTTCTATTTTCAACCTAACGTCCTAATATCATCAAATAGTAAATATATTTAATATTTATAAATTATATTTATATTTCTAATCAAATAACTGTTACAAATAAATTATGTATATGGACGATTATTTTACTTTAATTTAAATAAATTATTTATAAACAAAATGCATATTAAAAATTAAATGTAAATAGTTATTCGAAGAACTTTTTGTATTGTTTACACGTGTAAAATTACAATAACAAATTATTCGAATAATAATGCATTATTGAAAATTAAGTATTTATGAAATAAACTTAAAGCAACAGAGATTTCATAAAAAATAACGAATTCGCATTATTTTTTCAAACAAAAATCAAACACTACCATATATATTAGGTACATATAAATAAATAAACGTATCATTTTAAACATGAAGTATAAAAAATTAAAATGGTTACTCTTATAGTTCCTATATAATATAATCTAATTAAAATTAAAAGTAAAACAAATGCGTATAAATATCATATAGGTATAATATTGATATTTAGTTATGCGCCTATATCAAATTTATATTGTATATATTATAGGTAAATTTTTTATTATATATTTCAAGTAATAAAGGTATCTATACAATTTCAAAATATAATTCAGCATAAAATATTTTATTCTATAATTTAATACTAACTGTCTTTGACGTTTGAAATTTAAATATATTTATCATTTAATAATTTAAATAAATTGCTATATTAAATTTGTTTTCCATATTTTGGAATATTCTTGGTCGGATAAAATGAACGGATTGTAAATATTCCGTTGTTATTTTTTCATTATTATTTTTATATTTTTAATTTTGAATAATTTATACTGTAATAAAAACCGTATATTAATGTAAACGACCCGATCGTTGAACTCCAAACATGATATAAAACCATGGCAATATTTCGTTACTTTATGTTTTATAACAGTTTACTAGTGTCCTCTAAATAAAACTATATCTTTTGATTTTATTAAATATTATGTCATAATATTTTTACTAAAATAACATTACGGCAATCGAAGTCAATATTTTAAAAACATTTTTGGGGTGGACAGTTTTAAAAATTGTTCATGTATTTTATTTATATATTAAAACTAATAATAATAATATATGGGGATGGTTAGCATACCATTAAATAATACATAATTCATAATATTATATAATATTCAGAATGTTATTATTGTTGTATAGATTAAATCTTCAAATATACATAATAATACCATGCGTTGTCAGGTAATGTGCTTAATAATATATATAGTATGTAATTATTATTTCATTTTGAATGATACAAGCAACTAAAAAAAATGAAAAAATAATCTAAGGTTACAGTCACAGAGAACAAATACCTACCTATAATATTTCTTCCCGACACAATATTATGGAGTTGTGTTATAGCTATTTATTGTGATATTTAAAGTAACTTCAAATTATGAAATTTAAAAAAAAAATTTTAAATAGCGTTTATTGTTGCGATTTGCATTGAATTAATGAGTGTAAACGTTTTCAAAATGTATTTAGTGATGAAAACGATATTATAAGTACCTAATTTGTGGTTAGTAATTAATTACCCATGTATACAATTTGTAAGTCTTGAGATTATTAGTAAATATCCAAAACGATCAATTACATTACATTAAAATACGTAGAACAAGTTATAAAAATATTAATATTCGTTATTGTATATTTGTAATAATCAGTAAAACATTTTTAAAAACTTAAAGTACAATTTATCTCATGAATCTAATTCAAACTATAAATTTATTCAAAATTAATTTAAATCATAATTTTAAGCCAAGGTTCTAACCTCTAATTTCTAAATTATAATACTTATAATTACTTTAAATTAGAAAATATATACAGTTTAACCTATACTTAATCTATTAATAAAATGTCGAGCCTAAAACTAAAAGTAAAAATTTAGTGTATAATATTTTTTACAAGCATCCTCTCTACTTAAAACAGTAGATCACTAAATTATGCATCATGAAAAAAAATATTAAAGTAAAACCAATAAATTTTATTTGATATTTTTTTTTTTGCTTCACTCAGAATCTAAAATAATATAAATATTATTTTAATAAGTTATCGAATGAATAACAATAGCATTAGTATGTAACATAGAAAAAACGTTATAAATGTTCTTAAACAATATATATATTTATATAAATAATAATAATTATTATTATAATGAAAATTAAATATTTAATATATAAAGAAATAATTTATAGAAATTTAATATCTAATGCATTTATATTCTGAATATTTGTATAGATTCTATAAGTATAAATAAATGTTATAAATAGCAAACATTCAGATAAGTCCTCTCATAGAGTCTAATTTTTTATTGTAATATTCATATACTCATAAAAGTCACTTAAAAATTGAAATATCGTAAAATTCCATAGTACAAAATATAATGTACCTATATTTACTTTTAAGTTTGATAATAGGTTAATTCACTCTAATATTAAAGCTAACAACAAAAGTTCGTACTACTGGACCAAAATTATTATGTTATAATATAAGTTTGTAAAATGGAGATACACGTTGTGCTGATGTGGCGTCATCTTAATAAAATAATTTTTTCGCCAAACTAATTAGTCGAAAAAAAAAGTTAATTGAGGCAATCAAACACAAAATATACACCATATACTATATATGCATTAGCATGCCTATATAAACATTAAAGTGCAGCCAATGTACCTTTATTATATTTGTTAGATAAACTATAATATTATGTATTTGAAAATCAGAAAATCAGAAAATATAGTAATATATAGCTATATATAAAATACAATATTTCAATTTGGTCGTAGTTATCAATTTCCTTAAAATATATCAGGTGATATCAGGATGTTCAATCTCATTTTTACACAAAATTATGAATATCCAGAATTATTTTCCGATCGGCGTATTACAATTTAAATTATTTATTTTCGCCGTCTGGGTTTTGGATTGGATAAAGGTACGAGTTCAGTTCAATTTAAATCAAAGAAGGAAATTAGAATCAAGAGCAGGGACGTATACGTTGATCAAAAAATACAGTTTTGGGGTATGGAAACCGTCCAATGATGGCTTAGGTTATTGGAAATATATAACCTCATCTTAACGTGGTAGGGAATTTTCCCTGTAGAAAAATAAACAATTTTTACACGGAAGTTCACGCATTGCTTGTCGTTGCATTTCCTTTCTCATGCTAAGAGAAAATTGAAATTATTTATGATTTTTAATTAAATACTAGCATAGCTTACATGCGATTTCATTATAAATACATTATTATATGAATGTATTCGTATGTGCGTTTAAATGCAGGATAAAAATGATCTAATACCATACTAAATATATTAACGATATATTTTTAGTTATGTACGATTTTTTATTTTATATAATTTATTACATTTCTTGTTCAATAGTTGTATTTATTATCATACTGATAATAGATAAATCCTATAGATCACACAAATCACGGAAAACATATTATTTAAGATAAAACTTTCATTTTAGGAAATAGTTTTCAATTAGCTAAGTATAAATGTTGAAAATATTTATACTAAATCATAATAATAAAAAGTATAGAATAATATATGAACACGGATTGTTATTCAAAAAAAATAAATGTAAATGTATAGTGTATTTCAACATTAATAAATTATAATATTTAATGTTATCGATATCACTAACAAAAGTATCATTTATATCCTTCAATATAATATCAAGATAACATATATTTATTATTGGTATTCAATGAATTTTGTCTTCATATTTTAACAATAGTATAAATAATCCAGAATAAAAAATGAGATACAAGAGCTGGATGGATTACTGAGGCGAAGATTTTTAAAATGCAATTATAAATTATTAAATTCAAATAACAAATATTAACAGGATTCAAAATTTGTCAATATTTTATTATAAAAATAGGCGTTTACCTTTACTGTGGAATTAAAAAGTTAAATATTTGTGTTTGATTTCTAATCTACAGAACATTTTTTTTTATAGTATTATTAAATATTTTATCGGTTTATTTACTGAAAAAACTATATAATATTTTTAAATTGATGAATATTGCTTTATACACTAATACAGAAAATCTTAAATTAGACATGAACACCAATTTCAAATTTCAATACCCTCAATGATTGGAACAAAAAATTATACTAATGTACCTATCAATAATATAGAAATAATAATACTAATACCTACATAATTCAAGAATAAAATATTATTTAATCAATAAAATTAACATAAGTTAAAAATATTAACCCAAATATGAAAACTGTACGCAATAATTTTCAATACTTTTTGTTTAAAAGGAATAAAAATTAATACTCTTTTATGACCAATAATATATAAGTATGAAATATTTTTGTAATGGATACAAAAAAATAAATAAAACGATGACAATTGTCAATATTAAATTTAATTAGTAATAATAATAATAATAATATAAGCCTAAACAAATTATAAGATATTATCATTTTAGGTAAATTAATGTTTGTGTACCATACATATTGCAACTATACCCACAGATATAAACATGCATTTTTAATGTTTATATGTATATAAAATATATACAAATTACTAATTGGACATGAAGTAAATACTATATACCTACTTGCACGTATAACGCGTGAAAAACTGACAGCGATGCTATAACCATATTTGTTAATTATTAAGAAGATGTCACACCAAAATTTGTTATTTTAATCTCTCAGGGGCCCTATATTCTTGTAAGCATACCTGCACTATATACGAATATACGTTCGTCATTTATATTTATACTTCAAGGTTCATATACGAATATTATTCCTATGGTTTTCACAAATAAAGGCTTATAGACGCCATAACATACTAACACAGAATCGTACTATAGTCCTACAACTCATCATTTATATAAATTACAATTTATTAACCTGTTATAATAATTAAAACCAAGAAATCTTTTATGATAGTATTGATTTTTTTTGTTACTAGAACATGTTAGTTGAATCTTAAATATCTAATATAAAATTACTGGTATAAAATACCGAAATTGCATGATGAATTATATTTCAATATCATATAAAACTAAGTAATCTATTATTTTATAAAGGTTAAAACTTAAAAGTATATAAAATGTATACAAATTACTAATTGGACATGAAATAAATACTACATAGGTACCTACTTACAAGTATAACACGCGAACAACTAACAGCAATAAGTTTATTAATTATTATTAAGAAATATTTTGAATAAATATAAACATTTCGATTTTAAAAAATATAGGTATATCTCATGTCTGTTACTGACAGTAAAGTTATTCGATACTTGATAGAAAAAACTTTATTAGCTAGGATTGTGTGAAATTAAATCTTATTTGATATTGCGAAAAACTCATTCTTAGTATTTTTTTTTTATCCTCTAACTTTTCATATTTATTTTATAATTTTTCTATAACTTTTAAGCTGTTATATTAATTTACAATAAAATTGTCCAATTATTTTTTATTTTCGTTTTCATTCACTGAAACAAAATAAAAGTCAAACACTTATTTCTTAATACATAATATTTGTGCAACTATTATAAAAATTCGATAAGAATTCACCACAGTTCAACGGTGGCCGGGTGACTTGAAAAATGTATTTACATAATATTCTATGAAATGTAGATCATTACACCATGAACATTTCATGATTATACTCGGGTAACGTAAAAATTCTGATTTTCAAACAATGAATCCCGTTCTGCCAGTCTCATGACTTACGAGGACCTCTGTAGCTTTGTATTCTATTTTTATAAATATCGATTCAATAATATTATCAAATTGAAGTCCAGAGTTGTCGGGTTATGCTTTATGCTAAGTTCTTTTAGTAAAACTTCTAATAACGCTTTCAGATATATATTAGTATATACAACGTATCGTCTTAGCTTGTTCCGTGGTTTATGACGTAATCCTCATCTACAAAAATAATATTTTCGTATAGCGAAATTAAACTATTACATTTATTATTGTTTATTACCTACGTAGAGTAGGTATTAGATGTCAAAGTAATACATTTTGATGATGAACTGATGATAAATTGCGTTTCATATATTATTAATTAGCAGTGTATTTGTAATTAAGTAGGTATTATTAAGCTATACAAAGAAATGTAGGTACATTTAAAAAACACATTTTATTTTAAATAAACCTTATTATAGGTATAATATATCTACTATATATAGTATATATTGAATATTTGTATATTTAAAGTACGATTAATTGAAATGCCCTTAAAACAAAAATGTAACTATATATAGTAAAATCTTGTATTTTAAAATTTTCTTTAAATTAATTGTGTGCATTGTTATAACTTATAATGTTATGAGTTTATGACTTATGACTATAAGTAAACCAATATATAAATATAAGTATGACAAATATAGGTAAATAGATAATTAGAATTTAATGTAAATAATTTAATCACTGGTTAATAATCACGTAGTTGATACCTTAAATAATTGCCATGTTACATGAAGTTATATAAACCAATAAAAATAAATAAATAAATGTTATGACTTACGAGCTTGCTACCCTTATAGTTGCAGTCTATAGAATAACCATTATCTCAACTCGCAAACTATGATTTTTCAGTGCTGTGTGATCTTATGCAAATATGTAATGCATTCTTAAATAATTTTTTATTTTTGATTATTATACCTAATACGAATTTACATATTTATTTTATGTATGATACAATTAACAAATACTAGTAGATAAATACAATTAATTTGGATTTCAAATTGCATATAATGTCTACTCATTTTATGGATGTAAAAAAATGACGGAGCCAATATTTAAAGTAGATACTCGTAACTCATTATAAAAATATAAAAAAAAAATACAATGTCGAAATATTATTTTACATTATTTATCTTTTATTTATTTTAAACGTGACATATACCATATTAAAAATTACAATTATTTGGATGAATATAATTTTAAATTATACACTGTCTTAACAACTATAAACACTAACTGTAGAAAAGTTTATGCGTACCAATGCACTTGGTGTTGAGTTTGATGATAATTCATTATAATAGTAAATATTTCTTCCTATAAATTTTCATAATATTGTCACTGATGTTGGTCATCAAAACAGTTCAAGAATATTCTTTGTTTTTTTTGTCGCGACAAATTGATTGCAATCGGTTAAAATTTATGAAACTCCACAAAATTCTGTCGTATAGATACAAAGACTGGAGTCTGATGTATTTATGAGTTCTTAAGTATTTGTTCGATAAGAAGTTGATTTTTCATTAGATTTAATTTCCTCAACGTAATACATAATGTTTAACAATTTAAATTAGAGTAAAAGTTTCAGTTCTGATTTTTTTTTTCGTTTTTTTCATATCTACTGATTATGTTATTTGATTGTCGGTTAGTTAAAAATGGTAAGATTATAATATACTTCAATAATTGATAGTCTTGTTATTATTGTATGTCTATCATAATATACTGTTGATTGTATTTTGCTTTTAATTGACACTTGTTTTCATATTTAATAATACACCTGCCTCGGTTGACTATGAATGACAACAAAAAACAAAAATTGCAACGCCACTATCATAAAAATTTTTTTTTTTAATACATGTCTGTTGTACAAGTTGGTTATTTGTTGACGATTAAAATTAATTTCACGAAGGCTTAAATTTGTGTTTGTTTTCGTTAGTTATTCTTTGTATTACGTCCAGTTGTATAACAAATAATATGTATATAGGTTTCAAAGAATTATTTTTTGTCGACATAATAATTAATAAATAATGATTGTAAATAATTGTAATCTTATTTTTGTATTATATAATGTGTTTGTTTAAATAAATTTTATTATTTATTTATATATTATGGTTAATGTCATCGAACAGTTATAATAATTTGGTTATATTATGTAGATATTTTAGTTCAATTATTAATTAGTTATACATTTAAGAAAATATTTATAAAGATAGACGGAATAGAAAACCAAAGTGATTTGAAGATGTTTTTCTACTTATTTTGTAATAGAAATGTTAGTTTTAGACACTGTAATTTCTTATAGTCTACGAATATTTACGAACAAGCGAATATAACATTATACTTGTATATTATATTATTAAATATGGGATAAAAACATGAAAGTGATAAAATACACTATTTAACATAAAATATTGTAAGAATAACAAAATAGTATTATTCAAGTAATATTTCATTCAAAATATATGAACTATGACATGACTAGGGCTCGGATTTTAAAGGAAATGCTTCTTTTTATATATTTTATATATTTAAGATAGAAATCTAATTATTATACATAAATTCGTTTCACGTCAATCTGATTCCAAATAAACGAATTCATTTTGGCTTTTTTTAGCTTTTTTTGTGTAAATGCTTTTTGTGCTTTTTTATTGTTTTTTTCAGTTATTCTATCTGTGGAATTTTTATATGTGTATTATGCTATAAAAAAAAAAAAATGTTTATTTGCTTAATAAGAAATGTGAAAACCCACAATAATGACCGTGATCGTACCATTAATGTGAAACGTATAGATTATCGATCTACAGATAGTGTATAGGTCGATAGCTTATCGGCTATTGAATATAGTTAATACATGTAGTAAATTCTTATTTTAATTTAAATTAATTTTTCAATTAATTTTTTTCAGTTTTATAAATTATTACTAATTATTCATGTTAATTTTTAGTCATGCTTTTTTTTGCTTTTTCAAAGAATAAATATGCTTCATTTTTGCTTTTTTAAAACAATTTTGTGCTTTTTTTGTTATTTATTATGCTTTAAAATCCGAGCTCTAGACATGACACAATCTACGGGCAAGTCAAAAAATTGTGTTTTGAAAATAATCATAATATAATTTAATTCAGGTTCGATGTTGTTTTATATTTGTCTAATCAATAACCATACAATAGAAAGCGAATATGACCGGACGACTTATCCAAGTATGTATAGGTATAATATGTTACGTACTATTTCAGAATAATTATAATAATTTTAACTATAAGTATACAGACATGTATTAGGCAGATGTTATTTGTATTAATATTCGCATAGCCATTGTACATTTCTATCTATTTAATATATAAATAAATAATATTGCTAGTAATTGAATTATATAAATTATTCATAATTTATAATTTATGTTTGTATTTGTACTCCGTAATCGTATTAATTAAACTGTTCGTATTAGTATTTAAACGCAGTATCACAGTAATTTATAATAATATAACGTAAACTATATCTATTACCTACCTACTAGAAATGTCAATAAAAGTTACATCGTTCTCGATGTCACATACTCGGTAATAAAAATAATATATACTTCTTACTATATACGGTCGAATACTGTTATACTGTTTTAATAACAGTAATAATAATAAACTGCAATAGGAAATTTAAATAAATAGCAATGAGGTTTTAAAATAAAATGACTAATGAATTGATGAAAAACAAATGTGAATAATAACAGTTATGAGTTTATGACTAACACAACTAATATGCACATTTATAATTATAATTATTCTTGGAAAATAACTCATAAAATATTACACGTAAATGTAATTAAATTATAATATTGTTATACAGTAGGCAGTTGTAAGTTGTAACTAGTAAAAACTAAGAACATTAATTTTGTCTTTTTTTTTCAAATTTCAACCTACTTAAAATACATTTTTAGTTTATTCATTCATAATACGAAATATCATTAATTGGTTTAAAAGTTAAACTTGCACCGTTGCACGTGTTAAAATAAACAAAAACATAATTATTCCTTCGGTTCGTAAAATGGTTATGCCAAGATTACGTTTTTGATTATTTGCCCAATAAAACTCATTTAGCTATTATATAAGTAGAATTATAATAATTACATTTACTTCCAAGTGCCGTATATATTTTATAAATAACTTTGAAACATAACATTTTGGTATGTAAGTGTATAACAGCCATAGGTCTGAAACACTTGAATTCATCATCAAGCAGCCGAAATAATATACAAGATTAAAATAACTACTGATATTAGTCTGCCATCTTATGAAACAGAATTGCATATTGTTACTGTAACCAACCTACATCTTACATAATGATAATATACACATTCCACATATCAAAATGAATACAATGAATACATTTTTTGCTAAAAATAATATCAATAAAATATATAAATTTAATTACAATATAAACTATATCGCTGCTTATATATCAGTTGTTATCAAAACTAACGCACATAGAGAAAATAGTACATATTATATTGAAAATTCTAATATTTATTGAACATTTCAGAAAACAAGAGCATTTTTTGTTTTTATTAAAATACTTTTTATACAATACATAATTTTTTAGGTTAAGTTTGGCCAATATAAAATTCTCAATCATATTTATAAAAATAATTAATTGAAAACATTTTTAATTTTAATCAATAAAATTGATATAAAAAAATAATTTATTAGGTATAATACAATACATTGTTACTTTTAAATTTGTTTTTATTAGCTATTATAGTTATTACTATTATAGCTCCACCGTTAATAATTCGAAATTTTTTTTTAATTATAACTTTAAGTCTGTAAAATATAAATGCCTATACATATACTTAGTTCAATGATAAATATTTGTACACGCTACACAATTTTATATATTGTTGCATACGATACATAAGTGAATTAAGCGACAGTTCGATGTTTTTACAATATTTCATTTTCAATAAAATTAATAATAACATTCATACGATGAAGGTAAAAAGACCTTAAAACTATAATCTACAGAATGATTATTTTTAGTATTAAGTTAATATTAATAGCGGAACATCCCTGCGTGTAGGTGCTACCACTTCAATCCTCTCAATTAACTTTTAAATATTGATAACTATAAATAATTACTATTTGAAAACTTTTATTTATATAAATCAAAATTTTCAGATAAATATTTTGTTTCAAAATAAGAAACTAAAAAAAAAAAACAAGGAAGTCACTCTCCTGTATAATAACTGTTGAGTAAGAGGTGCATTCATTGATTAGGTCGTCGCCGCGCCGTGATGGATGTGGTAGTTCAATGATAAATTATATTGCATACGAAAAATGATTTTAAACGGTGTAGATACCTATGTCTATGTCATTCTATTTATATTTATATATTTCTGAAGATATTTCATTATATATTTATATTTTATATTGCTATTAGTAATTTATTTTTCTATACATAATAGTACCTAATAATATGGCCACTGCCCACTGGGTAGGTTATTGCTAAAAACGATTCGGTATGCGATTTATATTATAATTTATAAATTATAATATAGTATGTTACTAAAGTTATTTATATTAGTATTACTAGCTGTTCTTAACTTATAAGTTAATACCGTTTATGGTAGTATCTATATAGTCCGGTGTGAATAGGCTAGTGATATAAATAACTTCAAAGGAATCTAAATATTTTGAAAATGACATTGTGTAAGGTAAATAATCATAAACGTAATGACAAATAGTCCCTACGGATAATTTTTTTAGTAGCAACAAAATTATTATTTATTATTTTTCACTTAAGTATCTAATTTCGTTCAAATTTTAAATTTAAATGTTTACATAAAAAATCATACAAATATATTTTTTTTTAATTTTTTTTAGTTTTAATATGATCTACTTTTGAAAAATCGTATGTTAAATAAGCTATATATTATATTACATTAGCCAGAGCAAAAAAATTAACACATATAATACACTTTTATTACTATATAAACGAATTTAAAAATTTTATCTTCAAATATTTTTTAAAAAATGTGCATACCTATAAACTTGATATTTTTTAAATATTATAAGTACGATTGTTTTAAAAATTCAAACTTTTTGGATGAGACATACATTTATAGAAAAATATTAAAACAAATCATAAATTTTAAATGCTCCTAACCGTTTAAAATGTGTCTAAATATTTAAAAATTTTCTTTGTGTATTGTAGGTACCTAAATAATAACTTACGAAATAAGGAAATGTTAAATTTTTAAAATTTACCTATATTTATAAATATAACTATGGCAAAAAAAATCGTTTGAAGATAAATCATCGCTGTACAATTGAATATTTAATTTTGTCAAAATTTGAACTACAATCATCCATTAAAAACGTTCAACATGTTTTTTGAATTGTAAAAAGAAGTTACGAGAAAACTATTAAAATTACATTTATAATTAATTTCCAAACGTTAATTGTTAAAATTAAAAATTTTATGAATTTTAATTATAACTTTAAAATAATTTTTATAAAGATCGTAAACATTTGACATGAAATTATTTTTAAAAAAAAGTTTAATTTTATAATTTTATATATTTTAAGAAAAACTTACAGGAAACATTTTATTAAATTTTCAATTATTTTACTTAAAAATAAAAATTTAATCATACATTAAACGAAAAAGTAAAAATGTAACGAAGAATTTTTTTTGTGTTCAAATAATATATTCAAAAATTTTAAAGATTTACCTATTGTTGAAAGAATCATCCTGATTAATATACTTTTAAATTTTACCTTGATCATTACTTCATAAAATATATTTTATACATTTAGTTGAATTTCATTACACAAGTGTTTTTATTTAAAAAAAAATTGAATACTGAAATACAATATTGTGTAACCTACTTTACGTTTATATCATTTATGTATATTTCAACTTAGAAGATGTATAAAGCAAGTAACTTGTATAATTATTATTGCACTACTTTCTTTGCTCTAACTTTCAGAAATTTAATGGTACATAAAATATATTTCATAAAAATAAGCTTATTAGTGTGTCCAATATTATTTTTATATATTAGACAATAATTTATACCTAATACTATAATAACTATTATTAAAACAGAACAAATTATTATTTAATATTATTGAGATAAAAAATTTAATTATACTTGTAAATTCATTTAATTTTTCAGAATTGTATCATAAAAAATTATTTATAAGAAAATGTAAAAATAACACATTCACGTAACGCAAACGCTATAATATAAATACCTTCTATATATTCAAATTACGAACAAGTTTATCTATTGTGTTAAACTTCTAACATTAAATTCATTCGAGTTGCCGTCTTTTTTTATGGAATAATATGCTGGGTACCTATATTTACCTATGTTTTAAATTCACGTACGATGCACTATTACATCAAATAGTATTTGCAATAACCTATGCTGAATATCTAAACATTAAACAAACAAAATCCTCGTCATAAAAAACTGAAAAATATAACTGACATAACACTGTTTACTTTTGGTTATACTAGTTCGTTAGTATGTTTATTTTAGTTTGATAAACATATTTTTAAATTAAATCACATCTTCAGAGTTCTTTAACTCTTTATAAAAAGTTAAATAGATACTATAGATTGTTTCTCCGAATTGTTGTTTTATATAATTTGTAATTTAAAATACATATATCTATATTATTTAGGTATCTAATATAAACCTACCTTATTTATATTTATGAATAAATTGTAAAACAAATATGTATATAATGTACTTCAATCTATAATAATCATTTAGGTATATTTTTAGATTTTGATTGAAGCTATTAATGTATTGGTTTTACTACCTATGTGATGCGTGTAGCGTGTGTGTTTTATTTTATGACGGTGTGAATCATTCGTGGTAAACTGGTAGCTTAAATCTAGTCTAAATATTTTGAAAATGTTATTGTGTATAGAAAATTATAACTTATGAAATGTCAAAAAAGGTTCAAGTGCTTATGATATAAGTATAGTTTATGAGAAACATAGTTTTAAAATTGAATATGTGTAACTATAAAATAATTTTTAAATAGAAATTTTGTTGAAATTATAACTTCAAACACTAGTAAATAAACTTGTAATCACTTACAAATATAATTTTTTTTTTTATAAAAAAAACATGCAATGTAAATACTAGATAAATATATAAATAATTTAAATCTTCTCGTATCAACACGAGTGTTAGAAGAATAATTTAAATAAAACTGATTGAAAAAAAAGGATAAAAATAAACATAATATTGTATTTAAAAAAAACCAACTATACTAGATATAGGTAAAATTAAATTATTTGATTTTTTTAATTTTGTTCATTAATTGATATTTATTCTCATAAAGTAACATACAAAAATAAACTAATAGATAAATTCTCATTGAATGTTAAAAGGTTGAAGCATTAAACAATTAATTTCTTTTGTAAGTTTATTTTTATTATTACCAACATAGTTGACATAGAAGGTACAATAAATTTAAAATAGCGGGCCGATCAAAACACTACTTGTAGTTTTTGACTCTATATAACTCGTCCTATTCTTAATGGTTTGTGCTAACTACTTATTCTATTGGTTTACACGTAGGTAATCTGTCCAAGACTTGAAAGCATCAAGATTTTAAATTTACTTAAGATGTCTTCACGATGCAGTTTGCATCGATTATTTGAATTGAAATTATTCAACTTATATACATGTGGTAACGTGTAACCATAATTTTTTTACCGACACACGGCTATTGAGAAAATTATTATTTATTACACATACAAAAATATACGATATGATACCAGAACAATTTTCTTCTATAATTTAAAAACTTATCTTCCACGCATCTTTTAAGTGAGGGCTGTTAGCTACCAAGATTTAGCACAATGGCTAAATTGTCCATTATCAATTATTAATATGATGGTAATAAGGCATATCACATGCTTATACCATTAATGTAAGTGAGGGTCCACGTGACCAAGTCTTGTGATAATATTTGCGATTAAATAAGGTGAATATCAATATAAATCCTAACTACTACTATATGATGCTAGTTTTCTTAATGATTTGATAACCTAACCAATCGAGTTTCGGCGCTCTTATTATATACCCTTGCTCTACGATGGCTACCAATGCTACCATACCAAAAACATTAAACATGGATATGCAATAAAGTATAAACACGTCTACTATAAGAAGGAAAATCATCCATAATATAATTAACAATCGAACACCGTGATAAATCATCTCAAACGATATTAACAAATAAGTCATAGTATTATAAATACATTATACTCAGTGAAGATTTTAGATTGCTAAGTATCACCATAGGAATAAAAAAAATGTATTATTCAGACTAGCTGTGCGAGTACTTTTTTTTTATTTTAAAAATTTAAATAACATAATATTATACAAAAATGCATACTGGTGTATCAGTGATGTATACTCATGTGCTCATTAGCCAATATTATATATTATATTTTTAATTTTCTTTAATATATTAAATTATTAATAATTTTCAGTCATCTAAACTTTCTTAATATATAACGTTTACGGACATTAAGTGTAAAAATTAGATATAATATGATTTATAATAATTATCAAGTGTGATATCCTACCGACAGAGACATATGTCGCCATGGAAACGCAACATCAGCAAACTATATTCGTGTTAGCGTTACCGCTAGATGGCAGTGTATATTATATAACATTCTAAAAACCTAAGTTTATATACAATAATATTATATTCATAGTTGATTTATTATTTTATTGGTATTTTCATTTCCAACCATCTCGTCTCCTCCAACGTCAATATTTTGGCATTTCCTCTTAAGCCTGAAATAAGCCCTCTTAAGTTTTAAGCACAACGCAATTCATAACTTATTAATATTATTATAAATATTATTTTAATTTATTCCGAAATTGAAGTCGACCAGGTTAAATATAATATATTATGTAAAATTATATATAATTTATGTATAGTGGGATCACTGACTCTAAACGCGCATAATTATTCTGTTAAAATATTATTATTTCGTAGAAACAAAATATTCTATTCAGTCCCACGTGAATAATACCTAATTCTTTAATAGGTATACCATTCAATGTTGGATTCTTATGTATTATATAGACCAATAAATGTGTCATATTAGTTTTACAATTTGTATGTGTTCTGTGCAGATGGCTAACAGGTATTTAACTACAAATACCAATCAGCTATCACATTTTAACTAAATGTAATTTGTTATGATTAAGATTGTACTAGTTAATTGTGTTGGTTAATTTGTACCTATTCCTGGTTACAATATAATATGCAACAATAATATTTAGTCTTTTGCGTTTCCGATTTTAAAGATAATATAAACCCGTTATGATCACATAATAATATTGTAGTAAAAATGTATATAACCAAACAGCTATGTCCTATATATATTTTATAAAAGTACCTACCTATATCTACAACTATAATGATCTTTTTTAAATAAAATATAGCTCAAAATCTAATAAAATAATAACATATTATTATGGTAACATAATGTACTTATCACAGTAACCGAGGTAATAAAACAACTAAATATATTATAATATTATAATCATATATATATATATATATATATATATCCACTATGCTAATATAAGTACCTACACATTTAGTCAATTTCAGTTTTCAGTTTTCGATAACAATATTGGTGCGGTTGATAATATGAACTGTGATTATTATAAGCGGCATCCATTGTATTTATCCAATCACATTTTAGGTTTAAGGAGAGAAAATGTAATATCATTCTCCCTCGCCCTAAACGTGACTCTGTACAACATTAGCCCCAAACGATAAATTTTTATTGAGCCTACTATAGGTACTAGCAATTTCAGTGTCGACAAAATGTTTCCTTCGCTATTTTTTTTTTTTTTTATCGTCGATAAAATATAAAAATGTTATTTTTATGGTAGGTAGATATACAATTTATAGTTTTGTATTATATATAATATATAATATTAATTTCTCATGTTTATAATTAGTTCGTTAAACATAAATATTCAATAAAATATACACGCGGGAGATATGTAATAAAATAAAGTTTTGCTTAATTAACATTAAATAATTATTAATTTAATAGTTTCTTTGAGTTTTTATCGTCAACAATGCATTGACAATAATTTATTGTATTAAAATAAAGTTTTATTAGATATTGAATTTTTAATTTATATATTTATTTGTACAAATTACTTTATTTTATAGTTTATAACTATAATAATTAATACGTTATAGGATAGCGGGTATTCATTATCAAATACCTAAACTTAATTAATTTTAGTTTTGTAGTATTAAAAATGTATGTTCTGTAAGTATCCTTAAAATATAGGCTAAAGGCTTATTCATTATTTAATTATTAAAATATAGAAAAATAAATATATAGCTATAATAAATAAAATAATGAAAAATGTCTTAAATTACAAAATAAAATTTTAGAAAACTAAACATATGTTAATAATTATAGCAATATAGTGTTAGCACAATTCAATTAAAAATCCAAAAAGTACTATAATTGAATAAACATAGTTCAAAATATAAATAATAAAATACAATAATATGATTCGTGCATATTACACGAATATAGAGTAGAAATATTTTTTTTCTAATACCTAATAATTTTATGATTTATATTTACATCATTATATTATTATCTTCTTACTAAAAAATGAATATATAAAAGTATATTAATGTTTATTTTAAATTTGAGTAGTATTTGGAAACATGAAAAATCTCAAAAAGTATAATGATTAATGAATGTCAAAATGCATAGTTAGATTATGTCGAAGTCATACACAAAAAAAATAATAATAAAGGCACACAATTATATATTAAATTAGCCTTCTCGTTTCGTCAATAGTTATTAATTACAAATCATTAGTTTGATCTCTTATATAAAACCACACACGACGCAACGGTCGCAACGTCTCGTTTTATTCTCGAATAGTTGATAACATATTTCCTGTATGTTTCTCGATAAGTTTTCTTCGATAATAAAACTTCAATGTAACAATGTGGTAAAACTCGTAATATTTAATTCCCAAATTTAAATTCTAAATTATTATTTTATTTATAATATGGTTTAAGATTATGGAATTAAAAATATAACACTCGTAAAAACAATAGATATAAAATATGATATAACATTAAACAAATGGTTTGGCATTATAAAAAAATCCATTTAGATAAAAGTTTTAACTTTGAAAAACATACTGTACAATTATTTATTTAATACAAACAAGTGTTAAATAGGCAGAAGTCAAATCATTTAGATGCCCTATATTTTTAAAATGTTAACCTCCACAATACACATTTATAGAAATAAAATGTATGTATTTTATAATTTATTTTTATAAAAGACAAGTTTTGTTTGTTGAGTTATTAACAGTACCTATATATATTGTATTTATTAAAAATTAATAAGATACCTATGTACCTATTTTTATTATTGAATTACTTACTTCACCAATCACTGATTTTTTGACATAGGAAATTTGTAGGTACATTTAATAATTTTGAATAATAATAACATAAATAACATTCCAAAATATATTTCTTGATTACTTAAAGCTCTTATGCTGTCTTGTTACCTACATAGATTTGTCTAAAATGCATTATAATTTATACCTAATTAATAACTATACATAATTTTGTTAAAAATACCTTACATATTTCTACTCATTTATTAATATAATAAATAATATAGTTCCACATTTTGTATATAGAAATTAGAAATGTTTAAATAGTAATTAGTATTAATATATTTAATTTTTAAGCGATTGAAACCATTTTAATATAAATATTGTAAACTATAAAATATATATGTTATAACAATTCTTTATATAAAAAAAATAATTTCATAAGATTAAACACATTGAGAGTAACCCTTGTGATTGTGCGTCTATATTTTGAGTATTTTTAGGCTTATATTTTTGGACGTAGTATAGAACATAATATAATACTGGGCTACTGCAGGATTCCAACACGTGACAACTGTTTTCAATACACTCTCGGAACATTGTTCCGACATCTGGTTCTACAAATAATGATAATCCTTATAAAAGCCATATCTTGTTCGTTGAAGAAAAAAAGATTAAAATGCATTGCGAAAAAGGACAGATAAATGGAACGTTTGGGCTCGAGAACCAATATTTTGCAAATTCATAGTAAATATAGTGTACAATAGTGCCCAGTTTACACTTTCTGCACTATACCAGCCTTGAATTATCGATCAACTGTAAACACTTGAATGAACCACAATAACTACCCTCATTCTATGGCTCGAAAAGTGAAAGGAGTAACGAACTGTAACAATAATTAATTCACAATATTTCAAGATAATATTATTGAAATAATGTTGTAATTGAAATTGAATTGTCTGTTTGGTATTTTTATCCCCATTTTAATTATACCAACAAAACAATATTGATTACACGTATCATATTGTGTGTAATAGTATTCGTAATAAAATATATTCCTTATATTTATTAAAATATCCTAGGCCGTTTGTAAAAATTAAAATATTATTTAAACAACTATTATACAATTTTACTGTTCACTATGTAGTCAAAATAAGTTTTATTTTTCGGAAGATCATGTGGAGACCAAATGTTTGTAAATAATTTACAGAGGACGTATTTTAGGACAAGTGCTTCTCAAATAGTCTCATCTGGAGGGTGAACCCTACCACTAAGTTACCGAGTCAGTTTTTCCGCACATATGTTTTACATGGTTAACTCCAACCACGAGAATGTATACATAATTCATATATATATAAATAGAGAGAGAAATAATTATCGATTTTCTTATGTATATTGTACACTATAGTCGATAGCAAAAAGATGAATCTAAAGTTTAGAAAACGGAAATGTGTTTCTTTTTTGCACAAGTATAATATATTATATATATTCATAACCTTTATATTATAACATTATACAGTAGTGTAATAATATATATATGAACTGTTACAAGATAAAGTGTGCCTGTAGAGGTGGTGTTTGGTGACGAAGAGGAGGATGACGTGGGTGGTGGGAGGGGGAGTGGCCGTCAGGTTTAGGGACCACTGGCCGTTGGCGGCGGTCATGCCATGACATGTGTTCCGATGATCGGGAGCACGCACGAGGGATGAGTACCGGATTATTATTATCATCACCGCACCGGTCGGTGCAGCATCACCGCGCGCAATATTTATATTAATACTATGCTATACAGCCACAGTGTACGTCCGTTCACGCAACACGTTTAGCCGAGTTACGTCCGTCACGTACCGCAGTCCGTCGTTACGCACAGCCCGGCGATGCATGCGATCGCCGTCGGCGCTTTATGGGCCCTAGTGGCGCTGCAGCTGGCCCGCCCGGTTTGGCCGGAAGTGTTGACACCGCCTTACTTCAACTTGGCCGAAGGCCGCCGAATCACCGCCACCGCGACTTGTGGCGAGGGCCTGCAGGGCCCCGAGCTCTACTGCAAGCTGGTCGGAGCCAACTCAGAGCGCAACGTCGACTACGAGGGCAATCTCGTCATACAGGGACAGGTGAGCGGAAGAGATGACGGAAATGAGAATGTGGCGAGGCAATAGCCGCGGCGGACGGGACCGAATGAGAATAAGACGTACCACGTAGTCTGTTACACTGTACAACTTTCAGGATTTCGTTCGTCCGGAAACCGCCCCGTCACCTATTCTTATGCCTATTTAGTAGCATATTCAAGTGTATATTTTGGGAGGGGAGTTAAATTTAGAAATTGGGTAATTTTAACTAACTGAAAAAAATAATAATGAAAAATCTTGGGAAAATATCCACGTCTAAACATTATCGAATAGGGCGGATTATTTCACCATCTCATTCCTTTCCCATTATAGTACGCCACTTTACTTACATATGTATAAATATTATACTATACTTATATGTATACTCACCTACGCAATATCGCCAATATCATTTATGTACATTATACACTCAACTGTATTTGTGACACGATCAATATTCAAATAATTATGGTAGCCTACACATAGACGTGAACGTAATATGGTTTTTTGATTTTTTTCTGTAAACTTATTTAAAACAATTTTTTTCTTAAGAATAGGTAGATCATTTTTTCATACAACTCTATAGTCTACACTGCATATGAATTTCAAATTGTGTGTGTAAATATTGTTAATAAATACCATTCGGTTTCCTACTTATATTACGTATATTACATTATATCAGGATTAATAATATTATTTTTCAAACATTCATTCAGTGTATATTAGGATCTTTATGATTAGTACAGTTTTAAAAACGTTCCTATAGAAATATTAACACGAATATCGATCCCTAGTTCTGAAAAATTAGAAAATTCGTATTAGATTCATTAAAATTAAAATTTTCTGTTTCGGTTAGATATAGATAACTTAATGACAATTGTAACCTTCAATTCCACTGTAATTTATAATTTATAAATACTTAAAAAATTAATTAAATAAAATTATAAAGTCAGCAAAATAAGAAAATATCTTTACAGTACTTTCGAAATATCGGTGTCAGTACCTAAAGTATTTAAATAAGAGCTTCTAGTGGTAAAATCCGTTCTTTTTTCCATGATTCCGGCGCACCAAACCATGGTTGTAATTCTTTTTTTATATCTTATGATAATCATGGACAAAATTGGAAATAAACTCTTTGAACTAATCATGGCATAATAATATATAATAAAAAGCTTTTTAGATTCAATGGCAATTAGTTAATGGTAGTTAGCAAATTCGGTTCTAAATTATCTATATAAAAATAGTTTAATCTCAAATAAATAAATATTTAAATTTTATTTTAGCCATTTCCTCAAATATATAGTCTAATTATAGTGTATATATGTATAAATCCTTTATTATTAGTACTAACTACAAATGCACTGATAAACTAATTTTTAAATAATGTATAATCTGAATTTGAAATCTTACGATTATTAAAACAATTATTCATAAGAAAAATACGAGTCTTCAGCGTTCTGCGTTAAAAGTAACTTAAACCCAAATCTAGTTAAAAACTTTGAACAGACTGTTACTTCTCTGTTAATCCAATAAATTATTCACTCTTAAAATGTCAAGTTTTCCAAACTTCAACAAATACATGTTATACATATTTTGGGTATTGTCCTGTAATGTCTATTTTAATGTTTTCAATTATCATAAATAATTTTATACTTGTGTAAATAAATTATTTACATGTTTAACGAATTTAAAATATTGCTGGCCTTATATTTAAACTTTTAATTTCATAAAACCTGTAAAATCTTTAAAACTAAATAATAACTATATTAAATTTATTTTTAATAATTATTTCTAAAAGATGATACTGAGAAAAACATTCTTTAATTATTTAAAATTCTTGTCCAAGTTACATTCTAACACTGAAAAATATCATACTGCATACCTTAAAATTTCACATTTTTATGCCATATTTTTCAAATTCTAAAAATGAAGTTTTAACTTAAAGTTTATTATCATTTATTGGTTTACACAGTATTTACTATAACTATTTAGTTACCTACTAATTTAGCTTATAAAATTTGCTCAAGAACAATATTAAAACTTTATTGAAAATATATTTTAATATTGTTCAAAAAATAAAGTTTTAATTATCAATAAATGTATATTTTTTATTCTGAAATATAGCGTGACTAAAAGAAAAATATTTTAAAACTATCTTTAGTAATTTATTAATAGCATGGAATTATAGCCATAGAGTCATTAATTATCGTGCAACATAATTGTATATAGTCTTTCTAATTTCACCATGAATATAAGAACATTTTAATACCCTTTTTATTTAAACATGTGACTACCGACTAACCACCCTTAATATATATAATATTATATGTTACAACCTGTGTTTAAAACCAATATTTACAAAAATAATTACCCTATAAAAAAAATACTATTATATTCTTACAACCATAATTTCATCACAAAATTCAATAATAACACATATGAATTAAATTGGTTTATAAAGAAGAGTAATTTTGAATAGGTTCTATGCAAATTACTAAATATTGATTATAATTTTGAAAACTTGGAATAAATATTATGAATTATATAAATAGCAATTTCTTTATTAAGTCATATAATTATAAGGACAAATGCGCAATTTTACGCATGTCTTTATATTGTAGAACAAATTTATGCCTAATGAAGTTTTGTTTAAACTTTGATAGTGTACACCCATTGTAGTAAACTTTACTTTCATCTCATACAATTATTAACCACGCGAAAGTTAAACATTTTGCGGGGGGTCATGATGAGATAGCGAGTAGAAGGTAAACAATATTTCAATGCATTGTATTACAAATTAACGTAGCTCTACTATTTCAAACCTGATTCAATTAAAAAGGCTACTTTCTGTATATAGTTGATCAAACTCAATATGTTGCATTTACACCGGAAGAAGTACCTGAAACCGTGTAACCTGACTTAATAAAATTTAAATAATTTACAATTGAATATGTATTAAAATTCGAAAGGCAAAGGATTTTAACTAATAATTATATTCACGACTCAGAACAATAGAATGAGTATTATGTTGCTTATTGTTGTTACTGTCGCCAGAAGCAGTTATAGATTTCATACATATTACAACGGTAATACTAATGTCCAATATGGACGTCGTATTTCACATGTCATCACTCATCATAAGAGATGTTTTGACCTCAACATTTTTGAATAAGCCTTTTTTTATTTCAACAACTCTTTTGACATTGTTCTGAATGCATTTTTTGGTTATATTACAGCTAATTGTATACACGCTTTGTGTTCAACTTTTGCATGTTGGATGTTCATGTGTTGTATACAAAAAAAAAATATATTAATTGGCATAGGTAATTAATTCTACACAAATAAAATATTTAGTCATTACTGTTAGGTTATGAATCCTACTGAACTTAATAAAGTAAGTTTATAAAATGTATGAAATCAAACAAAACATATTTTATACGTTAACTAAGTAATAGATATTTATTATTACAGTAAATTTATTAAATTTGATTAATAATCGATATTTTATAAAATATCCTGCGGGAAAAAATAATAAAATTATTATTATTATTATTAATTTATTTATTTAGAACAATAATTTTTTGTGTGTTGTTATAATATAATATACTTAGTGATCGTACTTAAAAATCATTAGATTTTCAATATAATAGGTATAAAAATATAATTTTTAATAATAAACAAAATATATTTTAATTTTTAATACACTCATTAGGTTTTAATGTTTTATAATTTATTCAAATACAATCGATATTAACTGAATTACTAAATACCTAAATTTAACATTTTTTTTTTTTTAATTTATACTCATAAAAATTATATATCTTTAGATTTATCCTTATAATTAATTATTATACCTATTAATGTACTAGAATAATTATTCATATTACAATTTATATTTTTTAATAGAAAATATTAATTTATTTATGGTTTTATCTAGTCAAAAATAAATTACTTTTACCTAAATTGTATTACTGTTGACAAAATTCATTCAGTATGATTATATTATTATTTACTGTAAATGTTTATAAATTTGTACTTAAATTTTACCAAAAATTGAATGCATATTTGTACAAAATATATTGAATATACTTAGGCTATATTAAGCAACTAATTGCTAGGAATATGAATATATGATATTCCTCAATAGTATAATTGGGGAAATTTGACTTTTTTATATACATTTACAATTTAATTTGTAATAATATATATATATATATATATATATATATATATATATATTAATTAATATATTATATATTAATTTTATATATTAAAAACGTATAATAATATAATAGTACAAACATGAGACATTTCTGACACTAAACTTGATTTTTTCTTATTATTAGTAGTATTATATATTTTTTTTTTTGCGGTGATCATGGTCGATAAATATTTTACATTTTTAAATAAACTTCTGTTATGAATAAATAATTAGATTAGTAAAAGGTCACAACACCACTTCTTTTGAAGTCTTCGCCAAGGGGTTTCTAGTAATATTATCTAGAATTATCATTTGTTAGGGAATATAATTATTTTAAAGTCAACTACGAAAACACATATTATAGAAGATGTGCGCTTTATCATTATCATCAATAATTTTTAAAGTAAAATCATTAGAAAGTGATAAATTAATGATATAGTCCAATAAATATTCACTGAAGTGGAATTTTCTAGAAAATTTGAATTTCGTTTAAATTTGTTTTGCTACATCCCATGGCTAGCACTATAACTGTATTCTGTAATTCTAATAGGCTTAAATATTTTTAAGAGGGCTTTTTAATTTAAAAACGGTATATGATGTGTATTCTACGATAACAAGTAATTGAAATCAATATAAAAATAGTTCACGTTCATTTTCTATTATGCAATATAGTTACAGTAATGGTATTAAATGTAGCTAAATATAAATGTTATTATTTCTAAACTGATGGCGTTGATAGTCTATAAACATATTTTACTCATTAAATATTGTCACTTAATCGTTAGTTGTAAAACATTTTAGGTATTTTATCCATTACTTTTGTTAATCTTTGGTAAGTTTTGATATGTATCTATTCACTATTGTATTTATTCCGTAGGATATAATATATTAAAAGTACTTATGAAAATTACTAACTATAATTTTATTTAAAGGATATTGAATATTATATTAAATTGTTTAGAAATACAATATGTCTACCTAGGTGAAAATCAATTTACGTCATTAACACAACATCACTAATAAATATTATCTATGTAAAACATAGATAATAGAAAAATATATCTTAAAACTTTTTTAAAGGTATCAAACAAACAAAAAATTTAGCTTTATACCTATTGAAAAATAAATAAATAATCTAAATCAAATACCTAACTAAATATGTAAAGATTTAAGAAAAAATATATTCGCATTATAGTTTTGCTTATTTATATATGTATCTATTATAAAGAAAGGTTAAGAATCATCAATTTCAGAATAAGGTTTAATTTTAATCAAACACATTTTCTGAAATTAAATATTTTAACACGTTGGATTTGCGTCTTGTGTCAAGCAAACGAATGCACCATAAATTATAAATATAAATTGTAATTTTCAATTTTAATGTTTGACACTAGTTATAAATTAGCAATTATATTTTAATATTAGTACTTTAGAGTTTCTGTGGAAATACTTAATAAATAAAACATAATTGTTTCTCTCTTAACATTTAGCCTTTGTAAACGTATTTTATTTTTTAAATGCATTTGTAAAATATACATCTAGATTTTAAAATTAGTTTATTTTTGTTACAGAAAAAATGAAAAAATGTATAATATATTTTACTAGTTAAACGAATTAATCTAATATGATACCTATTTTATATAAGTATGTAATTTATAAATGGTATCGTACTTAAAAAGTAAAACAATAGATGAAATCTATAAAAATGTTATTTTAATTAAAAATATTTTTCTTTATTTTATTGTACCTTTACTAATTCTTTAAATTTTTATTAAACAGAATATATAAAATAATGTTTGATTTTTTGATAAGAAACAATTTATTTTTTTAAGGTATAATAATTTATTTTATGTATACCTAATATACATTTATATTCTAGGTGTGCGATCATTGTGACGAGAGTCGTCCAGACAAATCTCATCCGCCAGAATATGCAGTTGATGGACAAGAAACATGGTGGCAGAGTCCACCTTTATCCAGAGGAATGAAATATAATGAGATTAATTTAACAATCGATCTAGGCCAGGTATGTTTATTTATAAGAGAACAAATAAATATTAAATTAAGTCAATATAATTATAATATAAAATAATATATCAATACATAATTAATATATTAACTATAATAAATATATAAATATATAATTAATATATTAACAATAATAAATATATAAATATATAATTAATAATTTTAACTTATGCCTAGTGGCAACCTCATTTTAAGTTATACGATTTCACAAAATATGTTTTATCAATTGATAATAATTAAAAACACTATTTATCAAGTGACATACAATTTCATATTAAATAAATCAAAGTTTATGAATTATGGTACTTAATAATTGCATTATCGACTAATTCGAAAAAATATATTTTATCAATTCAGAATTAGGTAATATGAATATTAGATTCAATATGTTTCTTATTGTTTCGCTAGGATATAATAATTTAAAAGTGATTTTTATAAAAGTTATTAACTCGATATTGGCTATACCTATACATAATATATTACTAGGTATACTGTGATGAACAATCAACAAGGCCGTCAAATGTGCATAGTTTTTGACATTTCGAACTTTTATGTAACGATTTCTTAGGAAGTAGATAAAGTTATGCCGTTATACTAAAATAAATATACATATTAAAAAACAAGGTCGTGAATATTTTCTAATTTGCTCGAGAGCAAAATTTAAAGCCTATGCATCGAATGTCCAGGTGTACCATGTGCAAGCGTATAAACTATAAAAGGTCGTCCGTGGTTATCACACTTGCCACGCTCATGCGGTTCAATATCCCAGGAACCAGATAAGTACGACCTACATGTCTGATAAATTGATTCGCGTTTAGTTTGAATACTAGTTTTTTGGAACACTACGACAATAATTTCCTTATACACGAACTTATAATATGATACTAGATTATTTAATTATTATTATTAAAATAATATACTGCCGACTATTTAAAGAATGTTTTCTATATTTTCCAAATCCTAGTAAAATAAATTTGTAATTTTATAAATTATTTCTTAATATTAACGCTCTATTGCAGCGGTTTGATATACGAGTTTATAATGTAATAAAAAATATTTATATTACAACGAAATTTTGTTTTATAATATCTAGCGTTCTTGATATGCTTTTTTATTATCAAAATCACTTCCGCCGGACGATTAATAGACTAACAAATAGATAATATTTTTATGAATGCCAACTATTTAAGCTCATTGAACAACAGCTACAAAATATCGTTATATTAATGAACTAAATAGTAGATTATATACAAATTGAGATGCTATACAGAGTGATAATATTTATAGTAATTTCTAATTAAAATTGATTTAATGAATACATATATTAATATTGTGATACTGTATATTATTAATACATCTATTATATTTATATTTATAAATTAATTTAAACTAATATAAGTACCTATGTACTCCCGATTACATTTAAATGATGATCAAACACTTAAACCTGTAGTATCTATTATAAAAATAATATTCATACAAATTTGAAAATAATTGTAATGCAACACTAAATACAATAATATAATATGATAATATTATTTAATAATGTATTTGAGAAAAAACCTATATAAAGTAATGTTTTCTTGTAATATGTATAAAAATATGTATTATAATATAGGTATTTATATTATACTAGCTATCATCGTGCACTTCGTTGCCCGTACAAAATGTATCTGTGTAAAAATTAAGTTGGCTAATACTAACATTTAGCATAACGCGTATGGATAAATAATATATTTGGTTTTCTGATTTGATGTATAGATGATATTTCCGATATATTAACTTAACATAGCTGTCTCATCTAGCGTTGCTTTTTCTTTTTACCATTTAACAGCATAATTCTTTTTAAATTATTTTTCTTGTTGAACAACCCAATTATGTTTTCTTTATCATTTTGGACGAAAACCTATAATTCATCAATTTTGAATAGTGTGGACTAAAAACAACGAAAATATTTTGTACCTACTGTAATATTACATCAACTATTCTCTAAAATAATGAAATACTAATTTCTATTTTCTAATAATTGATAATTAGTAACACGGATGAAAAAATATATATATTATATAGGAATATATCCTTATGTGCATAAAATTTGCGTATTCGCCGATTATTTAAAAAAACTAATAACTCTTTTTCATAAACTAATATAGAATCAAAAATAACTTTAAAATCTGCTCTACAATGTATTCTTATTTCTTTCGTTTAAAATTAAAATAATCGGATGAGTAGTTATATAGAGAACATGCGTGATAAAGATTTCAATTATTACATTACATTTATATACAATATACATAAATAGGTTATTCTTATTATATAATTTTAGTTTTATACTACATATAATAACATTTTATATTTTTTTAGGAATTCCATGTCGCTTATGTTGTTGTTAAAATGGGTAACTCCCCTAGGCCAGGTGTTTGGGTACTTGAAAGATCAGCAGATCACGGTCAAACATACCATCCGTGGCAATATTTTGCTGACACTGTTGCGTAAGTAATATTGTAAGTGGTTATTAAAGAAATTGAATATTTATCAATATCTATATTTTTAGGGACTGCGAATCATATTTTGGAAAGGAAAGTATTAAACCCATTACAGCCGATGATTCAGTTATTTGTGACACGTCAGTTTCAAAAATTGTGCCATTAGAAAATGGAGAAGTTAGTATTCATAATTTATATAAATGACAAGACGTGTTGATTTTGATTGTAATACAAATATATACCAGAAAACTAAATCAGCGGAACCTAATAGAAAGATGGATGGAAAGCCTTTTTCTAAGAAATATAATAATATAATATCATATATTATGTGTTATATATTATATACTTTTTAAACTTCAATTTATATAAACTATTTATTTTATTATATAAGATTAACAAAACAAATATTCATTAAGTATTATTATTAAACAACGTATGCATTACATGTTTACAGATATTTGTGAAGCTTTTGTCTAATAGACCTTCAGCAAACAACTTTTTTAATTCTTTCGCATTACAAGAGTTTACCAGAGCTACTAACGTACGATTCAGATTGCTGAGGGTAAAAAATCTTCTTGGCCATCTCATGTCAGTGGCCAGACAAGACCCCACTACTACGAGACGAGTAAGTAAACAATATTTCACGACTAATATTTTGTTCATTTAATTCATTTATTTTGTGAATGTTTGGTTTGCTTTTAGTACTTTTACTCGATAAAAGACGTGAGTATTGGTGGTAGATGTCGTTGCAATGGTCACGCAGATCTATGTGACATAACTGATCCTACAGATTCGTATAAACTTATATGTCGTTGTCAACATAACACCTGTGGCCATAATTGCGAAAGATGTTGTCCAGGTTTTGAACAGAAAGCTTGGAGTCAGTCTAAATATGATAAGTTATTTGAGTGTGAACGTAAGACAATAAATTATATAATATTTGAATTAACTTAAAACTTTATAAATAATAATAACGAAACAACTGATTAATTTCATGTCAGCGTGCAATTGTTATGGTCATTCGGAGACTTGTATTTACGACAACGCAACAGACGCGTCGCATCTATCGATTGATATTCATGGGAAATACGAAGGAGGTGGCGTGTGTCAAAACTGCCGAGACCATACAACAGGTATCAACTGTGATAAATGCGTTTTCGGTTATTACAGACCCGTCGGAAAGTTGTTAAATGAAACGGATGTGTGTCAACGTAAGTCGCTTTAAATTATTATAGACTAAATGGTTCATTTTAATTAATACTTTACTTCTTTTTAATTTTTAGCTTGTAATTGTGACCACTTCTATTCAACCGGAAATTGTACGGAAGGTTTTGGTAAGTGTGAATGTAAGGCCGCTTATGCTGCTCCAAATTGTGACCGATGTAGTGAAGGATATTACGGATATCCGGATTGCAAGCCTTGCGAATGCTTCTTGGATGGAACTAGAGGAAGACAATGTGAAAATACAGGCGGGCAATGCCCCTGCAAACAAAACTTTGGTGGGAAATTTTGTTATCAATGTGCTGATGGCTTTTATGACTTCCCGCGATGCAAATGTAAATATATGTTTCTATTTTATAATTTCTATACTATACTCGTAAATATGTAAAGAATAATTAAAAAAAAACAAAATTTGTTAATATTATAAAATACAATTTTTCACATTTGATCTTTTATACAGCTTGCGAGTGCAACGAAATTGGATCTAGAAATTCAATATGTGACCAAAATACTGGTCAGTGTTCTTGTCATAGCAGTTACGGAAATCTTTCATGTGATCAATGTAACCACGGCTACTATGGATTTCCCACGTGCTCTTGTAATTATTTTAACATAATAATGTGATAACATTTATTAGCAAATTATTATCATTTACATTTTTTGTTTTACAGATTGCAATTGTGATTTAATTGGCTCATTACCCGAAGTATGTAATAAAACGAACGGGCAGTGTATGTGTAAAGAAGGATATGCTGGTCCTAGATGTGACAAATGCTTACATAGTTATAATGGATACCCAGACTGTAAGCCATGTGGCTGTTCAGAACGGGGAAGTGCAACATCTATTTGTGATGCATCAGGAAAATGCCCTTGTTTGCCTAGTTTTGCTGGAAGAACATGTGAACAATGTAGTCCAGGATACTATCAATATCCTGAATGCAAATGTAAATGCATTTATATCATATATAACTCAATTTAATTAAAATATTTACCTAATTATTATTTCAGTCTGTGATTGTAATAGCCAAGGATCAATTGGAGTATCATGTGATAATGATGGTAAATGCAAATGTAAACCTAATTTTACCGGAACTAGATGTGATAAATGTAAGGAAGGTTTATACAATTTTCCAATATGTGAAGGTAAAAATTATTAATTTGTACAAGGCATTACACATTTTTTAACTTGAAATATTAAATTTTGTAATATATTTTTTTTACAGAATGTAATTGTAATCCTGCTGGTGTTCTATCAACTTTTGTTGGATGTGGATCATTGCCACTGGGTGAGTTATGTCAATGTAAGCCTAGAGTCACTGGTAGAATATGCGATGAATGCCGAGAACTTTATTGGAACTTACAACCCACAAATCCGGACGGTTGTCAAGGTATAATTAAATATTTTTAGAAATATAAAGTAAACATGTAGTTTAATAATAAGTACCTAATATTTTATTTCAGAATGTGATTGTTTCATGCCTGGGGTACTTAGTGGTGTAGGTGTTTGTAATCCAAAATCTGGTCAATGTGTTTGTAAACCATCTGCTACTTCTAGAAGATGTGATGAATGTTCCGAAGGATTTTATAGTTTAAATGAAAATAGTTTGTTTGGATGTACAGGTAATTATTGCAGATGAAATATTGTATTTAACACAAATTAAAACAACAAATTTTTATTTAGAATGTGGTTGTAATGTTGGTGGTTCAATAAATGAAAAATGTGATAAAAATAGTGGACAATGTTTGTGTCAACCTAGAATTGTCGGAAGAGCTTGTACTGAACCAATGCAAGCCCATTATTTCCCAACTTTACATCAACTTTTGTATGAAGCTGAGGATGGTAGAACTCCAACATACTCCCCAGTTAGATATGGATTTGATGAAAAGTTCTTTCCAGAATATTCTTGGAAAGGTTATGCTGTTTTCTCTCAACTTCAAGTAAATTACTTAATTGGTCTTTGTAAATATTAGTTTGTTTTTAATTGTATTTTATTACACATGAAATAGAGTGAAATTGTTCAAGAACTAAATATAGAGAAGCCATCAATTTATCGAATAGTATTGAGATATGTAAATCTAAATAATGAAACCATATTGGGTTTAATATCTGTAACACCTGAAACACCAAATAACATCAATATCGAACAAAAATTCATGGTAAATAAATTATTTATATTTATTATTTATAAAATAACCGTTTCTTAATATTTAATCTTTTTTAAAGGTACAACTAAAGCCTACAAAAACTCCAACTTTTGTGACAGTATCTGGAGCTACAGGAAATATTCCATCACCATTTGTTATGAATCCTGGACGGTGGGCTGTTACTATAAAAATTGAACAGAATTTGTTTGTGGTTAGTTTTAAGTTTATAAATTGCATAGGTATATATTTGTTTTAATATAATACTAAGCGAGTAATATATTTGTAGGATTACTTTGTGATTTTGCCTGCTGAGTACTACGAAGGAGATATACTTGTCGACAAGGTATTGAATCCTTGTGTTATTGATAACATTGAAGTTGGTCTATGCAGACATTTTGACTATCCGAGTACTTCTAAATTTGATCAAGTCAAAAGTACTACTGCATTGACTTTTGATGGTGAAGAACCAATTGATTTCTTTGACAATTTAAAAGTAAATAAAAATGTGCTTAAACCTTAATCTATGGAAGAATAATTATATTTTTATATTTTAGCAATTGGACATTTTAGGTGTCCCAAAACTACCAGTCATTAGTGAAGCACAACCAGAACTAAAGCTAGAATTATCAATTATAAATCCTGGACCCTATGTTATCTTAATTAATTACATGACACCATCTTCTATTCAAACAAAAGCAGTAATAGAAATTGAAGTTGACGAAAAGATGAATTCTGGTAAAGCAATATTATACGCGTGTCATCATACTACTCTATGTAGACAAGCTGCAGTGGATGCCACCGGAAAAGTGGCTTTATTCGATATAAATAAACCAGTTACCAAAGTAATACTAAAAGGAGGAAAAGATCATTCAAGAGTTGGGATAGAATCAATAGTCGCTTTACCATTAGATAAATGGTCTTTAGACTACATAAATCCAAATCCTTCATGTGTAAAGAAAGATGGAAAATGTATTCAGTCCTTTTACCCCACACCTCCTGACACTAAAAAAGTAGAATTTAAAACTGGAAATGAGGCTCGTCTCTCCACAACTGCACCTAAAGATATATTTGACAACACTACAGCTTTGATTATCCTTGATCACGAGGACAGTATTGTAGATTTGGCTGGAAAAGTTCCTAGTCCAGGAGCTTATGTTTTTATTGTCCATTTTTATCAACCTGATTTTCCAGGTAATTTACAGTTACATAATTTATAATCGCCATTATACAAAAATATTAAGATACTTTAATTAACATAGTAACTTGTTTTTACATTATTTAGCTTTTGAAATGAATGCATTAATACATAATGGTCAAACATATGAAGCAGTTTTGCCAATAAAACATTGTCCATCAAATTCTGGATGTCGGTCTGTAGTAAAACAAGCTAATGGAAACATAAATTTTCAACTGACAGAAAACTTTTTACTAAGTTTAAAGGTAATTATTCTTTTTAAATATGAAAGTAGCGACTGATAATAATCAAATATTCATTAAGTGGTTTTGAGAATAATTACATACTATTTTTAAATTTCTATTTTACATAGTTAGTTATTACATAAAACAAATAAATTATTAATAACTATCAATGATTAAAAATATTAAAATATACATTCATTTAAAAAAGTAATACATTGTTGAAAAAAATGAAGTATAATTTAAATTTAAAATGTATTTACTGTTAATACATTATTAAAATGATTTCACATGTTAACATCATTTTAGGAGCCAAATCATAAAAGTGTTTGGTTAGAGTATGTTTTGGTTGTCCCAGCTCAAGAATATAGTGATTCTATTACTGTAGAACAACCATTTGACTACACTGGATTATTCATATCAAATTGTGGAAGCAATCATTTTTACATCAATACTTCTACTACAGGTATTTTTCCAATACATTTGTTTTTATTATTTATTTATTTATACATTATAATCATTTATTAATAATTTTACATGTTTTTGGCTTTACCTATTTGTTATAATATATTTAACTGAAACCCCCAGTCCTTATCTTGCTTACATATAATATTATTTTTTGTCTGTAGGTTTTTATATATTAATAAATATTAAACATTTAAATATGTAAAGTACCGCTTACACAATTTTTGATAGTTATAAAATATTTAATTGCAATCCCCAGTTGTTAGATTTATAATTTTACATGGTAACTTTATTTTATTATATTTTTGTTTGTGTGTAATTCTATATCATAATTATTTACTATTATAACCATTCGATTTTAAAATATTTTCATATGTATATATTATGTATGTAAATTAATTAATTTTTAACTAATTAGTATGAATAGATTTTATACTCCTTACATCAACTTATAACTTTTCAATAAACTTATTAATCATGGAAATTTATTTTAGGTTTTTGTAAAGAAGCCACTTTTTCATTAACAACTGCATATAATAGTGGAGCACTACCTTGTAATTGTAACTCTGATGGTTCATTAAGTTATGTATGTGATCCTTATGGTGGTCAATGTCAGTGTAAACCTAATGTAATCGGTAGACAATGTACAGTTTGCAAAACTGGGTATTTTGGATTTCCGGATTGTAAATCATGTAACTGTCCATCAGTCGCTACATGCGAAACTTCATCAGGAGAATGTATTTGCCCACCACGTGTAGTTGGGAAAAACTGTGATCAATGTGAACCAATGACATATGGTTTTGATCCAATAATTGGATGCGAAGAGTGCAACTGTAACATTTTTGGCGTGGAGGATAAAAATCGTCAATGTGACTTATTTAATGGATCTTGCGAGTAATTACTATAATTTATTTTTTTATTTATAGATATTCACTCATTATTTATTAATCTTATTATGTTAATAGCTAATAGCTTTATATTTTTATAGTATTTGTATTAATTTATTTATTTTCTGAGCAGAGCGATAAATGTATTCATTTTGCAATGATGTATTTCTTTATTTTCTGTAATTTTTTTTTTTTTTGAGGCATTAAAAAGGCTTCAATTTTAAACTTTGGAGGTGACTTATGATGAAAATGGAAATTGGTTCTAGTTGGTACTTTGGGGAGTCAAAAGTAAAAAATTCAATTTTTTTTTTCAAACTAACTGGGAGAAATGAAAACAGTAATTTTTACACAAAACTGATACTTCATTAAATCAATTATGTTTTTTGGGAGTAACTTTAAAACAAAATAACCATAGCTACTTGAAATCTTCACAAAATGTTTTTGTTTGTATTTCTTATACATAATATAATTTTCTAAATATTTTAAATTTTGATCTATTTGTAGGAATTTTCAATTTTTTTTTTTGTATTAATGATGATAAGAAATTGTTTGTTTTGTCAAAATATTTAAAAATTGAATTCAAGATCTGAAATAATTAGTTCATAATAAAACTAAAAAATCTAAAAACTATACAAATACAATTATTTTTATAGACATTTGAATAATATTATATAATTTAACGATGAATAAATAAATAAAAAAAATTTTTTGCAAGGAATTAAAACTTACTTATATTATGAATTTTACTATATGCATTGATGTTTAAAAATATGTTGATTAATTTTAAAATGTAATATATTAATAGTTTATTAAAAATTTTGTACCATGAACCTATTTTCACTGTTGTATAAGCTAGGTGGTATTGACTTTAAAAGTTAATAAAAATAATATAATATGTCAATATGATATAAATATATTATTATTATAATTAAATATTAAATATGTAATTAATGCAATATTTTTGGAAAAAATTAAATCAATCTGCTATAGTATTAATTGTAAAATAAATTAGTTTAATAGCAATTTCAATAAACATATCTTCAAATTTACTTAGTGATTTAAACCAACCTACAGACCATCTGTACTCAGAATCATTTTTTGTTTATAATGATATATCATTGAATTTAAGTTTAACATATCCATTACAGTAACTCACTTAACACCTACTGTACAAAGTGGTACCACTGGTCCACCTTTTTTTTGTTAATAATATTCATTGTTTAATTTGCAAGTTCTATTATTATTATTTTATATCATAAGTATAATTGAAAACATCTATAATAGGTATAATAACTATTTAATTTATACATCCTTATATTTTATAATTTAGGTGTAAGCAAAACATTGTTGGCCGTTCTTGTGATCATTGTCGTTCTGGACATTGGTCTTTCCCTCGTTGTTATTTGTGTAATTGTGACTACAGAGGCACAACATCTGAAATTTGTAATCAGGTTTGTTTTTCATTGAATATTTCAAAATTATAGTAAATTTTACTGATTCATAATTTTACTTATTTATCTATTACAAATTTTGAAGAACAACTCAGAGTGTTATTGTAAATCTAATGTTTATGGTCAAGCATGTGATTTATGCAAAGATGGTACATTTAATATACAAGAAAAAAATGATGAAGGATGTTCGAAATGTTTCTGTTTTGGTAAAACTACCCGGTGTCAAAGCTCCAATCTTTATAGAACAGAGGTATTTATTAAAATACTCTTTAATACTATATTTAACAAAAATTATGTGTATTAAAAATGGTTTTTAGATAAATGATATGGAAAATTGGATGTTAAAAACTGTCAATTTAACAACTAAACCAATTATAATTGAAGATGTAGAATTTGCACTTGAAAAAATAGAGGATGATGAACTTGGAGTTGATTTAACACCTAAAGAGCTTCAAGGAAAAGTTACATATTTCTTTGCTCCAAAAAAATACTTGGGAAACCAAATTAAATCATATGGAGGATTTTTAAACTATTCCATTCAATATACTTCAAACCTTTTTGGAAGTGCTGTTGGTGGTCCTGATGTTATTTTATATGGCCATGATACTTATTTGTTTTACTTTTCATTGGAACAACCAGCATCAAATACTTTGTTCCCAAATTTTGTTGAACTTGTAGAACAAAATTTCATATTAGCTAATGGATTACAGACAACTAGAGAACAAATAATGCAGGTTTTACAGAATTTGCAAGGCATTTACATCCGAGCTACTTATTGGGATCCAACAGTAACAACCAGGTTCTTATTGAAACATTTTAATTTTCACTTTTTTTTTTTACAAAGTATTTAAATTAAAAATTTACATCATTTTAATACCCATATTAATATGTAACACAAATATAATAAGGAAAATATTATTCAGGGTATCAAGTATATCATTGGAGACTGCTCAAGAAGAATACATCCAATCAAAAGAAATTGCATTGTCTGTTGAACAATGTCAATGCCCTGCTAACTACGTTGGATTATCATGTGAAGATTGTGCTGATGGTTTCTATAGAGCACAAACAGGACCTTATGGAGGTTTCTGTGTCCCTTGTCAGTGTAATGGACATTCCAATACTTGTGACAAGGCTACTGGAATATGCAATGTAATCTCATTAAGAATTTAATTTATTTTTAATTTAATTGCTTATGTATTCTTGAATAATTAATATTTAATTTATATGAAATGTCCATGATCCATCCCATTCTATTTCTTCTTAAAAAATAAATCATCAGATTTGCATAAGGATACTGTTTTAATATAGGTAAATTATGAGTATTGCTGTACTAAAATAGTTAAATGATTTTTTAACTATTTACATTTTTCTTACAAAATAAAATTATTGCTTGATTACTAATTAGTAATATTATAACTAATTAACTAATATATATATATATATATATACATAAATAGGTGGCATAATAATTAAATAAGTTTATTTATTAATTACTGTGATATTTTTTTTTGTATTAGAATTGCAAGCATAACACTACAGGTGACCACTGTGAAAAATGTATTGTAGGTTATCACGGAAATGCATCTATTGGCACTCCTTATGACTGTCTTATATGTGCCTGTCCATTACCAATAGCTTCAAACAAGTAAGACAATATATAATTTATGTAGTCTGTATGATATAATATATTATTATAAGATTAAATAAATAATTCAATATGAAAACATGTCATAAGAAAATGAAAAAACCAATTGTGTTAATAGATAATATATATTTTATTTTTAGTTTTGCGACAGGTTGTGAAGTTAGCCCAGATGGTAATAAAATCAGCTGTGACTGTTTACCTGGTTATTTCGGAGCAAGATGTGAATCTTGTAATGCTGGTTTTTATGGTAGCCCTGAAACTCCAGGTATACATTTATTTTCAAAGTTTAAATTGTTTACTCAATTTAACTTACATATATTTTTCTGTGATAATCATTATTAAACAATATAATATTTATAAATAGTATAGTTCACCAAACATTATTACCCAAATTTTTTCTTTAATAATTTATTTATTTAAATTTTGATTTTTAGTAAGATAACGACCATATTTTCAATTATTCTTAACTTTTATACTAAGAAAGGAGTGTCCTGTAGTGATACAAGCTTTGTTTTTTATTAAAGCCATGTTTTTTATTGTAAATATATATCATTTTTTTAATATATATGTGTATAAATTAAAATTAGAATTATTAGTTTCTGAGTCCTTATACACTTTAAGTATCTATATTTAAAATTTCCTTAAATCACTAAATGTATTAATAAATTATTAAGAGAAAAAATGAGGGTGAATATAAAATATAATAATATATATAATTGGTGAATTGCCCCGTTTATAATTATTTAAGTATAAAATTTATATTAGTTTAAAAAATACATATTAATTAGTACTCAATAATCTAGACCAGTGTTTCTTAACCTTTGTAGTCTCGTCTCGCAATCCCAAAAAAGCTACAAAATGTGCTCAATCACTTTGTAACTCACCTCCCTATCTATATTAAGTATAAATTTGTAGTATATCGTAGGGTAAGCCAAATTTTAAACAAAAGGTTCAATTTGTAAATCACTATTTTATTATTTTTGACCACCACAACCCTTAGCCAAAACAATCGCAACTCCTTGGTTGAGAAACGCTAATCTAGACATATTAAACAGAATATAATTACTTAGTTTATTATAAAATATTATTTAACTTCTTTAAAAAAAAAAAATACCTTTTAAAACGGAATTTATAATTCCTAAATGGGATTTCCTTGTTTATTTAAGTTAATTTATTATTTAATGTTATTGTATTAAATTTAATAAATTATGAATTAATTTATGTTTATAGGAGAAGTATGTAAAGAATGTCAGTGTTCTGGTAACATAAACAAGGAAGATCCAGGATCATGTGATTCAATTACTGGCAAATGTACACGTTGTTTAAACAGTACCTTCGGTGAATCATGTCAATATTGTAGACCTGGGTATTTTGGAGACGCTGTAAATTTGAAAGATTGTCAAGCATGTGATTGTGATAAATGTGGAATGGAAAAATGTGATAACTATAATGGTCTATGTGTTTGCCATCCAAATGTAGAAGGAGAGAAATGTGATAGATGTGCTGTAAATCATTATGGTTTTGAAACTTGCAAGGTAAACTTTTACATTATCAAATATAATTAAACAATAAATATAGTTTAATCAACAAGTATTTAATATGTAATATTAATCTGATAATTTATAGGTATGCTAATAAAGACACCACATACATTTAAAGTTAAATCAAAATTACTCACTTTTGAAATAAAATTAATTATAGGTACTAATAATTAATAGTTATTGATTATATGAATTAAAGTTCAATATTTAAGGAAATATAATATTAGAACAGTGGTTATCAACCTTTTTATGCTCACGGCACATTAATTATAACCAAACATTTTGGACGGAACACTATAGTAATAAAGTAATACTATACGCGTGTACCACGGTTGCTACGCGCGGAACACTGGTTGAGAAACACTGCATTAAAATGTATTATGAATTATAATATAGTTCTTGAATTTAATATATTATACAGAGTGAGATATATACAGAGGTTTCTGTTGAACTTGCTGAACTTGCAGAGAAACTAGGATACATCAAAGATATATGTATATAATTATTCATAAAATATTAAAAAATAATTAAAAAATGATTATCTAGCTTTAAAATCTAAAACTTACTAATTCATAAAAACATTTATTTTTATCAATTGCATATAGGGTTGCAAGGCATGTGAGTGTGCTTTAGCTAGTGAAAGTTCTCAGTGTGATGATAATACGGGATTGTGTAGATGTAAGCCTGGTGTTGCTGGCAGAACTTGTGATCGATGTAAACCTGGATATTGGAATTATACTGAAGAAGGATGCATCTGTAATAAAACGTATTTTTAATTTATAGATAATTTATTAAATAATTCAATTTATTATATTATATTTACAGCTTGTGGTTGTAATTCTGAATACAGTGTTGGTGTTAGTTGCAATCCTCGAACAGGACAGTGTGAATGTTTACCTGGTGTAATTGGAGATAAATGTGACCATTGTCCTCATCGTTGGGTATTAATACAACCTGAACCGAATATGGATCAAATGACTGGAGTTGGTTGCTTTGAATGTGACACTTGTACACATTCTCTTTTAGATGTGACAGATAGTTTATTTACTAAACTATACTATGTCTCCAATGAATTTAAAGTATAAGAAAGAATCCGATAAAAATAATTTTGATGTTAATAATTTAATGTTATGATTTTCTAGAATGTGGAAAATGGATACTTTACTGCTCAACGTCTATTATATTTAAATGATACAATATCAAAATTGAAACCAAATTTAACTAACCTCATATCAAGTAGTACTGATTTATTCCCTCTAAATAAAAATTTGACTGATTTCCAAAAAGACATCACAAATCTTAATAGAAAGGTAATTTTTATTCAGTAATATAAATAACAATATTAATTATTTAATACAAAAAATATGTATTGTTTAGTCAAAGTCAGCTTTATCAGATGCATTAGTATTAGAATCAAAAGGTGATATAACAAATAAAATCACGATTGAAATGGGTTTAGCATTGGAAGAGGCAGTGTCACAATCGTCTAAAGCTGTCAGTGAAGTTACCAATTTAGCACAAAGTCTTCAAGATGGCGCAGGTCCACAAATTGATACAGCATTAAATGAAGCACAAACTTTGTTGGAAGACATAAAAAAATCGCTTCCAGACATGACAAATAAAAATAATGAGTCAGAAAATTTACTTATTAAATCAAATGATATTCATGACAAAATGATACAATTTGCATCACAGTTAGAAACACCTTCCCAATCAATAAAATCATTAAAAAATAAAAAAATAAAATTCTTTGATGACATCATGGATATTAAAAATTATACTAATATTGCTAAAGATAAAGCAATGCAAACTGGTTTACTAAATGATGCAAACCGGTGAGTTAAAAATAATCATTGTTTAACTTAACAAAAAAAAAAAGTTCAATACTAATTTGTATTGATTAATTTCAGTGAATCGTTATCAAAAGAAAATGATCGAATAAATTCTTTGACAAAACTAAAAGATTTAGCAAATGATGGTATGGAAATGTTAATGAAAACAGTAAAAGAGGCTATTGATGACATAAAACAATCTAAGGATGCATTTGCTAAGCTTGGTGCAGAAAATGAATTAATGATAGCCACTAAATTTAAAGTAGAAACAGCAATTGAAAAAGAAACACGTGTGCTGGAAGAATTGCAAAGAGGTTTAGATAAAGCGAAAGAACATTCCAATATACTTAAAGAACAGGTATTTTAATTTTATTTTGCAGTATGCATTGGTGTATATATGATTTAGTTTTACATTGGCAATTAACTGGTGATGGGAATAATCAAGATAAATTACTGAAATACTCGATTGTTAGATTTAATAAAATTTTGATTGATTTTCTTGGTATAGCTGAAAGAATTAAATGAAAAATTACTCAACAAAATTAAATTGACTGTCTAAATTCTATAACATAAAATAGTCAAGTGCAAATTAGTAATTACTAAATTCTTGTAATATACCTAAAAACCTTTAATAACCTATCTTATCTATCCTATGTTATTAATTTTTTCGCACTTCTCGCTCATACTTTTGAAGTATTTGCATTCGAGTTATTCATAATCATTCATAGTTAGGTAATCAATTTTTAATTTTTTTGGTAGCATTTATACAAATTAAGTTATTTTACAACTCGTACAATCTAGTTTTTTATTTATTTAATCATATTGAGTAGGTACTTACTACCTACACAGATATTTTAAAAATAAATAATAAAATATCAATTAAAATTTTTTTTTTATTTGTTATGAAATTAAAATAACTTGTGATAAATATTAATAATTATGAATTTGTAAAAAATATTGAAAAACAAATTGTATGTAATATGTTATTCTATTTTTTTTTTCATGTATATTATATTAAAAAAAATTGTATACTTGTGTACCTACACATTATTATATTTCTTTTATAAAATGTCTAATAATAATCATTAATTTAAAAACTAATTGTCTACCGAAAATTTAATAATGTGAATTGTACTGAGTGTCGAATAAGTTCCCATCACTTTAATTAACAAATTGATAAACAATGGGTAATCAGTCATTTACTATCTACTAGGTATTGATCAGGCATTATGTATATTTGGACAAATTACTATCTAATAAATTTATGTTTGTTTTTATACTTGAAACCCTAAATTTATTCCAAAATATAGAATATAGAATAAACACTTGGATCTAGTTAAAAAAAATAAAACTTACACCTTAAAATATTACAAAAAAGAGAGCGTATGTCCCAGATACATTATCTCCTCATATTTATATGTACCACCGTTGTAAAGGCATTCAATTATAATTGTTTTAATAATAAAATATCTATCATTAAAATAGGTATAATTATAATACTATATTAATATGTTTATTAAAATGTAAATAATAATTTTGTTTTTTGCCAAAGGCTGATTTGATGGAGTCTTTAGTCAAAAATTCAACTTCTGCATCTGAAACAGCAGTTGCAGCTGCAAATTCATACAAGAATATAGTAGCAGAAATAGAAAAATCATTAAATGCTGCTAAAAATGCAAGTACTGCAGCCAAAGAAACCATTAATAAGGTATATATCATATGTTAAATTGTATGGCCAAGATAAATTCTAAAATTATTTTCCTTACTATATTTATTATTACTGATAAATATTAAAAAAACTGTTTTAGTCAAAAGGACTTGATGAAAGAGTTGCTATAGCTGACCAAAATTCAACAAAATTACTGCAGGATGTTAGAATGGCTTTAGAACAAGTACAGGGAGGCTTAGAAGAATCATTAAAAGATGCTAAAGATAAATCAACAATAGTTTCAAATTCAAAAAATCAATTTGACCAAAGAATAGATGAGATATTTAAGTTAGTTTCATTTACTTACTTCACATAATTGTTATACTATTAATATAGAGCAGATTCAGTTATAAATTAATTTCTCATAATATAATATTGACTTTCAATTTTTTTTTTTTTTTTTTAATATTTAAAATTGCTCATTTTACAATTTGTGTATATTTTGTTATTTTTAGCTATTATAGCTTTTGAACCTATTAGCCTATTATTTGATAATAATTTTAAATTTGTATTGTTTTTTTTAATAGACAATTAGAACAGATTGCATCTGAAACTCCAAAATCAAAAAATAACATGGAAACTGTTATGGCCAATGATGAAAAGTCTCGACAATTAATCAATAGTCTTGATAATGTTGTTAAATCATTACCAAATCATCTTATTGCAGCTCAACAACTCAATAAAGACACAGACAAAGCTATTAAAGATGTCACACAGTCAAATAAGCAATGTAAGATTGTTTAAGTAATATAATAAGATTCATTATGTAGTTAAAAATTTGGTAATTTTGTCATTTAGTGGATAATGCATTATCACTTTTACCAAATGCAACTGATTCTGCAAATCGCCTGAAAAATAAACCAGAAATACTTCAAAAAGAAATAGAAAAGTTGAAATCTAATGTGAAAACACTTCAAACTAAGGTTATTACATGCAGAAATATGGTGAACAGGTAAGTTCTCAGCATAATTAATTTTATTAATATTTTTGTAATTTAATAAAAAAAAAAAAAAAAAATATGTTTTCAGGATTAAAGTAGGTGTAAATTTATCAAAGAATTCAACTCTCGAACTTCGAAATCCTGAAAATTTAGCTCAACAAAGTATTAGCACTCTTGCATCAATATATATTAAAACAGATCAGCCAACAGGTCTCATATTGTATCTTGGAAACGAAGTTGGTACTAGTCGTCGAATGAGAAGATTTAAAACTGTAATTATATCATCATATTCATTTTAATATAATTGAAAATAATTTAAATATATAATTCATATTAGGATGATTTCATGGCATTACAAGTTAATAATGGATATTTAGAATTGTTAATGGATATTGGTTCTGGTACTACAACACTTTCTAGTGATAAAATAGTATCGGATAATAAGTGGTATAAAGTCGTTGTTGAAAGGTACCTAATTTAATGCAACTATTAGTAAAATAAAATTATTACAACAATTTGAATGTTTTTATAGAACTGGTAAAACAGTGAAATTGGTTGTACATGAAGATGTAGGAAAAGGTTCAAATTCTAATGAAATAACTTATTCCAAAGAAACAGTTCTTCCCGGAAATTCTTCTAGTTTGAATTTAGATAAAGATCATTCAAAGTTATTTGTAGGAGGGTTACCTGCTACATTCCAAGCTCAAAATGATATAGTAGATCAATCTTTAGAAGGTCGTGTTGAAGATTTAATGCTTGGAAATACATTTGTTGGCCTTTGGAACTTTGTAGATTCTTCAGGTGTAAATAGTGGATCAATTGAAAGGTACCTATTTAAAAGTAAATTACTGATAGTAGATAAAAATGTACTAACATTTATTTTATTTTAAGGAATAAATTTATGAACACATCTAGTTCTGGGCTTCGTATGAATGGTGAAGGATATGTTGTTATAGAATCTCTTTATTACCAAATGAAATCTAAATCATCTATTCTTTTAAGTATAAAAACCACGTCTACTGATGGACTGATATTTTTAGCTTTCAAAGACAATACTTTTATGTCTATTGAACTAGAAGGAGGAAGTATTGTTTTTCGAGTAAGTATTTCATATTAAATATGTAAAATATGAGTACTTATTAAATTTGTGAAATTAAAACAGTTAAATTTGGGTGCCGATACCACATCATTTATTTCTCCTCTTTCGTATAATGATGATAAATGGCATACAATTGATGCAACTAGAGTAGGTAAAGAAGCTATACTGAAAGTTGATGATAAAATCATAGAAACAGGAAAATGCAATGGAAAAGGAACCGATCTTCAGGTATGTATCATATTAATTAAATCTATTGTAATTTATTTACATATTGTGTATGGTTTCATATCATAAAATTTAACACGTCATGTTCTATATGTTTTAAATAATATTTAAAAATTAAATATTTGAAAAAAAAATCTTGATTACTAGATCATAAATTAAATTTAAAACAATTAAAAATATTATATTCACAGGTTTCTGAACATTTGTACATTGGCGGTTATCCAAAAGATCATGGAATTAGAGAAGTAACTAAGTTCAAATATGACGGATGCTTAGACAGTGTACAAATTAGTACAGTCCAAGTAAATCTCAATAAGTATGTCGATGCTCAGGGTATTATTTCAGGATGTCCAGAAAGGGTAAAATGAAAATATTTAATTCATATAAGACTTATTTAATAATATTGAGTTAAATTTTTAGATTACCAGCCTTGTATCATTTAAAGCAGGCAGTAGAGGCTATGTTAGATCGCCAAATTTGTTTGTATTAGATAATTCAATTGAATTAATATTAAGATTTAAGACTACTCAATCAAATGGCTTACTAGTATATGGTAAAGATGGGTCATCTGTTTTTTCATTGCGTATAAAATCTGGAATCTTAACATTTAAAAGTGGGGGAATTCATGTTTCTTCCACACAATCTACACGATATGATGATGATCAATGGCATGATGTATTTGTTGCACACACAAATCAAGAGCTTTTGCTTCGTGTTGATGATTTTGATAATTTCCAGTAAGTATTAATATTTTTGGATATTCTAAGATTTAAAATTGAAAAAAAACTAAATGTTTTTAATGTGTTGAAACTCAATTATTTAGATCTGAAAATCCTCCGTCACCAGTGCGGTTCCTAAACTCTGAATTTTTCTTTGGCGGTGTTCCACCAGAAGTCGATGCTGAAACTTCAATGTCTGATTCATTTGTTGGTTGTATTAGTGATGTAACACTCAATGGGAAAATAATTAATTTTGCTCAGCTTACTGATGCACCAAGAGCTATAATAGGAAGATGTACAGAACCATCACTAACTGGATTTAGTGTACCAGAATTCAATAACACAAGTAGTTTAAAATAATTAAATAAAACCATGTAAACATATATTTTTTTTAATTGTAATAATTTTGATATAGTGAAACCAAAACCTCCGCTAAGAGATGAATTAGACATGAGCATGCTGGCACCTATTTTACAAACTACTGCATCTTCCACAATTGTTCCAGATGAAATAACCACTAAACTTACTCTTCCGGTAGGATTATGTGCACTATCAGTAAATCCACAAATAGATACTGATATAAATAAAGATAGTGGATATAGATTTGGTATGTTAACTCATTTGTAATATTGAATCATGTATTTCATAATTATGATTATTTTCAGGAAATCAAGTTGGAAGTCGTTTTGAATATGATTCAACAATGATAAAAACTAAAAATGACAGAAACGAGATTTCAGTTGACTTAAAAACTTCTAGCACAGATGGAATAATATTTTTTGCATATCAATCTGATGGGACAGACTTTATGGCTGTTTATTTGAATGAAGGAAAAGTAATATAACCACATATTACAAATAGGGTCAACAATATTTTATTGATCAATAATATTTATACATTTTAGGTTAACTATCAATTGAGCTGTAACTCTACACCAATGACAATTAAAGCTCAAATGCCAGTTAATGACGGAGATTGGCATTCTATTATTTGGACCAGGTCTAATGCAAATGCTGAGTTATTCGTAGATAGTACACCTGTTGGATCCAGTTTGTCAGGCTGTAAAAACACAAATTCCATATTCTATTTTGGAGGCACTAATCCAGCAGCTTATCAAAAAGTCATTGAATTTATAGTAAGGACAAAATATTTTATTAAAACTATTATTAAAAATGTGTTTCTTTCAACATTTAAAAAATATTTTTTAATTCATAACTTGGATACAATTATTTTCAGGGAATGAATGAAACATTTGTAGGTTGTTTACGCAATTTCAAAGTCAACTCTAAAGATTTAGGAAGTCCTATTCGTAAATATGGTGTATCCAAATGTTCCGAAAAAGTTGAAGAAGGAGCATTTTTCTATGGAAATGGCGGTTACATTAGATTATGTAAATTAATAATATTATTTTGTTCATTACAAATTTTATTTTACATTTAACTAACACTTTGTTTCAGTGGAAAAATTTGTTATTGGTAGAGAAATTGAGATTTTAATGGATATAAAACCAAGAAGTGTTGATGGAATTTTGATGTCAGTTCAAACAGTAAAGAAAAATTTATTAATATTGGAAATGAAAAATGGAACAATATCATTTTCTGTGGATACTGGTAAAGGTCCGATTTCTGCTTCCTTTACTCCAGCATCTCCTTACTATTTATGCGATGGCTTATGGCATAGAATTAAAGGTTAGTTTAGAATTACTTGTATTTTAGTTTTTAGTATTGAACATAGGTCTTATATGGCTTTGAGTGTGTGGTTTGGTGTTTAACATATTTCATCTGATTTTTTAATGAATTAATTGGACTGGTGAATAGGTCTTGGTTAGAATTAAACTTAACTTAGTGCTTCTAATGGAGGATATTAATTTAATTTTTAAAACATCTACTAAAATTTTCTATTTATAAAATGTAGCTAGTCGATGATTTATTATTATTATTTATTTTTATTAAATTCTTTTACAGCCGTGAAACTGAAAAATGTTGTACAATTGGGCGTAGATAATATGTTTGCAACACCAGACCAATATGGTAAAGGAGGAACATCCAGCAATACACCGAGCAAATCATTATACCTTGGTGGTAATCCGATATACAATAATCGCCAATCTAATGGATACTTAGGATGTATACGGAATGTTGAGATAGTTAACAATAATTTACAAGACAAAATTGTATTTAAGAAGTTCCCAACCCAGTTGGTGCATGGCAATGTCACATTAAGTGTTTGTCCAACAATTTAGAGTTACTATTCCAATATACTGTATAGATAAAAAGCAAATATCATACATAATTTTAAATTTATATTTTATATTTTTGTAAATAATATTTTTACTTCATGATAATTAATAATAATAACTTGGTCATTTTTATATTGTATAATGTAAAAACATAACCGATTAAAATATAAAAGGTAATTGTACAAAATATGAGTACCTACTTTTAAATCCAGTAAGACTTAATTCCATAAAATTATTGCTTAATAGTATGATTAGTTAAAAATTATATAATAACATATTACTTACAATACATTATATTATATAGTACAAAAGTGTATTGCACACTGTATATAAAAATTCAAGTATATTATAATACATATTTTAATATATAAAAGAGTATTTTTCTTATTTTTTTATATTATATACAAACTAAGATTTAATAGGGTAGTTGTATTTTTCAACAAGTAATCTATAGTGTTTCGTGTGTAGTATCAATGCTGAACATACATAATATTACACATGATTAAAGGGTATCCCATAAAGAATGTTTTTTTTAAATTGGCTATAAAACACTATATTTTTTATACAAATACCAAAAGAAATATATATCATTAAAATGACCTCCCCTGTCTTGTTAACAGGCTGTAATGTGGCCAAGAAAATTAGCAACAACTGCATTAGTTCTCTCAGGTGAATTTTGCAATCACACGTCAAATTTCTTCTTTCAAATTGTTGTATAGTTCTCAATTTTGTTGTATAAGTCAGAGATTTGACAAATCTCCAAATAAAAAATTCACAAGGAGTGATATCACATGACCTTGCTGGTGAGTTCACATCACCCCAAAGTGCAATTAGGCGATTCAGAAACTTAATGTGACAGTGTGGCGAAAGATGCCATTCTGCTGTAACCACAGCTTTGTGAAATCTACATTGTAAAGATAAGAGACTTTGTTCTCAAGTCTCAATACTTCAATATTCTCAGCAGCCTTTACAAAGTAACAAATCTAATCCAAATAGCCAGTGTCAAACTGGTTCCAAAAGGTCCCATTAGCAATATCTATAAAGGGCCCCCAAAAGCTATTTTTAGATGAAAGTTTAATCTGATACATTTCTAGTATACGTCCAAAACTTTCATGACTTTAAAACATGTTTCATAAAAAAACATTTTTTTTAGAATCTTTACTAAACTTAGGTATTTGTTGTGTGATCAAAAAAACAATGAATTTTCTAAGTAAAAAATTTAATTAATAATTAATGTTTTGAAGCTACTAGAAAATGCTTTTTTTTAATTATTTTAACAACTTATTAATCTTACTAGTTACTAACTACTTATGTTAAATCATACATAAGTAGTTACTATCTTACATTAACTGACAATAGAACATGGCGCAATGGTCGCTGGTACAAAGTACAGGCACGGGCATAGCGACCGGTCTACGCCTTATCAACCTCCACCACCGGTTACGACGACACGACACCGTCGACTCTCCCCCCACGCCGCAAAAGCACAGGGTGGGATGGGAAGACAAGTCGGTCCGGACGAGTACCGGTCGTCTCACTCTCTTGCGTGAACCGTCTGATTCGATTTTCAACTATTTTTGTACCTCGATTACGGGGTAAATAATGATCCTAGGCATTTTGGCCATAAAACCTTTATAACTCGTCATGGCATTTATAAGTCAGCACTCGAATTTCAAAAAGATCGAACAAAAACTCAATTTCAAAAAATTCGGAAAATACGTAAAATCTAAGTACCAAAAAAGAAAAAGAAAATCATAACTTCCCAACAAAACGTCCTATTTCTTTTGTTTTGGTACCGTTCGATTTTTGACAAAAATGTCTAAACGATGCATAGAAAAAAATTGCTTTAATCACCCAAAGTGTAAGTGTTCCGTGGCGACAAAGTCCAAAAACTACAAAATCTTAATTTCCGACGCCAAAAAGAGGGGTAAAAAAAGCTCCTATAGTGTCGACACAAGACGCTGATTTTGATCACCGATCTACAAAAAAACGAACTTGTAAATTTCAGAAACGTGGAACAAAAAATAAACATTTTTCAAAATATCCATGGGGGGGCATAGGACCCTCCGACCACTAAAAGATTTTATGTAAAATAACTTAAAACAAAACTTTTGGTGAAGAAACTATGCCCCTACATCGAAACCCGGCCGAGTAACACTCCACTAAAAAACTCAAATTTCGGAATTCCAAAGCCTCAAAGTGGGATAAAAACGGCTTTTGCGGTCTCGACAAAATATACCACTTTTAATCGGAATCCTCCAAAATACCAGAATCTTGAGTTTCAGACACGTCGAAAGACCACTAAGGTTTTTCAAAAATATATTTGGGGGGGGGTCGAAGGTACCCAAACTATGGGGGAATTTTTGGAGGGGCCTAATTATTGTCTAGGAACGTAACTTTTAAAGCTGTAGAGATAATAGTTTTTTCGTAAGAATAATATATCATATCATTGGCGCATGATTCTCGATATTATGATTTTATGAAAAACTACTTTTAAATAATACTTACCAAGTGTTTTACTAAATATGAATGTCTTCCTAAAATTTAACAATTTAATGCAAGTATACAGTACTAATAAGTAATAATAGTACTCATAGATAATGATGAAACTCACTTACACACTACGAAATTAAGAATATTTACGCTTTTGAAAAGGTGTTTAAGGTCTACCTTTTGTAATTGTACGTATAATAAGTAATGTAGTTTTTTTATTTACATAGATTATATGACTTTGACGTTTGCAAATATATTTCTTACAAATTGTACCTAGTCGTAATTTTTCATAGTTTTTTTGTTGCTTTTGGTAATTTAAATGTAGAAGCCAGAAGGTTCAGTATTATTTTACCGTTTAGGGTAATGTTTACTTTTATTTTACGACAATTAATTATTATGAGTTAATAAGGCAGGACGTGTCAAAAGTCGAGTTGTTCCTTTATTATATGAATATTATAATGATGATGATCAATATAATATACGAAATAAAATGTTGCGTGTAACAGTGTAACATTGTTGTGTGTTAACCATGAATTAAGATATTAAGGTATAATACTATAATGTATATCTTAATTCATGGTTAACAGAATTTGACATAACGAAACGGAGGACACGAAAATTATTATCGATAACGTTGTTGGCTAGTGAGTGGAGTGGTGGGCGGCGGCTGCATTGTCGACTGCTGCAGTCGGTAACAACTGGGTTTTTGCAGTTCAAAAATATTTTTAATATTTTCATACACTAGCGTCTTACGACATCGCCGGCGTATACTACTACAAGTACTACACCACTCTGCCCGCCAAGACAATATTATCATAACAAAACGAAATTATTTGTCCGTATTCTACGAACGCCTATATTTTTCGAAATTATTTAACGCGGAACAGATATTTTACGGAAGGTGAATGCAGGAAAATATTATTATTGAATGATATGTACATGAAAATTGTTATGTTGAATTATGTATCGTTGAAAATTGTTTGTTAGAACAAACATTAGATGGAATGATGTAATAATATACTAAAATAGAAATTATAAAAGTGATTTAATTCAATTTAAAATTATTTGTTTTCAAACTAAATTTGTCCGGCGAGTACGGCCGATACGATATCGGACGCACTTATACTTTCCAATTTGGACATGTCAAATTATGTTACGGTTTTATAACTAAACAAATATGACATTAAAATAAAAAAAGCGGTTAAGTGAGTATCGCTCTGCTGTACATCAGGGGGTGGGGTGGACCTAGGACTAGGGTAGGTTAAATTTGAATGCAATGATAGGTATCATTGTATACGAAAAACGATTCTGAACGGAGATGATTTGGCAGTCTAGGATATATTATATTTAAATATTGTCATACATTCTATTTTGAAACAAATTCAAACATTTAAGTAAAAGTTTTAAGATCTTACGTTTAGTAATTTTTTAAAAATAACAAAAATCGAAAATTATTTATTAGTAAAACGTTATTTTACACGTGTATTTTTGATTTCAAATTAAAATTAAAACTTTAAACACTAGTAAAGTTTTTCAAATTGAATAATCCTCAAACTTTTTTATAATGATTTTAAGCTTAACTTATGGACAGCATAGTAAAAATATTTATGATTTTGACGAATTTTTGTCAATATTTGAACTTCAAATGCTAATAAAAAAAATTTTGCCTATGTATTTTTATAATTTTTGAATGTGAGTTAGAACAAGTTATGTGGACCCTTCAATTAAATTTTCAAGTAATTTGTCCCAGCTAAATTTTTTTTATCAACATTTATAAAAAAAAAATTGAAAATTTCAATTGTCTATAAATAGCTCAAAAAAAGTCAAAATATTTTGAAAATCTAATCACGTAAAGAAAATGGCAATCTTAATAACTGGTAAAATATTCAAGTATATACGACTTATACTATTCGAATAACAACAAATATCAAAAATCGTTTGAGGCTAATCCGTTATTTAATGCGGTTTTATAAAAATTTAAATTTCAAACACTCATAAAAATTTTTTGTCTGAATCCGGTAGTTTTATTTGCAAATAGTTATAGTTGAAGAAAAATTTATGGAGAACCTTGTACCAAATTTTCAAATCTTAGCTATAAAAGAAAAAATTTTTACGATTATTCAACCACAAAATTACTTGCAAATTTTCGCAATTTTGACAAATTCCGTATAAATTCGATCTTTAAGTACTTATAAAAAAAAATTGTGACTAACGATTTCGGATTTTTTTTATCACTTTAAGAACAACACATAAGAAACCTTGTAATAAATTTTCAAGATTTTCTGGCCGGCCAAAAATTTTAATCGTTATTTTAAAAAAATTACTTAGAAAATTTGAAAATTTTAATTGTCTATAAATAGATCAAAAAAAGTCAAAATTCATTGAAAATTTAACTGTGTATGGAGAACGCTAATATAAACATTTGGTTAAAATTTCAAGTATTTACATTGATTAGTTTTTGAGTTATAGCAATATAAAAAATTCGATTTTGTCGAAAACGGTTTTGCGTAAAAATTCCCGTTTTTCTGTCATTTTTTTTTTTGTTTTTCTCGATTTTTATGAAAACTATTGGAAAATGTTTACTTATCACCTCTATAATGCACCAAGGATATCCAATTTTCCATCGGGAACCACCCCCAAAGTTTGAAATTGAAAAATTATTTCTACCGGGCGGCGGGCATACCGTCGCGCGCGGGGTACTTACTCAATTTCGAAAATTCATATCTCGAAACTGGCTAAGTGTTCCCTTATATATTTTAACACTTTGTTAACGATAAGAATCATGATAATAGTGGACATAGGTAAACTTTCTTTCTAATAATGAATATAAAAAAAAATCATTATTTTAAACTATTATTTTTAGAGCTGTAGCGTATAAGCAGCAATCAATGTTTGGACGGCATGGGGCCCATGAAAAGTAATAATGATTGGAATTTAAAAAAATGAAATAATTGTTTTTATTATCTTGGGACATTTTGTTCATTTCTCAAATTAATCAATCGCGAAACAAAAAATCCTAAAATGGAACAAAATGTCCTTTAAGGATATTTTGTTCCGCGGGGATATTTTTAAGATGTGATGTTAAAAATTATACCTTTATAACAAAGCAGGCTCGCGGTCAGAAGCAATGGTTTACTGTTTATTAGATTTCTACATACAAGAGTCATAACTGCGTAAAGGTTATTGAAATACGCGGTTTAACGGACGACCGTCTACCGGGCATACCGTCGCGCGCGCGGTACTTACTCAATTTCGAAAATTCATATCTCGAAACTGGCCAAAGTGTTCCCTTAGATATTTTAACAGTTTGTTAAACATCACTTGCCCTTTCCATTCGTGTAGGTTTAAAAGCGTGAGCTCTGCCTGAACACGTTCAAATATTTTTTCCAAAATACACGATTAACGGACGACCGTCTACCGGGCATACCGTCGCGCGCGCGGTACTTACTCAATTTCGAAAATTCATATCTCGAAACTGGCCAAAGTGTTCCCTTAGATATTTTAACAGTTTGTTAAACATCACTTGCCCTTTCCATTCGTGTAGGTTTAAAAGCGTGAGCTCTGCCTGAACACGTTCAAATATTTTTTCCAAAATACACGATTAACGGACGACCGTCTACCGGGCATACCGTCGCGCGCGCGGTACTTACTCAATTTCGAAAATTCATATCTCGAAACTGGCCAAAGTGTTCCCGTATATATTTTAACACTTTGTTAACGATAAGAATCATGATAATAGTGGACATAGGTAAACTTTTATTCTAATAATGAATATAAAAAAAAATCATTATTTTAAACTATTATTTTTAGAGCTGTAGCGTATAAGCAGCAGTCAATGTTTGGACGGCATGGTGCCCATGAAAAGTAATAATGATTGGAATTTAAAAAAATGAAATAATTGTTTGTATTATCTTGGGTCATTTTGTTCGTTTCTCAAATTAATCAATCGCGAAACAAAAAATCCTAAAATGGAACAAAATGTCCTTTAAGGATATTTTGTTTCGCGGGGATATTTTGAAGATGTGATGGAAAAAATTATACCTTTATAACAAAGCAGGCTCGCGGTCAGAAGCAATGGTTTACTGTTTATTAGATTTCTACATACAAGAGTCAAATCAGCGTAAAGGTTATGGAAAACGTTCAATCGAATGCATGTTACAGGTAATTAACTTAACTATACTTTCTAAATAATTTTGAATATTTCAAATTTATAATAATATAAATTTTACAAAATTAAATAGTTATCTTAACTCAAATTAATTTAAATTTTTTAGGAAATAAATTTAGATGCCAAACATTTGGCTATTGACAAGCCAAGTAAAAAATTATTGGAGTTTATGTGGACGCATTTACAATTATCTGTATTGGTAAATCATTACAATAATTTTGTAATATATTATGAGGAATTTTTTGATGATGCTTGTAAGTGTTTTATAATACTTTAATTTATACTTAGTCTGATCTTAAATATTTTAAAAAGCTTTCGAGTTCATTCTTACTAAAATACTCAATTACAATAAAGTTTTTTCTCAACCATAAAATATGCCATTTTTATGTAGATTCAAGCCCGTGTATATTTTAAGTTGTTTGAACTGATTTTTGTTAGGCTATGGCATATTCTCTCTGGGCAGAATATAACTTTCTTAACTTTATCTAGAAGTTGCACCTTGCATGTATCTCCTCTAAAATATATGTATAAAAACTTAAATTCAGATTATACATTTACTTTACGTTTATTAAACTTAATTAATATATTGTTAATGGGTTGTATTAATTTATAGCTGCAGACGATAAGAATCATGATAATAGTGGACATAGGTAAACTTTTATTCTAATAATAAATATAAAAAAAAAACATTATTTTAAACTATTATTTTTAGAGCTGTAGCGTATAAGCAGCAATCAATGTTTGGACGGCATGGTGCCCATGAAAAGTAATAATGATTGGAAGTTAAAAAAATGAAATAATTGTTTGTATTATTATTAGACTCTATAGAGTTTGAAAATTAATGTTTAGGTTAAACTACTTTATTGACATAAAATAAACTATAAACAAATAAAAACAAATCCAATTTAACAACAATACTCATAAAAAAATTTTATATTATTATTATTATTTTTTTTTTTTTTTAAATGCATCAACTTTAACTCTTCTATTAGTTGATATTAATACTATTTCTTTTTACTACTTTCTTACATTTTGTATTTTTTTTTTTATTTTACTATTTATGATATCAATTTTATAAAATTGTAACAGTAAATTTTTTCAAACTTTATGAATGTACTTGTATTTACACCAAAATAAACTTAATTTATCACAACTAAAGTTATAAGGTTTTTGCTTTGAATATAAAAATTTATATGTCGACATATATTTAAATTTTTTCATGTATAAATAAGTATCTAATATCTAAAGTTCATGATTATTATTGCAATTGTTATAACTATTAGTTAGTGTTTAACAAAGAATCAGTATTTATAAAAAATCAGAAATTAGATACTATTGTTTTTAATTCTCCATGTAAACAGTAAGATATGGAAGTTATGTATTAAAAATAACTGCTTGTTGAAAATGTCATGACATTTTAAAGCATATTATAAAACAATAAAAGCATTAATGCGATTTTAAAAGACTTAATTATTAATTATTAGATGTTTTGTATTTTAAATGTTCCCATTATACAATGAATAGGTGACTTGAAAGTCTAGAAAATGTTTTGAGCATAATAAAAGTACAATATAAACAATATTAAGCATTAAAAAACAAATTGTAACCCTTCGTATTAATTAAAAGAGTCGAACTTTGATTACACAATTCACAAAAGTCTGTCAAAACTTGTTTATATATGTTTTTGATTAAGTTGAACAACAGTTCAAATGGATCTTGCAGAACAAGTTCGTAAAATTTTTCAAAACTCGAATCAACTTTGGATTGAAAGGTTTTAAACTTGGTTCTCTGTATTTTACTTATTCCAGATAATTGGGTAAAATTTTTATAAAATTTATGCTTTCTCATACATCGACCAGTGCAAGTAGACAATACGACATTATCCTTGAGTCTTCTCTTATGGGAGTAGAATTGAAAAAAACCCAATAACAGTTTAGCACGTTTATCTTCACTGATATTGCCAGACCATTTTCCAAGCGTACAGTCCCACCCTAAAAAAAAGTGAAATATTTTGCCCGCCGCAGTGGCGCCGAACCTATATAGTATGGGTGGCGACCGCCACCCCTTTTAAATGGGTGGGTGGTGGCCGATGGCCGGAGGGTCCTGTTATGTAGGTGGATAAATATCTAACAGAAAAATTTGACGGGTTGACACCGAGTGTTCTATAGTAAATTACTACTTGGAATCAAAAGTGTAACGGCTGTAACGTATATACAGTCACGTCCAGTGGCGGCAGACAAGACACAAATGGGGCCTAGGCTTTTGTGCCTCCGCACATTCGCTCTCACGTACGAATCGAACCCGCGTGCGCCCCGGCAAAAACGCCGCACGCCCGAGCATCGAGCACCCGACGAAACGGCAAACTTGTACGCCTAGTCACGCGCGTATTTTATTTTTGTTAACGACGTGTTTTTATACAATTACTTTCGACGCACACGCGTCCGACACAGAAATATGTGTTTACTTATTTTACCTCCATACCTGTCTAGCGTCCAACCTTCTTAACGGAGTCAGATCGACGAGCGTATTGTGATGGGCTACGAGATATCTATGAGATATCTACAAGATCAAGGTTAGATTAATATGACCATGCTTCGTGTCGAGGGAGTTGCACACTTGCACATGCTACTATGACCACGACACGTGTTACTGTGTTAGGATAGTAAGCCACCAATTAATGTATATTGCAATAATAGCGCATCTACGAGTAAGGTCACCTAGACTTTGGAAGTGCATCTTTGTATTGCACATTATCTAGCCACGCCTGTGTTCGCAACAACAACTACAAGGATACCGGTTTCACCCAGAAGGCTACGGGACGATGTAAACAAGAGTCGCACCACATATATAAGGGAGCTCAAATACCAACAACGGCAGATGTACCACAGCCACCAGCACCTGAGCATCTTCACGACACTCAGCCACTTCTTAAATTAATTACATGTATTTTATTTAATACGTATTAAAACATTAATCGTTAAAGAGTTGTAACTTTCGTTCGAGCTTTCGTTTCAAATATCATCTTTAAGTTACCAACTATGAAACGATTGTAATCGTAACGTGTGTACCGTGTACGACCGACAAATGACAATAATCTTAAGACCTATCCGGTATTTTCTCTTCGCTGAATACTAAAATATTTATTATTTATAGTTTTACCCGATACGACTATACGAGTCATGGAGTTCAAATTAGATAATATAGAAAATGTGGCCACCGAAGAAGTTTTAAAGATTGACAACACGCTAACCGTTTTTGGACACGAGCAAAATGACGAGTAAATGTTAACATATTATTATTTATTAAGTTTCTACGTTACTCGTAATATAGAGTAATATAGAGTCTATATAATGGATAATAACAGGGTGAGAGCGAGGGTGATGACAGTATAATACACTAACTTGAGTGCATTTGAAATTTAATTTCATGTTAGCTTGTATAAGCGAAGTTAGTTTTTATGCAAGTTAAGTTTATGTGTGGGTTGGGGTACAGTGAATTAGAAATTGCTCTGACCGAAATTTTGAAGTTTTTTTTATTTTAAAGTAATAGTTGTTATTGATATTGCTGTGTTATTAAATATTTATGCTTATTATTGATTTTTGTGTATAGCTTGAAAGACAAAATGAAATTGATCATCGATGAGATGGGCAAAGCTTCGGCTGTCGCTCAAAAATTAAAGTTGCCTGTCACCAGCGCCGAAAAACTGGCCAATTCCGATCATATTCTATACTTGATGACTGAACACGATAAACCAGAGTAGGATTTACACATAATATTATGTTATATTTTATTTATTGGTTTCTAATTGTGCTAACTTTGTTTAAAATTTTTGATGGAATGGACTGCATTAATCTATCTTGAAAAAAATCAGTTCTATTAAAATATTTATATTTTATTTATGTTTATTCATTGTTCATATTTTTTGTACGTATAGACATTTCAGTGTTGTTGGGATTTTGAAGATGGGATGGAAGAAGTTATTCATTTATAACAAAGCAGGCTCGCGGTCAGAAGAAATTGTATACTGTTTATTAGATATAGACCCCTATATTCGGCTATTCTCGAAAAGAACGACCAAACGTATACGTAACTACTCGTATACGAGCAATTCGTCACCTTTGCTCGTCTACGTTCATTATCTCGTATACTTGAACAGCATACGAGTAATATAAACGACCAATTCGTATACGAATAACTCGAACGTACAAAATATTAAAACTGTAATTGGTGACTCTGTAAAATGTCAATTTTATCAACGTTTTGGCGGGTTTTTGAAATATTTTGTATGTTATCACAGCCGATCGATGTAGTAAATAGTAATGATTATTACGTCCGCAATATAAATTAAAATAAGTACTAAGTAATTCTTTTGTTTTCTATTTATCATATGTTTTTCCGTCTTTATATTTTTTTTTTGCATTCATCATTTTAACCATGAGAAAATTGTTTTTTTCATGATTTTTCCACAATAAAATTAATAAGAGAAAAGAGTAAACAGTCTAAAGGTGTAAATCGCTATTACGCCATTACGGTAACCTAGTCCGTAGTTCGGTAGTCGTACAAATCGTGTATTTACTATTTTTTATTGTTTTACGAAATGGATATGAAAAAAGGCAGAAAACCAAACTCGACAGATAAACAAAAAAATATGTTGGTAGATTTTATAGTATTTCATCCGGAGCTGGTCTCAGGGAAAAACACTATAAAATCTACTGTAAAACAGCGCCAGAAATTATGGGAAAACATAACAAATATATTAAATAGTGAGGTTGGACCAAATAAATCGTGGATCGAATGGAGAAAGGTGAATACTAAATATTTATAATAGAAAAAAAAATATTATTTTAATATTCTATACTTTTTTATTATATTTCATTGTAATTGTATTTTAATAATTATCGATTATATATTATCAATTTTTACCGTAAATATAAATAAAATGGCTGTGATAAATTAAAATATTACTTATTAAGCATAACGTTTATTGTTTATACATCATTATTTATGAGGTACCTATGTTTTGTGTAGATAACCTGTTATATATTTTTCAGTCATGGTGTGATTTAAAAACAAATACAAAAGGGAAAGCTGGTTTTATTTCCGGGGATTTTTTTTCCTAGATTCATTAAAAGAAAGGCAACTGAAAATATCTGTGAGCGACCGTCAAAATTAATCCATGGTATAGTTTAAAATAAAGTGGTGAGTTTATAATTCATAGTTTCGTATACATACGTATTGTTAATGTCAACATTTTTCTTTTCGATTATATTAATAGGAGTTGAGAATATCACCACAACAGAATAAACAGATGTGAATTGCTTTCGAAAAGGAATTTATGAAGCCCGCAGAGAAATCCTTCCAGCTAAACCAACTAATATACAAGAAGTGCATGACGTTTTAAGGTCTATTGATATCAAAACAAACGAAGGTGAACAATTTTTACTTACCTACGATAATAGTAAGAATTTTATTTTATTTTATATAAAATAAAATAAGATAAATTTTAGATAAATTTATCTAAAAGTTTTTATTCTAATAATGAATATAAAAAAACATCATTATTTTAAACTATTATTTTATTGTTTTTAGAGCTATAGCGTATAAGCAGCAATCAATGTTTGGACGGCCCATGGACGGTGCCCATGAAAAGTAATAAAGTATAATGATTGGAAGACACATCGCAGATGAAGAAACATTACAAGTCTCTAAAGATTTCTTTAATTATATTTTATTTCTTAATATTAATTTCAATTCATTGCCACTATCTAAAAAATACAAATAAATGTCTCATACTCCAAATTATTTTTAATTGTAATCTAATATTTCTAATATCTAATAATAATTGTAAATTAAAACACCTGTCTACAAGTATAAATCTATATCAGTTGTATTTGACGCAAACGCCGCACGCCCGAGCATCGGGCACCCGACGAAACGGCAAACTTGTACGCCTAGTCACGCGCGTATTTTATTTGTGTTAACGACGTGTTTTTATACAATAAATTACTTTCGACGCACACGCGTCCGACACAGAAATACGTGTACTTATTTTACCTCCATACCTGTCTACCGTCCAACCTTCTCAACGGAGTCAGATCGACGAGCGTATGTTGGGCGACAAGTGTATTGGTACGACATGTAAACTCACACTGCAACCGCGGTAGCCATACACTTGTTCCCACATTATTAAAGTTATCTACACATTTTCCCATCCTATTTTTAATGCGTTACCAACTACGAAACGATTGTAATCGTAACGTGTGTACCGTGTACGACCGTCAATAATCTTAAGACCTAGCCGGTATTTTCTCTTCGCTGAATACTAAAATATTTGTAGTTTTACCAGATACGAGTCATGGAGTTCAAGTTAAATAATATAGAGAATGTGGCCACCGAAGAAGTAATGAAGATAGACAACCAGGGGCGCCATTTGGGGTATCGCAGGGTATACATTGGCGGCCCTATTTTTTTTTTATAACATATTGGCCTGCCTTAATTTTATACTGCGCAAAGATATGGGCAAAGCTTCGGCTGTCGCTCAAAAATTAAAGCTTGATGACTGGGGGTCTATTCTCGAAAAGAACGACCAAACGTATACGTAATTACTCGTATACGAGCAATTCGTCACCTTTGCTCGTCTACGTTCATTATCTCGTATTCTTGAACAGCATACGAGTAATATAAACGACCAATTCGTATACGAATAACTCGAACGTACAAAATATTAAAACTGTAATTGGTGACTCTGTAAAATGTCAATTTTATCAACGTTTTGGCGGGTTTTTGAAATATTTTGTATGTTATCACAGCCGATCGATGTAGTAAATAGTAATGATTATTACGTCCGCAATATAAATTAAAATAAGTACTAAGTAATTCTTTTGTTTTCTATTTATCATATGTTTTTCCGTCTTTATATTTTTTTTTTTGCATTCATCATTTTAACCATGAGAAAATTGTTTTTTTCATGATTTTTCCACAATAAAATTAATAAGAGAAAAGAGTAAACAGTCTAAAGGTGTAAATCGCTATTACGCCATTACGGTAACCTAGTCCGTAGTTCGGTAGTCGTACAAATCGTGTATTTACTATTTTTTATTGTTTTACGAAATGGATATGAAAAAAGGCAGAAAACCAAACTCAACAGATAGACAAAAAAATATGTTGGTAGATTTTATAGTATTTCATCCGGAGCTGGTCTCAGGGAAAAACACTATAAAATCTACTGTAAAACAGCGCCAGGGGGTCTATTTGACACGGCTACGGCGGTAGGTACTCGCTCGATTCCCCGCCGGGGAGCCATTTTGACACGGCTACGGCGGTAGGTACTCGCTGAGTCCGCGGTGGCCGGTGAGCCGGTCAGTATAAAAGAACGGGGTTCGGGCAGTTGAGTACAACTACCATAAAGGATTTGTGTTTTTTTGTATTATTTCTATGAAATATAAAATATAGACTATTTATAATAATATTATTAGATAAAGAAAAACATAGGTAAATGCAGTTAAACAGTCTTTAGTTTTTTTAAAAAAAAGGTCATGGGGGGGGATACGACACCCAAATCCCCCCCGTAATTACGCCACTGGATCTGTATTATGCAATATGTATATCGTTCCGTGGTTACCAGTTTTCACTGGACTTGGGAAATATAAATTAAAATAATCAAGTAATACCTCAATATATAAAAACATTTAGCTTCATTTTTTTCAACTTCACGGCGGTTTTATACGTTGTCTAATTTGAATAATATAATACGTGCAATATAATATTTTAATAATAATGGACTGTATTCCGTATACACATATATAAAATAATAAAAATACAATTAGTCCTTACCAGGTCGACCCACTCTAATGTTATATAATATATTGATCTTAAAAACTAATAGGTACATTTTTTGTGATTTAATAACATAATAAAAATTATACATAACAAATATTTAAATAAATCTGACCTGACCAGCGACAGGAAAGAACAACCGAAACGCATCAAATTGAATCACCGTTGAGCCATATCACACCATATTATAATATAGGTATTATAATAAAATGTAAGTTCAAACGCGTTAAACTACACCCGGCGTGTAATAATATAATAACCGAACCGCGTATAAGAATATCGAACCGAATATAATATAACAGCAGAATCGCATTGACACTATATTATAGTACACACCGTGTATACCGTGTAAAATATACCAACAGCGAAAAAAATATTAATGTAATATGTACACCGGGACCGGGTACACGAATAAAAAAAAATATAATAACTAAATGTCGTTGGGATGACAACAACGACGGCGACGCATCGATGCCACGGATGATCGGTCCTGTGCGTTGTCATCGTACTGCTCAGGCGGCCGGTGGAAACACCATCAGTCATCGATGTTATTGATATCAAATACTATACAGTATACATGGTGTTCCGCCTGGATTTACCCATTGCGATATCTCCAGAAATAATAGAGATATCATAATTCTGGTTTTTTAATAAGATTCACAGGGACATGAACTACAAATTTTTCATGTTTTAATTTATTTTTATGTTTTGGTAAAAAGTTAAAAAATTAATTTTTTTATTTAATTATTTAAAAAAAAATTGAAAATACTCATTTTGTAGAGTTTTTCGTTCTGAAAATATTGACGTTTTAACATTTTAATTTCATCAATTTCCTGATTTTTAATATTTTTTCTAGTTTCGAAAAAAACTGCGAATTATTTAATACGATAGTGCCATAGTGGTTGTATCAAACATGTGGCTCGCCGCCCGCGTGCTCGTACGGCTGGCGAACGGGTTTCAGTGTGGCTCGCAATAAACGTCATATTTTATTTCTTCAACATTGTTAAATTGTTAAATAAAGTTAATAACTACCTATTGTACAAAATATCAATATGTACATTTTTGTTATACCTAGTATTAAATATTATAATTATATTATAATAATTATAATAAATAGATAAAACAAATGTATTTTGTTTACTTTGAATTTAGTAAAAAAAAGTGTTTTGTCCGCCAACGTATAAATACGTAAAAGTTAATATTTTATGGCTTGTTGGTAATTTGAGTATGGCATTATAGTCCACAATTTAAATACCTAAGTTAATGTTTTGATATTATTATCTTGTCCCATTTTTTGGCAAGACATAAACATAATATTATTAATTTATTGTTGGTCTACAAAATAATGTAATATTTTGATAAAAATAATCACTAGGTACATAAATTCTAAAATCACATCATTTTGTACTTATGTCTATCATATTAATTTTAAGTAGTAAAATGTATGGTACTTAACACTTGTGAACTACGTTGTACGAATACAAATTATAGTTTTTAGAAAAAATATAGGAAAATTTAAATGTAAGTACCAAGTAAAAATTAAAAAAAGCTATTTTGTAAATATTTTTCTGAAAGATTTAGTATATCAAAATTTTATTTTCAATAACATCGTAATTTTTATATTTTTTTTTAGTTTAGAGAATAGTTTTGGATTATTTAATACATAATAATAATAATAATATATCACATTGTGTTAGACAATTTTATTGTATTAAATCTATGAGTAATATGTCCACGGGATTATCACTTATCAGATTGAACACAATTTAATTGAAAATATTTCTTCGCCGCAATTTCAATGTTTTAAGTTTTATATAATACTCGTAGAGCATAAAATAATATTCACCTTTAAATTCTACATGAATGATTTTGTTCTTTTTATGTACTTTTGAATTTTGGTTTTTTTCAATTTCTACATCAGAACCATTGTCTTTATCGATGTGATTTGAGTTATTATTACAATTATTGATATTATTTATTGAAGGTTTTATAAAATTCTTTTTTAGGTACTCATGAAATTCTTTCATTATTATATGTTCATTAGTCACTAAATGATGGTCAATATTAATAGAAGAAGTATTCACATTGTAAACACGACAAATATCACAGTATAAAATTGAAAGATCAACATCTTTCTTATGAAACTCTTCGTTGTGTTAAATCCAATCATCACGATTACCAAAAACCAAATTACAAATGTTACAGATAAATGACACCGATTCAACGAAAACATTAGTTGCTTGTGGCATTTGGTTTATTAATTCAAAGTTCATTCTTAAGTAATTGTTAAAAGCAGATTTTTTTGGTTGTGCAGATAGTTTTTCTATTAAATTTGAAATAATGTTTTCTTCTAGATCATAGGTTTTTAAGTTTTGTACAGAAGTAATAATCTCATTATTATCGTCATCTTTGGTCTCATGAAAGTTATCATTATCAAAGTCATCATTACAGTCATCATCATCACTATATGTTAAATTAGTTAAATAAATCTTCATTGTTTCCATGGAACGATCAAGAATCTTAAGTTCGCCCAATTGATTAGATTTAAAATATTTCAAAATAATATGCTCACTACTAACAAGATGTTTATTGTAGTCAGATAGGACATTAAATTTTACTAAACAAGCAGAACAATAAAGTGATTGTGTTGAATCATTATTTTGATGTACACAATCAAATAACGGTTTGTCCGTATAATTTTGACAAATTCCGCAACAAAATAAAATATTACAGCAGAAATGTGCATTAGTGACACGTTTATACACTTTAGCCATTAAATCTGATATAAATAATAGACGTCCAACATCATCGTTTGTTTTCAATATTAAGTCTATAATAAAAGAATCAGTTCCATAAAATACAGTTTCACTTACATAACAGTAATATGAAAACAATTTTTGTTTGTTTTTTTTCCAACCACTGTTTTACTCAAATGTTCAAAACTTATTACATGGTCCAACCAACATTTGTACACATTTTCATCTTTTGTGGAACATAAATAACCACATACATTACAATTCACTACGAGCAATGGAATGCAGCTGTTAGTACAAGAAATTTCTTTGGATGAAATACATTCATGAAAATGATCATAAATACATTTATATGTCAATATGTTTTTATTATTGCAGACAATACAACAAAATTGTTCTAACAGTGAATTAATTATAAAATATTTTGTTATGTAATAAGGCAATTTCTGAATTGCAGTATTTGACAGTTTTGGTACAGTTCGAGCTCCATTTAAACAACACAGAACTATATGTTCAATATGCACTTTAGTGGTGCGAGTAGGTTGTGCGGCTTATTATCGTATATAACGATTTAAGTGATAAATAGCAGTGGCGAAGCTTAAGTTTTTAGTTGGGGAGACATTAAATAAAATGACACTAATACGCTTGGATTCCTCCCTTTTTATTTTAATTGTTTGATAATACATTTTTTCGTATGAGTAATTATGAATTCCATCGTTAAAAATTACATAAATTAAATCATCAGTCATGAGAACAAACTACAATATAAAAACAACAATTTTAAGAAACACGTAGGTACCTATCGGTTATCAGTAATAGCGATTTATATGGGACGATGGCGTGACAACGCAATGGCGATGTCAATAATTGAAGAAATCTGAAATCCGAATAGCGAGACGTGTCTCATAGCGAAGATAGTAAACCTTACTCACATTAAAACCCCCCTGTACCCGTGCGCCCATAATTGGGCGATGCAACGTCTCTTTGATATAATAATATAATATTTGGAATGACCCGCACGGCCGTATTGCGCGCATCTAATCTATTTTAATAATTCTTATAGACTATAACTGTAAAAACCAATTTTAACAAATATTAAAACATAATATATCATTTTTATAATATAAATGACGTTAAAATTTGTAAATATTTTATAAAACAAAATTATTTGTCCTGTTTTCTAATTTCTTAGTGGGTAGATGTTGTCTCATTGTCTCCCATGACGCTTCGCCACTGATAAATAGAGGTCGGATTTATATTCTCTTAAAGTCCTTAAAATATGATGTTTTTATGTCACATAAAATAGGCAATATATTCTCTTAATATTCTTTTAAAATACCAGATATATGATGTTTTATGTCTTTAAATATGCAAAATATTCTTTAAATATTAAAAAAAAAAATTCAGTTTAAATTTATTTTTTATTAATTTGGTTTTAAATATTATGTATGCAATAATATATCGCACTCAGATATCAACACTCGACGCGACGCCGACGCGACGGACGACTAGTAGAGTAGTAGACGACGAGAATAATCGTGACAGCTAACGAAATAACCGATGTGCTATCGCAATCGATAAGGAATACATGGAGATTAATTTTTATTAAAACCCAGAAATAAATCATTTAGTGAACATTATATTTATCAAAGTGCTGATATATGTGAATTCTGTTCATTATATGCCGATGTTAGAAAAATATTCTCAAATATTCTCTAACGTGTTAAATATTCTCTAACCCCTAAAATATGCTTTTTTATGCAAAATAAATTTTTTCCTTTGAATTCTGTGTTTCATGAATCGTAAAGATTTCTCACTCCCATTTAACTGCATAAACTAGAAACAAATATGTAAAATCATAAAAATCCGACCTCTAGTGATAAAGTATGACGCTTTTAAATAACAATAATAAAAATAATAAATAACGATTTTTAGTCGTCGTCGTCGTCGTCTGCAGCAGTGATCGGACTCGGCGGCGGTCATTCGCGCGAAATCCGAGCTGAGCCGCCGATGGACGAGCGGCAGGTAGAGGCGGCGTTTGTTTTGCTGCGCGGCCGGCCTGTTGTGCGGTATTATAATATTAATGTTCATCTCTTGTAGTAGTCGTATAGGTATATACACACTTTATTGGCAACGCGTCAACACCGCAATGGCGTCGGCGAAGGACGCGTAAGGGTACTCTCGTATACCCGCGCGTAACTCAGTGCCATTTCGTCCATCAAATCCGCAGCGGAAAACTACGTTTTTTGTTATATAGGTAACCGCCGCCACGCAATACACTCCGTCGCCGCACAGCACGCCTATACCGACGGCCTTTGCGCTTTCGTCACGAGGTGAGTCCATCAACTGCAATACACGGTACCTGATTTATAATAATAATATTATATTATATTATATATAATATTATCGTTGTTATATATTGAAACGCCCTACTCTGTAAGACTCGGCCGCATCCCGTCGACAACGTTCGGTTCCCGTACGCGTTCCAATTTTGTTCCCACATAATATACATGTTATTATAATACGGTCGTATCAAAAGCGGTTTGAAAGTATATTACATAACATTGTGTAGGTATATTTAGTGGTGCGAAACAACCCACTCCGTCAGTGGAATTTCTGACAAAAGTAGTCGTTAATTGTGTTTAACTGACAACTTCTATGTAAGTGAATTTCGACCACGATTATCATATCTCCCCTTTAAAATCCTTATAAATTGCTCATTTATATCATTGAAAATTGAAATTATACCATTGCAGTTAGCAAATATCCAATAACCTACCCCTTTACCTACCACTTTCTATAGTAAAAGTTCAAACTGTGTATTCAAACCATCCCTATATTCATTCCACATATATTAAAATAATTGTACAACATGTCAAAATGTAACATCCACATTGCGTTCATCTTGTTTGTGATGCTTTTCTCATTTCTCGCAACGGTTCAATGTAGGCGCGACATCGACTCATTAGTCATTATAATCATGTACCTACTGTGTAATACGTCGGTCACGTCTTTAGTTATGTAGTAAGTACGTCGCTTGGGCATCTAAACAATAATTAGCAGTGTATGTCACTGTGTCCTTTACGATTTCGCCGCCGCCGAAATACAAATATATTTTTCGAACCACACCGGTGTATTACGTTATGATGTGTATAAAATATGCACATATATCGATATATCACCGGGTGCGGTGCGGCCTACACTGCACCGGGGTGGAGGATGTTATTTTTTTTTTATCGTCGCGTATAAATAGCATTCTGTATACTAGTGTACACGCCGCCGCTGCTGACTGTTATAAATTCGGACTCGTGCGTGAATTTGGCAAACTTTCCGGGTCAAATCGCAGCTGCGCAGCCTCGTCATTTTAAAACCAAAACTATTCAATTCCACAAACACACGGTATAATACTTCGATGCACATAATACAGTGAAACCTCCCTTAACGGTCACCTCTAAATAACGGACTCATCCAAATATAGTGGATATTTTTTGGGAACGAGAACGTTTTCATTACTTATCTATAGAAAAACCTCTAAATAACGGACACTTATGACTAGATTCTGTTAATTATTATTAATAACACACAGATATAAGTACTTATACTTATACTTAAATATTATGTGTATAATTTTTTGATAATGTTTTTTTTTTATTTCTCCGCCCACTCTCTAAATAGCTGATAAAATTTCGGTGGTCGAGAGTGTTCATTATTTAAAGGTTTTAACGTATTATAATGTTATTATATATATCTCCTACTAGCGATTTATATAGGTACATTCACACTTCAGTATATACTGCTATAGCACCCCCAATCTTTATTTGTATGTTTATCAACTAACCGTTTTTAAATATAATTTTTTTCTAGTTTATAATTTTGTTACGCTAATATTAAAATTCCATCTAAAAATACAGCCTATATATAGCTAACAATCAAACCAAATATGAATGTGTAAAATTACACAAAAATAAATTGTGAATTTGCTTTATAGCTCACAATAGTTCAATGAATTAGTTTAAGTTTACTGAAGCACAATGCTCATGTTTACATGGCAAGTTTTAATGACTATTATGCAATGCTAATTTAATGAAATATTCAAAACAATATAGCATTACATATACGATACACTACAATCGCTATTATACAAATGTTAAAGTTTTAATTAACGTAAATGATTGATCATTAATGACATATTTAATAATTATGAATTATGATCAATATGTCGATTTGGCGCTCACAAGATATTTGAATATAATACGTCATTAAAACCGGGTTCATACACAATAAGGGTTTAAAGGTTGACCCCCCCCCCTTAAAAACATTTAGGTAAATTATTAAGTATGTTTTTACAGAATAAAAGTGATTTCTGTCAACGAACTTATTATATAAATATGAAAATGTATAAGCTTAACCACCTCCTAAAAAATATAATATTATTTACATACGCCCTGATTAGAAAAAAGTCTGTCATTGAAAATGTTAAATTATCGCTGTAGAATTTAGTAGTTGTTACACCTATAATAATAATGTTGAGCGCCACTGATTTCGCAGTATGTATTGTGTTTTATTTATAGGGTTCACACGTCAGCCACGCGACCATAATATATATATATGTTGTGTATAAATATAAAACACGAATCATTTGATGACAATTAACTATAACCGATGGATATATAATATATTATGTAACGTGTTATAGACTATACAATATAATATTGTTAGTCGTCACTCAATTATACTGTAGTATAATGCTCGGACAGAAATCTGATATCAAAATCTATATTAATTATTAATTAATACAAATTTGATACATTATGCATTTATACCCCATGTAATAATGGATATATATAAATAAATATATAGTAAAAAATATTGAGTTGAAAATCATTATTCATTAATTATCAATAGTATTTGGTTCGAGTCACACGCGCATGTGTTGTTCCCGCCTTAGATACAAAGTATAATATTTAACATATTTTACGAATAAAATATAATCTATTTGAGTAAGTTATTTTTAAAATTAGACTGAGTTTATTGATTATACATTTTAAAAGAGGAAAATTATTATACAGAACATCTTGTAGGATTTTTATCAAAATTGTAAATACAAAGCAAGTTATAAAAACGTTAAGGCAGTACATCATTTGTAAATTCAAAATTAAAATATCAATATAAGCCTCTATAGTCTATAAGATATCTTAAATAATTCTACCTTTAAATTTTGTAATAGATCAGTTCACCTAATTCTTATTTTAAAAATAATAGAGTAAAATGAATTATTGTGTACCGTCGTAAAATTTGCGATGTTATACGTTTGAAAGACGACAACAACGCATGTATCTGTGGCTCGTCTGTTTTTTAAATTACGAGCATATTCAAGACCGTACCTAGCTGGGGGTACTCAGCTTATTTTTCAAAATTCTCATTTGAGAGAACAAAAAAACCTATTGGAAAATCAATGCAATTTAAGATCTAGTTTGTAGATATAGAATAAATTCTGATTTGATTTTTATTTGATTCAGGTTAAAATAATTCATCATAGATAATTTATTAAAATGTAGATTTATATCAAACAATAAATTTTGATTTTGAAATTGATCCCTATACAGTATACAAGATGGTTTGACGATGCTTTTAAATAAATTTTGCCAAGACAAGTGTAGATAAGGTCCCTACAGTATCGTCAGTATCTGAACTGTTTTGTATTATTGTACTCAAGTATGAATATTACACTTTTGTTTATCATTTCTGAATACTATACAACAAAATTATGTGAATTTATAGTATTTTACTATTATAATATTACTTACATATTTATAAATTTGTAATGTTATATAACGTTTTAAAGTGAGGTACTCGTTTAAAGATTTAAGGTTCATAACATTTAAATCTATGAATTTTTTAAGTATCATATAATAAAAAGTTATTTTAATAACTTTATATAAAACTTCATATTTAATGAGGGCTCTTTTTATCTATACATACTATAACTTATGATACTTAGTACTTAAAAGTTGGTATATTTTCATAATAAATATTCCAAAGTATAAGATATAGATGTCATGTATTTAAAGTAAAACATTAAGAACATCATACCCTAATAATACAAGAATAAAAATTTACGGGTACATACTGAAATAAAATTATAATGCAGGGTTACAGTATATACTAGTAAAATACACATTAGAAACGGGCTTTTGTATAAATTAGAGAGAAAAAGTGGGGTTATTAATAGTTCGTATAAGAGTAGGTATAAATGGATAATATAAAAACTATATGGAGAATAATAGATATGGAACACGGACATGGGACCAGTGAAGTGTGAAGACTGAAGATATACTAAAAAAAAATAGAAGTACACAAGAGAATCGATTTTACCAGACTCCAGTGAGGATATTGGATATGGATGGAAAATTGACCACATTTTTTTCGTGGTCTGCAAGGCTTGAGAGACTTGGGAGACATTGAACTGCTGCAGGAATGTAATCGTTGGGGAAATAAGGGATGTTGATTCTTGATACTAATGATATCTGATGTTATATCTCACGTATATGAGCGAAATGATCTTTGGACTCTAAACCATACCTCTTTCATATGCAGTATAGAATGATCACAGAAACCGATACCGTTTTGAAAATAGAGTAAAATGATATAAGTATTAATTTTTAATATTGTCAGGGTCAAGTGATAAATTATTATTTATTTGTTTCATATAATATATATTGGCATAACATTATTCTTAATTTTTGTATTCAATATAAAAATCCTTAAAAAATAGTCCTTTATTTGGAAATTATAACTAATAATTTAAATATTCACACGTACAACAGAATTGTAACCTAATATTATTATCTACTATTAATTATAAACTATTAACCTTGAATAGTTGAATCTCGATTAAGTAAACCGCAATAAAGATGTAAATGTAGGTTTTTTGTGACAGCTTGAATGACGTCATGCTGTTTTAATACTTATAACAATGATGTAATATTATATTACAACAAATTATTACGTTGATGGTGTAATCATAATATAATATAAAAACACAAGTGCCTGATTTAATTACATATACTTTAAGTTAATCAACTAAAACTATTTATTATTCAAAGATATATACAATAATAATTGATTTGTCGTTTGTCGAATCATAATTGTAAAACTTTTATAAATATAGAGTAATCCAATTTATTTTTATTTTATTTTCTAAGTGGTGTTTATACAAATATTTTATCTAGCTTAAATTTACAATTTACCAAGTTGTACACATTTTTTACAACCATCTTATCTTACATCTATCTTATGACATTATGAATTTTTTCTCACGGCATAGAATTATTGATATGTTCTAACAATTTACCATATATATTACAATTAAATATTAATTATACCGTAAATTATCTTTTAATAATAATTATATAAAGTAAAAACACTTGAATATAATATAAATATATAGCTACTTTGTATTTAAATTATTATCTATAAACAACATATTATACCTAGTTCTATACTAGAGTACTATAGACAGTACTAATATACATAATTTAATGACTTCTTACATTATTCGTTTACAAAAAATTAATAGACGTAAAGTATTAAAAAAAAGTATTTTGGTACGTTTTGAAAAATATCCTCAAATTCATTATATAAATATTATTTATACTCGAAAAACTTTTAAACTCATCGATATATAAACATAAGTTCTTATTTAATTATATAATCATGTATGGCTGTACGCCATTACTCATTATTATTGTTGAATAGCTTTATCACTTTTAATTCCTGAGCAAAAAAAAACGTGGCATTTGTAATTTTTGTTACAATGCACTACTACAGTCTACACTGTTAATCGTTCGAAGTATTCGAGTAAAAACACACAAATAGACAATTGAAAAACTGGTGTGAATTGTGCGATTAATTTATTTTATTTTAACTGCATAAAATTGCCAAACAATTTAATGATAATGACGATAATGATAAGTTATTTTTAAGTGCTTGACTAATAAAATTAAATAAATTAAAAACATAAATTAAGATAAAACTATACCTATTATAAAAAAAAATTTACCTATATATATAGCTTTATATCAATAGATGGAGGATATGGCTATACATTTTGGCTGTGGACCAATTTGTTTAAAAATTCGTAGATTTAATTAATATATAGATATCCAGATTATTCAGTTTACCTAATCAAACCTATATATTACTGAATATTTCATAATAGTTAAAAAAAATATATTTTTATTTTGTTTAGTAATAATTAATTCAAAAACACTTATTTTATATAATTTTATAAAATAAATTTTTATATATAATAGTGCTATATATTTATTATTCACACAGTAACATCAGCATGTCAGAAAGACGGACACTTTTGAGCCGTCCCCGGACCCGGGTGTACGACTGCAACTATAACATTGGCGAGGGTTACTATAAGCCAATGATGGACCACCTAGACCGCAAGTACTACGGTTCTTCGACCACGCCGGCTGCAACCAAACCCGCTGGTGGATTCTTCGACTCTAGCCCAAAGAGCCTATTTGGTACGTCCGGTACATCGGCCTTTGATGAGTACAGATCTTCATCACCGGTGCGGTCTCGGCGCAGCGGATCCGATTCCAGATTATCATTGCCCGACGACGAATTTGAGCAAGAGGTAAATTCTTCTGATAATATTATAGATATAGATCAATAAATCGTAATAATTTAAAAGCGATTATTTTATTCATTACATTTATGGCATTGATTACATTTGGTGCTTGAGGGGCAATGGCGGATCCAGGATTTAATTTTTGTGGGGGCCCATTGTCCAAAACGCAAATCTTAAATTTTTTTAGTAATTAACAAATACATACAAATATACATATATTTAACTTATGCTAATGGGGGGGGGAGTCGAGGCCTTTCGGATTCCCCTTATATCCACCATTGTTGAGGGGCAGTGCAGTGGAGTCCCTAAATTATTTTATAGGGGAAAGGGCGAGCTTCATATATATTATATATATATATATATATATATATATATTATATATATATATATATATATATATATATATATATATATAATTATATAAACACACAAAGTAGGTACTAGGTAGGTGATATAAATTACGAAAATTTAAAGGAAAAAAGTTCATGGGGTGGGCGACTGCCCCATTCGGTGATCCCTGAGCCTGAGGACGCCACCGCACTGGGGCAATGTAAAAGAGTTATAAAATATATAGGACGATGAAAGTTATTTAAGTACAACACATTGACATTCTCGTCCTAAACATCTTAACAAGTGTACATAATATACTCAAATGTGTTTATGCTTTCTGTTACAACATTGTTTGAAGAAAAATGTATAGCTGGATAGATACTTTATAAGTAGTCTATATAGTTATAAGCGATCTAAAAAATATTATTATTTATTATTGTTGCCTATTAGTCAAAGTTTTATTCACGAATTAATGTCTAGGTCTGGGACATAGATAATTATTATTGTCATAGTATAAAAAGAATATTTTTATAATTTAATTATTTGTAATTTTATTTTAAATTTGATCTGATCATTTAATTGAAAAAAAAAATGTAATAGCTTAATAAGCCGCTTTAAGAAAAATAAATTTAAGTCAACATGTTATATAATCTACTTTTGATAAATAATATTTATTTTTAAATGGTCACATTACAAAGTTAATAATTGCATTGTTTTTAGGGTCATTTTAATTTTTAACAATCTGTTTGTTAAAAATTGTACGCAACTATGTTCTCAAAAAAGAGACACGTATACGCAAATGTGCTGTACCGAAAAAAAGCTCAATGGTAATTTAGTTATATATATATATATATATATACCGAAATTAAGATATACAAAAGTATGTTTACTTAATTGTATTACCTAATAGAAGGGTGGCTATAGACAATTTTTAATGTAAGTAATTACAATAAAAGACAGTCGTTTCTGAAAATTTTCTATACTTGACATATCACATGCATTATATTAATATATAAGTGTATTTACACTATAAAAATAGGGTGCAACTGATGTCTTGAAGTACATTACATAAAAGTGCGTCAAATAACGCGCGGTAGCGATTGTTTATGAAATTTGAAACAATTTTTAATAACACTATTGAAATAAAAATTACGTACTATACTTATATACAATTTTGATTTGATTCTTACCTATACTCTGTATGATTTAGAGTAAAATAATTAATCTTCAATGGCATTTTATTTTTAATTGCTTAATAAAATAAAGAAATTATATGATAATTTAATAAATTCAAACAATGCACGGTTTATTGATCGACCTAATCCTTCCATAAATATTTTAAAATATAACGTCATGTATTAAATGAACTTTTTATCTTTTTAAGTTTTTCTAATATGTCAAAATTTGAAAATTTGTAAATCAATAAAGAAAATAACAATTTATATGATGCATTATAAATTTATAATAGGTCCACTGGTGAATTTTGGTAACTGGAATGTATATACATTATACGTACATCGATATACTGTGATTTTATACCTAAATTACAAGAAAATTTTTTATATATTATATTAATCAAAATAGAAATAGTTTAAAAAACCTTGGCTTGTAAGAAAACAGTAAACTGATAATAAAATCGGATGATTTAACTGTTCAGCATATACATATTACATAAACGACCATATAGGATATAGCTAATTGTATAATTTACACCTTGGCGTTTATCCAAAATTAAAGGATGTCAAAGTATAAGAAAATCTGATATGCATTTTTAACATCTATTTTTGGCATTGTATTTTTTCCAACATTTAAATGTGAATAAAAATAATCAAAGAATAGCTTACATTGTAATACAGGGTGTCCCACTGAGATCTGACAAATGAAATAACTTTTGTTCTAATTAATATTTTTAAAAAATGTCTTTTAAATATAATTCATGGACAATTGAGCTACATTGTTAGTATACATTTTTATTTTTTAATACTGAAAACATTTTTTAAAAATATTAATTACCTAGAACAAAAGTAATTTCATTTGTCAGATCTCAGTGGGACACCCTGTATAATGGATGTAATTTCAAAAATATTTCTTTATATCGTATATAATATGTATGTATCATTTAAGTTGTAACTTTAACGTACACTCTTCCTATACTAGAGTGTTGGATAATACTCACTCTTAATAATAATACTTATTAATATTATTTTTGATATTATTTTAGTGAATAATACAGATGATATATGTACAATATACATATGACATATGTAAATAAATTTAAATTATAATTAATTGAACTTTGACTTTTACTTTAAAATATGTTGTATACTTCTATGATTTTGTCTTATATTTTAGCTTATTCTACTTATAGATACTATAATACCTACCTATAAGTATATGTAGTGTACCTATATTTTCTAGTATTTTTTATATTATTATTTTACAGAGCAATAAATAATGTATCTAAATAGTTCATAATGAAGGTGCATATTTTTTTATGTGATGACAATTTAAATACCAGAAAATAATTTCTATCCAATATTCGACTTTTAAAAATTTATGATAGTTACTTATATAAACTTGGATCTAGCTATAAAAATTAAAAAAAAAAAAATCGATGTTATTATATTTTGTGATAATTTAAAAATCAATATCTAGCCTAAGATATCATATACTTTAAATTTTCTTTAAGTATTAGATTCTGAACGAAGTGATGAATGTATTGATTTTACTATGATGTGTGTTTTTTTTTGTGTCTGACGACAACATTTGGAGCAGTAATAATGCTCCAATTTTTGACTTCAGCCCCTCTTTGAATAGGAAAATTCATCTAGTTGGTACTTTGGGGGGGGGGGGGGTCAAAAGTAAAATTTTCAAATAGTTTTCAAAAAAATCAAGAAAAACAAAAAAAAAAAAAGCGGGTAAGTGGGTATCGCTCTGCTGTATATTAGGGGGTGGGGTGGACCTCAGACTATGGTAGGTTAAATTTGAATGCAATGATAGGTATCATTGTATACGAAAAACGATTCTGAACGAAGATGATTTGTCAGTTTAAGATATATTATATTTAAATATTGTCATATATTCTATTTTGAAACAAATAGTATAGTTTTTATATGTTACTATGGTTACTTTATAGTATCTGTTTATTAATAAAAAAAAGAATTAGGCAAAATACGCATAATGAGAGTATGAAATTTAATTTAAATTTTGAAATATTTCGTATAAATTCGAACTTTAAGCACTTATAAAAAAAAATTGTGACTAACGATTTCGGATTTTTTTTTATCACTTTAAGAACAACTTATAAGAAACCTTGAATTAAATTTTCAAGATTTTCTGGCCACCCAAAAAATTTTTATCGGCATTTGAAGAAAAAAAACTTAGAAAAGTCGAAAATTTCAATTGTCTATAAGTAGCTTAAAAATGGTCAAAATATTTTGAAAATTTAACTGTAAAAGAGATAACCATAATATAAACATTTGGTGAAAATTTCAAGTATTTACAATAATTCGTTTTTGAGTTACAGCAAAATCAAAAAATCGATTTTGTCGAAAAGTGGTTTTTCGTAAAATTGCCATTTTTCTGTCATTTTTTTTTTTGTTTTTCTCGATTTTTTTGAAAACTATTTGAAAATTTTACTTTTGACCCCCCCAAAGTACCAACTAGATGAATTTTCCTATTCAAAGAAGGGCTGATGCAAAAATCGGAGCATTATTACTGCTCCTGCTCCAAATGTTGTCGTCAGACACAAAAAAAAAACACACATCATTGTAAAAGCAATACATTCATCACTTCGTTCAGAATCTAAAATGACAGAAAAATGGCAATTTTACGAAAAACCACTTTTCGACAAAATCGATTTTTTGATTATTAATAAACAGATACTATAAAGTAACCATAGTAACATATAAAAACTATACTATTTGTTTCAAAATAGAATATATGACAATATTTAAATATAATATATCCTAAACTGATAAATCATCTTCGTTCAGAATCGTTTTTCGTATACAATGATACCTATCATTGCATTCAAATTTAACCTACCATAGTCTGAGGTCCACCCCACCCCCTGATATATAGCAGAGCGATACCCACTTACCCGCTTTTTTTACTAGTATTTTCTAGACGTAGTTAATATACATTATTATATAATAAATAAAATATACATTGCGAATAAATAATCTTTTTTTGTATTTATTAAAATTAAAATTTTCTACTTTGCTTAAGTTTTTTAATAACATTTTATTTTCTATGTCAAAAAGTCTATGATTGTAATACAAAGTTCCTCAATAGTTATCCATACATTAATTAAAAAATATCAATAATATACGAGTATTGAATCCCAATTTTTTTTTATAAGTGTTATAAATATTTATGCAGGTTTTTGTAAATGGTGCATAAAATAATTAACATCTTTTTACGCTTTAAAGCAATTAAACATATGTATTTTAAATACCTTAAGTACCCATATGGCCATATATATATATATATGTAAATTAATAAGGTTTGTTAATATTTATTTAAATACGCATAGTATTAAAGTAAATATATAGTTAATAGTATAATATATAATTTAATAACAATTCAATGTTACAGCGCAAATTCTATAATTATTTTTTTTTTCAGAAAAACTTAAAAACGGTTGATTACTTCCTCGGGATCGACATGAATACATAATTATGTACACTAAGTAATACTAAACCGATTATTCTATATTGTCAGCAGTAGCATTTCGCAAATAGCTCTTTATTATTTCTAAAGAAAAAAATGTCCATTCGGGTATTATGGTAGAAACTAGAAACCGATAAAGTGATAAACACTTAATAAAAATGAAATGTTTAGGAAAAAGTTTTGGCTACAATTAGAATATGCTTCAATAAATACTTCGTTAGGCCGTTCTGGTATGGTTTTATCTAACCACTTTCATTATCAAAGATTTAACTCGGTTAATAGTGAATTTAAATCCGAAAAATCTGAGTACAAATTTAAATCACTTGTCTTTATCGGTGAATTCATACATTTATTCGATAGTAATAAATAAAAAGATAACATAATTTTTATGATTTGTATAAAATGTTCTTTTAATTGATTAATACAATTATAGAAATGGAATCGTTATAAGTGTTATAAGCGTTTTAGCAGTACAGAAATATTTTTCAAGACAATTAGTTTGAATATTTATACACGATTTTGTTGACAAGCAATTATTATTACAATTATTATTTTGGTTTTTATTTTTTCTTGTTCATCAAAAAATTTAAAATAACAGCTTTTTCAAAAACTAAATTAAATATTTGGTCCATATTTTCGCATAAATATTCAAGCTCGTTTAACATTGTTTCTATGTGTTTATAGCCTATAGGGTCAACTTAATCACAATTAATTAATTGTAGATTTTTATACATAGAGGTTTCATTGAAAATAGAGTATGAATACATAATATACACAGTATATAATATATTATAAGAGGATATATTGTAAATTAATAGTATCCGATATATTTCTAAATTTTCGTATGAAGTTCTTTATCCTTGAAGAATTTGAGAACACCTGTGATACCAATGTTTAAATTTTCAGTTACCTAAATAATGGGATAGATTCTCGACGTCGTGGTTCAAACTTCCTATATTATATATTATTAGGGTTTTAAAATTTTATGAAATTTTCATGAAATATTTCATTTCAATGAAAAATAAAATATAAATTATTATATCTTAAAGTTATAATCACGTCAACTTGCAAGTGAAAATGTTCAAAAGTTGGTTTATTGTGTAAAACAAAGAAAATATGTATAATAAATAATAATAAAAGTAACCAATAAGGATCCAATTAATAATACAAGTGATAAATTAAAAAAATATCAAAAATTTATAGTGCATATTTTTGCATATTTACTATGAATATTTTCTGTGTTTAATCAATATATTATTTCTAATCAACTATAACCGATCATGTTTAAAAGAAGAAAAAATATTTTTCAATATTTCATTAGAAAGACCGTATTAATAGTATTATGTATTGTAATTGTTTGAACTATAATACTAAATAATTGATATAATATTAATAAAAAAAAAAATTGATGATAAGTTTCTAAGTTTGCGAAATGTGAGAAAATTTTGGTGTGAAGGTTCAACTCCTAATCTCCCTTCTAGGTACGACCTTGATTAAAATAAATAATAATATTATTATATAATTAAATACCTTTAGAAATAAAGGCTAACACACTGTATCAGCTCGTTTTTCATATGGTATGTTTTAGAATATATTGAATTAAAATTCAACACACCCATTAAAGTGATACATCAATAATGAGGTACACTCGAAACAGTCGAAACTATAGTATTATACAGCAGTGCAACTAACTATTTATTTTTATTTTTTATCTTGGTAAAATGTATGTCAATTTTTATAATATATTGATTATTGAGTATATCTATAGGACTATATACTATATATAATATGGAGACTTTAATGATTTAATAAAATATATAAATAACCTATAAATGTATAATCAACCATACTAGTTATTATGTTACATAACTTATTGTCTCTTTTCACTTGGTTAACTAATATTAATAAATTATTAATATTAAGTATAATAAAGTGTTCATATCTTATTTATAGTCCTATAAATCTGATTTATTGATACTGATTACTTTAACAAATTACTCATTAATTTTACCATGTATATACAGATCATATAAAACATAATACATATAATGTATCAAATATGGTTATTCTGATGATAATTATTTTTTTAAGTCTAACACATACATATATATAAGTCATTTATATAACGACATTAAATATCCTACTGTTACTTACACATACACATCCAACTATCCAATAAATCCACAGGAAAAAAATGTAGCTTTGTATAAGTATAGTATAGTATATAGTACTATAATTAGACAGCTGGTTATTTAATAATATTATAATGCCCTGGACACAATAATATAGTTTATGAAGAATAAGCAATAATATACGAATAACTGCATCATATAGATAGAGACATACAGTGTACTCTGTGCAGTGGTGCTCAGCTATTGGAGTTCAAAGACAGATGTGGTGCAAGGTGTTCAATATAATATTTATTTTTTAAAAACAATCATATTGTTATTACATAAAAGTTACACACTTAAAATCTGTTTTACTGATTTTCGATGTTTACTTTAACACGTCCAGATGTTTGGAGTGCTCTCCAGGTCATGTGTTTGGGAACTGAATGAGTCGTCACTGTATAAAGTACAATCGTATACTACAATTTATATATAAAATATAAAAATCTTGTATGTTGGTTACTCATATAAAATTGGTTCTAATTATTGGTACTAGGACTATAAGGGAATTTTATAAGCTTGTAAAAATTAACAACTGTAAATACTCAGTGATTCACTGACTACACAGCACACACACATTAATACGATATGCACTTATACTAACTGTCTGCCACAAATCCCATTAACTTAAAATGTATTACTGTCGTATAATTTATTTAAAGTTATAATATTGGCGTAGTATAGTCTGCCTACGAGAAAGGTACCCTATACAAAATGTTGATCTATACTATTTCAGTCATTTATAAAATTTAAAAATATACTTACAATTACGAGTACCTACAATTTACATGGCTACATACCTAAATAGTAAGTTGGAACGAATTATAAATTTGTATGAAACTATATGGTTTTTATGTAGGTATATCAACGAGTAATGCGATATTTTCCTTACTATGTATGATTTAAATATAATGCATATAGTGACGAATGTTTGTTGGTTGTGCTTCAGGTAGCTGCAATGCGTCGGGCTCGGGCCGCCAAAGTGGCAGCCGCCCGGACGGCGTCGCTGGAAAAGGAATTTGAGTCAGCGTTCAACGGGTTCGCGTCTGACGGCAAGCCTAGAGCGCGGCTGAACTACACTGAAAAACTGTTGGACACGGTTGGACTGAACAGCAAGTCGCAGGAAGCGTTGGAGGATCAGATCTACAAGAAGCGGACCAAGTCCTTCTTCCAGGATGCGGAGGACGTGGTGGCCTCAGCTGAACTGCACGCCAACAACCGACGGTCGGCTGCATTTAAAGCACAATTACAGGATGCCGCTGACGAGGTATCCGCTGATCAATTAGCGGCCGCGGCCAGGGCGCGCAAGTCCAAGGCCCGCTTGTTAGATATACAAAACGAGATTGACGGCATCGCCGAGCGGGACGCTGCCCGCCAAAAGCGTTCGGCCGATCTGAAAGCGCTGTTTGCTGACAATGAAGCGCTCACAGAATCGGTTAGCACTTACAAGAAGAAGTCATCGAAAAAAGTGTCGTTTTAACGGAATTTAACGTCTTTAATAATATTGAATAATATTGTTATTAATTTAAATATAATTTATTAACAGAGAGAATGAGTGAGAAAAGAGATTCGCATAAATTGGTACCTACTGAAGCAAATCGGACGACACGACCGCTCGCCATCATCTTTCATCATTACATTTGTTCTCTTTTTTTCCCTCTCTATCTCTCTTCTCTTCTCCTATCTCTCTCACTCCGGTCTAATTCTCATCTCCTGACTCTTTTTCTTTCTTTTTTGGTGTCTTACAAGTTTTTCTCCTTCATAATAAAATCTAATTGGTTATTGAAAATTATTATAATAATGATATATTTTATCTAGCGTCGGTTTTTTTTTTGTATAGATATTATAGAAATATAGAGCATAACTTTTTTGTTCGTCAGTTTTGTAGGTATTTGAGCAGGATAAAACGAAATTTAATCAAATTTATCTTAATTTAGTCTAAAACGATTTGCGTTCAAATGTTGTTCGATATTAATTTATTTTGTTGCATTTTTGTGTTATTATATATTTTACGAACAACTAAATATGTATTATATGTATTACCTTTAACGATTGATTGTATCTATATCGTTCAAACATATACAATGTAATAATATATACGTTCAAATCACAAATAATATTGTTTTATATTAAATAGTAAATACTATACCTATTATTATATCTTTCGTTTTTCCTAATATATTGTTTTCTTAAAGATTAAAATGATTGAATATTATAGACAAAAACCTAATACCATGAATTAAAAATTATTACAAGTTGTGTTGAACTTTTTATTGAATTGCATAACATTATTTGGTTAACAACTCAACATTTTTAATTGCAGTCAACGTCATAACTGAGGGGAGGATTCAGGCGTCGGACCCCCTTGAAATTTTTAAAAGTAGAAACATTTGAATATAGCTTATTAACTATACATTTTCAGTATTTTTGTTAAAAAAAAAATGTTGGACCCCCCACTCCCCGAATTTTTTTTTTTAATTACAGTTTTGATTGCAGCTACTCAAATATAAATTGTAACGAATCGACGGTTTGACATTATTTAATATAATGATGGTCTTCAATTCTACACGATTACATTCTATACCAATTATTATTACTTCAAACAGTGATTCGTAGATTCTATTTCTATAGTTTTATACTTTAACTACTTTGACATGGTAATAGGTAATGTTGTTATCAAAATTATACGTCAATTTTTTGATACTGCCATAATGCATACGTACTACTAGTCTATAGTACTCTAGTGCCTCAATAGAACTCCAATTTTTAACTAGAAAAATTAGCTACCTTTTAATTAAAAAATAATTTATTACTTCCAAATAATTTATGATTATAATTATTAAAAAAACATAACTAGTAATGTGTTACATACTTTTTTTACAATTACACACATAAAATAGAAAATAATATACTTTATAGGAAAACAAATTCAATAAATATAATCATTATTTATTAAAATATTATTTTTTAAATTAATAATTTAATTTATGTTTATAAATTTAATAATGTCTTCTTAAATAAACAAGCAAATAGAGGTTCTAGATACTTTTGGCTTATTAAAAATATCTTCAACACAGATATCTATATACAACCAATATTTTTAAATAATGCCTTTGAAACACATATTATATAATGTTTTATGTCCGATGAGGGGAGATTTCATTAATTAAATTCACTGTTAATTATAATATAATGATTCACAACAGGCGTCTACGCCAAATATTTATTTTATACACGCAAATATACCGTAAATATTATTTTCCGATTTTAAACAGGTAATTACCAAATCAGTTTTGAGTATAATAGTTTTAATATGACACGGACAAGTAACAAAATTTGTATTTTAAAATCAATGTTACAGTATTGCGCTTTCCTTTTTAGTTTTTGTTGTATAGACGTAGGTAGTCATGAATATATTTTTGTTCAATGTAACTTCGTCAAAATTGAATTGTCATATACATTTATATTAAAATAATTGATAGTTGAAAACTTATAAATTAGATTTGACTATTTAAGGACCCTATTTACTTGTATGTAAATAACATTATTTAAGAGTCAAACGCTATTATAGCTATTAATTTACCAAAATATTAAATAGGTTTATATATATATATATATATATATATAATGCAAAATTGAGACAGTACCTATGTCGATGTGGTATTAGCATTGATTTTATAATATATTTATAAATCAACGGTGTTGTGAAATACCTACTGCATTAGTTAGTCGACTGATTTTACAACAGTTAGCCGTATTAAATGTATACAATTATATTATTATTTTCAAATTTTTGATATTATTCATAATATATTGATTAATTATATTTTATTATAATCTTGAAAAATATAATTTCATAAATGTCATTAATGGTATTATCTTCACTCAACCACAATCACCTCAACACCAATCGCACGGAATTCACGCTTTTGTAAGTAGTTATTTTATAGATGGTAAATAAATAATAAATATATATACAAGTATATAATGATAATTTTAAAATATTATTTTAATTTTTATTATACAGCATATTAATGATTAACATGAGATTTTAGACTTCGTTGATCATTGTGGTAGCCGGTTGGTCGTAAGTATCTATATGTAATGTGTATAATATATTTGAAAAAAAAATGTGAAAATTCAGTTTTATTGGTTTATGGTTCTATAATACATAATATGTATATTGTACAGCAGAATTTGTTGTAATTCTAATTTGTCGGCACTCGGCAGCATCCAAAATAATGAATTTAGTTATTTTGAGCATGCAATCGGTCTTTAATGGTTGGCCGTGGTACACTCAACATATTAGGATTACGACCTAATGTTGACAACGTAACCCTGAAATAAAAATATTAATAAAAATCAATTTATCTCAATAATAAACAGATATAAAGAATAAACAAAAATTGTATAATTATTTAGATTCTGTGAAATAATTCTAAAACGGATAAATCAATATAATAAACTTATAAATATATGTTTGGTATGTTTATGTTGACGATTTCCGAACAGAACTTAAAAATAAATCCTGAACCATGTTAAGTAATAGTACTTATGCTTTAGTACTTATATTATGAATACTTTTTTCTTATTTGATCTTTAAAAATATTTGATTATGAAGCGACACAATAATGATATATGTAATCTATGAATATTATTATTTATTAAATTTGGAAAAAATCCTTAATTTTGTGAATTATTTATGATTATAGGTATACAGAATTAGGTATATACTTAATTCAATAACTGATTAAGTATGAATAAATTATAACGACCTATATAATTATATTACCTATACTTATTTATTTATTAACATATGACCTACATTTTTGGGAACTGGTAAAAGAAAAGAATATAAATATCCAACTGTTACAAAAGTAATTTCGTATCGTCTTCTCCAGTGATAAAATAATTATATATATATATAGTTATTTTTGTTTATGTATTGTATACTATACTTCGTAGGTACATTCTGTACAAGTAGAAATTATTTCTACACTGTATTAAATGTCAATATCACAGCAACTTACCAAGGTGTACCGATGAGTTGGTCGTAGTACTGTCTGTAGTAGTAATGTTTGTCGTGATCAGCCCGGCACACGGATGGTATTACCATGTAGTCGTTGAGCTTGGACTTAACCAGTGGGAAGTCAGACGACGACAGACGGCGGCCGTCTTTGGTACACGTCCTGAGCACGCGTTCCTCCCACGTCTGCGGCACGGGGACCGGGTCATACAGTCCCCTTTGTCGCCTGTCCATGTACGTTATGTAGTCGTCGTAGTAATTACTCTGGTAGTCGTACAAGATATGATACTGAAGCCTGGTCGGTCGGGCCCAGTGTCTGAAAACCTTACGCCTGTCTTTCTCCTCGATCTGCACAATTAACAATGCGATCAATATCGATATTGTATACAGCGCCACGTATAATAATATATAGATAATATACGTAATGAATTATTGGTTAAGGACCTTAACTTAAGGTTATACTAGCTGGAACATGGATTAAGTATAAAAGAGACGTTTGATTTTGAGTAGCCATAAATGTAGTTATGCACAATATGAAAAATCAAGAAATTGTTATGATAATAATAAATAAATTAAATTATTTTGAACATGAATACCTAGATCGGGCTAGATGTATAATTATAATTATATGAATGAAATATAGTAAAATGTGATGACATAATTTCAAAAAAGTGTAGTACCTATTATTATAATTATTATTGTTATTAAATACGTTGAAAATCGTTACGTCTTACGTACCTATTAGTTGTAATGATCAGATTTTTCAATTCGCGTGAAAATAATTTTATTAAATTACTTACAGCGAGCTTATAAGTTTTCCTCCATTCAGCTGGTGGTTTAGGCGCTTCAACTTTTTGGACCGGTGCAGTATCTTCTTCGATGACTTCTTCATCACCACCGAAATTAGTAGATTCGTCTACGACGTCATCGTCGAGCAGCCAGGCAGGTGCATCAGGATCAGCCATGTTAGATGTATCTAAGTTGACTAAAAGAGAATAAAAATCTTAAGCGTTTATAAAACTAAAATGAAATAACACAATAAAATAAATACTGTAGTTTGAAATGAAATATAAGTATATATACACACAAACCTTAACTGAATTCCAATCTAATAAAGTACCGACTGAAAGCTTAAATGAATCGATCACCCCTTTGGACCATACAACTTATAATTTGCTTGTGACCATGAGTATGGCTCATGCCCAATATTTCAGGGATCGCAAAATGTGCCATTGAATTCCTGTATAAAGTGCCCCCAAATACGTCCGGGAGTACGGTGACCGTATGTAAATAGTGTACGTATATTTCATATCTTCGATTGCAATATTTGGAACCATTGAGAATTCAGATCAGATGTGTGTCTTTCTTGGCGCCGATACACTTATAGATATCTCATTGTGTCCTAATTGTCATTGTCAATGGTGAACAATGCCAATATTTTGTGATGAAGAAACTTGTAACGATTTTTGTTTCATTGAAATTTTTTTTTTTTAATTTTAAATTATAATATATTGCCATATTGGTTAAGAAATTTTTGTGTACTACCATTTACCTTGCAGTATACACGTATAGCCTTGAGTGTTATATGTAAAATGATGTAAAAAGATCTCCCTGGTGTGGGGTGTATTCATCAAATGAAAAAAATATGTAATTAGTTTAATTAATAAAAATTAAAAAATTATTTAAGTATGATGGAAAATTAATATTCATAGTTTGGCGTAACTCATAGTATGTCTAAGTACAATGAATAAACTCAACAAGGGAAATTCCTAAAATATGTATGGTAATTTATTATTTAAACACTCATAAAATTTATTAAATAAATAATTATATTTTATTAATACATAATTTCCTTTACATTTGGCCAAACAAAATGTTCTTGACCCCTTTATTCATTCATTGCCATCTTGAAAAAAAAGTTGGCCCCGGTGGTCAATCTTGTATAAAATTGTTTTAAAAATAAGTTGTTTAAAAACAATAATTTGGAAAATATGAAACTAAAGTTTTTGATACCATCTACCGCACCTATCTTTCTTTTCAAAGTATTTAAATGGTTAAATATAAAATATTAAATAATCCACTTTTGGCAAATTTTGTATGGAATTTCAAATACAATATTTATTGTTAATGATAGATTTATTTAAAATTATTAATATTATAACTTTAATTTAATCTTATGCAAATAATTAAGTCAAATTTTCTGATTTAATAAAAGAAAATAAACTATTTTATAAAGCATTATAAGTTGAATTGCGGAATCTGTGTGTATCTAATACGATTTAGGAAAACAGTGGGAGCACATGAATATTGTGTCTCGTAAAAAGAGGTATAAGTACATGAATTACTTCTCACTATATTGGATGGGAAGTAGAATTTTTTTTTCATTTTTATGAGTTTTTCATAGTAAAATAAAGGTCGACTGAGCTTTGATATTATTTTTTGATATATTGGGTATAATAATATTATAAATTACGATAATGAATGGATTTTTTCTCGATTTCTGGAAAAAATAATAAGTATAAGTTGTCGTTTGACGTTTATAGTCATCACTACGTTCTTTACATATTTATTTTGATTATCCGTTTTACATTTAGTTTTTTCATTATTTTTTTCGTCCAAAACACGGCTTCTTCAGAAGTGACTTCTTCAGTGTCTTTTAAAATTAATCGAATGTTATACTGAATGTTTGCAATAACAATATACTTAAAGTCTATGTTTGTATACAGTTTGTTAAATAATTTTAGTTTCGCCTGTGGGCTTGCAGCTTACCGTAAATTCGGTTGTTCAGTCATGTGCAGTTTTTTCTAATTTATTAGAAATTAATGTATTCTTTTGTACCGATTATTTTTCATATTGTCTAGTCTGGCAAGTTGATTTTGTAAATATTGTACGGAGTGAGTTTTACCGAAAATAGATTTAAATGTGTTTTTAACTCTTCCCAAGATGTTATTTCCCGATACCTACGAATAACTTTACGGGACGCTTGTTGTATGCGTTCTACCCTCTCTATAAGGGACATATCCAAAAGATTGAAAGTTTGTGGCGCCCGAATGCCGTCGTAATGCAGTCGTTATGTTGCCGGTAGAGCGCATACGACAACATAGCCTAAAATACTTCTGCATTTAAACCTGTATTAAGTACATTTTTTTTCTAATTCACAGGTGATCGTGTAGACTGCACCGTGATGATAAAAAAAAAATTATTGGTCGTTTAAATGTTTTTTTTTTCTCGGGAATCAATTATATTTTGTTTTTACGTTATGCGGCGTTAGAATTAGAATTGTTATTAGAACGTATAGGAATATATTTATTATCCATTAGTCAATGCCAGCCGGCGCCCGACAGCCACGACCTAGGTATTGTATCTGACGAGTGATGACTGTCGTCTGGCGCAACAGATATAAAACAATAAACACAAAGATGAGTCACAGTATAGTCACACAGATTCGCACAGAATATAACAATTAATATTACTACAGAGTGCAGGGTAATGTAATATTACAATATTACATGTAAAAAAGGTGGACAAGTGTCAAGTGGATATTGTTCCGCTGTATAGCAAACATGGAAATGAGTAAGTCCAGTGGCGTAGCCAGGATTTTTTTTAGGGGGGGGGGGGTTTAGTAATAAAATAAAATAAATCTACAACCATATTGAAATAATAAAATAATTGAATGATAATGATTATTATCACCAGTGCAGTCGATAACGTGAATACAGTATAACAGAATATATTTCACCACGAATAAATGATTGTATTTTTATATTATAAAAATTATATTTTTGATAAAAATACGGCCGAAGGGGGGGTTCAACCCCCAAACCCCCCCCCTGGCTACGCCACTGACCACTACTATTACTAATTATTTCATCAAAGTTACGTCTTATTGTATGCAAACGTAATTTATAGATTGTAAATAATCAATAAACGCCACTATATATATGTATATGTATAGAAAAAAGTCTACTACACGTATGATTCGTGTCATTAGGGTGGTTGTCATTAACTCGATTAAACACAGTAACCCACAATATTACTTATTTAAAATGGCCCATTTTAAATGGGTCAAGTATATTTCATGATGAAATTTTCACCACCAGACTAATTTTTAGCCTCTCCTTCTTATCCTAATTTTGAAATTGTATTCATAATATAATTTGCTTAGATTTTTTTTTTAAACGTTATAAATATTTTCCTATAACCATTTAATATCTTATTTATTCATTGATTCCATAAATTAGTTAGTCGAATTTTGTAGGAGGTAGAATAGTCCCTTAAGGTACACCGCGACCGCATAATATTCTACTCAGTAGTGTCAATCAATAAATGTTCAAATATTACAGTCATAATATAATAATATCGTATAGATTCAATTTATTTTCAGATGCAAGGACCAGAATTAATAATTATTATTCATAAGTTAATTAGACCTCGGAGACTATTCTAAACACACACAAAAGCATACAATATAGGCTCTAATATTTATAATAATATATTATAGGAATTATACGACAATTATAGGTATTAGGGAGTTTAAGACCGTATTATAAATAATATACTCGTATAGTTTACTTTATTTTTTCAAAAATCCGTCAACAGACAACATGTAATCTTGGGCTAGGTATAAGAAAAAATTAAAAGTGACATTTTTTCGTTTATAAATGATTATATTGGTTCGTTGATGTAAAGTTTCAAAATTCAAAACTTTCTCCTTCTCCCAAATTATGCATGGAATGCAGTTTTTTTAAAATAATGGTTTTTCGAAATTCTTTGTAGTGAATTTTTGGATTATCGAAACTATTTTAGTTTTAGAAACAAATATTTGTTTCCAATAAAAAAAAAATCGAAAGTTTTTCATTCTTTTAAGTATTCAAAATTATTTGAAAATGTTATCATGTATAACATATGTTAGTATAAAGATTTGTTAAAAATGTTAAGTACCTATCTGGCTATCTATAGCCCTATAGGTACGGTTTTTAGTCATTGAGATACGCATAGCTAAAAAACAAATTTTATTTTGATTAAAACTGTTTTTGAGTAAACCAATTAGATCCACTTTTCTATCAGAAACCACCACCAAAATTTTAAATTGAAGCATTTTTACTGCCTCTAACGTTTATGACACAAACTAAAAATTAAAAAAATTAAAACGTATAATTTTAATATCTATTGCTATTTGCTCTACTCAAAATTTGAAATCTATAATAAACGAATATTATGAATACATTTTTACAATTAGGAAGGGTGGACTTCGGGCGAAGTTATTTTTATTTTTCTAATCAAATAAGCCTTAAGGTAGTGGTAACTCTAAAATTAATAATTGAAGTTGAGACGAGTACAAATCGAGTACTTAATTAAAATAAGTTTTATATTTAATATTTAATCGTTTTTTAATTTTAAACCGACAGAACATATCTAAACCAACTCTTACCTACTAATTTATCATACTTACGGTTTTATGGATGATTTTTGATAATCCGGGTTTTTTAAAAGGATTATAATTTTTAAATACCATAATAAATAGTGAAGTTTAATCATATATTCATATTATAACGATTAACAATTTGCAAATAACAAAAATGTAGGCACCTAACCATCAATATGTTCTAATGCTGTATATAGTAGGTAGTTGTAATTGTAGAGTAGTATGTGTTAAATTATAATTAAATGATGAATATGAATCATAATCATTTCATACAAAAAACGATTTTGAACAAAGACGTGCGGTACGTATCACCCTATCTACATATTAGTAAGTAGTTACACTTCATGATACAGTTCTTAGGGTAATTTATTTTACTGTAAGTATTACAAACTTACAGTAAGTTGATTTAATTTTAATTATTATTTTTTTTTTTATTGTACACAGTGGCGCCGAACTCAATTTAAAATGGGGTAGCAAACTAGTAAAAATTACCAAGCACCCACCCACCCAAAACCGTTAAATTAAACATTAAATCTATGTGACTATATACCTTATTAGTTTATTACCTTAACGTTATCATCAGATAGCAGTTATGTAAAAATGTAAAATATTTTAGTTTTTGTACAATTATTGATAAATACTAGTCTACGATAGTGAACATCAAGTAAAAAAATTATTTACGGGTTTAGGTAGATAGTTATTATTGAGTATCACAAATTACATTTTTTGTGATCAAAAAAATATAAATACCTATGAAAATGTTTTTATTTGTTATCTGTTAATTTTTAATGTAATTTTGGCTAGACTAGTTTTGTTACCATCTCTATTATATTTTAATTTAAATATATTTTTTTTTTGCACATTGGTATGTCAAAATACCTACATACATAATATTATGAAATATAAAATAATAAACACAGTAGGGAATTGTGGAAAACTCTGTAGTATGAAAAAATGTAGACAAATACATGTAAACAATATGATATTATTTAATAAGTTAACTTTAAGTATAATGTAAGTAACAAATAATTACCGATGTAAACAATTAATGAAGTAATTTCGAAGCACACTACTATACGATTAAAAAATATTGATTAAGTACTTCTAATCCTGAAACGAGATCTCTTAAACTATGACTAAACATAATATATTCACGTTTAAAATCATTTCCGTTAATATCTTTTAACCAATTTGAAATATTATGGAAACTATCTTCTGGAATAGATTTATTGTTTTTTTTCATATTCATCAGTCGTTCAGGAGACAAAAGAGATAAATCTTTAAGTATTTCTCTGGCACCACTAAATCTAGAATTAATTGATGAAATTATTTGATCCAATACTTTAAAGTATGTATTTGTTCTATATCTATCACATGCAGAAACAGATACTTCATCATAAATATTTTCACCAAGCACCCTTTTTTATTTCTTGGTCTAGTTTCTTTAAAACTTAACTCTGACATGTTATGTTTTGCAGCAAAACGTTTTGCTTCATTTACTGTTAGTTCAAATTCTGCATCACAGCGCATAGAGGTTAATTTTTCTTTTGATGCATCAACCAAATTTAATACCTGAATAAAATCTATTGATTTACTTTGTAAGTAATTGGATAAAGGTGTGGTTATTGTAAATATATTTTTATTTAAGATCATTGTGAGTATAAATTCAAATGTGATTACTGATGTTAAAAGACTCATTCATTTGTTTCAATCATTGTCATATACTAACCTTTTTAATGTTTCTAATATTGCTCCAAATCTTTCAAATCGAACAGTTATAACCCTTCTATGTGAAGTCCACCTAGTGTCGGAAAATCATTTTAGCCGGCGTGTTCTATCACCTGGATATAACTGCTGTAATCAAGGGCGCCCATAATAAAATTCTCAAGGGGGGGACAACATTTTATTTTATCAATCTATTTATAAATAGGAATGACCACAAGGTAGGAAGGCCAGGAAGGGGTTTACAATTTTACATTATACTATTACATAACATAGGTACATCAAACTGAAGGATTATAAAATAATAATTATTTAACCAATATTTTAAGAATTGATAACTATTCATAGAATAGAAACGAAACAGCGTGTTGTTATTTATAGCTGATAACCCAATTTGCCAAACTGAATAAACCGAATTTTCATAAAAAAATTATAGATTTTCATAATATATAAAAATAAATTTTTAAATTCTGTTTAAATAAATAAGTAGATACTGATCACAGTAAACAATTTTTCAAGATTTTCGACATTTTCCAGGGGGGACATGTCCCTCCCTTGCCCCCCCCCCCCCATATGGGCGCCCTTGTTGACATTCGATGAAAATGGCAGTTCTTTTTCTTGTCCGAAAAAACGAAACTAATGCTAGAACTTCACCAAAAAAATGTTTCGTTACTTCACAACAATCACAAGTATTTACAACAACCAAGTTCAGTAGATGTGCGAAGCACCTTACATATTATATAGTGTTTGATATCAATAACATCGATGACTGATGGTGTTTCCACCGTCCGCCTGAGCATTACGATGACAACGCACAGGACCGATCATCCGTGAAATCGATGCGTCGCCGTCGTTCTTGTCACTTGTCATCCCGACGCCATTTAATTATTATATTTTTTTTTATTCGTGTACCCGGTGTACATAGTACATTAATATTTTTTTTGCTGTTCGTATATTTTACACAGTACACACGGTGTGTACTATAATATAGTGTCAATGCGATTCTGCTGTTATATTATATTCGGTTCGATATTCTTATACGCGGTTCGGTTATTATATTATTACACGCCGGATGTAGTTTAACGCGTTTGAACTTACATTTTATTATAATACCTATATTATAATATGGTGTGATATGGCTCAACGGTGATTCAATTTGATGCGTTTCGGTTGTTCTTTCCTGTCGCTGGTCAGGTCAGATTTATTTAAATATTTGTTATGTATAATTTTTATTATGTTATTAAATCACAAAAAATGTACCTATTAGTTTTTAAGATCAATATATTATATAACATTAGAGTGAGTCGACCTAGTAAGGACTAATTGTATTTTTATTATTTTATATATGTGTATACGGAATACAGTCCATTATTATTAAAATATTATATTGCACGTATTATATTATTCAAATTAGACAACGTATAAAACCGCCGTGAAGTTGAAAAAAATGAAGCTAAATGTTTTTATATATTGAGGTATTACTTGATTATTTTAATTTATATTTCCCAAGTCCAGTGAAAACTGGTAACCACGGAACGATATACATATTGCATAATACAGATCTGCCGTGTACTGTGTAGTATGTTTAAATATTTATACTCGTATATATATAATTGATAATTCTTATTATTATTTGAAATTTTGAAACGACTATACGAGCTGCTCAGACGTAATAAGCAATAACTTGTTAGTAATATATATACGCTATATTGCAATGATTGCATTGATTGTAGCTAATAGCTATTCGTATGTGTATTGTACATAGAAAGAACTTACAAAGTTACAAATAACACGTAGTCAGGGCCGTCGTTACGATTTGCAAGGCCTTAGGAAATATCTAAATTACGAAATGTGAGGCCCTTTAATTTATTGTAGGATAAAACCAATAAAATTGCCTATCAATAATAGTAATAATACTATGGAAATCAAAAGCGTGAATAGCGTTTAACATTTAAGGAGCATGATAGCCCTCTGACTATTTACCTACGTTTATATGACCAAAAATGTGTAATTATACCTAATATCTTTGTAGAATTAAATCCAACAAATAATTACTCAAAATTGATTATGGTAAGTCAGTTAGGACATCTTCTTTCGTGTATGAATAAAAAAAATAATTTATATTATACCACAATAAACAAATATAAAAAATATATATAAAGCTATTCTATAGCTAATAGCTATTAATATCTACGTGATCGCACCTTATTTATCAGAATATGACATACAAATCATATATAATTATATCGGGTCGCACAACTCGCACACGACGCAACAATAAAGTGAATAAAAGTATTCAATTGAATAAGAACACGAGCAATAAAAACGCGAACTTAGCGTGCATGACAAACCACGTGTTTGTCAGGTGTCACCGGACATAAGAACCCGGACACACGGGTACAATGCGTAAAGCTTATACCTCGGAAACAACACACGTCAACCGGGTTTGACGAAAGAGTGAAGTAGGCGCGACAAAGTTGACGCGACGATCACACCTTGACCATTCGGGAGGGAAAAATAAACAAGTGTGTGATGACCGGACTGTCACTTGCGTTGCGATGGCCTTTGACCCGGCCAAAACGCGTCAAGAGGATCTCGGTGTTCGAACAGTATTATTATGAATAATATTTTGTTATGAAGTGCGAATTGCGAGACCCCTACAAGCGCGAGGCTCTAGGCACATGCCAGCGATGCCTACCCTTAACGACGGCCCTGCACGTAGTATAATAACATTTACAAATTTAATTTTAGTAACTCGTATAATTCTTAACAAAAAATATCACCCACACCCACCCCGTTTTCAAGTGGGGCCTAGGCCCCATTTGTGTCTTGTCTGCACGCCAATGGACGTGACTGTATATACGTTACAGCCGTTACACTTTTGATTCCAAGTAGTAATGTACTATGGAATACTCTGCAGTATCAACCCGTCCAGTTTTTCTGTTAGATATTTACTCACCTACATAACAGGACCCACCGGCCATCGGCCACCACCCACCCATTTAAAAGGGGTGGCGGTCGCCACCCCTACTATACAGTGGCGTAATTGAGAATGTTTTATGGGGGGGGGGGATCAAAATAAATTTCTATGGCAAACTTGTGGAGGGCTTTTTTGCATATGTATAAGACAATATATAAATACAGCTCAAGGGGGGGATCTATCCCCCATATCCCCCCCCGTAATTACGCCCCTGCTACTATATAGGTTCGGCGCCACTGAATTTGTACACATAATATGATGGTCAAATTACCTATATATTTAATATTATCTATATATGCATGTATAGTCATTACTCATTAGTCATATACTCATACATAACTCATATAGACAAAACCTATTTATCAAAGAAAAAATCTGAAAAATTTGGTTCAATAGATACTATTATTTGATAAAAACTTATTCCTTACGATTAGAAATTAATATTAGACTCCGTAATGGGTAATGATTAAAATAATAATTATATTGCATATTATATATTATATACGGGGTGTTTCACGATGAACTGACACTTTTGAACTTAACTTATGTGTGTAATTGTCAATTCATCGTGAAACACCCTGTGTATATATACTTATTAAATACACCACTATATTAATAATATTTATCTGCATAAAAGATTAACGCCCAAACAAAAGTGCTTCCTTGGGCGATCTGACCATAATATATAACCCAAAAAATGTGACCGCGCGCGCGCGTGTGTATGTGCTAGACAGAGACAACAATCGCGCGTTCAGCATCCTCTTAAGTACTTACGCGTAGACACGGCTGAGTCGTCTGACTATTATTACATTCGATGCGAATTAGTGGTACATTATTGTATATTTTTATAATTATAAACGTCTAGCACGTTTTTCGTGCGGCCTGAGCGATTATTATAATATATACAAAATGCATGGAAACATATTATTATATACACCAGAGTTACACAGAACATTGAATACAACTACAATGAGATCGTACTTATTTCTCAATACGACCTACGACCATTGTATTAATGCGGTTTATTTTATTCCGTCGTATTTCGCTGTCCATTCTTCCTTTGCGGAGATGACATTTATTTTCTCGATTTTTTGGAATAGTATTCAGCTTTTAAAATGTATCCTGCTCGGTGCTCCATTCAACATCATAATACACGAACCTTGTCGGTCGGATTAAAATAAACAAAACTCGAACAGTCTGTAGTGCGTATTGTGTATTACTACAATAGTCAATAAATCCTGTATGCGTATGCCAAAAAATTGACCAGAGTACCTGCCTAACTGCCTATGTATATACTTATTATTAACAACTGCAGTGGCGGCTCGTGGCTTGAACGACGGGACGATCTACGGCACCCCCTACTAAAATTAATTAAAAGAAGAAAATTAATTTATTTTTTTAATTCTATATTTTTTAAAAAATAATTTTTATTAAGACTGCAATTTTTAAATTTCTAGTATATTTTGTCGTATGCGAACATTAAATTTGTTTCCCTTAGATACCAGGAGCATATGGGTACGCTGGTACGCATGCACACACGAGCAGTGTCTGGACTCTGGATGACCGGCAGCGTCGTCCAGACGTAATTCTGAATACGTACATTATAAGTATACCCTATGTGCATAAAGGTGATTTTAACATCTCAGAGACTGTATTTTTATGTCTCAAATATGACATCACATAACTACTACTATGTGATTTCCAATAGATGTTTAAAAAAAATATGTTAATCATTACATTCTCCGAGATGTCACAAAGTGATTTCTATGCGATATAAATTTGTAATAACATATAGAAATAAATATTCGACTACTATGAGTATTATTGTATGCGAAGTCGTATCGATTACTCATTTATAGCAATAATGCATTTATTCGAATGCAATATTTTAAAGATAACTTAATATTTCATCCATATGATATAGGTGTTTTCCCAGTTCACCGATACTCAATATATAAATAAAGATTTTTTTTCATATATATGAACATACAAGCTTTATAAAATAAACTTGGGTTTTCGTTAGAAAACCCTGTTATTGGTGAGCTGGGAAGAAACAATGAGATAAATAGATAATCGCATCATAATCTAAAAATAAAAATTATAAAAACCACAATTGATTAGAGTCAACCGATGGCACTGCAATATTGTGTGCGTGCGGACGCGGGTACGTTTAAGCTGCGATCTTATTGCGGGATTTGAACGACCGGCAGCGTCGTCCATACAGTAAAATGTAATATTAGTGTTTATTTTTAAAATTAACTGTATACGCTCGTCGTTGTCGGTTGCTAATCGCTATTGTTATTGTCGATTATTATCTTTAAACATTTTTATTATTTTAAACACAATATATTACAATATACTAATAATATTATTGTCATCTATAATCTATATTATTATAAATTATAATAAATAATAATCGAAGTCTCATAAATGATAATCGTGTCATTGTACAATATTGTACATGCATGTACATTTGAACTGCGGTCTTATACGCGTTTTTGACGACTGGTAGCGTCGTCCGTGATATAATTTATTATAGGTATATTATTATTTCATATTATTATAATATTATTTTAATTTCTATTTTCTACTGCGGCCTGCGACTAAGTCATTGAACATTTTTCATCTACAAAAAACAGGCGCATGGATTTTATTCATAAAATAACTCCATAAATTAGTTATTTTTATATTATATATTAATATACCATAATGATTTGAATGATTTGATGAATAAAATAATAAGGCTTATAGTAATGACTAATGTGTATTCTGTTTCATTTTATTATTTTCGTTATACTTAATTTGACAATTTGTTATATCTATGACTAGGGGCATTAATGTATTATATTTAAAGTCGCACCACCATCACCAGCACCCACGAGCCGCAACTGTACGTAGGTATAAGGTATAATATACTATGTATATACAAGAAAAAGAATTATAAGGTGGCAATAAATAGATAGTTGACGAACTTTAGAAACTTATCTGCGTTTAATGCGTTAAATTTGACTTGAGTTGGAGACAATACTATCCTATAAAATAGAACCATACTCGAGATTCTAACAAGTGCGCGATATAAGGGTTTTTAGGGTTTGAAGACACTTGGAGTCACTTGAAATTCGTCAAATAAAATAATTTTGTTGATATTATTATAAATTATAATTGTTTTTACCATTACCTATACTATGTATATTTTGGTACAGGGTCATAACCAGCAATGCCGATTAATGTGTCAAGTGTCAACTAATGTGTCGTGTGATGGAAATTCAAAAACAACCATGTACCAGTTACTTATCAGTTATCACCCAATCACAGTGTAATTACACACGCACAAAACGTTGATGAGGTACACTTGACCGTCTTGACCTCTTAATGCACAGCAGATCATTAAAATACTATTTTACTTTCTTTTTACTTGTTATTAATGTAACATGGTATGTAAGCATAATACACACGCGCACACAACTCTAAAGTGACAAAGTAAATAAACAACAATATTTTACATTTTTATGTGTGCAAAAATACAGCATAAAAGAGAAATCCTAAGAAAATATATATATTAAAAATGAACATTCAAGAAACAGTCAAATTTATTTACATGAAATTAGATCAGAATTATACAAAAATATTTATATAATGTTTTGTAGAAAAATAAAGTATGTATTTACAATCAGTGTTCAGTAATTGAGTACTTATAAGAATTATTAACATTAAAAAAAAAAACAAATAAGTACAACAATACAAATTATAAAATTTATCTAATGGTCAAAAAACATTTTAACAATAACCATTACATAAATGTTTTTTAATGTATTTTTTTTATTTTTTTTATGTATTTTTTATTTTTTTATTTTTTTTATGTATTTTTAATTTTTTTTATGTTTTTTTATTTAAGGTAACAAGTAAAGTTTCAATTATTTAAATAATTATACAAAAACAAAACATGGCTAGGAATTATTTCGAGGTCTACGTTCATAGTCTCTCCTGTACTCTGATACAGCAGGATCATGCCAATCAGCAGAAACACCATATTGAGTAAAACTCATGTATGATGCAGAACATGAACGGCCATACAAATTAGAATTTAGAATTCATGAGCATAGAAACTAGCTGCTCGACTAGCTCGTCTATATGCAGCACAGGCTTGCTGTTGATATCTGCAGAAAACAAAAATTGCAATTGATGATAACTTATAAGTTATATTATCATACTTTTGTCATGGATAATATTATATCTAAACATATTATTATAGGCAATACAAACCTAATTTTGCCATACGTTCGCATATAGAATCGATCTCCCTTTCTATTTCCCTGAATGCAGGACGACTACAATAACTATTATCATATGTTTCACGCCGGGAGTTTGAGTTTCGACTTGATAAAAACTTGAACAGTGTAATACATAATAACCTATAAAAAAAAATATATAACAAAAATTTATTGTTAATTTATGAAAATCAGTAACCTTCTATTTTCATTTCGAATATCGCTTCGATTATCACTCCGAGAATAGGGTGTACTCCTATTTCTACGATGTTTGTAATTTTTAACACATCGATTACTGCTTTTATCATAATATGACCTTGTATCATTGGAGGAATTACTAATACTTGGAGGCGTAGTTGGAATAGAATTTGGAGTGGTTAACAAAATGTCTGGATTACTATTTGTAGTTTTTTGTTTTTTGTTTATTTTTTCTAATTCATCAGTATCACGTGATTTTCGTTTTAATGACCGAGAATAGGATGTACTCCTATTTCTATAATGTTTGTAATTTGTATCATATCGATTACTGCTTTGATCATATGACCTTGTAGTAGTTTGAATAGAATTTGAAGTGGTTAACAAAACGCCTGGATTACTATTTGTAGTTTTTTGTTTTTTGTTTATTTTTTGTAATTCATCACTATCAAGTGATTTTCGTTTTAATGACCAAGAATAGGGTATACTCCTATTTCTATGATGTTTGTAATTTGTATCATATCGATTACTGCTTTGATCACATGACCTTGTAGTAGTTGGAATAGAATTTTGAATGGTTAACAAAACGCCTGGATTACTATTTGTAGTTTTTTGTTTTTTGTTTATTTTTTCTAATTCATCACTATCACGTGATTTTCGTTTTAATGATGTTAATGAAACTTCAGATTCCATCTATTAAATTTAAATTTTTGTATTTAACAATAATTTTTAATTTCATAAAAAGAAAGTATTAATAATCAACTAATCTAAATTAAAAACTTACATTTTGTTGGAGTTTTTTATCTTCTTTGGATTTATCTCTTACTTTGTCTTTATTTTCATTTCTATCTTTTACTTTATTATTTTTTTCAAGTTTTTCAGTTGTATGTAACCCTCTGTTATGTGTATACCTATATATGTTATTGTACGATATTATGTTATCAGTGATTATCTAGATATTATGTGCGTTAATAATAAATAAACCAGTCGTACTTTGTCAATGCGTGCGATATATTGTGTCCTCGGCTTTCCAGTAATAATACGTAACACCCTCGTCGATAAATTTTTAACAGTATTTTAGAACCAAATTCAGTAAACTTTGAGATGAAAAACCGCAAATTACTGTTAAAATGTAATGATTAAAATTTAGTATTAATCCAAACTATTAGTAATTGATAAAATAAATATATTAAACCTTTCCCATTCTCTTATTTTATACTTATAATCTTCTAAGCATTTACTAATATGTAAACCTATTTCTATTAAACATTCTTGCATATAATTTACACAACGTAATTCATTTTTTTTCTCTTCTGGATCATCTAAAGCAGTGGCGTGTCCAGAACTTTTTTTGTGGATGGGCCACAAAAGTTAAGTTCAGAATAGTTTTACTATCCCTCCTCACATTATAATTTGATCTATTTAAGTTTTAGTATTTTTATTCTAAATGACTAATTTTAATATTTTTATAATAAATGGTAGCTTACCTTTTATTAATACATAAACTTTTATTTAAATATTTAAATCTTTCATATTTATTGAAATACCTAATCTAATCAAAACCAATTTTTTTCTAACTAACCATTGAGCATCGAACTTATACTAGTCTAGTACTTATATAAAAATGTGGGTGGGCACTTGCCTACCAGGCCCACCCCCTAAACACGCCACTGATCTAAAGCTTTTAATACTTTCTTCACTGGCCTCATTTTTTCTTTACACTGTTAAAAAAAAATAGGTACATCATAATGTTTAGTTCACTAAATATTGATTACAACTTTAATTTTTTTTTTTGTATACTGATAAAATATTATTTACATTTACAAAATTTACATATTATAAATTAAATTATATATTATATATTCCTTTTTTTTTCTTTGTAAATCACTGCATGGGGGCCGAACCGTTTTCACATTGCTTAGCACTAATATAATAATATATAAAAATTAAAAATGTAATAAAAAAAATATCCTTGTACCCTTTCATGTATACTATTGAATATACCTAGATAGGTATTATTATTTATTTATTTGTTTATAAGATAAACGCCAATCGGCTTTTACAATGGTAATAACAATGTAGAAGTAACCATAAGCGTGACTAGACTTCATCCGCAGTGGCAGCCTAGCTAATGACCGGCGCCACTTAATGAATTGAAAAATGCCTCATACCCATCTTAAATTTCTGTGGTGGGAAGGGGGTAGCTCCACTAATTTAATATTTTAAAAAAAGTCTGTATTATCTATTTACAATATTAATAATATACCATATATTCAGTACTTTATAATATATATATATATATATATATATATTACCTTATAATATATTATTATACTATACTATAACATTACCTATATTATAACCTTTATAATATAATTAGAATAATTAGATAATAAACAAAATATATGATTTTTAAGTGTATAGAATAACAACATTTTTTAAATAGTAAGTATATACCTAATGAGTTTAATAATAAGAACATTGAACAACACATAATATTAATAATAATATAACCAACACGTACCTATATCAAAGAATAAGTCTTCTTTTTGTAGGATGTATTTAATTATATTATTATAATAGTTGGCGGATACCCATATTTTATTATTCCGATTTCCGATAAGAATCTTAAATGAATGAAGACATCAATTCGACAATGCAATAAATTATTATTATAACAAAATAAACAATGCATGAAATTTTTTTTCTAAATAAAAATTGTAAACCACTAGATTTAAAACTCGGTTGTCTAGTCTTTCGAAAATTGCAGGGGCAGCCCAGGCACCCTAGGCTGCCACCGTAGACACGCCTATGGAAGTAACAAATATTAAGCAAGAAAAATGGAGTATAAAAATAATAGTGTAGCGTAGTGACATATAAAACAACAAGAAAATTATTAGAGTAAACATCATAATAGAGTATATACTAAAAAGAATTATATTAATTATTAATTTATACTAATAAATTTAGTATAGATATTGGTATACTCTAGTCTCTCAAATCTCTGCAGATAATAGTAATATAATTATGGAGCTAAAATTGTATTTTAGCCTTATAAGTTATAATATAGAGCCGAGTTATATGAAAAATTGATTAATACCTACAATGGTTCAATACAATTGAATGGACCAATCATGGGCCACTAAATCATGTAAATCATTATTAATCCGTTAAATGTTTAGATTGTTTATTCAACCAGACATAAGTACATAATAATATTTATAAGTTATACAAAAGATCTTTGATATATTAGATACAATTTTATGTACTATAGCCTATAGGTACCCCTATCCGTATATAATATTATATTTGATAATAATAAGCAAAAATAACAGATTATAAAATGACATAATGATTTTTTGTTAATTGATAGATAATAACAAGATTTGAAAAGTATCAATAAATATATACTACCGATCAAAATATTATATAGGCTTACATTAATTGTATACCCTAATACCCTATTTTATACTTGAAGATTAATACAAAAATGTATAGTATACCTATTACTAATTAAATGATAATTTTCAAGCTGATAAATATAAATTGCGAAAAACAGGAGATTTTTGAATTGTATATAATAAATTAAACCATAAATAAGATTCTTCATAAATATCTTGTTTTTTTTTTTAAATAAAGTTGATTAATATAATTTTAAATTTTAAATAATTCAAATAAATTTTTAATAAAGAGTTTAAATAGGAACTTATACATTTTATATTGAGTATTCATTGTAAATGAAAATTCAAAAATTATATTTAAACATATAAAACATAGGTCCAATACAAATGCATAATACTCAATTTGATAAAAATTAATTTTTCTTTTTAAAAACAAAAGGAAATTTTATTATATTTATCAAAAATATAAATATTCAATTTATTTTGTAACATTATAACATTTCATAATAATTTATTGGAATGTTCAGTAAGAAAATTAGTTAAAACTTATTTGGTAGATCCACTTACTACCTATATACTAGTGCTGAGCATTATTTTGACCAATCCGGATTACGGATTACAATTATTTAATCCGGATTTCGGATCAATCCGTTTTATCCGGATTCACGGATCCAATCCGTCGATTCGGATTTCGGATCCAATCCGTCGATTCGGATTCACGGATCCAATCCGTCAATTCGGATTTCGACAAAATTGATTTTGATTTTTTTATATGGTTGTAACTCAATGTAAATACTTTAAATTTTCACTAAATGTTTATATTAGTGTTGAGTTTTTTAAATTTTAAATTTAATTTTTCTAAGTATTTTTTTTTTTTTGAATAAACCGGATTTATATCATAATCCGGATTGGGTATTTTAATCCGGATTGAACGGATTGTTACTTTTGTTTCAATCCGGATCAATCCGAATCGGTAATCCGGATATGGATTGATCCGGATTTTGTGCTCAGCACTACTATATACCTCGCTATATACTTTATGCATTTACCTAAATTTAGTAAACGCTCAATTATCAATTGAATATTTATATAAATATCTGCTAATTTATACCTATTGGGTATTATTTACATACCTACTAAGTTGTGAACTGCTGTTCAATACCTACCTATTAGCTCTATTCTTTAGAACATACAATTTGCTATATTATATATTTATAAGATGGAGACAACACAAAAAACTATGCAGGTTGCGAGTATAGCGTAGTTCTATAAAATAATATTCCTATTTTAATTATACTGGGAAAAACTTTAAGTAGGTATGTGCTTCAATTTGTTTAAAATTTAATAAAATCCACTACTAATAGTGTTAGTTGGTCTACAAACGTAATAATATATTATATGGTTTGATTAGATTAAAAATCAAATTGCTTTTACACAAGGTGGTACAATATGAGGTATTTTTATATAATATTACCAAATTGAGGTAAACTTTAATTTGATTAATAAAGGTTAGGTAGGTTATAATGTTTAGTAAGTATATTAGTATATAGTGTTAGCTGAATGACACTATCCAATCGATATTCAAAAATGATATGTAATAAATATATTTTAAGCAATTACACATGACCTCGGTATTAGTTAATACAGCACACCAGACAATAATGAAAGAAACATAATAAAATCTTAGTCACAGGGATCTTTTTGTGGCCGCAGAGGCGGAACTTAGATTTTCTACGCCCGGGAAAAATATTAAAATTATGCCCAAACTGTTATATAGACCAAGACTGAAATAACCTTCCCTACAATTGTTTTTTAATAATTGGAATTCAAATGACAAAAATACTACGTATACTTATTGACACACATAATAATGTTAACTAATAAAGTTAAAAATATCAAGCTACTTAGCTACAAGCTTATATTTTTTATTCTATTGTGAAATTTGGAATTTAATATAAAATAGAGTATTATATTGTTTAGACTAGGCCACTCGTCAGTTGTGTGCCCGTGGCGGTTGCACACCTTGCCTATACCCAGTATTTACGCCAATGAGCATCAATACATGCCTAGTTTCACTCAGAATCTTAATTATTATAGTATTAGTATATACCTATACCAGTATACTACGTATACCTACTTAAACGAATCTAATCATAATCTTACCGTTAATTGGAATGTCTCCGATCGATAACAAAATGGTAGCAAAATGGTGAATCCCAAATTTTATTATACAATATTATTATAACAGAATACAACGACCATGTAAAATAATAATCTATTTTCCATGACAACGACATAAGTATTAAGTAATATAAATGAGATTAATTTTGTACTATAATCGATTACAATATATATATATATATATATTTTATTTTTTATTACCAAAATATTTTTTAAAAAAATCATCTTCAGAACTCCATAATATACTTATAGTCTAATTCAGTTAAGTTTTAATTGAGAGTTATAAATTCTGCAATATAGTAATAATTATTATAATAAATAATAATAATACATATATGTATCTTAAAAAGTACCTTATATACTTCTGTTAAGATACACAAAAAACAAGAAAAACATTTATTTTAAATAGTCTGGTGAATAAAAATAATATTTTAATAGAACAATTAATTAGTAAATAAATAATTTTATAATTGTTCTAATTCAAAGAAGATTCATACTATACAGTCAGTATTCAAAATTATTAATTTAGGATGCTCGTAGACTGTGATTGCTTATAGCTTGTTTTTATAAGCATATACAGTGGCGTATCCATGCAGGATTTTTTTTAGGGAGGGGTTTTTTTTTAGTAATAAAATAAAATAAATCTACAACCGTATTGAAATAATAAAATAATTGAATGATAATGATTATTATCACCAGTGCAGTCGATAACGTGAATACAGCATAACAGAATATACATTTCACCACGAATAAATGATTGTATTTTTATATTATAAAAATTATATTTTTGATAAAAATACGGCCGAAGGGGGGGTTTCAACCCCCAAAACCCCCCCTGGCTATACGCCACTGAGTAAGTCACTAATGGATGTGTCAAATTTGAATGTAATGACAGGTATCATTGTATAAGAAAACGATTTTGTACGGAAATGATTTGTCAGTCAATGATAATTAGTAGGATATATTATATTAATATTATTACCTATATTTAAATTGTAATTGATCGTTATTTTACGCGATTTCGTAAAAAATTTAATTTTTTACGCTCATAAAATTTTTTCTATGTTGACGCAGGAATTTTTTTTACTGGAGAAAAAGTTATGGAGAATCTTATGTTGTTTTTTAACCTTAGGTATAAATAACAAAAATTTAATGAATTTTCAACTTCAAGATTCCTTGCAAATTTTTGCAATTTTAACATATTTCGTAAACATTTAAACTTTAAATGCATATAAACAAAAATTGTGACTAACGATTTTTGATTTATTTTTACTACGATAGGTACAACTTATAATAAACCTTGAATTAAATTTTAAAAATTTTTTGGAAAACCAAATTTTTTTTTCGACATTTTAAGAAAAAAAATTTAGAAAAATCAAAACTTTCAATAGTCTGCAAATAGCTTAAAAAAAATTAAAATATTTTGATAATTTAATCATAAATATATAACGCTTATTTAAACATTTGGTGAAAATTTCAAGTATTTATAATGATTTGTTTTTGAGTTACAGCAAAACCAAAAATCGATTTTGTCGAAAAGTGGTTATGCGTAAAAATTCCCGTTTTTCCGTTACTTTTTCAGAGTTTTTCCTGACGCTTTGAAAACTTCTGGAATTTTTTTACTTTTGATCCCCCAAAGTACCAACAAGATAAATTTTATTTTTCAAAGAGGGGCTGAAATCAAAAATCAAAGCATTATTATTTATTTCTATTCCACAACGTGATGACAGATACAAAAAAAAAACACTTATCATTGTAAAATCAATACATTCATCACTCTGTTCAGAATCTAAAAGGTGAAATAAACATTGTAGGTAATCATAAACAGATACATCACAGTGAAATAAAAATAAAAATAAATAGTTAATGCATTAATATAATTATTATAATAATTATATCAGGATGGTAGATACCACTACACCAGACGGTAATGATAATTGATCGCAAAAAATGAAAAGCTATTCGCTACACGCGTTGACTGCAAAACAAATTATATTATTATTTTTATATTTCTTATAGTTGTATCATTATTATATTATTAGGTATTAATATTATTGTTGACTGTTGAATGAATATTGTAGTTTCGTTTAACGGAAGTCAACGTTATCGGTTTTAGCCAATCCGTGGCGGTAATGCTAATTTTAATTATTATCATTATCGTAGAACGAACCGGTTTCGATAAAATAAGGCCTTGGCGCTTGCGCCACTGTACTTGGCAGTTGCCAGTTGATGTCTCAGATCTGAAAACCTCAGTAGTCAGCACGATTAAAGATACATCTTAAATCAGTTAAATCTTTAATCGTGGTAGTCAGTACGAGTAGTGAGTACAGTACATCACTACTCACTATAAAAATATATAATGCTACTCACTAGTTCTCTGCTCAACTGTTAAACTGAGTCAGTTGTCTCACTAGTCACTACCACGAATAAAGATATACCTAACCTAACCTGGGTATATCTTTATTCGTGGTCACTACTCGCTACCTAGTATTTAGTGATTTTAGTATTTTATTCGCTCATTGGAGCGCCATTTGACAGTAAATATTTTCAATAATTTCATAAAATCCTTTTCCGTTCTTCAAAATAATACTATTTTTTTTATACAAATGCAGTAATTAATATAGATGAACAGGCAAACATTACGTTAATAATAAAATATCATATATAATAATTAATAACTTGTAAATTGTAAATTTAGAAAAAAAATTACAATTTTAAGTGGATTTAATTCCTACAAAGTATAGTAAAAATTATCACCTTTATTATAATAGTTTCATTTCATCAATTATGACATAATATATTTTACTATTTTTAAGATTGCATAGCATTTGAAATACAAACGTACTATTTTTAATTCAAAAATATGAGTGTGGCGTCTTCTTAAAAAAAACTGTTCCATAACATGAAATTATAATTTGTAGTAAATCCTTATGTAGTAATTATTTGTAATTATAATCAATGTTATTAGGTATCATTTAATATTTTTATGTTATTGCACAAAATGTTAAATCTTATTTTTGGTTTATAATGACTGAATGACGATTTATAGGATATATCTAGTACCTATTTTTAAAATTGTATAAAGTAGGTAACTATTTAAGATTTTTGCTGTATTGAAGTCCCTTTACGCTTTTACAGTTTTACGGTATATAGTAATCATAGAGTATACTCTATGATAGTAATAATTAGGGATGTGCTGAACTAGGAATATTGGAAAAACCGAATACCGAATATTTTGTTTTCTACACCTACAAATACCGCCGAATAGCCGAATATAAATTAATCCCAAAATATTGACCGAATAGGCCGGATACCGAATAACTACCGAATATTCGGTCCTTCCCTAGTAATAATAACAAAGTTATGAAGTTTAAATATAGATTGTCTAAACGATGGTATAATCACAGAATAGTTAAAATCTTTATTATTTTTAATCTATTCTGTGGTATTTTATAATAATATAACAGTTGCGAGTTTGCAACTCAAACGTCAGAAACAGAACCAGACAAATTTAATGTATAATATAATCTTTAATCATCACAAAATTACATAACAAATAACTAAAACAATAATATAATAATAATAATATTATTATACCTATCTATGAATATGACTGAAGTGTATACTAGTAGTCAGTAGACTTAGTAGTGAGTAGAGAGTAAACCACTAGAGTCTAGAGTCTAGACTTTAGAATGATCCCGATTTTTTATTTCTATATGAGCATAGTCATCAGTGAACCAGTAGATAGCGTTACGGTTGTGTGTGTTTAAAGTCAATGGTTTACTCCATGAGCTGCCCAACGGTTTTTTTCGACCAGCTGCAAAATTGAAAATTTATCGTTATTTGGGTTTTACTGATTTCAGTGATTTCAGAGTTTTAGACATTTCACTTTTCAGTTGACAGTAGTAATATAATATAATAGAATATACTGTTGTACTCTATGAGGTGGACGACAATTTCGCGATGGAACCGGCAGCCGAATCAATATCGGTGCGATCTATGCGCATTAACGAAGTGCTAAGTGGTCCGACAATTATGGCCACGACAGCTCTAAACAAGGAACTGCTATTCGACGCCATCATATTGCTGTTTGACGAATGCAACAACGAATTTATGAAAAGCGATCCACTGATCACAAATTTCGTGAACAAATGTAAGCACCCCCATACTGTTTGTTGGTAGATTAGAGAGCGTACTATGTAACATCGTCGTATAAATTCCGGCGATTATACTTATGTGTATGTACATCTGTTGATTGACATTATTTTATATTATAGTTAAAATGGCGATACCTGAGTTGAAATCTCTCAGAGTCAATCGTTTGGATTTTGAATCTAAACAAGTGATCGGTAAAGGGCATTTCGGAGACGTAGAATTAGTGGTAGAAAAACATACCAAGGATATTTTTGCAATGAAAGTGCTGAAAAAGGATAATTTGTTAAATCACAGAGATGTAATTAAAATAACTATTACTTAGTGAATAGTGATACTTATATTATATTATATTAAAATGTCTAATGATTTATTATTTTAGATTGCTTTTTTCGAGTACGAAAGAGATATTATGGCATCATCAAGCTCTCCGTTTTTAACACAATTACATTATGCTTTTCAAGACTTTCAAAATCTTTACTTGGTTATGGACTATCATCCTGGAGGAGATTTTGCAAATTTAATTGATAAATTTAATGGTACATTACCAGAGGAAACAGCCAAGTAATTGTCAAATTGATTAAATCATTTTATTATTAATGTATGTGCTTATAGGTAAGTATTATTTTTCTATAGGTTTTATATCGCTGAACTCTTACTAGCTGTTAAACATCTGCATACAATGGGCTTTGCTCATCGTGACATTAAGCCTGAAAATATGATGTTAGATCGTGTTGGACATCTGAAATTGGTTGATTTTGGTTCTTCAGCAAAACTTAATCGTGATGGAAAAATTTGTGTCCGTATGCCTGTTGGTACTTCTGAGTATCTAGCACCAGAAGTCTTAATAGTAAATATTTATTTTTTAACTTAAAAATATATTATAACTATTGAGTATTCCTGTATAAATTAAATGTAAATGTTTAATAAAAAATTAGTTTTTGAAAAAGATATGAAAGTTTTCATTCTAAATTTGTATATATTGTTTTACACATAGTTTATGCAGTCAAATTCAAAATCAATGGAAGGTTATGGACCCCAATGTGATCTATGGTCTGTTGGCATTGTTGCATATGAGATGGCAACTGGGGATACTCCATTCAATTCCGAACAACAAGCAGTTATTTATTCAAATATATTAAATTTTGACAATATTTTGAAGTATCCTCCTTATTTGAAAGTATCTTCATGTAAGTATTTTAATGTACTTAAAATTAAAATTAATAATTATTTTTTTATCACTTATTAACACTGAAATCAATTGGTTTATAGTGATGAATAATAGATAAAAATATTTTTTGATTCAAAATTTAATTTATTTACAATTTTCAGCTTATAGACAGATGATTGAGTCTTTAGTATGTCATGTAGACAAAAGATTTACTGTTGACATGATGCTAGATTTGGATATTTTTTCAAAAATAAATTTCAATAGCTTACATGACCAGGTACCCCCTTATATTCCATCACTTTCGTCTGATAATGATGTTTCTAATTTTCCAATACATGAACGTGTTCGTCCAGCATTGAATATTAATGATTTTAAAGTAAGTTGTAAATAGCTTTAAATTTAAACTATTTCATAATATTAATTTTTTGTTGTGTAGAAACAAAAACACTTCTCTGGCAGAGATCTTCCATTTATTGGTTTCACATACAGCATGCAAGTGTCAAAACGAAATCAGTCTTATTTTATGACCAATAATCCTGAATTAGAAACATCTATTAGAGTAAAGCGTAAGGAATTAGAAGACGCTCAAGTTTTAATTCAAGCATATGAAGAAAAATTAGCAGAATATGACTCATTATTTGTTGAAAATGACATGAAGATTAAAAAAATGGAAGAAGAAAATGTATTATTACATGTAGATGTGACTTCCTTGAGTAGTGAATTAGGCAGATTAACCAAAATCAGTGAAACTAGTGATACTAGTCATGAAGATATTAATATTACACAAAAAAAACAAGCAGAAATGGTTAAAGTAAGTGATAAGTTTATACATATTTATATATTTATTTTAATAAACAATATTTTCAGAATGAGATTGATAAATGGGAAATTAAAACAATTAATGAGTTATATAATATAGAGGAATTAAAAGTACAAATTGAAGATTTACAAGCCCAGAACACTGAATTACAATCACAGTACAGTTTTAATTTTTAGACTTAAATTAATTAAATATAAATATTTTATTAGTAATATTATTTTTCAGACTATTTAAACACCAAGATGATATTAAAATATATCAAAGCAACGAAGAACAACTTAATAAAAAAGTAATTAAGCTTAAATCAAAATTAAAGCACATGGTTCGTCGATCAAAACAATTGACCGAAGAAAATAGTATTGATAATCATGTTTCTGCATTAATATCTGAAATGAAAATTAAAGAGGATGCATTTGAAGTTGAAAAAAATAAATTAAATACTGATAATCAATGTCTTAAAAAAAAAATTGTTGTCATGGAAAAAGATTTAGATAGTTTAAATTTCAAAGTAAGCATTCCTAATCGCTTAAGTCTAGTAACCATAAGCATTATTTTTGACTACTTATAATTTTGCTTAAATGTATTTTTGTATTCTTAGATATCTCAGTATGCAGAAAAAGAACTTGCTGTATTATCTGAACATAAAAATATTTGTAAGAAAATGGCTTCTGATTTCGAATCAAAATTGAATAGTGTAACACAAGAAAAAGATAATGAAATTGAAAAGTTACATTTGCAAATAGCTCAGCTACAACAACAAAACTGTTGTCTAAACAGCGAATCTTTACTTTCTTTTGAAAAACATGAAACTGCTATCTCTGCAAAAGAAAATGAAAAAGAAGTAAATATTTTTCATTTTTATAATTATATTATCTTAAATTATTTAAAATACTAAGTTGGTGATTGGTGTGGTTTTAAGTTGCTAAAATAATTTTTCATAAACATTTTGGAAATTGAGAAATATTTTTATAATTTAATCATTGATATTTAGCTAATCTTTTTAATAAAGATATATATATATACACAAGATATATACTAACATCATTAATTAATAATTTAACTATAAATTAATTTATTTGTTCTAGTTTGAAACAGAGTTGCAAAATAGAGAACAAGAAATTCGTGATTTAAAATTAGACTTGAGAATACTGCAAAGAAAATATAAAACAATGGAAGATAATATAAGTAGTCTTAGAGTAAGATTAACTTTCAATATTTGTTTAGTGATATTTCATAAGTTTCCTTTGTAAAAAAAAAAATATGTATCAATGTGTATTATATTTTAGGAATATCACAAAGATGCACGAAATAATTTCAAGCAGGAAATTGCTAAATTACAAGAAGAACATAATTTGCAAATTAAAAAAAAAGAAGATGAACTGAAATTATTACAGGATAATATTACAAATCTCAATCAAGCAATAGAATCATTGCAGTTGAAGTATGACAAAGAAGTAGCTGAACACCAAAGGCTAAGTAATGAATTGAATAAGATAAATAATGAATTTAAAGTCCAGATTAGTGAAAAATCTTCTCTTGAAAGACAAGTAAGTTAAATAATCATAAGATACATTGCTTTCTATTAACTAAAAATAAACTTTGCATTTCAGATTCTTGAGTATAAAACTAAATTAAATAAAAGTGAAACAAATATTAAGACATTACAAGAACTAGTTACTGTTCAAGATGAACAACTTGAAAGCTTTGAAGAAACAGTTTTAACTTTTAAAAACAAAGAAAAACAGTTTTTGGAAGATATTAAAACCAAACAGGTGTTTATGTGTTTGTTTTAGATTTCGCTATCATTAATATAATTATATAATATTTCATATTCTAAGTAATAATAATTAATATTAACTTATTAAAAATGTATTTTTTTTTTTTTTATATAGAATGAAATTGATAAAGTAAGAAACGAAGTACGTGAAGCAAAAAAAATGTATAATGAAGAAAAATCATTGAGAATTTTAGCTGAAAGTAGAGGGAAAACATTTGAAAGTGTACAAGATAATGTTAAAGCAGAATTAAAATTATTGACAGATCGAGTTCATGATAAAAACGTAGAAATTGATACAATGAAAAAACAGGTATTTATTTAAGCATTAAATTATTTGGCAATGTTTAATACAGTTCTATGATTTGTGTTATAGTTAGATGAAGTTAACTCTGATTTAAGAGATAAAAGTACAATGTTTTATACATTACAAATTGAATCCGAAAAGGTCATTAAGGAGTTGAATAGAATGAAAGCGGAAATATCTGAAACTATAAGTCAAAAACAGTTATTAAAAGAAGCCAATGTTCGGTTAACTGCTCAGTTAGAAGCTATGGTTGAAGACTCTAATGTTTGTTCAAGATCTAGTTCATTTATCTATTTTGTATTATCCCGCTTATTTATATTAACTTAAAATGTATGTTCTTTTGTATTAGGTTATGCAAAATGTAATTTCAAAATATAAAAATGGTTTAATGGAACAAAAAGTTTACTACGAGGAACGTTTAATAAAGGCAGATGCTACTATTCTCCAACAAACAAAACTTATTGATTTCCTACAAACAAAGTTTGATGATATGACCAAAAAGAAGAGGACATTGGGTGATATGTTGTTCAGTGGTAAAAATAAAGAAAACATTGATCAAAAAGTAAAGTAAATTTTTTATTTCTTTCCTCTTAATTATTATTTTACTAAATGTATAATGAATTTATATAGGAAATTGAATTTCTATTGAATTCTGAAAGGAGTAAATCTAAAGATCTAGCAAATAAACTTTATCAAACTCAAGCTGAACTGAATATGGTGAAAACACAAGGTCCATTGACACCTTTAGTACCCACACGTCTTAATTTTGAATCTAATTCACCTGCCTATAAAAAATTAACTTCCACTACACTATCACAACTTCAGTCATTTCATAAGTAAATTGTTTATTCAAAAATGCTTAAAACTACAACATTATAGTATTTATTATTTTATAAAATTAATTTAGATTTGAAGTGAAGATATGCAAGCGTGATGGATTACAATGTTCACACTGCAAAACTGAAATTATGAGTAGGCAACAAATAAGTCAATGTCAAGAGTGTAGGGTGTCTACACATGTAACATGTTCACATGAGTTATTACCTGATTGCACTTCTATAAAAAAAGAAGAACAAACTACTACGCCTATTCTAAGTGACAGCAAGAAAAAAACCGAGATTGAATCATGGATTACTATTTGGGAGTAAGTGTTTAATTTTTTAATGTTATAAAATTAATTATTTTACAATAAATACTTGTTATTTGATAAGTGTTACTAGTTAAATAATGTTATAATTACAAACTATATAATAATTTTGAAGCAATACTAACACTTGTGTAAAGAGCATATTGCTCATTGTGTTGTTTTATCAGATTATTAAACCTAAATAGTCATAATATGTATTAAGGGAGGAAAATATAGACTCAAATGATAATCAAAAAAGGAATGAGTCTTATAGAATATTATATTTATGGTCTAGTACAGTCACTATGACTGTTTACAAAGAAATCTGTCTTTTATTAGCTGTGTCGTATCTATTAGTATTGAAATGCCCATAAACTGTATTATCTCATTCTATTTAATAACTATACACTTTAACTTCTTCATGTATCTATCTATAATTGCATATGTATATTAGTATTATTTTCTCTTTTTTTTTTGTTATTCTTCTCTTTTTCTTTTCTATCTTTGTAAACCATATTTTAAGTTTTAACCTGTTGTCTATGTAAAAAAAGGCCTAGCCCGTACATTCTAAAAAATAAAAGAGTTTAGCAGAATTTATTGTTGGCTTTGTAACACAATTATCAGATGCCTATTACATAAATTTCTAAAATTTTCCTTTTTAATTATATTTTGTTTCACTCTTGGGTTCTTAAGTATATTGGTAAGACTACAATCTACTTTTAGTTTTTTATTAATCCATTAAAGTGATGTTATTAATAAACATAAAAGTTTTCAATGTTACCACAGTGAGCAAGATTATAAAACCATATTTTTTTATACATAAACCCTGCTAATGAAGTAGCTTTTAATGATTATTATAGATATAAATTTTTCTCTGAAAATATTTATAGCTTTTCTAACTATCTTTATTCTTTTAGCAATACAAAACAGATTTGGGATCGAAAGTATGCAAAATTTGAACAAGGGGTCCTACAAATTCTCAATGACAAACATGATACTCAACCATTCTATACTCTACCATTGATGATGTCATCAAATATTGTTAAAGTTGTTGATGTAGCAGAATCGAATGATTCAACATTTGATAGAAATTCTAATGAAGATTATGATCAGATGTTGAAAATAGAAGTGTACAACTTGAACACTGGATGGATGACCTTATTTTTATACATAATTGTGTCTAGCGTGTCTGAAAAACAGAATTGGTTGAGTATAATTAAAGAGTTCTTAGAAAATTGTGAATGTGTTGCTCAATCACAACAAAATCATGACTACAAAGATAACATATACACCTTCCATAAAGAGAAATTACTTAATATTAACTGCATTCATCAAATATCACAAAGTGTAAGTCTTTAGTATACTTTTATGAATTATAAGTTTTTAACCTGCTATCTTCGCATTCTATAGGTATTCTTATTAGGTGCGGTTGAAGGATTATTTTCAGTCCATATAAAATCTGAGAATGAGCAAGTTAAACATGATCTCGTCTCTATAGTTGGACCAAAATTAGTGAATGACATTGTCTTCTTGCCCAAACTTCAATTAGTTTTAATGATTGCTGGTGAGTGCTTAGTTAACAATTTTATTTTATGTTTTTTCATTAATTGTTGTGTGCATTTATATTATGTTTCACTATATTTCAGGAACCACTAAAGAATTATTGAAATGTAATATGAGGACTGTTGTTCTAAATTCAGAATTAAGTCAAATGTCAAAGCCAGTTATTGAAGTGGTTCGTATTGTAGATGAAATACGTAACAGTCAACCATCTAAGAATAATACGACTATGTCTGAATTGAAAGAAATTAACTGTATCGCCGTTTCTCGCTGTAATGAATTGGTAGTTATAGGATCTGAACATAGTGTTACGTAAGTATTAAAATTATTAACGTGTTATAATATAATCATTAATATAACTTTTGTTATTTCTATAGGGTTTTAAAATGGCAAGATACACAGTTTGTCGTCACTAAAATATTAAAAACCAATGTTCCAACGAATTGCATTTGCTTTACACCCAGTGGAATTATATTTACTACCAATAGCTTTTACAAAATTGATACAGAAAATTTTAGTTGTAAAAGTAAGCAATTTTAAACTTATCTGGTATTTTGAGTAATAAATATTTTTGGTTTTTAGGATTTTTTACAGATTCAATTGCTAAGTCACATGATTATCGACCGATGTTTGTGTGTGAATTGACGAGAAATAAGGAATATCTTTTATGTTACAATGTGTATGGAGTGTTTGTTGACTCTGATGGGAAAAAAACCCGTGGTGGTGAAATGAAGTGGCCATACAGCCCAAATAGTTTTGGTGTGTATAATCCACAAATTTAATATTAATTATTTAGTTAATTTTTAATATTTTGTTTCATTTTTAGCTTTCAAAAAACCATTTTTAATAATTGTATCTGAATCCGAAATATGTGTTATAAAAATTACTCAGTCTTGTTGTGTGGATGAAGACACATGGAGTATCACATCAACTAAACAGCCAAAAGACAAAGCAGTTTTGACCATAAATCGTCCTAAACTTTTAAGTAAATAAAATATTAGTTTGTGTTACTTAAATCTGAACTCTGGAAAATAAGATTTCAATTTTATTGGTTAAATTCTTTTTTTTTAGGAGGTAACGATATATGTTTGACAAACACAAATGATTTCCAAGGTACATGTAGTGTCTTTCAGTTGGATCCATCTAAAATTATTAGAAATTCACTAGCATCAAATGATACTTTAGACACATGTGGCACACAAGATACATGGTAAGTGTTTGTAAAAACATGTTTTAAATTTTAAGTGTACATGCATGACTTAACTTTTTTTTAAATACTCCCAACATAAATTTAATTAAATTCCAAATTGCAGTGATGAATCAGAGTTTAGTTTCACTTCTTCCATGTTGGAAAATTTAGATGAACCAGAAGAAAATCAAAGAAAAGTTTGCTTCAATCCTAATATACAATTTAATAGTAATTAAAAAACTTGTTTTTATAATTATTTAGATAACTGTTTTTAAATCTAGGTTTATTTTTGTATTATTTATTCTATTTACTATTTATAAGTATTCTTTGTTTTATCTTATTAATTAACAAAACTGATTAAGTTTTGTTTCTAAAGTATTTTTCACAATGATAGTGAACCATTTATTTTTTGTTTTTTTTTATATATATGTAACACATATTTAAATTTTTAAGTAAATCACGTTTTTGTAATAAACAAATTAATTCTTTTTAAAAAATGTTGCTGGTCTTTGTTTATTGATCTAATTAGCAATCACTTGAAAAATCCTAATGATATATTGAATCAAATCACTGAATTTTTTGACCTAACAAAATTAACAGTTTTTGAAATAACTTGCACTCTAAACACTAGAAATTAAATTACTTTTCTTATAATATCGATTATTATAATTTAAATATTACAAGATATTACAGAATTAAAAATAAATAGAAAATCAATATTATTATATTTACTTAAATGTAAGTTTATATTTAAATATATTTATTACACAGAATTCAGTAGCATACAACAGAATTAATACTAAATTATTATGTATGAATTTCGAGAACAATAATGATATAATAATTTTTGGTTTAAATACAAATCAAAAACAATACAATACAAAAAATATTTAAATTGTACAAAAGTAAAATTAATTACATATTGAACATTTAATAGCAAAACATTTTATTTTTATTATTAGTTTATGTAATTTTAATATCAGTACTTTAGTACGATCAACAAAAAGTGAGCTGTGATTGCGCCATTTACCTATCTGTTATGTTGTTGGGACTACTTCAATTATTTTGCCACGAAAAATAAACCATGTATCACAGGAGAAAAGAATAAAAATGTATTCCTACATTTAATGAATATTATTAATGTAAAATTATGTACACATTATTGTGTTGATATTTATTTAAGATATATGGTAAGTAAATCGCGATCACTTTTTATTGACTGCACTATAATTGAAAAATATTAATTAATGATTATTTTACTATTAAATGGAATTTGAACTATAATTATTCCCTTCTAAAAGGTATAAAAAATAATAAATTATGTTTTAGACACAAGTTGAGAATGCTATTAATTGTATATAAAGTGTATATTAAAGTTATAAATAGGCATCAATTAATTTTTTACATAATATTATAGTTTAGAATAACAGTGGGTTCACAAAAATAGTATACTAACATGACACAACATGGCAAGTTGTAAGAGTTAAGTGTATAATCAAAATATATCACTAACAAACGGTTTTATTTAGAAAAATAAAATTAAACTTTGTTTTAAAAATTTGTAACATATTTTTAATTATAAGAGAATTACTAAAGTAATTAAAAAGTCTTATGATTTAAATAGGTTAAAAATCAAACAAAACCAAAAAATTTTCACTTATAAATAAACTTTTTAATTGTCCCACCGGTTTTTTTTTTGCTTTTCGTTCTTTTAATGGTCCCGTGTGCACTTTTACCGATGAACTTGATCCAACTGTTTGTTCCCAAGTGTGATCTTCACTGGCTTTAAACTGCAATCATCACAATAAAAGTTAATATATGAAAAAAAGCTTTAATGAATTATAAATAAATATAAATATTTTACTACTCACTTGATTTTGATATTGCATTTTAAATGCTTCTTTCAGTGCTAATAGTCGTCCTGATCCAGGACCACCTTTTGGTGCTGGCGGTGCTGCAGCTGGAGGTTTTGGGCACTGATAGGAACTCGCTGCCTACAATTTATAATTCATTGTGTCAAAATATTATCATATAAAACTCATTGAAATAGAACGTTACTAACGGAAAAATTATTGGAGCCCGATGGTTCCCGATATCCTAGTCCAGCGCCTCCGGCATTCACTGATTTACCCTTTCCGCCTTTGAAACGACTTTTTCTGAACCAAGAGCTCTTGAATAATATGATTGAATAATAAATCAATTATGAATCTTAATAATATTTTAATTTAAGATGCTTCTTTACCTGCATGGCAAGATCCATAAGTGGTTTGGGAACTTCCTGTCCCACACCTTCAAGACTTCGTACCAAGTGGCCAGCAAATTCATGATCTTTTGGCGTGACTAGAGTAAATGCTGTACCTTTTTCTCCCGCTCGACCTAAAATAAACATTTTAATATTAAATAAGTATTTAAATCTGCTAAACAAATAAATTATGAATATCTTACCAGTTCTTCCAATACGATGTGTATGTGTGTCAATATCTCTAGCTATGTCGTAATTCACCACTGTTCTGATATGAGCTATATCTAGACCTCTGGCTAAATACAAAAAACAAAATAATGATCGAAATATTAGTTATAAGGATATTGATATTTGAATCAATCTTTAAAGAAACCAATTAGTTTAAAAAAATGGAATCATGTTTTATTGCAGTTTTTAATAATTCATATAATGTAAATCTACAAATTTCAAGAGAATACAGACTTGTTAGTCGTTTAAAATAGTTTTTTAAAGGGTTGCAAATTGTAGAAATTAAGAGAAACCTTATTAATTCAGGACGATATGTTACTTTCATCAAAAGTTGGGGTTTCGACACAAATCTAGTTTCACAAACAATTGATTCTATATTTTATATATGTTATTAATTATTATAGACAATAATAAATATGATCTTACCAGCAACATCAGTGGCTACCATAATATTAACTTCTTGTTTTTTGAATTTTGTTATTACTTTGTTCCTTTCGGCTTGATCCATGTCACCGTGTAACAGTAATACTTCATACTCTTTTAGAGCCAGTGTACTAGCTAGTTGTTCTGCATCCAACTATAAATTATAGTAAGTTATTTACATAAATCACATTTTTATTTTTAAAAATCTTATTTCTTGTCTTAATTTGACTAACTTTTTTAGTAACGAATACAAGAATTGATCCATTTGATGTAAATTGAACTATATTATCCAACAACCATTGGCACTTGTCACTCTGTGGCATCACCAACATAATTTGTGTTACATCAGTGTTTGCTTCACCAATATCCCCTTGAACAATTCTTATAGGATCAGTAAGAATATCGCGTGCCAACTTTTCTATTTTCTTTTTAAATGTTGCAGAAAACAGCAATGTTTGACGATCTGGTCTTACGTGGTCACAAATGGAACGCACTTGAGGTTCTGAAACCAAATTTGTTAGTTAATAAATGTCACATTAATACTTAATAAAAATCACATTCATACTTACCAAAACCCATATTAAACATTCTATCAGCTTCATCTAGTACAAGGAATGTTACTCTAGTTAAGTTGGTTGCAGACATCTTAACTAAATCAATTACTCTCCCAGGAGTACCTACTATGATTTCAGCACCTCCTTCTAGTGCCTTCGATTGTTCCCACTTTGAACCTCCACCATAACAACATACTACTCTCAAGTTGTAAATTTTTCCAAATTTTTTTGCTTCTACATAGATCTAGACAACAAAAAACATTTAGAAATAATTTCTAATAATCAATTTTTGACTATAGATTTATACTTGTTGAGACAATTCTCTGGTAGGCGCTAATATCAAACCAACTGGTCCATCACCTTCTTTCAGTTCTGGCTGATCCATTATGTGTATTAACATTGGCCAAATGAATGCTAACGTTTTACCACTACCAGTTTTTGCAATACCTATGCAAAATCAGATAATAAGTTAAAAAAATTATTTAAAAATATTAATTTTATAAAAAGTTCCTTTGAAATATTTTTTGTTTACCAATGATATCACGGCCAGCAAGCGCAGCAGGAACTGCTTGACTTTGAATTGGTGTGGGTTGTGTGTAATCAGATTTGCGAATAATTTTCATTAGGGTGTCGTCAAAATTAAAATGAGCAAATGACGTGACTGGATAAGGTAAATCAGCACCATTTACTCTGAGACCAAGAGTCTTACGTAATTGAATAACTTTATCCACAGTTAAAGATGATATTTCACTGTGTGGAGAGTAAAAGTTCTTTTCAAAGCTTTGGTATTTGATTAGAGAATGATCAATGGGGGGTAATGGGTCTATTTCCTTTGGAAAAAAAAAAGAAAAATATTATTAGAATAATAAATAGATAATAAAATGTTTAAATAGTTATAAAATTAGTCAATTAATATATGGTATAAATTAAAATTACCACATATTTATTTCATTAAAATAAAAATTTTCAAATTATTTATAATTAAAATGTAATTAAGGCTTTTAAAACTAGTGAGAACATTGAATGTAAAAATTAAGTTTGATGAATGGTTTTATTTTATTAATGAGTTAAAAATTAAAAAACAAATTAATAAGATATTTTCAATAGGCAAAATAAGGGGTTAGAGCTTAGTAACAAGTAAAAATCACTTGTATAACTAAAAATGTGTTGTATAATAATGCACGATTCCTATTATCAAAAAAAAAAAAATTAACTTTTAACTTTTAAATAATATTTGATTAGAATAGTACAAAACCAATTTTAAAAAACTATTAATTTGTATGCTTCAGATTACTTATTTTAAAACATTGTAGACACTCTACAGCTCAAAACTTGTATTATAGTTAATTTAGTTTAATTTAGTTGTAATATATATTTTTTTTCGATGTATTGAAAATTCAAATACAAGTATATATTAGTATATCAAGCAAAATAAACTTGTTTTTAATGATAATTGTGTTGAAAATTGAATCACTCATCATGGTACTAACTTTATTCTTCGGTGGTGCTATAGGATTACCATCTTCGTCATAATCAATTTCTATATCTGAAGTTTCGTCAACGAGACCTGCTGTTGGATTTTCTTCCATATACCTAACAGTGTATGAAAAAAAGTGATTATTTCTATATTCCGGCAATGTTAAACATATTACGGTAAGATAAAAGGTAATATTATGCACCTGTAGTATGATTCTTCTATATCCTCTTCTTCAATATCTTGTCTAATACCTTTTTCATCTTCTCTTTTTTCTTTTTTGTCAGAAGTTTTTGCTTTTTTTACCTATTAAATGAATTGTTTTTTGTTCTTTATTCTGAATAGGGAATCAGATAGGAGTATCTGCATGTTTTTCTACATACTCAAGTGAAAACAATTTACATAACATACTTCTTTTTCTAATCCTTCCATGAACGCATCCAATGGATCTTCAGACGAATCAGAATCGCAGTCAGATTTTTTATTAGACGGACTGTCGGGTGCAGGAATGTACTCGAGCTGAGGTTGTTGATGTTCATCTTCGTCTTCAAAATACCTTAAACACCATCAAAGTTCACAGTCAAGCTAAATGGTACAACTACATCCAATGTGAGCGAGTGGGTGCACACCACTTACTCTTCTTCGGTTTTTGCTCGTTTTTTTGGCACGCCCCAAGTTGAGGAGATTGCCGAATGGTTTATGGCGTTCAAAGTGGAGTAGCCCTGCTTACTGAGTCCGCTGTTTGACGGTGGAGGTATGGCCACCGACCGGGACGTCGACGTCCGTCCACCGGAATTGAACGAAAACGATATTTTGTCATTCATCTTGTTGTTGTGCATGGTGTTGTGCTGCGGATCACCAGATTACCATAACGGGCCGAACGGGATTCGGTAACAATCAATTATTATTGAAACGTCAAATGGCGATAATTTTTAATTCAATTATTTCGCCGAGTGGTGTGAATACAGTCTACAACTAATACTAAATAATATAATATATATAACGCCGGGACGAATCGCGCATACTGTTTGATAATACTGTTATCACGGAAAATAAACGAGCTTCTGGGACCGTTATCATCACAGACCTTGTAAAGTAAGTTGTATTATTTTTTAGTTGTAATTCTGTAACACGAAGACCGTGAGTCCGTGACTATACAATATATTAATATTTATAGTTACCTTATAGTTTGTAGCCTTTGTCATAAATTTCTTTTTAAGCGTAGAATATTTTCAATCTATGGCGGTGGCTGTGGTGTATTGGAGTGGCTAAATCGACGTGGATGGCGTCTTCGTTTTCACGATTCACTAAAATTGTATAGGTAACAATTTATTATTCATTCTTCTGCATTCACACTTTAGCGGACGAGATCAAAAATCCTATTCATGTTCTCATACTTTAAACAGTTAAGCAGTATGGTTTTTACTTCGTATTCAATTAACTCATCATACTAGTAACTTTGAATTAAGGTTGTTACAACATTAGACATCCGATTTCTGAATACTTTGTGGGTATTAATTAATTACTATAATAAACAATGGTATATTTGAAAAAATTACATATTATTGAAAAATAATGTAAAATTTTGATATCCTAGATACCATAAATACCACTCCTATTATGTTTTTTTCAAAGTCTATTCAAGTCAACCTCAATTCTTTTAAATTAATCTTAGTGAATATAATATTAGGTAGTATTTACTTTTCTAACATTATTGAAATGCAATTAAATTTTAAATACTACATAATATTGTGCAATTAGTAAAATATTTTAATGTTTGTGTATTTTATTTTTCAGAAAAAAAAATGTTTGTAAATAAGTAAAATTTGTATCAATTAATTTATAAAATGGATTATTTACCAGGTAACTATTAACTATTATGACTTATAGTTAGGGTTACCATCATAGAAAAAAGGTTATCATACATTCGGATTTTAAACATCAGTCAGGATTTGAGAAATATCAAGTTTTTAAAAAGTTAACTGTTTAACATGGTTGAAACAAACATGATACAAAAAGTTATGTCAGATGACAGATTTTTGTGTTCACTCAGTATAAATGTATAATATATAATTTCTAATTTTGTTCATATTTTTTCCTGAAATGTCACGTTAAGTGACTAGGTACCCATTATTATCGCAAAATAATCATTAAAATAACATATTTAACCTAATAACTCGTATGTAGACATTTTATTCATAGATTTAAATAAAATTGTATTAATGAAATAACAATATTATTTATCTTCAATTTTACCCCTCCTCCTTGAAACATAACTGATGTCCGGTTTTGGTCTAAAAACATTATGGTAACCCTACTTATAGTTTAATAAAAAAAGTTATAAATAAACTATGCAATTATACATTTATAGAAATGAATGAAAAAAATGCAAAAACCTCAGTAAAAGATGAAACATTATTGCGATTTGAACCGTTGTCATCTTGTCTTGATCCCAATTTTTGGTTCAAAGTCTGTCAATTAAAATTAGAAGTTGATAAACTAGATGAAGTCCATAGACCGTTGATTGGATATTATACTTCAAATAATAATCCATATGTATCACTTGACTGTTCTTCCTTTAACCAGTATGTAGTTATATTTTTTATTTTATAATACATTTTTATAACCTTTAATATGTATTTACCCAGATATTTACCTAACATTTATTTTATAGAGAAGTTAATGATGAAACATCTTTTAAATATATTGCTCGTGGCTACTGTTTAAATAAAAACACAATAGATTCATTTAAATCATGTGATAAGAATGAGTTGTTAAAAGGATTTGGTGAACGGTTATTAGATGATTTCCAATCTGGTAGAGCTATTGAAGACCCATCCATAATTCCAACTTTTGATGTATTAATGTTTACGGTGAGTTGATTTTTTTGTTATGATTTATAATAATTTTGTTACTTAATTTAATTTATTATTAATTATTTTAGGATTTAAAACGATATATTTTTTACTATTGGTTTGCTTTTCCATCATTTTCCGGGCCAAAGTATTGTCTAAATGATGTTCCTACTTTGCTTAAAAATGTATTTTCTCCTACACAGGTGAATATTTATAATAGTTTTTTATTCTATTGTTAATATTATTATTATATTTTAGTTTGATTTATTGGCTTTTGGATTTAAAAATCTAAAAATTGACCAAAGAGGATTTTTTGGAATTGCACCCACAAAAGAAGGAAACCTTACTGTTATGACTCTAAAAGAATACATAGATTTAATCAAAAATAATACAGAAAATGATTCAGTAGGTTATTTAGTGTTTGCTGATCCATCTGATTTATTAAATAATCCTGGATGGCCATTACGAAATCTTCTGTATTTAATTTTATTTCACTGGTAAAATTTATAAATTGAAATATTATTTTAAAAATGTAAACTCTTAAGTGGACATTATACCCGCATGTGTTGTCTCTGTCTTACTAACGTACATTGTAGAAAATTTGCGTTAAACAGAACACAATTTTTGAAGTTAGCTTTAATATTAGAGTAAATTTACTTATTATCAAATACAAATGTAAGAATATTATTTAGACAATCTCCTATGCTTTTATTGATATTATCATTTTAAAGTGAGTTATAACTAAAGACTGGATTCCCGTGTAATTGCATCTTTTTATTACGTGTTCTTAATTCTATAGAAACAAGCTACAAATCCAAATCAAGAGATGTAGATTAATTTAAAGAAAGATTTATGTTGCACAAAATTGCACGTTTTGGTTTTTTTTTTATAAAAATGTACTTTTGTACAAATATTTTTTGTATTATTTGTGATATGAAGTATTGGACTTTTATATATAATAAAATAATTATATAATCGATATTCGATATTCGATATAATACGATGTAATTAAGATAATAACTACTACGGTAGTCAATAGATTATCGATTATATACACACATAAGTACAGTACTATAGTCTATCCGCAGCAGCCGTAGTCAACTCATATTTTATACTTTTATAGTTGATACTTATTACTTGAAATTATTTAATTTAAAATACTAAAAATTGGTAGTAGTCGTATTGTTCTAAAATAAAGTGTTGGATTGAAAAATATCCAGAATTAAATTAATTTTTTTTTTTAATTTTATATTTTAATATGATTGTTAATGCCAATACTAATAAAGTAATAAATAATAATATAATAAAAAAATAAAATTTGAAGTACCTATAGTAAAATTTTGTTTTTGCACGATTTTGCACATTTTAACATTTTAATTGCACGTTTTTTAGATGTTAGCTGCACAAAAATCCGGCTTTAGTTATAACTAAAATATTACAACTTTAAAATGATAATATCAATAAAAGCATTTGACATTGTCTAGATAATATTTTTACCTTTAAATTGTGTGGTAGATTAATTTACTCTAATAGTAAATCTAACATCACAAAATGTGTTCTGCTGTGATGTACATTAGTAAGACAGACTACACATGCGGGTATAACGTCCTCTTAATTAACATAATAAGTGACCCGGAAGGCCAACTAGTGTACACGAGTGAGTCTTTATTATACAACTGGCCTACAGATGATTAACTTAGTGAGGGTGACAAGCAGCCTGATCTTGGTCACATGGGTTGCTTAGAAATGCTATACTAAAATAGTAGTATATTAGAATATTAATTATTAACTAATCATAATTTATTTTGGTAATAAAATAAATCACTATAATATGATATAAGACACAGATTAGTTGACAGCATTTCTATGTTGCTGATATAATTTATTAAACTCACTAATTATAAATTTTACTTTTAGTCCCTCTTTAAGAACTTCAGTGTTGAGAGTAATAGCATTACGAGGTTCTCCAACTACTAAATTTTCAGCAAGCATGTTATTTAATATAAAACTATCTTGTAAGTTTTAATAATATTATTATGAAATAAAAAAATTTCTTAACTTGTTAATTTGTTTTTTATTTAGCTGAAATGGTTCTTAATCAAGATGCTATTAAATTTGTGGGATGGGAAAAAAATTCTAAAGGAATTTTCTGTCCCAAATATGTAGACCTAAGTAAAACCATGGATTCTACAAAGTAAGTATATTTAAAAATATATCAAAGACTTTTCTTGGTACTTTATTAATTATTATTAATAATATTTTTAGACAAGCAAAAGCATCTGTAGATTTAAATCTTAAGTTAATGAAATGGCGCATTGCTCCTGACTTAAACTTAGATATTGTCGCTCAATCAAAATGTTTAATTATTGGGGCTGGCACACTTGGTTGTTGTGTGGCTAGAAATTTAATGGTTTGTATAATATTATTTATTATATAAATTTATATTTAAATAGTATATGATCTAATTGAAAATTCACTCTATATTGGATAAAATTTCATAACTTTTGTTAAAGTCTATGTTTTTTTAACTAAATATTAAAGACGCACAAAATATGGTACAACAAACAAATATAAATATGAAATTTTTATTTTATAATATATGTCATTGTTGATGTAATGATGTCAACAGTATTATTATTATTATTATTAAGTTGTTATTGATCATCAACATTAACAGTAACATATTTTGTTTTATATAAATAAAAAATTAAAATAATAAATAACAAACAGTTTTTAAAAACTATTGATTTAAGCAAGTAATGAAATTTTATTAGATTCAAACAAAATTAAATCTCTGTACATCTCTAATCAAATAATATTTTGTATAATATATATTTTCTTATTGTGGTTTTTATTCTTTAGGCATGGGGTGTTCATAACATAACATTTATTGATAATGGGAAAGTATCATATTCAAATCCAGTAAGGCAGTCATTATACAGGCATTCTCATTGTATCAATTCAAATACTTACAAAGCAATAGCTGCCGCTGATGTATTACGTGAAATACATCCAGAAATTGTATGTACTAGTAAATAATAATACTAAATAATTTAATATTGAAATTTGAAATCACTGAATAGAATTGTGATACTTAATATATTAATATTAAATTTTTAGAATAGTACTGGTATAGTCATGAGTATTCCAATGCCTGGCCACGCAGCAAACATTGATGATCATAAAAATGTAGATTTATTATCCAAATTAATAGAAGATCATGATGTTATATTTTTGTTAACGGATTCTCGAGAAAGTCGTTGGTTACCTACCATGTTATCTACATTGCACAATAAGGTAATTATTTTAATTATTATATATTATATATTTTTCGATCAAGAACTTTTTTTAAGTACAAATATTACAGTAAGTTAATTTATTATTTATTTTCTAGCTTGCCATAACTGCAGCATTAGGATTTGAATCATATTTAGTACTCAGACATGGAGTTGAAATACAAGATGTTTCTTCTGTAGAAAAAAAATTAGGCTGCTATTTTTGTAATGATGTCACAGCACCTGGAAATGTAAAGCTTAATTATTTTTTATAGAGATCATTAATTATTTTTTTTTTCATTATTTTTTTATAATAAAAATTATTTTAATAAAGTCACTTGTAGATAAAACACTTGATCAGCAATGCACAGTTACCAGACCTGGTGTTTCCAACATAGCAGGAGCTTTGGCTGTTGAGTTATTTGTATCGTACATTCAATTGAAGTATGTCTATAAAAACAATAATAATTAAACAATAAATTGTTCATGTAAGATTTGTTTGTTTAGGTATAATGTGTTGGCAAATGCTAAATGTTGTTTGGGGATTGTACCTCACTCCATTAGAGGATTTATATCTGATTTTCAGCAGATAATACCATTTACTTCAAGTTTTTTTCAATGCATTGCATGTTCACCAACAGTAAGTTTTAAAAAAATATTATAACTATTTTGCAGTTTATTCAGTTTTATAGTTTTATTTTTATTTATTTTTTGCAGGTCATTAATGACTTTTTGAATAAAAAAGAAGAGTTTTTAAGCAATGTATTTACAAATCCTAACTATTTAGAAGATTTAACTGGACTAACAAGTCTTAAAAATGAATTTGAAAACATCCAAGTAAGTTAATTTTGAAGACTATTCAATAAATATTTCATGTTACTTATATTTCTAGATTTTTGAAATGAATGATTCGGATGTTGAAGATTCTGGAACTTATAGCGAACGGGTGTGATATTTTTTAAAATTATTTTTTTATATTGTTTTTGTTATTTTAATTATTTATTCAAGAACTTATATTTTTCATTTAAGAAAGTAAAAAAAAAGTTATTGTAATTTTTCAAAATTAAATTTTAGTTAACGTTTTTATATTCTGAATAGTGTGTAAGTAATAACTAATAACTATATAATTATTTCAAATGTTAAGATTTGCATTGTTTTGAATTTCAATATAATAATATTATATCATATAAAATAAAAACATAATTGAAACATAAAACTAATATTATTTATTATTGTATAGGTACAAATGTAAATTACAAAATAGACTTGAACAATTGTACGCATACTAGTTTTATATTTTAACAAGTTAGTCATTTTATATATCTACAAATAATTATATAAGGTACGTACTAACTACATACAAAATTTAAGCTAAACCGTAAAATGATTAATCCTTTTCATAGATATCTGTTATTTGAATTATTTCTATACATTATAGCTCGGTATTGTATTTTAATTTATAAGGAAATTAGTTTCAATAGCGCTTTCAATTTACACAGTAATCAAAACTGAAGTCTTAAACCACTCATAACTATTAACTATTAAGTAATTTTTAAAATACCTTCTCTTTTTTTAATTAACACGTTGTTCACGCTGATCGTGTATACTACACTTATGACTTATAGCGGCTAAGATTTCAAGCAACTGTACTTCATTATTTCTATTTATTTGAAAATAAGATGAGCTCTGCGTCTGCCATCCTTTATATACATGTATAAAAACAATTGTTGATCCACCTATTGATGATTGCATAATATATATTTTACCCATAAGTAACAGGTATCGACAGAGACGTAATTGTGGGAGCAGAGAAGACTTGGCTCCCGGACGCTAAATTTTGAATTTTGGAGAGCATTTTGATGTAATACAATACCTAGGATTTTCTTACCTGGGTCGCAAAATTCCTAAATACTTCTTTCATCTTTGGGACTTTGGGTATCGAATTGAATATCTTATAGCGGTGATCTATCGTTACAACTCGTACAAGATAAAGTAAATTCTCTACAACATAATATATATTGCTGTGGACCACATCACAAAAACATATTCTTTTGCCTCACTTCGCGTAGAATTTGTTGTTTCATACGGCTATAATTTACTGCGCTTAAACAGTCAAACCTATCTCTTACTCATGTCTCTAAGCATGTCAATGTATTTATATTTTAAACTTTGTGCGTACCTTGCGCAGTCTATGTCTGTCTGACATCCTTGTCATTGAGATCATCAAGATCCGTTTATCATCAAATGTCATCAACCACCCCCTCTCCCTTATTCACCCGTTGTAGGACCCTCAAATTTTCATATGTTCCCAGCGTTCTCTAAACCGAAGGGATTTCTGGGTGGGAAACGGCATTCCAATGAGTAGTGACGTCAATGACGACGAGGTTAAGCAGAGGGCATATTTTATACATATAAAAGGTCACTTGACTACGAAAATTCATTGAACTCAAAGGCGGTTGATTATTTAGAAAAACAGTTTATTATATTTATATGACCAGGGCTCGGGACTTTATACAATTAAAATCATAAAAATATATTCGCATACATATGCATTATAAAATATCAAAATATGCGCTTAAATATATGTTTAATTAAAAAAAAAATTTAATTAATTAAACAAATAAGGCCAATCTATTGATCTCTTTGGATTTTTTTAACATTTAGCATCTCATTATATACCTAGCAATTAAAATTAATTAAATGAATTTCCACACTCAGGCATATTTTTATGTATAAAAAAATATTTATTATTTTCTAATTCTAATTATGTGCTTACTTATTGGATCTCTGGCCTCTGGGTTATTAAATGTTTTTTGATGTTCTTGACTTAGAATGATCTTCTATTATGTATTAGTAAAGTTTTATAGGCAAAAATGATCTTTCTATACGTTTACCGATGTAATTAGGGCATAATATTTAAAATGTATCAGATCATTAATATCCAACTCTTCTGGTAAGTCTTCCATGTCAATTGTCAATTAATTCACACTTAAGAATGTTTTTAATTTTCTTTAGTATAACAATACCAACATTTTTCTATTCATTTTTCCCTGATGAAATACATACAACAAAGTCATGCTATCGATTATCGACTTATCAGCTTTATTGCAAACAAAATCATATAGATAAAATTAATTTAGAACGCGTCAAAAATGAATATTTTACATTAATATTTTGAATTTTTATTAATCGTTAATGAAATTAAAAAAAAAAAAGTATAGAATATGCAATAAAAACGAATAAATCTTTATAATCTGCATGTGAAGGGAGAAAAAAACCAAAAATATGCAATAATATGCAAATGCATAAAAACCCAAGCCCTTTTATGACATACTCGGTATATTTCATTACAATATGCATTTTTTAAATTTTACATAGGTACATTTTGTTACCTCATCTTCTGGATGATGGTTCTCGTGTGTGCATGATATTTTTTTTTTGTCTCTCAAGTCTATTGCCGTTTTTGTTTCCCACAAGCGTAATATTATATCATTATTTTTATATTTTCGCACCACAGCATGCAGAATGCAGATATTATTATTAGTGATGTAAATTTTCATGAAAAATATTTTTTGTGAAAAACATGATAATTTTATAATTTATTATAATAATTTCTTTTCAAATAAATCTTGATATTATAGTTATAATTATAACTATTTATAACTATAATTATATTATTATTATTCATATATAGGTATTCATAATTATATTTTAAACTACGTACTTTTATTACCATTTATACCCATTTTAATATTATTTTGGTGTTATTATATTGAACATAATAATATAATAAATTCAAAATACAAATCATTAAATATATATTATATATACATTATTATACCTATATCAATGTATAATAATATTTAACTCGGTAATAAATTTGCATTTTTTTCTTTTATTAAGAATGTTGTATTTTTACTTCAGTATAAATTTTGAGTATATAATCGTTTTGCTACAATTATTGATTTTTTTTTGTAATTTATTGTTTAAGCCACTTCCACAAATTTTCTTAAATTATAATAATTTTTTTTATTATAAGTGTTTTGTTTGACCTTACATTATACTTGTTACTGTCAACTGTGTAAATAAAAATGAAACACACATTTTATAAAGTATTTGAATATATTTAAAAATAAATTTAATATATTAATTAATTAAAATTAAAATTTTCAGAAATTTTCAAGCTTACATCTCTAATTATTATATTACAATATTATACGTTTATCGTTACGTTATTGTTGAGGACGCGTGATGCTTACGATGAGTAAAGGTACGAGTTACGAGGTGCGTGTGTTAGTTAGTCAAATAATATTAAACATTTAACCATTACGTCGAGTTTGATGTTTATGATGGGTTAGCGCAAAAATATTTTATTACTTTATGATGGGTACCAGCAGATTAATGCATTTTTGTATTTATTTATTTTCACTAACGGGATTAGCTTGTTCTCTTATCGCCAAACGTCGCCAACCTATATATGCAGTATACCCGCGTTTTAAAACATTAAACTGTACCTACTTATAGTTGAGACAACCCTTAAGCCTCAGGCCAAATGTTTATAATTTTGGGGCTAGGTAAATTGAGTCCGAGATAATTTAGGTACATTTTGAAAGCGGTAAATTGAGTTCCGGGAAAAAATTGGTAGTAACTAAATATTTTGACTTATGTTAAGCTATTTATTTGTAAACTCCTACAATCAATTGTAGTGTAATCTCCTTCAAAAGATAGTGTTAACTCCTAAAAAAAATTGATACCACTCGTATTGCTGTAAAAAAAACATTAGTCTTGCAATATATTAATACATAAAATAAAAATTGTTTAAAAAAATATAATAATAGTGTTAATAAAACAATAGTCATAATAATTTACACTCAATTTATTAACAAATTAATTAAAAAAAAGTTTATCATTATTATTATATATATATTATGCACCCAGTAAAAACTTCATTGATATTGATTAAAAATATTACAAATACTTATAAATGAATAAAAAAAATTAAAAATAAAATGTCATTATTATTATACATTACATTATATTATTATGCACTCCATTTATTTACAAATTAATTGCTATGAGTTTATCGTTATTTTATCGTTGGGGAAAAAAATAATAATATAATGAATAATAATTATTTCAAAATCTTATACATGCAGTCAATAAATATGTCCAAAAATCACAAATAAAAATTGTAGTGCATATTTTTGCATAATATTCTGACGTTAGTGCATGTTTGCAAGCATATTTTTAAATTTAAAATGCATATAATTTGTTTTTCCCCGGTACTCAACTTTCCTGGGACTCAATTTACCGAGTTTGGGTCATTTGGGACTCAATTTACCAAGCCCCATAATTTTGTATCATTAAGTTATAATTGCTGTCGTGGTTTTACCTAGCTATATGATGTGATCTCGTATACACGAGTGTTACAGTGATGAAAATTCAGGTACATAAATTATGAAATCGACATTTTTAGCATATCTCACTTAGATAGTTGAAGTTGTGTATGAATACAGTAAATAGAATTTTTTTCAACATTGACTGCGTATTTAGTCCTTTAAACAGTGTTTGCGTTATATAATAAGAATGTGGTTATATTATATTAATTATTATTTCATATTATACGTAACGTAATAACGTTATTAGTTGGTCGTTTTGCACTTTAGTGGCAACCCAAACGTATATAATGACATAACATAAGATTATAATTCACGATATAAAACAATATTATTGTCTTCGAAATATCAACTAGACAAAATAATTAAAACTAAATTAGGATAAATATTTTTAGTCGAGACTTAATAAGAGGAATAAAATACCGTTTAAAACTGCGGGATAAGTGAGGATAAGTCGTCGGTGGACAAATAATTGTTAAAAGATTAGGTATGTTCGTAAATTTGACATATTTTTAAGAACTAATGGTAACACCTCCGATGATATTTCCTAAATAGGTTTAGTTAATAAAATCAATGTCGCCAATGTCTATATATACGATCTTAATAATATTTCTAACTTTGTCCTCTTAGGTATATAATTGTAAATAATAACTAGTCAATTAAGCAATTGCCTTAACAAATAATATATGAGACACAAATTGTTTAGGTCGCCAATCTGAGAAAATTCTGGCAGTCTAGTAGACTACAGTCTATACAGTGCGTGCAGTGGTCATCAAACTTTTTACAGTGGATTGTACCTATATCCGAGCTACGACATCGCGGGCCATTATGCGTATAGCTCGGGAGATGGTTAAAAATGTTGCGAGATTGAAAAAAGACAAAATCTATTTTATTATTTTATAAGGAAAATAAATCTTTTGCCGATTTCCTCGTGTAATAACTTCCTAGTACATAATATTATTATACATATGGCTTTGTCGAGATCAAAACATCGCAGTCAGCTTGACGAGCCGCAGGTTGGAGACCACTGGTCTATAGAAGAATCTGGACGTTACCTATATAGGTATATTTGTGAATCCGCCGGCTAGATGGTGGACACGGACGATCATCGGGTGCGTAAAAACTTATACCTTATGCCTACCACCCACAGTAACTTGTAATTTTCTCGTAGAGCGTTAATTATTTTTTGAATCGTATATTACGCAAATACAATTGCAATACAATATTTACGAACGGTTTAGCGAAATAATTATTGTGTATTTGTGAAACATAAGAATTTCATAATTACGCAGGTTATTTGTACCTACCGTACAATAACGTTATTATAATATTGTCATGTATGCCAGTAAATTTATAATCAAAAATCTACTGCGATAACGAGTACCAGGTAAACTGTGTTATCACAATGCGTGCTTATAGCGGCATATTGTGGAGTGCGCGATATTTCGTTTATTTTCCAAATTCGCAATATCGAGAATATACGAATATTATATATTTATAAAATATATAATATTCATATCTGAAGGCTACGGGCACCGTGTGGTTCAGCGTTTAGCGACGGAAACGTATTTATCTTCCTTAAAACATTCATATACGTATACTATTATTATAAGTAGTATGTTCTGATGTTATGCGTTTATACTGCAGTGGTGAGTCTATCGGGTCTGAAAGGTTGGCGACCACCGGTCAAGGATAGGTACACATAAATATGTTAGCAATGATAGATTTTCAGTTTTCATTGGTGGTAACTCCGCGAGAACCAATACTGTCCAATAAATTGTAGAGTGCAATCATAGAGATACACCGGTCTTACGTAAAGGTACCTACACAATTAATTCAATTGTGATTTTGTGATTGAAAAAAATTTAAATACTTTTATACACTAGTAGTGAAAGGTATATATTATTAAAATCAATAACATGATAAACTAATGGTCATTTCGTGTATATTCAATATTCATGCAAAACAATAACATTTTTGGAAATAATTATAATTTGACAACAATGTTATGTATATATGAAGTTCATATATAGATATTTATATAAAAAAAAAAGAAAAAAAAGAAAATCTTACAGCAGCCCTGACCCATACGTTTGTTTTTTTCAAACAAAATTACAATTAGGTATTATTAAAGTATTATAAAAAAAAGTAACTATTCACAAAATATCAAATATGATCCTTAGAACAAATACCTTAATATTCTAAAGCCTAATTAAATAATCCTATGAAACAATAAGCGAGCTGTCAATAATCATTTAAATGTCTACAAATAAACATTTTTAAAAATCAACACTTAATTGCTACAAAAAAAATAATAATAAAGAAAAAGATAAGTATCTAATCAAACAATTAAATAATAATGGTAAAACTAAACATATTAAAAACGCTCGTCAATCATAATGAGGAGGAAGGATAATTATATAATATATATATTATATTTAAGAAATCTATACATATTAAAATAAAACAATTAATAATTAATTTGTGATGATCTTATGAATTAATTGACATGTTATACAATATTGGAAGCATAAATAAATAAAACAAATCCCCACGCAACGATATAGATGTAAAACGAAAACAGATCCCTTAAAACTTCACTAAAGAAATCATATCGTCCACTACAGTATATTTACAATGTAATGAAATAAATTGCATCTTTAGGGTCAATTTTCAATATATTTTAATGACCAATGCAACTGATAAAAAAAAAAAAAAGAATAAAACGAAATTAAATCCTGTTTTTTTTTCTCAATTAGCATTATATAAAGTCTTATCTTGTACCTATGAATTATTTTTTTTACGTTTATAATATTTTTTTATACTTATCAAGACTATATTAATATAATATGTCAGGTTAACACGCATTTCATTTTTATAAAAACATATAAATAGGACGATTTATAATAATAATAATAATAATAATAATAAAATAAAATAATAATAATATAATTAATAATTTAATAATTGTAGACCTATTTTATGTACAGAACAACAAAAACCATGTACATCGACTTAAAAGCTATTGTAAATTTATACTCGAGGGAAAATTAACTTTGTTTTAAATGTTATTATAGTATCCAGTGTTGTTGTATTGACAAATTTATATTGTTCTTGAGAATCTGATCAATTGTTTGATGATATTGTGTGTGGAATTTCTTTCGTATTTGGAATTGAGATCAGTTGGCGTTATAGCAATAATATTTATTATATATTATTGTATACATATATATGGTTATACGCATTTAAAATTTTTTTTGAACTATAACGTAATTATAATATAACTCATTTCTATACACAACTCCTTTGTAGGCGACCACCGCGGTGCGTTAGAAGAGTGATTGCAGTTTATTAACGAGCTGACTGTCAACGGTGCGGTAAATAGTAACGATTATTTGGGTAAGGTATTTCTTTTTTCGAAAACACAGAGGGTAAGGATACTATGGTGCATACAAATCCACGGGAAATATTTTAGATCTCGAACTTTGAAAGACGATCTCGGAGTGCTAAATTTTCTTTCTTTAAACGTTCCATCTCTTGTCGAAGGCCCATGTTCTGTAATGTACAAGAATACGTATTTTATTATTTTTATACTAATAATCTGTTTGTCGTTTTGTTAGTAAAGCATAAATACGATTATCCACCCAGAAATTTAAATATAAAGTTTAGGTAAATCTACACAGGTTTAGAGTCGATATATTTAGCAGTTTAAAAGAGATGATTTGGTGTCTTAAACAAAAAGCTAAGTAGTTCAACATATCTATTATTAAGTAACAACAGAGTAAATTAAAAATAGCCTAATGAGTAATGAGTAATAATCAACGAAAAATATTTATTTAATTATTTAAATATTAGGTACAGTGTACAGTGTGCACCCATCATATACGTATAGTGTCAAATTACAAGATTGAAAATAAATTAATAGGTATTTATATCAATGATGATAAATTATTAGGTTACCTATATGAAGTATAATGTGATGTAACATGATTAATTGAATCATTAATGAAATATAACTTGGTATAATGGTTTTTTTTTTAATTTGTTATTTCAATCATATTATGTACTTAATTGTGGTAACTCGATTTTTAAAACAACGAGAAATCAGCACATTGTTTTAGTGATTTTCACACAGTGTTATTCTATCGGCAAATATTATTAGATGCCTGAAAATGTATAGGTATTTTGAAATAGGCTAGATGAGATTAAGTAGATTTATTTAGATTTTACTTTAATTGTCTGATCAATTCTTCGTCCTATCAAACCTACTGCATTTTATAAACTTTAAAGGTACTCTTTTAATAATAACCGTCCCATTGTGCGAGTTAAATAAGTACCTCTTTTTCTAAAAACCCTGCTCTCAATGCAATTTGGTTCTCTTTCATTCGTCTAGCGTCTCTCGATCGCTTTGCCGCCATGTTGTTTTTTCTACGTCTTGCCCAGTATTTCTCATCTTTCAGCCCATCCGGTACAAACTAATGAAAAATTATGGTCAATGGGGTGTCACTAGAACCGCGACTAAGTTCGCGGTGTAATGACATTATAATGAATAAACCAATCAAGTTAACGAGGCCCTTCTCACCTGTTTCCTTGATTTCTTTACCATTGGCTGCGGCTTCAATTCCTCGTCGGAAAACGGCCTTGTTCTCGGGTCGAAGTCTCTGCTGGACGACGCGAACGACAATGCTGCAAAAACAAAACGCACATCATAAGTACACGTAGGACTGGGCTTAATAATACATAATAATATGTAATGATCGCGTTATGTATTGAGTCATACAGTTCACATAATCATAAATATTATCAATGCGACAGCGACGGGAAGAACGTACACGACGATAAACTCGTATAGGTTAGGTAAATAGGATTTTTTTTTTTTTTTTAAATCATAATTCATATATTATTTTTTTCTTTCTACGTTCCACCGCACACTCTCAACGATGATATTATTATGATATTGACAATGTATTAATAATATAAAGTGTAAAATTTCAAGACGAAACTCACTTGAATCTGCTGGTGATGCCGGGTTTATGGTGATCGGGCTGAGCGGTTCGCTGGGCGACGGAGACGGTTCGCGCTTGGTCAGTATGACGCCCACGCCGGCCACACCATTTGTCTGCAAGTGTTGTATCGGATGTATAGAAGCCGGTGGCGGCGGCGACGACAGGCGGTTGTTGGCGCCCGGCATGATGGGCCCACCCTGGTGGTTGACCGCCACTACGGTGCCCGGATTGACGTTGCCCGCGGTCGTTCCGTTCTGATGGTCGCCTTCCACCGGCAATCCGTTTTCGGACAGGAATTCGTCGAGGTCGCAATACTGAAACCGAACGCGTCACAAGGTTATATAGATACGCGCGGGCACAATATTATAATGTATACGAATAATACGTATCGTGCACAGTGTATACGGCTACAGCGGGATGGTCCACCGTGTTTTTCCGTTTTATGAATTCACAAATGCGACAAAACGGGAAATCGCGATGGGCCGCCCTGCGCACATGATATATTCTTATAATAATTTAATTCTTCAATTAATTTACGAGTATGTGTGACTCAGATGAAAGTTTAAAACAAAATTATTAAATTTTTTCCGTATTCATTTGAAAATTGAAAGTGTAGTTTGTTTTGCTAATTAACTTAAAGCTTAATATTTACAACGATGATTTACTTTCCCACCTTTGAATATATCATGTATTATACGTATAGGTGCGTATATGGTGACGAAACGAACTGATGAGTGGCGGTGTGAAGCGTGGTTTAAATCAGATTTTTATGAATTAAAGTAGGTGATGGATGTAAATATTATATAAGTCAGCTTATCATAAATGCCTTACGTTCGTTTCGCCAGTGCTGAAGATAATGACTAATGATTGGTCTTGTAATATGAACGGTATATATGTATACATACAAATCATAAAAATGAACTATCCGGCGTATATAAACGCAATTCATACAGATTTTTGGTACATCAGTAAATTTAATATGAAAAACAAGCTGATTTTATATGTATTTAGACTATTATAGACAAAATAATTACCTTGAGGTCATTGTCGTATGGTATGGTTTTGTTGTCCCAAAGGTTCGGTCCCAGAAATGCTGACTGAGATTCTACGACGTTAGTCCACAAAAGCTCAGTTTCTTCTTTTTTATCGGTATTGCCATCTCTGGGCACTCCACAAGCTTTACCTGAAAAACGAATCAAATCACCCGTGAAAACCTCGTTAGCAGAAGCATAAAATACCCGATAAAATATTACTAATTGTCTTATTGTATAAAGAAACCTATAAATTGGTGATTAATTAATGCCGTTTACGAACACGAGTTAATGAAATAATATGCGGTATTTGGATCACAACGGTGTAAGAATTGGCCTTCTGCGTAATCCAAGGTAACTTCGAGTTAACAATTAAAAAAGTAACAGACATAAAAATAATATTTAAAAAACTGTACGAATTAGCGTGATTTGGGAGGAAGGCGTTCAAACCTCCGTTTGAAACTACAACGATCACGTATACATCATAATATCGTATAATATTATGTTTATAAGTTTTACGCATACAATTATTAATAAACGAGATTTTTAAGATGAGAATAATTATCGACTTTCTGAAACTTGAATCAGGAAACACAGCGAATACAATGAAAACACATTAGTTCTGTCATTGAAATTCATTAATCAGCTCATGGTATGGACTTAAAACCGATTTATAGGCATAGATTTTTGTAATTTTGCTCTCTGTATACAATCATGCAATACGGGAAAAAACTTTGAATTTATTGACTCCACGAAGTTATAGTATATACTTATCGGACAGCTTTAAAAATATAGAGTAGTCTGATATATATATTAGTATATAGGAAATGCCGTAAATGGATTTATATCATTACAAACGACTATATCAGCAAATGATGGATAACTACTCAAGGCTAAACACCGTACTTATTCGACGCAATTAAACGACAATATCGTATTTTTTTTTTAGTGCTATTCGATTCGTTTTTAAACATTTTTGCATCGTTGGCGAATATCGTAGAACTAAGTAAAATATGGATTTATAGTCGAATCAATCTACGCGGGGGTTCTTAAATATTTTTTTTCCATACATTTAACGTTCTGCTTAATATAATATTATACAGGAATAATTATCGTTGCCTAAACTGTCGTCTTCAAGTAGGTACATAATATATGTATTTTAATCTTAAATATGTATTTTTTTAGATGATTCGTTTTTTTTCCGCTCGAGATTATTAGTTCGGTTATTTAGAGTTTCTACAACATGTGTGTATTTGTTTATTTTTATCATAAGGCGACAAAAATTTAAAAAAAAACCACCGTCCTTGTCGATTACAGAGGAAAAAAAATGATTAAAAACAATCAACGACCGCAGGCCAAGCCATAAAAAACACTCTCGCATTAAAAAAAAAATAATAATGAATAAAAAAAAACGTTAACGAGACACACGCGCTTTGGTTTTGGTATAATGAAATATATAATAATAAATAATTATTATAAATAATAACAAGGTGGATACAATTATTATGCATGTATATACCAATAAGATACAATTGTGCGAAAAATACATAGAACCAAAGAGAGACTGCGGACAAACCTACATTTACCGGTCTGATAATTGCACCGCTACCGCGGTACTAAAGAAGAGGTATTATACCTGTACATGTACAGTTGTGATCGTTTCGTAATGCAGGAAGTAGGAAGCCGTAACAGATTTGACACGTTCTTGCTTCCATTACGATTCGTTTTCACTTTCGTCTTCATTTCTCAGACATCAATCTGCGCTTTTCCGATTCGTCTGTCTCTTTTTACCTTCCCCCCCCCCTATCGAAACGCGCTGTAGACGTCCAGTATATTGTAATATACTCTATTATGTGAGTAAATGTGTGTTTGTGTGTGTAATTCGATTTGCCTTTTTCATCCTCAGAAAATCAAACCGATGTACGTGTATTGATACTCCGGTGTACCTACTCGTGTTTCCCTAATATCCGGACATTTATTGCCGGAGAAATTATACATTATTCACTTGGAGTTGATAATACAGTGTGAAGGCAAAAATATTTTTGAAATAAAATTAACTTATAATACTGTGGCGGATTCATTGTCATTTATTACACTGCTGTTCGCCGACTATCTACCGATACACTTGCATATACGATATGTGTATATTATATGTTTATCATTTATTTTCATAAAACAATATATCACATTGCATAGATATTTTACTTAATATTTTGACCGTTTATTTACCGAACTATAAACCATTGATGAGAGATATATTATGTAAAATTTATTTTAAATATTTATAACACGTTTTAGGCACATTCGGTAAATATAGTATCACCGTTAACTGTCTAAAAGTATTTATTCGATTAGTATTTGATCATGTTGTATAGTACCTACGTTTAATATTGTTATAATTATAAACGGACTAATAATATATTATATTTTATGTGTACAAAATTATATGAAATATTATAGTAGGTATAATAGACGATCATTATTCAGACTCCATCTACAAAAAAATAGTTTATTCAGAAATTATGCATTACTTTATATTTTATCAGTGTTGAACTATGACTGAGATGACTGTATAACTAAAATAGATTCGACGTATTACTGATAGATGAATGATTTTATTATACATAAATTATCATAATTATCTACACACATAATAAATTTATTCGATTATTTTGTTTCAATTTGATGTATAAATTAAACATATTTTAATATTTACACTACAGAGGTAGACGATGGATTTATCAATCATTTTTTAACATCATTGACCAGTGCAAGTCTTGCAGGTGTTGAAAGACTGCGGTGTGTAATATTATTATTAAAATATAATATTCATTAATAACCTTTATTCATTATAGTAAAAACGGTTGTATATCGCAGTATCGCAGTGTTTTATTTACTCGATAATTAATTACCTGGGAAAACAGTGCTAATGTTAAAATATATCGTTTATAACAAACGCGGTGTAAATTACAAGTGGTGACAGTCACTGGCCAGTCAATTTTTCGATAAATAAAAAAACCATCGTAACTTATGCGCATATAATAATGAAAAATGTTTATAAGATTAGCTAAATATAATTTCCATTTTACGAAATTGGCATGCGAAGGTTAGGTATATTTCAAAGTGATAAACTATATAATATTAATATAAACTAGTTTAGACGACGATAATAATAATATGTAACGAAATACCATATTTTTCGCAGGATATATCCGATTGGGGTAAAGTCGTTTATAGTATTTTTTTTTTAAAAAGAGTTCGAATATAATAAGTAATAATAAGTATAATAAGTACACGGCGGCATATGAAAGTGTAAACTCAACAGTGCCGTTCATAACGGTACCTATATACATAATAATTAATAATATTATACAAACGATAATAATAAATTTTATAAATAATTTCAACCGTTAGACTACGTTTACTTGTTTATTATTCCGTTTTTAATATATCCCACGGGCCATTCGAAACTTTCTATTCAAAGTAGATTTCGTTCGAGTCGACGACGCGTGTGCAAAATTTTGAGATTATCGCGTCAAAACGTGTGTGAAAATTCAAATTCCATTAATTTGTTTAATATATTATTTGCTGATAATCCGTCTAGATAAAGCCGGTCGGAAACGGTCGGGCGCGTTTCTTCTAAAAAATGAAATATATCGTCCGCGAACACGTATTACGTTTTATAATTTTTTTTTTTTATCTGATTCGCAGTGTTCATTAATAGTAGCGGTATATCGGCGTGCAGTATTATATTATTATAGTATAATGTGATTATATGCCGTACTCGCAGACCACGGCGGCGGCAGTTAGCGCGAAGTGAAAGTGCTGCTCGAGAGTCCGGATATATAATATTATTATTCCGATTGCGCAACACTCTGCAGAAGAGCAAGTCGTTCGGCCCGAAGAACTTAACTACGTCGCTACTATTATCATCATTAAATATTTTTTATACATCTTTTTTTCGCGTTAACTGGAAGTATAAAATTATCCGTTAGCCCGTCAACAATGGGTTTTTGACTTTCTCGCATCTTTATTTTTTTTTCGACGTGAAAAAAATCCAAACCAGTTTTAGAACAGAAATACTATAGGTACTACTTGTAATGCAAAATATCGAATTCACTAGGAATTTGGATGACGAATATCGTTTCACTCATTTATCAACATCAGTTTCTACGGTATGGCTGATCGTTTTTTTTTTGTCAATATAGTTTTTTTAGGTTGCTATAATTATTTTATGAGAAATGTAAGACCAATATGTGTTTTAGATCACAAAAGTATTGACCAACAGGTTTTAGAAAAAACCGAACAAAGTGTGAAATACGTCATTCGTAATTTTCACTAAAAATTGTTACTATTTTCGTACACGAATAGAATTATTTGAGTACGAAATTCGTCTACACGAGTACATGTCAAGTCGTCAATCTAATACCATTACATTATATTATAGCTATTAAGCATAAGATATTACTTATTAACTATTGTTATCGAGTGTGTATAGTTCATACGTTTTCGTCATTAAAATGCCAAAATAAATACGTCGTTAATAACAATACAATAAGTAGGTAGGTATATTAGGTATATATTGTTTTAATTACATCAAAATAAATAAATAATTCAAATTGTGCAATACAAATATGTACAATTAAATAGCAAAACAGTTGCAATATTGTCTGGACGAAGCTTCGTAGATAACAACAAATCAAATAGAATACAATATTTTGGCGCAAGAATGGATAGCCACAGTCAACATTTTCAAAAATACACCGTAAAAATGTGTCTAAGTCACCTTCCGAGAAAATTACATGCTGTTGTCCATAATTGTAACATTTACATCAACGTAAACACTACGTCGTATAATGATGTACTTTTAAGTAGTTGACATCGTCGCCGGTGCAATTATTATAATACACCATATAGGTCATTTTGGTGCCGCCCAAAATTGAACATCGTTACTACCTCTAATAATTGTTATAAAAATAATGATAATTTTAGTTGCACATTCATTTTTAATTTGGTAGTGTGTACTTATTATAACATTAGTACTTGTACGAATCGGCTATTATATTATACCGACGGAAAACCTGAATACATTAAACTCGGCGCCTATTTTTCTATCAGTGGCGATACACGCAGAAGGTACAAATTCAAAGCGTACAAAGTGTGTACAAAACGCATTCAATTTTCCGGAAAAGAGTTTAAAATCCGTTCGTCTCCCAACGAGTTCGAATTTTGTACGCGTAGAGGGTGTTGTTTCATAAGTATATATATATATATAGACAGAAAGGACGTACAAAGCATACGACGAGAGTATATATATATAATATTATAGGTATATCATGGTATTATATAGTCGGGCGTGACGAGTATAATATATATATATACAATATAGTCGCCTGAACCGCGTGGCAATTATTTTTACCGTTGTGTTTTCTATTTACTGACGGCAGTGAAAAAAAAAAGAACTGTTAATAACGATTCCGGGCTCGGTAGGAGATTGGAAAAAATAAAAACGAATCACGCAAGGCGGCGGCATGGATTCCGGAAGGACACCGGTTGCGTCGGCGTCGTCAAGCGGGTATTTCCCGGCGAAAGTGGTTCCCATCTCACTTTCACCCGTCGCGCCACACCGCCGCGTGCGGTATATAGTGTGACCAACGTACCAAGACCGACCGACCGAACGTCTTTCTCCGTCACCTTCCCCTCGCATCTCACCGGCGGCCGATTGAAAAAATTACAACGAACGTCCCGTTATTTTCTGCAGCCGCGTTTTATTACATTACTCAACCGCCCCCCCCCCCAATTCGGAAAGTTTGCGACGCCGACAACTGTTACGATATTAGTGCAGTGTGTATACAGGCGCTGTAAACATTATTATTATATTTTTCAAATACCTTTACCGGTTATCCCGACGACGGGGCCGAACTGTCCGGCGGCGGCCGGCTCTGCTGAGCTGGACGGTGCGGGATTCGCGCTCTGGTTTTTGCGCGTGGGCACACAGATAAAGCGAAGAAAGTGAGAGTTTCCGTACGCGCGCGCACCGATTTACGAGCGGACGTCCGAGGGGATACACGATGTAAACTAATACGATATTTTAGCAGTGCGTGTGCGTGCGTAAATACCTACACTAACGGACATACCGGCGCGCGCGTGCATAAACGAAATATATATATATATATATATATATATATATAAATACACATATTTATGGACGAAAAAAAAAAAAATTAATAATAACACTTTCACTTTTGCGGTGACGGAATCGTCAATATCACAGACGACGGTGTGTGCTGCAGGTCCGTGGTGGGCGGCCATTTCTAAGTAAATGTATACATGCATATATATAATATTTATATATGCACGCGCGTATACGCACGGGCACGATCGAATCTCGACGTATATTATGACGACGTCATCGGATAATGTATACATAGAAAGACGAATATTTTAAGTGTATTATTTTTATTATTATTAAAAAGTGACTGCGTTTGCGTGTTGGTCGCGACAGGGGAAATCGTATAATAGGCATAATATTATATATATTATATACACCACCGGGGCATATAGCTATAAATATTATTTTACGCTGCCCGCGCGTGCAGCGTTATCCCGATATTATACAATATCTATATACGTGCTACACATTGCTAAGTGTATAAATAGAAAAATGTAGATGAGTATTTTGCCATGCATATTATAATAATATGTCACATTGACAGCCGTCAAGTATTCCGCTTTAAATACTATATACCTACGTTCGGGTTTCGTTTAACAGAATTTAATTTAATTATTGCAAACGCCAATTATACGATTGAAGAGTTTAAAAAATGATTGACGCCCGGAGTAGAGTTCAAAACAAAATCTTGGTATATACCTATAGGTATATATTATTCTTCTAATTGGAGAAAAATGTGTTAGATAATATCAAACAAAATAAAAGAAAAATCACAAATAATAAGTATATATATTATAATAGCGCTACAATGATGAATATAATATAATATTTATATTATATATCTTCGCGTCTACATACGTGTTGTACATTATCGTCGAAAAGTAATTTGTAATTTCTATTCCAGTAATATCGATCTTGAGAAAACAAACGAAATGAAAAAAAAAAATGTAGTTTATTCTATGCCCACGTCGTTGATTTGTTTTTTCTTTCTTTAAGGCGCTAACCGGTCGAACAAACAGGCTACCCCGGAAATAACGGAACGACGCGCAAGTGAAAGTAGATAATACAGTCGGCTGGCTCCTTGGCGTGCAGTAATATATGACTACAGCGAAATACTGTTCGAATTTAACGTTACTTCTGCACGTGACTATACAAATATAATAAAACCGCATAATAATATGGGTAAACTTTTCAATAGTATTTTTGCATTTGTGGTCTATCGTTAAAGTCTCCAAAAAACCTATATATAATTTAATATTATCGAATCCGTTGAGTATGAGCTGTTATTGGAGAAAAAAAAAAAAAATATTCATCTACACACATATACATTACAACTTTTATTCTATACGCGTTCTGACGTGAGCGAATATATTATTATATAGGTAATAGGTTTGCTTTTGTTGTCGCAGTGTTAAATATCGCTTTCTGTTTTCATTTATTGGCCAGACAAAGGTGTGAAAAGCATATGAATAAAAAATACATCGAGAGAATAACGTGTGTGCGTACATCATAAAATGTATATTGTGTAATAATAAATAAATTGATTAGCGTCTTAAAATCCCTGCGATCATTAATGACGATTATAAAACTTTCGAATTTCACTCATTAAGATTCGTTAAGGACGTTCTCATGTGCATATATTATATGTATTATACAAAAGTAATTAGCTGACCATTGAAATTGAAAGTGCGTGCATATACCGTGTATAGTATACATGCATGTAGGTATATATATATTTTTTTAACGGCATATCGTAGAATAATCGTCGGCAGAAAGTCCAACGGATTCAGAATAAATAACTGAACAACTACACGTGTCACTGTGAAGGTGTGAATATTTTTTACGCAGGGAATGGGAAAAAAAAAAATTTTATTACATTTACATGGCGAACGCATTAAGTGCTTATTGTTATTACTATATTCTTTTTTTTATGATCACAAGTGATATCTATTTAATAATCTCGAACAATGTAAACACCGAACGGATTAGAAACTTCAGTAAATGTAATTCAAAGATAAATTACAATAAATTTCGTTAACCGAGATAATATGACACTCTGTACGTTACTATTTATTCGTTTTTTAAGGCGATAAGTGTATCTACACAAATAGTGAATAAGACGTGTTTACTTTCATATATTCAGTTTAGTTGCAGCGGAAAATGTGCTGCTCGCCCGCGTTCATGGATAATTCACTCGAATCTCAATAAATTTGTCGCGAGTCGCGACGTATACAATTATATTAATATATTATTGCATGTATGGTGTACACGGACGTATAATAAATGACATGGCGAGTAGGGGTTGTAGAAGAGAAGAAAATCATTTGTAATGACCCAAATGTATTGTTGTTCATTATGAAAGCTTAATCACGTGTGCGCTCGAGAATCGAATAGAAAGTGGTGTGCGTCTCTTTCAAGGTCGTCTTTACAGACATTTCACTTTTGGGTATTCAAAATGTGACGAGACAATATTATCATCTGTTTCGTTTCGTTGCGAAAGAAACTCATCGGTTCTTTTTCGTTTTTTTCTTTCTTTTATAAAGTATTCGTATACAACGTAGTTTAATGAATATTGGTTTCATTTTTTCAATGGTGTATTTTACGTTGATAACATTATTGGATTATAGCTTTGGAAAAAAATATACATTTGATGTGTTACCTAATGTTACCAGCAAAATGAAAAAAAAATATCTACATTTGCTGATAGATAAATAATCAAATCGTTCACTAACAAAAACTTTTTTTGTTACGCAAATGATAACTTATCGCACTGTCGACCTTTAGTAAATTTTTTATGTTTAACCCTTAAAAATGTCACCTTGAGGTTTAAAACGTGGTGTACGTGACCACAAAAACTTATCCATCAATATGGTTACATGGATATCATGTACTATAATATAATTTAGTCATCATTATAATTGAACAATATTGAAATTTACTTTATTTTTCTCTCCAGTATAGTGTCGAAAAGAAATATAATAAAATAAATTAGTATTTATTATTAGATTATAATTTTTATAATAAATTTATATAAATACAGTAATATATACTTTGAAGTTTGACGGTATTAAGTAAGAGTACATCACACTAATGCGTTAATAATTATAATCAAACCTTTTTTTTTGTTTAAGAAAATACACTTATAGAGATTTTTAATATTCAATATGGCAAAGTTTTTTCCCACCCAACTACCCAACAAATAAATATAATATAATATGTATTATTCTATTATTATAAACTCGTACGTTATTTTAATAATAGTTATAATAAATATAGTAAGTAGATATATGACGGGGATAATGAAAATCATAAATTCAGAAAGGCATCGTATATGTTTTGAACTGCGTTCAATATTATGCTGTGCGTATATTGTAGCATTAACACAGTAAATTTAATACGATACACCTGTCCCGCAGTTGTAGAAAACTCGTAACATAATACATAATAATCGTTCATATAAAACACTGAATACCATTCATTAGCATCTGATGTCGCCAAAACTGTTGGTACTGGTTCCATCTGGTCGAGTCTGGAGCTAAAGATTGGAGTTGCTGTAGGTGTTGCTGTGTCTGCGCCTGTAGTTGAGCATTATGGTGCTGATAGTCCATTACAATACACTTCGCTTCGTACATTTTTGGTTTATATATACGCGAAATAATAATAATAAAAAAAAAATCGAAAAAAAAATGCGAGCGTAAAACAATACGATTTTTTTTCGGTGGACAAGGAGGACAACTTTGCCAAGACTTAAAAACAATAATTGCTCAATATCCGTAAAAAAAAATCCGTCGGAATTCGAACGTTCAATCACAACATGTTCACGTAATAAATCGGCTTTGAAAACAAATTTCGAAAAAATAAAATAATAACAAAAATAAAAATCGTCTTTTATTTAATATTTCTGGAAACGTTTAAGCTTTACTGTGCTTCGACTACCGACGGGGGCACGCGTGTTCTCGGGGGAACTGATCTCGGCACGCAGCACCGGCGCTGACTGGCAGTCCCGACGCCGCCGGTACCGTCTTGGCGCTCGCACACCGCACGGCCCCCCACATCTGCGGAACCACGGTACCCCTCTCCACGCGGCTTCTCACCAAACATTATCATATCAATTTCGTTCCTTATCTGCTTCTCATAAATAATAATAACGATAATGATGATGATAATAATAATAATAATAACACGAAGAAAAAATGCATGTATAAATCGTTCACAAATTTACATTTGTCCACCATTCATATCCGGACCTTTCTTAATCGTCAATTTGAATTTCGAACAGTTTGTCGAACAGCCGTGTATGCTCTATTGTGTCCAATTTAATATACGATATTGTTTCCATCGGGTTCATAATATTATACGAGCTGCAGTATATATTATAGCCAACATATCATTATGCAGTAGTGATGGCAGACACCATTATAATATTATATAGTATTAAACGAATATCGGAAAAATTATTAGTTAGTACCTTCGACCATAATCACGCTTCATGTACACTATATATATAATTTTAAATGTGTTTGTCGCAAAAATCAAAGTTATATTAATTAACCGTCTAATAAAATAAATAATTATTTTTTAAAAGAAGCGTATAGTACAAGTATACTTTAGGTCCGTTATTAAATGTTTTAGTACTTTTCACGTTTATATAATACCTAAATATTTATTAAATTAAAATGAACTAAAAATCAATAATTTATAACCCTGGAAATTTTATATTTTTATAATTTTATGCATGCAATACATTTTTTGACTATTATTATTAAAATTCAACACAGAAAATTACTAATTTTGGTTCCATAGCATGTAATACATCAATATACCAGCTATTATAATATTATATAGTTTTTTTTTCATTATACTCATATAATATTTTTAAATAATTTTCTTCATTTCCGACATAATAAAATAGTATTATAGGTGTAACGTATACAAAACGTATAATTATTATATTATACTATTACTTATATTACCTACATAAAGAGTAACAAACAAAATAATAAGTAAAACAATTAAACACCGTTTCAAATTTAAAATAAATTGTATCTGCGGGATGATTATTTTATAACTAACCTTTATAATCACAAAAAATATTATGTTTGTAATGTGTTTTTGAAAGTTTTTTTTTTTTGTTTCGACGAAAAATATTTTCAAGAATTTTGAATCAAATTTCAAATGAGTAGTTTATTACTAAGTATTTAACGTTTAAATTAACCGAGAGATTAACTGAGTAGCGGACATATATTTAACTAAGTATTCCTAGTACTTTACTCTACTTGTATCTAAAATTTAAATACTTGTAACTTATTAGTTATTACTAATACTACTTAAGTTCGAAATTTAACTGTTATACTTTGAAATTCCCAGAAAAATTGTCTGCATTGGAATATGAAGTTAAATATGAATGTCGCCATATAAAAAAATAAAACAATTAAAATTATGTTTTTAAAATATTAAATACTTTTTGAAACGAGTTAATAATTAAATCGTCCTGTATACTTGCATTATACTTTTATCACGATAACTTCGTGAAGGGTTTACGTTAACAACAGTAATTATATTTATAATGCAAATTAAATATATGAAAGTATATCAAAGTTCAATGGGAAATTCGACAATTATGATTTACGTTTATGTTAACTATTTTACGCACATTCATTCAAAAAAACATTAATGCTATAAGCTAATAAATGAAATAATGCTATTTTATGTGGAGATATGTTGTAATTGATTCATTAATACAAAACATTTTATTATTTACACATTCATATAATCATGAAATAGTTTTATTGTTGAAGTTAAACAGTGTTAGTGTACCACATAGTAATGTACTAATGTTTTGATTTGGATAAATGATAAATCTAACTTAATTTTACATTTGAACCATCATTATATTAATATAAATGACTAACAATAGTTCAATAGTTCTATGTACACGCATAAACTCATAAATACATATGAAGTTATAAAGTGTATCAAGTAATTAAGTTTAAAAGAAATTAGGATACGATTAGTAAATACAAATAATTTGTTATAAATGGTATAATATCAATAACAAGTAATGGCCGTTACCAAATATGATGCTTTTTTAATAAAATTGTTATAACATTTAGCAACGTGAGGCAATCGTTTAATTTTTCTTCGTCGATCTGATCATTAAAAATGTTTATGTTAAAAAGTGAAATTATTTTTCTACTCTTACAAATTGAACAAGTTTAAACCGGTGGTAAACGTGTACCGGCGAAAGAATGGCGCGCGGACCGTTAAAAAAATTTACAATTCCAGAAACACATAATAATAATTACTACATTGAATTTTGTAAGGTGTTTATTTTTGTCCGCCTTGTTTTGTTTATGTCCTAATGTCAATTCATATATGGTGTTGACGGTTGTTTATAACGAGTTTTGATGTATCTGCTGTTAGCGGCATATAGGTAAATAGCCAATATTGTCCTTGTAAAATATAAGAAACTATAAATACTATAGATACTATTATAGCTCGGTCAAGCTGTATATAATGTTCGGACGTATTCCAAAAACGAGTGCATTTTTCTAGAGTGTCATACACGGAAACGATGGCCTGCAAGTCATATAGGTAAACTGCCGTATAGTTCAGTTTTGCAAGAGAATCGCACACAGTATTATTATTATTATTTTATTTTTCAGTTATGTTCGGCGTGCCAGAATATAATATTAAGTGCGGCTAAATAGCGTGGGCAAATCGTCACGACATGTTCGGCTAGACACACTTGCACTCTCTACTGCGAAATGCAAACACGATATCTTGTTAGACCAGTTCGCCTTTCCTTTGGTGTACCGTTTTTTAGAGAAACCTCTTTACGCATATCTCGTTTACCAACAATTTGGACACCCTCTGAATGCATTTGAAACACATCCGGTTTTAAGTCGAGTTAATTGAAAATTTACATTGCCAATATATATATAGATATTGGTTCATACCTATATAGGTATATACCTATTATAGTCCACAAAGTGTACATATAATTATAATATACATTAATATTGTATTTGTTTTATTTATAAACCTACTACGAGTATATGGTTTAGCACGCGCTAATGTTTTTCGTACGTGAAAGCGAAAGAAACGAGAATAATGTAATAATGTAATCTAAAAAAATATCATTAATAACACGTGGTTTTTTTTTTTTTGAATTATGCAGCAATAGTTGGAATATTTTTTATTATGAATCCGTCTTGTAATACACAAGTTAAATTGACAGTTAAAATGTATAATAAATAGATAGGTTGTTACAGGTGGTTTTGTATTAATTATAAGTATATGTGTATTGACAGAATGTCTGATATAATGCAGTAAATCATAAATTCAGTTGGTTTACAACACGATGATCACATTTGCTTTACTGTTTTAAGTTTTAGAAAACTGACAACAAACCATCTATTATACTTGGTGGTTATTATACTACCTAAAAGGTGACTGCTAATAATTGTAATAAATGCGTCAAATCGTGTACGTTATACGGTTTAATCATTTCGTCTAATAGATATTAAAGATCCACAAGTATTAATAACACGGTAATGAATTTTAGATATATTAATGAAAATTTAATCAATGTTTTAAATGTTCAAATGTTTGTGATAAACGAATCAAACGATAGAATTATAATAGTTAAGCTAAGCAAATAATAATAATTATTAGATGTATGTAGTTTAGATATAAATTGTTTTTTTATCTTGTATTTCGTTAAAACATTTAAATTAATGTGCACGACCGTTGAAATCTTTTATTTGTGACAAACCCGCGGTATTTGTCGAAAAATTCTTTTTATTTCCGCAGACAGTTGTCACAATTAGAAATTAAGACGTGTAAACGTATTTTGGTAACCAATAGTTGCGGAGAAAATTACACGACGCTTGATAACAATCACGCCGCACACTCTAAAATAGTTGTACTCCACTCCACAGTCCACAGACAATCTAATACGGAAGTGAACGGTATATTCGCGATGTAATCCGCAGACAAGCAGCAGTGTGGTGGGAAAATAAGGATTCGCGAAAATCTTTCTTGTGGTGTTTCAGAGCTAATTACCTAGAGATTCGGAGGAGCGAACCAATTGGTACAGGCGACATTCAATAAAGTGTGGCTGTGCACGGTAGTTTTGCGTAGCAAATACAAGATCAAGGATTTCCTATACCTGTACATCCATGAACAAGTGCACGCGGCCTCTATTAAAACGAGATACCGGCCCGAGAACAAGGCTGTTTTGAGTCATTTAAGAAAGAGAGAAAAAAATCCTAACCTTGTGCAAAAACGTTTAATACTAGAATTTATGTTACAAAACTCATCTCCATATTGACATAAATTTTCACAGTGATTTCTTAACGTATTCTAATAATTCAAACAAACGAGACACTAGGAAATTATAAAACATAAATAATAATTATGTTCGAAGTTGTTGAGTAGACACTTTTCATCGAGGTTTCCATAAATCATTTGTTTTAGCGAAATGTGAATTATAATGATAAATAAAAATTATAATGTATTAATGCTAAATAAATCTAAATCCGATATAAACATTTAAACGGTATTTTAAAGATTATACAGTCGTTGTAAAAGTAGAAGTTTTATAAAAAAAAAATTGAAATAATTATTTATAGGTAATTATTTTTTGATTAGTACACCTAAAAATTGATAATTCATATCAATTTAAATATGTAAATACACAAACAAAATAATTTGTAGACATATATATTATATAGGTATTATAATATAACCGAAACGTATATAAAATGATACCTCTTGAATACTGAATATTTTCCTATAAACCATTAATGTAATTTGTGACATTAGTCTATTAATTCCTATGATATAGATACTTAAAGTGTAAAAAAACTAATAAAATAATAAAAAACATTTCCTGTAAGATATTTTTTTTATTAATTTTTGAATCATTATAAACGTATAGATAATTATGTTCGCATTCAGTGAAGATGATGTTGAATAGCTATCTATTTCTCAATTATTATAATAACTATAACCAGGAAAAGAATTTTCGTGTCAAACGCAGTCACCGTTAAAAATATGCATTATATGTGTAATAACGGAGTAGGTAGAAATGCAAAGAAAAGAAAAAACATTTTGGAAATTCAATCTTCAAAAATAAAAATATTTTCAAATTAAATATCGATATATAATATATAAGTTTATATTAACTATACATTATTATATTGATAATTAAAATTACTTTAAAAAATATATATATAATATATATAGTTAAATAGTTAATACTACATAAATATACAGAGTGCTCAACTTATTTTTTCTTTGCATCATGAATTTATACATAATCTGATTCCTGAAATTTCAAGTATAGTTAAGGATTATATTTTCAATTACGTATAGTTTTTTTTATTTTTAATATAATTAACTGTAAATATATTTCTTTTTATTAAAACGTAGAAACCTAAGTAGCAATTTAAATTTGAATGAATCAGAATTATTATTATAAAATATGAATTATAAGTATAATATATTTTAGTCTAATAATTAGTTTTAATAATCCAACCAAGTGGCTTAGTGGGAAATTTGGTGGCCCTAGGGAGGCTCCTTATAAATACAAAAATTAAATTAATGAACAGTGATATTAGAACCTAATAAAAAATATATACTTTTAATAATTATATTAATTGTTTTACGAGTATCTCACTTATGAATTTATTTAAACCTATAACGTACATATAAAAACGGACCTTAGTTAATTTTAAAATCATCATAGCTTCCTAACCTATTATTTTGGATATAATGGATATTATCTTAAATACGTTCGAAAATCAGTTTAGATATATTCCATTTTTAAAAATATCTATTTAACAACTTATAGAAAATGGTTCTTATAAAAAAAAAAGTTTTTATCATCATATGATACTCTTATTTTATATTAAAAATTTAGTGCCGGGTTGCATGAACAATTGATTTAATTTAACGAACCAATCGCGGGCCACTGAATTATTTTAAGGGATCATTAGCTTACTAAATTGATTTATTAAAAGTGTTTAGTTGTTTTTACAACCAGGAAAAATACTAAAAAATTCCTAAAACAGAATTTGAAAAAAAAATCATTATCAATGGATAAATAATAGGAGGAGTGTCAGGAGTGAGCATGCTTACTGTAAAGTAAATATAATAAACTATTATTTGCTGTATTTTGTGTGGAAATATTATTATTCGTCGTCTAGACTTGTACGTTTTAAATTGTTCAAATTAAAAAAATAAATAGTATGTATTGATAATAGCTATATCGTACGTAGTAAGTAGAAAGAGTTATAATTTGTACCAAATCAGAACGATACAAATCAATTAACTTGTACTTGGCACACATCTACATTATGTTTATATAGTGATTTGAACACAATCCAAGTCCAAGTGTGTATTTAGTTTAGTATAGGTGATTACTGATTTCGAATTTAACAACATGAATACGTAATCCGAAATTAAAATTATAAAAGTGATATGTTTTATTATGAGAGATCCACTACACTAATATTAGTTAATGTTAATTTCGAACAAAATCCGATTTCATTATATTTAATATCGTGTTCGATTTATTCAACAGCTACATATATAATTGCATTCGATACGTTTATAGTGTATTGTAATTAATTTATAACTTTCTCGCGCTTAACCATTTTTAAATTGTCATTTTCGAAGTAACGATTAGACGACGCTCATAAGAACATTGATATTAATGGAAATATAAAATGTGTGTTATGATAACACCATCAAGCGTGTACAACATTTTTATGGTCAAAATCACAACGTCTGGAAGTGAATTTAAGATCGTGCCATAGGTTAGGTTAGGTTTCGTATATTAATTAATATTATGTAGGTAGCTAATTTTAATACGTAAACGTACATTAAATATACATTTTTAACGCGGCAATTACAATTAAGAGTTTAAAGCGTACGTACGAGTGACCAAGTAAAAAAATAATACAGTTCTTCAATAATAATGCACATTATTTGTCGTTCATTTTTAGAAAGTACTCAATCAGTCACGACAGTATAAGAGCCATAAACTCGAATTACAGATATATGTATCATCGCCATTCAAACTCAAAACGTACACATTCGGGAGAAAAATGAAGTAGCGTCGACCATCGAATTATTATTAAATAGTTTTGATTATTTGTAGATAGAACTGTTTAAAATGTGAAGTTTTCAATTACCAAAATCAATTATTGTAACTAAACGAAGCACAATTATTGACGTGTGGTTAGTATAATATTAAAACCTATGATATGATGCTATGGGAAAAATACCTGAAGATTTGCGGTTGACTCTTTTCGGGACGTTGGCCACTGATTGAGTTTTCTTACCTGTAACAAAATATTTGGAAATTATTAACATGCACTTAAATTTGAAATTATTAAAATGATGATAATAATAATAATATATCTAAAAATTTTATAAATAAGTAATATTGTATAAATAATTATCATTAAAGCTAATTATTATTATAGTGCAATACACTACTATGAAAAAAAAAAGAATCTCAAAATTATAATTTATAACGATCGAAGTGCATCAAAAAAATATACATTATTTTTGCTGTTGTCCGATCGTTAATTTACTCCTAAAATACTTTCAAGTAGTTAATTCGTAGAACAAACAAGACAGTTGTGTTGCTCGCGCGTTCGAGGGAACATCGAACAATCACCACTGACCGGTTACTCGTTTCATCAAGTGGTTTGGTAAAATGTCTCATATTTTGTACCACACTTGTGTAAAAAATATTATACATATCAAATGTTAGCAATCCTACCAAAATACAAAACACTAATGATTTTCATTTATCTGTTACAGTGCTAGTTTGCCAGCAATACCGCGACGGTGTCATGCAATATTATTGTAATAGGCACATTTGTCTATTATATATTTCAACATTCTTGTCGTCCGTTTAACATAAAAATATTAATTTCCATACATTGTGTAATATTGCTTCGTATACGTATATTTATCTTCTATACGCGCTTATTGCATTATTATTTTGAATAATTTGTCCCTTTTGAAATAATTTCTGTCCGCATTACGACGTGCAATACTACAACTACTATATGAGACGGCCATTATATACGCATAAATGATATCTTTTTCGGTTATAATAATAATAATAATAATAATAATAATACCTAATGGTAACAACAACGACAAAAACAACAACAAGGTATTAAGTACTTTGTTTACCAAACCAAATGCGGTACCGTATACAGAAATATTACACTGGTGACTAGCTATGTGGTATATTAAAGACGATATAGCTTATAAATATATATGTATTTATATGATATACACGTCTGTTTTACATATTTATAAGACATTCGCCGCTTCGTATCATGTCGCAATCCATTAGGTTATTAAAAACATGTATTATACTCGCGCGATTTTAGTACACAAGTTGTGTGCGCCGGAAAAGAAATCGTTTTCTTTTTTCCCTTCGTTTAGGGTTCCCCGGGTGCGTACGAACGAGTCGAAGAAAAAAAATGACAGAATAATAATAAAAACCGCCGAGGGGATTTCATCCGGTGCCCGCAACGTAGAAAACGAGCCGGAATACGCTTCGCCGGCGCCCGCCGTACCTAACATAATATTATTATAATAACTACGGGCGCCGGTCACGCCAATCTCGGGGGACGAGCGTATCGTTTTTTTATAATATTTTTCTCCCGTGTCTAATAATATATGTATGTACGCATGTACATATATATACACGCGCTGGGCCTCGGCCGGTCGATCTATCCTAGATATGGTATAGGTACCTTCGTTAATTTTTCTTCGTCGTCACTCGTCAATCACTTAAAAACGTAATGTAGTTTTTTTTTTTTTTTTTTTACTTTTTTTCGTTGTCGTTCAAGGGACCAAGGGCTGCAACGTGAATGTGATGTTTCGAATATTGCTATTGTATTATTAATAAAACCTCCGCGGCGATAATATTGTTTTCGTATTTTACTAATTTACTATAGCCCCGCGTGTGCGGCCTCCGTCTTACTAACAGGCAACAGCATATTATATAGCTAATATAACCATGCAAGTCTTACCTTTAGAAGAATTCATTTTACTTAGTTATTTTCAATATTAAAGTGAATTGGCCTAATTATAATGGTATAAGAATATTATTCAAGGATTCACGAATACTCTTTATACGTAGTTATTTAAAACTGTAATTGTTTTTGTACGTTTTAAAATGTTTAAAAAACTTTTGCTTCAAAATTATAATATCGTAAAAAGCCTGCGCTGAAACCCTGTATAATATTCTTACCTTTCATAGATTTAATAATAGGTCAATTCACTGAATCGTTAAAAATGACGGAGTAAAATAGATTTTTCCGATCGTAACATTGGCCATGTTCTGCGTTAGCGAGACGGAGACAGACAACATACGCGACGATGCCGTCTTCTTAATAATTCGGATCCGGTCGACCAGAGTTTTCCCGTCGGTTGTGATGATGAACGCACACGTTCCAGCCGTACAGGTTAGGATACCTGCTTGCTTCACACACGCACACCGCCCGCCTTACCCGCCAATCTACACGACACTGCCACACACATCACCCGGCACCCCCTCTTCCCAGTCCGACACACCGACCGCCCGACCGTTCGCTAACCTAACCAAACAGGACACGTGTCCCGTACGCACGCATTATTGTCTGAGGAACCCCACCCCCACCTCCCTCCCAACACCAATCGGGCCAAAAAAATGTCGATCGGTACGAAGAATCACTAGATACAATGCATAATGGACCAGCCGGAATATTGCCGTCGTCTCGATAAAATAAAATTATCGTACATAATTTTGTATGGTAGGAGGCGAGAAATAAAAACAGCCTTATAAATTATTATAATATATTGTACCCGCTGCTATTTGTCGTGTGTTGTCCTTGCAGCGGAAAGCACCATTTCGACAGCATGACGTACATTTGTGATTTTTTGAATTTTGTAATATACATTATTTTGCGGACTAGCTTTCAATTTTTGCGGACAAGTGGTTTTTTAGCAAATAAAAAAAAAACGGTTGACATTCTGGTTTTCAAAAATTAAAAAAATTGATTACTTCACTTTTTTGTATACCATTATTTTGCGGATAATTTGTGTGATTTTTCGGACTAGTTTTCAATTTTTGCGGACAAATATTTTTTTAGTAAATAAAAAAAAATTTGCAAAAATTAAAAAAACACTTAGGTATTTTATTTTTATGTATACCATAATTTTGCGGATAATTTGCGTAAATTTATCCTACTAATTTTCAATTTATGCAACATAAACATTTGTTCGCAAAAATTGAAAACTAGTACAAACATTTACGCAAAGTTTTTTTTGATTTGCTAAAAAACTACTTGTCCGCAAAATCACGCAAATTATCCACAAAATAATGTATATAACAACATTCAAAAAAATCGCAAATGTACATGCGGTCGAAATGGAGCTGTTGTAAATCATTTACTTTGCAATGCCGTTAAAGGATGTATAGTGTTTTACTGTGGATAATACCTACAATATACTATTGGTATATACACACTACACGGTATATGAAACAAAATAATTAAAATCATTTTTGGATCAAAAATTTGTTGAATCTATCATCACAATTAAAGTAATTGATAGTAGTATATAATACACCTAGTATAGGTATACATTATACATTATAAGTGACACATATTTTTTAATATTATTAAAATAAAAGAATGGTTTTGTCAATTGTACTGGATATTGCTGACTAATGTAGAGTTACAATCGATAAAAGAAAATATCATTATTTTAATTTTAAACAAGCGCTGCCGTTATTAAGTAATACTGGCTTATGTTATACTCATAATTTATTACAATATATAGATATCTCAATATCGATAGGCGATTACCAACATAGCACATCTTAGTATCTTACCATGTACGACTAATGAAATACATTTATATGTTTAACAATAACTATAATAACGGTTGACACCTTAAAATTAATAAAAAATGTTTAGTTGCACAATAAATTTCAACCATAAAATTGATTTCTAATTACGCGAGTATTTAAATAAACGGAATAAAAATATCCCCAAGAAAAAAACCCACCAACAAAGAATCCCGGAAAAAGCCCTCGAAATAAAATATTATATTTCTTGATAATTTAAGAACTTTAAAATATGTTATCCAGGTGTACAGTGTACTTTTGATAATATAATATTAGGCGATGTTATGTACACCTATATTATCTGTAATAAACTCACAAATACGATTTAGATGCTCACTATCTTTCAATAAATAGGCATCACTATGATTTTAAATATTGTACAGTACAATGAAAATTAGCAACGATTTTAGGTAGAACACAATAGGTTATCAGTATACATTTTTGCTATAGGTACATCACGACACACAAGAACAAAACGACAAGAGAAATTTTAAAAACGAATAATAAAAATTTTACCATTTTCAAAAATAATTCTAATTTTATACATTTTTTATACATTTCTAAATTTAACTTTTAAAAATACCCGAGTGTACTTAATCTATAGTTTGAATATTTTAAATCCAATATTTGTTGGTCTTGTTCAAGTTTGTACATAGCTGCGGTAGCAACTATAGAGTTAAAAAATATAATGAATGTAAAAAGCACAACTATCCTATACAAAACCTAAGTCAAATTTATACTGAGGCTGTGAATAATGTACCAAATGAAATATTAGTTGAATTACCTAAAGACTACGTAAGACGGACAACTCGAGACCACCAAAATTATAACGATCCTTCTAAACCAGTGTGTAAAAAAGATTTTAGTTATTGAAGGTGACTATAATAATATTATACATAATGTTAATTAGTTAGAATTAATATATTTAATTTGAAATACAATTTAAAACATATCATACCAGGTGATTGACTTTATATGACTGACTCACTATTTATAAAACTATTGACATTTTGGAAAATATAATTTTTTATATAATTTACAGTTGAAATGTAACATAAAAAAAAAAAATTACCAATATTTATTCAAAATTATAATATACTTTCTTCTATAGTTTTATATACACTATGCTTTGTTTATAACATATTTGCATTTATTTTGAATAAAATAAAATTTATAATCATGTTATTTAAAATACAAAGTTAACTATTTTTTTTTTTAATAATTACTTGTTTAAAATTATTAATCATAATGCTATGTTAAATCTTAAATAAAATAAAATAACCGATAGACATAAGAATAATCATGTTTAAAAAATAATTGAATAATTGTAATATAAATTATTTAAATTGCTTTTTATTGAAATAGAACGCCCTAATCTGCTACCTATAAATTTGTTATTAAATATTAATAATATTTTAATAAATGCAAGCGTTTAAACAATTTTTATTCAATAATTTTCATAACATGGTTGTTTGATATTGTATTCGGGGATTTTTTCTAGGGTCGAAGATTTTTATTCCGCAATTCTAATTATGGGAGTATTTTATACCTATATTATATTAGCAATGATTGAACATTTTACCAAATACATTTTTGCGTCAAATCGTGTACAGTCAAATATAACATATTTATTGAAATACCAATTTCATAGTTATTAATAAATTTTTATTCGATGCGTTTGTGGCATAGAGATTTTAAAATTATAATTTAAGATCTGGTATAGCCGTATAGATGCAAGTGAGTATAGACTATAGTGGAATTATAATATGACTCAATATTAAGGTTACATCTTTAAGTTCAATCACAATATCAAATAATTTCAATGAGTAATAATGCCGTCATAAACACTAAACATCCAATTGCTTTCTATAACGGCTAAACTCAATGATCATTAATATTTTATAGTACCAACGGAAACAATATTGTAGTCCTATGTATTAATTGTATATAATATAATTACAACATATTAGGCTTAAGTTTATTTATATATAAATAGTAAATGGAAAATTTAAAATTGTAATAACAAGGTAATACTGTAATAATAGAGAGTATTACATATAATAATGATATTAATAACAAAAATAATCGTAAAATAAAAAATAGTAGATAATTTAGACCAATTTTAAGTTATTACATAGTATTAAGTGTATTTAATAAAATAATCATGTACAATTGTTTTTATAACAAATAATTATTAATACAAGTTATATATACTATAGATTCTATAGGATAATAAAGTAATAATGGTTTTCAAAAATCTAAATCACAACCATAATATAACTGGAGAAAGTAGTTGAAATTTCCAATGACTTCATAAATTAAGAAAATAGTTATAATATAAATGATATTTGTCAAAAACCGGCAAAAGTTATTCGTTAAGAACTTTCCAATCATGATATTAATACTTCCTACACTAATGATATATAAATTAAATTAGAAAAAAACATCTGTTGTGAGAAATCATTGGTATTATTAAATTTGCCTACAATATAGTCATGATGTAAGCAAATATTGAAATTGTTTTTTATTACATTGTAAATAACCATCACATATAACAAACTTGTAATTTTAAATGTAAATCTAAAATATTTTCAAAAATATCTTTCTTTTTTTTTACTAAGATTAATATTTAATTATTATAATAATAGTACATTTAAAATTATTATGCTGCGGGTGATTCATCATGCATGGTTGCTCCCGTATTTATTTAAATGATAATGAATTCATAAAATTATAATTTTCGAAGTATATTAATTTGGATCATTTTCACAAATTATAAATGTTGATGGGTTAATATTAATTATTAAAATGTTTTCCCATACAAATCGAGTAATATATATTATTAAGATAATCGCTCTACTCAGAATTTCATGTATGAATTTGGACACGCAATATAACTAACTTTAAATGAATTAATAACAATAATAAAAATAAAAATACATAAAGCATTTTAATATTATTATTTTTGTTTGTATTTTAATTAATTTTTTTAAATGTAAAATTAGAATTGATTAACTATCACAAGTGTTTTTCTAATAATGGAAAACATAAGGTCAGTTGTATGATTACTAAGTGCTTTAAAATGGTAGATACTATAATATCAATTAACAATTTATTGGTCAATTATTTTTTTCAAATTTATCAATATGTGGGAAATATTATCTTATATATTGATAACATATTTAATAATGTACACATTTTTAGAAATCAAATTAAAAATAAATAATAAATTAATAGTTTTAACTCTTATTACAATATTTATGACTAAATATATAATATATAACTTAAAAAATTTTCATTCATTATTCTTATATAGCACCACTTTATTCCTTAATCATATCTTTTATTGTAATTTTTATTTAAAAATAAGTTGTAATAAAAATAGTTTTATTTAAATAGAAAGTGTAAAAAGCGTTTTTGTTACTATTTTATAACATATTATAAATGATAGCGATAAAAGTTTATTTAAAATTAAACTTAAAATATTAACCCGTGTGATTTTTAAAATTATAAACGCCGCAATTTGTTCTTAATAACAACTCAAATGTGTAAATATTCATTTATTAATTATTATCTATATTCTATAGTTAATCAATTAAAGTCATTTTTATTTCACATAAATAGCTGTATGTTCAATGAACTTATTTTAGACAATAGTGTTTTATTATAAATAAATTATTTATGTACATAAAATATTATCTGTACGTGTGGATTTGAAATGATTTTGTTTATCATTGGATACTTAATAGTTAATATTATACATTTTAATAATTTTAATTACCAATCTATGATGTTTAAAATGGAAATAAGACGGCGTATCTGTACCTAACTGTTTTTCTAAGTCTTTAAAAATCCCATTACTTCTTATAATAGTATTCCTATTTTAAAGATATGCTATGCTTGTAATTGGGTTACAATTTATTATTATTAAGTGTTAATTAGTTAAAAAATAATTAAGTACGTATCTATGAGTAATATTATAATAGTAAATAGGAGAAGTTATAAATATATGTGGGATAATAGAGAATAATAAAATTATTAAATAACATTATACATTATTTGAACACAACATTATTAAAGATCCAAAATAGTAAAAAATATTTAAAACGTTTCGTTTTATATAAAACATGACTCATATATTCTCAATTAAAAACTATACAATAGCTTACAAAATACAAATACTAATTAACTAAACAAATACAACTGAAAACTGATCATAGACTATATAGAATAGTATAGTATATACTATGTTATAAATTGTAATTAACTAATTAAATGAAAAAAATAATAAATAATGTTTATCGTTTATAGTCCATTTATTACAGCGCATAGTTATTTTTTTATTAATCATAATACCATCATATTTATTTTTAATACTTAAGTAGATTAATATCAAAACAACATTATACTTCTGGGATTCAAACGTTTATCTGATATATTTAGGTATAGTTTCTTGTGTGATACGAACTGTTAACAACTAGTTAGTTTTTAGTTCTGTAAAAATACCCACGGTCTGAATTATAATACCAATCATACTTATATTATGATAAATAATATTATAAACAGAAAAAATAAAATGTTATATACCTAATAGAAAAATAATTTATAAACTTTTTGATCTGCGTTAAAAAAAATTGTACACATTATTATGAAATATATCGTGAGGCAATTAAATACCTGGTATGGGTATGAGGTAAGTTTTTGACGGGTAGTACTCGTGATTGGAAATGGTCCATTGGTTATTTGACATCGGTGACTGTTGTTTCACTTGACGGTTTTGTATCATTCCGAACGTTTTAATCGCACATCAAGAACGACACGTAAAACAGCTTCCGATCTCGTATAGATGGTCGTTCGTTTTGTATAGAATATTATGTTTATAATTACGGTAAACGCGGATAATAACAACGTATGATCGAAATAAATATGGACAAATATTGAAACGGCAGACGAACGCACGGTGTTTAGACTGAGCTACGGAACGGCGATCTGTGCGGGACAAAACTATTCAATTAATATAATTATTGTTACGCGTATATTGGTGTCATTGGTGATATTCGTATCGGCTGATTCAAATGCGCGGTACAACGTGTACAAAATGTCGGTGCCGGTACTAAAGTCGACGTACAGACGAGATTACAGAAAAAAAAAAAATGTATAACAAAATTAAATTGTATTATGTCGACACGTGTTTTATATCGCCGAGTATGCTGTTGCTGCTGCTTGTGCGGATGTCTCAGTCGGATAAAACGAATGGTAAACACGCGCGCGAAAGAAATTAAGAAACTAATAATATTTCGCTATAGGAGAATACCGGAAACCGACCAAAAAAGAAAAAAAAAATACGGAACACCGCGGCGGATAAATGGGCCGATCGAGTGTGATGGGTTATTTTGTAGTGATATATGCGCGTGCGATGCGATACAGGTGCCGCGGTTTTTAAATGATGCAACTTGCGTAAGAAAACGATATCGTTGCGTGTCATTCGCCAATTGTTACAATTTATTCTTTCGTCGCAGAAAATATGAATTCAGCGTCCGTAAGCGCAGTGTACATCCATCGCATGCACACAAACTTGACTAACTATTGAACTGAAAACCTGGGCTGTATATCCCAAATGACAGAGCAGGGTGCACGGACCCACGTGCTGTGCCGTTATGTCACGTGTACGCTCAACGTGAATCGTATTCTAAGGATACAGACTTTTCTTTGTCGACAACTTTCTATACTGGGTATCCAACTTAAAAATTCAATTATACGGTTTATGAAAATACGATTTCCCATACCGGGTATTCATCGTAACGTTTTTCTTTGCGATTCCGCGCCGCAGCCCGCAGACTACGTTAATTAATAGCAACAATAAAACAAATACTATCGACTACACTGCAACACAGCAGTGCTATTTATATACTATTATAATATGGTACACGCTTTATACGGGTACACGAGCGGCCATATAGATGCATTACAACGGCTTATAGAAAGACTCTCAGTATAGGTATTCGGCGGATACCCGCAACGCAGTTCTGCCGTTTAATTAACACTTTTTAATCTCAAGCACAAAACTGACGTTCAAATGCGTATTTTACACATTCGACGCAACGACTAAATATTTCTGTGCGTTATGGCGATATATGACCCGGTCACAAGAGAAGACGTATCCTACCATCACGTATTATTTTATTTGCCGTTGGGTCGTATTGACTTGCGAGATTAATGCACCTTTAACTACGATGATGCAATGTTTCTCGTCATTACGTAGAACATAAATATTTTCTATTGAGTTTTTTTTCTCTGTCAATAACCTTTGTTGTTATATTATCTATATAATATTGTGTAGAAACATTAAATACAATTTATAACTAAAATCAATTCGGCGTTTATAATTTAAAGTAAATATAACGGAATGAAAGAGACTGCAGTTGAAGCTGTGTCATATCCAACAGTCTTCCCAATAATCTACGTATATATACATATACTTTAAACAACGTGTATAATGTTAAAACTGACAGGTGCACATCTTTCTTTTAAATCGTATCGATATGCCTACGACTGTTTCAGTTTAAACGTCGTATTTGTTAAATGCTACTCCCACGCTGTAAATTGTATTATACGGACAAGTATTTTTCGTGATATCACACATTTTAATTATAAAATCTAAATTTATATTTTTAAGCTTATAAACCGGTGTCTGATATATTATCATTCTAATCTATTAAATAATTTCGGTTTCTCGTTTATGAAGATGAAAATATTGTGGAAAAAATCTACGTCTTTTTCATTAGATCGTTGTGATAGTGCGTAGCTATAGTATGCGTACCTACATCTACATATTACATTATTTCAGGTCAGCGAGTTACAAATATGACATTACTCATTATTATTTATTAATATATACTCTAGAATAAATAAATATTATGTTGTTACCTACGTATGCAGCTGAATTTGAATGTATCCATACTGGATAAATGGATTGCGCCATTTGATGTCGAAGAAATTTAAATATATCGCTATTTAAATTAAACACATTGGGTCAATATACTTTGTTAGTTGGGGAAAATAATGCCAACACCCCCTTCCATCACTACACACATGGTAGCAATACCCCCCCCCCCCAAATACATATCTTAGGAAAACATCTATTAACAGAGATACATTAATATTTCCTTTATGTTACATCTTATATTATACATTTTCACGAAAATATACATATTATTATAATATATTATTAATTTAAGTGTTCACAAATATTTATTTTCTCAGCAGATATCTTAATCATAATTTATAAATATACAAGTATAAATAGGTTAGCACACGCGCGGTTTCTAAATGAACATTGTATAATATTATATTTTATCCTATTATGATGCTTGGTTAAGGATGTTGTATTATCAATCACTATAGTTAATCGAAGAATACACATTTTGTGTCAAAGTATCAATAAGTACACGAGTAGTGTGTGTACGCCTAAACTTAATTTGAGTAATAGTTATACATTTTAAACCTGTCATAAAATTGAAATATTCGTTTCTTTGAGTGTAATTCGAATATAAAGTATATAATGTATTATAATGTTTCCAATGAAATTATTATTCAAACGTATTATGCAGCCAATAGACATTTGTCATACACTCGTATGTATAAGTTAATTCTTATCCAATGATATAACAATATAATATATTACAAGACGTATGCGTGTATGTTTCTGCAACAAATGCAACTTTATCATAAAACAAACATATTTTAAAGCAAATAAACGTTTATTTATTTTATAATAAATAAAATATTTAGTTTCGAATATTATAATATTGTATTAATAAACTATTTATTATTTAAAAGAATTGTTAATTAAATTAAAAAATACTTAAAACAATTACATCAACTCAAATTATCATTTCAATATACAATACAATTTTCAAAATAATTTTAAGTTATTGATACCATTTTACGAAGTCATACTTAAGATCTTCGATATATTGACTATAAGTTCTATACCTACGATATTTTTGGTATAAATTAGTTTAATCTACCGAATTAAGAAAATCCTAATAATAATATACATAAAATATACGATCTTCAAAACCCTGATTTGTTAGGTAACCTATTCTGATTCATTTCTTAAATAGTTAGCTATACAATTTACATTAAGTTGACACAGTAGTAGACAGTAGTGTAGTTTCTAATGACTACATTAGAAGTAGTGTATAGGTATTTATAATTTTGGTTGTATGTTTTTAGTATACAAGGTCTTATAGTCTGTATACATTTGGTTGTATTAGTTAATAGTAAGTATAACGCCTATTATCGTAGGAATCATAATTTTAGTACTTTGTTGACTTTATACTTTAAGTCTTTAACAAAGATAATAAATAATCATTGTAAGAAAATGATTTATTGTATAAAATTATGTATATCAAAATAATTTTTCTAACATAAAGTTACTAGGTAATCATTCAGATTTGAAAAAAAAACAATAGTCTGAATATTATTATATAGAAAAATATATTATTTATCTCATTGACTACGGATGGACATACTATATTTTTCAAATCTTAATGGTTACCGGGTGTCAAGACGAACTGGACCGGCTACACCTATAGGTACGTCAACTGACTCGAGATATGGTTTACATATTTTTTCTTTTATTTAAATTTGATAGAAATAAAACTAAATTGAATCCAGTTTTATACACAATAATATTATGATATATTTATTTATGAAATCGTAACTGCATGTGTCATGGAAATTATTATTTTTTCCTAATAATGTTATCAATAAAACCTTACTATATTGTATGTTAATGTACATAATTTCAATGTACATGTATTATGTATTTGGTATCTACCTATACTTCTAATCATAATATTATAATCTGTTTATTTTAATCAATTATAATAGGCCTGTGCGTTTGTTAGATTATATACATAATATATATGTAATATAATAAAAGTATAGGTAACTATAGTAGTTTTATGTTCATTTCTTTATACGTGATATAGATATAGTAGCTAATGACCACGATATGTATACATATTTTCTAACCGTGAAAAAATAATAAATTATGTTGTTCGATGATTTATTACTTGCTATTAGATTTTTTACCTGACATGTCGCTAAACTTTAAAACCAGCTTGGCCAATATGTTTATAGTAGACATTGAAATGTATGCAATATTTATTAATTGTCCGATATGTATACAGAATGTTTTAGTTGAATAGTGTTTGCAGTGCTCGAATTGGGGGGGGGGACGCAGGGGGACGGAGCTCCCCTTCAAATTTTAATTTTTTTTAGCGTACCCCTTCTTATATTTTTAATTTGAACGGGGGGACGGTACGTCTCCCGTGTAAATTATTATTGAAAAACTTATAAAACGTTTATTTATAGATATTTATTATGTATTATCAATTTGAAAAAAATATGCGATAAATTGTAAATTTCATTAATGATAAAAATCAAAAAAAAAAGATAATTTATTATTTAACTGCCCTAAACGACAAAATATTGAAGTGAACCATTCATATGTAGAGCTATAAATTAAATTTTAAATTTAAAAATTTAAATAATGTATAAAATATGGTAAAATAAAATAAAAGATTTGTTTGTAATTTAATAATATTTATTTATTGTTGTAGTGTAACCTTTGTTTAATTTTAATGATTGTTTGACTTGTGTTGAAAATACTACATGGGGGCAGGGGTTAAAGTGGGAAACAATTCCAAAGGGGACTAATGTCTCCATATAGTTTTAAGCGTTCCATATATAATTTTATGTATTATGTCTAATATATAAAATCCTAATTTGTTAAAGGGGACGCTTTTTAACCGCTGTCAGAGGTAAGGGGACTGAGTCCTCCTGCGTCCCCCCTCACTTTAACCCCTGCATGGGGGGTGTGGGGGGCGAAGCCCCCCACGGGTTAGTTTGGTTTAAATCATTGAGTGGAACGCTAAATTTTTATAAGTCCTTTAGCACCCCTTCTATTATATTTCCAATTCGAGCACTGAGTGTTTGGATCTTACACGGAATACCTGGAATTACCTTTTGTTATTTTATATTCTGTAACTTGAGTGTGATTTTCACATTGAAGATTTGTGTGGTTAGATTATACTAGTAATATAATATTCTTTATAGTAATTTATCATACTTTGGAAAAATATTCTATTTCGTCTATACCTATTTCTATTAAATAGTTATTTTTATACAACTTATTGTGTATACTGAATAAAATATAACCAATATATAATATCTAACTAGCTATGTATTAAAATATTCAATTAATAGTGAACGTGTATAAGATGTTTACATTTTACGCGGATGGTTGAAATATTTTTTAGTACCTGTTTATAATAATAATATAAAATTATTCAGCATAATTGAAAACATTTAAATAACAGTTTCTAGCTAAAGCTTACTATTAAAAACATATCATATATTATGAATATAAGGAAAAATACAGTAAAATTTTAGATTCTGAACGGAGTGATGAATGTATTGATTTTACAATGATGTGTTTTTTTTTTTGTGTCTGTGTACAGCATAACTCGTCGAAATAATGCTTTAGGGGTGGTTTCCGAAGGCAAAGTGAATATCTTTGGTGCATTACACAGGTCAAAAGTAAACATTTTCCAAGAGTTTTCAAAGAAATTGAGAAAAACAAAAATAAAATGACAGTAAAACGAGAATTTTTACGCAAAACCAGTTTTCGACCAAATCGATTTTTTTATATGGTTGTAAATCAAATACTTGTCATTTTAAATACTTGAAATTTTCACCAAATATTTATGTTAGTGTCCTCTATACACCGTTAAATTTTCAAAGTATTTTGACTATTTTTGAGCTATTTATAGACAATTTAAATTTTCAATTTTTTTAAGTATTTTTTTTTAAAATAACGATAAAAAAATTATTGGCTGGCCAGAAAATCTTAAAAATTTAATACAAGGTTTCTTATAAGTTGGTCTTAAAGTGATAAAAAAAAAATCCTAAATCGTTAGTCACAATTTTTTTTTATAAGTGCTTTAGTTGCTCAAATTAAAAATTTGCAAGTAATTTTGTGGTTGAAAAATCGTAACAATTTTTTCTTTTATAACTAAGTTTTGAAAATTTGGTACAAGGTTCTCCATAAATTTTTCTTCATATATCTGTAAAAAAAACTCTACCGGACTAAGACAAAAATTTTTTAGGAGTGTTTGAAATTTAAATTTTTACAAAACCGCGTTAAATAACGGTTTAGCCTCAAACGATTTTTGATATTAAATTTTGTTGTTATTCAAATAGTATAATTCGTAGATACTTGAAAATTTCACCAGTTATTTAGATTGGCATTTTCTTTACGTGATTTTTTTTTCAAAATATTTTTAGCGGAGTCAAAATATTTGAAAAATTAATACAAAGTTCCTCATAAGTTATTCTTATGGCGATAAAAAAATTATAAGAATACATAGGCACAGTTTTTTTTTTATTAGCATTTGAAGTTCAAATATTGACAAAAATTTGTCAAAATTATGAATATTTTTAACTATTTAGTAGTTAAAAATTTATAAATATTTTACTATCAAAAGCTAAGAATTGAAAATTTAATACTATGCTGTTCGTAAGTTAAGCTTAGAATAATTATAAAAAAGTTTGAGGATTATTCAATTTAAAAATTTCTACGAGTGTTTAAAGTTTTCATTTTAATTTGAAATCAAAAATACACGTGTAAAATAACATTTCACTACTAAATAATTTTCGATTTTTGTTATTTTTAAAAAATTACTAAACGTGTAGGATCTTGAAACTTTTACTTAAATGTTTGAATTAGTTTCAAAATAGAATATATGACAATATTTAAATATAATATATCCTAGACTGACAAATCATCTCCGTTCAGAATCGTTTTTCGTATACAATGATACCTATCATTGCATTCAAATTTAACCTTCTTACCTACTCTAGTCCGAGGTCCACCCCACCCCCTAATGTACAGCAGAGCGATACTCACCCGCTTTTAATAATATTGATGCTTTACTATATTTAGTATAACTAAAATCGTGTATATGAAAGTTTAATTAAATTAGTTTAATTTAATTGTTTACTTTTAAATTTTAATCTTGCAAATTTAATAAAATATAAATATATTCATTTAGTTATATTTGATATTTTTAAAATCTAAGCACACAAATTATTTAGGTAGGTAAAATAATTATTAAGCTATATAAAAAAAAATATTAAACATTTTAAATCATTAATCGATATCATAGTAATTTATATTATGCACCTACCCAAGTCCCACGGTATAATGTTATGAGGTTTTATAATGTGTGTCTCAATATCTGAACCTGAACACGTTGTATTCTAAACAAAACTATTATCTTACACATGCGAATGAAAAAAATAAATAAAATACGCATTTAACAGTTAATGTGGCACGGCTAGTTTGCCTTGAAAATTATTCTGGGCCATAATATCGTCATCGTGTGTTTGGTCGTTGTATGCCGTTGATCTTCTTTCATGATTTTTTTTTTTTTTTATAATTCATACAAATGTTATTTATGTATTGTATAAATTGACGTATGTGTTATTACGAAAGTTTTAACATTTTTAACAGTGTATCGCTGAAGTATAAATTATACATGTACTCGGTATATATGTATAATAATGTGTTAATCCATACAACATTACAATGTACAAATATTATACACGTATAATGCAATATATATGTATATAGTTAATCACGACCTGATGCTGGACTGCAATGTGTACGAAGAGAGAAACTATTCGTACTATAGAGGCATAATAAATATAACGGCCAAACGATGAAGATTTATTCAGTAATCTCAGAAACAAAATGTGCTCTCTCTCTCGCCCATATTACTGGAAATCAATATTATGTACATACCATTTGCGTGTCGATATGTGAAAGAGAAACCCCAGACGTACAGAATGTTTGACACGGCGAGGTCAAAATTGTGCTATTGACTACGGTATCATAATAATATTATATTATATATTATATACTATTATATAGGCGTATGTATTTTAACAATATTTCCTATAAAGAGGAATACATCTTAATATTTAATAATTGTGTCGTTATAATGGTTTGGCTGATACAGCGTATAGGTACGTTTAAGGGGGGCACAGTGGTTTTTTTCAAACATATTTAAATTATTAGTACAGTATATGCGTTGTATGGGCGCACAGGTTAATAAAGTGAGTCAGTATAGGTATAGTCAGTATTGAATATGTAAATATTTAAGCTGTACAATGGAATATCGACATCCTTAGTACTTGTAACTCGTCTAGTGTTATTCTTTAATATATATTTAACGCTTTTGGTAGATATTTATATTTATTAAAATAATCGTCTTCGTCTAATAATAATGATCTCAATTTTTTTTTATCTTTTATAGTTTTATAATGATGCCTAGCGAGTGTTACTTCGTTAATATTCATAGTGGTAATAGGCAATAATAACTGATGAGAAGGAATTAAAAAATATATTATTTATCTCGCACTAATCACTTAATCTTTATTATCATTATTACTTATTAGTTATTACACAGCGGTTTTCACATATTCACCGATAGCGCGTTGCTAAATTGGCATTTTTTCTCAAACCATATAATATATTACCGTCTACTAACACACAAGTAAATAATACACACATACCAGAATTGATCATAATCTAATAAATAACGTCTGTTAAGCCAAATATTTAGATTTTAAGACGATACAGGTATATGTACAATATATTACGCTGTTGTGTTTTGGATGATTGAAGGACTGAATTAAAGCCTATTGGCCGCGTGATTTTTAATTGTTTATTGTAAGGCCATCTAGTCAAAATGTTTAAAAATGTTAAGCTCTTAATATTGTTTCTATATAATACAACATGATAGGTACAATCTAATATTTTAAGTCTTTTAATTTAAAATTAAAATTATAGGTACATGTATAAAAAAATCAACTAGTGCGCTACACTTCTACTTATATTATATATTATGTGAAAAAAACTGGTACACATAATTATTAAATTATTTATTTAATTATATTTTAAACATCAATTTTTAGCTTTTTGTGATTTTTATTTCATTAAAATTAATGGTATCTATTGATAAATCATTATAAATTATTAACAATGTAAAGGTATCTGACATATAATAGATTGCAAGTACCGTGTTTTATTTGTTCATAAAAATGTATTATGCATTATAAGTTTATGAAAAATGTTATCGGTTAATATTATTTTTATTTCAAATCATATATAATAATCGATACATTAAACTACTAATAATACTATTTAAATCAGGGTTATTCTTTAACTATGACTGGTATTATTGCCTGCAGGTAATATTGATATAAAATAGTCTACGATAGTTATTATCGATTGATATACTTACGCTTAAATTATAAACAATTATACAATTGAAAGACGTCTAAATATTACGTTTTGGAGTATTTATTATTATTCACTACTAGAAAAAAATTCTCCATTTGCACATTTTTAAGCACATACCTACTTCGTTCGTATATGCGTTAATCCAGCGTTGTACACAGTTGAAAGTAAGTGTATGTGTTTGATAATCGTTATGAGTTATGTGTACATGTGTACAATATATTACTATTATTTGTTTAGCTAATGTTTACAAGAAAGGTAAGGTTAGCATAAAAAATAGCATGATATACTTAGAAATTGATGTTTTCTTGCTTTTGAAATATCTAATGCTAATCTTAGTGAGGTTATGAGAGCTACAACACTCTATAATATTATATACATATCATTATACGCATGGTTTAAAAAAATAAAAAATTACATTAGTCATCTGTATTCTGTATGCTATTATTTTTATAATATTTTACATGTTAGTTATTACTTATATTTATATAAAAGGGACAATGATTTTTAATATTTAACAACAAGACGGTTATTATAATTCAATTCATTAGGTATTTCGTATTTAAAACATATAACTTTAGTAGCTGTGATTGTGTACTAACCCAGTCAGTCATTTGCAGGTAAATATTAGATTAAAATGTAAATTACATATCTTTGAATTGATATAAAGTAAGTAATATTATCGTTAAACACATAAATATGTATATTTATACTTATAATTTCAGTCAACACACATTTTTATCGTATACCTATTAATATAATTGTTTTTAACAAAACTTAATGGAATTATTCCTTATTAACTATTTTAAGTGTTTACGAAACTGAGTTACTCTACCTACAGGCTATAACCATATTGTGTGAGGTAGGAGAAGCGTATTAGTGTATTACAAACATCATTATAATATAAATTTTAAAACGAGTACTCGCATTACAACAGCGTTAGATGATCAAAATATTATTGGTTCATTCTTGACACGTTGTCGCCACTTACCATTAAAACATTATATTATATTATAATGGACCCATTAAAAACATACATTAAGAGGAGGTTCATAACTATACAATATCGTATACAGCACATCGCGCGAGTGTTGTAGAATCGTTTTCTTTAGAAAATTATTATATCATTCAATTCGTAAATGTAATTACTTATGTGAGCGACGTCATAACCTATATATTATACGAGATACGAAGTTTCGATGATCTTACAAGTGACTGGTTTATAATTCGTTGGGTTTGGCGAAAAACCACCAAAAATGCATCAAGGCAATCAATGATCGTTCTCTACACTCTTATCACTCATCAGTTATCAGTAATCATGAGCGCGTACAAATGAAATTATCGAACGAGCGCCACCGTTCACTCTCGACACTCTCGGACTCAAACGACCGACATTCCGGTTTGAGTGTGCGTGCGTAAACATGCGTTTGCGCGTGCGCAAGGCTGATGAAAAAACATATTATAATAATATATACAATGTAGAATGTACGAATGTAGGATGAACGATGACAGTCAGACAGTAATAAAACGACTAAATCGAGGCACTCTATCGCAGCAGACTGACAATTTAGACAAATCACGTCATGTGTTTCCCGCTATACCTATCATAATCCAAATTATCCGCATTATATAAATATATTACACCGTCTGGTTCGAACACGGTATAAACCACACAGTATAATTTTCATACTTCATTTTTCTCTCGTCGACCGTTCGTCGTGAACGTTTCGAACCAAACTTAAAGCAGAGTCCACGTGTCGCCATTTAATATCCCACCAAACCATCGTCTGTGCACACGTCAGTGTCTCGAGTGACGCAAAGTACACATAAATCGTTTTCTATATTATAATAATTTACAAGAGGTTTGTTTCTTACCCATTTCTACCGATTCTTCAGCGAAACCTTCTTTAAGACTCGAACGGTCCATACATTTATCGTCGATGTTCCCGGCAATCGAAAGACGTAGTAGAAAAAAAACGCGCGGCTATATTATATCAAAATGATGTGTATGTTTTTACCGTACACGTTAGACAAATGAATTTAACATTAACAAATCATTTTACAATTATTATTATTATTATTATTATTATTAATGAGTTACGATAGTGTGCCGGTGACGATGACGATGATGACGACAACGACGGGCGGCGGCGGCACGAACGCAACACTATCTTGAAACGAGAAAACGCGCGAGGAAAAGAGCGAACGGATCGCAATGTACAATTCGGCCGGGACGGAACACACGGTGCACGCAAAACGACTACACGCGATAGTCGCCGCTTAAAATATTATCCGGACGGACGACAGTCAGGCGCGTACCTATCTATAGTGTGCAGCACGGCACGAAATACGTTCTATCAAATATTCTTATTTCGTCACGGATAATTAAAAGATAAACACGAAAAAAAAAAAAAATGGGAAAAAAAAAACTAAATAAAACCGGTTCGATCGAGAACCAGATAATATTTTAATATTTTATACACGTTTTCCCCCGCGCCATCCCACACGTCTGCAGCAGAGGTACGCCTAATATCATTGAAAAAGCGCATACACGCGTTGTATTACTACTATTACTATTATATTATAATAATACGGCTATCTTTACGCGCTCAAGGACTCTTCAACGCCCATTATATATTTTGCGTATCGGCGGCCGGCGATGTGCGCGGCGGCGGTGACTGCTGTGCACTGTGTTGTGCAGTACGCTGTACACGGTTCACGCGCTGTACGTATATATATGTATAATAATATTAATATAGTAGTTGTTGTTCAAGTCGTTTTAATATACGGTGGTATAATACACTATGGAGTGACGATAATAATTAATAATTATTGTTTCATTGTTTTTGACAATAATAACGAACGCACACGTACGCAATACAATACAAGTGGTCATATATGATTATGCGTTCGACCGGGTGCGATATAATACAGTATTATATTGCGTGCATATATTATTATTTATTTTTTTCCGTCAGAGTAGATTACGATTCAAACCCTAGTGCTACTATAATAGTAACAGTCAAAAATAATCATAATAGTCAAAAACACTCGTCGGTCGAGTTTGCGGCGCCAAGTCTAGCGTTGTAATTCTCGACACCGTTTTATTCCAAAATGTGAATAAACGCCGTGCTGATGACTTTTTTGAGGAACATTTTAGGCTTCACCAAACACCTGCTGTAAAACTGGCCACGCCTATATAATATGCAAGTGGTAATAGCGTTTGCGCGTGTAGTGGCATCACAGCAGAGTATAATATTATTTTAATACAATAATAAATTGTAAACGAATGTTAAATATATATATTATATGCCTATAGATTCGTTTTTATGTAATACACACTAACACTATGGAAATTTCTTCAAAATGTTGCCGTTGATACAAGGCCGCCGACCTCCGTGTATATATGTATATATTGTGGTTCCAGTGACGTGCGAATAATATTATAATATTCGTTATTTGGAATGATATCAACAGTTGTTTTTTAATGAGATTTTAGATTGTTTATATCTCGACAAAATGGCCACAACAGCAAAAATATTAAAAAAAAAAAAAATTAAATAAACAATGATTACAAACGATAACAGCTATAGTGAATAAATAGTAAAAATAATAATAAAAAGAAAAATAAAGATAAACGACTTGCGTATAAAGCTCATACAGTTAATTTTTAATGCCAAATCAGAGAATAAAATTATCAATGGCTTTTCTTATGATGCCGGCAAGTAGTTTATTAAAGTAAAAAAAGTTGAGACTAAGAGGAGAGAAGAGGTAATATAGATGAATTCTATAGTGTGAGAAAGAAGGACAAGTATTCATGCATTCTATCGTCCACAGTTTGTATAATAAATATTATTAAAAATAATTTTACCGATCATGTGCTTCTAGGGGTGGTTTTTATTATTCAAATTATATTATGGTCAACGAGTAGGTATATTATTGTTGTGGGCTAACGGCTGTCATAAATTAAAATTTAGTTGTGACAAGAAGTAGTATAGTTATATTATAATATTATATATTTTATGCACCATAGAAAGATAATGCGTAGGCATCGAAACAAGCCGTCGATGGTTTACGTATATTGGCTATTAGGAATAACTGTTTATTATTTTTCAAATAATTATTCAATAAACTCGCCTTGTACAACATCACTTTAGAGTAGTTTATTATTTAAATTCGAAACTGGCGTTTGACCATGAATCTATATTTATCACATTTTACTAAAAAGAAGAAGGATATTATAGTATGTATTCAAAAGTAATGGTTGTTTTAAATATGACCACAATATTTTATTTATTATTATTATATTTTTATTATTGATTCAGCATTAACAACTAAGGTATTGTATACTATATAGTCTATAACTTTTTATAGGATTTATGTACTATTGGTAAAAAAAAGTTTTATATGATGAAAATATACATTTTAATAGATGTACAAGTTATACGTGTAAGTGTTTATAAGTTTTATAAAAATGAGTATTTTTTACAGTTGCCCTAATACGAGTTAAGTCGCGTACAGGTTATTCGGAGTTTCAAAATGAACTCAGGTTTGGATAGTGGATATCAAGAATTCAAGAAGGCGTTTTAGTATAACAATTATGAACAAACTTAGTAGATTTCGTCTTTCGTACAGCCAGAATTTGAAGTCTGAACTAAGACAGTAGTTTAAGTATGAGGTCTTGAAAAACGCATCAGATAATCTTCTGATGAGACGGTTATTAATATTTATTATTATACTTTATACTTTTTTTGAATTAATTTAAGTCGCGTTTGTTCAGATGAAATCTATATTATTAACATAATATGGCCTACAGAATATAAACTTAATAATAATTAATAGAAAGATTAGTATTATAAATGGTAGGTAATTTATTTTTATTTACTAATTAATTATTTAATTTTTCTTTCTATGGTAGATATTCACGTTATTGCTATAATATATAATTATTAATTATGTAATGTATAATATATACTATAGAAGTTTTGTATGTTGTATTCTACACTAACGTTGAATGTTTAACTTAACAGTAGATCAAGTTTCATTCTTATAAACTAAACTTAAATTACTATTAGCACATTTGAGAAATAAATTTGACGAATTGCAAAACGATCAAAGGAATACATAATATACATTATGATTCCTGCATCATATTTACCAATAATATTTTTGATAGATAAAAACAATATTATGGATTGATAATATGAAAAATCACAAATAATCTGCAATAACGTATTTAAAATTAATAATATTTAATAAATAATAATAAATAACTATATTCTGCGGAAAACGATTAATCAGGATTACAAATTTTTCAACTAGTTACTATAAAACTACATACTTAGGTAATTAATTATTATATCGAATGAGTATTGAAGAACATACAATTACTTTATATTTAGTTAACTCTCTTAGATTATTTACGTATATTTAATAAAACATTTTAACAGTTTTAGGAAGCGAGAGAAAAAAGTATAAGGACACATTGATATTTTATAACCGCAGAGTTTTAAATAAAAACTAATTAAATCTCCATGGCAGAATAATGATGGCATAATCAGATATATATTTTTATGATTTACGTTGTATTCCACAATAATTGCATTTTATATACAATAGGTACACACAAAATATCAACACAAACAGTACAAATATCCTTGGAATAACTATGTATTCACCAAAATGTTAAAAATTATATTTTTTTTTACTTCAAACAGTTTGATAGTTAGAGAAATTAATTAGATGGCTGTTTTTAAATTCAAAAAATGGGTAGTTAAACTTTCGTAAAATAACATAGATTTCTACCACCTATCACATGGGAATTATAATATATTTAAACATTATATACCATAATCTGTTAATTAAAAATAAAATGTTATAAAATTTTTTAAAATCTATAGATCTTAAGCTAAGATTTAGGTATCTATACACCTAATGTTAGTGAAAGTAGTGAAATGGTCGACTGGAACGACCTTTGTTTAAAAAAAAAAAAAAATGGTGTCGGCTAATAGTTTAATATCATGTTTATGGATAACGTTATTTTAAGACCGGAAACCTGTTTTTTATGAAAACTGGTCACTTTTTAATTCTCCTCGAGAGGATGCCCAAGAGTCTCACAAACTTAATTTTAGTGTTTAAACTCGTTTTGATCATATATTTAATATCACAATACATAAAGCTATTTTTAAATGTTAGAAATCGTTTTTAAAATACATAATAATAGATAATATCTATCTATTGACGTATTTTAGATAATATTATCCTCAGAGAGAAAAGCCCTAAAAAAGCTAATAGACCCTTTACTTTACTCATATGATACCGAAACCTGTGAATTCAAATCTTTAGTAGTGTAAACAAGAAGAGGTCTATATAATTATATATTAAATTATTAAAGAATAAATATATAACTGCATGAGTGTCAATTAATCACGTCCTCTCTATAAGCTCATGATGGATATATAAAAATTGATTTATTTATTAGTTCAATCAGATTTAATGGACCAATCATGAGCCACTAAATTATATTTAAGGGAAACTATTTGCTCACTATTGATTCATTAAATTTGGTGAATGTTTAGGCAAAACAGTGATAGTGATAATCAGTGATAGGACTGATTTATAAGAATATGATCTATGGAAAAATCTAAAACTTTCATACGAAATGAGATTGTTATTCAATAATTTATAGATAAATTTGTAATTCAATGCTCTTTGCATGACTATTATATTATTATAGAGTACGTTTTTTCGTTTCACTGTTATTATCGCAGATGTCAACGAGTAAATACTGCACATAAAATAATCTATAAACGCGTCAGTAATTTTTCTAAATATTAAATTAAATTAATTTTAAATCAATTTAATTTTACAAGGATATAGTTTTTTCTGAAGATCATCGTATTTTTAAATTATTTTAATAACTATGATCCGTTTTTAGATTTCAACATTCATTTATATGCCCTTAGCTCATCGAGTGCTTTTGCCACAAACGTTTGGTAGCTAAGTGTGGTTTTGTATATAGTATAAGACGTTTGAAAGTAACATCACTAGACTTGAGGTAAAATAGTTTCGTTATTGTCACATAACATATAAGTGTTCATCGATATGTTAAGTTCCTGTCATTGTTAACGGTTGTTCTTATATTATATTATTCTAAAATTAAATATACAGTCGTATATTGTCTCTAATTATTTAATTATTTCTTTGAATATATTCGACTTATTAATTTAAACATATACATTATACATATATATTATATATCCAATGATGAATTGATAACGATTATAAAAATTACATTGTTAATCATTTTATTAATATTGAAAAATTCAAAATTATATTACATTACTAATAAGAATGCTCCTTTTTTATTCTTTTAACTTACTTTAGATTTTGGGCACATGCCGTTTCAATATGTCATTATCGTTTGAGTTTTGACCAGATACGCGTATTTTTCTTCAAATTTTAAATCTTACATTATACTATAAATTATAACAGTGGTTCTCAACCGGTGTGCCGCGAGATTGTCTAGGTGTGCCGCGGGAAATGTAATTAAATATTGAAAACATATAGCAGCATAAGTTGTTGTGGTTGTCAAGTGCGTGAGTGTGCCGTGAAAACTTGTGATGTATAATAGTGTGCCGTGAACTAAAAAAGGTTGAGAACCACTGAATTATAATATAAAATTGTAATAATTGGGAACTATAATGGACACATACTTATCGAAACTAGACTAACTAGAGTCAAAGGCGAAATTTTATACTCTTAGCAGCAAAGATCGGAGACGAAGATACAAGAGGTATTTTTAGTGTAGTCTTGATAATTGTAAAAATGTTGTATTAATACTTTATTTTAGATAGCGAAAAAGAAATACTGGGTTTATAATATAAATAAAGAATGTGATTAACTTGGAGAGTATTTTAATAACTCAACTAAGAACAGTTTATTGTTCTAGTGTTTTAACAATAATATACTTATAATTTTACCAATAATGGTATATGAAAATATTGAAAACTATAAAATTAAAATTTGTTTAACAGGACGCCATACCCGTATGTGTTGTCTCTGTCTTACTAACGTACATCATAACAAATTTTCGTTTAGTAGAATAAATTTTGTGACGTTAGCTTTAATATTAAAGTAAATTTACCTATGATCAAATTTAAAGGTATGAATATTATCTAAACAATGACATATGATTTTATTGATATTATCATTTTAAAATGAGTTATGAACATTTTAAATTTGTTATATTTTACATAGCTGTAACTCATTTTAAAATAATAATATCATTAAAAGCATATGTCATTGTCTAGATAATATTCATACCTTTAAATTTGATAATAGATAAATTTACTCTAATATTAAAGCTAACGTCACAAAATGTATTCTACTGAACGAAAATTTGTTATGATGTACGTTAGTAAGACAGAGACAACACAGTGGGTATGGCGTCCTCTGATCAAATTAACTACAAAAGTTGTTATTGTCGTTTTTTACCTACTTTTTTTTACGATTAACATAATTTTCGAACATTTTAAGTACTTTATTTATATTAATTTATTCTTGTGTAATATTATTTATTCTCTTATTATTCCTAGTTTGTTTCTACTAAATCATTTTAAATTGAAAAAAAAATATTTTTTTTTTTTTACATTATGAATTATATACTTGTTTTGATTTGTATCAAAGAAAATACGAATGTTAATAATGTTTTTATAATATTGTTTAAATAATAATAATAATAATAATATTTAAATCTTATAATTTTTTTTAAATCTATGCGAAATCCTGAAATATTGCGGGTGCTCTATGCGCCCCTAGAGGACATATGATATTATACCTCGGCACTCTCGCACGTGGCATGTATTGTCTCAGTTTTACGATACCCATATGATACTTGCGTTTACAGAATATATTTTAAATGTTGTGTTCGTTTTTATATAACATTAAATCGACGCAGTATATTATCAAATTTAAAAATTGTTCTCTCGTTGGTTTTTTTAGTTATTTTAATATTAAAAAAAATTATGAGCGTTTTGAAATGTAATATTTTGCTTACTTATAATTCGTTTTAAAAAATGAATACATATAAAAACTGACGAGAAAACACGGTTAATATTCTCTTTAAATTTGATAATTGGTTAAAAAAAATAAATATATCATAACATTTAAAACTAACTACACATAATGGATTTTGTTGAACAAAAATTTATGGTTGACAGACAGCACCACATACAAGCATCACATCCTCTATCATGTTTTCTCAAGTCCTATCCATTTTACCATAAATGTATATTGCTATATTGTAAATAATAAGTATATAATATGTGGGTGCCCATTAACCAACAAAACGTAATATTTTAAGATCTTTAAATCATGCACCGTAACATCATATTTTCCACGCATTATTCCTCAAACAGTGTATGTGTATTGTATACCGATATACATTTGGTGTATTTCAACTATAACAATGCATTTTTTGGTAAATATATTTTAATTACAATGGAAGAGGGAGTTGTATTCATGATGTTTTATTCATTGTGTTCATATTTAATTTTTCCAATGGCAAAGTGCAGTAAATTTCATAAAGTTGTTTGCTATATTTTTATCATATCGTTGAAATCGATCAGATTAAGTATGTGTAGACTATTAAGTACCATTAAATGAAATAAATTTCATAAAATGTAAAAAGTTTTGGCTTATTTTGAAAATCCATTTGGTATTATTATTTACTAATTATTAGCTATTTTTTTTGACACACATTTGGAGACAATCAGATGAGTAGACGTATTTTACGTATGATATAAATTTTTGATTTAAATAATTCATTCACGTTTCGTTCTACAAGTCATATAAAATTATTTTTTGTAATCATACCGTTTCTCAGCGTAATATTTTCGCTACGGGGCAGAATAATAATTACACTTGTTAGGGTTTTTATTATTTCTATCGAATTTCAAAGTTTCTTTCCGCTCCAGCTTTAAACGTTTCCAAACCGTAATGACCACACGTATTTATCGAATAACGCTGACTCGACCCTATATAATATGTATATATTTTCTACGCGACCCTACAACACGCGTGTGTCAGTGTACGCGTGTCTTTTTTTCAAGGGAGGATTTAGTTCTGTGCGTATATTACTTTCACTAGCTGCATGTTCTTTCCGCCCGGAGAAAAAACGGGGGGAAGCCGGAGAACTGTCGTTGAAAAAAAAATTTTTTTCCTCATAGGTAAACGGGGGGTTAGGGTCACTGAACGATTTGTCAACTGTTGGGAATAGCTATGTACATAGTTGTATCGGGTGCGCCACGTATCGACGACAGCAGACACCCAGCCGGAGAAGCCCGACACCAGGTTTCTGTGGTCACTATATCGTATATCACACCACGCTCTGCGGAAATATACCGGCTGCGAATACACGCGTATATTATGTGGTATAGGTACTTGTCGAGGTACTCGGACGCACATAATAATAATAATATTTAATAATATGTAGTTATAGTTGTGTAGCATATAGTGTACTGCAGGTATACATATATACACTGCTTTTTATCAACACGTTCCTACATGTCGTTAAATTATAGTGTACAATATCATTATATTTAATTTATATATTACGCGCGTCCTCTAATCAGCACTTACTGGACATGAGATAACGGGGGAGGAGAGGGGGGAGAGTCCACCTTGCCGATTTGTACCCACCAGACCACCAACAATGTAACTGTTATTATTTTGTTTTATACATGACAAATATTTAAAGTAAAAAAGTTACGGACACCTATAGGCTTTGTGATAGGTTACAAGTCGAAACGTTTTAAAACTTTCACAACTTTTTTTTGCCAGTCTCGTGTAAAAACGATAGTATAGGAATTCGTTTTTAAATGTACGCATCAATGTATTATAATTAGATAGGTATAAAAATATATAATACAGACCATCTCGTTATGACGTATATAGACATATAAACATACGTGCATAATATAAAATATTATGTATAAATAATGCAAGACGTGTTGCAGGTTGAAAATAATTCTAATTATTATAATAATGTACATATATTTAATGTGTCTTACCATAAATATCTCAGTTAATTACAGTTTTTTTGGAAGCCTTACAATGTAAAAGAACCGCGTTTATTATGATATTATATTTTATGTCTCTACTGTTTTGATTTACCTAAATTGGAAATAAAAAAATATTTATTTTATTTTATGTTAGACACTAAAACCATAAGAAGTATGCCTAATTGTAGACTGTAGTATCCGTGGTTGTGTATGCTGTAAGACGTATATTTTGGTAGAAGGCTGGTAAGACATAATATATTTATACACATATACATATAATAATATAGCGGGAGATTTCAGCTGGAATGCACGAGGACAAACTCGGTAGATATCCTATTATACGTATTAAAATAAGTACTATATAAAGGTAGTAAATATAAATGTATATATTCTAATGTTCAGTTAACCTTGAACGTTTTTCTGATAATTGTAGTTTATCATTCTGAACTTTGATATTAGCATATTAATTATTATGTACATAAAAATAAGTTGTTAGATGTTGTGTAAAACATAAAATAAGCAACAACAAACTCATGCATATACGCTACAATCATTTTAAGGAAAAAAGGAACGATGGAAGTTAACCTACAGGACACACGATGTGACTATTGGATAGTGATCAGTAAAACGTGCGTGGCGCAGTAAAAGCGAATCGTATTTAAAAACTATTAACGCATAAAATAATAATTATATTACAGTAATAGAAAATGCCGAGGAAAATTCAATGTTTTTACGACATTCTGATAATAAAGTAATATTATGTTTTTTTGTTTGCGCTCAAGGTACGGCTTTTCAAGATATGTATTCGAAGACCACTACTATTAATGTAGTACAGTGTACCTACTCGAATATCATATCTAGAAGACCACTTCATTAATCCATCCATATGACTTAATACTATCTACTATTTATTGGGGTCCATAGCAATCGTTGGGCCACGTTTCAATTCATTTGGTTCTATAGTTATTAATCTTAATGTGATTTGTGACGTACTGATATTGAATTATCTAAAGGCTAATTTTAATAGATTATAAGATTGGTCTTAGAGTGTTAGAACAATATTTCAATTAATTTGTTTTAAATAATTTAGATACAAAGAATTATAAATGAATAATCGACATTTAAGAAAATAAGATTAAACCATCAATTATTCAATCATATTAAAATCACTTACAAAATATAAATTACTATTTATTTTCTGTAAACGAAGAACACGAAGTATTTAAAATTAAAATATTGTGAGGGGAATGAACCTTTACAGTGAAGTGTATACGATAAGAGGTTGAAAAAATGTAATGGATTTTCAACTTCAAGGGTAGTTTCTGATAAAAAAAATTAGATATAGGTAATTTGTACTTTTTTTCTTTACACAATATGCATCATTTTCAAAATATTTCCACCTTTGAATTTTTTTTGTCATTATTACATTTTTTAATCATTATTTTGATATAGTCAAAAACGCAATACTTTACTACGAATAGTAATAATAAATTACTTTATATAATAGCAATAAAATAACATAACTATGAAATTTACATATACTTAGTGGTATAGATTGATAAGTCTACTGTACAGAAGAACGATATCCACTTGACCGCCTCTTTTTTTAGTTGTATACAAAGATAAATTTTAAATGTTAGTACATATTATACTTAATGTCTACTTATATTTTGTTTTATTTTTTCATTAGGTTACGTGCAAAATATATATTATATAATCTGCAGAGGTTAGGTAAATTTGGAGTCTCGAGTAAAGAAATCATATATCGATAGAACTTCATGGCATTGAATGGTTGATATATATTTTATAAATTATAGAAATGTGTATTTATAATTTATATTATATGCTATTTCATTATCTAGATATTATCCCTAAATAATATTCAAAGTAACTTAACAAAGCTGGATGATAAGCACATATTATATCATAGTTTTACGAATAATATCAACAATGAAATAGTACCTAGTTTTAAAAAATAAATGGTTTAAGTCAAGTTAAAAAAGCATAACGAGTAATTTATTATTATAGTGGTTTTAAAGAACATTTCTTCGAGATGAAATATTTAAATAAATGAATAATAAAAAACGATCAGGGAACTCTCTGTTGTATGTAGGTTTTCTAATAATGTACATCATAATTATTAAGTAATGAATGTGTTAAATTTGAATTCTATGATAAATCGTGAAAAACAATTCTAAGAATTATTATTGGTAATTTAGTTTTCTATTGGTAATACGTTAAGTTAACTTAATTTCTGACAAAAATATTGCATATATTATACTATTAATTATTAAAATATATTATTGTTATTAACCGACAATGCCGACGCTAGGTATTGTGGGGCCCTGGACAAGGTATTAGCCATTGGGTACCCCAAAGTACCCCATTATAATATTATATATGTGTGATGTGTAGTATAGAATAATATATTTATAGACTTATAATTTGTTAATTTAAATTTAAATTATGTAAAATGTCAATGTGTCTCACAGTATTAAGATGATAATTAAAAATCGCGGGGCCCTTTAACAAGAGCGGGGCCCTGGACATTTGTCCAATTTGTCCTCGCTTAGCGCCGGCACTGTAATAACCGAATAAATTATTAATTAAATTAAAATAATTAATATTTTATTTTCAATATAGAAATCAATAATAATCAGTATTTACCACTTGTGTGATAAAATAATTTATATTTAATAATAAGTAGGTAATACCTAAAAATTGTTTTTAAATTAAAATATAGACTATTAGTAGGTACTATGTTTTCATTTGACCTAACAGTGTACACTAGTTCTCGTTGTATAATTTTTTAAATATATTTTAAATATTATGTTACTAAACATTTACCTCTGGTAATAGTTTATATTGATTTACAAATCAAGTGTAAAAATTGCACCGATTTCTAATGAGGGTTAAATAAGAAGAGTTATATAACGTGTAAATTTGCACGTAGGTGACAATTTAGTTGGTAAAATTATTATATTTTTAAAAATGGACTTTCGTGTATTATTATTAATTTGATGTTATTTGTTGCTTAATTGTACTTGAAATGCAATTTAAATCTGAATAATTATTATAATATACGTTATGCAAATTAAAAAAATATACGTGTAAGTACTAAAATATATTTAATACGGGTTAAGTATGAAAGTGGAGTGATAATAATTTTTAAATAGTTAATATTTTGACTTTGCGTTAACCTATACATTTATTTACCACTAATTATTGGAGGTTGGTGCAAAAATTGTGTAGGTACATAGAAAATACCGATGGCGGAAAATGCCACGAAAATATATTATTAATAAAAAAAAATAAAAAATACACTTGTTTATCATTTATTTTGCTTATCATAATTCAAATAGGTCGGTATCATTTTTTTATCATCAATATCTTATTTCATATGAAATAGTAGTCAAGAAGTTGTGAATATCACGTATGCTATTTTAATAATCTTTACAATACCTATACATTTTTAAATTATTTTTAACTGTTTTCTTGTCACTTTGTTTGTGGTACTCCGAGTGATTCTCGAGCTAAACTAGTTTAATTAGCATCTATTTCCTTTCTTTTTTTTTTAATAAGAAAAGCCATATCTGACACGAATTAGCTCCAGAACACTTCAGCTTCTTTAAGGATTTAAATTTTAATTTATTCAGCTGGATGCTTATGAGTCGCTTTGAGTGTGGTATCAGTTTTAAATATTTTAGAATGGAAAATAGCTGGACAGTTCAAATAACTTTTATTACATCTCCATGTGTTCCATCATTCTTTCCTAGGTATGTCTAAACGTACATACAGCAACCATTGAATATTAATTTGTCTTGACTTAATTTGATGTGATAATTTCCACGATAAAATAAATCATAAACACTTTAGAAAATTATAACTTTAAAAAAACACAATTCACTAACATCAGTTCAATGTTTCTACACTGTATAATGACTATTGACTAAAAGTCTGTAACATTATAAGGTGTATAATAACTAGGTACAATAAAAAGAAGCAAGTGAACCTATATTATCTAAACAGTTTAAATATGCCAAGCAACTTTCCAGTCCACTTTTGTGTCAAAAATTCAAAAAGATATTAAAGGTATAAAATAGTGTGATGAATAACTTATGGTAACTTGAATATGTTAATACTACACTACAGACAAATTTTATAGTATTAATTACCACCTATAAGATGTCAATCATTTTTATACAGACCTATAATATAATACCAACAAAATATCAAAAATTTTCAAACACGGAAAAAATGTAGGTAGTTTTTATATGTTTTTATGTAATAAAAAATATATAATTTATAGATGATTATAATTTAAGTGGTGCATTATAAACTACGATATAGATAACTTTGTTGTCCGCTATGAGTCGACATTGATGACATCTATGACACAAATGCACTCAAAAAAATTTTATTTTGATTTCAGAAAAAAAAAAGTAATGCCTATATATTTGATATACCTATTATGAAGAAGTTTGATGTATTATTTTAACATAATATATATACTGGGGCATGCTAGTTTATTTTCATTACTTTAAATGTACGGATTCAAAAACTAATAGAGACTCGAAGCCTCTGTTGTTTATATACCTACAACCTACACGATTTTATGTTCTCGGATTTCTTGAGAATTGGTGTAAAAGTATCGTGTTTCGTGGGAATCCATTGATGGCCGACCAATTATACACACGTCATTCGTTTCGTTTACGGTTAAGAGGACGTTGTACCTGCATGCGTGTTGACTTCGTCTTACTAACGCATATCATGGCAAATGTTAGGTATGACATCCTTTCAAGAAGAAGTAAAAAACACTTCTCTATGCATAAGAGAACCCGTGTATAGGGTGTTTACTATTTAGTATACAGCTGAAAAGGTACGAATCGCAAGTGCGTAAGACTACGCGTATACTGAAAGCCAAAAAATAACAAATAAACCTATATACTTGTCGAATGCGAAATGTAATCATAATATTTCGTTCATATTTTATTGATATATAATAAAGAAGTATAATCACGTAGCCATGTTATCAGTCAAATTATTTCGTGAACGAAAAATATAGTTTATGCTGTTCACAGTATAAACATATTATCAACATCGCCGTTGGCCTGTGATTATACTCATTCGCCTTTGACCCATTTAAACGGAAATGGTTAGGCTATCGGATTATTTTGTATCAAATAACCTCGGTTTTCAATTAGTCTAAGCCAGCATTCGACCAAAATAGAACATTTTGTCGTTATTTGTATAATTTACTCCTTGTCTTAAATAATGTCTATGTATTATAATGCGAACATTTTATAATATTATTTGTATTTACATTAATTTTTTTATTACAACCAAATAATAAATGTAAAAAATATTGTGTGACTCGCCATAGTTACCTTTAATAGGTTGTATTCTCCAATAAATCGTAATATATAAACAAAACAGCTCATACGTGTTCTTGACAAAATATATTGTAATACGTCATATACCTTTAGTGCCAGAGAGTGGCATCTACCTAGAGGCGTTAATTCAGAATTTTGCTTTGAATGCTAAACAATTTGATAATCAAAATCAGAACCGCTCTAAGGTTAGATTCAAATTAATTTAACTATTATTAAACATAAAATTTTTTGATAATTTATTGTTTTTTCTTTTAAAAAAAAGATCAAGCAAAGGAAATTCATAAGATAATCAGAGATGATTAATATTTCAATATTTGAATATATATAATAATGTTCAATAAAATATATCCAACAAACGATAATGAAAATTATCATTAAAAATATTATAATTTGTATTAAAAAACCGTCTATTAATTTCAATGAATAATCTGTAAAATACCGTGTGTTCAATTTTAAAGGTAACAGGAAATATTTCGATCGTGTGACCTTGAATTTGATTCGGGGTTTTTATACTGCATATAGGACTAATAAATACATATTTTTTTAATAAATTCAAATTTTTAATTTTTTTTTATCAGCGCATGCGCAGTAAAATAAAAATTTCTTAAATAGCAACCACTATTTTGGAGACCGGATTTCGATTTCTTTATTTTTTCTGAACAACTTTGATCTTTACAGTTTGTTGATATCTTCAAAATTGCCATTTTTATGATGGTCGGAAGTTTTAAAATAATTAATTCGAAAATATCGCATTTTTCAACAGTCTATCTTAATTTATAGGTATTTATAGGTATTATTATAACAATTTATTAAATAAAATAATTTAAGTAAATTGTTATAATAATACCTATAAATTAAAATAGACCGTTGAAAAATGCGATCTTTACGAATTAACTATTTTAAAACTTCCGACCGTCATAAAAATGGCAATTTTGAAGATATCAACAAACTGTAAAGATCAAAGTTGTTCAGAAAAAATAAAGAAATCGAAATCCGGTCTCCAAAATAGTGGTTGCTATTTGAGAAATTTTTATTTTACTGCGCATGCGCTGATAAAAAAAAAATTAAAAATTTGAATTTATTAAAAAAATATGTATTTATTAGTCCTATATGCAGTATAAAAACCCCGAATCAAATTCAAGGTCACACGATCGAAATATTTCCTGTTACCTTTAAAATTGAACACACGGTATATAGTGTCCGTGGAAGCAAATGTACATCCATGTAATCACTATATTCCATAAATTACAGAAATGGCTGTACCCTACTACGCTACTTTAGATGACAATTTACAACTAATCCAAGTTTCGTTTCGACTGGCCGAAGGCGTATACTGTAGTAAACACTAATATTATAAACTAATAAACATTCCGTGTTTGATCGAGTGAAATTAAAAAAAAATGTACGTTGTAGGTATACACGCATAGTTTGTTAACATTTTAAAGTAGTCGTTGACCATTGTTTATAATATTAATATATTATGCTTTAATACTTAACGTTTGATGTATATTTAAAAGACATCTCACCCGAAATTGACAACATTTACATGTGCGTAACATAGCAAATTTGAGTTTGACAGTTTTCATTTAGCTGCATTAATTTTATGATTACAGGTTAGGTTCATTAGGTTAGTGTTTAATTCACATAAAGCAATATACTTTCTGTAGTTTATTATAATGGGGATTTTTCGATATTTTAAATTTTTAAGCGAATTATATAATATAATATAACAATTTAAAAACGTTCACAACTTACTTCAAAATAACTTAAATATTAAAAAAGACATTTGAAACGAACCATGGGAAATGTTTTTAGTGTTTTTTTTTTTACACCGAAGTTAAATAATAACAGGTAAATTTAGTTTAATAATAAAACCAATGAATCTAAATAACTAATAAGAACTAAATTTTCTGTTACGCACTTGTAAGTTGTAAGACATAGAACAAAATATGTAGATGAATTGTTTTCATTTTAAACGGTTTTATAAAGACATCAATGATAAAATTCACGACTATATTTACAATATTTATAGATATAATAATATTATTATTGGATCGTAAATTATGTCAATAGTTCGAGCCAGTGGCGGATTAAGCTATTTGCCGCCTACAAGCAGGACATTTGCCGCCGTCTCAAATTTTAATATAATATTATTAATATATTTTATTTTTTAAGTGCGCCAAATTTGCCGCTCCAATCACCTGATTATTTTGCCTGTAGGGTAACCCGACGTTGGTTGGAGCTGACAATGAGCGAATTTTAGTATGTTTTATAAAATGTATTAACTATTTTCTAGTCTTCCATAGAATTGCACCCCATGTAAAGACATATAATATGATATTATCATAATATTATGATGTCTACCTAATAATTGTTAAATATTTTTATAAATATCTAATAATTACGTCTATATAAATAAAACAACAAATAAAAAACAAAAATTGAAGGTAACTGCGTAATAAAAAAATGTATTCGTACATATATATTATATATTAAAATATTGCTATACATGACATGCTCACCTAAACTTTGACGTAGGTAGATGTTTCCTATTTATCGTTATTTAACTATTATATTCTTCATTGGTTCAAACTGGTTTTTAAATACACGATTCCTGCAGGCAAATGGATTTTGCTATTGCGAAGTGATTCAACGACAACATAAAGTGTATTGTGGTGTAGCATATTATAATAAATTATATCTACTATCATTAGATGTGTATTAGCAATAACCAAATATTTTTCAATGAACTAGTTTAGGCATAATACAGTATATAAATATTATGAAACATCATAGTCATGTACAATGTCTAATGTAAAAATATTTTACTATATTCTTTAATTCCTAAAATTTAAAAAAATATATACTTTTAGGCTAAACAATTACATATTTTTGGCGTAAACAAGTTAATACATATTAATCAATTAAATTATAGAATACAATTTTTTTTTTAAAAAACCAATATGGTAGAATAAATTAATTTTAGACAAATACGAGAAAAAAGATAGATTACTGATTTATTGGAATATTAAAGAAATTAACAAAAGCGAGAAAACTTGGGTTGAGATAAAATTAATGGACCTTTAAATATTAAACGTGGAATGTTGCTGATGGATGGAAAATTAAACATTAAAATTAAATTTTTATCTGTAACATTTAGCGTGTAGGCAGTTTAAACGGTTAGAATAATTCAAGGGCTTCCTAAACAATTTTCGATTGTGTACCTACCTATTAGAATAAACAACAAATCTTTAAAATCTTTACAAATATAAACTAATTACAAAAACTTCTGTGTACAAGTGTTAATAAATATTATTAAAAGTGCTAAAACATAATATGTTTTAAACTTTTGCATACACGTACGTAACATTATAATTATTAGATTAGGGCCATTATTTGTACAATAAAATAAATTATAATCAATTTAGTTCGCTATTAGATTTACATTTACGCAATTTGATAAAAACGAAATCGGTAGATAATTAGTTTTTATGGTGTACCTTTGGTTTAAGATTATTTGAAACGTAATTTTGTATATATTAAAATACAGAACAGTACATTACTCAACTGTATATTCATTGGCAAAAATATCAGCGTACCATTCTGAATTGACTATTAAAAATTACGATGCATATATCAGAATCTAATATAACTATTATAATTGAAGTACAAAATTAAACGCAGTTTACCGTGTAAGCAGTTAACAATAATTATTAATTATAAATAGGTATAGCTCTACACAATCACGTATAAACTTCAGTTCTAAGAATATTATTGTTGTTATTGTCAAAGGTATGAAACGGGCGTTTTAAAGATAATAGTTATATTTTTGGTGTTCTAAGTATCGAATTATACCTAGTGTTCACGTACGATCGATGGGATTTCAAAACCAGTACAATTATGTTTCGGCGTGTATAAAATATGTATCAAATTAAACTAGCTACTATTATGTATGATTTTCCCAAGTTAGAATATCATGTACAAATATTGTATAAGCTACAATAAGGCAGTTATTTTTAGGAGACTAAACATGGACATAATAGACGAAAAAATTTAATTGGATAGCGAGAGACATTGCGAATTTAAGTAAAGTTGTTTGATCCAAGTGATAAATATTTTGTTCTTTTTGGTTTTCGTATTTTTATTATTATGACTAGCATTCGAACTTTTATTTTATAAGATAATATTGTTATATAACAATGATCATAGTGATTAATAAATAAATATCAATAACTATTTTCTTATTCGATTAATGCTATCATTAGTTGTCGAGCCATTAAATAAATGTATTTAAATCAAAGCTGATGACTTAATGAAGACGATCGCGCACCACGTGGTTCATAAGTTCACAACGTTCATACAATTTAAGTATTCCAATTATAATTTTCAAAACGCTCGATCACTTTTCGCATTACAATAGTTAACATTTATATAAAAATCCTACAGAATTTTTTTTTTTTAATATATTTTAGAGAGTAGGTACTTATTAAACATTAGAAAACCTTTATATAGATATTAGTACTTTTGTAAAATATCAATATTGTTAAAACCTTAGTATTATACTTACACCTCACTTGGAATATGTATACGGTTTTTAATTAATTTTTTTGTGTAATAAACTAATTTAAAAATTATAATAGGTAATATTCGATCAACATATTTAGATTCATTAAAAATGTAAAATTATCTATTACACAATACAATATTATAATTTATATCATAATAATATGTTGACATTAGAATTTAAAAATATGTAAGAAAATATTTTTACTTACCAGGGAAAAATGGATGGAATGATTCGTCTAGTATAGACTTAAGTCCCATGTCAATATCATCGAACATGGACTCTCCATTGTTGGTTCGTAAATCGCACATGTTTATATGATGATTTATATCCTCAATGTATGAATAAACAAAATGTAATCAAAAAAAAACCGTCGTCACCAACATACAAAACGACTGTTGTGATCACGTGTACGAGACATGAAAAACCCGTACAATTGTAAAAAAAAACGTATACTGTATTTATATTATTTTATGTCAGTAAAAACCACTTAATGTTTTAAATAAATTTGACGGTTTATGCGTGTCCGTTGCTATTACAATTAATAATACTGTAAATTAACTTCGTTTTTGATTTGAATGAAAAGGAAAAATTAAAAACAAAACAAACGAATGGACGAATACAACCGAGTGAAATAATACTTTTAAATAAGTCACACACACGGAACACCCGACACTTACCAACCTACTGAACGGCCAAACGGGGCGATGGAACGAACAGTCGACGGGTCGACGTGCAGAAGCGTCTGGTATATCTAGCTATGACGTCATGCTAATTGGACCGGTTTGTTTTTGATATTTTTCATTAACCGTGTTTGGTCAACTTCAAATCATTGCTCAAACGCCAACAACACTGATAACTTTACTACGACGAGACGAGACGGTTTGTATTTTAATTTGTAATTTCTGTAACCAATGCATACAACTTAACTGTGTAAACATGTATTCCGATATAAGGTATTATAGTACTTACAACATTATTATAATCGCGACCGACGGAGTAACGATTGAAACAGCTGTATAATATTATTACTGTTATGATTAATAACAGTCGTCTCAAAAAATAAATTTTTGATAATATGATGTAGGGATCTAATTGATTATAGTTTCAAATTGAACGTAGATGTGAATTATGTTTTAGGATTTATAGGTACCTAATATATTATTATCAAAACCGAATTATTGCGTTTGCTACTTAAGTAAAAATTATATTTTATGATTAATTGCACTGCGGCAGTTTGACAGATTTTGACAAATAGTATTAAAACTGGTCAATAATAAGTTACTTTTTTTTTTCTAGAAATTGTTCATATTAACGATACTATTTTTCAGTGTTAACAGTGTTGTATTCATACTTTAAACTCACATCGACGTGTAAGTCAAACGTGATATAGACTGTAAAATATGTATTAACATAACGTTTTTTTTCTACTACCTATATGATTTATTAAAATGTATAAAATCTAATGAACTTGATATAATTTTTAAATTGTTAAATCGTTATTTTACATATTAGTTAATACATTAAACATTAATCAACCCATATGTATTCAATTTTAAATTGATTTATTTTTTCTAAAAATATAAAATATGGGATCTCACTGTTGTCTGTTGCTATTAAATCATCTATTGTAGGTACCTCATTTATATCTATAATAATATGATATTGTCATTATATATATTATTATGTATAAAATATTAAACATACAAATAAAGTATGAATTTGATTAATTAAAATGTACCTATATTAAGTTAGATTTTAGGATTTTGTAATTTTAATTTTAATTTATTAAATTTCTGTTGAAATTTTGTTCATATCATAATTTAATTTAGATTTGACTTGTTAATTGCTCATTAATTATCAGTTTATTTTAATTAACATAATATGTTACACTATTAAAAATATTTAGTTTTTCTAAGAAAAATTATTTAAAAATCTAAAATTACTAACAAAGTAATTATAGTACAGTGGCTTCTTAAACTGAGGGCTGTGGCTATATAATATAATATACCTCATCTAATCCTTATAGGTCGTAAAATAATTAATGATTTTGATTAAGGGAGCTTTGACAGTTTCAAATTAAATTTAGGGTGGCTCATGACAAAAAAATTTGAGAATCATTGCTTTAGTATGTTACTAAATGCTGCCTATGGTTACACATTGCCTCTATGCTGAATGATTCTATTATCTAACAGTATAGGCATAATCATATATTTTGAAAAGTATACAGCTTTATACAATTATTTCTTTTACATGATTTTAAATCGTTATAAAATATATAATTTAAGAAAAAACTTTTTAGTATTTTTATATTATATATTTTTTTGTTAAAACACTCATTTTTATTTTATACTAGCTTATCATACACGGCGTTGCTTTGATCGTGACAAATTAAATGTCCGTGGAAACTTCGTTAAATGACATAAATGTAAGCTGCACAGATTTGTAACACCTTTGGATTTTTTTAACCAATTATAAAATATTTGTCTAAAATTATATAGAGTATAATAACTATTTAATTGTTTTTAATCAATGGCAACCCTATAATATACAAACAAAAAATATTCATTTTTCGTGATTCAATTTTTAAAATTGTTTAAAATCTCCTAACGATATAGATGAAGCTGTAAACCTCCTAACCAAGTGAATACAAGAATGTCCTTGGTCCTGATCCTCCCTTATCCCAACTACAAACCACACTAAGAAATAAGAATCATAATCTCGGAAAAACGAAGAACCTGCAGTGTGAATTAGCAGCGAATTAAATATCCCTCGGATATAAAAGTAAACTCAACAATTTAAGTTTTAACTAATAAACTCAAAAGACTCCTATAGCCTCTATTAGATCAGAACATTTTACTAAACGTCTCGTCCGCCCCATCTTATTTACTGACTACACATTCTAGTAAACAACAAGGAAAATCCTTAGGATTCAACAATATGTATGGGTAAATGTCATACTTTCCTATTCTATGGAAATTCTCGATCATCATCATGGTCCTCAAGCCTGGTTAATCCCTTGACTCTCTCGAATCATTTAGGCACATTAATCTTCTTCCATTACTTTCAAAGATTTTTGAAAAAAATACTATAATGTATCCTTTCTATCATAAAAGCTAGCCTACCTAATACTCAATTTGGATCATAATCACTCAACAATACACCAAGTCCATCGCCTAGTAGATAAAATATCGTATTCACTCTAGAAAGATATTTTGTTAAAATAAATTCCTATATTTTTCTTATAATTTCGAACCAGTAAGTAATATATTATAAATTCATAGAACTATAAATATTTGATAAAAATAATAAGTATCAATATCTGTCATTTCTTTCTCATATATTAAAAAATGAGCATTTTCAATTTATAATTACTAATTACAACTATATCCTATTTTATACTAGAAACCATGCTCAAAAACGAAGATGATTGAACAGTTTATAAAGAAGCAATGAAGGACATACACATAATAAAAACTTACATAGTTAATTAAAATTTATCTAAAATATTATAAGTAAATGTTTTTAAATTTATAATATTTGAAATTTGAAACCTTTTCTTAACTCTTGATAATTAATTAAGTATAAAATTCCATTATTACTTTTTGTTCAACATTTTTCAATTAATTAATTTTTAGGTATACTAGAAAAATATTATTAGTCTAGGGTGCGGATTTGTATGTATTTACATATTTGTCGCGAATGATAATATTCTAATGATTCCTTTATAAAAATATGTTACAAGACTATCTGATTATTTTAGGCTATTGTGGATATTACATATTTTTACATATTTGATCTTAATTACATATTTTTACATATTTTACTTATATTACATATTTTTGTTAAATATTCAGCTATTTACAAAATTAATACTGTCGTATCGCCGTTTTATACTATGTGTTGCTATATTCTCCAGTCCGTTCGTGTGCTAATAATATTCGTGAGTTGCAACCATAGACCTATAAACAGTATAAACTATAGGTCTATGATTGCGACCACGATTAAAGATATAAAAAATTACCCCCAAACACCTCTTCCCCCAGAGCCAGTGATAACTCGCTAGGGTACTTGGTTAAAAACTGCTGCATATTATTGCGATTAGTGTCATTGAAGATGTGATTTCTAAACTTGAAATAGATGCTGTTTCAGAAGAAAATGAAAAAATTTAATTAAAAGTACACCATTTAATAAATTATTTTATAATTTTTTTTTTCAAGAATAAAAACATTTTTGTTTTTTACATATTTGATATTTTTAATTACATATTTGGATAAAAATAAATACATATATATGTATATATTTTTGAATTTTTAATACATATAAATCCGCACTCTAATTAATACCATATTTATTGCCCGTAATTCGAGCAAGTTGATTTAGTCGATTGGGAAAATCAACATAATCAGGATGCCCTAATTAACAATTAATACACTCGCATAATAATTATTATAGGACTTCCAAAGATGAATTTAAAGCAAATAATAATATTTATTCAAAAATGAATATTGAATAAAATAAAATTAGTCGTTTTACATGAGTTAAAACTAAGACCTTCAGACCTTCAGTGAATGATTGTCTCCTACCAATCATATTATACCTACTTTATTCTTCAGTATATTATGAGGTATAATTTATAATCATTAATAACAAAATTGTGAAATCAAAAATTATGATGTGTACCTACGCTTAAATTATTTTGTATTTCAACCAACATTTTTCTAGTTTTCACAAACAAATATAAACCAATCATATTTGTGCGATGTTATCAACGTAAAAATTGTATTATTCTCACACAGTCGCACGCGACATACGTAGGTACTCGTATGTCGTATATCAATAATATGATAATGTTTCATTATTCTACAATCGTCAACCATGTTATTTTTTGAAACTTTTTGTGGCACACAATACAATATATACACCAATAAATATACTAACTTGCAATTATATCCACGAGCCTTTAAAACTATAGTTAACATACGTTTTATAAAACAATTTAAAATTCAATACACTACCTATATACAATGTTATTATTTTATAAATATTATTAATGGTAAGGTCGACGTATGCTATTTTGAATAAATAGTAGATGTTTCTGAACTTAATTAGACTGTTTTTATTTTATACATATTATAATTAGTTGTCTAGGTTTACGTTTCGTTGTGTTAATTAGTTACCATCACGGTTGCCATATTATAGGTACCTACCTATGTAAATGTTATGCTTAACACAAATATTGAGTTGTTTAGTTACTTATTAGTACCTAATCTAAACATCTTATTATTTTGTACATTATATTATTATGTTTAAGTATTTAACTAATTAAAGATTCTACTGTTGTTTACTTAATTTATAATTATATTATATATATTTTTGCATAATACAAATACCTATAATATCCAACACATATCCTAAGTAAAGTTCAAAAATAATTATCTTTTAGATTCTGATGTGTTTTTAAATTTTTATAATTTTTAAAGTATAAACTTCAGATATTTATAAAACAAATATTAACGGTATTACGCTCTATTTTTTTCTAATTCTAGAGAATATTTAAGAAAAACTTTAAAATACATTTTCAAGGTTTTTTAACAGAAAAAAAACCAAACATTTTAGTCTATAAGTATCTCAAAAAGAATCAAATATTTTACCAAAATTGAACTATGTGTAAAAACTACCATTCATTGAAAATTTCACATATATTTAAACGGTTATTTGATTTTAAATTACAACAAAATTATAAAATCGATTTTGTAAAACGATGGGGTAAAAGTATTTATTTTTATTTAAATATTTTGAGTCTATAAGTGGAGTGATTAAATGTATTTATTTTAAAATTATGTGTGTTTTTTACTGTCTGTCATCATATTTTTATGATTCAGATTTGGACCAAATTAGATAAACAATAATAATGATTTTAATTACCTATATATTGTTATAGCTCATTCAAAAATATTATTCGTGTGAATTAGAAACTGTTATAAACCTATAGTATATTCTAGAACCTAGATAAAGTATAATTTTTTTGGGCTATTTAGAGATATTTGCAATTTTCAACGTTTTTTATTTTAAGTTTAGTTAAGCCAAATACATTTTTTAATAAAAATTTTTTCATTTTTACGATATTAGCCATCAGATAATCTAAGAATCTAACATATTCTGTATAACGATTTCTCCTCAAAAAATTGTTGTTGTTTTGTTATTATTCATTAAAAAAATATCAATCGTAGAATCTTTGTACATTTAACTATTACTTAAATTATCATTTTCTGTGTAACGATATTTTAAAAATATTTAGACTAATTTTAAATTGTTTATATTTACATGCCACGAACCAAATTTACGCCATTCTACGATACATCGGAATTGACTTTTGAATTATTAAAAGCAAATAATATTTTATGAAATAAAAAAATTATAATATTAGGTACAATTGTATTATGTAAAAATTATTTTAACCTACCATATTTTACTAATAATATAATCACATTAAAATATTCTTACATGCAGGTTAACAGATAATCAGTCTGATGGACCGTTTCCGTATAGTATCGTTTTTTTACAAGCACTGATTAATTATCATTAATTTAAAATTGAACATATTCATTACCTACTTAATGACCGAAGTACACTGATTATACTTGTACTAATTTACAGAATACAGAGATAAATTTACATGGTTTTTAGTAGTGTTTTTGTTTAAAATATTCTATTCAAATAACATAAGTATAAGAAGACTGTGAAATCAAGCATGAATATAAAATCTGTTTTACTATGCTATTTTTTTCTATATTATTGTAGTTATAAATAACCAAATGATTAACTTCCTATACTTCGTTATGCGATTCCTCATTGAATTGATTATTAATTATAAATGCGGTGTGATAAGAGATCGTTTTGATCTTGAAAGTCTAGTGAACTCTTTGAAAGCAAATTACGCGTTCATAGTTGCAGATTTCAGACAATTAAATATATATAAAATATGTTCAATGCACTTATTATTAACACAATATATTATACATAATATGGCTATAAAAATAAAATTTAACAGTTTATAATTATTACATATTTTAAAATGAACATTACATTACATATAGCTGTATAACAGTTTTATATTATATGGAACTTTCAACTTTAAATGGTTAAACTATTTTTAATTTATGTTATACTATTTTATTATTCTGTTCAACATGAAATAACTATATTTTTGTGATTCTACATTTTATTTATATAACGTTCTATATAAACAATACGACTTTGATTTACTAAATTAATATTTATTTTATAGGTTCACGTCAATTCAAAACGTTATTCGTTACCGATTGTACCTTCATGTTTATTAAAATATTCGATAAAATGCTGAATCCATTTTAAAACGAACTTATTATCCAGCGTAGAAAAATATTACAGTGTGCATGAAAAAATATGGGCATGATTAACAATATTTTTGTCGTGCCTCTATAGAAAGTCTATAGTTTTCGCTATCGGTAAAAACGGTAATAAATTACCTTTTCAGTCCATCGAAAAGTTATTCCAACAATACAGCAATAGGAAAAGTAAAAAATACGGTTTCGGTTTCCCTGCTACGTCTATAGTGTCTACTACCGGTCTATCAGGACCATAGGTGGAAATCGGGGGGGGGGGGGATTGAGGGGACTAAGCCCCCCAGAAGTTGTAAGTATAGATCTTAGCATTACATAGGTGTAATGAGCATAATATATTGCTCGCTCACCTCACAGTAATTTCACCAAATTTCCGCTTATGATCAGAACACAGCAGTAGGCGTCTAGATGCAGCTTCGTGACGTCTAAGGAGTAAGTCCTGCACTGTTTGACGCCGCAGTAACCCGGGAAACCTATACTGTTCAAATCGGATTGATGTACATGAACAAATCGATGCATTTTACTCTGATAGATAAATCAAATAACAGGTGGTATAGATACTTGAATGATCCCTGTGCAGTTCTATGGAACTGTAGTGAACCGATGAATCTGAATATCAGTAATAGCAAGAATGGTATAAGAACTGTTTATTATTCTTAAAATGTCGATAAAGACGATTTCGGAGGCGTCAGATGCGTGATAAAAATATAGTGTGTGTAGTCAGTGGCTCGCAGGGGGAAAGTAATTTCAGGTTTGGCCGAATTGCATGTTGCCCGCGACTTAAATAGCTCACTATCCTTCCTTGCTGCACAATGTTATATATAGACAAAGCCACAGAGGTGATTTAATTAAAAATTGCATCTATACCTCCTACTAAATATTTGAACTAATAACAACCTGCATATTTATAGAGGCCGCAAATGACTGGGGTGTAGGTATGACATGGACTTTTTTCACGTAGGGGCAAAAATAATTTTTACAAATCTTTTTTACACATTTTCATAATCATATTTAAATTTAATTTTTATAACAAAAGCGTTTTATCAGTTTACAACCATTTTTCATTTAACTCATTTTAAGCAAACATTTTTTTTTTATTATATACCATAAGTTTTATACCAATCAATAATAAAATTACTACTTTTTTTTTAAAACTATAATTAATACTTATAATAATATTATAAGAATTACAAAGAACCTTTTTGTCTGCAATCCACTAATAGTATAGTTCAGTTGGTGGGGGGGGGGGGGGGCAGTTGCCTCCATTTGCCTCCGCCAAGTGGCGCCTATGGACTGGTGCGTGATGGACTTATTGATGGTACTTTTTTAAGAACAGAAATTTTATTTTTTCCATAGAAAAATTGTTTATCAAGTATTTACAATCTATAAGTCTATACAATTTGAAAATTTGAGAACAATTATAAAAATACAGTGATATCGCTTATAGGAAGATTTTCAAGTCATTTTTATATGGTAAATAAATACGTACATTTATTTTTATGTGATGACAGACCAAATGGTAATTTAAATGTTTTAATATTGAGTCAGACCTCTCCAGAAAATTAAAATATGACATTAAAAACAAATTTAGTTCCTTAAAAACTAATGAAAAGGTGCAATATTAAATATTTACTTAATTATTATACTTTTTAATTAAATATGCCTATATATTAATGTATGAATTAATACTTCATTTTTATTTATGCAATATTAGCACAGAATTAAAGACAAATTATAAAGATTAAATTATATTAATAGTTATGCCATGTAACTTATAAACTAATAGTAGTACTTAGTATTATTTATAACCAATGATACTCTACAAGATATCAAGGTATCCATACCTTATCTTTAGCGAACATCTGTGGACGGTCTTGGATAAGGCGTCGCAGTCAGGCAGTCGGCCTCAGAGATTTTTAAATTCAAGAGGTTTTGATGTTCATATAGTGAACCACTGCTGAACGACTACTGTAAGTACGCTTTGCCGACGCGCGACGTGGGCCGAAAGAGATCTAGAAAGCCGAGCGCGATATACTTTGTCTTGCGGGGATAACCTTTCTAGACATGATCGGCTCTCCAACATTTGTCTTCGAGACACATAGTTCTTTTGCGATATGGTAGAGGACTCTTGCGTCGTATAAGGAGCAGAATGAGAGAACGATAGAGTCAATTTATTTAGGACCGCTCTGGCCAATTGAACTGACTTTTACAAAATTAAGTTTCAGTAGAATGAGAATCCAGATAGGTAGGTCCATGTGACACTGATCCACGAAGATCATAAGACTGGGTCCCAGACTCGCTGAAACTATATAATATAATTAACATACATTTGTATTAAATTTATTTTTGTCAAATTTGATGTTTTTATTTTATTTTTAGTTATACAATAGCTATTTATGTTTATTAGTACCTATATTTATACAATTTACAATATTAACGATAAATCAAAATAGTTACCAGTATAATGTTATAAAATGGTAAATGGTTTGTTTTTATATTTTTATAGTTATCCTTTCATTGTTAACTAAATTTAGTGTAGTTTTATCATTCATCTATGATGTTCTGCATAAATGTGCTAGAAGAAAATTCATTATTTTATCAGAAATAGATTAAATTATATAGGTATTATTCAAAATAAATAATATTTTAACTGTAATTAGAAGTATTTATAGAACAATAATCAATTAAATAGTAGTTAAAATACCTTAAAATACCTATTATAACTTATAAGTAAGTAATAAGTAACCTACTTACTGGGTATAATAGAGTACCTACTACTGAAATATCAAAAATATTTTTTATTTTTTAACTGTACGTTTTATCTTATTTTTACTTAAATCTGTAATCAAGAGTCGAATTATTAAAAATTAGAAAAATACCATAAGGCTATAAAGGGTATTTCTTTTAGCGTGAAAGTAATATAATCACTTTTCTTGTTGAAAAATATAATGTTAATTTATTACTATTTTATTTAACAAATAAATAGTAATTTAATAACTTTTATCTCTAAATAACGAATAAAATAATTTAATTACTATGTTCAGTGATGGGTGGTATATCTCTGTGCAATAAGCTATTTGGGCCATATAGAGCTGCTGAACTAGTCAATTTTCAGTCATAACGTTCCACACAAAAAAATAAATTTTTAAAAAGAACTTTTTCAATATCGTTGTTTATTTTTCTTTATTTAATTTGTTTTTCCCGTTCATTAATAATTTATGCAACACTATCATACAATTATTTTTATTATAAAAAAATCGACATTTATAAGGTGTTGGACAGCAAAAAAAGATAAAATGAAATATGTATTCTTAGACAAATACATTTGTAACTTAAAACCGTATGTTTGACGAATTGTAAGTACCATAAAATGGCATTATGTAATATATATGTATGTGCATTAATAAATAGGTAGATTGTTTTATAGAGATTCTGATATCTGATTCAGTTTCAAGTATTGGCTTCGTACATAATAATTTAAATTATTAGAATATGGAAAGTTTGGTTTTAGATTCTGAGTGGAATCATGAATGTATTGATTTTACAATGATTATGTAAGTTTTTATTTATTTATTTTCTGTGTGTCGTCATCTTTTAACATGCTTCGATTGTTAACTTCAAAGGTAGTTTCTGGTATAGTGAATTTTATCTAGTATACCTATTCAGTAGGTGCTTTTAAACGTCATTAGTAAAAATTTACAATAATACATGTTTATTGTTTTTCTTAAAAATCAGGACAAAAATGTAATAAAGTAAATGATCATTTAGACGCAAAACCAGTTTTTGATAACAATTTAAGAATAAGCTATTGTAAAACTTTAATTTAAATACTCGAAATTTTCACTAAATATTTAAACTATAATTTTTTAATAGTCTATACGTATTACATATAATATATTTATTGTAAAATATAAAATAAATTATGTTTAATTTTTTTAAACTATGTAAGACATTAGAAATAGACATAGAATACATTTTTTCTGCTGGTAATTGCATTTACATCAGATTCCTTTATGAATTGTTCCGGATTGTATAATATGTTACACGAGATATTTTATACACTTATGAGTTATCGTTATGGACTATGGTATTGTTTGCTGCAAAATCTTTTTTGCATCATTTGTTTAATCTAATAAATAAAGTGGCGTTCTAAATATTAATGAAATCACCTTATTGTACTTAACTATACATTTAAAAAAAATTAAATTATAATAAGATAGTAATTTTTTCCCCGAATTAGTTTACAAACCAAGGTACTCATTTTTATATTATGTTTATGCATTAGATTTTTTTTACATAACGCTCTTTAATTATTAATTAATTTTAATATTAAATACGTTATTGATATCAAAATATAAAAGTTGGGAAATATATCATTAGAAATAATCTGTCACATTGTTAGTTTTTTTATTCAGTTACTTGGCTATATCTTTAGTAATTTTTACTAAATAATGTAACTAAACCTTAAATGTATATATCTACAGCCTTTTTTTAAATAAGTGCAATCATTTCATTACCTTATAGCTAAGTATGTTCCATAAAGTCAACCCAATCAGTTATGCTTATGCAACAACTATATAATTTATGATGTGTGTTAATGCAGCTTTTTAGTTTATTAAACTTAAATACAATATTAAGTACTATTATTATATTAGTAATATTAACTTAAATACAATATTTATAAAGTATTATAATAAATAATTCAAAATAATTTTATAAATAATTCAAAATAATTTTTTCACTATCTTTTATAACTATATATAGGTAGTACTTTTGGTTTTTCAGGTGTTTTTGATATTTGTAGTTTTGTGTATTTTATACATTTTTTTGTGCCTGTATTCCTATATATGTTGCTAATATTTTACTGAGGATTTTTATCGCATTTTATGCTACTTTGTCCAAGTATTCGTTATTATACTTTATTTTTATACCATAATAACATAATACATAAATATTAAAAAAAAAAAAAATCAATTTATAAAAAATGTTTTCACTTAAGAAGAGTTTTACTGAAACTTCCGTGTTGTTATTACTCAATTTTCAAATGATATATACATTATAGACCAGTTTTTAAATATTAAGTGAATATATTACAGAAATTGTAGTATATATACAAAAATTATAAATTCATTCAATGAATACTCGTATTATAATAACTTTTAACAAAAATTTGATAAAAAAATGCGTGGTAATACTATATATAGTATTTTATATGCCTAGGTCTTTATATTTTATAATTTTTAATGCCTGCAACTTCTTCAATTGATACTTATTGTCTCACAACAGCTAAATAGTAAATTGTGTGTTTACTGTTTTTGTAGTATACTATATAATAATCCTACAATTGCAGAACTGCAAGTATGCATAAATATAGTTTTGTTATACCGCGGTTCCGATGTTTTACACAATATAGAAATGGGATAGTTGTTTTAACTCCATACTATGATAGTATGATGGTTTCAAGCATTATAATTGAAGTAAACTGAATTTGTCAGTTGAAATAACTACAATAGAGTGTTGATCTAAATATAATATTTTGATATTTTGAAGGTATTGAAATAACTCATTAAAATTTATATTTTGAAAATTCGGGTTATTTAATTTGGCATGTTTGTTGGATTAAAATGACTATACAAGCTTATGAGTTATCCTGAATTATTTTTACACTTAAAATAAATACAACGAACGTTGTTGTGACTATCCATCCTAGTTGATTTGATTGCTATGGTTTGAAGTTATTTAATATTTTTACTAATTATGTATATCATTAACTTACTATATAATATTATATTATTTTAATACCTATGTATTTTCAATTAATATCAAATAGGTATGAGAATTATAATTTAGACAAGTTTTATCAAACGTTTGTTCTGTATCCTGTATATCTTAATTATTCGCGTTGCTAACGATAAAAATTAAGGTACCTATTATATATTGAAAGGCAATTAATTTTATTTTACCTCAGTAACCAGTTACAAAAATTTGTTTTATAACATCTTAATTGCATAAGTAAATATTGTAAATATGTCTCTACTTAAATAACAGTGTTTCTCATGAATTAATTAGGTAGTGGTCCAGTAGGCGTTAGGTTAGGAAACATTAGGACACACCCCGACTGTAGATCGAGTCCCTATCGGGCATCTATAAATTTTGCTTTATATTTACAAAATAAAATTGATTTTAAATCCTTAAACTAGTTTAGATAACATTAATAATGTAATTGTGTCGATACTTTTTATGAAGTTAATTTGAACTGAAACTCTTAATTATTTTAACTAAAGTCTAAAATAGATAAGTACCAAATGGCTAGTATTAAATTATTAGAATGTATATTCGTTATTCGAATGTGCACAGAATCATTCGGTGGTTAAAACAACTCCACAGTTTTATGTTTTAATGCGTCTTATGTGCGCTTTCCTGCACCTTTTTCATTTTTTCAATATGGTCTTAACAATATACATTTAGTTTTAACATTTATCGTGAAAATATAATTAAATACAATTTAAGTTATCGCAAGAAGCCACAGAAGAATCGAAATAAAATATAATATACTACCTACTGCAGGAGGCACCACCTTATAAAATTTGAAATTAAATAAAAATAAAAATTGAATGATATATGTTATTAACTTAATCTGCTCCGTTAATTTTATCTACTCGTAATCATAGACATATAAAACATTTATAAAAAACATTTATAAACATTTTAAGACATTTATATGTCTATGCTCGTAATAAACCGACAAAAGTATGTATATGAGTTATATCATCTTATGTTATATGCATTAATACATCATTAAAACATTATCAATAATACCGGACATAGATACAAATTAAGACATGGATTTAAATTAATATTTTTTCCGAAATAAATCTGTCTAATTAGGTAATATAACATTTATATATTTTTTTATAAGTATATTAATATAATTTTTATGTATACCTACATATAATAATATAATCTATATTCATGGTATCATGATTTAACTATTTTGTTCACTAATTTATCATTAATTTATAAGAACAACTTGCTTAAATTTAAAAATAAATAATTACATTTATTATAATTGTATTCTAAATAAAATGCTATCTGAATTATATACATTTTTCACTTATACTTTATTTCACTAAGATACTACACACAATTTTAGGTGTACTCGTTTTGCACAAATATCTATACACTCAAACCATGATTTTTCAAATCAATATACTAAGAATACATTTATTTTGTTAATTATTTTTTTTTTTTTACTCATTATGCAATATAAATTAAAATAGGTACATTTTGTCGTGTAACATTTAGTTCAAAAATAATTTATAGACGCCAGAATTGTAATAATCATATAATTTTAATACTTAATAATTAATAGGTACTTAATAACCATTAACAGTTATTACGCTATCATTCGAATATGAGTAAACTACTTATATACTTTATTACTCGTATTATAATGTCTATATTCGATTATCGAGGTAGGTATATAAATGTATCTACAATCTGTTATCTATCAATAGCGCTCCCAAGGAGGTGGATTTTGGGTTCGATCTCCTCCTTTAATTTCATAGAATACTGTAATGGGTAGGTACTATCAAAGTATCAAGTTAATCTAAGTATGTATATAAGATATCAACATTTTATTTATTGTAAAACGCATAATATATTTTTTATAAATTTAACCAAGTTTAAATGTAATTAATAAAAATGGTTTAAATAATTTTAAAGACGTACAATTATGAATTAAGAAACTCTGTTTCGTTATTTTTCTCATTTTATTTTGTATCATTAAATACTAACCATATAAGTACAATAAATGTATAATGCATTTTTAAAAAAATTACAATTTTGTTTTTTTGCACTAAAAAATAAAAGGGTACCACACGATTGCGTACGATGTATCTTTATGAGAACACGATTGCGTACGTTAAATCATTAACTTTAATATTTACCCCAAAAGTCAAACGATTACGTACGATTTACTGTGCAACGTTGCCAAATTTATGTTTTATTTGTAATCAGTAAAATTTAAATATTGGAAAAATAACTTAAGTTATGGTACCGCACTTAAAAATTCCAATTTTCGACAAATATATGTTATAATATTATAGTATACAAAATAAAATGTTAAAATAATATAATAAAAATTTTATACACCTCGGTACCACTTAAATAACAATTTTTTGACAAATATATTATAATATTTTTATGTTTTTTGTACATGTTTTATTCTTACATGGCTTCTTTTATACGAATTAAATCAGCATTTTCCATTTTTTTAATCCAACCTTTAAATACTGATTGAATTTTCGTATATGTTTCCACTTGCGTTTCTTTTAGAATTGAAATAACTACATGGACAGAAGGATGGGAGCTATGAAATTGAGCATTGTAAGTTCGATGAAAACTTTCAGATCCATCTGTCGTACTTAAAAAATAAATAAAAATAAATACAAAATCATAGTTATTATAGCAATTATACTTATAGTTAAATATTTACCGAGGATTTTCGGATGCCTCTTGTGCCCAAATTTCTGGCGGAAATAAACAACCATTCTCCACGTGTGTATTTAAAATTTAGTCAGAAAACAAACATCCAATATTTAAATCGAGACAAATTGATATGAGTTCACCAAACGCATTTTGGATATCTTGAAAAGGTAAAAATGGTAATCTAAAAAAAGTTTTAACCATTTTCCCAAATCGGAGTTTTTAGTGTAGGCCAAACGAAGATTTTTTTAAAATTAATCTACAAATAACGCAAATATATTGATTAACTATTGATTTTCATTTATTTAATTCAATAAACTCACTTTGCACCACCAAGACAGTCCTAAGTGAAATCGACATGCATCTATTTCGATATTAGGGAAAACTTCTTTTGCCGCTTCATGGGCACCGATTTCAAAATCCAAATGTAATTTATAAGAACCAAAAATTTTTTAAAACAATTTTTTCGCATAGTTCTTGTAAAAACAACCACATGTCTGCGTAAATTTTTTTTTGATTTATTTGGTAATAAAAAGTATGCCACTGGTACATAAAACCCATTTTTATAACCATTGATTGTGTACAGTTGGGCAAAAAATTTTGGTGCATAATTGAAAGTACCATCAGCGAAAAATTCACTTGTACTCGTCATAAAATAAAGATTTTATTCTGTAGTAATATAAACAAACGATTTATTGTCGGGAATAAAAACAAATTGTTTACCTTGAAATTATATTATATCGTCATCTTCTATTGCTTTTAGTTAATCAATTGACTCATTTAGTGATTTTGGAAAAGCGGGATAATTTTTTCGACGTTTATCGTACATATCTGTGCTCGATTTCAGAGTAACTGCTCCCCATAAGTTTGGTTCTAATTATTTTTATGGGTCTTACACAAATAGTATCATTTGATTCTCTTTTACAAGCTTTCCGTAATACTTGTCGTTCAATGCTCTATTTTGAATTTTCAGTGTAGTTGTGTTCATTAATTGTTTCATGGACATACTCTCCATTTGTCAAAATACTCGCATAACATGTTTTTTTTGTACACAACCATTTTTTCATTCCGTCCTTTCTTTCTCTAATAAATCGATATTTATGCAGATTTAGTAAAACTAGTGGTTTACCTTTTTCAGAAGTTATAAAATTAACTTTATTTTTTATATTTCACTCGAAAAACACGAAACACGCGAGGAAGTTGATAATCCAACGACGGTTATTCACTGAGTTATTAAATGATAGGTATACTGCAGTATACATAATATTTTATCGAGTGCGAATATCCTAAAATATCCTAGTAAAATAACCGATTTCGTTATCGCTTATCAAATATCACCTATCGGATCTCAATTAATTTTAAATTGTATATTCTATATTATAGAATAATTGGGCGGCCAAACAGTCGATCTTGGACAATTTCAAAGTCGATCATATTAGAATTTATTTTTAGGGCCACGCGCTCTATGGTCGATCAATAAGTTGATTAATAAGTCAATCCTCAAAGGTGAAGTATATTTTTAGTAGATCGTGACCAAAAAAAGTTTGGCCAACCCTGTTCTATAAGTTCAATGCAATAATGGCAACATTATAGTTCAAAGTTGCAGATAAAAATCGTACGCAATCGTGTTTTACCGAAATAAAATGTATACAGGGTAATTCTTTTATCAAACAATACTCATTATTTCAAAAAGTATTCATGTTTTTGAAAATATTTTTTTACATAGTTTCAAATTGTTAAAAAAACAACGTTTTTATTGAAAAATTATATTTTTAAATATTTTTATCCTTATATTTTTTTTAAGTTTTTTACTTTTTTGAATGACAACATAGTGTTTTAATTTCATATTCCAAAGCAGAATAATTATCTGAGTATTTTGATACAAAAAATTCGAATTTAGGGTGAGTAGTTTATGAGTTATACTTATTTAAAGTTTCATCAAGCGGAGTAGTGGACAAACCTTTTGCGGGGTAACCCCGTACCACTCCACTCCACGCAACTAAACCTTAAATACGTATAACTCATAAACTACTCGCCCTAAATTCGATTTTTATGTACCGAAATACTCAGAAAATTATTCTGCTTTGGAAAAAATATTTTCAAAAACATGAATACTTTTTGAAATAATGAGCGTTGTTTGATAAAAGAATCAACTTGTATAACATTTTTTATAAATTTTGATTAAAGAGGATTTCTAAGATATATTTCTTAGACCTTTTCTCCTTAAAAAAATTCTAGTTGAACCATTACTGTTATCTAAAATAAATTTTCACTTTGAATCGTAAATATTAACTTATTTATGATTATAAATAATTTACATTCTACAATAATTTATTATTGTACAATGTACAGTCATATAGAATTTATCAAAATATAGTATTTTATCAGGTATAGTAAGGTAGTTAATAGTTTATTGCTTTAGATCGTTTAAGTAATAGTTTAAATATAAGTTAATACGAGTTTAATTAATTTAAACATAATATCATGTTTTTGAAATTTTAGAAATGCCAATAGCTAATAACTTATACGATTATTTACTGATTATTTACTATGTATTTGGAAATTTGTAATTACGATTTATGAACAAAGCAGTTAAGCTATTTGTTTAAAATACATTTTAGAGTAAAATTACTGAGTATATAACCATTAAATATTACCCTTTTTAATAGTCTGTGTTGGTAACTATATTGACACTTAAATTTAATCGACGTATTAAGGTATTTGAAATGATTATTATATCGAAATGAGTTCAACACCTTTATCCACTGCTAAAATTCTAAACCAACTGCAGTCATTCTAAGAATTTATGTTTTATAATTAATATTTAAAACCTTAAACAAAAGTAAAAAACTAATATTTAATTATCATATTGTGATAGCTTTTTTATAGTTGAGCTAATATTTAATAATGTTATGAACATTTACATTTATTTTATTTTGACAAATATCTGTAATTTTAATAGTTAACAAAGTATGATAAAATATTCTTGTTTTTTTTTAATCTATTTTTATTATTATTTTCTACGATTACTCTATTTGAATTGAAGGAATGCTTAAAAATATAGTTTTATAAAGAAAAATATAATTTAATATTAAATATAGATAATATTTTATTAAAGAAGGTATTTTAAATTCCCACCAACTATTATTTAACAAAACGAATGGTTTCAAACAAGCTCCACATAGAAGTATTTTTAAGACGATATTATTTTATCATTGATTTCAAACTTTATTTTTCACAATGACAATGTTGTCATGTCCCGAGATTAGAAAAAAAAAATACTCTGTCTCAGAATCTTGTCCGTATTGATATAATATCTAATTACAATTTTGTGGTTTATCTAAACTAAAAAATACGTAGTTAGTAAGATAAAGTAGGTAAATATAAAATTAATAAACTGATAAAATGGTAAAAAAATCTATTTTTGTTTTATGACAAAATAATAGTATACCGAGTATACATACCTGTAGAAGTACCAAATATACATAATAATTGCAATATTCTATATTCATTATTCATAATGATATTATGTTTGTTACAATGGTTGGCTATTGTAATTTATTACGATTTATGATAAAACAATATGATCACACAAAGCTATAAGATTTAGTTTAACCAGTAATTTTAATTTAATATTATGATTCTATTTAGTATGATAAACTAATATTAAGATATAACGGTCTTAAAATATTGAAGCTCAAAAAATAAAATGTACCTAATATTATAACACGGAATAGAAGAACAAGGTACAAAATACAAATGTACCTATACACATTTTTTTTTTATAATTATTCAGAAGTTACTACAATTTAACAACATACAATTATGATAAGAGTAGATATATGCGATGAAAGTAATATTGATAATTGACTGCTAATTATAAAGGAGAAAGAAATCGTTTATAGAGTATAGACACTTTCAATGGGAAATAAGGAATTATAAAGGCACAATATATGTATTATATTATGTCATATTATTCAATTTTAAAAATTTTTATTTGACTGGAAGACATGCTTAAATTATGGTATATAATAAAATATACTTTTTTTTATATAAATTAATAATTAACATTTTCAAAAATATGAAGTACCTATGTTTTTTTAATGACCCTGGTTTTTCATATTGTTTCGCGTTAACTATGTATTAAATATTTAACTTAGTTAATATATTTTAAAAATATCATTTCTTAATATTTAACCAAACATTATAAAATATTAAGTATTATTATTTTTTTAACAATATTACCTTGAAACGCTTTCAAATGATTTCAGGGTAAACTGTATAAACCTTATACACCGTCGTGGCAAACCGGAATTTCGGCAACTGGAACACGGACGAAATTTGACTATACGTTTCGACAGACGGTCGATGTTTAAAGAAATATTTTGTAAATCACCAGAAGAGATATTGTAAGAGTGATGATGGAGGCAAAACACAACGCAGACGGTTGTCGCCGACTTTGGTGAGCTACCTAAAAACATTCGATAAGGTACTAATGGTACTATACATGCGGTTTTATCATTGTTCAAATTTCTTCTATAAGCCTAAAATTTCTAAAATGTGGTTTTTATTTATTATTGACAATGTTCAGAATAGTGTCAATATATATACAGTCAGTAATTTAAATCATTCAATATTACTCTAGAAATTCCGTGTGAACATAATACGGTATAATAACCATCACGGACGTAAGAATATTCAAATGACTGATATAATAATATTGATTACAATTAAAAATATTTTAGTGTTTATATTCCATATAACATATTATACCTATACATCAACAACAATAGGTTATAAAACTGTAAAACAATTATTTTCATTTAAAATTTAAAACATTGTAGGTACATTGAAAATTGAAAGTCCTTTTTATTAACATTTTTTTACTTAATACGTATAAATTACGTGTGTTTTTTAATATTTAAAATTAGAAAACAAAAAAAAGGTTTCTATGTTACAATATTGATTTTTTTTGTTTTTGTTTTTTTAGAAATATGATATTTAATGAAAATATTGTAATATGTTTCTGATGTTCACATAAAAAATAACGGTAAACGGACAGTTTGTACTAATCTATTGTTTGAGTTGCATATTGCGGACACTTTTTGTACGGTGATAATAAATTGATAGAAATCGATCGCGGACACATTGTACGGTGATAATAAATTGGTAAAATTCGATCACGGACGTTTTGTACGGTATGTAAATGTTTTTGCATACTTTGGATAAAATTCATATTATTAACTCATATATTTCATATTGAGTAAAAGAATATTATTGCGAAAAATTCATGTTTTATAATATATTTTGTAATTAATATTTATAATTTAATATTAATATTTCGTATTTAATTCTAGCCTTGCTGATTAAAGTATAAAACTTGGTTATTTGCAGTCAAACATAAATTTTCCAATTTTTTAAACATAAAATTAAAAATATTTCTAGTTTCCACTATTATATGTGAAATGTGAATTATAAATTTTATTTCTAAATTATTTCATTTTATTTCTCAATTTTATTATATTAAGACAAAAAGCCAATCTCTGATGTATTTCAATAAATACATATTTTTTTTGTAACTATATTTTTGTATTTATCTTATAACAATTTAAATGCATGTTTTTGCATATTTTACAATTTTTTATTGCATACAAATCCTAGCCCTGATTATTATTATTATTATTTATGTATGAACATTGTTAATTACCTGTGTTTTGTAATAACAAATAATTATGTCTAACATTTCATGTCTCAATATTTTTGATTACCTGAAATAGTACAAACTGTCCGCCATATACATTTTATTACTTTCTGAAATAGTACAAACTGTCCGTGGTTTTCATTTTTTCCGGGTGACCGTACAAAGTGTCCTACAACCAAAAATAACAAGCCTAAAAAGAACTGTAATTTATTTTTGTAAGGGTAACACCTTCATTTAAAATAATATTGTAGAACCATAGAGAAAAATTACATATAGAAATTAATATAATATAATTATATTATATTATATAATATTACCTTATAGAAATTTAATATTAAGCACCTATACATTTATTATAATCCGAATTTCTAATATCAACTGTAAACTATTTACTATTTCGCTCTGATTGTATATAATATTATAACTAATCAGTTACCATACGATATGGCATATAATTTTTAATGTTCTTATATTATTTATCATTCGTAACATGTACCTACCTACCTAGTAAACGATTGACGCATAATATGCGTATTATAGTTGAGTTGGAAATGAAATTGCTACTTTCTATACATATATATAATATATAGCTGTAAAATGAATACATATTTCCCTTTATTTATTATTCATCATAATATGTTATTTGTATATTTTCTTTTATACATTTCTATCTGCGTACAGAAAAAAGTTTGTGTAACATCGTTAAATTTAAATTTTCACATTTGAATATCTCTAAAGAAATTTCCAAGTTGCAGTAGTTATATTTTTTTAGTGCGTCAGTTTACGTTTATAGTTTAATTTGCACATAAATAGATGCATAATATGAACTGGTATTTACTATTTATGTATACCGTAAAATCTGATTTAAATTCACGATGAGAGTCGAGAGGACATAGATAAAGTATTTGCTGCTTTACCAAACTGCTAGACGTAATCAGTTATAGAGCACTAAATTACATTATTATAATTATTATAAATAGAGATACTGTATTATATTATATTACATATATGCTATATTAGACCCATGTTTATAGCCGAAATTTAAATAACTTCCAGTATGGCGTAATGAGATTCGTAGGGTTAGATTTTGTTTGTTTTATCATCTAGTGGCAATCAATGAGAACTTACTAGGTATATTATAGGTAGATATAACGACCACCACTACATGATACAATAATATACTGACCGGCTTATGTCTACACTTCTACAGTTAATGAATCCGGTTATAGTGAAAATAAGAAATAATATTATTTTAAAAATGTAGAAGATATTATACTTAATGATTATATAATTGTTGCAGAGATCCCTAATCATTTTCGACTTGAATAACAATATAGATGATTTAAATGTCTAGTGAGTAACTTGCAGGTGTGTGTGTTTTCGTTCCAGTTCGAAGCCGACATATAGGTATCTATAGGTATTGGCTATAGCGAATATATTTTTAATCGTGAACCGTGAAATTATACTATAATGTATAACATAAATTATATTTTTCATTATTATTCTAGTTTACGGATATGCTAAATTATACTAAAGTTAATTAAATATTTTATTATACATTGCATTTAAAAATAAAAAAACATTTTTTTTTTTTTTGTAAATCGATGAGAAATTTGGCATTGATGATAAATTTTGAAATGCGCTAGGTACTCTTAAACTGGGAACCTAAAATTGTTATTTATTACCTATTATTATTCGTTATTAGTTATTTACAATTGAAAATTTTGATTTACCTACATGAAGTTGAACCAAAAAATGTAATTACACTAAGCACAAAGTTGGTATCTTGCAAATGTTGGTATTTTGTATTAAAGCACAATTCTAAGACTCACAAGTTTTGATAGACTTTTATTTAAGGCCAAGTCGTGGACCTTGATATAATAGACAGCTATATAGGTACATTAGCCACCATACGGAACGACCAACACTTTTGACACGTGGACTAACGAAAATACATAAATTTTACGCAAATTAAATAGCATACATTATATTATTGCTATATGTAGGCATATATATTATATACACACACAGCTGCATAGTCCGTATTGTAACCAAGTAGCGGGCGGCTGAAAGTCTCGGCACGTGGACACTGGACTGACAAAAATACATAAATTATATGCAATTAAATTGCACTTAATATTATATTATTATTGTGTATTTATATAAACAATCTGATGTATTTTTTTTATTTTACTATGTTTTAATAAACCGCAGACCAGTAGTGAATATAATATATTTTATACTATATTAAATTGCTAAAATAATGTGTTCAAGATCACAGAATATGCAGTTCAAATTTCTATGATAAGTTTAACAGAAATTACTCAATAATGAATAAAACTCCAAATTTTATGAAATTACAAATTCTATGTCGCTATGGTAAGGTAAGTTACATATTAGATACACATTTTATGTGTTCATTAATGTTTCTTTTTTCTTACTTATATGAATATATTATGATTAGGGCTCGGAAGTTGATGAATTTTGCATTTTTTTTTGGAACTTTTTAGACGATGCTCTCCTGGCCACAAATCTGTTTCATAAGCATGTGAATCTAAATAACTAATTTTTATTTTGCATTTTTTTGCATTTTTTGGTGTTTATTACTTTTTAAGTCATTTTTTGAGATTTATAGGTCATTTTCCAACATTTTTAGTTATTTTTACTGATTTCACACTTCTTATCGTTTCTTGTCATTTACTTTCGATAACATAAAATACGCTCTAATTGTACAATGCAATGATTTTGATTTTTAAATAATTTGTAAGCATTGATAAATTTATAAAACAAATATTTTTAATTTTTTAATTTTCCTATTTTAAGGACATTTTTGTCATTTTATGTCATATTTTGAAATTTATAGTAAAATATTTAAAAAAATGTATTTTTATTAATATAAAACTAATATTTGTAATTTTTTTAGGTCATTTTTTTAGGACATTTTTTGCCATTTTTATGGTCATTCTTATGGTCATTTTTTATTGTTTTTAAGGTCATCAACTTCCGAGCCCTAATTATGATATAACAATGTGCGCCGAATGAGTATGGGTAATGACTTAATATTATTGTTATTTCTTTTAAGTTATACATGGGTGTTTACTACAATTTGCAATGTGTTTTATTTTATTTGAAAGAATATATATTATCTTTACAATTTATACTAATAAAAGCACAATACAGGAGCGTCCCTAGACAGTTTTCTAGGGGGGAGCGAATCTATTTATTATTTAATATTTATTATTATTTTGTTGTCAATGAGAGTAATTGTATACATTAAAAATTGTTATGGGAGGGGGGCAAACGCCCCTTCGCCCCCCTTGGGTACGCGCCTGGCACAATAGGTACATTAGATGAATAATTAATAGAAACAAATGTATACGACATATACATTATAGTATTATACACGAAAACGTGAGAGGGGGGCAAACCCAATAGTAGCAACTAAAATAAATGTTTAGATAAAGAAGCAAGTGATCAACCAATAATGTTTTTTGGAGATTTTCCAGAATTATTTTTAAGATGAATAGTGATCACTGATCAGGTATAGTTGACCTAACACTTATAATTTATATGTATTAAAGTATACATTTGTTTTAAAGCATATTAATTACTTACCTATATAATATAATAGTTTGTCATGGTTGACTGTTCTGTAGTTTTTGAAATTAATAATATCTAGTATCCTATTTGGGTATACCTACTATATTATGTACATTCTATTTTATTTTTGAATTTATAGTTTTTAATTTTAGAAGGCGTGTCGGATGTATTAGGGGGCAAAATATATTCAGAGACCACATTCTGTGCATTCCAATTAATAAGTAAGCAGAGTGAGATTTTCAACACATTAGGCCCTGTGGGCTGTAATTATTATGTATATACGTGCATATAACCTAAAATATGTTAAATGTTTGTTATATTATATTATGTATACGACGTTGTATACTAAACTATATACTGCAGGTACTATAATACACCGACGATGTTTTTGTCGAATATTGAGATACACTACAGCAACAGTCAGATAGTACCTACCTACTATAATATAATAAGCTTAGTTGTTTTCTTTCTTCTTGTGTATTGTTCGCTGAGAAATTTTTCCAAAAGTATTATCTATTATAATACCTACATAATTATATTATTCCTTGGCGACCCGCAGAGATCTCTCGACCACGAATCGTGTTTTATATCCTCTTATTGGATCGACTACTTTTTATCATGTCCCAATATTATATACCCAATAATATGGAATATATAGATTATATATTTATATGCTTTATAGATATATGTAATATGTTGATTGTATATACTACATTATTTAAAATATGAAAATTATGTTTTAAACCACATATGTCCATGAACCAATGGAATAATTACCTTAGTTATTATATTATATACTTGACATTTGACGGACGCCATCTCACAGCTTAACTGAGTGAGTAATAGGTATATACTATAATATCATATTTCACGTGCTGAAAATGAATAATATTCTTGTGTACAACACAGTCTTTTTTGTGTCGATTATAATAGGTAATCAATTTGCAGTACTGAAATATTTTAATGCATTTCCATTAATTCATATAGAGGACACGTGCAGCATAAATACATTTTATCTATATATTTGTGATACACCCAATGCATTTTTATTGAATATATTTACAATAAATTATCATAGTTATCGGCTATCAGTTTATATGTTATAATATCATGTTAAAATTATATTAATACCTATATTAATTACGTGAAGCTTAGAAATAAGAAATGAATAGTATTTTTAAATATATTGCTTACATTATAACTTATAACAGTTAGGTATAATTATAATCTATATAAGCAATGTATTGCCCAAGACTTATAAGTAAATGTGATACAGGAATTGTCCATACTGATATACCATTTAATTTTAAGCTGAAATCGTGCAAGGTTATTATATGGGCTTTTTAAAAAAAAATCATTTTTAGACAAAATAATTAATATAATAGGTATAATCAAAGTCCCTTAATCAAGGACTTATGTTATACACTTATAGCGATAACTAAAAAAATAATGACGGGTATTTTTTACTTATTAACTAGAAAAGAGCATTTATCGTATTGATTTAAATTTTATATTTACTTTGAACATTTAAATAACGTTTATCCATTGATTATAAATATATACCATATTATACATTCATGTATTACCATGTCTATCACACCACTGATACATGGTTATATTTTTTTATTCGTCTAAATAAATCTTGCTTTACATTAATTTGACGTGCCTTATAACTCATAAATACTAATACATAAATAATATTGAATTATATGGTTTATATAATACATATTATACGTCATATACGCAATTCAATTTTAAATTCTGAGTATAACGAAAAATGTATTAGTTTTACAATGAATGAATTTTATATTAATTTTTTATTTATATATGTGTCATCACTTATCACGTTCTAGAGCAGCAACAATCTTCAACATCGGGGTTGATTTTTGTTAGAAAAATTGAGATCTTATTGGTACTAGAAACGTATGAAATAAAAAATGTTCAGTATTTTTTCTAATATTTAGGAAAAATACAGTAGGTATATTACTTTGTAACCACGATGCTGCATTTATAATCGATTTGATAAAATATAATCCAGACTACTCTGACGGATGATAGTCATATGTTTGATTATGTTCAAATGATCAATTTGAACAGGCTATACCAGATAATAGTTGTTTTATTCGCGAAGATAAGTATTATCACTCAATTGAGCGCAGTTATAACATTTTCGAATTATAGTTTATATTTATAAAGCTTTTAATTTTCAGTTGTAACTATACGTTTATCGTTTATCGTTTAATATATTATTATATATTTTAATATATGCATACAAGTGTATAATTCATTTAGTAGGTACGTTTAGCTTAAATATTTAAATTGTCGTTCCAACTTCTTTTGTTAATAAATAACTTCTTATTAAGTTCGTAATGGAAGTGAAAAAAATAGTATTTAGTAACTGGAAAAAGTGCTCAATTGATAGTGGATAAAACTATCGATTAATTAAAACAAATATTAAATAAATAATATCATTTAGTAACAATAATTGTGTATTGAAAAATTAAATAAAAAGGTAACTAATTGATCCCGCGCGTTTTGGTTTAGGTACATAAGGTTTCGAGTGAGTCACTATTATAAATAGGTGTGTTAAATTTGAATTCAATGATATATCATAATTATATGCGAAAAACGATTCACATCGAAAACGGAATGTCATAGTGTCAGCCTATAAGCACTATAATTTATAGCAGGTATGTAATAGTGTAACTAAATTCCATTATATATTTTTTGATATAGCTAGTAAAGTCATTTATTTTAATTTCAGTATTACTTTAGGTTTATAATGTTTATTTCAAAAATATTGTATTTATTATATTATTAGTATTTCATTATTATTATGATGTGTACAAATATTTATATTATATTATATATCAATTTATATAACTCAACATTTAATAACACTTTCTGTAGATACTGAAATACTGTACAACAATTAAAATAGGTTCATAATAGGTATATATTATATACCTCTTAAAATAAATCAAAAATGTCATTGTCTATATTAAAATCCAGAATAATATAATATATAGAAAAGTTTAAGCCCCCACGAATAAAGTTCTTGTATTAAAACAATATAACCAACGATTAATTCATCGTTAAAATACATATTTTTGTTCAACTTTAAACTTCTTCAAATGTCTATAAAAAATAATTGTGTACATATTTTTTTAGACTTTTTAGCTCCAGTACAAAATATTTATCACGAATACAATATTCAATTTTTAAACTTAAACTATATATAAATTAAAGATTTTATAAATTTTTTACTACAAAGTACTCGTATTTATTGTAGTTGTTAATTTTCGTGATTTTGACAAATTATGTAAAACATTGAATATCAAATGCATATTTAAATAAATATACCTTAATTTAATTTGAAAATTGTATACAGATATAAGAATAATAATTTATGTAATGTGGTGTATTAAATTTCCAAGAATTTTGACCTCTTGAATACTTTTTTATTGACATTTATAGAAAAAAAATGTGTTATGCTCATAAATAGCACAACATTATACCATGAATATAAACATTTAATATTTAGTGTAAATTGTAAGTTTTTACAGCTATTCATTTTTGTATGATAACAACAAAATCAAAAATCGTTTGAGAAGAATTAGTTATTTTATGGGTGAATTTTTTCTCGTGAAAAATTTAAGTTCAAGTGGTAATAAGAAATTAATTTAACTTTCTGGTAAAAAAAAAAAAAATTTAGTATAGGTCGCATCATGTGTAAAGAATATTGTATTACATTTTCAAAGTTTTGATATAAACAGAAATATGTTAATACATTTTTAAGTATAAAATAATTTGTAATTTTCAAAAATTTGTCAACATTTTAAATTGAAATACATATAAATTAATTCTGTGACTATAAACTTTTAACATTTTTAAATGAGAAATGAACCACTTATTAGGAGCTTTGGAATACATTTTTAATTATTTTTACTCATTTATAAATAAAAAAAATAAAAAATAAAAAACAATATCGAAAATTACAATTGTCTATAAACAGCAAAAATCAAATCAAAATATTTTATACAATACATAGAAAAAATGATAATATAAACCCTTGTAGGTGAACATTTCAGATTTTTGCTGCGTTATTCGTTTTTTAATTATAACAAAATAAGGAAATCAATTTAGTCAAACATTGGCTTAGTATAATTAAATAACCTTTTTTAAAGTTATTCATAAAGTTAAGCCAACATTTTCTGTTCCCTTTTTTGTATGCTTCTTATCTTTTATACTGATAAAAAAAAGATATAAAACGCGGAATCTAGCTCGGAATCTAAAATAATATAATATTATTGGCTGAAAAGTAAGATAAAATTACATTTATTAGTAAGTTAAATAATGTATTTGTGCTCAAATGAGTGATGTTTGTGGATATATATTATTGATAAACATTTAGAGTGATTACTGATTTGTAATTATAATATCATTTTCAGTTGTTATTAAATTGTTCCCATAAATATTTTTGTGTTAGTACAATATTAACGAAATTATATGAATGTGTATATAAGTATTGTATTTGAATATTAAGTATAAGTAATACTTTACAATGTCCATTTAAAATTATAATTTGTAATTGTTAACATTAATTTATATCACTTCGTTCAAAAAACATCTGTGTTCTGATATTAGACTTTAAATAATGAAAAAACATTGTGTTTTGAAAAGAATCCTTCTGATGCATGGAGTTCGGTAAAGACAACTTGTTGGCGTATTCTCAAATACTTTCAATGGCTGCTACTGTAATTTTTCATTTCACTTAAAAATTCAAAAATTATCTGTAAAAGTACCACCCATATTCAAAAATATTTCAATATACTATATACTAGAAAAAGACAAAAAAAAGGTTAGCTTTTAAGAATTTCTCAAAATCTTAAATGCAATTAACGTGCATAAAATAGTTAATTATAATAAATAATTACGATAATAATAAGATTATATTATAGATTATAGCCCGTTATAGCTTAAAGGTAAAGTTATAAATTATATTTTTCATTAATATTTTAAACCTTTTAAATATTTTGTTTGTAGAACAAAAATTCATACACAAATATTTAATCATATTAAAACGTCTTGATGAACATGACGTACCATAAATTTAACATCTAATACCTAATCATGTACCTACTCACCGACGATAATTATACTGTATCCAAGGTTATTTTAAAATACAAAATAGTTACCATAAGATATTAAAACTGTATTATTCTAAAACATGTGATAACGTGCAAATAAACAAATGAAAAATAAATAAATAATTAAATAAATTAGTAAATACATTTTTATATTTATTTTAATGGTATCGCTTAATATTCATCTTATGGCATTGGAGTTGTATTATTATTAATTTTAATATTTAAAAAAAACTTCTAAGACCATCTTTTATTATAATTGTTGTAATATTTTAAAGAAAGGTCATTAAAAAACTGACTATAAAGATAAATTATTTTTAAAATGTTATAAATTTACTATCATATTATTTTTATATTAAAACGTTAAGTACTCCAAGTACTAATTATAATATTTTTAAGTTCTTTTATTACCTATAATTTTTCTAAAGGATAAAATTTATTTTTAATTTTACTCATCTTATATAAGTTACCAAGTATGAAATAGTATAAGTAAAACAAACAAATGTGATCAAAATATTTAATTACTTATACCAATAAGTGTCATATTTGTCTCATGAAAAAAGTGTTGATTAAAATATTAAATACTTAGAGTATCTCATTATTTTTCACCTTAAAAAATGAATAATGTGCTCCATCTATGTTTAAATATATTAAACTTTGCCAAAGTAAACTTTATCTAACTTTAGTTAACAGAATAATATGTCATCACTTATCATGTAACATCACTACTAAAGTATAGTGAAGAAAATAATCGATGTAATAATAATCTTCAATGCAGTCTTTTATGTGAAAGAATTCATAGTACCTATTAATTATAATCATGTCCATACAAAATTAGATGATAATCTAATACCTAAGCTTGTTGATTTTTAAAAAATGATATTTGTTCACTCTAGAAAGCTGGCTTAGATTTGATGGAAAAAGAGTTGTGTTAAATGATCGAATACATACTTTAGCACATGGTCATTTTAGATCAAAAATTTAATAGTTTTACGTTTTGAATTAAATATATATATATATTTTTTTGTAATTGCATGTTTAATATATATATATATATTTGTAAATAATTTAATATGTGTTATACATTATGTAAAATAAAATAATTGCATGTTTATTATATATTTGTGAATAATTATATACCTATGTTTTATTTATATTTAGAAAAAATACTTATGTTTGTATAATATATATCTATATATGAATTACGCTTGTAAATGATTGTATATCGATGAGTTATATTTGAAAAAAAAAAATTAAAAAACATTGATAAAATATAATATTCGTTTATTACATATAATAATGTATAATGTATAGGTACTATTAAATTTCATGAGTTGTTTACAATCCATTTTTTTATAGCAAATAATTTATAAAATGTACATTGTTTAGTATTAAATTCCATATGGAAAATACAGCACGGTAAAAATTCATCATTGCATATTTGATCTAATCGAGGGCAGCCCATGTCTTCAATGTTAACGAGTGAAACGTGTGAAATGAAGTCTATAAGAAGTTGCTTTTCCTGCTCACCTTTAACGTAAACGCATTTAAATTTTAAAGAATTTAATATTCTCCCGACCTCATCATACTCGATATCTCCGTGTTCGATAGTTAATTGATGGAAATTACGTTCCAACCACTTATTAATTTTCCGAATTTTATTGTCCTGTTTCAAATTTGGATTTTTAAAAATCCAGTGTTGAGTTGCATATGTTTCTGTGTCTACAATAAACATCTCTTTAAACAGTTTTTTACAACATGAAAGGAAGTTATATTATTTAAAATTGCTTCTTTATAAATACCAGTCAAATTTATTTTTATTGACATCTTCAGAGTAGTTTACATTATTACGAAGTAATGAATAATTTTCTTCACATAATGTATGAGTTAGAGATTTATGAGCTTTGCAAAATCTACAAAAGTAATTTGCTGAGAAAGATTTGCTAAACTCACTTATACTATTTAATGCAAGATTATCCCCAATAAAAAGCCCTAAAATGAAATGTACTTGTTTATTACCTTCTGGTGTACATATACTAATACCATTAACTTCAATATCATTTAATTCATCTATCAATCTTTGAAGAGACAAATCATTACCAAAATCCTTCATATTGACTGTTTTTATTAATGCAGCTAAATGAATGAATGTTTCGATTGATCTAATCTAATAATGGAAAACTAAAGTAAATTGCTGCAAGGGATTGAACAGAAGCATGCGAACCTAGCGGATTGCTTATCTCAAAATCGTCAATATACATCAGGGACGCCCGGAAGGGGGGCCAGTGGGGGCCATTTCCCCCCTGAGATTTTTCGTGTCATTTACAAAATTGGAAGTTTTTTACATAAAGCTGATCTATAATAGTCAGCAACTATTCGACAATCCTTGTATCTAAGTATCTAAGGTATTTATTATTTAATCGTGAAAAAGACATTACGATTATTTTCAATCGCTAAGTCACTTTTTTAACTTTTGGCTGGTTCCTACACATTGTCTGTTAACGCGGACGAGTCAAAGTAATTAATTAAATTAATTTATTTACTTCAAACAAAAGGAGATTGCCATTACTTTTTGAATAAAATAATAAAATATGAAATAAATTTTATCAAATAAAGTTGTTTAAACTTAAGTTTTTGTTTAAACTTTGTTATGTTTTTTCTTACAAATATTAGAACTAATAGTGTAAATGTGTAATTTTATATTAACTTAAATTAGTTTTGATTTTTAAAAAATATATTATTGATAGTATTGCAAAATATGAGTAGATGAAAGATGTAGCGGTAAATTTACCTATAAGTATTTAGGTACTTACAATTTTTTTTGCCCCCCCTGAACTACATTTCTGCGGGCGTCCCTGATATACATATAATATGGAATAAAAATTTTATTATTAAACAGAGAAACTTTTTCCTTCCATTGTTTCCCATGTACAAAATGTCTTATTAAATTATCACATAAAGTACTCATTAAATATTCATAATTCAATAAAGATTCGTTTAAATTATTATTATTATTGTATTCAAAATACTTTTTGAATTGAAATTTAATTGGTAGCAAAACACCCTTTGCAATGTTATCACCATAAATTTTTTCTCCTGAGTTATATACTAAATTTGTTTCACTATTAATAGTAAATTGCCGAACTTCTTCATACAAGTTGTTTTCAGACAACCAATTATATAACTTATGTTCAGAATTACACCATTCAAATGGATTTGATAATATTGATATAATTTTATTAAATTGTGATAACATTACTGGCAATTTTATTGTATCTTTAAGAAATTCTTTAAGTAAATTTACCAATGGTTTTATCAAGCTGTCTTCTTTACCTCTTTGAATATCAAAAGCATTTTTTCTAGAAAAATTATTATTACTGATTAGTGATATTGTAAATTTAAGAGCAGAATCTTGGAATGAAGTAAGAGCTGTATCAAGAGGAATACAATTATTATAATGATTTTCTTGAGGTATAGAATCATTATTTTGTATGGATTCTTTTTCATGGGACATTTTATCAACTGCACTTAAGTTTTGAGTTGTTTTATTTTGAACTTCTAGAGAATTATTAATATCATTGTTAATATTGCTTGTATTAGTAGTATTAGAATTGATGATAGGATGCTTTTTTATTGTATGTTTTTTGAAACTATTTAATTTTGAAATAATTGTGTACACTGGTTTTGTGTACATTCATATGTACTAGAAGATTTCAATAAATGAACTATTTTATAATGGATCAGAAGTGAGGAGAATTTTGTAATATGTTGTTTACAAATAAAACAATTCATTGTTAATAATTATTAGTTTTAAAAATTAGTAATTATTATTTATATATAGGTATAATATATTATATATGTGTATGTAATTACTGTAATTTAATATATAGATTCAAAAATTTGATTCACTATTAATACATTTTTTTTACAAAATCAAATGTTTATAAAGTACGTATACCTATATTGTAATATTATTCGTAGGTAAATTTAATAATTTTTTAACCAGATACCTACCTACTTTTTCAAAATTTAAACTTAATCCAGTATAATGTATAAAACAGTATTGATAGCCTATTTAAATCAAAATAAAAATATTCAAAATTATAATTATATTAAAGTGAATACTAAATAATGGTACTTACCTAGATACTTCTTACAAGTTGTCTGGTAATAGTTGACACGACGTCAAAAGTTTAAAACATAACTAAATTAATGTAAAATTGAATTACAAAATACAAATTGTAAATGTGAAATGATTATAATTATTAATTTTCGTTATTGTGATTTGTGAACATAGAAGTTAGGTATCATTTGAAACATACTTTAATCAAAACAACAATTTGTTTGTTGATTTAATAAACTGGATATTATATTATTATGTTTAATAGTTCTATTTATAATTGTATTATAACAATAAATGTCCATATATATGGAAAACAGATGATAACGAAAAATCGAAAATTATTTTTAAATAGGTACGTATAAACTTACTATTAAAATTAAATAATATAATATTATAGTTGAATTAAACACACCATTGATAAAATTACATGTATGCATTGTTACTTCGTTAGATATATTTTGTACTTTTTAAACATACTATTATAATAACAATAATTTGTCTATTAATTTAATAAACTTATTCTGTTCATTCATAATATGATTATTTATTAAATTGAACGATTGAAAATCTTTATTTTAAATATATCGTTAACATATTCAATAATGAATTTGTAAAATATATGATACAATTATTATTTTAACAAACGTATAGTTGTTAAAAAACGATAAATGTATATTATTAATTTTACTAATGATTTTTGGTTGAGTGATAAATGTGTAAAAAAATTTAAACAATAATTAAACAAAACGTGTTGACATGCAGGGAGGGAGTTAGGGAGCAGAATGTTAAGTGCCGCCCGGATGCAGCACGCACCCAACACAAAACGCTTAACGCTCCGCCACGCCGCGGCTAAACGGCGCGGACGGCGTGGAGCGGGTTGTTCGGGTGTACAATATTTAATCGTGGCATTTTCAATTTCTTCGCGGTCCATCATGGCCTGATATGACAATATTTGTTGTACGGGTGTACATTTAATCGTTAAATACATTTAACCTAACCTAACCTTGTAAAACTTAATATTAATTTAATAAATGAAATTTTGTTTTTAAATATCACGTTTTTTATTTTACACAAAATTATTTTACAAAAATGAAAATTGTTTTTACATTTACGTATTTATTATTAAAAGAGTTTTGGTATGAAGTAGAATTCCGATACGCCGCTATCGAAGTTGCGCGTTTCTGTTATATTGTAGGTACTGTGGTCTGTATAATATGGTCCATACTCCATCCTTTTTACATCGACTGCTCTGCTCGGCGATTGCATTGTGAAACCGAAAGTGGTCGATAACAGGTCTTCCCAGTTACATCCCTGTTGCATGGTTGACTGATAGCCGCAGTATTCTGACAGGTTGTCCGTAAGTTTTTGACTTGCTGTCGGGCTAGTCAAAATACCCACGGACGGCTGTCTGAAAATCTGACTGGCGTTCGTGTTTACCAGCGTTGGGAAGCATCCGGTTGCACTCCCGTACCGTCAGCCAATATGTTTATTGATGGTTGCACGGAAAGAAACCCGACGTTCGCGCCAAGGGAGGGAGTTAGGGAGCAGAATGTTAATATGCCGCCCGGATGCAGCACGCACCCAACACAAAACGCTTAACGTTCCGCCACACCACGGCTAAACGGCGCTGACGGCGTGGAGCGGGTTGTACGGGTGTACATTTAATCGTAGCATTTTCAATTTCTTCGCGGTCCATCATGGCCTGATATGACAATATTATTATTACTGTATTAATTAGACAGCAGTTGTAAATTTGTAATATTAAATGTATAAACTTTAAGTTATAGTTATATACAAAAAAAAAGCGGGTAAGTGAGTATCGCTCTGCTGTACATTAGGGGGTGGGGTGGACTCGGACTAAGGTAGGTTAAATTTGAATTCAATGATAGGTATCATTGTATACGAAAAACGATTCTGAACGGAGATGATTTGTCAGTCTAGGATATATTATACTCAAATATTGTAATATATTCTACTTTGAAACTAATTCAAACATTTAAGTAAAAGTTTCAAGATCTTACGTTTAGTAATTTTTTAAAAATAACAAAAATCGAAAATTATTTATTAGTAAAACGTAATTTTACACGCGTATTTTTGATTTCAAATTAAAATTAAAACTTTAAACACTCGTAAAATTTTTTAAATTGAATAATCCTCAAACTTTTTTATAATTATTCTAAGCTTAACTTATGGACAGCATAGTATTAAATTTTCAATTCTTAGCTTTTGATAGTAAAATATTTATAAATTTTTAACTACCAAATAGTGAAAAATATTCAAGATTTTGACGAATTTTTGTCAATATTTGAACTTCAAATGCTAATAAAAAAAAATTGTGCCTATGTATTTTTATAATTTTTGAATGAGAGTTAGAACAAGTTATGTGGACCCTTCAATTAAATTTTCAAGTAATTTGTCCCAGCTAAATTTTTTTTATCAACATTTATAAAAAAAAATAAAAAAAAAATGAAAATTTCAATTGTGTATAAATAGCTCAAAAAAAGTCAAAATATTTTGAAAATCTAAGCGCGTAAAGAAAATGGCAATCTAAATAACTGGTGAAATTTTCAAGTATCTACGACTTATACTATTTGAATAACAACAAATATCAAAAATCGTTTGAGGCTAAACCGTTATTTAACGCGGTTTTCTAAAAATTTAAATTTCAAACACTCATAAAAAATTTTTGTCTGAATCTGGTAGAGTTTTTTTTACAGATAATTGAAGAAAAATGAATGGAGAACGTTGTACCAAATTTTCAAAACTTAGTTATAAAAGAAAAAAATTTTAAGATTTTTTAACCACAAAATTACTTGCCAATTTTTGCAATTTTGACATATTTCGTATAAATTCGAACTTTAAGCACTTTTAAAAAAAAATTGTGACTAAGGATTTTGGATTTTTTTTATCACTTTAAGAACAACTTATAAGAAACCTTGTATTAAATTTTCAAGATTTTCTGGCCGGCCAATAAAATTTTATCGTTATTTTAAAAAAAAATACTAAAAAAAATTAAAAATTTCAATTGTCTATAAATAGCTCAAAAAAAGTCAAAATTCTTTGAAAATTTAACGGTGTATAGAGGACACTAACATAAATATTTGGTGAAAATTTTAAGTATTTAAAATGATAAGTATTTGATTTACAACCATATAAAAAAATCGATTTGGTCGAAAACTGGTTTTGCGTAAAAATTCTCGTTTTACTGTCATTTTATTTTTGTTTTTCTCAATTTCTTTGAAAACTCTTGGAAAATGTTTACTTTTCACCTCTATAATGCACCAAGGATATCCACTTTGTCATCGGAAACCACCCCCAAAGTTTGAAATTGAAGCATTATTTCGACTAGTTATGCTGTATACAGACACACAAAAAAAAAAAAACAAAAAAACAAAAAAAAAAAAGCGGGTAAGTGGGTATCGCTCTGCTGTATATTAGGGGGTGGGGTGGACCTCAGACTATGGAGGGTTAAATTTGAATGCAATGATAGGTATCATTGTATACGAAAAACGATTCTGAACGAAGATGATTTGTCAGTTTAGGATATATTATATTTAAATATTGTCAAATATTCTATTTTGAAACAAATAGTATAGTTTTTATATTATGTTACTATGGTTACTATGGCCAACATTCGCATTATGAGCGTATGAAATTTAATTTAAATTTTGACATATTTCGTATAAATTCGAACTTTAAACACTTATAAAAAAAAATTGTGACTAACGATTTCGGATTTTTTTTTATCACTTTAAGAACAACTTATAAGAAACCTTGTATTAAATTTTCAAGATTTTCTGGCCACCCAAAAAATTTTTATCGGCATTTGAAGAAAAAAAAACTTAGAAAAGTCGAAAATTTCAATTGTCTATTAGTAGCTTAAAAATGGTCAAAATATTTTGAAAATTTATCTGTAAAGAGATAACCATAATATAAACATTTGGTGAAAATTTCAAGTATTTACAATAATTCGTTTTTGAGTTACAGCAAAATCAAAAAATCGATTTTGTCGAAAAGTGGTTTTTCCGTAAAATTTCCATTTTTCTGTCATTTTTTTTTTGTTTTTCTCGATTTTTTTGAAAACTATTAGAAAATTTTAATTTTTACCCCCCTAAAGTACCAACTAGATTCAATTCCCTATTCAAAGAGGGGCTGAAGTCAAAAATCGGAGCATTATTACTGCTCCAAATGTTGTCGTCAGACACAAAAAAAAAAAAAAAAAAAACACACATCATAGTAAAAGCAATACATTCATCACTTCGTTCAGAATCTAAAAAAACACACATCATTGTAAAATCAATACATTCATCACTCCGTTCAGAATCTAAAAAAAGTGGGCAAGTGGGTATCGCTCTGCTGTATAGTAGAGGTGGAGAGTAGGTCACTGGTTACTATAATGGATGTGTTAAATTTGAATGCAATGACGAGTATCATTGTATACGAAAATAGATTCTGAACGGAGATGATTTGTCATTCAATGATAATTAGTTGGATATATTATATAATTACCTATATTTAAATTGTAATATATCGTTATTTTACGCAATTTCGTAAAAAATTAAAATTCATACTCATAAATTTTTTTCTAAATTGATGCTGGAATTTTTTTACAATTACTTGAAGGAAAACTTATGGATAACCTTGTATTAGATTTTTGAACCTTTAGTATAAATCACAAAAATGTTATGAATTTTCAACTTCAAAATTCCTTGCAAATTTTCGCGATTTTGATATATTTCGTAAACATTTAAAATTTAAATGCTTATAAATAAAAATTGTGACTCACGATTTTTGATTTTTTTTACTACAATAAGTACAACTTATAATAAATCTTATTGTATTAAATTTTAAAGATTTTTTGGAAAGCCAAATTTTTTTTATCGTTTTTTTAAGAAAAAACTTAAAAAAGTCGAAAATTTCAATTATTGTTAATAAGTAGATGAATTTTCCTATTCAAAGAGGGGCTAAAGTAAAAAATAGAAGCATTATTACTACTCCAAAATTTAATGACAGACACAAAAATAAAAAAATAAAAAAACAAACATTGTAAAATCAATACATTCATCACTCCATTCAGAATCTCAATAGACAACTCAATTCATTAAATAATGTATTTGAAGGCATAGAATTGGATTCCTGCAGACCACTTATATTTGTTGGATTATTTGTAATTGATTTATTACATAATTCATTTTTTAAAGACTAAAATGAAAAAAGTTATACATTTTAAACATAATATTTTATGATTATACTTCATTGAATATACAGTGTTTGAAATTTATAATTTGAGATAACTACCAATACCAAACAAAGAAGTATCTAATTAATTGTAAGTTTTACAATTACATTTTTAGAGTAGTATTTTGTCTGTAATATTATTATGACTTGACAGTTTTTAAATACAAAAAATATTTTTATTATGACCTACTAAACTCTATTTATAGAAATATTAAAAAAAAATAATAAATATTAATAACAATAATACTTTTTTACAAGTATGGCATCAAGTTATTTTTAAACTTACAGTTATTTCTCTGTCTTTTGCTTGTATGGTTTCTTCAAATAATTTTAATTTGTTTTTTAACATCATATTTTCACTTTCAATATTATCAAACATTAATATAATATTATTATATTCTGAAGTTTTTGTTTCAAACTTAAAACAAAAATAATAATAAATTAGTTATAATTTAACATACTCCTGTAATTTATTTTGAATACATTTTCTTTGAGCTTATTTGACTCATTTACAATATTATTTTTTTCGTTCGTCAATGAATTTATTTTTTCTAATTGTTCAATTGTACATTTGTTCAGTATATCCAAATCTTCTTGCAAATTATTGCGCTCTCCTTCAACTTCTTGTATTTTTTTATTTTTCCCAATTAGTTGTTGTCGAGTGTTTTCTAATTGTAGTTCAGTAACATTGAGTACGAGTTCTAAACGATTTTTTTGACTTTCTAGTTGTTTTATTTTGTTTGAGAATGTGTCTATCATTTCATCCTTGTGAGTATAGAATAAATACAATTATGTGATATTATTACAGTAGTTATCAGATAATTAATTTGGGGTCCATTTTACTATTTTAGTAATATATTACTTAATATATTAATATATACTTAATAGTATACTATTGTTCTTTCATCAGCATGGTAGCTGATATAAATTAAAATAATGGAAATATATTTTAAATAGACAAATATTGTTATTTTAGTTTTATTTATTCTTGTTGGATGTATATATTTTTATTTTTCGGGTGTTACAAACATGTAAAATAGCAATTTTGTATTCATCAGAGCCGCGCTTTTAGCTAAATTATGTTTTATTTTAAAAGTTAATACGCTAGGCGGTAAAACGTTTTTGTCTTATAAATAAAGCTAGTTTAAAATAAGATTATTATAATCTGAAGTTTTTGTTTCAAACTAAAAACAAAAATAATAATAAATTAGTTATAAAGCTACAACACTTTATACAGAAACACTAAATAATACTCATGTAGTAATATTATAATGCAACATTATAATTATTATTATTATTATTATTGATAACTAAATATATTATATTTAGTTATCAATAATAAGTCTGATCGTATATTTTGGTAAGAAAATCTACACACAAAAAAAAAAAAAGCGGGTAAGTGAGTATCGCTCTGCTGTACATTAGGGGGTGGGATGGACCTCGGACTAGGGAAGGTTAAATTTGAATGCAATGATAGGTATCATTGTATACGAAAAACGATTCTGAACGGAGATGATTTGTCAGTCTAGGATATATAATACTAAAATATTGTAATATATTCTACTTTGAAACTAATTCAAACATTTAAGTAAAAGTTTCAAGATCTTACGTTTAGTAATTTTTTAAAAATAACAAAAATCGAAAATTATTTATTAGTAAAAAGTTATTTTACACGTGTATTTTTAATTTCAAATTAAAATTAAAACTTTAAACACTTGTAAAATTTTTTAAATTGAACAATCCTCAAACTTTTTTATAATTATTCTAAGCTTAACTTATGGACAGCATAGTATTAAATTTTCAATTCTTAGCTTTTGATAGAAAAATATTTATAAATTTTTAACTACCAAATAGTGAAAAATATTCATGATTTTGACGAATTTTTGTCAATATTTGAACTTCAAATGCTAATAAAAAAAAATTGTGCCTATGTATTTTTATAATTTTTGAATGAGAGTTAGAACAAGTTATGTGGACCCTTCAATTAAATTTTCAAGTAATTTGTCCCAGCTAATTTTTTTTTATCAACATTTATAAAAAAAAAATTTAAAAAAATTTAAAATTTCAATTGTCTATAAATAGCTCAAAAAAAGTCAAAATGTTTTGAAAATCAAATCACGTAAAGAAAATGGCAATCTAAATAACTGGTAAAATTTTCAAGTATTTACGACTTATACTGTTTGAATAACAACAAATATCAAAAATCGTTTGAGGCTAAACCGTTATTTAACGCGGTATTGTAAAAATTTAAATTTCAAACACTCATAAAAATTTTTGTCTTAATCCGGTAGAGTTATTTTTACAGATATTTGAAGAAAAACTTATGGAGAACCTTGTACCAAATTTTCAAAACTTAGTTATAAAAGAAAAAAATTTTACGATTTTTCAACCACAAAATTACTTGCAAATTTTCGCAATTTTGACATATTTCGTATAAATTCGAACTTTAAGCACTTATAAAAAAAAATTGTGACTAACGATTTCGGATTTTTTTTTATCACTTTAAGAACAACTTATAAGAAACCTTGCATTAAATTTTTAAGATTTTCTGGCCGGCCAAAAAATTTTTATCGTTATTTTAAAAAAATATATTAAAAAAATTTAAAATTTAAATTGTTCTATTTATAGCTCAAAAAAAGTCAAAATTCTTTGAAAATTTAACTGTGTATGAAGAACGCTAATATAAACATTTGGTGAAAATTTAAAGTGTTTACACCGATTAGTTTTTGAGTTATAGCAAAATAAAAAATTCGATTTTGCCGAAAACCGGTTTTGCGTAAAAATTCCCGTTTTTCTGTCATTTTTTTTTTGTTTTTCTCGATTTTTTTGAAAACTGTTGGAAAATGTTTACTTTTCACCTCTATAATGCACCAAGGATATCCACTTTGCCATCGGAAACCACCCCCAAAGTTTAAAATTGAAGCATTATTTCGACTAGTTATGCTGTACACAGACACAAAAAAAAAAAAAAAAAAAAAAAAACACACATCATTGTAAAATCAATACATTCATCACTCCGTTCAGAATCTAAAATCAGTACGTCACCAAAGAATTTAAAACAAAAATCTCGAATTAGTTTTTGATCTTCAATTTTATTTTAGGGCTGTTTATATCATGTTTTGATTCAAAATTCTTTAGAGTATAGTACAGCAGTTTTTTTTTATTGTTCTTATTGTTCAAACACATAGAAATATAGAATACTTTAAAATATTCCTATTATTTAATAATATATCGAATAAAATCGTAATTAATAATTGATTATCCGTCAATGCATTAGGTAATGATTATTCAACTCTTTTTAGATTCTGAACGGAGTGATGAATGTATTGATTTTACAATGATGTGTGTTTTTTTTTTTTTTTTTTTTTTTTTTTTTGTTTTTTTGTTTTTGTGTCTGTGTACAGCATAACTAGTCGAAATAATGCTTCAATTTCAAACTTTGGGGGTGGTTTCCGATGGCAAAGTGAATATCCTTGGTGCATTATAGAGGTGAAAAGTAAACATTTTCCAACAGTTTTCAAAAAAATCGAGAAAAACAAAAAAAAAATGACAGAAAAACGGGAATTTTTACGCAAAACCAGTTTTCGACAAAATCGAATTATTTATTTTGCTATAACTCAAAAACTAATCGATGTAAACACTTGAAATTTTCACAAAATATTTATATTAGCGTTCTCCATACACAGTTAAATTTTCAAAGAATTTTGACTATTTTTGAGTTATTTATAGACAGTTGAAATTTTCAATTTTTTTAAGTATTTTTTTTAAAAATAACGATAAAAATTTTTTGGCCGGCCAGAAAATCTTGAAAATTTAATACAAGGTTTCTTATAAGTTGTTCTTAAAGTTATAAAAAAAAATCCGAAATCGTTAGTCACAATTTTTTTTTATAAGTGCTTAAAGTTCGAATTTATACGAAATATGTCAAAATTGCGAAAATTGGCAAGTAATTTTGTGGTTAAAAAATCGTAAAAATTTTTCCTTTTATAACTAAGATTTGAAAATTTGGTACAAGGTTCTGCATAAAATTTTCTTCTACTATCTGCAAAAAAAACTCTACCGGACTAAAACAAAAAATTTTTATGAGTGATTGAAATTTAAATTTTTACAAAACCGCGTTAAATAACGGTTTAGCCTCAAACGATTTTTGATATTTGTTGTTATTCAAACAGTATAAGTCGTAAATACTTGAAAATTTTACCAGTTATTTAGATTGCCATTTTCTTTACGTGATTTGATTTTCAAAACATTTTGACTTTTTTTGAGCTATTAATAGACAATTGAAATTTTCAATTTTTTTTAATTTTTTTTTTATAAATGTTGATAAAAAAAATTAAGCTGGGACAAATTACTTGAAAATTTAATTGAAGGGTCTACATAACTTGTTCTAACTCTCATTCAAAAATTATAAAAATACATATGCACAATTTTTTTTTATTAGCATTTGAAGTTCAAATATTGACAAAAATTCGTCAAAATCATGAATATTTTTCACTATTTGGTAGTTAAAAATTTATAAATATTTTTCTATCAAAAGCTAAGAATTGAAAATTTAATACTATGCTGTCCATAAGTTAAGCTTAGAATAATTATAAAAAAGTTTGAGGATTGTTCAATTTAAAAAAATTTACGAGTGTTTAAAGTTTTAATTTTAATTTGAAATCAAAAATACACGACGTGTAAAATCACGTTTTACTAATAAATAATTTTCGATTTTTGTTATTTTTAAAAAATTACTAAACGTAAGATCTTGAAACTTTTACTTAAATGTTTGAATTAGTTTCAAAATAGAATATATGATAATATTTCCTGGACTGACAAATCATCTCCGTTCAGAATCGTTTTTCGTATACAATGATACCTATCATTGCATTCAAATTTAACCTACCATAGTCCGAGGTCCACCCCACCCCCTAATGTACAGCAGAGCGATACTCACTTACCGGCTTTTTTTTTTTCATAATATAGTTCTTCAAAAATTAATTGCTATGAAAGTATTCTGCCTTTATTATTTTGGTGCTTGCATAATACATTTTAATCTAAGTTAACATTATTTTTATATCCTCCAATTTATACCTTGCTACTGAGAATGTAAAGTTCTCCTAAATTATTGTAGTAGGTACCTGTATGGTCTAGACAAAAATAAATCTTCTAAAAGTACAAATGGAAATTAGATTTTTTTAAGGTGCCCATCATATTCATAAAGTAAACTGCCCGTTTGATTTTTCCTACTGCCTAATTTGGGCCCTACTGCCCGTTAGAATAAGCCTTGTGTTATTACGTATATGTATAGCGAGAATGAGAACGTATTTTTTCGAGTCAAGATTATATGAATTCTGTCTAAATTCAAATTATCAATTTTGACCCTAAAAGATGAGAAAAAAACACTATTAAAGTATTAACATTCGACTGACTTACCTCACGAAGAACAGTAGATTCGAAATTGTCCATTTCGATTTCAAAATATCAGGTTTGTGAATATTAATCAATATGCACGTATTGAATGTTCCTTTGTATTATTTACGCGTTTGTAATTCCACAAAAGTTACGGAGCGAACGAGACGATTAGCTTAGCAATTCGTTTTTGATATGACCGTTATAAATATTAAACTATGTAATAGTAAATACGTTAAACCGTAAACAAATTTAATTCCATGACGACCAGTGTTTCTACGGTTTATAAAATGAAATTTAAATGAAATTTATTTTTATTATTTACCTTTGACGTAAATGTATTTAAATTTTAAAGAATTTAATATTCTCCCGACCTCATCATACTCGATATCTCCGTGTTCGATAGTTAATTGATGGAAATTACGTTCCAACCACTTATTAGTTTTCCGACTTTTATTGTCCTGTTTCAAATTTGGATTTTTAAAAATCCAGTGTTGAGTTGCATATGTTTCTGTGTCTACAATACAGTCTGTTCAAAATAAGAAACGCCTGTGGTGGCGACCAGTTTTCGACGGCGGCGGACAGATGTGTTTCCCCTACCGTGCGTCTATTTTACCGACGACAGCCGCTGACATACGTAGTAAGGCCACGTGGTAAGACCACGCCCATGCGCAGTAGCTGGCCACCACAGGCGTTTCTTATTTTGAACAGACTGTAGACATCTCTTTAAACATGTATATATTATTCGTACCAAGCAAATATTGTATGTCTAAAATGGCCGAAGACATTATTTATAAAAAATATTTGAATAAAATATACTCAAAATTATTTAGCTGATTCTAAACGAGATAAATCATATCGAATAAGAGATTTTGCAGTAGAAACTTCAGCATAATTATTAAATATATCCGAAATACGTTATTCAGCACTTGTTAAATTATTTTCCGCAGATTTTTTTATATTCTTGAAGATTTTGAATTAATTTTAATATTACTTTTCATAACATCTATTTCTAATTTCTGTAGTGCCAAATCATTTTGAATTTTCGGGACCCAACTAGTATAGCACCTTTTAAAATCCGGGACCCAACTAGTAAACTACCTGCAATTAGCCCCTAGTATTCGGGACCCAACTAGGATGCAGTCGTTTGATGAATATACCTAATTTTATCGGAGTCTTTTCTAGAGACAGGTTATCTACACGTCCTAAGCAAAAAGAATCTGCGATCGTCAACTTGGATACAGAAAACGATACAGGAACGCACTTGGTAGCGTATAAAAAAATTGGAAATAAAGTCGAATATTTTGATAGTTTAGAAGTACAAAAATAATTCTGCGGATGTATTATTAATTTCAACTATAACAGAGTACAGAAATATAACACTACAAACTGTGGACACTTGTATTTAAAATTTTTATCATGTTCACGTTAAAGTTAAATGGCAACTTAAGTGAATTATCATGTGACATTTTTCCGCCTTTGGAAGTTAAAGCGCAACTTTGCCTTTTGAGCTTACAGACAAATAATTCAATTTCGAACATAGAACCTGGCTGTAACAGTATAGCTTTTCGGGATATGATTAATTTTAACTACGGGTTCTAATGAGTTGGCTGAATTGGAGTCTGCTATACAAAAAATGATGCCGGACTATGTCAGATGGTTTGAATTAAAAGCAAACAGTAGCACATTAAAGTGTTTGATATCATGCAGTCATGAGATTGACTTTTCAATCAAAGATAGTATAGCACCATTGTTGGGTTTTAGAAATGTCGTATACATTGCTAATGCCACTCATGAATCTGAAAATTCTGTGAACATAATGAAAATAAACTGTATAAAAGTAGAGTGCAACTTAATAACCGGTTCATTCTGTGACGGAGCACTGAGCCAAGCTATACATGAGCTTTATCCAACTGTCGCTGCGGGCTATAAAATCGTCGAGGTGCCTAGACATCCAATTTTTTATAGTCTTAACACAACATTGATAGGTAAAGTTAATATTGTTCTAAAAGATCAAAACAACTGTCTGATAAATCTACGTGGCGAGCCAATTACTATTCGTTTACAAATAACATACTGATATGGCACTCAAATTTAACGTACCTAAATATAAATAGAGATACAATAAAAAAAACCGTCAGTATAGTACCTGCTGTTAAGAAGTCAACACTCAACATCTATATATCTAAACCGAAAAAAACCGGAATAAAGTTAACGAAAAATAATTCAGACTTTCTCCGTTCTTTACAAGTATAATTATGGATGACGCATATTTAGATGTGACAGCCGGCTATGTTGATGATTGTAAAATAACACAAATATTTCAATCATTTACTCCGTATTCAACAACGTCTTTGTCAAATAACTATGAAATTAGGATAAATATTCAAAATATCGATTCTTACACTTTACCGTGTGAGAGTTTTATATATACATCGATGGAAAAATAAATAAGCCTACCGATGCTGTTGGCTAGGTACGTTTTTCAAATAATGGATTTGCATTTTTATTCTCTGAAATGCGATACGAGATAAACGGTATAGAACTTCAAAAATTAAAATCACTCGGCATATCGTCTTGTTTGATAGGATACTGCTCGTATATTCCCAGTTGCGTGCCCAGGGGGGAGGTTAGGGGTTATGCCCCCCATTGACTTTTTTTTGCTGACTTTCGGAAAACAAATTATTAGATATTAAAGTTGTTACTTGTTATAAAGTCATTGCTTTTGACTATTAGTAATAAGTTATATTACTTATAAATTATATTTATTATAATATATATATTTTATTATAATTATATACTCTATATTCTCTCATTCTCTGCCTATTTAATTTTATGATGCAATTTTTTGAAATTCCTCACGGTTTTAGATTTTTTTTTGAATATGGTGTTTTAATGAACAAAATACTTAACTAAACTAAATTCATTATTACATTAATAGATTATTTTACAATGGTAATTAATTTAATATATAAAATCTAAGTACATATGTAACTTATTTCGTTTATTTTAGGAAAAAAAAGCTTTCTTAAAAGTAATACCATTGAAAATAAATAAATACTGCAGAAAAGAAATGCCGGGTATACCTTTACCTCCCGATTCCCAAACCTATTATTACAAGGTCGGAAACATGGTTATTGCTGTAATTTTCTATGCAAATAATTTTGAAAATTTTTTAATTGTGATTAAAAGTGTAAAAAACGATGTTAATCCCCATCAATGTGAAAAAGCTGAAACAACTTGTACAATATAAATATATAATGTAGTCAAATGATGTTTATAGTATTCATACAATTACACTTATCTGAGTTACCCGTTAATCTTAAAAACTTGAAAGAATCGAATAGTAAGCTACTTAATAAGTATGAATACTGAATAGATTTAGAAAATCTGAAGATATTTTAACAAATATTCGTGGTCCAAACGAAAAATAAACTATAGATAAATGTAGGTATGTATATATAATTGAAAAAAATAAAGGATATAACAATTATAACATATAAAACTATTAAATCTTACTAAATCATGTCGGGTAAAGCAGATGTTTATTTAGATATAACACCTATAAATTATTGAGTTTTTTTTAATATACCTACACTAATAACTAGTGTAGTAGAACTGTAGAAGTAGAACGTATTTTTTCTTTGTAGGTACAGACATAATATTTTAAATAATAAAAGATTTAATTTTAATGAACATAATTTGGAAATATATTTCATTATTAATTTTAATTCAAAAAAGTAATGCATTCATCAATTTTTTTTTAAATTAATTAAATTATATAATTAAGAATTTAAAGTGTTTTATATGACTAGTATTTTTACAGTGCAATTTATTATGCAATTTTTATGTATTTTTTTGGTATAATTATACAGTTCTTGTGTGTTTTTAATGGAATTAAATCCGGTCTTTTCTTATAACATATATCCCCCCATCGAAAATTCCTGGGCAAGCCACTGTATATTCCTAACGATTTGCATACACTAGAGCTAGAATCCGCCTTTATTTTTACCGTACAGAGTGTCCGTGGGGCTGCAATACGATTGCGTGTGGTCCTTATCAACGGTATCTTTTTAGGTGTACGATTGAGGGTGCTAAATTATTTTTGCTTCTATAAGCAACGTTGCCAAATATACAGATTATAAGTACGCTTATGGAAACTCAGGCAGAAACCGTCACTAAATTATCAACCATTTCCAAAGGCAAAATCAAGCCAAAATCAAAGGAAGAAATAAAGAAAATCGAATTTGTGAGTAAACAACACGAAGAATATCTAAAAAATAAAAAAACCAGAAAACTTATACCTAAGTATTTAGCCATAACTGGAAATAGGTATCAGGGCTTTAAAATTTAAATTTTTTTTCGATATCTATTCGAATATTTTATATTATTTTATTACAACGATTTTTTTACTTTTTAGGTACTTCTGAGTGATGAATATAAAGTATCTGTTATTTTTTGTAACTATTTGTACTATTTTTGACTGATTAATTGTAGTATAACGCACGTTTATAATGTTATTAGAAATAAATACAATAACAACATATACGACAAATAACAAATTTTTTTATAATTTTTTTAATAATAAGTTGGCAACGTCGCATTTTTGCGCAATTTCATGCGCAATCATACGCTTTTGAAAAGTCAAAAACATGTTCTTTATTATTCCGGCATCGCGCGCAATCGTACTCCACCGGTCCGTGGTGTGTAAATCAAACAACATGACAGTACAAAGTGTCCGTTTACAGACATAATGTCATGCTATCTATATAATATGCGTATGATGATTAACGGCATAATTGTACATTTGTGCGTGTCGAAGAGTTTGTTAACGGATCATCAGAATTTAAAAAATTATTTTTGTTAAACCATATGGGAGGGTAGTTAGCAATATCATTGGTATTTTATACTGCGCATATTACACGATATATATGTGTATATTATAATATAAATATCTGGTAATGTATCTATTATATCAGTATAATACATTTTGTCATTGTGCATATTTAACACTGGAAATATTAAATCATTCTTTTCACGCACTTACCTTTTCCGTGTCATACGAAATACACAATATAATTTTATGTAGCTGTATACTCAAAGGCATATACAAAGGTATAGCAGGTATACGTTGCACGGTGGCGTGGGCATATAAAACAGCTACCGGCGGCTATGGCATAAAACGTTGTCGTCCGGCCCTACCAACGGTTAGACGAGATCCAAGTTTGCCCTCCCTTAGACAAAAATCCTCGCGCCACCATTTTATCGTGATATCGTTTGCAGTGTTGGCATCGGTCGCAGCTGGCTCGCGGCTGTCGATCCATCGCGCTTATACGATATCTATGAACCTCTGCACAGTACTACGGGTAATATTCGACGGCCGTACGTCGTGACCGGCGGCGTACCCGCGCATGAACGAAGCGGCTGACGAGCCACCCCCGGACCGCGTTCCCGAATAAATCGATTTTCCGGGCCCGCCGTAGTACTACGTCACGCAGTGCGTCCGTGCCGCCGTCTAGTAGTCGTCGTTTGTAGAAAAAAAAAAAAACAAAAGAGAAAAAGAGCCCACAATCATCGTCGTGAACGCAAACACACCGCGATAAAACGAAAACCGTCCGTCGCCATTTGCGTGTGATAAAATAATATTATGTTGGATTGAACACACGATAAAATATAATATCGAACACGACGGCGTTAGTGGCGGACAACGCGCGCCCGCAGTTGCAAGTACGAAAAACGAAAAATTGTAAATCGTAAACATGTGTGCCGCCGACTTGTGTTGACCGTGCGCTACATAACGCAGCGTGTGTAAAGTGTTGTTTGGTAAGTAATTTAAACCGTTCTCCATACCTACATTAATTATCCGTCGACGCCTCGCATGAAATATGGTTAATCGTCTGTATATCTATGGTATATAATGTATTCGCCACAATATGCATCTGTATCTGACTACACGTTATACTGATATGTAAAGTAGCTACCCATATGTAGGTGCAGGGTGCATTCGGAGGATTTGTGTTCAAATACGTCGTGTAGGGACTCGGAAGGATACGCTCTGTATGAGTACACGCATCGATAAAAATACCCATAAAATAATGCATGTTATATATACCGCACCTATCTATACATATAATTGATTTTTTTTTCCCGTCGTTTTAAGTCTTATTTAATACTTTCTCTCCACGCTCATGAATAAAACCCGTTCCGCACGCTGATTTTTGAATAATATAAATATAATTTTTATTTGCCGTTTAGAACACTAATAATACAGCTGTGAATTACGTTCTAAGAAAACATTTCATTTGGGTTGGGGGGAATGCTTCGTGTATAGGCATATCGGATATTATGTATATTTAAGAGAAGCTTAACCACCTTGTTGGATCTAACGGTACCTTTTCGACCGTTTCACGTGTAGACGTTTTTGAAGAAGTCATGAGAATCCTCAATCCGTTGTGATTTTTTCTGACCGATGGTAGCAGTTTTTCGAAAACACGTCTTACAACAATTTTAACATAGACCAGTAGTATTAAAACCAGCTATTTCTAAACTCGGGGTCATGGAAAAATAAATAAATAAATATTTTTTTAAATATTAATTTTATAACATCGTATTTAAAAAAAATAATATTAACGGTTACAAAGTTATATTTTAAGAATGTTGATTTTTATATTAAATTAGTTTTCGCTCTTTTCTACTGTATTTAATGTTAACAGAAATTATAGTAAGTACGCTTGTACTAGTACTACCTATTATTTAGTAGGTAAATAATATAATATAAGCATACAAGAGATGGCAGAGATTAAATCAATTATGATAGCATATATAGTAATACAAAAATATAAATTGATAAATACATATAAATCAAAAATAATTAATTCCTGAATATTTAAAGTAACGTAGAATAGATTATACATGAGATTACTCAACTATTCAGACGTACGTTCGCTTTCTCTTCGTAACATCAATTTTAATTAAACATTTTAGATAAATCTTATAAAAACTATAAAAGTTTGATTAGGTTTAATAATTGTTCATTGCTATAGTTACTAATTGCTAATTGCTTTAATATAATATATTAATAATTTAATATTTTTAAAACTGCGAATTTATGTGTTGCTCAGTAAAATGTCTATGTAATTTTTCTTTATACATAAACATTAAACATGTTAATAGTACCTACCTATATATTTTTTGTACATTATTACTATGGAAACACTTGGGTTCTTAGTTGTTATTATGTTTTATGGTTTCATGGTTACAAAAACTTAATTGTATGAAAGGAATGTTTTTAATGTCAATATATTTTGAATCATTTTAGTGATAGTAAAAGATTATAGGTAATTCAATATCATTGTATAAATAAATCTTGTTTTTGTTTTGTCCATGCATAGCTATTATTTTTATTCGCACGTTTTATCCCGATGATTGACCAATATAGTTTTATATATTGTTTAATGTCGATAACACGTCACACTTATTGTCTGTAAAAGTATTTTTCTAGTCAAAATTAATATTTTTAATCAATAACTCGAGTGTTTGAGTTAACGTAAACAACGATAATAAATTATCGTTGTATTTAAGAAAAACGTAATTATTTTATATTATAAATAGATAATAATAATAATAATAATATTACGAGTATAATGCATTTATAATGTTTATTTGGTACAGTAAAGTTATCTTTTAAAAGTTGTTTGACAGTAAATTTACAGTAGTTTTTCCTAAATGTTTATAACAAACCTTTTAAAAATTCAAAATGTCTTATTACTTATGGAATTTTTATATAAATTCTTATAAATGTACCTATAAATTATATAATTTATGTATTATATTTGCGTAAATTATATATATATATAATTGGTTATAATTGTTTTATTTTTATATATTCAATATAATATATACATTACTAAATAAAAGTAGGTGTTTAATGCACATAAAAAGTATTTTTTATGAATACTACATTCTCGTTTATCATATTAATGCATTTTTTTTTTCAATTAATAAAATAAAAGTTTATATTTTATATTTTTTGATAATATCAAAATAAACTATACAATTATACACCAAGAGTTATCTATACAATATATTCCTTGTAGTAAATGGTATAGTATTATGATAATTTAAAAATAGTAAAACCTTGTTTACATAAATTAAAATTAGTTTAGGATTTTTAATTTTTGTTCCTATATTTTTAATTATATTTAATTAAAAATATTATAAAATCGCAGCCATTTCCAGACAACAAGCTCATTTCTTTATAGGTTACTTAAAGTAGGTATATTATCCGCACTAAATAATAGCAAAAGTGAAAAATCTCATCTCTAAATCATTTTCTGTTGAGAACTATTTTAACTTTTTTTTGAAAGGACTAGGTCAGTGGTAGGCAAACTTTTTTAATAGGGGGCCACAAAGTTTAAGAAATTCTAGAGGAGGGCCATAATTATAGAAAAAATGCATTTTGGGTTAAAGCTTTGAATCATATAATATTATAAAAACATGACACTTTTATACTATACAGGCCATATACTATCCATGTCGATGGACCCTCGGCGGGCCGGATAAATACTTTCGCGGGCTGGAGTTGGCCCGCGGGCCGTACTTTGCCCATCACTGGACTAGGTGCTTAGCTTCTCAAGATACTTTTAAATACCTACGCCTATGTAATTATCGTTTATTTTATAATATTATGAATAAAATACAGTCAATTCCGCTTTATTGGGACACATCGGTTTCGTGTTATTTTGTCCCAATAAAGCGGTTGTCCCAATAATCCGAAATGCAAAAACAAACATATACATTTATTTGAAAATTGATTTTTTTTTTTTAATATTTCAAATTACAAATTATTATAGAAAAAAATTAATTGATAGTACAAAAAGAAAAACATGGTATTACATTATCATGTATATAGTATATCACATTTGAACATACGATAAGATAAAATTTAATTTAATAATCGCGATATGCAAGACGGTCGCGATTGTCAAACTATTGATCTATTAATACATTCAATAAAAATGTCCCAAACTCCCAACTATCCGGATTCGTGGCCCAGATGAGCAGTGAACGTTTACCCTACAAGTATACATTTGTTTTCGTAATTGAAGAATTGTCCTTATTAAGCGGTTGTTCTTATTAACCAGTGTCTCTATTAAGCGGAATCGACTGTATGTATATCAACTAAAATATTATTATTAATTTATAACTAAATAAACGTATTAAAAATTATCAAAGAATAAATAAATACAATTTTCACAAAAATCTATTATAAAAAACACCTAAGTTAGGCTGTCCGATTCTGATTTAAGTTTATTAACCAATGTCCTATAAGCACTGTATTTTCTCACAAAATTAATATTAACTAAGTTCAATGTAATATAGATATAATAATATAATATATTTATATTACAGTAAGTGTATAAATTGAATGTTTAAGTGCAGTGGCGGCGCGAACATTTTTAGTCTTTGAAGCATATTCTATATTTTTAATAATTTGACCACCACCCCCTCAGTAAACAATAATATTATAAAAGTACTTCCCCCCCCCCCCGATTACAGATTTCTGAATATGACATAGGTAACTATAAAATATCAATAATTTCACACATTATTATTTTCATATATATTATTTAATATTTGTCTTAATATTTATAGTGTGATCTTACAATTATACATCCACCGGACTCAACTACCCACCCACCCACCCATTTCAGACATGAAGCAATTGCTTCAAATAACCCTACATCCCGCCGCCACTGTTTAAGTGTACAACGTCTAACCATTTCATCAGTTACATATTATTAGGTATAACGTTATACCACGTTTATATCCAACAGTTAATGCGTATTAACTAAATGCACATTGAGTTAGTCCGAGAGTTGGGTGTTTATAAACGCATTTTTAATTCGAATTTATTACTTAATTCGTCAAATCGAATTAACTCTTACTCCGGGATTAAGAAATGCATGTATTTAAAAACGCTTTAATGCGAACTAATATTTTAGCAGGAATTTTTAAATATCAAATTATAATATAATATAATTATTTTGTTCATGGAATCCAAAGTATAAAGCATGGACTAAAAACATTCGCATTAGCTTTTAATTTTATTCAGCACCTAATCTTGATATTTTAGGTGCGCATAAATCCGCTCCTTAATGCGCATTAACTGCTGCACATAAACGTGGTATAGTCGTGGTAATAGAAACAATTCAGTTCGACACATTTTGTGATGTTAGCCTATAATATCAAATTTAAAGGTAAGAATATTATCTAGAAAATAACATGCTTTTATTGATACCATAATTTTAAAATGAGTTATGAACATTTTTAAGTTTTAATATTTTACATAGTTATAACTCACTTTAAAATGATAATATCAAGAAAAACATATGTCATTTTCTAGTTGATATTCTTACCTTTAAATTTGATAAGAAGTAAATTTGCTCTAATATTAAGGCCAACATCACAAAATGTGTTTTGCTGAACGAAAAATTTGTTATGATATATGTTAGTAAGACAAAGACAACATAATATGCGGTCCTCTTAAAAAAGGTTAAAAATGTTCAAATGCTGACAGTCTGGAACCACTATTTAACTTTATAAATTATAAGTTATCCAATCGGTCGATGGTTATACGTTAGGTTAGTAATTAATTAATAATTATAAAGTGATAACGAGATAAAATCCAGCCTCGGTTGAATGATCATGCATCTAATTTATTTATTTAAATTCTAACGGATCGTAAGATCCAAGTACAATATAATAGAAATAGTACAATATTGAAAATAATATTAATAATACAAATGATAATAACAATAATAATAATAACCACAATAATCAATAATAAAAATAATAGTAATATAAAATACATTAGAAACATAAAAATATATTTACATAATTATTAAAAGATTCTAAGGAAGTAAAATTGAATAAATCAAATAAATAATAAATAATAATATACTATATTATACTATATTAATGTTTGTATGGTAGTACAAGTTAAGCATGGTCGTGCTTTCTTTTACGAAGGTTTAGGTATTGAATTTGCAATATTCAGTAATGGACAAGTGCTTTAAGCCTTTAAATCCAGTACTAATAAATCGTTAATCATCTCAGGTTAGGTACTAACTGGTGCCAGCATTAGCTGCCAGTACTGGCACAGTGTTATTCTTGCTGTTGTGAATTTCCGATGGAGAATGACTAATAAAAATTTAATTGCAAAAAATATGTATATGTTTAATTAGTTATTAATAATGATTTTCATTATTAAGTGTTTGATAGTCTTTAACTTAATTTTTTTAACATTTTGTGTCCAAAAAAATTGTCGCTAATTGTCAACTAAGTGTGTATTTACAATCAAACACTAGGTTTAGGTTTAAAATATAACAGATGAACATTTAATGCGCATAAAAACGTATGCCAACAAAAGTAATTTTATTCAGTTCAGAATTCAGATTATAATTTGAGTAGTACCTAAGCGATCGCTGAATTATTGGGTTTTTAAATGTCAAACGATTTTAATTAATAGATTATAAGAATATTTTAATTATAAATTATGTTATATTTGATATATATTTGTTTCAAAGTCCATTATAAAACATTTTATGGGATAAATCAATTAAATCAAATCTATTATATTAGGTATATCAATAAATACATGTGGTATGAAATTAATAATTATAGTTATGTTCTATACATATTTCAATTAAGACAAATTTATTGTAAATGACTGTGCTTTTTAAAATCAATAGCAAAAAATACTAAACCTAAATTATGATTAAGAGTTTAAAAATTAAAATAAATATTAGGTTAATTAATTATGTGTTTATTACCTATAGCTGCTATATCTGATTATTTTTACTTGTTTTCTACCGTAAGTATGTATACAAAAACTGAAGCATTAGAAATCAGTATACAAGTTTTTTTCGATCCTCGAGGATTATAATAATATCTTATCGTTGTCAAACTTTACTTTTGTACATAGGTAATACTTATTACTTATTAAATTGTTGGCTCTTATTGCATCAATTAATTTTAATTAAAATAACACAGCGCATTATACGCTCCACGCTGTATCTATACCAACGTAGAATGATCAATATTAAAATAATATAATATGAATATTGGATAATATTTAAAACCTAAATACTTATCTAAGAGTAATTACTCGGGAGTAAAATTAACAATATCTCAGAATTCTGTGTATCAATAAAAACGATTACCTATAATGTATCCGGTATATAATCACGATTTAGTATTAAAAAGTAAATAAAATATATTATATACAATATACATACAATATACATACATATCATAATTTATACATAGATAATAATGATTAATGATTTATACCATGCTTATGTGTAGTTCAGTTATAAGGTTAAATTGTAGATATATCTAATCTTGTGGATAATACTAATTGTTATTTATTTTACTCATTTTGAATTATCGCATCTATTTTATGGTAAGTGGTAACAAATATAAGTATACTTAATCTCAATTAATGTCATAGTAGGTATCTATATACCATACATATTATATCAATACATATATAAATACATTTAACAGTTTCAGAAATATATTATAATACACAAATTATGTACCTATATGTAACTGATGAAATGGATAGACGTACATGTAGATACGCATTAAATATATACATTACTAATATAAATATATTTTATTATTATATCCATTACATTGAGCTAAGTTAATATTAACTTATACTCTCTACCTACATGTAGATATCCATTATCCACTCACCGAGGTATAGATTTTAAATGTGATATTTTGTCACTGGTATTCAATTCAAATTAGACATAAACATTTTCATTTTAAAATTTAATATTCATATATTTAGTTTGTTATAATACATTTGTCAAATCTATAGCTTAAATTGTTGATATTATGTTATATTGTGAAAACATTTTTTTTATTATATTCTTCTCCGAAGCAAAACATTTTAAATCTTTTTAATTTAAAAATTATAATTAGGTATAGGTATAACTAATATAAATCACTTATTAAAAATTTTAAATCTGATTTCTTATAATTATTTAATAGCGTAAAAATATTTATTAAAATATATTTTAACGAATTTGTTTTATTTTTCAGAATTAAATAAGCTTATTCATCATGCCGGGATCAAGACACAAAATATTAAGTCATGTGTTTAGTGGCTTTTACGAAAAAATGGGCCGTACAAAAGTATTGGACATCGGCGCGCAAGCAATCGAAACACCACTAAAACGATGTTTGACAACATTTGACATAACTCTATTAGGTATATACTCAAGTATTTTCATATTTTAATTATAACATTTTAACTAGTTCCATCTATATTGTAATGTATTTGTAATTTAGTTATACATATACATAGGTATAATATTCATATTCATAAATAATTTTGATGTATTATTTGTATTAAAATAATAATGCTTCTGTGGTATATTATTAATACTAAATTTATAGTGCATGTTGAAAAAACCAAAACATATTTATAATATTAAAACAAATGTATACCTATGTCTACGGAGCTTATAGACTTGGAAACCATATGTCATTCAAACATTCAGTACTGAACCAATCAGCAGAAAATATTGTTCACACATATTTTTTGGGGTTTGAATAATGTTTATACAGCTTCGTTTTTCAACCTCAATAGATTCTCATACAGCATCATAAATTTCGTTTTGGTCTACGAAAATCGAATATTTTGTTGTTTATAAATTATAATATAGAGAATTGTTTTTATTACCCACCTTTATGCGAACATATACGATACTATGAAATTTTTTTTTAATAAAATAAAATGTATTGTTCATTATTCAAATGTAGGTATATTGTTTTTGGAAACCAATCAAAATAATATGAAACCAAGTTTAGTAAAAATGTATTGTCCGCCATTAATGATATTATAAAATCCTATATCTGAATATTCGTTTATTACTATAGTTGTCTTGTCATTACCTATTGGTAACACAGAAGAAAAACTATTAGGTACTTATTAACTTATTAGCAGGGATCTGAAGTTATAGCATTAAAAAAGTATTGTATATTTTTAACGTTTTAATACCTATGTATTTTAAAACACCAAAATAAGCCAAAAACATAGTACTAACAATTGGTAAATTATTTTTATAAAATAATTTTTAGATTTTTTAGATTTACAAATTTTTTAATTTTTTTATAAAATATGGTAGTACGTACCTATTAATGATAGGTATTTATGAATTAAAGGGATTTGATCTGATTCTGGAATGTAATCGATACAACAAATCCGTTAATTGCTGCAATACAACGCGTCTAATATCATTTTAAAAATAATCAAATTATTATTAAAATTAAATATCTGATGTTATCGATAATAAAAACCTATTTGAAAATCTATATACATGTTTAAGTTCACATATTTGTATACTTTATTGGAGTTATATTGTTTATTTCCTTTATTAAATAAAAATAATATGCCTATAACTAATATTTAAAAACTCTAAATTAGCAAAATAGTATTAGAAACCGTAAATATGTATAAATTAGCATAATAATGTTTTTTAACACATCAGGAAAGTGTGAAAAAAATGTACATCTTACTTTTGGTGATTGATGCCTTAAAAAATATAAATTTTCTAGAACTTCCGATTCCTGCTTATTAGTTATTAGACTATTATTATCTGCTGTACCTAGATAACCAATCTAATTTTAACTTATCCACAAGCAAAACTGGGTAATATAGTTAGTTATTTATAAAATTTAAAAGTAATTAAAGTAATCTATAATTATTGACACATAAGGAAATTTAACAAAATTATTATGTAATATTTATCTTTAGCATTGTAAAAATTATATATTATGAAAAGTTATTTATCTTTAATCACTAATTTAAAATAATTTTTATAACCATTACAAATAACATACAAAATAAATTATTTAACGATTAAAAAAGAGTTTAACATGTTTATTTTAATATGTGCTAAGATTCAAATGTTGTACACATTGAACCAAAAAATAAATAATTTATAATTTATAATAATTATATATACCTAATACTTATAAAACAAATAGATAAAACATTATTATTGCTTTGCCAAAATTTAAATCTAAAAAAACTAACTCGAATAACTTAATTTAAATATTATATAATATAGTAATAATTATTAGGGCCCTAGTGTTGATTCCCTAAGAAACCTACACAAATGCCCTCCTCAAAAAATGCATTTATAAATTGTTTGATCTAAAATCTAAATAAGTACTTGAAAACGCTCATAAAACTATTAAATTAAAAATGTAAAATAAAAATGAGTCATATATATTCATATATTATGTTATTAAAATATATTTTAATTACTGCAAAACTTACAATAGTAGGTACATACCTAAATAAAAATTAATAGATGGAATTACCTATAAACGTAATATGTATACATACTTTATAAATTATTTTAAATCTTCTTAATACTGTTTACTGTAGATTGAGTTTAAAAAATTTAACAATAACATTTTATTTTGCTCTTTTGTACCCAAACTATAAAAAATTTAAATAAATAATATTTGTTATTGATAAAGTAATGGTTTTTATATCTAGATTTAGAAGTATTTATTTACACTTTTCAGAACATTTATATCTATGAAATAGTTAACAATAACATTGTTCAATGTATTTGTACCTACTTATTTATTTATTAACTTATTTTAAGATAAATTCTAATTATACAAATAGTAAGATGGTTTATAACTATAATAACAATAAATATATTAATATTATTTCGAAGAACGTAATTTAACATAACAAAAATAGAAGATATTATAATATGTACTATGAGATATTATTATGTGATTTTATTTTAGTTACAGTGCCGGATTGGAACCCAGAAACTTACCGAGCACAATAATTTTACTGGCCCAGTTAATTTAGCTAAATATTTTAGCAAGCGGCCCATGTATCATATTATAATCTTGCGGCCCACCGCACTAAGCGCGGTAGCTCGCCGGTCCAATCTGGACCTGTTTAGTTATCTTATTACTCCTTAGTTGTTGATAATAATTATATTCAAGATATAAATAATGTTATAATATGATTTACTTGATCAATAACAAATACTATACATTTTTGATCTATAAACTTTAGAATTTAGATATATACTTAAGTATGCGTATAAGGCGTTTTTGTTAAATGTTTAAAGCTCAATTTACAGTAAACAGTATTTAGGAAGATTTAAAATAATTTATAAACTATAAAGTATATAATGCATATATATATATATATATAGTATATACATATTATATATATTTTATTATTTTAAAGTATTGTAAAGTAACTAAAACTATGCACATATAAATATGTTATTGGCAAATCTTAAAATAAATAATAAGTGTACTATATGTTTTTGATATATAAATATACATTGTTGTACTCAGTGGCGTAATTGAGAATGTTTTATGGGGGGGGATCAAAATAAATTTCTATGGCAAACTTGTGGAGGGCTTTTTTGCATAGGTATAAGACAATATATAAATACAGCTCAAGGGGGGGGATCTATCCCCCATATCCCCCCCCCCCCGTAATTACGCCCCTGGTTGTACTCACAACATTATAGTACAATACCTGGTATAAATAGGTACTAAATTATATAATATGCAATTTAATAATTAATTTATAATAATATTTATAAAAACATGAAAATATTTTGTAATAATACCGAATTAGTTATATTTATAAGCTTATATAATGCAATTGTTATTTTATTGTAATAAAAATTATTATATACAAATGTTACATGTACCTATATTATATAATTAATAATATACCTATTTAAATAGGTGACTAATTTATTAAATAAATGCCAACATTCACCCAAAAAAGTGAGTGTCAACAAATACCGGTAAATGTCCGCATTTTTATGTAGTAGTTCATTATTTATATTACAAATGTTTATTATTAGCTTAAATTCACCAAATTCGGTCACAATTAGATATAATATAATATAATATTATGTACCTATAGCCTTTAGGTATACCTACACTATAAATGATGTATAACATAATAACTATAACAAGTATCAAATTGACGTAGGTATATATCTGCAGGACACTATTGACTATAATATATAGTTTAAACCCATCTCGTCAGTTTACTAGGTATATAAATACTATATATTAATGGTACACATATTATAATACAACGTTATCATATACTTATTAAAAACGCTATACCTAATACTTATTTAAACGTTATTGAAATATTTTTTTTTGTTTCTGCGTATATAATGACCGTTGTGACGTTTTTTTAACCGTAAACTATATATTATTTTACTGTTTCACAGGGATCGGTCACATGGTAGGTGCCGGGATATACGTGTTGATCGGTACGGTCGCCAAGGAAATGGCTGGTCCGGCGATAATCTTATCGTTTATGTTGGCTGGTGCTGCGTCCATGTTGGCCGCATTGTGCTACGCCGAATTCGGGACCCGCATACCAAAAGCCGGTTCAGCGTATGTCTACACGTATGTGAGCGTCGGCGAGTTTTGGGCATTCGTTATTGGATGGAACATCGTACTCGAGCACATGATTGGTAATAATCTCGTGCGACGCTGTGTCGGAGCGAGACGTAATGAGCGAGAGAACGAGACGGTGATAGACCGGTAGTGCATGTGTAGTGGTGTGTCGTGTGTTGTTTGTGTTTTGATTTTATGTGCGTGCGTGTTTTTGTGCGCGCGTCCGTGCATCTGTGTGCACTACGTTCGTGGCGTGCCTGCGAGTGCGTGCACGTAACTGCGTATTGAGGTGTGTGTGGGCAGTGGCGTATATAGGGGGGGGCCTAGTGGGCCGCAGCCCCCCCCCCCCGAAATACCTTAGGTAAATGTGCATTTAATAATATGCCTCTAGGTGTTAGATCACTTAATAATTTCTATCTACTATAGCCCACCCCAAAAATTATTTCTATATACGCCACTGTGTGTGGGCATCGCCCATTTGCGCCAAAAAAATTAATTTGTTTTGGGTATAGCCCATTTGCGCCAAAATAAAAAAGGTATATTTTTCCGACCGCCCATTTGCGCGAAATTTACTTGGTATGATATAATAAAATAATATATTTTTTTCTCAAATAATAAATAATAGGTAATTAGAATTTTATTTAAATCATAGTCAATTTTAAAAATAATAATCAACAATACAAATTCTTTTAAACAATAATAAATAGTTAGTTGGTACATATATTTTATTTAAATTATAAGGTATCGGTAATCATAGTCAATTGTACGAATTTTTTAAAAATAATAAAAAATAATACACATTTTAATTAGTCATAATAAATAAATCATAATAAAATATAAATAAATATGTTATACATATCATATAAAAAAACATAATATTTCATCCTAATCTGCTTTATTGTAATTAAATGCAACTATTAGTAGGTACATATTCATAACATGTTGATTTTTTGTTTTTATAATTTTCTATTGCTTTCAAAGTAGGTTTTAATCTTTTTTTAACTTGTGAATTTTTTTTAGGGTTAGGTATATTTTTAATACTACTATTGATTTTAATATATAAACATCAGTTTAAACTGTTTTAATTAAAATTTCTAAAAATGTAAAAATATTAGGATATGATTTATAAAATTGTTCATTGAAGTATGAATGAAAAGATTCATAGTTATTGGTTGTTCTAGTTAAATCAGTTGCAAATGCAGCCCAAATGTTTGGAGGGAAATTTGAATTTTCTTCAATGTACCTAGTTATCTACTAAATAATCCGCATACTCCCGGTATTTTGGATCATCAGGAATTTCATGCATAAAATTTTCTACAAAACAATCGGAAACTTCATTTGGATCGAGAAAAGTTAAACCAAATGTAACCTAATATATTGTTATAAAACATAAGAATTGATGATATAAACAAAAAATTTTTCCGGTACCGGGAATCGAACCCGAGCCTCCTGGGTGAAAGCCAGGTATCCTAGCCACTAGACCATACCGGATTGGTACAAACGTAAACAAATTTGAACTATATTTAGGTATAATATTGATAAATAAAATTATTATATTTAGGTACCTATTAATCTGTCTTATAATATGAAGTAAATAAATTAGATACTATATACCTACATTATTAAGTATGTTTTTAATTCAAATATGAAATTATAAATGGTGAATACAGCAAATTATCAATTATCATTGTCGTCGATGAGAACTATATTTGGATATTATCAGGCACTTAGTAATGAGTAGCACCTACCTATTTATTCTCAATAGGTAATTTTACCATAGCAAATATTATGTTAGCTTTATAAGTATACTTATTATTGTTATACATTACTAGATTGGGTATAACGTCTTTAAGCATTTACAGAACCGGGGATTAAGAGTTAATGACATTATGAAACCAACAACTTTTTCCGCCCCCTCACAAAAAAGTACAGGTATTCGTACTTACATAGTTGCATCAATATCTAAATATTAAATAACCTATTAACTATGAATTACCTACCTATTTTAATTTTACACCTATTATTATTATCATATAACTGTTATCAAAAATTTAATTGTTTTATTTATTATTATTATTATTTTTTAATGCTGATAATAGTCCATAACCTAACCTAACCGGTAACTGTGAGTTAGCGATAAAAATGTATTTCATGAATCGAGTTAAGTGGTAACTTCAAGTTATTGAAAATCTTTACTGCCATATTCTAACTACAAATATTTCTTAGTGTTAACGTTAAAAGTTAACTTAGTTACAACCACGATTTAGTAGATACCTTGATATTACAATTATGATAGTGGATGTTGATTATATAGGTACCTAACTATTAAAAACGTGTTTCTTTTGCTTTTAATCAGTAATCTGTGCTTTGATCAAAATTGAAAATTGTCTGTTCGTTTTTTATGAATTTATATCCCATTAATATATTGTGAAGAGTTTTTGACGTTTTAATACGAAATTATGTATCTTAGAAAATAATATTTGATGATGAAAATGTAAATGATGACGAAGTTTATATTTGTAATTTATTATCATTTAGGTACAATAATTAATACGTGAACATATCTAACGAACAAATTACAAAATATAAATTCGAAAAACTAACAGTTATCAATCAATATTATCAGGCTTATCAATGTTATCAATGGAAAATAAATGTTATCATTAACAAGATTCCACGTAACAGGACAATATTATGCACCAATCGTTAGTTAACCTCGGATTAACTAACTCTCACACAGTCACACATGATATATGAAACCGTGTTAAAACCGGAAAATGGTTGTTGGTTGCTCTGGGTTATTGGGTAACTACTAAAGTACTAACTCATCCGAGTTAATGGGATTGGAAGCGATGATTTTCTTTCTTTGTATAACACACACACAACATAGGATTATAGACGTGTTCTATTTCCAACGTACCGATTGATATAATGAAGCGATAAGAATTCTGAATACAGATTTGAATTTTTCATAAAGTCTACTCGAGATCGAATTTGCCACATTTTTGATTTTTTGATTTTTACTACTTCAAAAATTAAAATATGTCAATTTTTTAATTACTCTTTTTAATATAACGTTTTTCGGATTTTGGGAGGATAAAATCAAAAATAAGGGAAAGTCGATCTCAAGTAGACTTTATGACGAATTCAAATCTGTATTCAAAATTCTTATCGCTCCATTATATCAATCGGTACGTTGGAAATAGAACGTGTCTATAATCTTATGTTGTGTGTGTGTTAGATAAAGACAGGAAATCATCGCTTCCAATCCCCTTAACTAATCTAAACATTATTCCTCATGGTAAAATCGGTTATATGGGTTATTAAAAACATTTAAAAAAAAGGGTAAGTGAGTATCGCTCTGCTGTACATTAGGGGGTGGGGTGGACCTCGGACTAGGGTAGGTTAAATTTGAATGCAATGATAGGTATCATTGTATACGAAAAACTATTCTGAACGGAGATGATTTGTCAGTCTAGGATATATTACATTTAAATATTGTGATATATTCTATTTTGAAACAAATTCAAACATTTAAGTAAAAGTCTCAAGATCCTACGTTTGGTAATTTTTTAAAAAATACAAAAATCGAAAATTATTAATTAGTATAACGTTATTTTACACGTGTATTTTTGATTTCAAATTAAAATTAAAACTTTAAACACTCGTAAAATTTTTTAAATTGAATAATCCTCAAACTTTTTTATAATTATTCTAAGCTTAACTTATGGACAGCATAGTATTAAATTTTCAATTCTTAGTTTTTGATAGTAAAATATTTATAAATTTTTAACTACCAAATAGTGAAAAATATTCATGATTTTGACGAATTTTTGTTAATATTTGAACTTCAAATGCTAATAAAAAAAAATTGTGCCTATGTATTTTTATAATTTTTGAATGAGAGTTAGAAAAAGTTATGCGGACCCTTCAATTAAATTTTCAAGTAATTTGTCCCAACTAAATTTTTTTATCAACATTTATAAAAAAAAAATAAAAATTTCAATTGTCTATAAATAGCTCAAAAAAAGTCAAAATATTTTGAAAATCTAAGCACGTAAAGAAAATGGCAATCTAAATAACTGGTGAAATTTTCAAGTATCTACGACTTATACTGTTTGAATAACAACAAATATCAAAAATCGTTTGAGGCTAAACCGTTATTTAACGCGGTTTTTTAAAAATTTAAATTTCACACTCATAAAAATTTTTTGTCTTAGTCCGGTTAAGTTATTTTTACAGATATTTGAAGAAAACTTATGGAGAACCTTGTACCAAATTTTCAAAACTTAGTTATAAAAGAAAACAATTTTACGATTTTTCAACCACAAAATTACTTGCAAATTTTCACAATTTTGACATATTTCGTATAAATTTGAACTTTAAGCACTTATAAAAAAAAATTGTGATTAACGATTTCGAATTTTTTTTTATCACTTTAAGAACTTATGAGAAACCTTGTATTAGATTTTCAAGATTTTCTGGTCGGCCAAAAAATTTTTATCGTTATTTAAAAAAAAGTATTTAGAAAAATTGAAAATTTCAATTGTCTATAAATAGCTGAAAAAAAGTCAAAATTCTTTGAAAATTTAACTGTGCATGGAGAACGCTAACATAAACATTTGGTGAAAATTTCAAGTATTTACATCGATTAGTTTTTGAGTTATAGCAAAATGAAAAATTCGATTTTTTTGAAAACTGTTGGAAAATGTTTACTTTTCACCTCTATAATGCACCAAGGATATCCACTTTGCCATCGGAAACCACCCCCAAAGATTGAAATTGAAGCATTATTTCGACTAGTTATGCTGTACACAGACACAAAAAAAAAAAAAAAATGGGTATGTTGTACGAAAGAACAATAAACATATTATATTATATTAGAATATGTATATTTTTCATTTTTAACTGCAGTCTGCAAACTATTATTGTTTATTATGATCTGTTAAATGAAAGACGTGATGAATGTACTAATTATCATATCCAAATAAATGTACAATAATTTATTAATTGTTCTGCTTCTATTATTGAATAATTCAATTTAACCAATAAAAAGACTTTCCTAGAGTGTCATTATTAGGCAATTGTAATAGATATGTTAAATTTAAATTCAACGATGAATCATTGCATATAAAAAATAATTCTGAGTGAAGGCGATCGTTAGCTTATATATATTACTAAATATATAATATCAATGTCCAATATATATATTACTATTATTTATAGTAATTTATTTTACCATTGACTGTTAGTGAATAGTAATACGGCAATTTCAATATAAATTTTTGTCGTAAACATTGTATTTATTATATTATTAATATTTAATTATTATAATAGATATAATAGCACAAAATTTATCTAAATATTTTGAAAATGTCATTGCAAAATTGTGTAATTATGTACATAAAACAAATTATTATAGCTACATAAAGTTTCAAATCTCCACAAAAAATATTTTTGAATTTAAAATTAGGTGTAGAAAAAAAAATTTATGACTATTTATCTTTAAAATTTTTAAATAGTTATAATAATTAATAACAACTTATAAAGAAACCTGTATAAGAAATGATTAGGCCTTTTGACAAAATGAAATTTTTTGTTTATTATTTATAGAAAAAATAAAAATAAAATAGATTTCATGTCTATAAGTAACCTAGAGTCAAAATATTTCGAATATGTTATCATATTGTTTTACAGAAAATGTTAATATAAGCATTCGGTGAAATTTTCAATCTTGTATTTATTTTATGATTATTCGTTTTTGAGTTACATAAAAAAAAATTCAGTCGAAAATTGATTTTGCTAAAAAATCACCGTTTTTCTTAACTATTTTGTTTTTTTCCTATAGTTATTATGATAAACACTGAGATTTTTTTCTGTTGCCCTCCCCCTTTTAAAGTACCATCTACATCTAGGTAATTTTTTAATATAAACCATCATCAACATTGAAAATCCAATTATATTTAGTTTCTTCGGGCATATCTACTAAAAAAAAATCACATTGTAAAATCAATATTATATTAAATGATCCCTCAAAATCTAAAAGGCTAAATTATTGTAAAATTTTTAAAAAATAAAAATGATAATTGTATTATTTATAACCATAAAAAAAGCGGGTAAGTTAGTATCGCTCTGCTGTATATTAGGGGGTGGGGTGGACCTCAGACTATGGAAGGTTAAATTTGAATGCAATGATAGGTATCATTGTATACGAAAAACGATTCTGAACGAAGATGATTTGTCAGTTTAGGATATATTATATTTAAATATTGTCAAATATTCTATTTTGAAACAAATAGTATAGTTTTTATATTATGTTACTATGGTTACTATGGCCAACATTCGCATTATGAGCGTATGAAATTTAATTTAAATTTTGACATATTTCGTATAAATTCGAACTTTAAACACTTATAAAAAAAAATTGTGACTAACGATTTCGGATTTTTTTTTATCACTTTAAGAACAACTTATAAGAAACCTTGTATTAAATTTTCAAGATTTTCTGGCCACCCAAAAAATTTTTATCGGCATTTGAAGAAAAAAAAACTTAGAAAAGTCGAAAATTTCAATTGTCTATTAGTAGCTTAAAAATGGTCAAAATATTTTGAAAAATTAACTGTAAAGAGATAACCATAATATAAACATTTTGTGAAAATTTCAAGTATTTACAATAATTCGTTTTTGAGTTACAGCAAAATCAAAAAATCGATTTTGTCGAAAAGTGGTTTTTCCGTAAAATTTCCGTTTTTCTGTCATTTTTTTTTTTTGTTTTTCTCGATTTTTTTGAAAACTATTAGAAAATTTTAATTTTGACCCCCCTAAAGTACCAACTAGATTCAATTCCCTATTCAAAGAGGGGCTGAAGTCAAAAATCGGAGCATTATTACTGCTCCAAATGTTGGAGTCAGACACAAAAAAAAAAAAGCGGGTAAGTGAGTATCGCTCTGCTGTACATTAGGGGGTGGGATGGACCTCGGACTAGGGAAGGTTAAATTTGAATGCAATGATAGGTATCATTGTATACGAAAAACGATTCTGAACGGAGATGATTTGTCAGTCTAGGATACATAATACTTAAATATTGTAATATATTCTACTTCGAAACTAATTCAAACATTTAAGTAAAAGTTTCAAGATCTTACGTTTAGTAATTTTTTAAAAATTACAAAAATCGAAAATTATTTATTAGTAAAAAGTTATTTTACACGTGTATTTTTGATTTCAAATTAAAATTAAAACTTTAAACACTCGTAAAATTTTTTTAATTGAATAATCCTCAAACTTTTTTATAATTATTCTAAGCTTAACTTATGGACAGCATAGTATTAAATTTTCAATTCTTAGCTTTTGATAGTAAAATATTTATAAATTTTTAACTACCAAATTGTGAAAAATATTCATGATTTTGACGAATTTTTGTCAATATTTGAACTTCAAATGCTAATAAAAAAAAATTGTGCCTATGTATTTTTATAATTTTTGAATGAGAGTTAGAACAAGTTATGTGGACCCTTCAATTAAATTTTCAAGTAATTTGTCCCAGCTAATTTTTTTTTATCAACATTTATAAAAAAAAAATTTAAAAAAATTTAAAATTTCAATTGTCTATAAATAGCTCAAAAAAAGTCAAAATGTTTTGAAAATTAAATCACGTAAAGAAAATGGCAATCTAAATAACTGGTAAAATTTTCAAGTATTTACGACTTATACTGTTTGAATAACAACAAATATCAAAAATCGTTTGAGGCTAAACCGTTATTTAACGCGGTATTGTAAAAATTTAAATTTCAAACACTCATAAAAATTTTTGTCTGAATCCGGTTGAGTTTTTTTTACAGATAATTGAAGAAAAATGTATGGAGAACCTTGTATCAAATTTTCAAAACTTAGTTATAAAATTAAAAAATTTTACGATTTTTCAACCACAAAATTACTTGCCAGTTTTCGCAATTTTGACATATTTCGTATAAATTCGAACTTTAAGCACTTATAAAAAAAAATTGTGACTAACGATTTCGGATTTTTTTTTATCACTTTAAGAACAACTTATAAGAATCCTTGTATTAAATTTTCAAGATTTTCTGGCCGGCCAGAAAATTTTTATCGTTATTTTAAAAAAAAATACTAAAAAAAATTAAAAATTTCAATTGTCTATAAATAGTTCAAAAAAAGTCAAAATTCTTTGAAAATTTAACTGTGTATGGAGAACGCTAATATAAACATTTGGTGAAAATTTCAAGTATTTACATCGATTAGTTTTTGAGTTACAGCAAAATAAAAATTTGATTTTGACGAAAACTGATTGTGCGTAAAAAATCCCGTTTTTCCGTCATTTTTTTAAGGTTTTTCCCGACTCATGTAAAAAATATTGAAAAATTTTAACTTTTGACCCCCCAAAGTACCAACTAGATCCGATTTCCTTTTCAAAGAGGGGCTGAAGTTGAAAATCGAAGCATTTTTACTGCCCCAAATGTTGTCGACAGACACAAAAAAAAAAAAAAAAAAAAAAACACACATCATTGTAAAATCAATACATTCTTCACTCCGTTCAGAATCTAAAAAAAAAAAAAAAAAAACACACATCATAGTAAAAGCAATACATTCATCACTTCGTTCAGAATCTAAAACATACAAATTAAAATACAAATTTAAAACAATATTATTTATATATATATATTATGGTTACACATTGATTATAATTTATAAGTATATTAAATTGTAATAGGAGAAATATTACTACATATCATGTGGAATATGGCTTATATATAAGTATAATTAAATATAGGTAATAAAGTATCTAGTTGTAAGTAACTAGATAAGAAGTAGGTATGTTCGAAATATTGTAAATAATAGTCATAACTGCAGTTATAAACATGGTGTGTGGGTGCCTATACGTTATTGAGTTTACTGACTTGATGAGTGATGACTAAAAAATAATGGTATAAGATACATTAATAATATATTAGAAACAAGTTTAGCAATAAATAATAATTTCATCAATAATTATCTCTTTTCAAAATATCAATGATATTAGATCGCATAATTTTGGAATTATACCTATAAAATAATTATTTATCATTATTGTGGTTAGAAAAATTCAAATTGTAAAATACGTATTTCAGCCATATCCTATAGTGGTCTAATAATCAACAAAAAAATCAAAATATTAACAAAAAACTATTTAATAGGTATTCTTGTTACATTTTATAAACTTGTTTATTAAAAAATAAAAATATTTAACTATTATAAAGAATTAAAAATAAAACAACTATAGAAGTATAGCTGTGTATTGTGATACTAATAACAAATAATAAGCTAATATTTGTACTTTTTTCTGTTCTAAATAACTATAGTTTTAAATGTTTAAAAATCCATGATTGATTTGTTTAAATATTTTAAATATAATCTCAATTATACAAAAAAATCTATATTTTAAAATGTTTTAACATTTAACGCTGGTCTCACATTTAGTTAAAATTCGAGCGGTCCTCGGTAGCCGTGGATGTATCAGACACAGACAGTACCTACCTATACATAATATGTCAATCTATTACCATTTTTCATAAGACATGCATATATTGTTAGTAAATTTTTTTGTACAGGTTAAATATTTGTTTTTAAAAGTAGTTCACCATAATTATGTAGCATGTTATAGTTTAGCTAAGTCTATGTCTACTGATAATAATTTTAGTCTTGATAGTAGGTATATGAAGGTCATCAATTAAATTAGGTACCTATATTAAATTTGCTTACTTTTGTTATAACTATATAAGCCTACTATTATCTACCTGGCTACCAACACACACTGCCGAAAAATTATCTAAGCATTATAAAGTTCAATAATTTTTTGTTTTAATATTTATAAGTTAATAGTTATTTGCATGATGTGTTTGGTAGGTCATTAATCGGTTGTGAGTTCAATCATTCACCGCGCTAATACTGATAATATAATTGTAGACTATAGTAAAAAATAACAATGTTATATAAATGCACGTGTTTTTGGATTGTTCGACTATTGAAACAGTTGCTTAAATGGTCAAAAATTTGCACAAGACATCGCTAATACAATATGCTATATCGTTGAATAAACATGATCACTGCGAGGTTAGCCAATCGTAGTTAGTATTTGAGTATAGATGACCGCCTTGCAACACATAATTATACCGTTGTTGCAATTTTTTTTTTATTCATATATGTGTATATTTAAATTTATATTTACTTGCAAAATATACAGTTATTATTTATTATTCTATATATGTTAAAAAAAAATAATATAAAACAACATTTTACCTCTGTAATTATTACAAATTATAAAAGCTGGTATACCTATTTAAAATTAAAATTATCAATCTATATACAATAATAGTCATATTGAATTTTATCTGATACAATAATATATTTTATTTAGGAGATATACTTATTGCGAAATTTTCGAATAATCTAGCCTCATTAAAAAACTATCTCATGTTATTTATTTACGTTTAACTTTAAAAACAATTTTTGATACTATTTTAAAGTGTATGTAAGGGTGGGAATTCAAATACTTCATCCGAAAATGTTTTGCAGTATAGTCAACAGCAGACCGAAATTATGTAAATATAAAAAATGCTGATGCTGAACGATGAGTTTTAGATTCTGAACGGAGTGATGAATGTATTGATTTTACAATGATGTGTGTTTTTTTTTTTTATTTTTTTTTTTTTTGTGTCTGACGACAACATTTGGAGCAGTAAAAATGCTTCGATTTTGGACTTCAGCCCCTCTTTGAAAAGGAAATCGGATCTAGTTGGTACTTTGGGGGGTCAAAAGTTAAAATTTTTCAATATTTTTTAAATGAGTCGGGAAAAACATAAAAAAAATGACGGAAAAACGGGATTTTTTACGCAAAACCAGTTTTCGACAAAATCGAATTTTTTATTTTGCTATAACTCAAAAACTAATAGATGAAAATACTTGAAACTTTCACCAAATGTTTATATTAGCGTTCTCCATACATAGGTAAATTTTCAAAGAATTTTGACTTTTTTTGAGCTATTTATAGACAATTGAAATTTTTAATTTTTTTTAGTATTTTTTTTTTAAATAACGATAAAAATTTTTTGGCCGGCCAGAAAATCTTGAAAATTTAATACAAGGTTTCTTATAAGTTGTTCTTAAAGTGATAAAAAAAAATCCGAAATCGTTAGTCACAATTTTTTTTTATAAGTGCTTAAAGTTCGAATTTATACGAAATATGTCAAAATTGCGAAAATTGGCAAGTAATTTTGTGGTTGAAAATTCGTAAAATTTTTTAATTTTATAACTAAGTTTTGAAAATTTGATACAAGGTTCTCCATACATTTTTCTTCAATTATCTGTAAAAAAAACTCAACCGGATTCAGACAAAAATTTTTATGAGTGTTTGAAATTTAAATTTTTACAATACCGCGTTAAATAACGGTTTAGCCTCAAACGATTTTTGATATTTGTTGTTATTCAAACAGTATAAGTCGTAAATACTTGAAAATTTTACCAGTTATTTAGATTGCCATTTTCTTTACGTGATTTGATTTTCAAAACATTTTGACTTTTTTTGAGCTATTTTTTTTTATACTTTCCTATACTTAATATAATAATATGTAATCTTCATATATAGCCCGTATATTCTAATAAATAAATAAATATAGCCTCATAGGCCACAACATTAAACGTTTGACCTGTTTCTATATTTTATCAATTGTCTTTATAAAAACGTAACGTCTGTTGTTACTACCACCATAATAATAAGAAACTTCTTCAATATAAAATAATATTGTATGTAGGGAAGTTTTTATGTTATTTATAAACGTATTTATTATGTATAGTACATATACATATACATTTTTTTTGTAGTTATTATTTGTTAAATATAAATATTAAACATTTTTCTTTTTACGTTATATGGATAGCAAACATTTCTGATTTATCATATTAAAATGTAGGTTAAAGTGTAACGCGATTTATGTACCTATTTCTGTCAAAAGCTTTATTTTAGGAACAATGCACTAGGTAAATATTATAACCAATTATAAATTGTTTTGCTCATGATAGAAAAAACAATTCTGAAAATTATACAAACATAAAAACTGTTAAATATATAATTAGAACTTCAGTAAGAGGGGTATCAATTTCTAGACTATTGGTGAATTTTTAAAATATAAAAATCAGATTTCAAAAGAGTACCTACTTATAGTTAATTAGTAACCTAATAATAGTATTTAATGTTTAGATAAAGATAAATGGATACTTGAACAATTTTACAAAGAACCCCTTTGCCTACTATTAATTTCAATCCATTCGTAAAAATGTTAAATAACTACCTACTTATAAGTTATAATTAATTAACTACAAATTCCCAGAAAAATATTTTGGTTTAAAGTATAAAACAAAAATTGTTTGTTGTCATTTAAAAAACAAAAACATAAGAATGATAAATTTAAAATTTGTAAGATAATCTTTTATTTCAAACATGATATGTTGTTATTTGTTTTATAATGAATTTAGATTAAACACCACCCAAAATTTTAAAAATATTGAAAAGGCATATAGGTACAACTTGTTTATTCGGAGTATTTAAAGTTAAAATTTTAACGACATTTGACAAAATTGTAAAAAAAGCAAACTATTTTCTGTTTTTATCTTTGTTTAGAAAATGTACCTAATACAAAATTCCTTTTGAAAAATACTTTTTTAAGTATTTGAAGAATTTCAAATTTGAACAAAATTACATATATTTTAACGATGAATATATTCATTTTAGTGTTATAACCATGTTAATTATTTTGTTATAAATTAAAAACATTATTTGTGGGGTCTTAGAACTTATATCACTTATATATGAATTTCAATATATTCAATGACATTTTTGATTTATTTTAAGACATTATCTATTCATATTGTTTTGCGTTAATTACAGAAAGATATTATTTAATTTTAAGTTATTATACATTATAAATTATTAATTAATATAATTTTGTATAAATAAATACTGAGGCAATATTAAAAAAAAATAATAAATATTAACCTACCTTTATACTTAAAGTAAAATAAATTACTAATATATATATACATAAAAAATCATCATAATACGAAATATACTTATAGTGGTATAAGCCAAAAGACAGACCCCATCTGTTTAGAATCGTTTTTCGCATACAATTTTTGTATTCAAATTTAACACACTCGTGTCAGTGGTAATGTTCAGCAAAGTGGTAACCACTTGATTACCTTTTTAAATTTAAATTTCGGTGTAATATATGTACCTCTGTCACACAAAGTGAATTGTTAAATCCTTTAAGGTACTATATAATATATATGTCATATGATCAAATGTTATGTATTTGGATGATAGTGTTGTATAGAAATGTCATTTGTTCTAAATATTTCTTTTCGAATAGTTCTAAAATCAGGTATATAGGTACTTTTATCGCATTTATTTTTTATGACTTTAATTATGATTACTGTCTTATTGAAGCTTAATTATTAGCCCCATTATTGTGTAGATTATAAACAATAAGCTATAGTTGATACCGTTAATAGTATATAGCGTTGACTAAAACTTATAAAATATTCTTGATACAAAATTGTAAGTATTTATAATCAAAGACAACTGGCAGTAACTGCAGATATTATAGATGCCTATAGCTATTGCAGTAAACATTTTTTTTTTGTTTTATTGATAGACAATTATACTTACAGCAAAATGCATTCAGAGGTTAGTTAATTTTCGGCCAATGACGAATCATAATATTAATTTTGAAACTTATAAAGAACTCGAAATAATATATAATCTATTTTCAGAAAGGCTGCTAATGATTATAGGTGTACCTAAACATAATAATATAGTAGTATAAACAATATTTTTCCGTTTTCCACTCATTCAGCTTGCTTTTTTTTCATTTTGCTTAAAATATATATTGATTAGACCGAAAGACTAAAGATGTTGTAGGTAAGGCTTATTATAATTACAAAATATTAATGAAATTAATATACATAACTTTTTATTAATAGCATATATGTTTAAGTTATAATAATTATAATGTAATGATCAAATATTTACATTTTAAATTGTACCTATATATAATCTAATTCTAATAATAATGTAGGTACGTGTATTAGATTGTCAAAAGTTGGGAAAAAATGAAATTTTTATTTTTGAATAACTAAAGAGAACAATATAAATCGAAATATTAAAAAATATAAATATTAGTGATAAATCAATTAACAAGCACTCTATATTAAAAATTACTCCAAGTATCATTATATATAATATATAAATTAGTTTCTAAGAAGAATTTCGTTTAACTAAAAAATACATTTTTTTAAGTATAAGTTTATAAACTCAAAAGTAAAATATTTTAATTCATACTGTTATTATTTATTAGTTTATGGATTTATAAATAAAAAAAATAAAATATATATTCCGGTACCGGGAATCGAACCCGAGCCTCCTGGGTGAAAGCCAGGTATCCTAGCCACTAGACCATACCGGATTGTTGAAATCCCTGTACAAATTGACTTGATTTAGTTACACTTAATGACACCTATTAATTTTATAATTTTACACTTATAATTTGTAAGTCATAACTTAACCTATAGGATATGACTATAGATTAACTATACAGTTATGAGCAGTAAAAATTAAGTAGATATAATTTACAACATTGCTTACTGATAAGTATTGAAAAATATTGCTATTCGTGTTTATTATTTTGCAAAATGATGTCTTTTTATAAAAAAAAACAGCAAGAAAAAATTTATACTTTATAGTTAATACTAAATAGTTATAAAAACAATTTTTCCGATATTTATGTTCTTATTTTTATCGGTAGTCTACTTGTGTATCTATTAACTACATGGTTGTATAAATATTAAAGGCTGCAAACGAGTCCCAAATACTGAATGGTGTCCCTTATAGGTTGTTTCAGATTACACGAATTGTGTTCTTCAGTAATTTCGAGTTACACACAAGTTTGATTTAACTAATAAAAATAACCACACAAATAATTTTAATAACACTGGTACATATAATATTAGGTAAAAATGTAAGTAAAACAATTTTTATAAATTCAAAGTAAGAAATTTGTTTATTACAACATTAAAGGTATGTTACATATATTATATTTTGCACGTAAAATTAGAATAAGAATATTGTCATATTATTATAGTAAAAATATTAACCTAACCAAACAATAATCAATATTGTTAGTTTCGTTTAATTAATATAAATAAAAATTAAAAATAACTACATAAATAATTTTAATAATATTACATATTAGGAAACAATTTATATTATATATTCTTGTGTAAAATATCGATTTGAATTTATCAGCACACAATTTGTTGGGACACGACTCGTTAACTGCGATAATAAGTAGGTATCTAACATTATGTGATAAGACAATATTTTCTGTCAACCCGGGTAATATAATTCAGATATAAAAATAAAATAATATAATTAAATTATGATTTTCAGCATTTATTACAAGTACAAAAAATAAAAGTGAATAAACTCTATCATTAATAATTAGTAGAATATATAACTGTAATATAGCTTTATTTAGTAAACGAACTTTTATGGTAACATACAGATAGTAAGTACCTATAAACTATAGAATAACAAAAAAATCATTAAACGTACCTATTCAATTCACAACAGGGTAGATCGTTACTATAAAATACCTATCTTTAGGTAATACTATTAGGTATCTATGTTTGAATATTTTTATCCAATTTCGTCAGAATTTAATAAAATCGTGATTAAAATATCGAATTAAATATTTGCTGAAAATTGCAAGTGTACTTATCTATCCATGTGGTTATTATTTTTTTAATTACAATAAAAGAACAAAATCGATATTTTTAAGAACTGTTTGAGTTGGCTTGGATACATGTAAGTATTTCAAATACCTATAGGTTTGGTTAGGTTAATAATAAAAATCTGTATTGTTTAAATCATTTAAATATTAAATATACCTAAATTATGATGTTGCCGTATTTACCTATACATGGCTATTAGCTATATATACCTAATATTAATTCAAGTCAATTCACATATCAAATAAGTGAAATTGTTACCTACATTTCAGAGGCTAATCAAATATTAATATCATTTAATTAATGACTATTATTAATTACTTTACACGCGTAGTATAAAATTTTCTTATATTTTTAATTGATGTTCATAATATTTTATTATATTAATTATTAACCTTAATAATTGTATATTTACTCTATGACCTATGTACACTTATTGTTCAATTAACGTGTTGCATTTTATATATAAAATGCAACACAATAATTAGTAATTATTTAATCGTATAACTATTAAAAACATTATTGTAAAACTTTCACTCATAAATATGCCTAAGCTGTTTGATTTTTTTAAATAATTTCCGTCAGCTATTATCAGTTATTATATTTATTTAAGTAAAGACTTATAAATATTTAAGTAAATATGGTATTTTGAAATTATTATCATTGATAAATTTATTATTACGTTAGCTTAATATTAGGTTTTAACTTAAAAGCAATTAGATTCAAATAGATACTTATTTGAATAGAAGTGTATGTATAGGTATTACAGTGGCGTGCCAAAGAGGGGGTGGTTAGGACTTAGGAGTTATATCCCCCCATTGACTTTTTTTTAGCTGAATTTCTGCAGAAAACAACTTATTAGATGTTCGAGTTGTTATAAAGTCATTACTTAATTTAATTATTAGTTATTGCTTATAAACTATTGAGTCATAACTCATAAATCATAAAGTCCCTTATTTGTGTCTTTGAATCACCACAATTCTTCTAAATGTAAATATATGTAATATTACTTTTAACATCCCCTCCCGTTGAAAATTCCTGGGCACGTCACTGTATAGTTATAGGGAAAATTAATTTGAATAGAAGTGTTGTATCTTGTATGCAGTGGCGTACATTCAAATTTGCTCTGGGAGGGGTTTAAAAAAAATAACCAACACTAAAATATTCTCTTTAAAACTATCTATTTTTCCAACAATCAAACACAATATTACACGTATAAATATTAATAGGAAAAATAACAAAACAAATACAAAAGTTTACATACCTAACTCATGGCAGTTAAATACTATTTAATACAGTATATACCAGTGCAGAATATTAAACATATTATATTATTAATTACTTATAGTAAAAATTCTACTCTCTTTTTTTTAATATTTTAAACTTTAATGTTTTGTTAATAAACAATTTTAATGTTATAAACTCTAACTAATCTTATCGTAATACTTACCTATGGTTTATGGAGTTTAAATAGTTCAATGAATAGTTATTAGTTTTTGACATAAACTTCTTCAACTGCAGAATAGAACAGAATGAACGAAACATTCATAATATTATTTAACGAAGATGTTTAACATGATCATTTACGATAGTGCTATAAAAATAAAATCCATTTCACCGTGTTATTGTTCACGCGAAATTCAACGATTATAACGTAATCAGTTTTTTCTCCGTTGTTCGATCGAGACGGTCGAGACAACGACAATATTAATATGTATTTTTGTCCGCACACAACTGACTGTCTACGATCAAAGTTTTATGACATTTAATGTCTATTTTGATTGATATAATATGGCATCCATAATTTCGTTATAAAATTTTTTTCGTTGTTGGTTAAGTATAGTGTACACTCAATAGTCAATAGTCATATTATTATCATGATGTATGTTTGTGTATACACGGATGATTAATAATAAGAAATTCATCAATAATATCAATTTTTTTGGTTCTGGGGGGGGGGTTTGAACCCGAAAACCCCCCCGTATGTACGCCACTGCTTGTATGTATAGTCGTGTATAGTTATTATAAGTAAAACTTAATTTAAATGAATTACGAAAAGAAATAGTTGGCATTATTGTTATAATTATTTTAGTGTTATAATTTTTTATGTGAACTTGATATCAATATATTAGGCTGTTATACATTATTCTAGATAACTAATTTAAAATTGAAATTATATTAGTTTTTTTATAATCTATAAAATGTAGGTCTTATAATTTATATATATAGTCTTATTAATAAGTAAAAAAAATTGATTTTTTTTTTTAATTTAATGATCAAAATTATTATTATTATAATTTTATTTTATATTATTTATTAGATTACTACATTAAGATAATTATTTCTTATTTATCAAATTACGAATTTATCTTTCAATAGTTTTTTTTTTACATTTTACATATTATTTATTTTTTTTTATTACATCGAAAAGTTATGGGTTTTTTTTTTTAAAGAACAAAATAATATTTGGTGTTTATCTAGATTAGGTCTCGTAGCATCCAAAGTCTGAGTTAACTTTGATTTTTAACCGTTAGAAGCACTCTTCAGATTTCACACATTAGTGAATTTTCTTCTTTTTCCATCAGTCCATCAGGAAACCGCGTGTTATTCTGTTACGTACCCCGTGTCCACTATTGTGATTTATATTAAATTAAGTACCTACATATGATTTTAATAATTTATACTTCGATTAATCTAAAATAATTGGAAAAGTCATAAAATTAATATACGAATAGTACCGTTACATCATATATATAGAAGGAATAAGTTTAATATAGTAGGTACATAATTATTCGTAGATAGTTGAATGTATATTTCATCAAAAATAAATTTAGTGATTTAAAATACAATTATGGATGGAAACCATAATATTACGCAAAATATTTTTTTAATTTATATCATATAGTAATAATATCTGTTTACTGTTAGGCCACATTACATATCATTTTCAGAATTTTTTTTTATTTAAACTAATATATTGTACATACTGTAAAATTTAGTGATTTTTCCGACGAGTTTACTAATAGTATAAATTAATATGCATTAATAAAATATAAACTTACACACCGTACAATCACAATTTTACTTCTATTTATTAATTATTTAGGGCCATTTTATCAATCATCAGTTAAATAGTCGTTTAACTTATCTCGAGCTTAGATTACCTGAAAATTCAAATAATATTTATTTTATCAATCAGATTTAATCCGAGGTTAAGTAAAATGCGTTTTATAAACCGAAGATTAATTTACTACCAGTCAAAGTTGGGTAGTAGCACGTTAATACAAATATTTTTTTTAACTTTATATTGGTAGATAGTTTTCTGTTACCATTTCAATCTGTAGTGTATTTGTCTTTTTTTCTTTATTTAGATTACCATTTAATTAATTCATTATTTAAAATAATTTTTAATGTCATATATTTTATACATAATGAATTTAAAAGTTGAGTTAGAACGCTTTGCAAATTTTATGGACAATTAATTAGAACTAAAATATAACTAAAGCAATAGGTATTCATTTTTTAGATTCTGAACGGAGTGATGAATGTATTGATTTTACAATGATGTGTGTTTTTTTTTTTTTTGTTTTTTTGTTTTTGTGTCTGTGTACAGCATAACTAGTCGAAATAATGCTTCAATTTCAAACTTTGGGGGTGGTTTCCGATGGCAAAGTGGATATCCTTGGTGCATTATAGAGGTGAAAAGTAAACATTTTCCAACAGTTTTCAAAAAAATCGAGAAAAACAAAAAAAAAATGATAGAAAAACGGGAATTTTTACGCAAAACCAGTTTTCGACAAAATCGAATTATTTATTTTGCTATAACTCAAAAACTAATCGATGTAAACACTTGAAATTTTCACAAAATATTTATATTAGCGTTCTCCATACACAGTTAAATTTTCAAAGAATTTTGACTTTTTTGAGCTATTTATAGACAGTTGAAATTTTCAATTTTTTTAAGTATTTTTTTTTAAAATAACGATAAAAATTTTTTGGCCGGCCAGAAAATCTCGAAAATTTAATACAAGGTTTCTTATAAGTTGTTCTTAAAGTGATAAAAAAAAATCCGAAATCGTTAGTCACAATTTTTTTTTATAAGTGCTTAAAGTTCGAATTTATACGAAATATGTCAAAATTGCGAAAATTGGCAAGTAATTTTGTGGTTAAAAAATCGTAAAAATTTTTTCTTTTATAACTAAGATTTGAAAATTTGGTACAAGGTTCTCCATAAAATTTTCTTCAACTATCTGCAAAAAAAACTCTACCGGACTAAAACAAAAAATTTTTATGAGTGATTGAAATTTAAATTTTTACAAAACCGCGTTAAATAACGGTTTAGCCTCAAACGATTTTTGATATTTGTTGTTATTCAAACAGTATAAGTCGTAAATACTTGAAAATTTTACCAGTTATTAAGATTGCCATTTTCTTTACGTGATTTGATTTTCAAAACATTTTGACTTTTTTTGAGCTATTTATAGACAATTGAAATTTTCAATTTTTTTTTATTTTTTTTTTATAAATGTTGATAAAAAAAATTTAGCTGGGACAAATTACTTGAAAATTTAATTGAAGGGTCTACATAACTTGTTCTAACTCTCATTCAAAAATTATAAAAATACATAGGCACAATTTTTTTTTATTAGCATTTGAAGTTCAAATATTGACAAAAATTCGTCAAAATCATGAATATTTTTCACTATTTGGTAGTTAAAAATTTATAAATATTTTACTATCAAAAGCTAAGAATTGAAAATTTAATACTATGCTGTCCATAAGTTAAGCTTAGAATAATTATAAAAAAGTTTGAGGATTGTTCAATTTAAAAAATTTTACGAGTGTTTAAAGTTTTAATTTTAATTTGAAATCAAAAATACACGACGTGTAAAATCACGTTTTACTAATAAATAATTTTCGATTTTTGTTATTTTTAAAAAATTTCTAAACGTAAGATCTTGAAACTTTTACTTAAATGTTTGAATTAGTTTCAAAATAGAATATATGATAATATTTAAATATAATATATCCTGGACTGACAAATCATCTCCGTTCAGAATCGTTTTTCGTATACAATGATACCTATCATTGCATTCAAATTTAACCTACCATAGTCCGAGGTCCACCCCACCCCCTAATGTACAGCAGAGCGATACTCACTTACCAGCTTTTTTATTATTATATTTGATTCTGTTGAGTAATGTAAACCAAATAAGGCAAATTAGGTAATTTTAAATGAAATGTTGTTTACATTGAAATAATTAACATTTAACTATTTTAAAGATTCCTACGTGTCAACGAAATAATTTTTTTTTAATTAAAAGTAAAAATCAAACAAAATGTTATCACATAACATATAACAAAAAATCTGATAATATTGCACCTAATTTTTAGTTAAACTCTTTAACTGGTCAAATATTTCGGATTAATTAATTTGTGGTTAAAGTCCGGTTAAAATATTAATTGAGTGATGATAAAACATATTTCTAGTTTAACTGGGGATTAATGTGAACTAGAGATTATTGATAAAATGGCCCTTAGAGTAATATGAACTTTGAACCTAGCCAAGATTAATCACCAATATATATATATATATTTATATTTATTATATTGTACCTGTATGATGGTTACTAGATATACAGAGTGAATCACCATGCTCATTCCCATTTTGTCCTTTAATATAATCAATTTAATTAAAATATAATTTTTCCGGATTTTCGTACATATAGTTAAGGGTTAAATTTTCAATTACTTAGGTTGTGTATACCATTTAAAGAGATAATCACCATAGAGTTATATACGCTTTTTTTTTATCCAAATGAGAACCAAGCTTTTTACTGTAAACTGTGAAATGGATTATTATATTTTGCAAATTTTGATAAATCTAAACAAAAATTCAAACAAGTCTCGCTAAAGTATATAATAAGCACAATTATCATAGCCCCTATATCTCCCAAAAGTATATTATCATGAACTTGCTAAAATAAAATCCAAATTTTAATAAATTCATTATTACACAGATAGAAAAAATTATTTAATTTAGCACAAATTGGTGTTAAAATAACTAAGATGGCGTGTAGGTTTTCACTCACTAGCTGCTTGGCGTTGACACCACATCAGACGTATAAGTCAAAATAAGTTCTTTTAGAGGTAGTAATTTTTAATTATTTTGGAGTTAATTTAACATCTATAAATGTTTTACCATTACACAACCAATTATAGATTGTTCTAATTCCACTTATTGTCAAAATAACACGTAGTATACTTATTTCAAAATATTTTATTGTGTTCAAAATAACTTTTATGTGATGATATCAATTATAGTTGTCGATCGGAGTGTTGAATTAACAACAAGCAGTTTTAATAATATTGTAATTTTTTAGAAAAATTTATCAAGTTTTATCTCATCCAACGGGGGTTCGAACCCATGACTACTATCCACTTTTACTACCTAACAAATTTCCTACCTAATTTTTACGCGTTAAACCATTAAACTACCTATCGGGGTTGTATTACGTAAGAAAAATATACTATTTAAACAAATAAAATTATGGGACATGGATTGTATTTCATTATTGGAAGTTTTATAGAGCCCACGAAATACTGTTTCTCATTGTCACAATCTTCGCATATTCCCCATTTTGTGATAGGTACAGTAATAACTAATAGGTAATGATTTTACCTTTATATTTATTGTATGCATATAATATATAATAAATGTACCTATATTTATTTTCCTAATTTGGAGGTGATGTATTTACCAGTCTCCAGGGTTATTGGACTCTCAAAAGTATCGTTACCGATACTAATCGCAACGCATTTTGGGAAAACACAACAATAATAATAAATATACCATCATGATTTGTGATATACGATTTATTCTACTATAAATATTAAATACCTATATTTTTAAAGAATTAACATTAGAAAATACCTATATATATATATACATATGCACCTATATATATGTATATAATATGCTATTTTTATAACGTGCATGTTAGGAATTAAGACAATTTTTAAACGTAAATTATTTAATTTAACAAACAACTTCATAATTAAAAATCACATTATGTAGCAATTGTTATTATAAGCATAGTTAGTAGTAAATCTTAAAATCAAAAATTGTTAAAATTAAAAACACTCTGTTGTTGTTTTAACCACAGATATTATTATACTATTTAACAATTTATTAAGAGTAATATTAACATTTCTATGATTATATTAACAACAATTGCTTGTCGGTTATCAATATATTAGATGTTAAAATGACTAAACATGGAATTGTTAAGTTATTAATATATATAATTTCAAAGTTACATAACAAAAACTTAATTTAATCGTTCATATACTTAGAATACATTTTTTTTCTTCATTTCAAATATAGAATATGGTTAACAATGAATATACGTAATAGGTGTTCTAACAATACGTAGTGTAAGACTCAAAATTCAATACAACACTCCAATGTTGTTATTTAATATACAAATCACAGTTAATTTAACATTTAGTTCTTAACAATTGATTGAAACTGAATTTAACTCCAATATTTCTATGTGTGTAAAGGAAAAAAATTTAAAAACGGAAGCATGAGCATGATCGGTAAATTATTCGGTGAATAATAAATTGAAAATTATTATCGTGTGAATGTATAATTTATATATAATATATATAAATATATAATTTTTTTAATATGCGTATTTGTTTACCAGGTGCTGCATCCGTAGCAAGGGCATGGAGCGGATTCTTTGATTCCATGTTTGACAATGTAATCAAAAACACAACGATATCCGTGATGGGCGAACTTCACGAAACACTATTTGGAAAGTATCCGGACGTGTTCGCATTTTTCGTGTGCTTGCTGCACGCGTGTATTCTGGGTAAGTGAAACTATAGAAGAGATCGGGAATATACATAATGTTGATCTTTTACTTCAAGGAATTTAATATTAAAAGCTTTTAGCACACAATTTTGAAGATCTATTTAAGATTTTTAATGTTTTGCCCGATTAATTTTGTTTTTTTTTTTTTGATCATAAGCTTTGTTTTTCATGTAAACTGCAAATACATATAACGTATTTTGATCACTGTTTTCTTCACTAATAAGGCACATTGAAGTGCTGTTAAATAAATATAGAAATGTACCTACCAAATAAAATGATTGCCTTGTAAATTTATTGTAAGTATAGGTAACGAATATATATATATTATATACATATGCAATATACATTATACATACATATACATATATGCGTTATTCCCTATTTAGATAATGTTTTTCGTGGAACATATTTCTTATCGCATTTTGTTTATCTCTATTTCATTTTGGAGATTAAATGTTAAGACGATAAAAATCATAAATCATATTATAATTATTGCTTATTATTATAGTTATTAAATTTAACAATATAACACTATAGGCGATTATTTCAGTTATTATATATTATGACCATTATGACGCATTTTTTCATTATTTTTTATTGTTAAATAGGTAGAACAATAACTATAGTGTCGAACATAGGAGCGCAATAGAAAAACGTAACAGAACGAAAGAAGGCGTAAAATTCACTAATTATTTATTTATATAGGTACTGAGTGTCGAGTGATCCATTTAACGTAAGACACTTTTGAAAATATTTTTTTTGCAAAATTTAAAGGCTTTAAAAAACATTTTTCCAAATGTGATGTATTTTCATTTTTTAACGACATTACATTCAATTTTAATATCTCATTCTAAAGTAAAATATTTTTATAGTAGGTACTTCGATGTATACAAATTGAGTTTTATCTTTATCTTAGAAGAGAGAATGAATGGAGTAAAGCAGAGGCATACGCAAAATGTTGGTACTACACCACTCATCAAAACTTTAAATACATTTAATTAACTACACATATTATCATAGTATATATATTTTTTCAAAAATGTTGTTTTTAATGACTTGAAACTATGTAAAAGAAATATTTTCAAACGTTGGTGCTTTTTGAAATAATGAGTTATGTCTTACGTTAAATAGATCACTTCGTAAAATTCGTGTACAGACGTACAGTATGCGTTATGAGTTTATAACCTCCAATAATTCGTCGATATAATATGTTTATAATATCTATAGATAGTATTGGTAATTGCATATTGTTTTACACGCCAATGTCAGAGTAACGTTAAAATATTTAATTTTAAAAACAATGAATTTGGTTAAAAAAAAAATCGTTCATTGCTAATATCATAATTATTGCGTAAATGTATTATTATAACTGCAAAGTTTTTATACTAGTTATTACGGGTATATTTGTTTACAGTAGAGGTATATAAATGTAACTGAAATGAATATTAATTATATAAATTATTCAAATTGTATAGTAAATAATACACAAACGAAAAACAACTTTTCGTCTCAAATCTATAATTTCGGCTATCGAGGGTTGGGTGGGTAATGTAATTATTTGCGGTACTGGCTGCAGATGACTGTGTCTCAAGTCCCAATTAGGGCTTGCGTCACTGCAGTTATTATTGCATCGATATTTCCTATATATCAATATTACCTATATTATCTGACCGTATTTACGGCGCAGGGGTCGGCGTGAAAACTTCGTCGTACATGAATAGCTTTTTGACGCTGGTCAACCTTGGCGTAATGACTGTAATCGTCGTGGCTGGATATTATTACGGAAATAGCGACAATTGGTCCAGTGATGGCGGATTTATTCCGTTCGGCACGACGGGTATTATCACGGGCGCAGCCACCTGTTTCTACGCGTACGTCGGCTTCGATAGCATCGCCACCTCGGGCGAAGAAGCCAAGGATCCGGCATACTCGATTCCCGTGGCAACAATAATTGCGATGAGCGTCGTGTGCACAGGTTTGTTATTATTTATTCTGTAAAAATATTGTAAATAATGCAATACTGCAATACTATCGTATCGCATTCGACAGTATCAGATTATGTTGTTAATATTATGTTAAATCTAAATGTTATTGTTTATAGTGTTTATGCAGTGTGTGTTGTTCAATATAATTAATATAGTAATAATTAATATATAAATGATGTTCCTTATTGAAATAACAATTTAAAAAGAAAACCCAAACACACGTACATTTTTGATAAACTTATTGACTAATAGCGACGAGCATTTCCAAGTTTCATTACAATATAGGTATATGTATATTATAGTAACTGATTCTGCACGGAGTTGCCCACATGACAAATTAAATACCCGTGGATTTACACCCTATCAAATTATATTAAATGTAAGCTACATAGATTGTTAACTCAGCTATAGTAGGATGGTTTCCATATAATTTCAAGTACAGTTCTAAAATTATTTTCTTCGACCAATGGCATTCATAAACAAATTAAAAATATATTTGGTTTTTTGTAAGTAAAAAAATCCCTGTTTGAGCCTCTCTTGAGTATAATATAGCCTATTTGTACCAAATTTCAAACACACAAATTAACTTTTATTTATATAGATACACGCTGTTGCTAATAGAACAATACGAATAATTATAACATAATATTACCTTGGATAATCCTTTTTTGTTCAATGCTTATAGGTCCTATTTAATATTTTACTTCTATAGAAAGTAACTTATAGCTGAACTTATAGCACTTATTCGTGGTTAATAATGATTCTATCGTTTTAATTATAGGCTACGTATTGGTGAGCGGAGCATTAACATACTTAGTCCCATACTGGGCCATCGTCCCCGATGCAGCATTTCCAGCGGCATTTGCTGGGTTGGACTTGAATTGGATTAAATATTTAGTATCAGTCGGAGCATTGTGTGGAATGACTACTACTTTGTTTGGATCTCTTTATTCATTACCTAGATGTATTTATGCGATGGCCGATGATGGATTAATTTTTAAATTTCTAGCCAAAGTCAATAAAAGAACTCAAGTATGTATAACACAATATTTGTTAATTTAAAAACGTGTATAAAATCAATCAATACATTAAAGTAATATTATCATTATACTATTTAAATTAAACGCCAATGTGGCAAAATACAGAGCTTGAAAATAGTTAGGTACAATATAAATTAAATTAATTGAAACATATAACGGATAACGATATATATATATATATATATATATATATATATATATATATATATATATATATAAGATTACAATACAATAATCATGTGTGTGATTAAACGAGCTAGGGAAAAGATAACTTATAGCTTAATAATTAAAAAAAATTATGTCAATGACACGAAGCATCCGGTGTATACTGAACAATTATGTCCATTAGAAGTATTGTGTGGGAGGATATGGAAAAAGGAGAAGAATAATTTCGGGTCGAGTAAAGCGAACTTTAAAATGTATGTTAAAAATACGTTTAAGGGCATTGATATAGTTGGAAAGAAGAGACCTAACAAAGATTAGTCAGCAAGCAACCTGCTATAATATGTAGGTTATCTTTAATAGAGGTAATAGTAATAACTAATATATGGATATCCCCTTGGGAAAGAAATGGGGTCTTATTTAGTTAAAACGCTATAACATAAGCTATGAATTTATTTTTTATTCGTTCGATTCGGTCTAAGTCCTTAAATAAATAGGAAAGCAAGAAGACAGACTCATACTCAAGTAAATAGCGTACTAGCAAATATTAATAGTATACGAGACACTCGATGGAGGTAAATAGGTAATTTAATATTGATAGGTGTACAACGATTTAATTCGCCTGACGTCCGGTTATCTGTTCGACCTTCGATAATGGGTAATGAAATCCAAATATATAAACCAAATGATGCATTGAAATGTTGCTGCCTACACAGTAACTCGTTTTTAAAACGATGAAAAAAAGAAATAAGTCATTAGTTGTGTAGTATATAGTTATTTTGTATCACTAAAAAAAAAAAGTTCTTTTAAACTTTTATTTAAGGGATGAAATTCGTTAGATTTTCGAAGATGTATAAGAGAATAGCGTAGAATAAAAAAGGTTAAGAACAACTGATATGGATAATAGATACATAACCTATAACTATACATTTTTATATGCCTATAATAGTCGAAGTATAATATGTTTTTTTTTTTGTTATTTAATTTTTGGGCTGCCCCTAGACTCTAGGGGCCTAGGACCGCTCTGGTTACTCATGCATGGTTGTCTTTTTTTTAAAACGTACAGATTATCATATCTGAGTTCAGTAAAACTTATTTTGTGTTATTAGTTTAAATATTAGAGTGAATTAATCTATTATCAATCGTAAACATCAGAACATTACCTGTGTTTGAGCATTAGTTTATTATTTATATTTTAATTTTTAAGCGAGATACGAGTATATGAAATATTAAAAATTTTAAATGCTAATTTCTTGCTTAAAAATTAAAATATCGCAAACATCGTTCAATAACTAATAATTATGTCCTTTTGACGATAGGTATACGATAGTATTTAAGCTAATAATACAAAATTTACTCTGCTGGAATTAAGTTTGATATTTCTTACGTTTGTAAGATGGAGGGAACACGCATACATGAGTGGTAGCAGCTTCTCAAGTATTTTATACTTAAAAATATTTTCTATTGTGTTTATTATTTTAAATTATAATAATAACAAATACATGTATGTGTTTGTGGATAGTATGTTTATAATGTTTACAAATCAAAATGATAATTTATTATTTGTATTACAGATACCAATAATAAATTTAGCTATATCTGCCTTTTTGTGCGCATTGATAGCTTTATTCTTCGATTTGGAAAAATTAGTTGAATTTATGTCAATTGGTACATTGTTAGCCTATACAATTGTCAGTGCTTCAGTAATAATATTAAGATACCGTCCTACCAACCGTGGACTAGTACGTGATTCTAGTAGTCTCTTAGAACTTCCTACTTCACAGGCAGACGTAAGCATAAATGATATATTGTTATTAATATTATTAAGGATAATAAAGTATTTAAAATTATAAATTAAAACTGATTTACAATTTTCAGTCTTTTGAAATGGATATGGGAGGACGCCTTAAACCATCTTATAAGTTTCTAGAACCTTTCCTAGGAGAATTTGAACCTGGTTACATAGTTTGTGTAAGTATTGGTTGGTTTACAAGTTCCACTGTCATCTTGTGCGTTTATATTCAATACTGGTTTAATATTCAACACATAAGTTGGATCGATGGTATAGTTCTAACAGCCTTGGGCAGCGATTTAATTTTATGTACGTATAAAACAGATAAGATTATTAACATAGTTTGCAATAAATAATATAGAAATATAAAATATATGTAATATAATTTATATATATTATATATGTTAGGTATATATTATACTGAATATCTAAAATAATGTAGTATTTTATTAATAATTATTTTAAATTACTTATGAGTTATTGAAAATACTTTTTAATTTTATTTGTTCACGTATTAGTATTTAAACACTCATCAAAAAATCTATTTGTACTATTATTTAAATATTTTTAATTAATGATAAATATTTAGGTTATGTTCACCTATGACAATAATAATAAAAAATGTATACATAATATTATATATTATTTCAGGTCAATTTCTGATTGAAGCCCATGAACAAAATTCAACTGAACTACCATTTATGGTACCCCATGTGCCTTTAATACCATCTCTCAGCATTGTATGCAATATTGTGTTGATGACTAATCTTAATTTGCTTACTTGGATACGGTTTTTCATATGGATGGTTATAGGTGAGCTAAAAATACCATTTTGTATGGTTTATGTACCTAATATTTTATATTTTATAATAATATTTGCTAACATATTTATCGTTTGTATAGGTCTATTGATTTACTTTTTATACGGAATGCACCACAGCAAAGAAAATGACGTGACTTCTTATTCAGTATTGCTATCATCTTCTGAAGCGGGAAAGACACCTTGGGGAGCTATAAACAAGTCTAGAAAACGAGTGAAAACCGAAGATGACCGGAAACCAATTATTGACAACGAAGAAATTCCAGATAATGGTTATTACCACTAAGCAAATTATAGACGATCTGCTAAAATCATTATTATATAGTGAGACATTTCATCGTGTTGCTGAAAAATACTCGTCGGGGGGGTGCCATTCAAATATATATGTTTATGTGTAATAATAAATAGTATTAATAATGGTCGATTAAAACTGTGCATGTTGTTTTTAGTATTATTGTAGGTCTTTAAACCATTGCTATGGAATGTTTGAACGTTTTGAATAATATCGTAATATTTTTTATTTTTGTTTTGACTTAATTTAGTTCTTGTATTGTTAAAAAATTATTTTACTAAAATGTTGAAATCGACAATCAACAATCGTCGTCCATGAAAATTGTTATAGCACAATGTGTATAGAATAACTAAATAATACGAAAATTTAATTATGTACTGTGCTATTTGCAAATACTCGTGTATTAATTAATTAATATCAAATGCTTTATAAAATATTTTCTATATATCGCAGTCGTTTATAAAACGATAGACCGATAAATTGTGTGTGATGGAGTGTGTATGCGTTTAGATAATTGTTCAAATGTATATGGTTCAAAGAAACACACTTAGATAATTCTATCACATTTATTATTTATCTGACAATTATGACTATATTATGAATTTCAATTACTTTAATGCATCCCAATTTGGAGTGGCACCCTTTAGTTGTACAAATAAATAATAAGATTATAATTACTAACTATCCTTTGTTACATATATTTTACGATTATTATTTATTTTTAGTTTTTAACTTAATTTTATTTAAAAACAATTTAGTGTAAAATTGTTTTTTTAACGCACATTTTATGCTTTGTTATGACTTATGAGTCTATATGATAAATATTATTATATTTATAGTATATAATTTGTTGTGTAAGACTTCTACTTATCTTACCATACATGTTTTTTAGGTTGTTCCAGAAAAATTATAATCTAGACGAATTTGTGTTTATAGTAATATAGTACGTTTTAAATATTAGCATACGTTGTATAGGGATTATCAAGTTAATTTTATGACAAAATATATACCTTTATCGTTATGAGTACCTAGCCTCAAAGAAGTATACTGACATGTAATAAAATGTATTTAGTGACATTATATAAAGGAATACAAAATAATTTGATGTTATTATAATATAATATACTTGTATGTCGTGTTTAATTTAAATTTATAATTTAAAAAAAAATCAAATATCTCGTTATTGACAAAGCTAATTCACGGATGCGGACATTTGAATTTATTGATACAAACCATTGTGATGTACTGAAAACGGATTTCAGCGAAGAAAACTGGTGAATCGGTACCTACTTATCTATTACTGCAGAAGATGTTTTATCGCTTATGTTATATTATATTTTTATTATTTTTTAGATTCGGCAGGTTTCACTCATTTTTCCCAAACCATCGCATCTAAATTATAATTTATAACGCCGACGTACCGTGAAAAAGTGTTCATAGTATAATACCTAAATACCCAAATTAAAATAAGTATAAATTAGTATAATTTGAAAATAGTTTTATCTTTTGTCTATAGAAAATGACGGTATAATCATAGTTTCAATTCTATGCGCGATTAATATTAATATGAATTACAACAAAATAACTAAAATTGTTATTTTACGTTTACATATCTAATCAACTTCATCAAAGTTAAGCTTCAATCCTTTATGAAGCTCAAAAAAATAAAATGTCTTTCACTGCTTTATAAATAATTATTTATGAGAAACCTTATATTAATTGTTCCAAGGTTTTTGACAGTTAATCAAAAATCTAATGACTTAGATATGAACATATTCAATAAAAAGAAAATTAAAAATATAATTTAACTTTTTATAGTAATTTCTATTGCAGTGGTTCCTAGACTCGGGGTCGTAACTGAAAATATAGGTCGCAGAAAAATAAATAAATTGACATATTTTTATCTTTTTTTTTCATTTATTTTAATTATTGGAAAATTATACACCAAAAATACTGATTATTAATACTTAATTATTTTATAACCTATTTAACTTTAACAGAAACTAATAAATATAACTTACCTGAATCATTATTATGACTGCAGGGTCACATGTAACCATGTAAATTAATATTTAAATCTTAAGGTCGTGGTGAGAATAGTTTAGGAACTTTTGCTCTATTGAGTACTATAACCTATAACCTGTGACTTGTATATTAGTATAATTAAATTAATTGTATATTGTTAATTTTATAATTATACTGTCGAATAGTGTTCTTTACTTATGTTATAATATTATACGTTTAAAAAAAATATCTGTAGTTTTTTCAGAAATTCTGACTAAAAAAGCAGAATAAGGCAACTAGGGGAAAAAATGTGAACATAATATAATATTATAGTGTATTAAATTTTAATCATAATATTATATTTTTAGTTGAATATTTTGTACAGACTTTTTTTGAACTCAATTGTACAATTATATTTGATCTTGCAATAGTATTCAAATCATTTTTGTTTCAAAGAAATAAAAAAAAAATATTGCGAAAATAGGATAAAACGTTATGGACTGTACGCAGTATAAATGCATAATAGGTATATAGGTAATAAGTGCTCGTATTATATTTTTATTTTATTCTTGAGTGAACTCAATTTAGTTTATTTTATACAAATGTATATTAATGTTTAGCAGCAGTTCTGTAGTTATATAGTCAATATAGCGGTCTATCTGTTTTTCCTTCTTCCGTTATCGTCGACGATTGTTCTTCTGTCGTTCTAGACGTTTTTCTAGTCCAAATAATTATTCTATGACGATGGCTTTTCGGTGTAACTGTCGTCTCATCAGTTGGCGAGATGGTTGTATCGGACATCGTTGTATCGACTCGAGTGGTATCAAACATAATATCAGATGACGTTGAAGCATCAGTAGTCTGTTTTTAAATATATTTGATTAGTTTTGGATTTGGTAAATGAGGAGCCACTATAATATTTTCTCGTTTGTCCGCGCGCTAGAGGCGTTTGCTCTGTAATTAACACGACGGTACACCGTTGTTATATATCATAATATAATAAGAATAACTATATAAATTAAGCGCTTAGGTTTATCATTAATGGTGAATACATTTTTTTTTATTTACTCGAGTATTTTTAATAATTAAACACTTAGCACTTGCAGTTGGAATATTTTAAGTGTAAATATAATAATTTTACGAAAACGGCAACAGTGTTTTTGTTTATAAACCAGTTTTATTATTTATATAATATATTATATACTAGCTATAATTGTATTATTGTATAGTAGGTATTTTGTATTTATTTTTGACTATAATATAATAATTTCCATAAATTATTATATTAAATAATGAAAATTCTTCCATCTACGCAGTCGACCTTGGCCAAAGTCGTGCATACCTAAGTTAAATTTCCGTTTTAAATGATAGTAGTGTATAAACTTGTTACACTTTAAAATTTAAATTAGCTTATTATTAAATGAATATCTAAACTCAATTTAGTGGATAAGCAGCGTTTGATTTATAAAAAAAAATACATGCGATAACCCATTATTGTGATTTTGTTTCAAATTGTAAATATGTGACTATATACCTATTTAACATATAAATATAATAAAATATATATGTGGTGTAACATGAATAGCTGTTTAATGCAATTAACTATGTGTTAACAATGTTTATTAACTTTTGTTCATAAAAATTACATTTTTTTTTTATACATAATATATAATTGACAATCATAATACAATATATGTATTATACATATATTATATAAAAATTAAATAAGAATAATTATAGTCATTAAATATTCTGTAAGTTTTTTATGTTACACTCTGTATAATTTAGGTAGGTACCTATAGATGTACAATATAGGTACTATCTAATGCACAAGTATGTCGCTATATACCATATTTATAATTGATAATAATTCTTGCAAAACAACAAGAATATTTTTTATTCTTAAAAATACTAATCAAGTAAGTACCTACTTGATAATGTAGATAGTATGTTTACCTAAATGACTACACAAATATCAATAATTTCTAAATTATTTATCTCAAGGTTAATTTTTGGTCTCCATAATTGTATTTATAATTGATACTTACTCATTCTCCTAGTTCTTTAAATGCAAATGTGCATTAACAATTTTTTATTATCAAAGATAAATGGAAATTATTCTATTTCATGATATAAATTAAATTTAACTGATTGTATTTGTCATTTGATACTTCATCTAGTATAATATATAAAATAAAAATTAGTGACATTAAAAATGAATAACATTACGAAAACTTCTAAAATCAAAATATAAAATTATTCAATTTTTATTAATAAGTTATAAAGATAATATAAATACTTAATACATGTTATACATCATAATAATACTTTTGGCATAGGTATATATATTTTATACTCATTATCAAGACTGTGAATTTAATGCATGTGCCTGGTTTTTTTTCTATACCGTATAAATGGTAAATGGATTCATCCAAAATTTGTTTTGACTTATTTATAGTTCAAATATTTTAGATTCTGAACGGAGTGAAGAATGTATTGATTTTACAATGATGTGTGTTTTTTTTTTTTTTTTTTTTTTTGTGTCTGTCGACAACATTTGGGGCAGTAAAAATGCTTCGATTTTCAACTTCAGCCCCTCTTTGAAAAGGAAATCGGATCTAGTTGGTACTTTGGGGGGTCAAAAGTTAAAATTTTTCAATATTTTTTACATGAGTCGGGAAAAACCTTAAAAAAATGACGGAAAAACGGGATTTTTTACGCACAATCAGTTTTCGACCAAATCGAATTTTATATTTTGCTGTAACTCAAAAACTAATCGATGTAAATACTTGAAATTTTCACCAAATGTTTATATTAGCGTTCTCCATACACAGTTAAATTTTCAAAGAATTTTGACTATTTTTGAGTTATTTATAGACAGTTGAAATTTTCAATTTTTTTAAGTATTTTTTTTAAAAATAACGATAAAAATTTTTTGGCCGGCCAGAAAATCTTGAAAATTTAATACAAGGATTCTTATAAGTTGTTCTTAAAGTGATAAAAAAAAATCCGAAATCGTTAGTCACAATTTTTTTTTATAAGTGCTTAAAGTTCGAATTTATACGAAATATGTCAAAATTGCGAAAATTGGCAAGTAATTTTGTGGTTGAAAAATCGTAAAATTTTTTTCTTTTATAACTAAGTTTTGAAAATTTGATACAAGGTTCTCCATACATTTTTCTTCAATTATCTGTAAAAAAAACTCAACCGGATTCAGACAAAAAATTTTTATGAGTGTTTGAAATTTAAATTTTTACAATACCGCATTAAATAACGGTTTAGCCTCAAACGATTTTTGATATTTGTTGTTATTCAAACAGTATAAGTCGTAAATACTTGAAAATTTTACCAGTTATTTAGATTGCCATTTTCTTTACGTGATTTAATTTTCAAAACATTTTGACTTTTTTTGAGCTATTTATAGACAATTGAAATTTTCAATTTTTTTAAATTTTTTTTTTATAAATGTTGATAAAAAAAAATTAGCTGGGACAAATTACTTGAAAATTTAATTGAAGGGTCCACATAACTTGTTCTAACTCTCATTCAAAAATTATAAAAATACATAGGCACAATTTTTTTTTATTAGCATTTGAAGTTCAAATATTGACAAAAATTCGTCAAAATCATGAATATTTTTCACTATTTGGTAGTTAAAAATTTATAAATATTTTACTATCAAAAGCTAAGAATTGAAAATTTAATACTATGCTGTCCATAAGTTAAGCTTAGAATAATTATAAAAAAGTTTGAGGATTATTCAATTAAAAAAAATTGACGAGTGTTTAAAGTTTTAATTTTAATTTGAAATCAAAAATACACGTGTAAAATAACTTTTTACTAATAAATAATTTTCGATTTTTGTAATTTTTAAAAAATTACTAAACGTAAGATCTTGAAACTTTTACTTAAATGTTTGAATTAGTTTCGAAGTAGAATATATTACAATATTTAAGTATTATGTATCCTAGACTGACAAATCATCTCCGTTCAGAATCGTTTTTCGTATACAATGATACCTATCATTGCATTCAAATTTAACCTTCCCTAGTCCGAGGTCCATCCCACCCCCTAATGTACAGCAGAGCGATACTCACTTACCCGCTTTTTTTTCGTCATATTTATTTTTATTTGTACAATCTGTATAAAATATATTAACAATAAGCACAATAGATGGCTATAATACAATCGAGAACATTCAACCTTTTTTAGCTTACAATTGAGAACGCTAGAAATGGAACAATGAAATAACCACTGATCCCAAAAAACCGATTGAGAACAAAATTATGTGCAACGTTGCCGAACTATATTCAAGTCAAAATAAAATAAAATAATTAAACATTAAATAATATAACTCAAAAATTAGCAAAATATGTCAAATAATAAAAAATTCATTGTCAATATAATATTATAATCTATGGGTTATGGTAGGTTAATAAAATATTTATCATATTTAGGAAATATATATCAGGGAATTAAAATTAAACTCATTTTAGGTTATCATAACCTATAATACAAACATTTAAAAAAGCGGGTAAGTGAGTATCGCTCTGCTGTACATTAGGGGGTGGGGTGGACCTGGGACTAGGGTAGGTTAAATTTGAATGCAATGATAGGTATCATTGTATACGAAAAACGATTCTGAACGGAGATGATTTGTCAGTCTAGGATATATTATAAAAAAATCGAAAATTATTTATTAGTAAAACGTTATTTTACACGTGTATTTTTAATTTCAAATTAAAATTAAAACTTTAAACACTCGTAAAATTTTTTTAATTGAATAATCCTCAAACTTTTTTATAATTATTCTAAGCTTAACTTATGGACAGCATAGTATTAAATTTTCAATTCTTAGCTTTTGATAGAAAAATATTTATAAATTTTTAACTACCAAATAGTGAAAAATATTCATGATTTTGACGAATTTTTGTCAATATTTGAATTTCAAATGCTAATAAAAAAAAATTGTGCCTATGTATTTTTATAATTTTTGAATGAGAGTTAGAACGAGTTATGTGGACCCTTCAATTAAATTTTCAAGTAAATTGTCCCAGCTAAATTTTTTTTATCAACATTTATAAAAAAAAATAAAAAAAAATTGAAAATTTCAATTGTCTATAAATAGCTCAAAAAAAGTCAAAATGTTTTGAAAATCAAATCACGTAAAGAAAATTGCAATCTATATAACTGGTAAAATTTTCAAGTATTTACGATTTATACTGTTTGAATAACAACAAATATCAAAAATCGTTTGAGGCTAAACCGTTATTTAACGCGGTTTTGTAAAAATTTAAATTTCAATCACTCATAAAATTTTTTTGTCTTAGTCCGGTAGAGTTTTTTTTTCAGATAGTTGAAGAAAATTTTATGGAGAACATTGTACCAAGATTTCAAATCTTAGTTATAAAAGAAAAAATTTTACGATTTTTCAACCACAAAATTACTTGCCAATTTTCGCAATTTTGACATATTTCGTAAAAATTCGAACTTTAAGCACTTATAAAAAAAAATTGTGACTAACGATTTCGGATTTTTTTTTATCACTTTAAGAAAAACTTATGAGAAACCTTGTATTAAATTTTCAAGATTTTCTGGCCGGCCAAAAAATTTTTATCGTTATTTTAAAAAAAAATACTAAAAAAAATTAAAAATTTCAATTGTCTATAAATAGTTCAAAAAAAGTCAAAATTCTTTGAAAATTTAACTGTGTATGGAGAACTCTAATATAAACATTTGGTGAAAATTTCAAGTATTTACATCTATTAGTTTTTGAGTTATAGCAAAATAAAAAATTTGATTTTGACGAAAACTGGTTGTGCGTAAAAAATCCCGTTTTTTCCGTCATTTTTTTAAGGTTTTTCCCGACTCATTTAAAAAATATTGAAAATTTTTAACTATTGACTATTATTTGAGATAATAATCTATATTATATTATAAATATAGTTATTCAAATAAATGGTATTTTAATTACTTAAATAGCAATACTAAACTTTAAGAGACTACTTATAGTTAAATGGTTTCAAAAATTAAAGTTTAGTAGAAAATAATATCAATAATAAGATAGACCAGCGGTTCTTAAACTATGTTACGCAGCTCCTAGAGGTTCACCACACTAATGTCGGTGGTCCGCGGCAGCTTTATCGGTGGTTTCAGCTTGCACATATAATGTAAGATATTTCGTAAAAAAGTGGTACCTATTCAAAAGAAATCTGGTAAGGAGGGGGTCAACGATATTTAAAAATCATTCATCTCCTCATCCATGTCCGTATTTTACAAAATTTAAGAACCGCTGATATAGATAATATTATTTTAAGTTAAATTACCGTTTGGATCGCATGCAACACGCCACGAATTGATCCCAACAGTGGATTCAATACAGCAATAAATGACTAATACTCCGACCTACGATCACAAACATGATTAATATTAAAATTAAAATTTTGAAAATGTAAATTAAAATAGTATTTACTAAAAGTCGAAGATGATGTTTTGAAACAATCATACTTTATTAAAAAATTTTAATACGTCTTACTGGAATAAAATGTGAAATGAAAATAAATAATATTTTATTTGAAACGTTATTATAGCTTATAATAACACTCAAAAGTAATCTGATAATTACTTGAAAGCGTAGTGTCCTTTTAAAAGTGCCTACCTAAATGATGTCAATATTGATGTGATATAGAAATGAAATAATTATGATAGGAAGGCACTTTAATATAAATATTAAATATATTCATCATATTATTGTTAATTAATTATATCAATGAGTAATAAACTAATATAATCTGATAATTACCATGAAATATTTTTGAACTTATCATACTTCAAACAAATAACATTCGTACATAATTTCCCATTAAAATATTAAGTTTATCTAAAACACAATTTAAATGTTTTTTTTATCCAAATAATAAATTGATGATGAATCGACTTAACAAATTTGTTATTATAAAGTGAAAGAAATATTTCAAAACACAGAACACTTAAACACAATTAGAGATATATTTTATGCATTTAGTAATATATATATATTATAATAGCTGTTATAACAATATAGCCGTATATAGCCTAACCTACACCGGCGGGATCTGAATTGTAACTAAGTTATCCTGTAGTCTATTTTTAATATAAGTGATTGTAAAATGTAAAAAATACGTATTCTTAAACACGGATAAAAAAAAAAAAAAGCGGGTAAGTAGGTATCGCTCTGCTGTATATTAGGGGGTGGGGTGGACCTCAGACTATGGAAGGTTAAATTTGAATGCAATGATAGGTATCATTGTATACGAAAAACGATTCTGAACGAAGATGATTTGTCAGTTTAGGATATATTATATTTAAATATTGTCAAATATTCTATTTTGAAACAAATAGTATAGTTTTTATATTATGTTACTATGGTTACTATGGCCAACATTCGCATTATGAGCGTATGAAATTTAATTTAAATTTTGACATATTTCGTATAAATTCGAACTTTAAACACTTATAAAAAAAAATTGTGACTAACGATTTCGGATTTTTTTTTATCACTTTAAGAACAACTTATAAGAAACCTTGTATTAAATTTTCAAGATTTTCTGGCCACCCAAAAAATTTTTATCGGCATTTGAAGAAAAAAAAACTTAGAAAAGTCGAAAATTTCAATTGTCTATTAGTAGCTTAAAAATGGTCAAAATATTTTGAAAATTTAACTGTAAAGAGATAACCATAATATAAACATTTGGTGAAAATTTCAAGTATTTACAATAATTCGTTTTTGAGTTACAGCAAAATCAAAAAATCGATTTTGTCGAAAAGTGGTTTTTCCGTAAAATTTCCATTTTTCTGTCATTTTTTTTTTTGTTTTTCTCGATTTTTTTGAAAACTATTAGAAAATTTTAATTTTGACCCCCCTAAAGTACCAACTAGATTCAATTCCCTATTCAAAGAGGGGCTGAAGTCAAAAATCGGAGCATTATTACTGCTCCAAATGTTGGAGTCAGACACAAAAAAAAAACACACATCATAGTAAATGCAATACATTCATCACTTCGTTCAGAATCTAAAATGTAGAAAATCTCACTATTCACCATGGAGGTTGTAATCGAATCAATAACTATCGAAGTGTTTGAATTTCTAATTATTTAATACAGAAATTAGTTATAGGTAGGTACTTAAACATAAATGCCTTAGGTTTTTAAATATAATATTTTATGAATATGAAAATAAAAAATAATTTAAAAATTGTTGTGATTTTCATAATCTGTTCGTTTTAAAAAAAAAGTTAAACAAGTCGCAAGTGGGTACCCCTTTGCTGTATACTTAAGGTGTCAAACGCATCACTGATATGGATGTATTAAATTTAAATTTAATGACATGTGCCTATATCATTGTACACGGAAAACGATTCTAAGTGGAGACGGTAAAGTGTCAATTTTTTATTTATTATTATTAGTTGAAAAAAGTATAAAGAGCCTTATAAAATCAGATTTTATGTACAAACAAAATATTTTCTATGCATTTTGAACTAAAAACAATTTATAATTTTAAAGATTTTGATGAATTTTGTCAAAATTTAAACTTAAATGCTTATAAAAAGTATTGTAACTATATTTTTTAATTAGGAAATAAAATTTTATTAGGAACCTTATAGTAAATTTTCAACCATTTATACCTATTCATAATTTTTTTTTCTACATTTATAAAATAAAACTAAAAAAAAATAAAGAAAATTTAAATGATTATCATAAATAACACAAAAGATTCAAGATACCCGTATTTTGAAAATTATAACATAATATACTAGCTCCCCGAACTTCCTCCGGAAGAAATATTATTTTTTATAATTTAATTTAAAAACATATGACTATTTTTTGGCTATACAGATAATATAATATAATTGCTTATTGTAGTTATTGTTATTGCTAATTTCTGAAAATTAAATACCCTACATTTTGAATTCAACCTTTGGAGTGGTTAATTTTGTTTTTTTTATTATAGAATAGAGATAAGGTAGAAAAAATTATAACAATAATTTATTTGTTCAATGAATAATAGGTATATATTTCGAATGGAAAAATGCAAGTGTAAACAAATAAATAATTAATAATAACAAATAAACAAACAAATATATATGTAATAATTATTACTATGAGAGGAAGCGATAAGGTCAGAAACGTTCAAAACCGGTTTCCTTCGTCTCCAAAATTAGGTTAGATTCTTATATATGTAGAAAATTGAAAAATGATAAATGATATAAATATTTGGTGAAAATTTCAAGTTTCTGCGATTATTCGTTTTTGAATTAGGTAAAACAAAATAACAGAATAAAGAAATTAATTTAATCAAAAACTAGTTTGACGTGAAAATTCCGTTTTTTGTTTTTTTCCTCCTATTATTTTGAAAAATATACCAAGTATTTTTAATTTTGACCTTTCCAATTACAAACTAGATCCAATTTGCTACATAAAACCACCAACAAATGTAAAATCAAAATATTATCAACTATACTTACCTTGTACCAATATTTACCTACACCACAGTACCGCACAAAAAACACATCATTGGCAAATCAATATATAACCTACGTCCTATATATGGTTATATTTATCGCTTCGCTCAGAATCTAAAAGATGCCAATGGGCAACGATGTATCCAATAAGTGCTCGAGGATTATGTAGGATACACAAGGATAATAAAAATGTAATTTATTCTATGTGCAGTGTTATCTTCATATCTCCGATATGGTCTAGTACTCTAGTGGCTTTAGGCCGTACATTGTGGTTTTAATACAATAATACTATACTTGGCTTTCACCAAGAGGTACGATTACTGAAATACTTAAAAACACTATAGGTGATTTTTGAAAAAATAATATATTATATGAATCTTTTATAAACTGTGTTCAATTAAGAACTTTATTTATAATTACCTACTTTATCATCAATAGGATGTTAAATCAATGAAAAATATTTTTCATGTTTCTATTCTATTTCAAACATATATACAAACCAATTATTCACACTATTCTACGGTAAGTTTGTAAATTATCTTTATAAAGTTAATTACAATAATATACATACTATATTATATTATATTAATTAATAATAACATATAATAATAATACATATTATAATAAATGGGATGTTTTCAGCGTACAATATCAGCAAATAATATTTATATAAACAATAAAATGTAGGTACTTAGTACTTAGCAATAAAGCTAATCGACCTTTACTCAAAATCGTTATTTGTATTCAATCATTTATCATTGAATTCAAATCACACCCAAGGACATATGTTCAATGACGAGGTACACAAGAGCGTAGAGTCTACACCTACTGCACGTGCAGAGCGTTTACCTTGTCCGCCTTTTGATTTTGAAAATAATTATATTTTACGTTAGGTAGTGAACGTAATACCATTCAACCATTGAATATAAATACTATACTATTTATAATCAATTGTCATACATAGTTACATGATATATCGAGTCCAAAAATCAGAATTTGGACTGCAAACAGTCTCCAGATTATATTACCATATCATAATATCATAGTTTATGAAATTGTTAACGTTTTTAAAATTAATTTTTTTGAATGTAGCCTAAACTATTTTTTTTTGCATTTCTAATGCTTTTGTTAATTGCCCTCATTCTTAATTTATTTATTTGATTATTATTTATTTATATATTTAATTGTACCTATTTATTCATTTTGTTTATTATCCGAATTAAACAGGCATTGTCTCCAATTTCTAACACAATTTAATGTATTAAATTTGTTTACCTTTTAAAACGCATTTATCTTCGAGTAGCCCTGGATTTCTTTTTTTTTAAATACTATTATTAAGTTTATTAATTTTCATATGTTCATTTTTTTTTTGTTTCTAAAAATAATGCCTGCAGAAACCTAGACCTCTTCTCTCTTTTTTCGGATACTTATTAAATGTATTCAATTTATATGAAATTTTATATTTTTTCATTAAACTAAGTGAGTCTTATATCGATTGAAATTTGAGTCTTATAAACGAAGTGGTGAGTCTTTTAACCGAATTTTTTATAATGTATTTGGATACGTTCGGATATGTTTGCATAGCAACTGAACCTTATATATCCGCGAGCCTTATAAGCGGCGTTCACTGTATTACCTACCATTGAACATTACCATATATTATAATACAAATTTAATTTAAATTTTAAATATTTGATAATAGTTAAATCAATTTGTCTGTAAAATTTATCGATTTTAATTTCCATTTACTTTTTGATTAGGTGTCTTAAAATTTTGATTTTGATATTACTTTTTATTTCTGATAATATTTTAAATTTAAATCGATTTCAGGTCCGCTCGCCTGATCTAAAATATATAATAAATTATAGTATATTGTAAATAAATATGATATAATTTATACCTATCTATAACGACCTCATTGGTTTACAGTAACATTCTCACGCCATAATTTTTATTCGACAATTAACCAAAAGTGAATGGATAATGTTAATTTTATTTGGTTGGAGTTGTATTAATTCAATCATAATAATCCAGCAAATATAAATGGTTAAACTTAATATTAGTCAATCGTCGAACATTACAGTAACAGTTCTAAAAACAAATTTAAATATATTTTGTTATATTAATTTAAGTAGGGATATATACACGAACTAGCTTAAAATATTATATAAACACATATTATAATAATATAAATAATGACATTTTATAATAAAATATATATACATTATAAACTTATTAAAAATTATAATATTATGAGTTTATTATATTAAGTTTTTATGATTTTAATCGAACCTGTAGGTTACCTTCAGGTTTAAAATCATTAATAAAATGTTTAAAGCTTCTATTTTTAATATTTTAATGAGATACTTAAATTTTTTAGATTCTGATCGGAACGATGAATTAATTGGCTTTCAGTTATATTATTATATTTATTTTATATCTATCAATTAACAAGTAAAAGTCTATTAAAATATAAGTTGGACTAATATTTTTAATATACGTGTTAGGTAAACATCAAATTAATATATTTTGTTTATGCATTTAAGATTATATATTATTGTGTATAATATATAAAATAATATATCATTTTATTAAATAGTTATACAAACAAATTATCGGGATTTGGAATCATCGTGTTTTGGTGCAGAAAAAATGTCTTCAACCTTTAACTTTAATGCGGTAGTTTTTAGAAAATTTGATCTATAGATCCATAGAAAAATGTTCAATAAGTGCTTTTAAAAATAATCGGGGAAAACGAAAAGTTAATAACAGAAAAATAAAACATTTACGCAACTAGTAAGTTGTTGTAATACAATGTTTGTTTATAAGCAATTGATGTTAGAATTTTGATTCTCAAAAATTAATTTGTAAATTATTTTGTTGTTTTAAATTTAAAAAATGTTCATTAAATAGGTACAAGGTTTCTCATAAGTTATTCTCTCGGGAATTTTGAATTTCGACAATATAATTAAACAAAAACAACTAAAAAACACTAGAAACCTTATACTTTTATTTTTTAAATTATTTTATTTTGAACATCTCTGTTATAGTAACAATAATATTATTGTCAATGATATTCTTACTGATTAAACAACATTACAAGTGCTAACTAGTGCCTTTTTTATTGAGTAGATACTGTTATATTATATAGGCTGTAACAGAAAGAAACTGATAGTTGCAATTAAATAACTTTTCTTTTTTTTTTTATATTATTTGGAAATCGTATGATTGTGGAATATAATATATTTATATATATATATATAAAAACAGTAATATTTATAAAACTAAGTTATTGTTACTTGTTGTCCATAGGCAGATGTTGCATAATGAATGTCCACGGTTGGATCGTATTGCGATATCAACGGTATACCGTGTAGCAGCTGCTGTCAATGAATCAGACCAGTTTTTGATTTTGCACCTCAACAACTTTGGAAAAACTGAGAGAGAAAGAATTTGGTAACACCAAGTTACGTTAGTCAGGGTTTGGAAAAATAAAATCACTAGAATATTATAATTTAATAGGTAGGTAGTGATAAGTGTGTAAATGCTATATTGGGTAAGTTATATTTTCCTTTTCTCATTAACGGTTACCCCTATCTCTGCGCGTTTAATAGTAACCATTATTCGTATTATATTCTATAATATTCCACGAATTTTCAATTATGTATACTTTTAATTATAAATTATTATTTATTACCTATTTACCATTAAACAGTATATATCATATTATACTTATTATTTGTTTCCTTGTTACCTATAAATTACGTAGAATCCAGAATTCGTGTAAAACACTTCCGACAATACAAATAATATAGAGGATCCTCGTTTAAAACATAAACAATATTTTGATACAAAATATATTTTAAATCCACGGGGTTAATATTAGAAACGAATTAACCTAACACGACAATTAATTAACTCAAAAGTTATGGCACATAATCGTTGAAAACAATTTAACTCGTTAATATTACGGTTTCTTTGCACTGTCAAACAGTGGAATACAAATCACGATTTTACCTTTAAGATGACGTTACACTCGCATGTATTGTCTCTGTCTTACTAACGTAGATCATAGCAAATTTTCGTTCAGCTGAACACATTTCGTAAAGTTAGCTTTAATATTAGAGTAAATTTACCTGTTATCAAGTTTAAAGTCGAGATTATTATCCAGAAAATGTCATGTGCTTTTATTGATATTATCATTTTAAAGTGAGTTATGATTTTTTTAAAGTTGTAATATTTTATATAGCTATAATAACTCAATTTAAAATGATAATATCAATAAAAACATATGTCATTCTCTAGATAATATTCTTACCTAAATTTGATAAAAGGTAAATTTGCTCTAATATTAAGGCTAACATCACAAAATGTGTTCTGCTGAACGGAAAATTTGCTATGATCTACATTATTAAGACAGACTACACATGTGGGTATAACGTCGTTTTGAGTTTGATAAGTAATTTCACTCTACTGTTTAAGCTAAACACACAAAATTGGTTTTATTGAGCAAAAATTTGCCATGTACGTAAGTACTAAATATGTTTATCAACATTTTGTAATCTCGCTTTTTGTCCACTATTTATTTTTATAATTGTTTTTTTTTTAAGTATAGGTTTTATCTACAATAATAATAATTGTCATGACTCATTATTGTCAAGATCCGGTACTTGTACATTTCAATTGTGTTTACACTAAGCAGTCTATACTCATATTAAATTTAGACTTATACTCGGAGTGCAGTAATGTACGTCATATATAGTTGACAAATATTATCTTATTAACTGCGGTCTACGAGTGATACTTTATATTGAGTATAGTATTCGGCATGTTTAGCAAAAATAAGTGACCAATATCACATCAATAGGTAAAAGATATTGTTAAACTCGAATAATAATATTTCAAACTTATTTCAGGACATAATATATATATATATATAAATAAAAGGTAAAACAATAAAACTAAAATAAAATTATACATTGATTATTATTGTACTTCAAGAGGACGCCATACCCGCATGTGTTGTCTCTGTCTTACTAACGTACATCATAACAAATTTTCGTTCAGTAGAATAAATTTTGTAACGTTAGCTTTAATATTAGAGTAAATTTACCTATTATCAAATTTAAAGGTAAGAATATTATCTAGACAATGACATATGATTTTAATGATATTATTATTTTAAAGTGAGTTACAGCTATGTAAAATATAACAACTTTAAAATGTTCATAACTCACTTTAAAATGATAATATCAATAAAAACATATGTCATTGTTTAGATAATATTCATACCTTTAAATTAGATAATAGGTAAATTTACTTTAATATTAAAGCTAACGTCACAAAATTTATTCTACTAAACGAAAATTTGTTATGATGTACGTTAGTAAGACAGAGACAACACATGCGGGTATGGCGTCCTCTTAACATGTATGTAAAAAATGTAAAAATGTATGTTCCAATAGTTTAAGATCTGTTAGAAGAAAATAAAATAATTAGAATTAAACCACTGTACGACAAATTTACGGTTTTAGGTATAGATGCAATACTTGTATAATTGATTAGCACCTTAAAAGGGGTAAACGGACAGTTTGTACTATCTATTGTTTGAGTTGCATATCGCGGACACTTTGTACGGTGATAATAAATTTATAGAAATCGATCGCGGGCACTTTGTACGGTGATAATAAATTGGTAAAATTCGATCGCGGACGTTTTGTACGGTATGTAAATGTTTTTGCATACTTTGGATAAAATTCATATTATAAATTCATATATTTCATATTGAGTAAAAGAATATTATTGCGAAAAATTCATGTTTTATAATATATTTCGTAATTAATATTTATAACTTAATATTAATATTTCATATTTAATTTTAGCCTTGCTGATTAAAGTATAACACTTGGTCATTTGCAGTCAAACATAAATTTTCCAATTTTTCAAACATAAAATTAAAAATATTTTTAATTTCCACTATTGTATGTGAAATGTGAATTATAAATTTTATTTCTAAATTATTTTATTTTATTTCTCAATTATATTATATTAAGCCAATCATTGATGTATTTCAACAAATAAATATTTTTTTTTTAACTATATTTTTGTATTTATCTTATAACAATTTAAATGCATATTTTTGCATATTTTGGTAAATAAAATGCATATTTTACAATTTGTTATTGCATACAAACCCTAGCCCTGATTATTATTATTATTATTTATGTATGAACATTGTTAACTACCTGTGTTTTGTAATAACAAATAATTATATCTAACATTTCATGTCTCAATATTTTTGTTTACCTGAAATAGTACAAACTGTCCGCCATATACATTTTATTACTTTTTGAAATAGTACAAACTGTCCGCCATGTAAATTTTATTACTTTCTGAAATAGTACAAACTGTCCGCGGTTTTCATTTTTTCCGGGTGACCGTACAAAGTGTCCTACAACCCTTAAAAGGACGTGGTACCCGCATGTGTGTCTCCGTTTTATACACGTACGACACCCGAGACAAAACCCGTTTACGCAGTGTGAGAACTCGCTCAATTTTGATTCTAGAGTAAATATACATGTCTTATTATAAAATTAAAATATGATAATATTTTGAAGGGCAAGATGATGAATTTTCACCATTATTCACAATGTTGTATTCATTATATATCGTTTAGAAATAGAGATAATTTCAACATTTTTAAATAACCTTTAACTTTTCAAAATTTAAATATAAAAAAGAAACTCATTGTTTTGTCCTCCCAAATATTGTCATCTTTTAATTTTATAAATATATTTGTTTTTGTATTGTAAAAATAAACCATGGCCAAATTACGGTTCTAACGGTTGTATCTGTAGCAGGCCAATGTATTAATATTTACTAGTATAATAATTCATTAATTAGTATCGTAATATAAATTAATTTATAAAATACTCTTAGAAATATTTAAACTGAAACATTATCTACTCCCAATAAATAATTTTCCATATTCAATAATTAATTATCATTAAATTTTAATTAAACATGTTAATCACAAAAACATACTCATCAAAAATGATTATGAAACAAAATTAAGGTCTAATGCAAACGTTTAATCAACCTTCACAATCGACATTATTTTACAAAAAATGTTTGCACTTTTTTGGTATAGATACGTCATTATAATTTGATTTTTTTTTTGCCTTTATTCAGAACTTGTTTGATATCGGTTCGGTGGGAAATCAATTTATCGAAAAGGGTAGGGAAGGGAGTAGAAACGTTTCCTAAAATAATTTAACGTTTTCAATAAAAACTTAAAACGGTGATTTATTTATTTTTTGGATGTTATGACAGTTATAAAGATAAACACTAAAAATAATGCAAAAAAAAAACTTTTTTATATAATAGATACACTATAGTATAAAAATTCTATAAAAAATATTTTTATATTTACTTTTTCAGTTAGCAGGCATGAATAATTTTTTATTTTTATTTTCCATTACTTCTAATAGCTACAAAAATTAAACTTTTCGTGTAAGTGCCAAAATGGATGTATAAAATCATCTATACCACCTGTTATAATACATAATTTACGAATGAATCTGAAATAAAAAAATTCTTGGTAAAGGCAAACAAACTCAAACTAATTATATAAGTACCCAATACTAAATGTTATTAAAAAAATTATTATGAAATATTTATTTGTGGGAGACTGCGAAAACATGGCAATAACAGTTATAACTATACACACTATATCTAGAAACAATAATAATATAAATTACGTGAAAATCACAATAATTACAATAATGTACAGTGCTGCAATTAGACATTACGATTTACGGAGGCACATTAAGGTTGGTGTGCATTTCGTTTTGGTGCTTAAATTTTTATAACTTACAATATAAGGAATTTCGTGATGCATTTAATAGTCTTGGATGATTAAATTAATTTAAAAAACTTAAAAATATAATTAAAACGATTAGGCGTTTGTAGGTTATTAAGGATACATTTATTATAATTAAATACACTTGATATAGAGAGATAGAAATGAATTATGAACATTTATTTTACCATTATCGTAAAACATAAGTTATGATTATTATCACTAGCTTATCATTTATTTTGTGGGTAAATAACTAATTCTACTTAAACACTGTCTCTTGTCATTTATAATATTGTTGAAAAATTTCTTATGGTCTTCTTGTTGTTCTCCTTCGAAAATGATGATGAGTAACTTCACTAGTCGCAGTCGAATCATATGTTGTCGATTCACTTGATTCGGGAGTAGCAGTCGTTGTATTCCATACTTCGGTAGTCGAATTAGAATAATATGTTGTTGATTTGGGAACAGCAGTCGTTGTATTCCACACTTCGGTAGTAGAATTAGAATAATATGTTGTTGGTTCAGGAGCACCAGTCGTCGTATTCCATCCTTCGGTAGTCGAATTAGAATAATATGTTGTTGATTTGGGAGCACCAGTTGTTGTATTCCATCCTTCGGTAGTCGAATTAGAATAATATGTTGTTGATTTGGGAGCACCAGTCGTTGTATTCCATCCTTCGGTAGTCGAATTAGAATAATATGTTGTTGATTTGGGAACAGCAGTCGTTGTATTCCACACTTCGGTAGTAGAATTAGAATAATATGTTGTTGGTTCAGGAGCACCAGTCGTCGTATTCCATCCTTCGGTAGTCGAATTAGAATAATATGTTGTTGATTTGGGAGCACCAGTTGTTGTATTCCATCCTTCGGTAGTCGAATTAGAATAATATGTTGTTGATTTGGGAGCACCAGTCGTTGTATTCCATCCTTCGGTAGTCGAATTAGAATAATATGTTGTTGATTTGGGAGCACCAGTTGTTGTATTCCATCCTTCGGTAGTCGAATTAGAATAATATGTTGTTGATTTGGGAGCACCAGTTGTTGTATTCCATCCTTCGGTAGTCGAATTAGAATAATATGTTGTTGATTTGGGAGCACCAGTCGTTGTATTCCATCCTTCGGTAGTCGAATTAGAATAATATGTTGTTGTATTCCATCCTTCAGTAGTCGAATTAGAATAATATGTTGTTGTATTCCATCCTTCGGTAGTCGAATTAGAATAATAGGTCGTTGATTCAGTTGTCGTACTTGGCTTAAGTGTTGTAGTTCTATTACGTCTTGGCCAAAAATGGCTAATTATTAATTCTTTTGACACTGGAGATCTTTGATCTGTCAACGTAGAAACTAACTGTGGTTTTTCTGATAGGTCCTAGTAATATGTACATAGAAAAATTAAATTACTTAATAATATATTAAATAAAATAGTATGTGGACCGTAAAATTACAACTAGTAAATACTTAACATACCTAAATATTAATTTATGCTTAGATTAATCTGATTTCCGTGTAGTTTTATTTAAGATTCTAAACGGAGCAATGAATGTACTAATTTTTAAACGATGTGTGATTTTGTTGTGTATACGTATACGTTTTATAATAAAAAAAAATGCTATCATCTTTAACTTTAAATTTAGTCTCTAATAGCAAATTGAATCTATGTGGTTTAGGATTTTAAAGTAAAAATTCCCCTTACTTTTCAATATAATCGGAAAAAACATCCAAATGACTAAATAAATTTATATACGCAAGATGTGCAATAATATATTACAAAAGGAAAAAAATCCTTTAGTAACATACTACAAACTATAGAAAATAACTACTATACACAAGAGAGAATATTATGAACTTTCTTTAGAACCATTAAATAACTCAAGCAATTTTTAATCCAATATTAAATACAATCAGATATTAAGATAATCACACTTTAATAGAACCAGAGTTGAGAAATGAAAGATGGAAAAAAAATTTAAAAAAAAAAATTAAATAGTACCAATACTTTTACCAAGTAACAGTACGAAGTTTTTCTTTAAAATAATCATTAAATCACATTGTTTTTTATGCAGAAGATTGTATAGGTGATCAGTGATTATCAATGTTGTTTTCAGAAACACCTGTCAACCACACACAGTTCTATACATAGTAGGTCAAATAATTAAAAAGAAGTACGAATACCGACAAAAATATGTGGTAATAATTTATAAACTTTCAAAAAAGCATACAATATAGTAAGTATCCACTTGTCCACAGAGCCTCTATAACAACGGTTGATAAAAAAAATAACGGTTATTGTTGTACTTAATCCAAAAAAAAATTAAAATATTTTTGTAGGGACTTGAAAATTATAAAATACCTATAATATAATTTGTTATATACACGATAACATCTTTCAAAGTACGCCTATTTAGAATTAATAATTTGTCTATTTTCACTAATAACTTATCCAATAATCATTCTACAGTAAGTCGGTATGGCCATTAACATTAAACGATTAAAATTAAAAGATAGTAAATTTATATATTCACTACCAAACTTACTCTTTTTAGTAAACATAACAGAAAGTGAATCGATTGTTTTCACTCGCACGGGAGTGTTTGAGCATAAAAGAATATTAAGTCATTAAGAAACTAACATTTAAACAACAGAAAAAGATATATGTATCGAATTGCGGCCGAAAACTGTATCAGTTGGGTTAGTTGTTTTGGCTTACAAATTTTTGAACGATTTATCGGTTTAATGTCAATATTATTGACTCAAAAGTTATTAGTACCTATTGGTAATTGGTATACAATATAAACGTAAAATAATATTATAATGAATATAATATTTACAAAAAATTAATTCAATAATCTAGTACAGTATTAATTTTAAAATATTTTACTATAACAGTAATATAAATAATCATAAAATATATTTGGCAATTTAGGTATATTGGCAGACCGCCGCAGAAGCAGACCTTAGTTTTCCACTTAGAATCGGTTTTTAGGTACATTTTTGATTATGTTAGTTATAAACTTATAAATAATATACCTGCTGTTTTATGTGTGTATCTTCTCCATTGCATTGGCCTGATTTTAAGTCGCATTTAAGTATTTCTTTTGCTTCAATGGTAAATTCAAAACCCCAAAGAAGTAAGAATGCTGTCTACTCGATTATAAATACACAATGTTTAATATAGTATAAGACATAAGTAATAACTAATAATAATTAATAAATTAAAAATAAATCATATTTACCAGCAGGTGAAGATATTTAGATGAAAAGTTCATATTGCAATAAGGATATAATGCAACCTTCTTATTTCAACAAAATAAGAATGTAAAGTGAGATTATTGAAACTTTTACAACTATTTATAGTAAATTGTGCTTGACTAACTAATATAGGTATAACGTATACTAAGTAATTTAATTATTCTAACGTACCTATATATAGATACAATATTAGGTAGGCACATTTGAAATTAGATATAAATACTTAAAAACTAATAATATGTAGCTTTGTACAAACATAACTCTCATGCACTTCAATGCTAATCCAAACAATTTCTTTGGAACACTATGACTCAGTTCTGAACAAATATTATATTATAGGTACAATTAAAGTAGGTACCTACAATTTGTACCTATTTATTTAATCAGTAAATTAATTATTGTCCAAATTACTATTGAGTGATGATTATTGAATTATATCGATCTTATAGTGATATATTTTCTAGTTCTTAAATTTAAATTTATGTTTTTGAAAATTCAAATGGAAACATAATAATAATATATTAATATAATCCTTTTAACTTATAAGAAGACGTCATATCCGTATAATATGTTGTTTTAATCTTATTACAAATGTAAACATAGCAAATTGCGTTCAGCAGAATTAATTTCATGCTGTTAGTTTTAATATTAGAGTCAATATATAATATAGTTATGTGATATATTATAACTTTAAAATATTCGTAACTCATTGAAAAATTAAAATATCATTAAAGGTGTATGTGATGCCCTGGATAATAGTATTACCTTTAAATTTGATAACTGTAGATTAATTGATTCCAATATTAACAACATTAAATATATTCTGCTGAACGGAAATTTGCTATGATATATGTATAGTAGTATGTTACTATGTTAGTAAGACAGATACAACACACGTGGATTGCGGGTATGACGACTTCTTAAGTCTATAATTTCTAAATAATGTTCAAAAAAATAATCGAAAGAAGTTCAAACATTTAATTATGCAAGCCATTAATTCATCAACAAAATATTATGCAAAATCTTTTTTTGACTTATTAATTCGAGTCAAAAAAGTCGATCACAATAAATTTAAAATTCATATTTATTTAGGTAATTGTTTTATAATTTATTTTAATAAGCTTTAGATACAACTTTGAATATTTCAAGTTTATTCAGTGTTATAAGATATATATTATATAATATTGAATAGAATACTGTATAAAATACATATATTTTTCTTTTACATTTTAGTTTGAAACTTGAATAATAAATATTATTTATAGTCTAGTCAGATTTTGTACGGATTCGTTATTTTTCTTTTAATATAATAGAAACTATACATCATATCAGATATATATTATGTAAATAAAAATAAAAAAAAAATAAAAAAAATGAGGAAAGTAGATAACTGCTCTGCTGTATGAATGAGTACATATTCATTGAATTGGACAATGTAAATTGTGTTAAATTGTAATTCAATAATAAATCATTGCGTACAAAAAAACGATTCTTAGCGAAGATGATCGTAAGCCTATTATTATACATTTAAAATATACATTGTTATAAACTATTATAGTATGTTTTTTTTATTAATGTTAATACGGTATTCATTTTAACTATAGACAATAGCATACAATTAATCTAAATGTATTAAATATGTCATTATAATAAAATATAACATAGTTCAAATCTCCATGAAAAATATTTTTGAATTATTACAAAATAACTAAAATTTTTATCGTCGTTTAAATTTAGGATTCCATTCAAATTCGATCTTCTAAATGTTTATATAAAAGAATTAAGAAATCAATCTTTTAAATTCGTTGGATTTTTTTGACTACAGTATGAACTAAATAATAAGAAATCTTGCATTAAATTTACAATATTTAGCTAAAAAAATTAAATATTGTATAAGCTTATACATTTTTAATTACAAAATAATTCATAAATTTATGTGATTTTGTATTTTGACGAATTGTTATCCTATTAACTAGATCCAGTTTATTACCGGAAACTACCTATAAATTGAAAATGAAAACATTTCTTCTATCCCAATAGGTGATGACTGATGACAAGTACAAAAATTAAAAATTAAAACTTCTAACTCTTTAACTGGTTATTACCCATCTCTGATGTTATTTATGCATCTTAAATTTTATAATTAATCCCTTGCAATAGATTTCCTTAGAAATCTAGTGTACCTACCTACTAGTGTACTACATGCACTCTGAATGTTCATACAAAACTTTATCTGTTAAGTATGATTCACTACACTAATTAGTAACTCAAGTGTTACATTGTTTGAAAAAAATAAAATAATTAATTCTTTCTGAATATTCTATAGTCTTGTTATTTTGTGTACTTTTTTTTTAATACAAACAAAAGCTAGGTATACATCTATATAATTGTATCTATACAACATATTATAACCCTATTACTATTTTATTAAAACATTAAAACTAATCTAATTGTTTCATTTAAAGTATAGGTAGGTACTATGTTATTTAAATATTTTATAATTGGTTGCATTTATTATTTTTATTTCAATTTATATAAATATATCTATAGGTATTATAAGAAATAAAAATATTTTTATCAATGAGACAATAACTTCATTAAAAATTTAAAAATAATTTAATTCAATCAATTTATATACATAAATTCTAAAGTATTATGTTATGCTGTTTTGATTTTTATAATTATACACTTTTATTGGTTACTATAATCGTAATCGCTACTAACTAGCTATACTTGCTTAAATGAAATAATCCAATTTTCATTTTGAAACCAATAAATATCGTAATATCCAATATCAGAATTGTTTAAGATGTAAAATATATTAATTAATATAATCCACAAATTTTTTTAGTTGAACTACCATAATTTTTTAAAATAGTAAACAATTTGTCAAACTGATAAAATTATACGGACTATTAATTATTAATTATTAGTAAGTTAATAATGTGTTTTCTTAAGGTAAAATTTAATAAAATAAATGTGATTACTCGTACTATTAATGATATTTTTGTCAAATCTATATTTTTATTATATTGCTCGTTATTTTTTAGTGAATTTTAAAATTATTTAATGTCTTTTTATTTTTATTGCAAGTTGAAAAATGTATAACAATTATCCATAACTATGAACAATGTGATTCGATGCCTTTTACAATTCATGTTAGAATGATAGACTATTCTTGTATAGCCTTTTTTATTTATGTATAAACGATGAGTCGTTGATAAAATGCTTTGATTTTTAAAAAAGTTAAAATAAAAAATTCTCAGTACCTCTTTTACAATCAAGAAAAAAAATAAGAAAAATCGAGAATTTTTATGTACAAATAAATAAATAAATTTCTATAACTTACTGTCGAAAAACGTTAAATCAAAATTCTTTAAAATGTAATATAAGATTTTACATAATTTTGTTTTATATATTTTATAATATTAAAATATTAAAAATACAATTGCACAAATTATTCTTATTTGCATTTGACCTTAAAATTATTTTATAATTAAAAATTCATAAAAATTTCTTGTTATGTCTAAATTTGAAAATCGAATACAGGATTATTCATAAGTAGCTTATGCAGTCATACTGAAACCATCAAATCTAAAAAATGATAAAGACCAAAGATAATTACTTTTCAAAGATTTTTTAAATTCAAGTTTCAACGAAATTAATTATTTAAACGAAAAATAATGATTGTGGTAATTATTTTGTTATAATTTAATAACATTTATTCGTGTGGACTTAAAACTTTTACGTATTACTTAATATATTATTATGAATTTTACTACAAGCAACGACATTTTTGATTAATTTTATAATATCATCAATTTATATTATGAACCAATTTTTAGTGTTTTGTGTTATTTACAGAAAGATGTTTTTAAATTTTGAGTTATTGAAGTTTATCATATAATTTAATATAAATACTTATTATTGTAATAATTAAATACTACTAATAAAATAAATTCAATATTTTCGCAAAAAATTATATCAATCTATACCGTCTATCATAATATTATAAGTAAAATAAATGACTTTACTATGTGCATATCAAAAAAACATCATAATAGTATATAGTTTGTGATATAGGCTAACTGCAGACTGTTTCCGCTCAGAATATACAATGATATATATACATAATACATATACGTATCATTAAATTTAAATTTATACTAATAGTGACCCACTCGACACCTTAATATGTGCAGCAAAGCTATACCCACTTGTATACCTTTATTATTGTTATTATTATTATTTTTTGATATTTAAACTAGTTATTAGTAATATAATTGGCGGCACTCACACAAATATCATTTTAAACGTTAGTCAGCACTTAACAGTCTTATTATATGTTTTATTGAATCAATTTTATTTAACGCTTTCGAATGAAATGTTTCCTAATTATTTTAAATTAAATGATAACGTTATTTATTTTGTGGCTCCTAATGAGTGATGAGTTGAACTTAGTCGATGTTACTGTACTGAACGTCATGTATAATTTTATCGCTACCGCCGCCGCACAGATTACGTAGGTATTTTGAAATAAAGTAATAGTTTTTATTTTTAATTTTAAATTATTAATAGTGGTTAAAAAATTTAAATGACCTTTTGGTAAACTGTAAAAAGATATATATTTTTATAAATGATTCAATGTTTTAAGTTTATCGTACAATTAATAATAATATAAAAAATAATAATGGAACTCGGCGCTCACATTTTATCAATCGTGTAATGACAGGTCATTTGGTCATTTTATGTAATTTAAAGTCATTTTAAACTGTTTTCCACTAATCGAGAGAAATATCACTAATTTATTCTTTACAAAAAATTATTTGTTTATAATGTATTATTGATAGGTATCAATTGTTATGTAACGTCAAAAAAAATGTATCTTAAAAACATTATAAATGGTCCTCGGGAAAACATATAATATTAATAAAAAAAAATTATAAACCTCGGAACTAAAGATAAAAATATTTCGTCTTTTTTAAACATTTACTCATGTAAATTTACTAGCATTTAATAACAATTCAAGATAACGGGAACCTCTGTATAATATAATCTCTTATTTTTATCCCTGTACCTATACAGTACTAGATACTATTATTATCTTTCTCAACGCTACTCAGATTGTCAGCGTTCACCACTCGTTGAATGTTATAAATTGAAATAGGATAAGAGGAGGACGCTACATCCGCATGTCGCATCTCTGTCGTATACATATAAAATATGGCAAAAACTGTTTTGCGCGGGATAGAACAACTCAGGCTATAGTGATAGTTAAGACTCCAAATTATGATATACAATATAGTCGAGAACATCATCTGCGAAGCGTAGTTTTCATTTATTTATTTTTTTTTTTTAATATCATTTATACGAAAACAGTTTATATTATTTCAAAAATCCATTATTTTTGAACTAAAATAACTTTTTTTGTAGTCTAGATATCGAAAAAATAAAAACGATATTTCACAGCTAAAGTTCTCCTTTTTTAAGTGGGGGAAATTTCGTTTTTTTAGTTATGACTGTAGCCTTCTCGGTTCTTTGAGATATTTTTTGCTATAGTATTTTACATTTGTAAGACGGAGACGGTGTAGCGTCTTCTTAAGGTACTACATCTTTAATCTTTATTATTGACGATTGGGTTTCATTTTCATACACTCATACGTTGTTATTACCGTGATATCAAGTTTTAACATTGATAATTTTTATTCTACGTGAAAACTATGTACATAGTTTTAAATTAAATCACGAGTTTATTTTCATCATGTTTCATTATAATTCTTAATTTCTATGTTAATAAATGATATTTAATTTAAAAAAAAAATAAAATTTAAATAATTTTGTTATGATGGTACCTATTGCATTTCGATTTTTTAACGGTATATATAATATATATATATACCTAAATCATATACTTAATACCAAATATTATAAAATCAACTAAATCGAGTATTATAAAATATTACTTGTTAGTGTTGTGGAAACTATTTGTTTTAAAGTTGATAAGTTTATGAAAAGATTCTAGAATGTTAAATACAAATTTAAAAATCAGTAATAAATTAATTGTGTTAAATACCGTCTGCCTCACCTAGTCGACTTGTAATTCTTGTTATATTCCTAACAAATTTAATTTTGAATTTTCACATTTTTTCAGGAAAATATTTTGTTTATGACTGTTATAATTATAAGTTCATAAATGCGTAGAAAATATTATTAGAAAAAATAATATACCTATTTTACGAAGAATTTTTTATGTATATGATAAAAACTAATTAATCAGTAATTGCTAATAATATGGGCGAAATATTAGTCACCTGTATGGTCAACACTCAACACATAACTTATAAGCCTTGATAATATTGTGTGTATAAAAACAATGTTAAAGGTTTTCTAGTAATATCTATATATAAAACCCGTATATTTAGCAACATATTTTTACTATAATTCGCTTTTCGTATAATACTATAACACATGAACAATATTGTGTAGGGCGTAGGTACACTAGTTTAAATTAATTTTAATATGATATAGATTTAGTGCATTATTATTGAAGTTGTTATTATGCTGTTTGACACCGAGTGTGGAATATCATAATATACCGACATAATTTAAACTGTTATAATATTTAAATAAAAATGTTGCGAGATTATGAATAATTTTTAATTATAATATATGTTTAGGTATAATCGAAAATAATAGACGCCTATAGGGATGGTGTATTTTGAGTATATTAGATAAGTTGGTACTCACTACTCAGTATACACTATACTATAGTACTTTATAGTTTCAATATTAACTATTTTTTATGGTATTTTAAAAATATTTCTTATATTTAATACTTTACATTTTATATATTCTTAATAACAGTATTAGATTCACAACAGAACGCGAAAGTAAAAAAAAAATGCTTAAATTTTCAACTTAAAGGGTGAATTTGGTAGAAAATAGATTCCCGACGATATTTTATAGTGAGTTAATAAGAAAAGAACTATTTTATTTCAAAATAATCCATAAAAATTAAAAAAATTAGTCTTACTGTATAATATTATTAAAGGTTAGTGTGACAATACGTTCTGTATTTTAAATTTGTATCCCAAAAACTTGAGATCAACTGTACCCTAGAGGCCTAGACATCTTTCTACTGACAACATGTGATAGTTATCCTCAACATTAACCTAATAACTTAACATAATTGAATTTAGTTTGTTAATTAATCATGTATAATGTATATAACGCTTGCATATCATAACATGCGATAATAATAAACATAATAATGATTAGGCAGTACAATCTCACGGGACAGTAGTTTGTTGGCAAATGTGTGCGTGTTGTGGACTATAATATCAATTTATATCTATATGAATATTATTCGTTATTTCGTTAACTCTATAGGTTGTCAATAATAGACGCGTATTAGCAGTGGTATTAATCAAATAGTACGATTCGATAAAAAAAAATTTGTTTTCATAATGCAAAAAATAAAGTGCTTTTAGTTATAGTACTTTGTTTTAATCCAAATTCGGGAGTAAAAATTCAAGTTTTTGAAGTGAAACATTTAAAAGAAAAAACAGTAGATATTTTATCAAATGATATAATTGAGGACTTGAAAAAAATGTAAGTTATCAGATAAAATTATTGTATTTTCTGGTTATAATAATATTGTAATAATAATTTTGGAGGAGTTTTGAAAAAAGGGAGAAAAAATGTTCCACCGTTTGGTATTAATCTGTCACTACTACGCCGTAAACCAAAGACAGACAACGTTTTACAGTTACCATTATGTGTTTTACGTCATAATATAATCATTAATATTAAAAATCATTAATACAAGGAAACCACTATATCATGCGTATTATGTAGTTGAACGTTGAAAAAAATTAAACTAGATATATTATGCAACTAATTACGATTTACTTATAATTCCTATCATACCTCAGGACTATTCATAATCTAACCCTAGTCATACCTAACTACTTATTTATTCAACTCGATTACTTATGTAATTAGTAATTACTAAATAATACACAGTGGACGTACAAAATATAAATATTTTTCTTTGTGATTTTTTTATGATAAAATCATTATATGAATATTATGATTGGTACTTTAACAGGTTAAGCGCCAAGCCAAAAAATTAAGTTTTGAATATAGCGCCATGTAGGGTCTATTGACCGTCGGATAATATGACTTGTAAATAGCGCCACGTAGGGTTTTGAAGCCTGTCATGCAGTACTTGTCTTTGTCGCCGCGTCCATACCATTTATAACAAAAGAAATAAAAAACGCGGAAAACTGGTACTATTCAAAATTTAATTTTCAGGGGTCCTAAAATATTTACAATGTTTATAATATAATTTTGATAAATCACCATCGTCAACAAGTTAAATTTAAATAATACTTAAAACAAAAAAAAAATATGTTAGCAATCAAAATTACCAAAAAACACAAATAAGTACATACAAAGTAGCAGGCAGGTAAAATAAATATAAAATATAGGTACAATAAATATAATATAATATAATTTATGATTAATAATAATTATTTCGCATTATTTTCACTCGCAGTCACTCGTGAGGTCGTGTTTTCCCATCGATCGTCGGTAAAATAAAATTAAAAATAATCGTTGATATTTTATTCTTTTTTTTTCATAAAAGTTTGGGAAACCTTTACTAGTTTGAACCGTACCAGTATTCCGCGTTTATACAGACAGTACCAGTTTTCCGTTTACCGTTTGTAAAATGGTTCCACCTACTGAATTTGATAAGAACAGTTTTGACAAGTCAAATGAAAGGTCAACAGACCCTACGTGGCGCTTAACCTGTTAATATAAATCTAAAAAATAAAAATATAAAAAGCGGGTAAGTGAGTATCGCTCTGCTGTACATTAGGGGGTGGGGTGGACCTGGGACTAGGGTAGGTTAAATTTGAATGCAATGATAGGTATCATTGTATACGAAAAACGATTCTGAACGAAGATGATTTGTCAGTTTAGGATATACATATATTATATTTAAATATTGTCATATTATATTCTATTTTGAAACAAATAGTATAGTTTTTATATGTTACTATGGTTACTTTATAGTATTTGTTTATTAATAAAAAAAGTATTAGGCAACATACGCATAATGAGAGTATGAAATTTAATTTAAATTTTGAAATATTTCGTATAAATTCGAACTTTAACTAAGAAAAACGTATAAGAAACCTTGTATTAAATTTTCAAGATTTTCTGGCCACCCAAAAAATTTTTATCGGCATTTGAAGAAAAAAAACTTAGAAAAGTCGAAAATTTCAATTGTCTATAAGTAACTTAAAAATGGTCAAAATTTTTTGAAAATTTAACTGTAAAGAGATAACCATAATATAAACATTTGGTGAAAATTTCAAGTATTTACATTTTACAATGATTTGTTTTTGAGTTACAGCAAAATCAAAAAATCGATTTTGTCGAAAAGTGGTTTTTCGTAAAATTGCCATTTTTCTGTCACTTTTTTTTTGTTTTTCTCGATTTTTTTGAAAACTATTTGAAAATTTTACTTTTGACCCCCCCCCCCCCCCAAAGTACCAACTAGATGAATTTTCCTATTCAAAGAGGGTGTTATGAACGCCACCGCGTGAGCCTGGACGTTCTGTTATATTTTTATATTGTGTCCCCGGTTGTATCCGAAGACGACAATTTATTGCACCGTTCTCGATGTAGTAGGTGTTAAATCAAATGTTGTTTAAATATTTTATTATTAAATGAATACACGTTGTTAGCATAAAATGTGATTATGATACTTTATTAGTTTTAAAGATGAAATTTATAATATAAGCACTACACTACTAAACTCGAATGAGTCGGGTTCTAGACTGACTTGTCGACAAGACCGATACTCTAGTCTTGTCGCGTATAAGCAAAAATATTTAAGATAAGAACGCCTACATACAGGCGTTATTATATTCTATACAACAAGCGTCTCTATAGTCTAGTGGTGGGCCTATAACAAGGGGATGAAGTCAAAAATCGGAGCATTATTACTGCTCCAAATGTTGTCGTCAGACAAAAAAAAAAAAAAAAACACACATCATTGTAAAAGCAATACATTCTTCACTCCGTTCAGAATCTAATATAATATAAATATAATAAATATTATAATAAATATAATATAAATATTATGCCATCATATAATAATAATATTAATTTATTTATTGATATAGTATTATAGTATAATAATATACTGAATAGGTAACGAACTGAATCTTATAGTAACCATGACAGTATTGAACTTATCTTTCTTTAGACAAATAATATTTACGTAAAAATCTTCATTCAAATATTATGTATAACATCAGATAATTCTATAAAACATAATAATTATTATATTATATCAAATTGAAAATCAAATCGATTACTTAAACGATTTTATTAGTTATTATAAAGCGAAAATAATATTCAAAAACACTTCATTTAAAGTTGTAATTTATGTATCAATAAAATTAATTATACAGGCTACAGTAACGGTTCACCGCAGTGATCTGGAACCTGGGTTGTGAGTTTGTGACTTACTCATGGACGTAGGTTGGGAGGAGCTTTGGGTGTTCAAACACCCCCCCCCCCCCCCGAAATAAAATAAAATAATTGTATTATTTATTAATACATACAAATAAATTATTCATAATTTTATAATATTAATATTGATTTAGATATAAACCCCCTCCGAAAATATTTCCTACCTACGCCCATGGACTTACCTAACGGTTTAACGGAGGGATGAGGAGGATAAGATCTCCCTCCATAACTTTTTCTTTAATATTTATAACAATTAAATTTATGTATAATGTACTATAATGTTAATGTATTAAATGTTTTTTATTTTTTTTTCTCAAAACAACACCTATGAGTGTATATTATTATTATATCTAGATTATAGACTCATTCTATTATTGTTATTAATGTTTAGTTGCTAAATAATTGTATACAAAATAATATACGGGAATTAGGTACCCCGCCCGATGATCGCGAATATTCAATAACAACACAATCCTTAATTGTTATAGATAAAGTATTAAAGTACCTACTAATTCACCTTAATTTAAAAAATTGATATTAGGCATAAGTGCTAAGTATATAGCCATAAACTATATTTTAATGATTAAGTAGCAGTGGCGTGCCCAGGAATTTTCTATGGGGGGGGATATATGTTATAAGAAAAGACCGGATTTAATTCCATTAAAAACACACAAGAACTGTATAATTATACCAAAAAATACATAAAAATTGCATAATAAATTGCACTGTAAAAATACAAGTCATATAAAAATTGATGAATGTATTATTTTTTTGAATTAAAATTAATAATTAAATATATTTCTAAATTATGTTCATTAAAATTAAATCTTTTATTACTTGAATTATGTTTGTACCTACAAAGAAAAAATACTTTCTACTTCTACTACACTAGATATTAGTGTATATTAAAAAAAAACTCAATAATTTATAGGTGTTATATCTAAATAAACATCTGCTTTACCCAACATGACATAGTAAGATTTAATAGTTTTATATGTTATATCCTTTATTTTTTTTTCAATTATATATTCATACATTTATCTATAGTTTTTTTTTCGTTTGGACCAGGAATATTTGTTAAAATATCTTTAGCTTTTCTAAACCTATTCAGTATTCATACTGTTTAAATAGCTTACTATTCGATTCTTCCAAGTTTTTCAGACTAATGGGTAACTCTGATAAGTGTAATTGTATGAATACTATAAACCACATTTGATTACATTATATAATATATATTTATATTGTACAAGTTGTTTCAGATTTTTCATACTGGTGGGGATTAACATCGTTTTTTAAACTTTTAATCACAATTAAAAAATTTTCAAAATTATTTGCATAGAAAATTACAGCAATAACCATGTTTCCGACCTTGTAATAATAGGTTTGAGAATCGGTAGGTAAAGGTATACCCGGCATTTCTTTTCTGTATTTATTTATTCTCGATGGTATTACTTTTAAGAAAGCTTTTTTTTTCCTAAAATAAACGAAATAAATTACATATTATTTACTTAGATTTTATATATTTTAAATTAATTACTATTGTAAAATAATCTATTTATGTAATAATGAATTTAGTTTAGTTAAGTATTTTGTTCATTAAAACACCATATTAAAAAAAAATCCAAAAACGTGAGAAATTGCAAAAACTTGCATCATAAAATTAAATAGGCAGAGAATGAGAGGATATAGAGTATAATATAATTATAATAAAATATATATATTATAATAAATATGATTTATAAGCAATAACTTATTACTAATAATCAAAAGCAATGACTTTCTAAAAAGTAACAACTTTAATATCTAATAATTTGTTTTCCGAAAGTCAGCAAAAAAAAGTCAATGGGGGGGGACATAACCCCTAACCTCCCCCCCTGGGCACGCCACTGTTAAGTAGTGCATATTAAAAAAATAAGTCACCCCCCCCCATGACAAAATAATTTGACTGCCACTGCCTAACAACCACCTAACCAATCCGAAATATCAGTTACCCCGTAGTCAATTTTTAATACAAATGAGAGCAATAAGTGTGCATTCTTATACACAGGGCCGTCCTTAGGGGGGGGGGCGAGCAGGGCCCAGGCCCTGGGCCTCGCGTTTTTTTTTTTAATTGTTTTTTTTTCGTAGTATTAAATTGTATGTTTTATAGACCAAATTAGTAAATATGAAAAAATATTATACAAAAATAATGAAGTTGGTTCAACGTAAAAATTGGAATATCCATAATACAATATTTTCGTAATCGTAACACATCAACCTTGGTGATGCGGGTAACAGGCAGCAGCTACGGACCGTCCTTTTCGTCGAATTGTTATTATCTACTTATTACTAGTTATTACTCATTAGTAGTAGATAATAATAGATTTAATAAATTTGTATAAATATCTTTAAGGGACGATTAATGAATTATATAATATGGGTAAATAAAGAAAAACATATGGTATTTGAGTCTACTATATAAAATTATTTTATTTTAAATACCTAGATTATAATATTTTATAAAAAAACCCTCATTTTTTAATTATAATTAGGGAGGTACCTACCAAATTTTTTGTGTGATAAGAATTATTGATTTCATTATATGTTTATAGAATCATTAGAATCTACGGGGTGATTGATTAAGCGTAAAACACTCATTATTTCAAAAAGTATTCATGTTTTTGAAAACATTAAACTATAAATACGTATAACTCATAAAATACTCGCCCTAAATTCGATTTTTATGTATCAAAATACTCAGAAAATTATTCTGCTTTGGAATATGAAATTAAAACTATGTTGTCATTCAAAAAAGTAAAAAACTTAAAAAAATATAAGGATAAAAAATATTTAAAAATATAATTTTTTAATAAAAACGTAGTATTTTTTAACGACTTAAAACTATGTTAAAAAATATTTTCAAAAATATGAATACTTTTTGAAATAATGAGTGTTTTACGCTTAATCAATCACCCTGTATAAACATATTATAATTTATTTATAATATAGATAGATATAAATATATAATACCTAAAATATGTACAAGTATTTTCGCCCGGGGCCTCGCAAATCCTAAGGACGGCCCTGTTTATACAAGAATAGATAATGAAAATATTCCAATAACATGCATTGTTCCTTGTAACAGAGGGTGCATACTGGTTGGAATTATGAGGGATAAAACAAAAATATTCAATACCCACCTATGAAAAGAAAATACATTTTCATCATATCGTACCAACCTAATTCTGTATAAATTACGATAATACAACTATAAGTGTATTGATGTTTATTGTTTTGTCTATAAATTATCGAGTGTTGTTGATGGCAATTGCCTCTATTCCAGCGTTTCTCAACCTATGGTACGCGTACCACTAGTGGTACGCGGAAAGCTCATAGATGGTACGCGAAGAAAATCTCCCTTTATAAAAAAAAATTGGAATGAATCATTATTAACATTAAATATTATTTGGTTTGTACATATTTAATTTAATCTATTTTTTGTACATTAAATACTTGATTCCCATCATTTTGTAATTCCTAATAAAATAAAATTCTATGGACGTAACATAAACGTATATATTATAAATAAGTAAAAAAAAATGATCAGGTAGTACGTAAAATTTTTCAAACTTTGTAGGTGGTACGCGAATATAAAAAGGTTGAGAACCGCTGCTCTATTCTCTAGATTTGCGTCTCTATTTTTCAAATCACTATATGATGAATAACCAATATTCACACAAGGGGATACAAGGATAATAAAAATTCAATTTATTTCATTCATTGCTAATCTTTATAGTTTATATTCGGATAATGGATAAACGATATGGTTTACAGCAAGGATGGTGATTAGGTATGTTTCGGGTCGCGTGCCAAAATGTTGTAATCAGTTATAAAAAAATGAATGTGCCGGTAATAATAGGTTACCTTCCAATTTGCTACCCGGACTTAAAATTTTTTTTTTAGGAAATCCGTGACATAACTATGTTGAAAAAAATTTTTCTAATGCTACAACAATTACAGAAGAGTTAAAAATATCAATAACTATGAAGGAATCAAGATAAAAAAAAATTAAACAATTTTGAATTCCCATTATAGACTTAATAGTTATTATTTTTACTCAGATGACATGATAGTATGAAAAAATTATAGAAATATCAAATGTTTTTGAATTTCTTTCCGGTCATTCATTAACTATTATAAATTTACAGGATTTGCAAAAAACAGCTATTATTGATTTAGCACTAAAATATAATGAAGATATTATAAATACTGAGAAAATAGTTGAAAAAATTAAATATTTTAAGTGAGCAGCTTTATTAATTTTTCCGATATTGATTCAGTAACGTTTTTGGATTTATTACAAACGATTCACGATTATAATCTTAAAGAATCGTATCATAATATTAAAATTGCTAAAAGGACTTTTTTCTGAATGCCCATCAGAGTAATTTCATGTGAAAGGTGTTTTAGTAAACTTTAATTAATAAGAACTTTCTTAGCATGAATATTGGTTACTTACAATCATTCAGGATAGATTATCAAACATGGCCATACTTTTATAGAGACGGAAATCGCTAATAAATTATGACTAATAGGTAAGTTATTAACAAATTTGCTGTCTTAAAAGCAAGGAAAATTCAGTTGATAAGATCTGTTTCATCTGATTTATTAATTATTATTAATCATAATTTTTGATACTATACGGATACAGTGCCATAGTCCACGATAGTCCATAGTTCGTATTCTGTATTCGTGTAGGTAGTAAGAGGTACAAATTAAACTATAACGATATTAGTACCTTTGGTCGAACGATAACGATTTATAATTTGAACTACTGGTCTTTGCAAATAATATTGTTTTCTAATCAATGTCTCACAGCCGTAATAACCTTTGGGACTAACACCTAAGAACCTCAAACCACCCAACTTTGAGCAGTTATAACTCGCGAACGGTTAAATGAAAAATAATAATTTAAATGTTAAAATTCATAAAAAAAATATAACATTTTATGTTGTTATATTTTATAACATTTTAAGTATAGGTTGCCATTTGAAAATCAAAAGTTGATAGTGATTTCACTATTAAATATTAAAGTGAAAAAAATAAAATTTTTACATAGTTTTAGAAAAGCGTAAAACTAAAAATTTTGAAAAAAAAAAATTGAAAAAAGTTAATACTTTTTGAAATAATGAGTGTTTTACGCTTAATCAATCACCCTGTATATTATGATGACAAAATTAAATCATAGAATATACCAAATATAAATTAATATAAATAACCAAAATAAAATATTTTATTAGGTATTTAAACATTTTTCCTAAATTTTGTGTTATTAATTTTAAAATCTAAAGTTATGATTCACCTAATAAATGAAAAAACAAGTCATTTTTAAAGATTAACACTAACACAATTTTCTACTAAATAAATAATAACAACGACGTATATAGTCATCTCAAGCGGTCACTCATTCAAGTATTTTACAGCCCGACCGCGACGTCATGGTTGCTAGACAATAATATTGTTATATTGTTATTATATTATAATAAATTCAATTAATTTACGTATACAGCCATTCGCTAAATAGTTAGAGAAATCGATGGATAAACCTGGAATTTATAAATCTGGACTGTATAAACCCAGGCTGTACATATCAGGAACGTAGGGTTCTTCACATACATATATCTGGAGAGTACAAACCTGGACCATACAATTCTGTGGTCCAGAAATGTATGGTCCAGGTTTGTACGATCCAGAACCCTACGGTCCAGATTTGTATGAGCCACATTTATACGTTCCAGATAATATGTACGTTTCTAATATTATGTACACTCCGGGATTATACGGTCTAGATTTATAAATGTCCCCAAATCAATACCTACTAATTTAAAATAATTACTCCATATTCTTTGGTGTGTTCAGAGGACGTTATACGCTGCATGCTCTGTCTTTATCTTACAAGCATATACTTACAACATGGCAAATTTGCATCCAGTAGAACCTATTTTGCATTAAATATTAGACTGAATTGATTTATTAAAAAAGTTAAAGGCAAGAAGTTTACTAATAGTTATGCGTTGGCTTTTTTTATTACCTATATTTTAATTTTTAAGCTAATTATGAGTATTTTTAATTTATAATATTTTACATATTCATAAATGACTTAAAAAAGATAGAAAACGCTTAACCATTAACAATGTTCTTACTTTAAGCTTGCAGGTAAATTTATTTTTAATATTAAAGCCAACAGCACATAATGGGTTCTACTGAACGCAAATTTGCTATGTTGTATGTTGGTAATACTGAAACAACACATGCGGGCATAACGACCTCTTAAGAGCAATAGGACATAGGTAGGTAATTGGGATCTCTAAGTGTGCGAGTGTGCCATGTAAAAGAGGGCCCCAAATTAGTAATTATTATATATATTTTAAAAATATTCAACTTTTACAATATTTAACGTTATGATTTGTTAGTCCTTAATAAAATATTCTTCTTATTATTAAAATTATTTCTAATTTTTCATTTAATGACATATTTGTAAAGCGAATAAAAATTAGATGAATTGAAATGATAAAAACCGGTTTGTACCCAATTACTCGTAAAAATAATTAAGATAAAAATGCGTGGCGGGCATATTAGTCCAGACTGACAATAAAAGTAAGCAAATTTCCTAAAAATTTACCAAATCATCTAAAAAAACAAAAATAATAATTTGAAAAAAAAATGGGAATTTTACGAAACAATTTCTTCAATAGTTATAGCCATTATTGGCGTTATTAGTTTTAGAGTTTCTATTAATTTCTAAATCGAAAGTGTTTTTTAAAAAAAAGGCAATATTCTTGTACACACCAGTAACTATAGCGTCTGCTGAGCACTCTTTTTCAGAAATTTAAATCATTAAAGTAAAATTCAATTGATATATTTTAAATAATTATTTTAAAATATGAAATGTATGAAGATATATGTCGTACAATACCATAAAACATGTTTTTTATCTCCAATACTATACACTTTTAAAATTAGACTATAAATTGATTTTATGAAAAATGTTCGTATCTTATATATTGCGGATTTTTTCGTGAATTTTTAGTTTATATTTTACGTTCATATAGGTATCGATTAAAATATTAAAATTAAAGTATTAAAGTATATTTTCGAAGTACCTATATAATCCAAATTCAATTTTTTAACGGGATCATAGTAAATATGAGTTGATTCTTCTACCCGAAAGAGATAATCGTGGATAATAGGTATAAAAACAAATCACGTCATATTCCTCAATTTCATAAATAAAAAAATATATAAAAACATTTTGCGTATTACAAACAAATAATAACTGCATTAATGCATTATGTACCTACATTATATTACAATTCTTGTAAAAAAAAGGAAAATTATACAACGGTATATAATTGCACATAGATTGGCAATTGCACATCGGGTGCACCCGTGACACGTCGTTTTCAATTCCTACGAATTGGTTGACGGGCTATTGCAAACTCGCATGTCGCAAAGTGCATATTACCCCATGGAAATGTTAGTTTGAAATACAATTTATTTTTTTTTCTCCAATAATTATACTTTGTTATTAAGTTTCAAGTTTTTGTTAATTATTATGGTAAATATATTAGACAGCTATATCTTTTATAATATTATGACACGAATAATATAAATTAAAATGTTAAATTCGATTGTAGTACCTATTATTATTGACATAAAAAGCAAATTTGAAAAATATTGAAGCTCGTGAGATTGCTCTTTTTTTAAATATTGTTTATTTATTCCTTCATTAATCATTGTCACACTAAGATGTATTTATTATTATCATAGGTATATATTGTAGGTATCTATATAGTGGTAGATTTATGAAACTGCAAGCAATGTGAATAATGTGATTTGTAATACATTTTTTCCATTCAAACTACATTAGAGTTGTCAGTTAAAAATACAATTAATTAAAATATCTTATGATAGGTGAATACAGATGAATAATATATAAATAGATGAATATAGGTGAATATAGGTGAATATAGGTAAATTTATGCGCTATTCCAGCATACTGTTTAAAGAATTAGTCGGAGGACTCTTTAAACGCTGTCAGAAACATGTATACCTTGTATCTTTGTACCTATAGGAATCAAGGTGCATTTTTAATTGAGAGTCAATAACTAACCTACATTGATGAAAAACATGATAGAATATTTTTCAATTTTTTATTAATGATTATTTTAGTGAACAAAGGTGAATATTTTTATATCTAAGAAGTGAAACTATATATATATTTATTATATTATTAACGGAATTGAAAATTTGAATAATTTTTAGTACGAACATTGTGCTCATGGCCATGCTGGCCAGGCCATCTCTCACACTTTAAGTAAAATTTATTTATCATAGGTATTCAGTAGGGGATGAATAACAAAATAAGGATATTTATTAGAGATCCTTCCTTATTTAAAATTTATAGAACTGCGGTGATGTTTGTACATTATGTACAATTATTGAAATGCGTTATCTAATATATTTTTTCAAAGTAACATATTTCAAATGAATTTAATTATTTTTAGTTATGCGTTATGCGTACTGTTTTGATGTTTGAAAATAACTATTTTAATAATTGTCAAAATGTATTTAAGAGAATTCGTTTTGTATTTTAAAAAAGCTAAGCTAACTTTCAACTTTTAGGAGGACTCTCGAATCATTCCAATTTTCATCATAGGATGTCAAAATTCTGTTTAGAAATAATGGTACTTCTGAGTACTTATGTAGTTAAATAATGGATATCTTAATTCATTAAACTCACAGTTGTGCATACATTTTAAATTCATTGAATAATACTATAATTGTGGGTATTAGATATTAGTAGGTACTTATACCTATATATCGATTTTTGTTCTCTTAAATATTTAGCCAAGTAACGGTATTGATAGTATATTAAGGATATAGGTTAGATGACTTAAAAATAATAATTTAATTAATTAATTCATAAATTAATAAAATCTTTTATTTTATTGATGTCGGTATCTATGAATTGAGAAGGACAAAGTAAAGTAATAAGTATACTATATCATTTACACTGTGGTAAACCCTACAATCAACTAACGTAATTACACGTATAAAAAAAAAAACTGGTTGAGTCAGTTTTGAGAACACGCCCACCAATCTTTTGGCGTGACGGTACACGTACGCACGTTTTGAAATAATGTCCATTACCCCTTCTTAGCTGGTTTTTGTTTTATTAACAGTTGGCCAATGGAGAATGTCAGTGGTAAAAATGATAAAAAAGACAAGGCGGCATAAAAAAATACATTATAGGAGCAATATAATATTACATTTATGTTTACTATTATTTTACTGGCTTATATCAACAAACATTTTGTTTTCAACTAGAAATTCTAACCAAAATTTATTTTATATGAATATAACGTAAAGACTAAAAAAACAATCATCAATTAAATAAAATACAATATATTTTATAATATAGAGAAATACAGTTGAAAGAATAATAATCGGTATAAACAAACAAAGGTGAAACGGTAATTTGTATACAAATCCAATATTATTATTAAAATAATGATTTTGTAACCACAGTTGATCTTTAAACTTACGCAATATATTATTAATTATATGGAATTGAAATTTTAATTACAATAATTACAATTTTTGTAAATTTATTTAAAGACATTACCTACCAATTTATACGATGAACTTATTCCCTCTGTTTTGCATTAATAGGTGGAACTGTGGAAGGTGCAGGGAATTGATTCAAAATTTAATAACGATAATATAATTATACGGTATAAATACCTATATAAACTAAATTATGAAATATACATTAGTGATAAAGGTTGACAGATCGTTTCCACTTGGCATAATTTTTGTGATATACCTACCTGTAATTGAATTCAAATTTTAGGCACCCATAAAAGTGAAACACCCGACGTCTAATGTACCTACAGCAGACTCAGCAGAGCGTACATATTTGACTACCTTTTTTTAGTATATCCAAGTACGGCTAAATATATACACTCTTCGATTACTTCGCTCAAATAGAGAATATCCATCACTAGAAGAGCGCATGTGTGACTTCATCACAATAAGTGAAAGCCGAAGTTTGCCGTGAAATAACCTATCGTACTCGAATAACTTGTTATTGTTAGCTGAATACTGATTGTTGATGCGCGGTGCTGAATGAAACCTTTTTTTTTTTTGGAATGTGTTTTTTAAAAACGAATTAAAAAACTGCGCGCGCTTATCGCCTATTTCATCAAAAATGGTGGATGTGGGTATACACAATACCGCCCAGCAATTATTAAAATTACGTTGAATCCTCCAATGGCTTCAATCATTATTTTAAGTTTTGAATTAAACTAGATTTTAGATTTACTCTTTATCATTCAGTGAAATAACTTCTTAGGTTTTCACCTATTATAACATTTACATTTAGATACGTATAAACAGAACCTTATTTAAGCGAATATCTATAATTTATTAGATGAATATTGTTACTTGGCTCAAATATTTTTAAAGACCTTAATTATTGCATAGGCGCGTGCACAGAGGTATTTGGCAGGTAGTGCAAAATCATCAAAAGGGCACTAGTTTCTGCAGTCTTTAAAGAATTTTTTCTTATTATTATCAGAGCTGTCCCGAGCGCACAGCACAAATATTTCAGTCCACTGCAGGTCGTGCATAAGCATAAACGTGCGGTTTGTTGCGTTATTTATTGTATTGCAATGTGTGGTTCTGTATGACTGTATATAGTATATACATGCAATAACCCCAGTTAGTGGTTAACGATGAGTTACATACTATATTATATATTATTATATACTTGAGTAGTTAGTTGAGTACTTTAAATTAGAAATTAGAAAATTACATTCATATGAAGGTAGTTCAATATACCCACTTATAACTTATTTCTATATAAAAGGTAACCGTACAGTTATAAGTATAACTTTTTTTTTATTATTATTATAAAGTGTTTTTGACAGAGTCATCTAACTTATTGATATTATTAATTAATATTTTGGCTGTTTTACAATTGATAAAGCATAATTATTTACAAATCATTTACACCATGAGAATATAATATTTATATAAAAAACAATTGATAGAAACAATATATAACTATAAGAATAAAATAAATTATATAAGTAGAATTATACTAGTATTGAGATAGGACGTCCACGCTTGAGTAGTCGAAGGGTAGGCTATTATCACTGAGTTTAAAGTATTTCGCGCTTTTTGCATTTTTAAGTTGACTAAAGAAGTTGATCGTGAGATTTTGTATATATATAGTCTTTGATTGTTGGAAGTCTGAAGTCATTGTGCAGTGCTTCATTTCTGACCAACCAAGGCGCATTGGAAATAAGTATAACTAATAAGTATCGTTAACATGACCGAAGCAATACATATGAAGACTCACATGCATAAACATTCAACACTAAGATGACTTTCGCGGGAATTAAAGAGGAAACGTAGCACTCCCCCCTCCCACCAAAAAAAGATATAGATATAAGTACCGCATAAATATTGTCATTATTAATTTTATAAGATAGGTATACCTACCTTTTATTGTTAGCTGACTTTGTGTTTTACGACCGACAGACCGCAGTTATTTTCATCTAATAATAAGTTACAATTTTCTTCTGCTATTCATTTTCCACAAAAAAATAAATAAAAAATGAATATTAACCATCATTTTTCTCCACTTTTAATTTTCCACCAATAAGGAATTAAGAATGTTAATAGTAATATAATAAATATATTTTTAAGTCATAGGTACCTAATAAAAAAAAAAAAAAAAAATGTAATTATTACCTATGAATAATCAAAAATTATATTTCTTTGCGATTACCGAAAACAAATAAATACTTATTTAAAGAAAAGAAATATTAAATAGATAAATAATTATTTTAATTTTTGAAATTTACTAGAAATTTCTTCGTTTCACCGTAAATCAATCATAAGAATGGCAAAATAGTGATCGTCAATCAATAAAACACGTGTGTAATGTGATTTTATCATTTATCTCAATTTATAATTTATTTAGTAGAAAATATTACAACACTGTAATAGGCTAAAATATCGATTAAATATTTTAATATTTGAAGAAAAACCTGACTAACAGAGTATTTGCAGCGTTGCGGAGGCCATACATTTTAAGATTTAAAGGGGTGGCAAAGTCCAAAAATGCAATATCGGTATATAATAATAACAAACCCCGTTTTTAAGAAAATTGGTTAACTATCAAAACAATTATAAATAAGGTATTACCTTTAAATTTTTACTAAGGCTTCAAGGTTAAGTTAAAAATCAAATGTAACGACTCAAATTATGATGTTCATTACGTCTTCAGGTCTTCGATATGTTCGTCCTCGTCATAGATATTGATTGCCGATTATTGTTATGGAACGTCGAAAATAAGTTACAATATTAAGTATATGAAAATAAAAAATTTCTATAATAAAATAATTAATAGATACTACATTGATTTGCGCAACTATACCATATCATCTAGTTTTGCCAATATTTTTATAAACGTATAGCTCTTTTTAACTCTTACCGTTACTATATTAAGTCTGCTCAATTCATAAAGTGATTTTGAAACAACGTTTTTTTAACCATAATAATATAGTTAATAGTACCTTTTCTTAAATGTAATTAGAAAAACACTCTTGTTACTAGGTACTTAGAAAATAATAGGGTTTTCTACATTTTTCTATGTTGAAAATTAAAAACATATATTTCTTTAAAGAAGCGTCGCCGTATAACTAGCATCTGCACCTAATATTAAGAAATATTCAGTGTATTACCGACTATAAAAAGCAACATACCGAGCAAAAATGTAAGTAATCGACGATTAAGTTAATAATTTAACGGAATTTAAGTAGGTACTTAAACAATAAATAATAGTAATTATATAGTTATACTAACAACTTACAGATATAATTATATCTATATAATAATTGATCCGTAATCTAACCAAAAGTTATATTTCCCAGTCGTTCACTCAGTCTACTCATCCTGCTCATTATATTACCTATAATGCGACAATATAGTGTCGCGAAGCTATAAGTAAACGAAAAGAAAATATCGGCTGCAGTGATCAAGTACCTACTACAGCAGTGATGGCCAAACTTTTTTTACCGCGGCCCTTTTTTTTACGTAAATATAAAATATTATAATTCTTTCGCGGGCCAGATATTAAATGATGGCGGGCCGTAGTTTGGTCATCACCGACCTACAGTATTGTATGCACTCTTAACAAGAGTTTGAACTGTGATTATCCCATTGAAAACTGTGTTAATTCCTTTAGGTCGTAGTATAAGATAATATAATCCATCAGAAATATTGTACAGTTTGGAACAGAGTAAGTCGCAAGCAGATTGGCCTAGTGGCTTAAAAGTTATGTCAAAAATTGTTTTTATGTCCTATTTAAAGAATTCACGCAAGACGAAAATAATATATCGTAAAGCATTATTAATTATTATCTTCTCCCTCCTCAATCCAGAAGTTGACTATCCCACTGTTCACGTTGTTGGTGGCAGCGACAACCTATACGGTTAGTGACGACGTGTTAAATGCGATGATTGGCCGCCGGTCATTTTGTTAGTTGCTGGCTGCTGTTGTAAATGTCGTCAAACCTGTTACTCGTGAACAATTGTGCAGGCATTCTTCCCGTCATTTTATTTTCAATGTTTTTATGTACTAAAACGTATGTGAAAGCACATTGGACATCCTATATTTATGATTTTATGAACCAATAACAAGAAGACGCTACTGAGTTTATGGTGGATTATTAATTTTTAATCATTTTATTTGCTATTTTTCTTTATTTTATAGAATGTCGAATTTAGAGATTTTTCGTGTAGAATTGCATAATTAATGATTTTATTACGTGAACTCATAACACGCTTGCTGTGCTTATATGTATACGGAAAGTGTTATAAATAACATAAAAAGGAACTACTACATCATTCTGCAGGAAAGCTGTCCAAAAATTTAAATAATTTAAAGGACCATCGAAATTACATTTTTAGAAAAATCAACAAAGCTATTAACTTTAACTCATAATATATTATAGTATTTTTCTATCCAAATGCCGACACTGATTTTACTTCACGTGTTTTGTTGATTTTAGCTAGGTCATCAAAAATGAAATACTTCATTAACCTCTCTTAAAACCGCGGTTGCACGTTCTTATAATATTCATTGCAAATTATATTGAGCATTTCAAATAATTAACATGATATTTGTCGGACGTATCTATAAAATTTAGTGAGTCATTTGTATATACACCAGTCATTTTCTTTAAACACGCTATATATTGATAAATGGAAAATATGCATCTTCTTAGACCATTTTTTCCCAGTTTATTTTTAATTTTATAATACAATTATTGTATGCAATTTTTTTAATAATACATTTTTTATAAAAATTATATTCATTATAAGGTCGTCATATCTGCATGGGTTGTCTCCGTCTTACCAACGGACATCATATAGCAATTTTTCGTTAAGCAGAACCCATCATGTTATGTTAGCTTTGATATTGAATTGAAGCAGAGACGTATTCAGAAATTTGGCGCCATGAATAATGTTTTTCCACCCCTCCCAAAAAAATGTTATTTGACTTTTTTCACTCACTTAGCGCGTCGAAGATTGCTTTCCGGTGGTCATCGTTATTCTTTTTAGCGTTTTCTAATATATTTATTTTTAATATATTCACTTTCTGTAATCCCTGGTGGAAAATTGACTATTTAATCAACAATTTCCATTAAACAATGTTTAGTCGTTAGATAAAATTACTCTTCTATGTTGGAATCTATAATATACAAGTGACTAAAGAATTAAATAGTTTATTTATGGTTATACCTATTTCAACGAAAATAATAAATATCTCTGTTATTGTCTACATTCTGCACTGATTTCATATTCAACAAAGGTACTGCAATACATTTAAATTACAATTACAAGGAGCTTTATTACTCATAAAAATTAAAAGGACTTGCTTCCATGAGGAGTTGAACAAAAATTAGTAAAAAAAAAGAAAACAGATTTTAAACTAAACATTATGCCATCTTCATAAATTAGCCTCATTTAATATAAAATAGGTTTAGTTGCTATCTAATTACTAAACATTAAATATTTACAGTTTACATATTTTTTGTGAGATTTAGAGACACTAATATATACTCGTTGATTAGGTCATCATACTCTATAAACTTGTAATTTCTTCAATATTTAATATAGTGATACTGTTTAGTCGTTCATCGGTCATCATCGACTGAAAATTAAATAACTTTTAATCAATTTTAGTTCACTAAATGATCGCTTTTAAGAGCAGTAGTTTAATACGGGACAGACAACATGGATGCATCTACGAGTATTCGAGCAATATTTACATATAAGGGTAAATGTCTTCAATTCTTCATTTTTAAGTGTTAGATCATAGGCGGATATTTGGTCATATCCGTGGGGGGGCTTAACATTTTTACCATATCCATTAGCGTCAACACATTATTAGACACTTCAAAGATACTAGAAGATATACTAGAGATACTAGAACCTTCCGAGGGGGCTTGACAACGTTCTGGGGGGGCTTAAGCCCCCCAAGTCCCCTCTAATATCCGCCTATGTGTTAGATACACGTCAATATTTGATTATTACGACTATGAAAATATGTATATTTAGGTACATTCGTTTAGAAACGATGAATCCAGATCCGTTGAATAGTAATAGTATTTTCAAGAGGACGTTATATATTACCCGCATGTGTTGTCTTTGTCTTACTAACGTACATCATAGTAAATGTTATGCTCTTAAGTTAATATTGGAGTCAATTTACCTATTATTAAACTTAAAGGTAACAATATTATTCAGGATATGCCATTGCAATATATGCTATTAATATTTATCATTTTAATAGTTTTCCAGAAAACAAATTTCCTAATACCTATAACCATAAATTAATAAAACGTGGACAGCAACACATGCGGGTATGACGTCCTTTTAACGTTACAGTGTGGTGTTATGAATATTGAAATATACGGGACACGGGATATCGCGGGATTGCGCACGTACACATAAAGGTTGAATTCCTTATATGTACGTGACACGTATTGTTTGTACCTATATATTTGGGTCGTACGGTCGATTTGCAGATTCCTAGCCGACAAGCGTATGTAGAGGATATAATAAAACAAGAATCCGTAGTTGTGATGGTTATAAGAACCTGTTACATTTTCCATGTATAGCTGAATTTGAGTGGTACCTACTAAACTGCAATACGTCTACGCTAAACGACAAAATTGATAAAAGTTTAAGCTAACGCGTATAACAGTAAGAAATCTCTCTGAATATTCAAATGATTGTTTTTAAATTAATCAAAAGCATATATTATAATGTATAATATAATATTACGATTTTTATTGTATCAATACTTCGCCGTAAAAATAAAAATTATTATTACGAAAAAAAGATATATTTCGTAATATTATTTTGTATATTTAATATTTATAAAAGAAAAACATATCTGAGTTTAAGTACGGAAATATAATAATTTTATATTATGTAGAATCAAAATTGTATAATTAATATTTACCTATACACCTTCTATCCATAAAGTTGACAGCTGCATGTGTTTTTGGTCAGTATTTGGAATAAAAGTAACAATATTATTATTATTTGTAATTTAATTAAATATTTGTTTGGAAAAAATAATAAACAAAATTTAAATAACAGTATATACCTAGATAAGTTTCAACGATTTATGCGGGTACCTGTATACAATAGACGTGTAATTAACAATAATATAATTGGCATCCCGCATCAAAAGAGGTTTATATTATGTTATTATTATAATTTTGTAAATTGTACAAGTATTTAATAAATAAATTACCTATACGTTGGGTAACAAATAGTTCTGTGATTTAAGAATTATTTTGAATATTTTTCAATTTATTTGAATATTATTCTTTACTAATCATCAAATTGTATTATAAAAACTCGATTAGCTAGGTTTTAGTGCTATATGTTGTTACATTTTTATACGGAGATCAGGTGGTAATTGGCATTGCTCAATTGCCCCACGTTTGATTTTTCAATGTACATAACTATTTCAAGCTTAGTTTTTCGGGAGTTATTATAAACATTTTTTGGTAGGATATATATTTAGTGTACAAGCACGCTTGCAAGTGTATGATAATACGAGGGGTTTTTTTTGTTCATCAGCAAACGAGAAAAAATAAAAAATAATTATAAAATTATAAGTTATCGATGCAGTCTTGAAGTTACGCGATTCCGTAAACTTTTAAATATGAAAATAATTTTAGTAGACTGTGTAGAATAAAATCTAAAACAAAAAATCGCCCAAAACCGGAAGATAAACTATTATAAATTGTAGCGTGGGGAGTACACCGATTAACGAACAAGAGCTATATTGCCAATAGTATAGTATTATTATTCATATTTTATAACTAACGTAACTAACAGCGCATTTAAAATGTAAATAAAACAACATATAATAATTATTAATTAGCATTACTACTTACCTGCAGTATCTGGCCATCACTCTCGGAACAATCTTTATAGTCACTATAGATTCTAGTTTAATAGTAGATAGATTAGTCGCAATCACGAACGAAAATTAAACAGTTTAATTCAACATAATATTTTAAAAGTTCGAACACCAAACGAGACGTCGTGGCACGTAGCGTAACAACGCTGGAACTCGACTAGTGAGTGGAGATGAATACTACTATGTAAACAACCGGCCAAACCAGTCGCGTCGCCGCGATATCATAATAATAACGATTTGGAACATCCCACTACAAAATTTAGAGGCGTGTTACCCAAAATGCAAACAACGGCCGAAAGAATGCGCTGTGTTTTTACGATCCGTAAGCGTGCGGCGTTTAAGCCATTATTTTTGTGACACGGTTTATATGTAATATATTCCTTAAAATTACTTTACAATTAGGTTCATTAATAAATTCTTCGTCTTTGACGTATTTAACAATTGCAATAGCATCATCTGCATAATCCACAACAGTCTCCTATAATGTTGCAGCATTATAGTCAGTGTTTGATTTGGAAAAAAACTAGAAAGGGAATTCAGTGGATGAAGGATGAACAAGCGTTCCACACAAAATTCAATATCACATTACTGTACGAAGCAAAGTCCCCACATCACCTTCAGCCACCCACATTCCCCAAAAATCATTAAATTTATTTTATAAAAATATTCCAAAATAAAATATAAACACTTATTTATTTATTACACATCATCCAATGACATTATAATTTAAATTACGACAAAAAACGTATCATGTGTTATTACATACATACACTAATACACCCATGTACATAAATACAGTATTGTGCGACAACCCATGATTGAAGATATAAGTATGACGTAAAAGTTTAGCTACCGAGAACAACAAAAAAAAGCGGGTAAGTGGGTATCGCTCTGCTGTATATTAGGGGGTGGGGTGGACCTCGGACTAGGGTAGGTTAAATTTGAATGCAATGATAGGTATCATTGTATACGAAAAACGATTCTGAACGAAGATGATTTGTCAGTTTAGGATATATTATATTTAAATATTGTCAAATATTCTATTTTGAAACAAATAGTATAGTTTTTATATTATGTTACTATGGTTACTATGGCCAACATTCGCATTATGAGCGTATGAAATTTAATTTAAATTTTGACATATTTCATATAAATTCGAACTTTAAACACTTATAAAAAAAAATTGTGACTAACGATTTCAGATTTTTTTTTATCACTTTAAGAACAACTTATAAGAAACCTTGTATTAAATTTTCAAGATTTTCTGGCCACCCAAAAAATTTTTATCGGCATTTGAAGAAAAAAAAACTTAGAAAAGTCGAAAATTTCAATTGTCTATTAGTAGCTTAAAAATGGTCAAAATATTTTGAAAATTTAACTGTAAAGAGATAACCATAATATAAACATTTGGTGAAAATTTCAAGTATTTACAATAATTCGTTTTTGAGTTACAGCAAAATCAAAAAATCGATTTTGTCGAAAAGTGGTTTTTCCGTAAAATTTCCATTTTTCTGTCATTTTTTTTTGTTTTTCTCGATTTTTTTGAAAACTATTAGAAAATTTTAATTTTGACCCCCCTAAAGTACCAACTAGATTCAATTCCCTATTCAAAGAGGGGCTGAAGTCAAAAATCGGAGCATTATTACTGCTCCAAATGTTGTCGTCAGACACAAAAAAAAAAAAAAAAAAAAAAAAAAAACACATCATAGTAAAAGCAATACATTCATCACTTCGTTCAGAATCTAAAATATGAATATATAATGCAATTTATTGAATAAAAAAGTGGGCAAGTGGGTTATAATATAATGGATAATGGATAATATAATATAATATAATGGATGTGTTAAATTTGAATGCAATGACAGGTATCATTGTATATATACGAAAAACGATGCTGAACGGAGATCATTTGTCAGTCAATAATAATTAGTTGGATATATTATATAATTACCTATATTTAAATTGTAATATATCGTTATTTTACGCGATTTCGTAAAAAATTTAATTTCATACGCTTATAAAATGTTATTAATATTGACGCTGTATCTCCATACACAGTTAAATTTTTAAAGAATTTTGACTTTTTTGAGCTATTTATAGACAATTGAAATTTTCAATTTTTTCTCATTTTTTTTTTATAAATGTTGATAATTGAAGGGTCCACATAACTTGTTCTAACTCTCATTCAAAAATTATAAAAATACATAGGCATAATATTTTTTTTTATTAGCATTTAAAGTTTAAATATTGACAAAAATTCGTAAAAATCATGAATATTTTTAACTATTTGGTAGTTAAAAATTTATAAATATTTTACTATCTGCAAAATCTAAGAATTGAAAATTTAATACTATGCTGTCCATAAGTTAAGCTTAGCATAATTATAAAAAAATTTGAGGAATATTCAATTTAAAAAATTTTACGAGTGTTTAAAGTTTTAATTTTAATTTAAAATCAAAAATACACGTGTAAAATAACGTTTTACTAATAAATAATTTTCGATTTTTGTTATTTTAAAAAAAATTACTAAACGTATGATCTTGATTCTTGAAACTTTTACTTAAATGTTTGAATTAGTTTCAAAATAGAATATATAACAATATTTAAGTATAATATATCCTAGACTGACAAATCATCTTCGTTCAGAATCGTTTTTCGTATACAATGATACCTATCATTGCATTCAAATTTAACCTACCCTAGTCCGAAGTCCACTCCACCCCCTAATATACAGCAGAGCGATACTAACTTACCCGCTTATTTTTTTTTTGCAGTTACTTGAAGGAAAACTTATGGATAATCTTGTATTGGATTTTTGAACCTTATAAGTATAAATCACAAAAATTTTATGAATTTTAAACTTCAAAATTCCTTGCAAATTTACGCTATTTTAATATATTTCGTAAACATTTGAACTTTAAATGCTTATAAACAAAAATTTTGACTAACGATTTTTGATTTTTTTTACTACGATAAGTAGGTACAACTTATTATAAACAAACCTTGTATTAAATTTTAAAGACTTTTTGGACAGCCAAATTTTTTTTATCGGCATTTTAAGAAAATAAACTTAGAAAAGTCGAAAATTTCAATTGTCTATAAGTAGCTTAAAAAACTACTCCAAAACGTGATGACAGACACAAAAAAAAAATAAAAAAAACATACATCATTGTAAAATCAATACATTTATCACTCCGTTCAGAATCTAAAAAAAAAAATAGTATTGTACATCGACAAACGATGAGCTTCGAATCAAACGTATATTATATACGTGTACATTTAAGCAATAACAATAGAATAAATATCATGTACATTGATTGGCGTCCGCGATCCTATGTGCAAAAATAAAAATAACGAAGAAAAACGTCCGGGGGACTGTCGTCGACGGTCGTACTCGTTACCGTGATCGCAACCGCTATACGAACGCAAACGGCGAAAAAATCGTATACACGCACGGCTTTTAAAAGACGCAAACTTCGCGAACACGAAAAGAACGGGTAGGAAAATACTCTGGAAAAGTCTTAAGATCCCGTGAAAAGTTTGTACTTAATAAATAATTGTTTAATATTTTAACTTTTAATTTTTTGTCCGACATGGGGGATTTTTCCGTTTGGTGTGGGGGGTGGTGGTACGGATAAGGTTCTAGATTCTCTTTTTCCTTTTTATTATTCTTATTCCTCATCTTATTATTATTATTATTTTATTCTTTTATAATAACTTTTATTTTAATTGTGCGTTTATCGGCGATTGTGCACTATTGAGGTTTCTACGGTTTCTTGTTATCTGTCATAGAACACCGGGTGTAAAAGGCCGGGCGGCGGGCGAAACGATCAGCATTCACATTCACTGTCTGTCCTCCGTCGTAGCAAGACCCACCCCGGGCAGACTTGCGCGATTAGGGAAGGCATCTGGTATAGGAGTGTCTATATTTTTTGTCGAAGATTTTTTTGATTTTTAACATATTATTATGTTGCCTGCATATTGCTTGTACAGTTGTACCTCATATTATTAAATAGTGATTTTATTCATATCTATACATATATTCATACCTATTCGCAGCTCTAATATTTCCCTAGTTCAAGCTCTGGCCAGGTATGCATTGATAGTCACATCTGTATTTAATATTGGCGTTTATGCATATTTTTTTTTTCTGTTTACGTGTTTTGCGAAATCAGTCATTCGTAGAAATACGTTATTCGTAAGTGTTCAAGTATGTTTCGCAAACAGAACGTATATTCGTAAAACCCCGTTTCCCTGCGCGTTATCGTCGTTGTCGACATATGCGCAGAGCTACGGCGGGGTACGTTCCGCAGAAATGACAAGTCGTGCCTACGTCGGATCTAGCGAGCAAATGGCACAGTTCCTGTGACTCGTTTGAGTTCCGCGTTACGGTGTATCGCTCTAATTTGAGCTGCCCGTCTCGTGTGCCGTTGTAATGATCTGACAACGCGTGCGATTCGATTCAGATCCGATTATTCGGTGGCTGCGACGCCGTTGAATGACATACGAATCTGTTCGAAATATTGTACACATTACGAAAACGTTAATTTTTTTTTTTTTTTTTTTGTAGTGTTTGTAAAATTACAACGTATAATAATTATCTTGTATAATATATTTATTAGTAACAGATATATCAATGTTCATTTAGTTAGGGTAGGTTTAAGTTTATTATTTATAAACACCTAGTTATGATTGTTATGAATATTTTTTTTTTATAGATTTTCTTTAAATATGAGCAATTAACTCAACTGTGGCCAATTGAAAATAGTCACATTCACAATATCTAGGATCGCAACGGTCGCATAAGAAAAAGGTGTAGGTGTGGTCGCTATACAGCTTAACGATATTAATTCTATATATTAATTACCCATTATTATTATTCAATTTTTTTTTCATAGTCGATACAAATATACAAATATTATGGCCATATAGGTTATAGGTATATTTTGCATCAGAAAAAACTGATGATTTACAAATTCACTACTTCAAATGTTGCGTTTCCAGCATTCCGTTTCAAATAAATAGAAGAGGCATGCTAAAATAAAAATAAAAAAGAAGGCGGACTCCTCCCCACTTCCACCCACAATTCAGGCACTGGTATTAGTATGGCTTTCAGCTACTCTTTTGACTGAATAGTTTAGTTTTTTATTTTCAAAAATCATTAACCAATCTCTCCTGATATTGTTCTGATGATTGTTTATCCATAATAAATAATATTTGTCAGTGCCGGATTGGAACCCAGAAACTTACCGAGCACAATAATTTTACTGGCCCAGTTAATTTAGCTGAATATTTTAGCAAGCGGCCCATGTATCATAATAATCTTGCGGCCCACCGCGCTCAGCGCGGTAGCTCGCCGGTCCAATCCGGGCCTGATATTTGTTTAAAAATTACAATGGAAATAATATTTAGAATTACTATGCGCATATGCAGTCTATATTACTGCAGTGTTTGGAAAGAACGTCGTTCGTTATTTTCAAATAGCTAGAACGCGAACGTGAACGACATTTATATTTTTAATGAATTAGATCGATTTTTTACACGTTTAATTTATTAATCATTTAATAAATATAAATGAATAAAATATACGTTTTCCCATTATAATTTCTATGGTATTTATTTGATTGCAACTCAAATAACATGTCAGATATATTAAAAATATAATTCAGATACTTTATAAATTGTATAATAATGTAGATCGTTTATGCTTTAGTCTAAAATTGTATTTTTATTTTTGAGTTGAGTCTTATATGTTTATGGGTTTTTATATTTACTGCAGGTTAACAATTCATAAAAAAAAATTTAAAAATTAAATGAACGACTCATCATGAACGTGTTAAAAATCCGATGGTTTAGTATACATTGTTATAAATGACATAAAATCTAAGACGCAAAATAAAATAAAAACTATATATTATTATTCATTCCTAAACATTTTTGTATACATAAAAAAAATAAACTTGAATATCCATATTTTCACCAACCTAACTTAACCTAATAACCTTGTATCTATTGGTTTTATTCTTTAATTTTTATATAAGTGTATGGCATATATTAATATCTATTCAGCTATTTTCATCTTTGGAACAAGTCTAGTTTACCGGGCACCTTTTTTTTTTGAAATTTTTTTTTTGAAAAGGGTTGTTTTGACGAGTTAAGAACGATGGTGCAAAAAAAAATTTGCGGAAATGATTATTTTGGAAGTTATAGCCTCCCAAAGTTAACGATTTTACGTTTATACGCATGCGCGCAACACTACTATATTACCCCACGGAGGACCGAGATTTTTATTTTAAAAGTTACAAGTCAGTAGTCAGTAGTCACATTTTGTTTTATTATGTTTAATTTTTATTAACTATTCAAAGCATTCATTTTCATCAGTTTCACATTCATTTTCATCAGTTTCACAGTCATTTTCATCTTCATCTAATTATAAAATAAGATATCCTTGTATGGTTTTCAATGTAAAAAAAAAAACGAAAAAATATCCCTTGACTTGCTATGCAACACAACCTCAAGTAGGCCACAGGGTAAGTTATGTTGTATAGTATGGGCAGTGATGCCTTGTTAGCGGCACTTGTCGCTGCGCTCCTCGGCGCCGTCGCTCCGCTCCGCAAATCGAAAATATCCCCCGACTTGCTATGCAACACCACCTTATTAAGTAGGTTACAGGGTAAGTTATGTCGTAGTATATGGGCAGTGTGTTACACAGTTAAAGTATAAAAACAATTAAAAAAGTCCTCCGGCCGCCAAACTCGAGGTCCTCGCGCGGCATTAGTAATGTTGCGCGCATGCGTATAAACGTAAAATCGTTAACTTTGGGAGGCTATAACTTCCAAAATAATCATTTCCGCAAATTTTTTTTTGCACCATCGTTCTTAACTCGTCAAAACAACCCTTTCCAACAAAAAAAATTTAAAAAAAAAAGGTGCCCGGTAAACTAGACTTATACCGTTTTTTACTTTTAAGTATATAGTAATTATTAATTACGAAATGAATGATTTCAGCATTTAACTAATTTCTGCAATCTACACTCATGGGCGTAACTAGAATTTAATGGTTACAGAGACTAGAGTCCTTGAAAACCAAAATTAAAAATAACTTGAAGGCTAATTATTAAGGCTAAAAAGTAAAACCTTATAGGAGGGCTAAATAATACTAATACAGGGGGACTGAGCCCCCCTAAACCCCCCAAGTTACGTCGATGTCTACACTATGGCTTATAGATAGAATATTGTACAATATCGTTTAGTATAATACACAACTGTCCCGACCCACGATCCTATTTATATTAAATCATCTCACCATCACCAATAAGTGTTATTATGTGTGCAATATCTGATTAGGTACTGTCTGCTAATAACCATATCTTATCGATTCATTGGAATTTTTTAAGCCCCTCCGTGATTCTATATTAACTTTAATTAAATACAAAAATTACCAATAGGTAATTACTAATTATATATATTATAATATTGAATACTGTTATGCAATTTTAATAATTTTGATCAAGTACCTACCTACTGTTTTGTAATGTTAACAAGAGAATTATTGATTGATCAATATTAGTACTCAGGAATATTTTCACTGAATATATAATTTTTTATTAAATTTCGTCAAAATAAATACGTCATAAAAAATAATTTTAAACAATTTTTTAGGCAAATAACATTATTAAAGAATCGATCAGCTTCAAAATCAAAACTCAAATTAAAGCAACTTTTTTTTTATTAATTTAATAAATTATTATGCATTTAATATACTATAATATCAATATTATATATATAAAAATTAAATTAAAAACCATTTTATAAGTTTATTTTATACTATAATTGTTGGTATTTTAAATGTATTTTTGCATTTTAAGTGCATCATATATCGTATTACATTTTTTTAATAAAAAAAATAAACTAATATTTAGTGAGATGGATGAACTTGTTTATATGTTACATAATATGATCAAATCTTGGTTCTAATTTAGAAATATTTATTCTTATTATTTCAACATTCACTTTTGACCGATATTTTTCTTATTCATTTTCGTTTCCAGTCCTATCATCTTCAAATCTTGTGACGCTCCTATGAGTCGCAACACATAGTTTAAACACCTTTGATTTATAGCACTCATAATACATAATTTCTATGACACGCTGTATGTGTACAATATAAATAGTATAATTGTTATTGGACAGTCAATTATCATTGCTTATACATAATGTTTTATTTATAGTATTTCTCCTACTTTCATACGGAGTAACGTTGTACCAATTGCACCGCTGTGTGTCATGTGACACAAAGACAAATCACTATTGGAGGTTGAATAATCCCAGTTGGTCAGTTTGTGTAGATAACGGAACCTTCAGCGTACTATTATTATAGTAATAATTATAAAAATGGAGCGGCGTGAATACAGTACTCTCTACCTCGCGGACCGCAAACCCGTTCGATATACAAACCGGAATTAAGTTCATTTGTGTGCCGATAGGAGCAGCACCTACTGATTCAAGTACCTACCTATATTCAAATTGTAGAAAAAGTAATCATTCACTCGACTGTTATTATAACTCCTTCAATAATAATTCATAAAAAAAATTATCTTTATTTAATTTGAAAAAAGGTAGATTAAACTATGCCTACTCGAAAATATTTTTCAATGTAATATTTTCATGTTTTCTCTCCGTATATATAAAAAAAAATCAAAATAATTTAAAAAAAAATTTTTCCGAAGAATCGCAATAAAAGTCAAGATCTTTAAATTGGTAAAATTATTGCACCGACGAGTAATGAAGAACCGGACTATACTTTAATGATGGCCACTCTTTGTAGTCAATAATGGCTAAAAAGACTGTCATCGTCAGAATCTATTAGTACATACATGTTATTGTATACATATTCACACAAATGCCTATACCTATTATAATATGGTCATCTGTGACTATAATAGTATTACCTATGTCCTTAATATAAATACAAACTGCAGTGATGCTATCCACTCGCGGGCTCTGGCTATATATCCATCGGATCTCAACACTCTCTCGGCGTATGCATCCGCGAAGAGGGTCTGTGTAACGAGTAGTTTAATAATATACAAGTTCATAGTAATATTTTACTCCGGTTAGATTAGCGTAAGTAAATTTTTCATACAGCTTAATGTCGAAAAATAAAATTATGTGTGCTTCTAAAAATATCAATATGAAAATATACATTATTAAATATACCTACTTAAACAGTAAACATACATTTTTCCTGACGGGGGTCCAGATATTAATAGTAGCTATATTAATAATTTAAATTTTTGCATAACTATTTATTTTAGTATCACGAGAAAAAAATTTGGGTTAAATTAGGTGACTGAATGATAAAAATATTATATTATAATACACTCCATGTGCCACTTTATGCTGGATGAGATTCTTGACACATATTTATAATGTTGTACTTCGGTGCCAATGGATGTGGGTAAATGTAGTTGTTAATTAAACACAATTTGTATGTCGTAAGTGTTAAGTAATATGTAGTACCTATCATAAAATATAAAAATTTTAAATATAATTTGAGATTTATTATACAACTATAACTTTAGCTATAACTAAAGCTGTACTGCAATTATTCGTATATACAATCCTGTTAACTAAATTCAAATACTCATATTATAAATTTGAAAAATAAAAATTTGGTTTCAACATCTTGTTTAGGTAAAATAATATCCATAACCTATAATATTTTATTCGAGTTATATAGGTCAGTTTACGCGCCGTTTGTTTAACCGTCACTTTCGTGGTCACGTACTGAAGCCAATAAGATACAAAATGTAAAATGTATACGGGTGGTCTAACGCATTTAACATTTTAATACACATCTTTACAGCCGATGCCGTGAAGAGGACACCCGCATGGGCGCGCATGTGTCGTGCTCGTCTTACAACCTATGTAACATTGCAAATTTGCGCTCAGGTCCGTCAGTTCAAAAATTAGAATTAAATAACGGTTAATTACCGCTCCCCTTATGGAAAAAGTTGTAAAATAAGAGACATTTTTGTTAAATTTTCAGATAGTATATGTATACTCGTATATTAATGGCACCTTATCATATTTTTGCATAGTTCGATATTTTTATATTTTTTTTATTAATCTTCCATATATTTCGTCACTTTTAACATGCAACTATTAAGTACAAAATATGTCGAAATGTATAGTCTACTTAAGTAATTATACCTATGTGATACACTTAACATATTTATGTTATGTATATAAGGTAAAACTATTTTTTCCTGAAAGTATTGTTATTTTAATAAATATATATTTTTTTATTACATGTTTCTTCCGATGTATGACCAGGGCCCGGTCACTGATAACAATTAACACGGTAAAGATACCCAACATTTAAAAGCGTGGCAGCCATCTTCCCGTTGGCTAATCAGTGTGACCATACCAGATAAAACAAAATGTTGAATACAATTTTTTTAAAAATGTTTAGATATAATTTATAATTATATTCAAATTACTTCTTATTTTCTTGCTTAAAATTTTTAGTTTTAAAATTGTCAACCGTATAAGATTGGTATAAATCAAATACATAATTAGGTAGGTATTCACATTAAATACATAGCCGAAAAAAATACACATTTAATTATATCAAAAATATATTTTATTTTTTTGAAGCTAAAATGCAACTGATTTAGTTTTGAAAGCTAATATACATGAGTGTTTGAAAGCAAGCTTGAATAGTGGAGAGATACTGTAAGAATATGGGTTAAAAATAAGAGAATAGATTGAGGCGGCATGTTGAGAAAAGAAGAAATGATGAGAAAGACAAGACGGATGAGTCAAATTTGCAGGAAAAAGATAAAGAGGCTAGGTTATTACAAGAATAGGTATGTCATGTTGAGCAAAAATAAGAGTAGTTGATTCCACTTGCATGGAATAAAGGCAAAGCTGGAGAAGCAGCAGAAGCAGAATGTGCAATATTCCTGAAAAATAAAACAGAAATTAATATACATGACCAATATATAAACCATGTTAAAATAATTAAATGATACTAATGAGATCACTTTACTGCCAGTGATGGCAGTGTCTTAGACAGATTTCTATCTTGTATATATTGACATTGTTAATTGTAGTTTGTAACTACACAAATATCTGTATACTATTTTCAAATATTTTCCCTATCCTGGTATCTAAAATCCCTGAAAAATTATAACATTAAATAGGTATGTCATTATTTTTAAAATATTAGACAACACTTCATCTTAAATTAGACAAAAACATTTTTATTTATAATTTTTAATTTTTTTTAAAAATAAATTTAACACATTTTTTTTATTATTAAAAATTAGGCAAGTAAGTAAGTACTTATATGCCAAATTGTACAAATAAAAACAAAAAAATAACATCAATAACAAATAATAATTAAACAAACTTTTCCTAAAATATGATAAATATTACACTATGTCATCATTATTACAAATGTTTTAGTATAGTCAGTTTTCTATTTTTAAATTGACGTTCAGATACTAATTCTCTATTTAAAAATTTAACAGAGGAAAATATTCTAAATCTTACAAATAACTTTGTTAAATAAACATAATCAAAATTTGGACATGGGTGCTTAAAAGGTACATTACATAAAAATTCATTTAATTTAGTAGCAATTCCTTTAGCAACTGCAAATAAAGGAAATCGTTGAATAAATATATTTTCAAGTTCAAAGATGTATTGATAAAAATCATTGTTGGGCATTTGAAGGTTACCATAAGTTGTCTGTGCAGTATTAGTGTATGCTTTAAAATAGCACAATAAAAATGCTTGGTCTAAATTTGTTTGATACCTGCCATACTCTACACATAAATCACAGGTATGTTGACTTAAGCACTTGCTATACAAATAACCACAAACATAATTTAAAGCATTTTTTTCAGGTAAATTTAAGTGTCTATAGTCAACAGTACCAATTTTGAAATTGAAATATGTACTTTTTGATGAAGGTCCTGGCAATACAACATTGGTAGACTTGACTTCTTGGGGTTTCATATGACACAAAATCTCATTAATGTCTTTAATACAATTAGCATTGGGTGAATGTTGAAAATAGTTTAAACAAAACAAATTTCGAAAAGCTATATAAAATTGAACAGGAGTGGGATTTCGATTGTTTCCATTTTTATTACGAAACATACCGAATAAATTTTCTAAACAATCTTGGTTTAAACGGTTGGTAAATAAAACATAATCACTGGGATGTAAACTTGATTCATGTAATGAAACCCACAACTTTAATAGCCCATTAATGGATATTAGCCAACCGTTTATGAAGTTCATCCTGCTAGTCACATCTGTGCCATTTACCTTAGAAATAACTTTAAGATTTTTAAAACACGAAAGCATCATAGAAAGATGACCGATTTGCATGGATGTATTTTTAAAAGGTCGTCTGAAGGATTTGCTGTTTGGTACTTTACTCGAATTAAAAATGTCAAAAAGTTTATCCATTTTATCTATAAAATGAATAGTACATTTCGACTCCAACGGTAATTTACCCAACTCTAAGTGTGTGTTCATTGCAGCAGCTACTGATTGACTGAACACTTGGGCTGCCAAATAAACTCTCATTTTTTCAAATGGCCCTGGATTTATGTGTGCATGAGTAAGTTTAGGCGCTGCTCTCAAATTAAGTTTACTGTCTATATTATAAAATTGTATGATATATTTGTTATCAGTAAATTCATCATCAATGCAAAAATGATGTTTGAAAAACATATTACGAGTTGATTTCAACAAATGTGGTGGATCAAACAAATACACAATCTCTTTACCATTAACTGTAAAATAAGGACGCTCTGGACTAACATAAACACTTTTACTAAAACTAACAAAATTTGAGCCTTGATCAGTGACAAAAGCTTTAACATTTAAAGAAATGCTTAACAATTTTTTTATGGTAGACATTATAATGTCACTTAAATCTAGGCTACAGCAGCTTCCAGATACAAAAAAATATGCAATTGGCTGCTTCCATGTTTCATTAATTCCCCTAATCATTAAAACTAATGCATATTTGGCTGCCTCATAAGTTTTAGTGAGATTTGTCTGATGAAATCCTATAATTTCATCTTTAGGAAGTGAATAATATAAATGAGTCTTTAAAGACATTTCATCAGCACATAAGATGCAGTCAAGGGCATTAGTTTTAAGGGTAGAGATTTTGAATTTTACAAAGTCAAATAAAAAATCATTTAGTCCAGGAATCAATTCATATTTTGAAGTAACTCTTCTTAAGGTCCTAACTGAAGGAAGACTCATTAAAGTTTTCAAAAACCTATACACAGGTGGGCCTAAGAAGTAGATTGTTAATGCTAATTGTTTCATATCATTTGTGTACCTGTATCCATGAGGGTTTCTTGTTTTGCTCATTATATGAGATTTCATTATGGTTAGTATAGCAGGTGAGCAATGTTGTTCACACAGCGAGAGCAAATTTTCAACTGTATTAAACTCAGCTAACTGATTACTTAAGACCAAAACAGTTTTTTCAGCTTTGATGCGAGCTTCTTTTTCCATCTTCAATTGTTGCCGTAACAAAAGTTTTCTAGGCGTTTTATCAGACCATGTCTTAAGAGTTTGACTACCTTTTGAAGAACCTAAATCATATTTATATAATTTTAATAATCATATAGTAAATTGTAAATATATAATTTAGTAAAATTGTTTGATTAAATCTTACTAGGACTTATGAAATTGAAATTAATAGATTTTTCACTAGACAATGATGATGATGTCCTTGGAGATACACTGCAGTCAATATTATCATGTACTAAACAAAATTTAAGAATATTATATTAAATAGTTATTATAAATGGATCTCTATGTAAATAATATTAACTTACCAGGTGAAACAGGTAATGGAAGAGCCAGTATTTCGTTACTGTTATAAGTTTCAATTGTGCATGATTTTGAACAACCTGAATGTATAAAGTTTTAATGTATAGTAAATTAGTAAATAAGCAATAATATAATAAAATAATAGAATATAATATACAATATTTGTAAGTTAGCAATAATAACTATTTTTAAAAATAAATATAAAAATATATTTACCAGGATCATCAGTAGTTTTTAGAGGAGTATTTGAGCCACAAGATACAGTTTTCATTGATTTAGGATCTACAACATTGTTACTAGACAACTCAGAAGACGTACCCTTATCACAATTATCTTTTTTATCTAAATACAAAAAAAAATAAAACAGCGATTAAAAAATTATTGCTGCTAAATGTAATAGGTATTAGTTCTTCCATACCTGGAAATAGTGTAGGTATAGCATCTGGTTTTAATCTGTTCTCCAAAAAATTCAGGAACATAATTTTTTCAAAATGCTTTCCACACACCTTAATATTTTTTTGGGATAGAGTTTCAGCTGGCAGTTGACATCTTTCTAACCAAATTTCACACCTAAAATTATAACCAAAAAAGTTTATTTATACTACAAAACACAATAATTGATTTGATACTCGTTACATATTGTACACAATTTTGTTTTAATTTTGTTTTCTTAGTGTAGATGTTTTATTGTTTACTAAACTAAGAACATTAGGTATGTGCAACTGTCTAACATTATGTTGTATATTTAACAAGTACCATCGACTTATTTGATATTTATTATTTAACATTATTATAATATAAAATACTTACCGATCAGGATCTTTGGGAAAAGAAAAAAAACTAACTGATTCTTTTTTAGTTTTTATTTCTCCGCACGATTTAACTGCACATTTGAAAGAATAACCGCTTTTACGACAAGACATTGTAAAATACTAAAATGTAATAATTTATTCTGTGATAATATGTTGAAAAATTCAGTTGTATAATGCACAATGTTATTCACTGAGACACGGATCACAACAGAACTACAGAACAGTTAAAATGCACCTAACCTAACGCAGTAAACACTAAAAAACGTGTAAAAAATGTTTTTGCCAAGTGTTTTTTTTTAATAACCATAAATCGTGAATTTGAATTTTGGTACCAGTTTTTAACTGATAACACTTAATTGATAAGGTAGCCAACGGGAATATGGCCGCCACGTTTTTGTTTACATTCAAAGTGACCCTTCTGATTTAATCTATTCTGTGGTATGACGTACCTATTATCAACTTATCATATTATTCGAGTTACAAAAATTACTCAATATAATATTATTATTTAATGAAATATGATAAATACAAAATTATTATCACACTAGTTTTTTTAAACGGGTTATAACATTTTAGTTAATGAACTCTTATACACATAATATTTTTAACGTTATATGGGTTCTTATGATCTTGTTTTTTGGCATAAAATATATTTTAAAATGTGTGTAAAAACAAATAATTAAATTTATTATATTTTCGATTTTTATAAACTCACGACTGCTTTCCTCATAATATTATCTGAATGCCATATAATCATGCCACATGTACCTATTAACTATTTTATATAACTCAGAATTTCTTCAAAATTGCGCATTGTTGCTTAACTTCTCAATATTTTATTATTCATTTATTTATTCTTTATTTTCTAAAAGATTTAACAAGAAGATAATATAAAGAATAGTATAATTTATGGAGAAAAATTGTTATACAGCTGAATAAAATAATATTATAACTTAGAAATTATAGTTAAAGCTATTATAAGTTGTTTTAATATTATGTAATATACCTACTATAATAATATAATAGTATAATACCAAATTACTACATACATACATACATACTCCATACATTATTTTTTGTATAAAACGATTGAAATGCGCAAAAAGGGCCTCGAAATATAAAAATAATGCACTATATACAAAAGATTACCAGCTATAGGTCATAGGTGCAAAAATTGAAGTAGAAATAATATCTTATATGTAACAACTGGATTATATTATGGTATAAATAATATGCTGGTAAACTGTATGGGCGTAGCATGGGAGGGGCTTCTTTATGAACTACATTTGCAGTAGTCCCCTCTACTTTTATATTTTTATTAAGATTTAACTTATTTAATTTGTTTAAATTTTATTTATACTGAAGAGATAAATTATGAACCATATGTTACTGACCTTTGCAATTAATTATTGTGTTATTGTCTAGAAGTAGAATGGAGAATGTGTATTGTGAGAAGTAGAGAATATTAAATTATGAACCTGTAGGTTATATGTTAAGTTATTATAATATTATAATTGTTTTTGTTTGAGGATGCAGAGGATGTGTTATCCGAGCATAATTAATATTATGAGTACCTAATAATTTACATAATAAAAAAGGTACCATAGTATAATTTAATTTTTTTATCTTGTAATAGGTAATTTATTTATTTTGTATAATTTTAAATAGTAACAGCATTTAAAATATCTAAGTAACATCTATTCCCTTTCTATTGATATAATTTATGGATTGTGTGCCAATAGTTCAAAAACTATTAAAATAATCTCAATATATAATATGGTTGTTGATTATAAAAGGTATACTATATTATAATAATATGTTTAAATTGTTTAATGTTTACCCAAATCTTAATAGATTAAAAGTGGAAATAAATATAGTCACGTGTGCAGACAGTTGTTTTTCTTGAAAGAGGTGTACTTTTATGCAATTAACTGAAAACAAGTGTGCTGTACAAGAACATAGGAAATGTCGTTTTTTTAATATTGAAAGACATGTTGTCAATTTATTAAATAATAACCATATATTTAATATATATTAACGATATTTAAAAAAAATGTCTTCATTAATTTAGATATATATTATAGGTTATACATTTATAAATATTAATACCTATTAATATCAAAATATATTTATTGCCAGTTATATATATAAATATAGGTATAATATTATATTATTATTACATGTTATGTATATTAAGCTTAGGTATTTATATCAGTATAGCCAATATAATTCACAACATTATTAGTATAATGTACACAATATAACATGCACATACATCAGTTAAAATATATAATTAAAATTATTTAGTTATATTTAAAGACGTGATCTATTTCTATTATATCTGCAACTGACATAATTATTGTTACCAAATTTTTGAACAATTTATTAGGTTTATTATAGGGCTGTGTATGATATTTTCATTATTTCATATAATAACATAGTACTAAGTTGTTAATTTTGAAATAATTAATTTATATATTTAATAATACAAAAAAATACAATTTTTTGCGTGAACAATTTTTATTTTAATAAATTCAAAACAAAATATATACAAAAATAGAAAATACAAAATATCAACGTTTTAAAAAAAAAATAATAAATACAAAATGCGCCCCAAAGGCTTAGACAGCATATTCAATTTTGTAATATATTGAAATAATTGAATAAAGTATTATATAATTTTGAGTCATACATATGTACTTAACATATGTATCGAATTGCGGCCGACAACTGTATCAGTTGGGTTAGTTGTTTTGGCTTACAAATTTTTGAACGATTTATCAGTTTAATGTCAATATTATTGACTCAAAAGTTAATAGTACCTATTGGTAATTGGTATACGATATAAACGTAAAATAATATTATAATGAATATAATATTTACAAAAAATTAATTCAATAATCTAGTACAGTATTAATTTTAAAATATTTTACTATAACAGTAATATAAATAATCATAAAATATATTTGGCAATTTAGGTATATTGGCAGACCGCCGCAGAAGCAGACCTTAGTTTTCCACTTAGAATCGGTTTTTAGGTACATTTTTGATTATGTTAGTTATAAACTTATAAATAATATACCTGCTGTTTTATGTATGTATCTTCTCCATTGCATTGGCCTGATTTTAAGTCGCATTTAAGTATTTCTTTTGCTTCAATGGTAGATTCAAAACCCCAAAGAAGTAAGAACGCTGTCTACTCGATTATAAATACACAATGTTTAATATAGTATAAGACATAAGTAATAACTAATAATAATTAATAATAATTAATAAATTAAAAATAAATCATATTTACCAGCAGGTGAAGATATTTAGACGAAAAGTTCATATTGCAATAAGGATATAATGCAACCTTCTTATTTCAACAAAATAAGAATGTAAAGTGAGATTATTGAAACTTTTATAACTATTTATAATAAATTGTGCTTGACTAGCTGATATAGGTATAACGTATACTAAGTAATTTAATTATTCTAACGTACCTATATATAGGTATAATATTAGGTAGGTACATTTGAAATTAGATATAAATACTTGAAAACTAATAATATGTAGCTTTGTACAAACATAACTCTCATGCACTTCAATGCTAATCCAAACAATTTCTTTGGAACACTATGACTCAGTTCTGAACAAATATTATATTATAGGTACAATTAAAGTAGGTACCTTTAATCAATAATTAATTATTGTCCAAATTACTATTGAGTGATGATTTATTGAATTATATCGATCTTATAGTGATATATTTTCTAGTTCTTAAATTTAAATTTATGTTTTTGAAAATTCAAATAGAAACTTAATAATAATATATTAATATAATCCTTTTAACTTATAAGAAGACGTCATATCCGTATAATAATATGTTGTTTCAATTTTATTACAAATGTAAAACATAGCAAATTGCGTTCAGCAGAATTAATTTCATGCTGTTAGTTTTAATATAATAGTCAATATAATATAGTTATGTGAAATATTATAACTTTAAAATATTCGTAACTCATTAAAAATTAAAATATCATTGAAGGTGTATGTGATGCCCTGGATAATAGTATTACCTTTAAATTTGATAACTGATTAATTGATTCCAATATTAACAACATTAAATATATACTGCTGAACGGAAATTTGCTATGATGTATGTATAGTAGTATGTTACTATGTTAGTAAGCCAGATACAACACACGTGGATTGCGGGTATGACGACTTCTTAAGTCTAAAATTTCTAAATAATGTTCAAAAAAATAATCGAAAGAAGTTCAAACATTTAATTATGCAAGCCATTAATTCATCAACAAAATATTATGCAAAATCTTTTTTGACTTATTAATTCGAGTCAAAAAAGTCCATCACAATAAATTTAAAACTCATATTTATTTAGGTAATTGTTTTATAATAATTTAGGTTTATAATATTAAAATATTAAAAATACAAATGCACAAATTATTCTTATTTGCATTTGAACTTAAAATTATTTTATAATTAAAAATTCATAAAAATTTCTTGTTATGTCTAAAATTGAAAATCGAATACAGGATTATTCATAAGTAGCTTATGCAGTCATACTGAAACAATCAAATCTAAAAAATCATAAAGACCAAAGATAATTACTTTTTAAAGATTTTTTAAATTCAAGTTTCAACGAAATTACTTATTTAAACGAAAAATAACGATTGTGGTAATTATTTTGTTATAATTTAATAACATTTATTCGTGTGGACTTAAAACTTTTACGTATTACCTAAATTATTATGAATTTTACTACAAGCAACGACATTTTTGATTAATTTTATAATATCATCAATTTATATTATGAACCTATTTTTAGTGTTTTATGTTATTTACAGAAAGATGTTTTTAAATTTTGAGTTATTGAGGTTTATCATATAATATAATATAAATACTTATTATTGTAATAAATTTTTAAATTAGTCAAAATATTTTGAAAATCAAATCACGTAAAGAAAATGGCAATCTAAATAACTGGTAAAATTTTCAAGTATTTACGACTTAAACTGTTTGAATAATAACAAATATCAAAAATCGTTCGAGGCTAAACCGTTATTTAACGCGGTTTTGTAAAAATTTAAATTTCAATCACTCATAAAAATTTTTTGTTTTAGTCCGGTAGAGTTTTTTTTGCAGATAGTTGAAGAAAATTTTATGAAGAACCTTGTACCAAATTTTCAAATCTTAGTTATAAAAGAAAAAATTTTTACGATTTTTTAACCACAAAATTACTTGCCAATTTTCGCAATTTTGACATATTTCGTATAAATTCGAACTTTAAGCACTTATATAAAAAAATTGTGACTAACGATTTCGGATTTTTTTTTATAACTTTAAGAACATCTTATAAGAAACCTTGTATTAAATTTTCAAGATTTTCTGGCCGGCCAAAAAATTTTTATCGTTATTTTAAAAAAAAATACTTAAAAAAATTAAAAATTTCAACTGTCTATAAATAGCTCAAAAAAAGTCAAAATTCTTTGAAAATTTAACTGTGTATGGAGAACGCTAATATAAACATTTGGTGAAAATTTCAAGTATTTACATCGATTAGTTTTTGAATTACAACCATATAAAAAAATCGATTTGGTCGAAAACTGTTTTTGCGTAAAAATTCCCGTTTTTCTGTCATTTTTTTTATGTTTTTCTCGATTTTTTTGAAAACTGTTGGAAAATGTTTACTTTTCACCTCTATAATGCACCAAGGATATCCACTTTGCCATCGGAAACCACCCCCAAAGTTTGAAATCGAAGCATTATTTCGACTAGTTATGCTGTACACAGACACAAAAAAAAAAAAAAAAAAACACATCATTGTAAAATCAATACATTCATCACTCCGTTCAGAATCTAAAATCATAAAGACCAAAGATAATTACTTTTTAAAGATTTTTTAAATTCAAGTTTCAACGAAATTACTTATTTAAACGAAAAATAACGATTGTGGTAATTATTTTGTTATAATTTAATAACATTTATTCGTGTGGACTTAAAACTTTTACGTATTACCTAAATTATTATGAATTTTACTACAAGCAACGACATTTTTGATTAATTTTATAATATCATCAATTTATATTATGAACCTATTTTTAGTGTTTTATGTTATTTACAGAAAGATGTTTTTAAATTTTGAGTTATTGAGGTTTATCATATAATATAATATAAATACTTATTATTGTAATAATTAAATACTACTAATAAAATAAATTCAATATTTTTGCAAAAAATTATATCAATCTATATACCGTCTATAATAATATTATAAGTAAAATAAATGACTTTACTTTGCGCATATCAAAAAAACATCATAATAATATATTATATAGTTTGTGATATAGGCTGACTGCAGAGTGCAGACTGTTTCCGCTCAGAGTATACAATGATATATATACGTATCATTAAATTTAAATTTATACTAATAGTGACCCACTTGACACCTTATGTGCAGCAAAGCTATACCCACTTGTATACCTTTATTATTGTTATTATTATTATTTTTTGATATTTTAACTAGTTATTAGTAATATAATTGGCGGCACTCACACAAATATCATTTTAAACGTTAGTCAGCACTTATAATAGTCTTATTATATGTTTTATTATTGAATCAATTTTATTTAACGCTTTTGAATGAAATGTTTCCTAATTAGGTATTTTAAATTAAATGATAACGTTATTTATTTTGTGGCTCCTAATGAGTGATGAGTTATCGTTGAACTTAGTCGATGTTACTGTCGATAATACTGACTAAGTGAACGTCATGTATAATTTTATCGCTACCGCCGTCACACAGTTTACGTATTTTGAAATAAAGTAACAGTTTTTATTTTAAATTTTAAATTATTAATAGTAGTTAAAAAATTTAAATGACCTTTTGGTAAACTGTAAAAAGATATATATTCTTATAAATGATTCAATATTTTAAGTTTATCGTACAATTAATAATAATATAAAAAATAATAATGGAACTCGGCGCTCACATTTTTTCAATCGTGTAATGAAAGGTTAAGGTCATTTTATGTATTTTAAAGTAATTTTAAACTGTTTTCCACTAATCGAGAATCACTAATTTATTCTATACAAAATATTATTTGCGTATATAATGTATTATTGATAGGTATCAATTGTTATGTAACGTCAAAAAAAAATTGTATCTTAAAAACATTATAAGTGGTCCTCGGGAAAACATATAATATTAATAAAAAAAAATTATAAACCTCGGAACTATAGATAAAAATATTTCGTCTTTTTTAAACATTTACCCATTTAAATTTACTAGCATTTAATAACAATTCAAGATAACGGGAACCTCTGTATAAAATAATCTCTTATTCTTATCCCTGTACCTATATAGTACTAAATACTATTATTATCTTTCTCAACACTACTCAGATTGTCAGCGTTCACCACTCGTTGGATGTTATAAATTGAAATAGGATAAGAGGAGGACGCTACATCCGCATGTCGCATCTCTGTCGTACACATATAAAATATGGCAAAAACTGTTTTACATCTTTCTACTGACAATATGTGCAGATAGTTATCCTCAACATTAACCTAATAACTTAACATAATTTAATTTAGTTTGTTAATTAATCATGTATAATGTATATAACGCTTGCATATCATAACATGCGATAATAATAAACATAATAATGATTAGGCAGTACAATCCCACGGGACAGTAGTTTGTTGGCAAATGTGTGCGTGTTGTGGACTATAATATCAATTTATATCTATATGAATATTATTCGTTATTTCGTTAACTCTATAGGTTGTCAATAATAGACGCGTATTAGCAGTGGTATTAATCAAATAGTACGATTCGATAAAAAAAAAAATTTGTTTTCACAATGCCAAAAATAAAGTGCTTTTAGTTATAGTACTTTGTTTTAATCCAAATTGGGGAGTAAAAATTCAAGTTTTTGAAGTGAAACATTTAAAAGAAAAAACAGTAGATATTTTATCAAATGATATAATTGAAGACTTGAAAAAAATATAAGTTATCAGATAAAATTATTGTATTTTCTGGTTATAATAATATTGTAATAATAATTTTGGAGGAGTTTTGAAAAAAGGGAGAAAAAATGTTCCACCGTTTGGTATTAATCTGTCACTACTACGCCGTAAACCAAAGACAGACAACGCTTTACAGTTACCATTACCTATGTGTTTTACGTCATAATATAATCATTAATACAAGGAAACCACTATAATATCATGCGTATTATGTAGTTGAACGTTGAAAAAAATTAAACTAGGTACATTATGCAACTAATTACGATTTACTTATAATTCCTATCATACCTCAGGACTATTCATAATCTAACCCTAGTCATACCTAACTACTTATTTATTCAACTCGATTACTTATGTAATTAGTAATTACTAAATAATACACAGTGGATGTACAAAATATAAATATTTTTCTTTGTGATTTTTTATAATATAAAATCATTATATGAATATTATGATTGGTACTTTAATATAAATCTAAAAAATAAAAATATAAAAATAAATATAAATATAATATAAATATTATGCCATCATATAATAATAATATTTATTTATTTATTGATATAGTATAATATACTGAATAGGTAACGAACTGAATCTTATTGTAACCATGACATTATTGAACTTATCTTTCTTTAGACAAATAATATTTACGTAAAAATCTTTATTCAAATATTATGTATAACATCAGATAATTCTATAAAACATAATATATTATATCAAATTAAAAATCAAATCGATTAAACGATTTTATTAATTATTATAAAGCGAAAATAATATTCAAAAACACTTCATTTAAAGTTGTATTTTATGTATCAATAAAATTAATTATACAGGCTACAGTAACGGTTCACCGCAGTGATCTGGAACCTGGGTTGTGAGTTTATGACTTACCCATGGACGTAGGTTGGGAGGGGCTTTGGGTGTTCAAACACACCCCCCCCTCCCCCGAAATAAAATAAAATAATTGTATTATTTATTAATACATACAAATAAATTATTCATAATTTTATAATATTAATATTGATTTAGATATAAACCCCCTCCGAAAATATTTCCTACCTACGCCCATGGACTTACCTAACGGTTTAACGGAGGGATGAGGAGGATAAGATCTCCCTCCATAACTTTTTCTTTAATATTTATAACAATTAAATTTATGTATAATGTACTATAATGTTAATGTATTAAATGTTTTTTATTTTTTTTTCTCAAAACAACACCTATGAGTGTATATTATTATTATATCTAGATTATAGACTCATTATATTATTGTTATTAATGTTTAGTTGCTAAAATAATTGTATACAAAATAATATACGGGAATTGGGTACCCCGCTCGATGATCGTGAATATTCAATAACAACACACTCCTTAATTGTTATGGATAAAGTATTAAAGTACCTACTAATTTACCTTAATTTAAAAAATTGATAATAGGCATAAGTGCTAAGTGCATAGCCATAAACTATATTTTAATGATTAAGTAGTGCATATTAAAAAAATAAGTCACCCTCCCCCCCCCATGACAAAATAATTTGACTGCCACTGCCTAACAACCACCTAACCAATCCGAAATATCAGTTACCCCGCAGTCAATTTTTAATATAAATTAGAGCAATAAGTGTGCATTCTTATACAAGAATAGATAATGAACATATTCCAATAACATGTATTGTTCCTTGTAACAGAGGGTGCAAACTGGTTGGAATTATGAGGGATAAAACAAAAATATTCAATACACACCTATGAAAAGAAAATACATTTTCATCATATCGTACCAACCTAATTCTGTATAAATTACGATACTACAACTATAAATTTATTGATGTTTATTGTTTTGTCTATAAATCATCGAGTGTTGTTGATGGCAATTGCCTCTATTCTCTAGATTTGCCTCTCTATTTTTCAAATCAATATATGATGAATAACCAATATGAGGGATACAAGGATAATAAAAATTCAATTTATTTCATTCATTGCTAATCTTTATAGTTTATATTCGGATAATGGATAAACGATATGGTTTACAGCAAGGATGGTGATTAGGTATGTTTCGGGTCACGTGCCAAAATGTTGTAATCAGTTATAAAAAAATGAATGTGCCGGTAATAATAGGTTATCTTCCAATTTGCTACCCGGACTTAAAATTTTTTTTAGGAAATCCGTGACATAACTATGTTGAAAAAATTTTTCTAATGCTATAACAATTACAGAAGAGTTAAAAATATCAATAACTATGAAGGAATCAAGATAAAAAAAAATTTAACAATTTTTAATTCCCATTATAGACTTAATAGTTATTATTTTTACTCAGATGACATGATAGTATGAAAAAATTATAGAAATATCAAATGTTTTTTAATTTCTTTTAGGTCATTCATTAACTATTATAAATTTACAGGATTTGCAAAAAACAGCTATTTTTGATTTAGCACTAAAATATAATGAAGATATTATAAATACTGAGAAAATAGTTGAAAAAATTAAATATTTTAATTGAGCAGCTTTATTAATTTTTCCGATATTGATTCAGTAACGTTTTTGGATTTATTACAAACGATTCAAGATTATAATCTTAAAGAATCGTATCATAATATTAAAATTGCTAAAAGGACTTTTTTCTGAATGCCCATCAGAGTAATTTCATGTGAAAGGTGTTTTAATAAACTTTAATTAATAAGAACTTTCTTAGCATGAATATTGGTTACTTACAATCATTCAGGATAGATTATCAAACATGGCCATACTTTTATAGAGACTATATATATCGCTAATAAATTATGACTAATAGGTAAGTTATTAACAAATTTGCTGTCTTAAAAGCAAGGAAAATTCAGTTGATAAGATCTGTTTCATCTGATTTATTAATTATTATTAATCATAATATTTGATACTATACGGATACAGTGCCATAGTCCACGATAGTCCATAGTTCGTATTCTGTATTCGTGTAGGTAGTAGGAGGTAAAAATTAAACTATAACGATATTAGTACCTTTGGTCGAACGATAACGATTTATAATTTGAACTACTGGTCTTTGCAAATAATAATTGTTTTCTAATCAATGTCTCACAGCCGTAATAACCTTTGGGACTAACACCTAAGAACCTCAAACCACCCAACTTTGAGCAGTTATAACTCGCGAACGGTTAAATGAAAAATAATAATTTAAACGTTAAAATTCATAAAAAAAATATCCCTTCTATTTTATAACATTTTAAGTATAGGTTGCCATTTGAAAATCAAAAGTTGATAGTGATTTCACTATTAAATATTAAAGTGAAAAAAATAAAATTTTTACATAGTTTTAGAAAAGCGTGAAATTAAAAATTTTGAAAAAAAAAAAAATTGAAAAAAGTTAATACTTTTTGAAATAATGAGTGTTTTACGCTTAATCAATCACCCTGTATATTATGATGACAAAATTAAATCATAGAATATACCAAATATAAATTAATATAAATAACCAAAATAAAATATTTTATTAGGTATTTAAACATTTTTCCTGAATTGTGTGTTATTAATTTTAAAATCTAAAGTTATGATTCACCTAATAAATGAAAAAACAAGTCATTTTTAAAGATTAACACTAACACAATTTTCTACTAAATAAATAATAACAACGACGTATATAGTCATCTCAAGCGGTCACTCATTCATGTATTTTACAGCCCGACCGCGACGTCATGGTTGCTAGACAATATAATAAATTCAATTAATTTACGTAGGTATACAGCCATTCGCTAAATAGTTTGAGAAATCGATGGATAAACCTGGAATTTATAAATCTGGACTGTATAAACCCAGACTGTACATATCAGGAACGTAGGGTTCTTCACATACATATATCTGGAGAGTACAAACCTGGACCATACAATTCTGTGGTCCAGAAATGTATGGTTCAGGTTTGTACGATCCAGAACCCTACGGTCCAGATTTGTATGAGCCACATTTATACGTTCCAGATAATATGTACGTTTCTAATATGTACACTCCGGGTTTATACGGTCCAGATTTATAAATGTCCCCAAATCAATACCTACTAATTTAAAATAATTACTCCATATATTCTATGGTGTGTTCAGAGGACGTTATACGTCTGCATGCTCTGTCTTTATCTTACAAGCATACACTTACAACATGGCAAATTTGCATTCAGTAGAACCTATTTTGCATTTAATATTAGACTGAATTGATTTATTATAAAAGTTAAAGGTAAGAAGTTTACTAATAGTTATGCGTCGGCTTTTTTATTACCTATATTTTAATTTTTAAGCTAATAATGAGTATTTTTAATTTATAATATTTTACATATTCATAAATGACTTAAAAAAGATAGAGAAAAGCTCAACGCTTAATCATTAACAATGTTCTTACTTTAAGCTTGCAGGTAAATTTATTTTTAATATTAAAGCCAACAGCACATAATGGGTTCTACTGAACGCAAATTTGCTATGTTGTATGTTGGTAATACTGAAACAACACATGCGGGCATAACGACCTCTTAAGAGCAATAGGACATAGGTAGGTAATTGGGATCTCTAAGTATGCGAGTGTGCCATGTAAAAGAGGGCCCCAAATTAGTAATTATTATATACATTTTAAAAATATGTTATGATTTGTTAGTCCTTAATAAAATATTCTTCTTTTTATTAAAATTATTTCTAATTTTTCATTTAATGACATATTTGTAAAGCGAATAAAAATTAGATGAATTGAAATGATAAAAACCGGTTTGTACCCAATTACTCGTAAAAATAATTAAGATTAAAATGCGTGGCGGGCATATTAGTCCAGACTGACAATAAAAGTAAGCAAATTCTTAAAAATTTACCAAATCATCTAAAAAAACAAAAATAATAATTTGAAAAAAAAAATGGGAATTTTACGAAACAATTTCTTCAATAGTTATAGGCCATTATTGGCCTTATTAGTTTTAGAGTTTCTATTAATTTCTAAATCGAAAGTTTTTTTTAAAAAAAGGCAATATTCTTGTATACACCATGTAACTATAGCGTCTGCTGAGCACTCTTTTTCAGAAATTTAAATCATTAAAGTAAAATTCAATTGATATATTTTAAATAATTATTTTAAAATATGAAATGTATGAAGATATATGTCGTACAATACCATAAAACATGTTTTTTTATCTCCAATACTATACACTTTTAAAATTAGACTATAAATTGATTTTATGAAAAAAGTTCGTATCTTATATATTGCGGATTTTTTCGTGAATTTTTAGTTTATATTTTACGTTCATATAGGTATCGATTAAAATATTAAAATTAAAGTATTAAAGTATATTTTCGAAGTACCTATATAATCCAAATTCAATTTTTTAACGGAATCATAGTAAATATGAGTTGATTCTTCTACCCGAAAGAGATAATCATGGATAATAGGTATAAAAACAAATCACATATTCCTCAATTTCATAAATAAAAAAAAAAAATATAAAAACATTTTGCGTACCTATCTCAAACAAATAATAACTGCATTAATGCATTATGTACCTACATTATATTACAATCCTTGTAAAAAAAAGGAAAATTATGCAACGGTATAATTGCACATAGATTGGCAATTGCACATCGGGTGCACCCGTGACACGTCGTTTTCAATTCCTACGAATTGGTTGACGGGCTATTGCAAACTCGCATGTCGCAAAGTGCAATTATTACCCCATGGAAATGTTTGTTTGAAATACAATTTATTTTTTTTTCTCCAATAATTATACTTTGTTATTATTAATAACAAAGTATAATTATTAACTTATTAAGTTTAATAACTTATTAAGTTTCAAGTTTTTGTTAATTATTATATGGTAAATATATTAGACAGCTATCTTTTATAATATTATGACACGAATAATATAAATTAAAATGTTAAATTCGATTGTAGTACCTATTATTATTGATATAAAAAGCAAATTTGAAAAATATTGAAGCTCGTGAGATTGCTCTTTTTTTAAATATTGTTTATTTATTCCTTCATTAATCATTGTCACACTAAGGTGTATTTATTATTATCATAGGTATATACTGTAGGTATCTATATAGTGGTAGATTAATGAAACTGCAAGCAATGTGAATAATGTGATTTGTAATACATTTTTTCCATTCAAACTACATTAGAGTTGTCAGTTAAAAATACAATTAATTAAAATATCTTATGATAGGTGAATACAGATGAATAATATAGAAGTAGATGAATATAGGTGAATATAGTTGAATATAGGTAAATTTATGCGCTATTCCAGCATACTGTTTAAAGAATTAGTCGGAGGATTCTTTAAACGCTGTCAGAAACATGTATACCTTGTATCTTTGTACCTATAGGAATCAAAGTGCAGTTTTAATTGAGAGTCAATAACTAACCCACATTGATGACAAAACATGATAGAATATTTTTCAATTTTTTATTGATGATTATTTTAGTGAACAAAGGTGAATATTTTTATATCTAAGAAGTGAAACTATATATATATATATTATTAACGGAATTGAAAATTTGAATAATTTTTAGTACGAACATTGTGCTCATGGCCAGGCTGGCCAGGCCATCTCTCACACTTTAAGTAAAATTTATTTATCGTAGGTATTCAGTAGGGAAAATAAAAACGTATTTAATGGTAGGGGATGAATAACAAAATAAGGATATTTATTAGAGATCCTTCCTTATTTAAAATTTATAGAACTGCGGTGATGTGGTGATGTTTGTACATTATGAACAATTATTGAAATGCGTTATCTAATATATTTTTTTAAAGTAACATATTTCAAATGAATTTAATTATTTTTAGTTATGCGTTATGCGTACTGTTTTGAAGTTTGAAAATAACTATTTTAATAATTGTCAAAATGTATTTAAGAGAATTCGTTTTGTATTTTAAAAAAGCTAAGCTAACTTTCAACTTTTCTCTCGAATCATTCCAATTTTCATCATAGGATGTCAAAATTCTGTTTAGAAATAATGGTACTTCTGATTACTTATATAGTTAAATAATGGATATCTTAATTCATTAAACTCACAGTTGTGCATACATTTTAAATTCATTGAATAATACTATAATTGTGGGTGTTAGATATTAGTAGGTACTTATTACCTATATATCGATTTTTGTTCTCTTAAATATTTAGCTAAGTAACGGTATTGATAGTATATTAAGGATATAGGTTAGATGACTTAAAAATAATAATTAAATTAATTAATTCATAAATTAATAAAATCTTTTATTTTATTGATGTCGGTATCTATGAATTGAGAAGGACAAAGTAAAGTAATAAGTATACTATATCATTTACACTGTGGTAAACCCTACAATCAACTAACGTAATAATATGTATAAAAAAAACCGGTTGAGTCAGTTTTGAGAACACGCCCACCAATCTTTGGGCGTGACGGTAGGTACACGTACGCACGTTTTGAAATAATGTCCATTACCCCTTCTTAGCTGGTTTTTGTTTTATTAACAGTTGGCCAATGGAGAGTGTCAGTGGTAAAAATGATAAAAAAGACAAGGCGGCATAAAAAATACATTATAGAAGCAATATAATATCACATTTATGTTTACTATTATTTTACTGGCTTATATCAACAAACATTTTGTTTTCAACTAGAAATTCTAACCAAAATTTATTTTATATGAATATAACGTAAAGACTAAAAAAACAATCATCAATTAAATAAAATACAATATATTCTATAATATAGAGAAATACAGTTGAAAGAATAATAATCGGTATAAACAAACAAAGGTGAAACGGTAATTTGTATACAAATCCAATATTATTATTAAAATAATGATTTTGTAACCACAGTTTATCTTTAAACTTACGCAATATATTATTAATTATATGGAATTGAAATTTTAATTACAATAATTACAATTTTTGTAAATTTATTTAAAGACATTACCTACCAATTTATACGATGAACTTATTCCCTCTGTTTTGCATTAATAGGTGGAACTGTGGAAGGTGCAGGGAATTGATTCAAAATTTAATAACGATAATATAATAATTATACGGTATAAATACCTATATAAACTAAATTATGAAATATACATTAGTGATAAAGGTTGACAGATCGTTTCTACTTCGCATAATTTTTGTGATATACCTGTAATTGAATTTAAATTTTAGGCACCCATAAAAGTGAAGCACCCGACGTCTAATGTACCTACAGCAGACTCAGCAAAGCGGTACATATTTGACTACCTTTTTTTTAGTATATCCAAGTACGGCTAAATATATACACTCTTCGATTACTTCGCTCAAATAGAGAATATCCATCACTAGAAGAGCACAGTGTGACTTCATCTACCGCAAATAAGTGAAAGCCGAAGTTTGCCGTGAAATAACCTATCGTACTCGAATAACTTGTTATTGTTAGCTGAATACTGATTGTTGATGCGCGGTGCTGAATGAAACCTTTTTTTTTTTTGTAATGTGTTTTTTAAAAACGAATTAAAAAACTGCGCGCGCTTATCGCCTATTTCATCAAAAATGGTGGATGTGGGTATACACAGTATACCGCCCAGCAATTATTAAAATTACGTTGAATCCTCCAATGGCTTCAATCATTATTTTAAGTTTTGAATTAAACTAGATTTTAGATTTGCTCTTTATCATTCAGTGAAATAACTTCTTAGGTTTTCACCTATTATAACATTTACATTTAGATACGTATAAACAGAACCTTATTTAAGCGAATCTCTATAATATATTAGATGAATATTGTTACTTGGCTCAAATATTTTTAAAGACCTTAATTATTGCATAGGCGCGTGCACAGAGGTATTTGGCAGGTAGTGCAAAATCATCAAAAGGGCACTAGTTTCTGCAGTCTTTAAAGAATTTTTTCTTATTATTATCAGAGCTGTCCCGAGCGCACAGCACAAATATTTCAGTCCACTGCAGGTCGTGCATAAGCATAAACGTGCGGTTTGTTGCGTTATTTATTGTATTGCAATGTGTGGTTCTGTATGACTGTATATACATGCAATAACCCCAGTTAGTGGTTAACGATGAGTTACATACTATATTATATATTATTATATACTTGAGTAGTTAGTTGAGTACTTTAAATTAGAAATTAGAAAATTACATTCATATGAAGGTAGTTCAATATACCCACTTATAACTTATTTCTATATAAAAGGTAACCGTACAGTTATAAGTATAACTTTTTTTTTATTATTATTATAAAGTGTTTTTGACAGAGTTATCTAACTTATTGATATTATTAATTAATATTTTGGCTGTTTTACAATTGATAAAGCATAATTATTTACAAATCATTTACACCATGAGAATATAATATTTATATAAAAAAAAAAAATTGATAGAAACAATATATAACTATAAGAATAAAATAAATTATATAAGTAGAATTACTAGTATTGAGATAGGACGTCCACGCTTGAGTAGTCGAAGGGTAGGCTATTATCACTGAGTTTAAAGTATTTCGCGCTTTTTGCATTTTTAAGTTGACTAAAGAAGTTGATCGTGAGATTTTGTATATATATAGTCATTGATTGTTGGAAGTCTGAAGTCATTGTGCAGTGCTTCATTTCTGACCAACCAAGGCGCATTGGAAATAAGTATAACTAATAAGTATCGTTAACATGACCGAAGCAATACATATGAAGACTCACATGCATAAACATTCAACACTAAGATGACTTTCGCGGGAATTAAAGAGGAAACGTAGCACTCCCCCCCCCTCCTACCAAAAAAATATATAGATATAAGTACCGCATAAATATTGTCATTATTAATTTTATAAGATAGGTATACCTACCTTTTATTGTTAGCTGACTTTGTGTTTTACGACCGACAGACCGCAGTTATTTTCATCTAATAATAAGTTACAATTTTCTTCTGCTATTCATTTTCCACAAAAAAATAAATAAAAAATGAATATTAACCGTCATTTTTCTCCACTTTTAATTTTCCACCAATAAGGAATTAAGAATGTTAATAGTAATATAATAAATATATTTTTAAGTCATAGGTACCTAATATAAAAAAAAAAAAAAAATGTAATTATTACCTATGAATAATCAAAAATTATATTTCTTTGCGATTACCGAAAACAAATAAATACTTATTTAAAGAAAAGAAATATTAAATAGATAAATAATTATTTTAATTTTTGAAATTTACTAGAAATTTCTTCGTTTCACCGTAAATCAATCATAAGAATGACAAAATAGTGATCGTCAATCAATAAAACACGTGTGTAATGTGATTTTATCATTTATCTCAATTTATAATTTATTTAGTAGAAAATATTACAACACTGTAATAGGCTAAAATATCGATTAAATATTTTAATATTTGAAGAAAAACCTGACTAACAGAATATTTGCAGCGTTGCGGAGGCCATACATTTTAAGATTTAAAGGGGTGGCAAAGTCCAAAAATGCAATATCGGTATATAATAATAACAAACCCCGTTTTTAAGAAAATTGGTTAACTATCAAAACAATTATAAATAAGGTATTACCTTTAAATTTTTACTAAGGCTTCAAGGTTAAGTTAAAAATCAAATGTAACGACTCAAATTATGATGTTCATTACGTCTTCAGGTCTTCGATATGTTCGTCCTCGTCATAGATATTGATTGCCGATTATTGTTATGGAACGTCGAAAATAAGTTACAATATTAAGTATATGAAAATAAAAAATTTCTATAATAAAATAATTAATAGATACTACATTGATTTGCGCAACTATACCATATCATCTAGTTTTGCCAATATTTTTATAAACATATAGCTCTTTTCAACTCTTACCGTTACTATATTAAGTCTGCTCAATTCATAAAGTGATTTTGAAACAACGTTTTTTTAACCATAATAATATAGTTAATAGTACCTTTTCTTAAATGTAATTAGAAAAACACTCTTTTTACTAGGTACTTGAAAAATAATAGGGTTTTCTACATTTTTCCATGTTGAAAATTAAAAACATATATTTCTTTAAAGAAGCGTCGCCGTATAACTAGCAACACCTATAATATTAAGCAATACAGTGTATTCCCGACTATAAAAAGCAACATACCGAGCAAAAATGTGAGTAATCGACGATTAAGTTAATAATTTAACGGAATTTAAGTACTCAAACAATAAATAATAGTAATTACCTATACCTATAGTTATACTAACAACTTACAGATATAATAATATCTATAATAATATAGATCCGTAATCTAACCAAAAATTATATTTCCTAGTCGTTCACTCAGTCTACTCATCCTGCTCATTATTACCTATAATGCGACGATAATGTCGCGAGGCTATATAAGTAAACGGAAAGAAAATATCGGCTGTGACCAAGTCCCTACAGCAGTGATGGCCAAACTTTTTTACCGCGGCCCTTTTTTTTTTACTTAAATCAAAAATTTTTTTTCCTACGTAAATATAAATATTATAGTTCTTTTGCGGGCCAGATATTAAATGATGGCGGGCCGTAGTTTGGTCATCACCGACCAAGAGTTTGAACTGTGATTATCCCATTGAAAACTGTGTTAATTCCTTTAGGTCGTAGTATAAGATAATATAATCCATCAGAAATATTGTACAGTTTGGAACAGAGTAAGTCGCAAGCAGATTGGCCTAGTGGCTTAAAAGTTATGTAAAAAATTGTTTTTATGTCCTATTTAAAGAATTCACGCAATACGAAAATAATATATCGTAAAGCATTATTAATTATTATCTTCTCCCTCCTCAATCCAGAAGTTGACTATCCCACTGTTCACGTTGTTGGTGGCAGCGACAACCTATACGGTTAGTGACGACGTGTTAAATGCGATGATTGGCCGCCGGTCATTTTGTTAGTTGCTGGCTGCTGTTGTAAATGTCGTCAAACCTGTTACTCGTGAACAATTGTGCAGGCATTCTTCCCGTCATTTTATTTTCAATGTTTTTATGTACTAAAACGTATGTGAAAGCACATTGAACATCCTATATTTATGATTTTATGAACCAATAACAAGAAGACGCTACTGAGTTTATGGTGGATTATTAATTTTTAATCATTTTATTTGCTATTTTTCTTTATTTTATAGAATGGCGAATTTAGAGATTTTTCGTGTAGAATTGCATAATTGATGATTTTATTACGTGAACTCATAACACGCTTGCTGTGCTTATATGTATACGGAAAGTGTTATAAATAACATAAAAAGGAACTACTACATCATTCTGCAGGAAAGCTGTCCAAAAATTTAAATAATTTAAAGGACCATCGAAATTACATTTTTAGAAAAATCAACAAAGCTATTAACTTTAACTCATAATATATTATAGTATTTTTCTATCCAAATGCCGACACTGATTTTACTTCACGTGTTTTGTTGATTTTAGCTAGGTCATCAAAAATGAAATACTTCATTATAACCTCTCTTAAAACCGCGGTTGCACGTTCTTATAATATTCATTGCAAATTATATTGAGCATTTCAAATAATTAACATGATATTTGTCGGACGTATCTATAAAATTTAGTGAGTCATTTGTATATACACCAGTCATTTTCTTTAAACACGCTATATATTGATAAATGGAAAATATGCATCTTCTTAGACCATTTTTTCCCAGTTTATTTTTAATTTTATAATACAATTATTGTATGCAATTTTTTTAATAATACATTTTTTATAAAAATTATATTCATTATAAGGTCGTCATATCTGCATGGGTTGTCTCCGTCTTACCAACGGACATCATATAGCAATTTTTCGTTAAGCAGAACCCATCATGTTATGTTAGCTTTGATATTGAATTGAAGCAGAGACGTATTCAGAAATTTGGCGCCATGAATAATGTTTTTCCGCCCCTCCCAAAAAAATGTTATTTGACTTTTTTCACTCACTTAGCGCGTCGAAGATTGCTTTCCGGTGGTCATCGTTATTCTTTTTAGCGTTTTCTAATATATTTATTTTTAATATATTCACTTTCTGTAATCCCTGGTGGAAAATTGACTATTTAATCAACAATTTCCATTAAACAATGTTTAGTCGTTAGATAAAATTACTCTTCTATATTGGAATCTATAATATACGAGTGACTAAAGAATTAAATAGTTTATTTATGGTTATACCTATATCAACGAAAATAATAAATATCTCTGTTATTGTCTACATTCTGCACTGATTTCATATTCAACATAGGTACTGCAATACATTTAAATTACAATTACACAGAGCTTTACACATAAAAATTAAAAGGACTTGCTTCCATGAGGATTTGAACAAAAATTAGTAAAAAAAAATAAAACAGATTTTAAACTAAACATTATGCCATCTTCATAAATTAGCCTCATTTAATATAAAATAGGTTTAGTTGCTATCTAATTACTAAACATTAAATATTTACAATTTACATATTTTTTGCGAGCTTTAGAGACACTAATATATACTCATTGATTAGGTCATCATACGCTATAAACTTTTTGTAATTTCTTCAATATTTAATATATAGCGATACTGTTTAGTCGTTCATCGGTCATCATCGACTGAAAATTAAATAACTTTTAATTAATTTTAGTTCACTAAATGATCGCTTTTAAGAGCAGTAGTTTAATACGGGACAGACAACATGGATGCATTCTACGAGTATTCGAGCAATATTTACATATAAGGGTAAATGTCTTCAGTTCTTCATTTTTAAGTGTTAGATACACGTCAATATTTGATTATTACAACTATGAAAATATGTATATATAGGTACATTCGTTTAGAAACGATGAATCCAGATCCGTTGAATAGTAATAGTATTTTCAAGAGGACGTTATATATTACCCGCATGTGTTGTCTTTGTCTTACTAACGTACATCATAGTAAATTTTATGCTCTCAAGTTAATATTGGAGTCAATTTACCTATTATTAAACTTAAAGGTAACAATATTATTCAGGATATGCCATTGCAATATATGCTATTAATATTTATCATTTTAATAGTTTTCCAGAAAACAAATTTCCTAATACCTATAACCATAAATTAATAAAACGTAGACAGCAACACATGCGGGTATGACGTCCTTTTAACGTTACAGTGTGGTGTTATGAATATTGAAATATACGGGACACGGGATATCGCGGGATTGCGCACGTACACATAAAGGTTGAATTCCTTATATGTACGTGACACGTATTGTTTGTACCTATATATTTGGGTCGTACGGTCGATTTGCAGATTCCTAGCCGACAAGCGTATGTAGAGGATATAATAAAACAAGAATCCGTAGTTGTGATGGTTATAAGAACCTGTTACATTTTCCATGTATAGCTGAATTTGAGTGGTACCTACTAAACTGCAATACGTCTACGCTAAACGACAAAATTGATAAAAGTTTAAGCTAACGCGTATAACAGTAAGAAATCTCTCTGAATATTCAAATGATTGTTTTTAAATTAATCAAAAGCATATATTATAATGTATAATATAATATTACGATTTTTATTGTATCAATACTTCGCCGTAAAAATAAAAATTATTATTACGAAAAAAAGATATATTTCGTAATATTATTTTGTATATTTAATATTTATAAAAGAAAAACATATCTGAGTTTAAGTACGGAAATATAATAATTTTATATGTAGAATCAAAATTGTATAATTAATATTTACCTATACACCTTCTATCCATAAAGTTGACAGCTGCATGTGTTTTTGGTCAGTATTTGGAATAAAAGTAACAATATTATTATTATTTGTAATTTAATTAAATATTTGTTTGGAAAAAATAATAAACAAAATTTAAATAACAGTATATACCTAGATAAGTTTCAACGATTTATGCGGGTACCTGTATACAATAGACGTGTAATTAACAATAATATAATTGGCATCCCGCATCAAAAGAGGTTTATATTATGTTATTATTATAATTTTGTAAATTGTACAAGTATTTAATAAATAAATTACCTATACGTTGGGTAACAAATAGTTCTGTGATTTAAGAATTATTTTGAATATTTTTCAATTTATTTGAATATTATTCTTTACTAATCATCAAATTGTATTATAAAAACTCGATTAGCTAGGTTTTAGTGCTATATGTTGTTACATTTTTATACGGAGATCAGGTGGTAATTGGCATTGCTCAATTGCCCCACGTTTGATTTTTCAATGTACATAACTATTTCAAGCTTAGTTTTTCGGGAGTTATTATAAACATTTTTTGGTAGGATATATATTTAGTGTACAAGCACGCTTGCAAGTGTATGATAATACGAGGGTTTTTTTTTGTTCATCAGCAAACGAGAAAAAATAATTATAAAATTATAAGTTATCGATGCAGTCTTGAAGTTACGCGATTCCGTAAACTTTTAAATATGAAAATAATTTTAGTAGACTGTGTAGAATAAAATCTAAAACAAAAAATCGCCCGAAACCGGAAGATAAACTATTATAAATTGTAGCGTGGGGAGTACACCGATTAACGAACAAGTGCTATATCGCCAATAGTATAGTATTATTATTCATATTTTACAACTAACGTAACTAACAGCGCATTTAAAATGTAAATAAAACAACATATAATAATTATTAATTAGCATTACTATACTTACCTGCAGTATCTGGCCATCACTCTCGGAACAATCTTTATAGTCACTATAGATTCTAGTTTAATATTATATTAGTCGCAATCACGAACGAAAATTAAACAGTTTAATTCAACATATTTTAAAAGTTCGAACACCAAACGAGACGTCGTGGCACGTAGCGTAACAACGCTGGGACTCGACTATAGTGAGTAGAGATGAATACTACTATGTAAACAACCGGCAAACCAGTCGCGTCGCCGCGATATCATAATAATAACGATTTGGAACATCCCACTACAAAATTTAGAGGCGTGTTACCCAAAACGCAAACAACGGTCGAAAGAATGCGCTGTGTGTTTACGATCCGTAAGCGTGCGGCGTTTAAGCCATTATTTTTGTGACACGGTTAATATGTACCTAATATATTCCTTAAAATTACTTTACAATTAGGTTCGTTAATAAATTCTTCGTCTTTGACGAATTTAACAATTGCAATAGCATCATCTGCATAATCCACAACAGTCCCCTTGACGCGGTACCTGTTTGCTGTCACGATGTGGTGGTTGAGGTAGCGGCGTTGTTGGTGAACGGTGAATGAGCACAGGGGAAAGGAGATGGAGGAATAAAAAAACAAGTGGGTTAAGATAGTAAGACGAAATGGTGTTTTATTGCTCTTGGTTGAAAAAAAATGACACTTCAAAAAAAACAACAAATACACTATTGGTTTTCGAAAAACTATCTATGTTGAAGGGAGGGCACGGTACGGCGGTGCGTAAAGCGTACGGTCCGCGTACCGTGCGGTGGGTCAGACACGTCTCTCGTCGGACCGGTTCACGGTCTCCCCGGGTCCGACGTTCCGGACGCGGTTCGTCGCGCGTCGGTGTCGTCCGCCGTCGACTGGTGGTTGAAAAGAGAAGTCATTGCGCGGCTTTCCGTGCAAATGCCGTTTGAATTCAAACGGCCATTGCGCGGGACCGTGTCACCCTATAATGTTGCAGCATTAGAGTCAGTGTTTGATTTGGAAAAAAACTAGAAAGGGAATTCAGTGGATGTTGGATGAACAAGCGTTCCACACAAAATTCAATATCACATTACTGTATACGAAGCAAAGCTCCCACATCACCTTCAGCCACTCACATTCCCCAAAAATCATTAAATTTATTTTATAAAAATATTTCAAAATAAAATATAAACACTTATTTATTTATTACACATTTACACACCATCCAATGATATTATAATTTAAATTACGACAAAAAACGTATCATGTGTTATTACATATATACACTAATACACCCATGTACATAAATACAGTATTTTGCGACAACCCATGATTGAAGATATAAGTATGACGTAAAAGTTTAGCTACCGAGAACAACAAAAATAATATGAATACATAATGCAATTTATTGAATAAAAAAGTGAGCAAGTGGGTTATAATATAATGGATAATGGATAATATAATGTAATATAATGGATGTGTTAAATTTGAATGCAATGACAGGTATCATTGTATATACGAAAAACGATGCTGAACGGAGATCATTTGTCAGTCAATGATAATTAGTTGGATATATTATATAATTACCTATATTCAAATTGTAATATATCGTTATTTTACGCGATTTCGTAAAAAATTAAATTTCATACGCTTATAAAATGTTTTTAATATTGATGCTGAATTTTAGATTCTGAACGGAGTGATGAATCTATTGATTTTACAATGATGTGTATTTTTTTTTAATTTTTTTTTATTTTTAATTTTTTTTTTGTTACTGACGACAACATTTGGAGCAGTAAAAATGTTTCGATTTTTTACTTCAGCCCCTCTTTGAAAAGGAAATTGAATCTAGTTGGTACTTTGGGAGGTCAAAAGTTAAAAATTTTCAATATTTTTTAAATGAGTCGAGAAAAACCCTAAAAAAATGAGGGAAAAACGGGATTTTTTACGCAAAACTAGTTTTCGACAAAATCGAATTTTTTATTTTGCTATAACTCAAAAACTAATCGATATAAATACTTGAAATTTTCACAAAATGTTTATATTAGCGTTCTCCATACACAATTAAATTTTTAAAGAATTTTGACCTTTTTGAGCTATTTATAGACAATTGAAATTTTCAATTTTTTTTTTATTTTTTTTTTTTATAAATGTTGATAATTGAAGGGTCCACATAACTTGTTCTAACTCTCATTCAAAAATTATAAAAATACATAGACACAATTTTTTTTTATTGGCATTTAAAGTTTAAATATTGACAAAAATTCGTAAAAATCATGAATATTTTTAACTATTTGGTAGTTAAAAATTTATAAACATTTTACTATCGGCAAAATCTAAGAATTGAAAATTTAATACTATGCTGTCCATTTAAGCTTAGTTAAGCTTAGAATAATTATAAAAAAATTTGAGGAATATTCAATTTAAAAAATTTTACGAATGTTTAAAGTTTTAATTTTAATTTGAAATCAAAAATACACGTGTAAAATAACGTTTTACTTTTAATAATTTTCGATTTTTTGTTATTTTTAAAAAATTACTAAACGTATGATCTTGAAACTTTTACTTAAATGTTTGAATTAGTTTCAAAATAGAATATATGACAATATTTAAGTATAATATATCCTAGACTGACAAATCATCTCCGTTCAGAATCGTTTTTCGTATACAATGATACCTATCATTGCATTCAAATTTAACCTACCCTAGTCCGAAGTCCACCCCACCCCCTAATATACAGCAGAGCGATACTAACTTACCCCCTTATTTTTTTTTTACAGTTACTTGAAGGAAAACCTATGGATAAGCTTGTATTGGATTTTTAAACCTTATAAGTTATAAGTATAAATCACAAAAATTTTATGAATTTTCAACTTCAAAATTATTTGCAAATTTACGCTATTTTGATATATTTCGTAAACATTTGAACTATTTAAATGCTTATAAACAAAAATTGTGACTAACGATTTTTGATTTTTTTTTACTATGATAAGTACAACTTATTATAAACAAACCTTGTATTAAATTTTAAAGACTTTTTGGACAGCCAAATTTTTTTTATCGGCATTTTAAGAAAATAAACTTAGAAAAGTCGAAAATTTCAATTGTCTATAAGTAGCTTAAAAAACTACTCCAAAACGTGATGACAGACACAAAAAAAAAATAAAAAAAAACATACATCATTGTAAAATCAATACATTTATCACTTCGTTCAGAATCTAAAAAAAAAAATAGTATTGTACATCGACAAACGATGAGCTTCGAATCAAACGTATATTATATACGTGTACATTTAAGCAATAACAATAGAATAAATATCATGTACATTGATTGGCGTGCGTCCGCGATCCTATGTGCAAAAATAAAAATAACGAAGAAAAACGTCCGGGGGACTGTCGTCGGCGGTCGTACTCGTTACCGCGATCGCAACCGCTATACGAACGCAAACGGTGAAAAAATCGTATACACGCACGGCTTTCAAAAGACGCAAACTTTGCGAACACGAAAAGAACGGGTAGGAAAATACTCTGGAAAAGTCTTAAGATCCCGTGAAAAGTTTGTACTTAATAAATAATTGTTTAATATTTTAACTTTTAATTTTTTGTCCGACATGGGGGATTTTTCCGTTTGGTGTGGGGGGTGGTGGTACGGATAAGGTTCTAGATTCTCCTTTTCCTTTTTATTATTCTTATTCCTCATCTTATTATTATTATTATTATTATTTTATTCTTTTATAATAACTTTTATTTTAATTGTGCGTTTATCGGCGATTGTGCACTATTGAGGTTTCTACGGTTTCTTGTTATCTGTCATAGAACACCGGGTGTAAAAGGCCGGGCGGCGGGCGAAACGATCAGCATTCACATTCACTGTCTGTCCTCCGTCGTAGCAAGACCCACCCCGGGCAGACTTGCGCGATTAGGGAAGGCATCTGGTATAGGAGTGTCTATATTTTTTGTCGAAGATTTTTTTGATTTTTAACATATTATTATGTTGCCTGCATATTGCTTGTACAGTTGTACCTCATATTATTAAATAGTGATTTTATTCATATCTATACATATATTCATACCTATTCGCAGCTCTAATATTTCCCTAGTTCAAGCTCTGGCCAGGTATGCATTGATAGTCACATCTGTATTAAATATTGGCGTTTATGCATATTTTTTTTTTCTGTTTACGTGTTTTGCGAAATCATGTCATTCGTGGAAATACGTTATTCGTAAGTGTTCAAGTATGTTTCGCAAACAGAACGTATATTCGTAAAACCCCGTTTCCCTGCGCGTTATCGTCGTTGTCGACATATGCGCAGAGCTACGGCGGGGTACGTTCTGCAGAAATGACAAGTCGTGCCTACGTCGGATCTAGCGAGCAAATAGCACAGTTCCTGTGACTCGTTTGAGTTCCGCGTTACGGTGTATCGCTCTAATTTGAGCTGCCCGTCTCGTGTGCCGTTGTAATGATCTGACAACGCGTGCGATTCGATTCAGATCCGATTATTCGGTGGCTGCGACGCCGTTGAATGACATACGAATCTGTTCGAAATATTGTACACATTACGAAAACGTTAATTTTTTTTTTTTTTTTTTTGTAGTGTTTGTAAAATTACAACGTATAATAATTATCTTGTATAATATATTTATTAGTAACAGATATATCAATGTTCATTTAGTTAGGGTAGGTTTAAGTTTATTATTTATAAACACCTAGTTATGATTGTTATGAATATTTTTTTTTTATAGATTTTCTTTAAATATGAGCAATTAACTCAACTGTGGCCAATTGAAAATAGTCACATTCACAATATCTAGGATCGCAACGGTCGCATAAGAAAAAGGTGTAGGTGTGGTCGCTATACAGCTTAACGATATTAATTCTATATATTAATTACCCATTATTATTATTCAATTTTTTTTTCATAGTCGATACAAATATACAAATATTATGGCCATATAGGTTATAGGTATATTTTGCATCAGAAAAAACTGATGATTTACAAATTCACTACTTCAAATGTTGCGTTTCCAGCATTCCGTTTCAAATAAATAGAAGAGGCATGCTAAAATAAAAATAAAAAAGAAGGCGGACTCCTCCCCACTTCCACCCACAATTCAGGCACTGGTATTAGTATGGCTTTCAGCTACTCTTTTGACTGAATAGTTTAGTTTTTTATTTTCAAAAATCATTAACCAATCTCTCCTGATATTGTTCTGATGATTGTTTATCCATAATAAATAATATTTGTCAGTGCCGGATTGGAACCCAGAAACTTACCGAGCACAATAATTTTACTGGCCCAGTTAATTTAGCTGAATATTTTAGCAAGCGGCCCATGTATCATAATAATCTTGCGGCCCACCGCGCTCAGCGCGGTAGCTCGCCGGTCCAATCCGGGCCTGATATTTGTTTAAAAATTACAATGGAAATAATATTTAGAATTACTATGCGCATATGCAGTCTATATTACTGCAGTGTTTGGAAAGAACGTCGTTCGTTATTTTCAAATAGCTAGAACGCGAACGTGAACGACATTTATATTTTTAATGAATTAGATCGATTTTTTACACGTTTAATTTATTAATCATTTAATAAATATAAATGAATAAAATATACGTTTTCCCATTATAATTTCTATGGTATTTATTTGATTGCAACTCAAATAACATGTCAGATATATTAAAAATATAATTCAGATACTTTATAAATTGTATAATAATGTAGATCGTTTATGCTTTAGTCTAAAATTGTATTTTTATTTTTGAGTTGAGTCTTATATGTTTATGGGTTTTTATATTTACTGCAGGTTAACAATTCATAAAAAAAAATTTAAAAATTAAATGAACGACTCATCATGAACGTGTTAAAAATCCGATGGTTTAGTATACATTGTTATAAATGACATAAAATCTAAGACGCAAAATAAAATAAAAACTATATATTATTATTCATTCCTAAACATTTTTGTATACATAAAAAAAATAAACTTGAATATCCATATTTTCACCAACCTAACTTAACCTAATAACCTTGTATCTATTGGTTTTATTCTTTAATTTTTATATAAGTGTATGGCATATATTAATATCTATTCAGCTATTTTCATCTTTGGAACAAGTCTAGTTTACCGGGCACCTTTTTTTTTTGAAATTTTTTTTTTGAAAAGGGTTGTTTTGACGAGTTAAGAACGATGGTGCAAAAAAAAATTTGCGGAAATGATTATTTTGGAAGTTATAGCCTCCCAAAGTTAACGATTTTACGTTTATACGCATGCGCGCAACACTACTATATTACCCCACGGAGGACCGAGATTTTTATTTTAAAAGTTACAAGTCAGTAGTCAGTAGTCACATTTTGTTTTATTATGTTTAATTTTTATTAACTATTCAAAGCATTCATTTTCATCAGTTTCACATTCATTTTCATCAGTTTCACAGTCATTTTCATCTTCATCTAATTATAAAATAAGATATCCTTGTATGGTTTTCAATGTAAAAAAAAAAACGAAAAAATATCCCTTGACTTGCTATGCAACACAACCTCAAGTAGGCCACAGGGTAAGTTATGTTGTATAGTATGGGCAGTGATGCCTTGTTAGCGGCACTTGTCGCTGCGCTCCTCGGCGCCGTCGCTCCGCTCCGCAAATCGAAAATATCCCCCGACTTGCTATGCAACACCACCTTATTAAGTAGGTTACAGGGTAAGTTATGTCGTAGTATATGGGCAGTGTGTTACACAGTTAAAGTATAAAAACAATTAAAAAAGTCCTCCGGCCGCCAAACTCGAGGTCCTCGCGCGGCATTAGTAATGTTGCGCGCATGCGTATAAACGTAAAATCGTTAACTTTGGGAGGCTATAACTTCCAAAATAATCATTTCCGCAAATTTTTTTTTGCACCATCGTTCTTAACTCGTCAAAACAACCCTTTCCAACAAAAAAAATTTAAAAAAAAAAGGTGCCCGGTAAACTAGACTTATACCGTTTTTTACTTTTAAGTATATAGTAATTATTAATTACGAAATGAATGATTTCAGCATTTAACTAATTTCTGCAATCTACACTCATGGGCGTAACTAGAATTTAATGGTTACAGAGACTAGAGTCCTTGAAAACCAAAATTAAAAATAACTTGAAGGCTAATTATTAAGGCTAAAAAGTAAAACCTTATAGGAGGGCTAAATAATACTAATACAGGGGGACTGAGCCCCCCTAAACCCCCCAAGTTACGTCGATGTCTACACTATGGCTTATAGATAGAATATTGTACAATATCGTTTAGTATAATACACAACTGTCCCGACCCACGATCCTATTTATATTAAATCATCTCACCATCACCAATAAGTGTTATTATGTGTGCAATATCTGATTAGGTACTGTCTGCTAATAACCATATCTTATCGATTCATTGGAATTTTTTAAGCCCCTCCGTGATTCTATATTAACTTTAATTAAATACAAAAATTACCAATAGGTAATTACTAATTATATATATTATAATATTGAATACTGTTATGCAATTTTAATAATTTTGATCAAGTACCTACCTACTGTTTTGTAATGTTAACAAGAGAATTATTGATTGATCAATATTAGTACTCAGGAATATTTTCACTGAATATATAATTTTTTATTAAATTTCGTCAAAATAAATACGTCATAAAAAATAATTTTAAACAATTTTTTAGGCAAATAACATTATTAAAGAATCGATCAGCTTCAAAATCAAAACTCAAATTAAAGCAACTTTTTTTTTATTAATTTAATAAATTATTATGCATTTAATATACTATAATATCAATATTATATATATAAAAATTAAATTAAAAACCATTTTATAAGTTTATTTTATACTATAATTGTTGGTATTTTAAATGTATTTTTGCATTTTAAGTGCATCATATATCGTATTACATTTTTTTAATAAAAAAAATAAACTAATATTTAGTGAGATGGATGAACTTGTTTATATGTTACATAATATGATCAAATCTTGGTTCTAATTTAGAAATATTTATTCTTATTATTTCAACATTCACTTTTGACCGATATTTTTCTTATTCATTTTCGTTTCCAGTCCTATCATCTTCAAATCTTGTGACGCTCCTATGAGTCGCAACACATAGTTTAAACACCTTTGATTTATAGCACTCATAATACATAATTTCTATGACACGCTGTATGTGTACAATATAAATAGTATAATTGTTATTGGACAGTCAATTATCATTGCTTATACATAATGTTTTATTTATAGTATTTCTCCTACTTTCATACGGAGTAACGTTGTACCAATTGCACCGCTGTGTGTCATGTGACACAAAGACAAATCACTATTGGAGGTTGAATAATCCCAGTTGGTCAGTTTGTGTAGATAACGGAACCTTCAGCGTACTATTATAGTAATAATTATAAAAATGGAGCGGCGTGAATACAGTACTCTCTACCTCGCGGACCGCAAACCCGTTCGATATACAAACCGGAATTAAGTTCATTTGTGTGCCGATAGGAGCAGCACCTACTGATTCAAGTACCTACCTATATTCAAATTGTAGAAAAAGTAATCATTCACTCGACTGTTATTATAACTCCTTCAATAATAATTCATAAAAAAAATTATCTTTATTTAATTTGAAAAAAGGTAGATTAAACTATGCCTACTCGAAAATATTTTTCAATGTAATATTTTCATGTTTTCTCTCCGTATATATAAAAAAAAATCAAAATAATTTAAAAAAAATTTTTTCCGAAGAATCGCAATAAAAGTCAAGATCTTTAAATTGGTAAAATTATTGCACCGACGAGTAATGAAGAACCGGACTATACTGTAATGATGGCCACTCTTTGTAGTCAATAATGGCTAAAAAGACTGTCATCGTCAGAATCTATTAGTACATACATGTTATTGTATACATATTCACACAAATGCCTATACCTATTATAATATGGTCATCTGTGACTATAATAGTATTACCTATGTCCTTAATATAAATACAAACTGCAGTGATGCTATCCACTCGCGGGCTCTGGCTATATATCCATCGGATCTCAACACTCTCTCGGCGTATGCATCCGCGAAGAGGGTCTGTGTAACGAGTAGTTTAATAATATACAAGTTCATAGTAATATTTTACTCCGGTTAGATTAGCGTAAGTAAATTTTTCATACAGCTTAATGTCGAAAAATAAAATTATGTGTGCTTCTAAAAATATCAATATGAAAATATACATTATTAAATATACCTACTTAAACAGTAAACATACATTTTTCCTGACGGGGGTCCAGATATTAATAGTAGCTATATTAATAATTTAAATTTTTGCATAACTATTTATTTTAGTATCACGAGAAAAAAATTTGGGTTAAATTAGGTGACTGAATGATAAAAATATTATATTATAATACACTCCATGTGCCACTTTATGCTGGATGAGATTCTTGACACATATTTATAATGTTGTACTTCGGTGCCAATGGATGTGGGTAAATGTAGTTGTTAATTAAACACAATTTGTATGTCGTAAGTGTTAAGTAATATGTAGTACCTATCATAAAATATAAAAATTTTAAATATAATTTGAGATTTATTATACAACTATAACTTTAGCTATAACTAAAGCTGTACTGCAATTATTCGTATATACAATCCTGTTAACTAAATTCAAATACTCATATTATAAATTTGAAAAATAAAAATTTGGTTTCAACATCTTGTTTAGGTAAAATAATATCCATAACCTATAATATTTTATTCGAGTTATATAGGTCAGTTTACGCGCCGTTTGTTTAACCGTCACTTTCGTGGTCACGTACTGAAGCCAATAAGATACAAAATGTAAAATGTATACGGGTGGTCTAACGCATTTAACATTTTAATACACATCTTTACAGCCGATGCCGTGAAGAGGACACCCGCATGGGCGCGCATGTGTCGTGCTCGTCTTACAACCTATGTAACATTGCAAATTTGCGCTCAGGTCCGTCAGTTCAAAAATTAGAATTAAATAACGGTTAATTACCGCTCCCCTTATGGAAAAAGTTGTAAAATAAGAGACATTTTTGTTAAATTTTCAGATAGTATATGTATACTCGTATATTAATGGCACCTTATCATATTTTTGCATAGTTCGATATTTTTATATTTTTTTTATTAATCTTCCATATATTTCGTCACTTTTAACATGCAACTATTAAGTACAAAATATGTCGAAATGTATAGTCTACTTAAGTAATTATACCTATGTGATACACTTAACATATTTATGTTATGTATATAAGGTAAAACTATTTTTTCCTGAAAGTATTGTTATTTTAATAAATATATATTTTTTTATTACATGTTTCTTCCGATGTATGACGTACCTATTATCAACTTATCATATTATTCGAGTTACAAAAATTACTCAATATAATATTATTATTTAATGAAATATGATAAATACAAAATTATTATCACACTAGTTTTTTTAAACGGGTTATAACATTTTAGTTAATGAACTCTTATACACATAATATTTTTAACGTTATATGGGTTCTTATGATCTTGTTTTTTGGCATAAAATATATTTTAAAATGTGTGTAAAAACAAATAATTAAATTTATTATATTTTCGATTTTTATAAACTCACGACTGCTTTCCTCATAATATTATCTGAATGCCATATAATCATGCCACATGTACCTATTAACTATTTTATATAACTCAGAATTTCTTCAAAATTGCGCATTGTTGCTTAACTTCTCAATATTTTATTATTCATTTATTTATTCTTTATTTTCTAAAAGATTTAACAAGAAGATAATATAAAGAATAGTATAATTTATGGAGAAAAATTGTTATACAGCTGAATAAAATAATATTATAACTTAGAAATTATAGTTAAAGCTATTATAAGTTGTTTTAATATTATGTAATATACCTACTATAATAATATAATAGTATAATACCAAATTACTACATACATACATACATACTCCATACATTATTTTTTGTATAAAACGATTGAAATGCGCAAAAAGGGCCTCGAAATATAAAAATAATGCACTATATACAAAAGATTACCAGCTATAGGTCATAGGTGCAAAAATTGAAGTAGAAATAATATCTTATATGTAACAACTGGATTATATTATGGTATAAATAATATGCTGGTAAACTGTATGGGCGTAGCATGGGAGGGGCTTCTTTATGAACTACATTTGCAGTAGTCCCCTCTACTTTTATATTTTTATTAAGATTTAACTTATTTAATTTGTTTAAATTTTATTTATACTGAAGAGATAAATTATGAACCATATGTTACTGACCTTTGCAATTAATTATTGTGTTATTGTCTAGAAGTAGAATGGAGAATGTGTATTGTGAGAAGTAGAGAATATTAAATTATGAACCTGTAGGTTATATGTTAAGTTATTATAATATTATAATTGTTTTTGTTTGAGGATGCAGAGGATGTGTTATCCGAGCATAATTAATATTATGAGTACCTAATAATTTACATAATAAAAAAGGTACCATAGTATAATTTAATTTTTTTATCTTGTAATAGGTAATTTATTTATTTTGTATAATTTTAAATAGTAACAGCATTTAAAATATCTAAGTAACATCTATTCCCTTTCTATTGATATAATTTATGGATTGTGTGCCAATAGTTCAAAAACTATTAAAATAATCTCAATATATAATATGGTTGTTGATTATAAAAGGTATACTATATTATAATAATATGTTTAAATTGTTTAATGTTTACCCAAATCTTAATAGATTAAAAGTGGAAATAAATATAGTCACGTGTGCAGACAGTTGTTTTTCTTGAAAGAGGTGTACTTTTATGCAATTAACTGAAAACAAGTGTGCTGTACAAGAACATAGGAAATGTCGTTTTTTTAATATTGAAAGACATGTTGTCAATTTATTAAATAATAACCATATATTTAATATATATTAACGATATTTAAAAAAAATGTCTTCATTAATTTAGATATATATTATAGGTTATACATTTATAAATATTAATACCTATTAATATCAAAATATATTTATTGCCAGTTATATATATAAATATAGGTATAATATTATATTATTATTACATGTTATGTATATTAAGCTTAGGTATTTATATCAGTATAGCCAATATAATTCACAACATTATTAGTATAATGTACACAATATAACATGCACATACATCAGTTAAAATATATAATTAAAATTATTTAGTTCTATTTAAAGACGTGATCTATTTCTATTATATCTGCAACTGACATAATTATTGTTACCAAATTTTTGAACAATTTATTAGGTTTATTATAGGGCTGTGTATGATATTTTCATTATTTCATATAATAACATAGTACTAAGTTGTTAATTTTGAAATAATTAATTTATATATTTAATAATACAAAAAAATACAATTTTTTGCGTGAACAATTTTTATTTTAATAAATTCAAAACAAAATATATACAAAAATAGAAAATACAAAATATCAACGTTTTAAAAAAAAAATAATAAATACAAAATGCGCCCCAAAGGCTTAGACAGCATATTCAATTTTGTAATATATTGAAATAATTGAATAAAGTATTATGTAATTTTGAGTCTGTCTAATAAATCATAATCTTCGAAACATTGTAAAACAAAACGTATTTTAACGTAACAAATATTAGTTGAAAAAAAACAAATACAAAATGTGGCCTTATAGGGCTCAGACAGCATAATATTACATTTTGGAATATTGAAATAGGTATAATTGAAAAAAGTATATAATTTTTAGTTTGTCTAAATGTGTAAAAAAATGTAAACAATATAATTAAACAAAACGTGTTGACACGAACAAAAATGATTATAGTCTTTTAAAAAAGGAAACACATAAACGAAACAAGGTAAAAGAAAAAAGGGGGGAGGGGAACGTCGGAGGGAAGACACAATGAACAAGGAGGGGAGATACTGGATGGCGAAATGGGTGCATAAAAAGCGCGCAAGATAAAAGCTATACTGGTCACCGGTGCAGCGTTCTCGCGATCGGTCTCGCGGGCGAACGAGTGTCGCTGGAGCGTTTGCAGCCCGGGAACGCGATTCGACGACCATCGTGACGGCGAGCGAGTCCCGACGACTTCAGCTTCGGGAACGACAGTCATAACGGCGAGCGACTAGTGCGTCGTCGACGGTGCAGATATGATATAGCGACTCTGGCGACGGACAGCGGAGACCGAAACGCACGGGGTAACGGCAATGAATTGCGGATGCTGCGGAATCGCCGGAATCCTAGCAAACGGTCATCGCACTCGCCCCCCGTGTGCAGCAAAGTCTCCGCCGCCGTCGTAACGAGTCGCCATCACCCGCCACGTCGATGATGGTACAGCGGTCGAGGCGAAATCGTATTGCCTTCGCGCCGCCGGTACAGGCTGACCGCCACCGCCGCCGCCGTCGTCGTGTCGTCCGCTCCGCCAAAACTGCCGGGAACCCGCCGTGCCGCCTGCAGAGGGTCGATCGAATCGGCCACCGAACGCATTCGTGTCTCCGGCGAACCCGTAGTCGCACACCGCGAGTGGTCGGAGAACGCGCGCGCAGGTGAATATTTACCAGCTTACACACACCGCGGTCCGAGTGATGCTCTTTCCAGTATCTCATATTATATCCCCGATCCCGTGCGCGTCGCCGTCTCCCTGCAATCCGACGTCTTCGGCCGCGGGGAGGGATAGTTACAGAGTTCGACCGACCCGGGTGCAGCGACACACGCGTCGCAAAACTCGCCGGACTCGTTTCCACGTCGTGGGGAATCTACCCCGACGGCGCGGAGCGAGTTGCGGCACGGTTTCGCCGGGTTGGAGCCAACCGATTAACTCTCCAAACGCATTCCGTACTTCTTCTCCTCTGCATACCGGTAACGTGCGGTCCATTTCATCCTTTACTACTTGTGCGTCGACGTCCGCCGGCTCGACATCCGAAATGGCGGCGGTCGTTCCTCGATCGTCCTTTAACTCGACCGACTGCACTTCCATTTCCGACGACGACGCGTCTTCGCCCGACAACAGATGCTCTGCATCATACACTATTTGTATTAAAACTTCCATCGTTTGCCGTTTTTGCATAACCGATATCTTTTGCAGTATTCGCACAATGTCGTCGATCGGTGAGTTTAGTTTATCATCAATGATGAACTCCTTCAAATCGATTTGTGTATCCATTATATATATATTGTTGTTATAGGTATACTATAGCTGTGATGTTATTGAAAGTGTGGTATAGTGTAGCGATAGTTTGGACTCGGGATTGTAAATGCGAACTATTATAATATTGTCCGACAACGAAAAAATTGAAAATCTCCCAGACGACGGATACAGTATTATTGTTTATTACTAGCCAGCTACGAGGCCCGTAGTATGTCCGTTATTTTTCCAAGGCCATTGTATAATAATACTGTGCAATTTTACATTCCATTGATGTTCCTATATACCTATGGCATTTCATTTGTGTTGCATTGGCGTTATGGCAACATCGCTGTGCTTGCTAATGACCGTAATAATTTAACACTCAAAAAACGTTATCTGTATGTTTCCTTGTATCGTCCCATGTACGTTTCATCGAAATATTACTTATACATTACCGTTAAACATCGCGTGTATGTTTCTATTAAACATTGTATATGTATATGTGTTTATTAAACGTTGTATATATATTATGTTTCAATTAAACGTTATATATAGGTATGTTTCTGTTGATCATCGCATATCTGTTTTATTAGTTTTATTTAAACCACTGCAGTTGCATTTCAAAATAATATCTACCCATACGATTACGATATGAGTTAAATTAGGGTAGTGGGTAGGTACATCTACCAAGTCCCAACACCAGAAACGGCAGTGAGGTAGAAAAAGAAAAATGTGCGGTTTACGAGTGTACTCACTGCAGTATATTCCAATAGGTAACATTCTGTTTTATCAATGCTAGTTTTTTTTAATTTGCATTCTTATTTTTACAGTAGGACCTACCTAATTAAGTTATGCACCTCGTAGTATATATTTGCCAAATTACACTTATTTCATGGTATAGCAATAGTCCCCCACAAGGCTAATAACTGTTATAAATATTGAAATAACTTCACAATACATGGATGGAAATAATTCAATATTACCTACAATGTCTAATTAATAAGTCTATAGATCTCAGATTTTGATTTCCTTATTTTGTTATAATTAAAAAACGAATAACAGCAAAAATCTGAAATGTTCACCTGCAAGGGTTTATATTATCATTTTTTCTATGTATTGTACAAAATATTTTTATTTGATTTTTGCTGTTAATGGACAATTGCAATTTTCGATTTTGTTTTTAATTTTTTATTTTATGAATGAGTAAAAATGATTAAAAATGTATTCCAAAGTTCCTAATAAGTGGTTCATTTCTCAATTAAAAAATGTTAAAAGTTTATTGTCACAGAATTAATTTATATATGTATTTCAATTTAAAATGTTGACAAATTTTTAAAAACTACAAATTATTTTATACTTAAAAATGTATAAACAGATTTCTGTTTATATCAAACCTTTGAAAATATAATATAATATTCTTTACACGTGATGCGACCTAGATATACCTACTAAAAAAATTTTTCTACCAGAAAGTTAAATTAATTTTCTATTTCTGCTTGAATTTAAATTTTTCATGAGAAAAAATTCACCCGTACAATAACTATTTCTATTCCCAAACGATTTTTGATTTTGTTATCATACAAAAATGAATAACTGTAAAAACTTACAATTTACACTAAATGTTTATATTCATGATTCAATCTTGTGCTATTTATGTGGTATTTATTAAATTATTTTAAGGTATATTTATTTATTTATGCATTTGATATTCAAAGTTTTACATAATTTGTCAAAATCACGAAAATTATAAACTAGAATAAGTACGACTACTCTGTAGTAAAAAAATTATAAAATCTTTAATTTATATATAGTTTAAGTTTAAAAATTGAATATTCTATTCCTGATAAATATTTTGTACTGGAGCTAAAAAGTCTAAAAAAATATGTACACAATTATTTTTTATAGACATTTGAAGAAGTTTAAATTTGAACAAAAATATGTATTTTAACGATGAATAATAATGTTGGTTATTATTGTTTTTGTTGTCGCCGTAGCGTAAAATAATAATATAATATAAGAATATAAAATACTAGCGGTTACGGACGAACAGCCGATCGACACACACACAAACACTCGCGCGCACCAGCCGTTATTTTTATATTTATTTTTGTTTTAATTATATTTTGTGTCTTGTGAGTTATATAATATTATGCAAATCAGGTATCGGCACGTTATCTGCTGCCGCCGGTTTGCCGGCCCGCGTAGCTGAACACGGCCGCCGCAATTTTTGTCTTTCTCCGTACGTCGCCGTGAGATAGTCCGTTGCGTCGTGTTAACAATATTATTGTATTCATCAAAAAGTGTTGTATATTGTATTATATTTTTTTGGCTTACAAGGTGCCAACTTTTAAGTTTCCTTTTATATTTTATTGCGTGGGTGCTAATCGCCATATCTTTATTATTATTTTATATTTTGTATATGACGTGTGCGCGAATCGCCATACGCTCATATCTTTGTAATATTAAATTTATTATACTCAATCCTAATTATTCATCTATATTTTTTTTAATTGTGTATTTTATTTTAGTGTATTATAGGCATAGGTAGCAGCTGGCCAGCAGTGCACCGACAAGCCGTGAGTTATTTTTTATTGTTATTTATTATTATTACATTATTAGGTATTGTTCACATTTTATTTTGTTGAGCCAAAAGGCGGGACTATATATTTTTTTATATCAATTATCCGAGCTTTCAGCTCTAATAGCTGTTTTTATATACCTATCATAATCGTGTTATTAAGCAAGAAGTGCCTTAACTACCTTTTATTACTTATATTTTATTCTGTTTAACCATAAAAATGTTACGAACCTCCTTAAAGGTTTGTGCACAAATAAAATAACGAACACCTCCGAACTAAATATTACTTTCTATATTTAAACTTGAAAAGAAAACTTACAATACAGTAAATGAATTAAGGTAATGTCTAATTAAATGGTCTGACAATAAATAAGGTTCTGGCGAGAATAACAATGTTCTGTCTTACTACTCTAGAATCCAACTGCCACGGCTTCATATACGAGCCGTGACTATAGCCAGCGCTTGCCTGGAATTGCTGTCGCAGTAATATCCTTCCAGACAGTCGCCGTCTTACAATATAACTATTTACTATATACTATTATATATATATTATGTACTATACAATGCCATATCCCACATAATATATATATTATCATACTACATACTATTACATATATATCAACTAAATTAACCAGGGGTTCATAACAAGGGCTACACAGTTTTTAGCATTTATTAATTATTATATTTTGCTATTCATGTGATTTATTTATACGATTTTTATTATAGCTGGTTGTGTCGAACCGGCATTTTGGTTAGGCATTTTATTATACTATATACATTTTTACTTGTTGGACCAAAAGGGCCGTATCTTATTTTCTATATTATTATATCATATTTTTTGTCATATTTATATGTTTAAGTTACCATTATTTATTATGTTACACAATTTAGTGTCTGACGACAACTTTTGGAGCAGTAATAATGCTCCGATTTTTGACTTCAGCCCCTCTTTGAATAGGTAATTGAATCTAGTTGGTACTTTGGGGGGTCAAAATTAAAATTTTCAAATAGTTTTCAAAAAAATCGAGAAAAACAAAAAAAAAATGACAGAAAAATGGAAATTTTACGAAAAACCACTTTTCGATTTTTTGATTTTGCTGTAACTCAAAAACGAATCATTGTAAATACTTGAAATTTTCACCAAATGTTTATATTATGGTTATCTCTTTACAGTTAAATTTTCAAAATATTTTGACCATTTTTAATAGCTACTTATAGACAATTGAAATTTTCGACTTTTCTAAGTTTTTTTTCTTCAAATGCCGATAAAAATTTTTTGGGTGGCCAGAAAATCTTGAAAATTTAATACAAGGTTTCTTATAAGTTGTTCTTAAAGTGATAAAAAAAAATCCGAAATCGTTAGTCACAATTTTTTTTTATAAGTGTTTAAAGTTCGAATTTATACGAAATATTTCAAAATTTAAATTAAATTTCATACTCTCATTATGCGTATGTTGCCTAATATTTTTATTAATAAACAGATACTATAAAGTAACCATAGTAACATATAAAAACTATACTATTTGTTTCAAAATAGAATATATGACAATATTTTAATATAATATATCCTAAACTGACAAATCATCTTCGTTCAGAATCGTTTTTCGTATACAATGATACCTACCATTGCATTCAAATTTAACCTACCATAGTCTGAGGTCCACCCCACCCCCTAATGTACAGCAGAGCGATACCCACTTACCCGCTTTTTTTAGAGATACTGTTTATTATTATTATAAATGTATAAGAAAAATGTAAATAAAAAAATAAAAATAAATATTTATAAAGTTAAATTATGTACATGGTTTGTTTTGTTGGTCTTCCTCTCAAACGCATACCGGATTTTCCCAAAACATACATTTCCTCAAAATATTGTGATAATTGTTGTTCGGCTTCAGTTTTAAACAAAGGTTTCAATAGTGTCCACCCATCTACAATCTTACACAATACTCATTTGTAAAGTAAATTACAATTCAAAATTGCAAAATAATAATAATTATATACTAACCATATTAGCTTGTAAAAATTCCAAGGCAGGTATTTGCTTTGCTAATAAATTAAATTCTGGATCGTTCGAATATCTTGAAGAGAGACCAAGACTTTGAAGTTTTTTGTAAATGTTTTGTGATAAATGGAAAAAACATGCAGAATGTGTTGCGAGAGGAAACATATCATTTAATGCATTTATTGCACCTTTTTCAAAATCAGTAACGATTTCTAAATTTGGATTATCATTAATTTTTTGATTATTATCATTGCAGAATTCTATTAAAAGTTAAAACATTTTTACGTAAAGTTCTTCTGTTTTTGAAGTCATTAATGCATATACAAGTGGAACAAAAATGTGTTGTGTTGTGCCATTTCCTCGCTTTATTAAACCATGAATAACATATAATTGGTAAAAAATATTTGGACATACTTTAAAAGTTCCATCTGCCATCCAACAGTTCGATTCTTGTAAAAATGTACAATTTTCATAGGTCGTTAACAACAAAACTTCGTTGGTTTTTTTTACTAATAATGCATTACCTGATAATGTTTTACACAAGTATAATAGTAAGTCAATCACATCTGCTGTTTGTGGCTCCAAATAAACATCGTTTTTGCAGTCATTACCTCTTTGACGTTTAATAATTTGTCGAGCCGCTTCTTTTCTGACATGATAATTAATTGTTTGAGACGTTCCTGCGATTGCAGCGTGGTATATTTGTATATTGGTTTATCTTGATTTTCTCGGGCACATTATTTTATATTTTATTTTATTTTTCTTGCTCCTACACTTATTGGATCAGCTCCGTGAGAATGGTGATTTTTAGAAAAAATACAATTTTTGTCAATATAATGTTCATTGTTTTCACAAAAGGTTAGATTTGCACCACATTGTTTTACACAAGTCCAATAAAAAATATTTTCATCGTCTATTTTTCTTATGTAGTCTTTATTTTTTATGTATAAATAATTATTAATACTTAAAACTACACCACCATGAATACTATTTAAAATTTCTATGTTCATTTTTAAAAGCACGTTATTTTCAGCAACAAAAATCAATTGAGTATGTCCGATGTCGTACTGTACTGACCATGTTCCTGTCAACTATAACGTATTCTAGATAAAATTTGTTGCATAACGCATATTGTTACCTGCACTTATCGATTACTTATCGATTACTCACGCAATACGAAAAACCTGTTTTCTGTGTGAGATATATTCGATACTCTGATCACGTTCTAGAACTAATTAGTTTAGCAGTTTTTTTTTTAAATTCTAACAAATAATCTTTCAAACAAATGACTTGTCGAACACATGGCTTTTCTAAGATACAATTTTTCGATGACATGAACTTTCGAACACATGACCGTCGAACAGGTAATCGGCACCCCGATGCGTAACCACATAATAACTAAATAATACCTACTTGATAACTAATATTATAATATTTAATATTATAACATATTCCATTAATAAATATTAAATTGTTTTAACTGTATTGTATTTATCACTGTCATCATCAGGGGCTTAAGACAGCGGTCATCAACCAGTCGTTCTTTTAAAAAATATAGTTCGATCATTACATAAAAATTAATTTTAATTTATAAATATACCTTATTGCGGTAAATTGGATCCCGGAAAAAAATGTAAGTACGTTAAATATATAGTAAGTCAAATTTTATAATTAAGGTACCTATAAATATTGTATAAATGGTATAAAGTAAGATAAATGTTATTTTTATTTTATAATATTGTATTCTCTCAGTTCTCTGTAAAAACTTAAATGATAAAGATTTAACAAATTCAATTTCAACATGATATGATTCACAACTATTTGTAATACGCACGGTGGTAGCTGCAAACTCAGACAAATATTTGGGGGGAAATGTAGCGTCAAATGAAATACTTATAAGTTATAAGTGTCTAGTACCTATATTATAATATAATTGCAAAATATTATTATTTGGCTATTAAATCTTCTACAAAACATTTGTCAACTTATTTTAAGGTCTTAGAAATGAAAAAAAATATTTGAAAAATTGCTTTTTTCTATGTTTAAACTGTTATATTATAAATATAAAACATTAAAGTTTTAAATTTTTAATATTTTAGACCTAGTTGCACTAATAGCTAGTAGGGCCAAACTTACCTACACCTTTTTATACCCAGGACTCAACTTACTACTTTCAAAAGGATGTAGATCGTTTGGGCGAATCAAACTAAAATATGGTCTATTTGGGCGAATAGAAATATAAGGTGTAACAAGACTATTTAACAAACTTCCATTACAAATGTTACTATATTTGTTAATTAGTCCTGGTACAGTGGTGCACCCTTTGGTATACCGTTTGGACGAGGATTATTCAACTAAAAATACCATTTGGGCGGTATGAAAATGCTTATATGCTATATTATGTTTGTAGGACTAAGAATACACTTATTGGTGTGGTGTTATCCTTTTGTTATATTTGAATAATTCAAGTATATAATTAAAAAAATACATAATAGTCAAATCAGTGGCGTATTTAGGCCGGGACAATCGCTCCCGTCTAAGGTGTATGTTCAAGTTAGGGGATCGGGGACCTTTATCATTGCATCAATGATTATTTAAGTTGTATTTATGTTGAAAATAATTTGATTTAAAATACAATAAAAATTCTATAGAAACAGACTCAATATCACTATTAAATAGGTAATTTAACTTTTGTATTTAAGAGGCCCGCATACTATCCAGACCCTAGGTTCTGGGACCACCAACTTTCATACTATAATACCACCGAGTCAAATTTATTTTGATTCCCAGAGATCCGTGAGATTCGTGTTATTAAAACTCGTTTGTAAAATAATTTCGCATCGTATGATATTAATCATCCAGAGTTTTTTTATACGGTGTTAAACTTAACCTAGTGCGATAGTAGGTACAAATTTTATATTTTCTGGTGCAGTTTCGTTAGGGTGGTATAATTTAGTGAAAAACCCATGTTATACATCCATAACTCTATATTTTAAGTAACTTGCCTATATAAATACGATATCGTATGCAAAAGTCATTAGTCATTATAGTTTACATAGGTATCCCTAACGCTCAACGACAAGAAACTATAAAAAAAAAAAAGAGTTTGTGCAAGAAACATGGAATAAATATGAAAGAGGGAACATTAGCTAATTAGAATACATACAATTTTTAGGTTTAAAATATCAGGCTAATAAATTACTTTAAACTGTACTATAATTATATTCTATGTAATTTTATTTATAATTGTTGACTTATTATTAATTAGGTATTTATGTGTTATATGATTTTTGGCTGTAGATTCCTTATACTTTATATGATTTTTGATTTATTATTATTAATTATTCATATTTTATATGATTTTGTTTAATTAATTGTTGGGTGTATATTATAAGCATTTTCATACCGCTCAAACGTTATTTTGAATTGAATAATTCTCACCCAAACGGACTATATTTTAGGTCGATTTGCCCAAACGGTCTACGCCCACAATGATACCTATCATTGCATTCAAATTTAACCTACCCTAGTCCGAGGTCCACCCCACTCCCTAATGTACAGCAGAGCGGTACCAACTTACCCGCTTTTTTTTATTTTTATTAAGGATAGAGGCCTCGACAACGAAGGTCATTAGACTGTAAGGTTAACATTGTAAGATGAAGAGTAGTTTGGTAGCTTAGAAATACTTAAAAATAAGTGCTTATATATACTTATATATATACATGGTGAAAAGTGACATTTAGAGATTGTTTTATAATAAGTTGGAAAGTTTGATGGTATTGAAAAAATTGAAGATTATTGCATCAGTGTTGGTCTCTCCATTCTTCAAATGCTTTTTCGATGTTGGAGGGGTGGTTAAGATGCTTCGTTCGTTGTCATACTTGGTACAGCGGAGGGTGAGATGTTTGATTGTCAGTGGCTGATTGCATTGGTGGCAGGTTGGTTGTTCTTCATGGTTGAAGAGGAAAGAATGAGTGAGATGTGTGTGGCCGATTCTAGCTCTTGTGATGGTGACAATATATCTAATAATTTACGGGCTGTGTTTGTGGGGATCACCATTATTGTATGGTTTTTTTTTATGTTTTTTAACAGTTAGAAATTAGATGTCGTACACATTAGACGTACTTTCGTGTGCATCGCTCTCTTATCGCGTCGTGATTCATCGTTCATATTTATCGCTAATATTTTAGTTTGTTTTATATTGAGTTTTATTTTTGATTCAGTTAATCATGAATTGTAAAAAATATACAGATAATGTAATTAAAGAAGATGAAATAATATGCTCAAATTGTAAAATAAGTGCTCATTATTATTGTCAAGGCATAAATGAAAATAACTTTAATAAAATGTCTAGGAAAAAAATTATAGGTCAAAAACGTTAATTTTTGTTAAAAGTTATTAAAATAATTGCCGTCATATACAATTATTTTCAAATATTATATAATATAGAATTTCGAAAGCTCATTTTTTGAAACAAATTTTTCATTTCTATTAAATTTTGCACTTATTGTTTTAATTTAAAATTTATATTAAATAAGTAATAATATGTAAGTTATACTTGTTAATGCAATGATACCCATGTGGCAGAGTGTGTGTATACTATTCGATAACTATATGGTTTATTGTTATTAACCTAACCTAGGTTTTGCATATTGCATGAAATATTTATAAAAAAAACAAAGGAAATGTAATAATAATATTTATTCTAATAATTTTTTATTTTGATAAAAAATAATCAAATATATTTTACTAAATAATTATTATATAATTTGTTATTTTTTTGGTTTTTAAGAAAAAATCAATCCTCTTGGATGGTCTCCTGCCATTTTAAAACCAGGTAAAAAGTATGACACTTTTGTTAAAAGTATGGAACCTGACGAAGCTGCACTTAACTTGTTTGATAGCCCAACTTTATCAATATCACTATTTTCTCGATCATACATTTCAAAATTGAATTCACTACCTTCGCCAGAAAATGTCAAAAAAAAAAAATAATAACCACAGCGATTCTTTCTCCAACAAAATTACAGCTTAAAATCATAAAATTACAAGAAAACTGTAAACGACTGCAAAAATTATTAAAAAGTAAAAGATCTACTTTCAGTTTTTTAAAAAAGAAACAGTTTTTAAATAAAAAGAAAATACCTAAGTATTAAACATTTTTTGACAAGAAATTAAATTTTTTTCAATAAGTTCAAAATCATTAGTTTCCATGCTAATAAACCATAAAAAACGTAAAGCATGGACTATAAACGAAAAAAAATTAACTCTGTCCATTTATTACAAGTCTCCATCTACTTATAAATATATGCGTAAGAATAAAATTATGTTACCTGGTGAGAGTACTGTACGTCGTTGGCTAAACTCAATACATTTTTCTACTGGTTTTTCATCAAAATATATTGAGCAAATTCAACTTAAAGTTTCTTTTATGTGTCTAAAAATATACATTTTCCTAAATTTTCCATTACGTATAATGTACAATTTTAATATTATAATGGATTATAATATTAGACGCGGCGAGCTACCAAAAATTATTAGCTGACCCGGCAAACGTAATTATATAGACTATAGAGTAAAATAAAGACAACGGTATCGAGTTCAAATCTCAGACATCAATAAATAGATTTTCCCCTTTTTCTACTTATTCGGTTGACTTTTTAAAAATTTTCTTTCGTAAAAACCTTCTCCAGACAATAACGAAATAAATACAACATCATTACAACAAAAGAATTAGCGAAATCGGTTCAGCCGTTCTCGATTGTTGAATTCTTATACATTTCTTATACTGGTGGTAAATTATTTTTACCGATTTCAACCCTTTAAAATAAAAATTTTGAAAAATCCTTTCTTACTGCCGGATGAAATTATTATAAAAATCTAGGGTCAAATTAACAAAATTGAGACAAATGATATTCCGATATTCGTGTACTTGATCGTTAATTAAATAGGTATTAAAAATTGTATTATTTTTTTTTTCTATATGAATTAAATTTACGATTTATAATTTATATACATAATATATAATATAATATAATAACACATTAAAAATAATATTGTAATAAAATATTTTGTTCATTGCATATTGTATATAAAAGAGATTTTAATTTAATTTTTGTCATTTTGGTAATTTTGGTTATAATGACAATCGGTTTTTATGACCAATTATGACTAGTCTCTTGAATGTCATTATAAACGGTTTCTACTGTACATACTAATCATACATTTTCACATGTAAATAAAATTAAATAAACATTATTTTTTATTATTGAAGGTTCTTAACTGAGTAACGAGTTATAAGAATTATAATACTACTAATATCATAAATAATACTGGAAGTTTTTAAAAACTATATTAAAAATTAAGTGTGAATTTTATTTACAAATCCAAAAATGATTAAAAATATATATTTTTTTAACTCTATATAGAAAAAAGCGGGTAAGTAGGTATCGCTCTGCTGTATATTAGGGGGTGGGGTGGACCTCAAACTATGGTAGGTTAAATTTGAATGCAATGATAGGTATCATTGTATACGAAAAACGATTCTGAACGAAGATGATTTGTCAGTTTAGGATATATTATATTTAAATATTGTCAAATATTCTATTTTGAAACAAATAGTATAGTTTTTATATGTTACTATGGTTACTATGGCCAACATTCGCATTATGAGCGTATGAAATTTAATTTAAATTTTGACATATTTCGTATAAATTCGAACTTTAAACACTTATAAAAAAAAATTGTGACTAACGATTTCAGATTTTTTTTTATCACTTTAAGAACAACTTATAAGAAACCTTGTATTAAATTTTCAAGATTTTCTGGCCACCCAAAAAAATTTTATCGGCATTTAAAGAAAAAAAAACTTAGAAAAGTCGAAAATTTCAATTGTCTATTAGTAGCTTAAAAATGGTCAAAATATTTTGAAAATTTAACTGTAAAGAGATAACCATAATATAAACATTTGGTGAAAATTTCAAGTATTTACAATAATTCGTTTTTGAGTTTCAGCAAAATCAAAAAATCGATTTTGTCGAAAAGTGGTTTTTCCGTAAAATTTCCATTTTTCTGTCATTTTTTTTTGTTTTTCTCGATTTTTTTGAAAACTATTAGAAAATTTTAATTTTGACCCACCTAAAGTACCAACTAGATTCAATTCCCTATTCAAAGAGGGGCTGAAGTCATAAATCGGAGCATTATTACTGCTCCAAATGTTGGAGTCAGACACAAAAAAAAAAAAAAAAAACACACATCATTGTAAAAGCAATACATTCATCACTTCGTTCAGAATCTAAAATCACAATAAATTTGATGTCCTTGCCTATCTCTCTCACTTATAGAATATTACTTTTTTTATTTTTTTTAGAAAATATTGTAAATCTCACTTTCCAGGATAGTATTAAAATAAACAAAATTAATGATTAGAATTTTTTTTTATGGCCGCTTCTGCTTTTTTTTAATGAGAAATTAAAACTAATTATAATAAGTAGCTTCCCAATAAAATTCAAATTATTTAATTGTTTAGTAGTAATATTTAAATAATATTAGGTATATACTATATATATTGATGATTTTTTAAGATTACATAAAAGCAATATATTGTTTTGTCACGTTAAGCAGTGACTGATCTATATTTAATCAATCATATACCTATCTAGATTTGAGAATGTAGAATAATTAATTTAATATATAGGTACTATAGCTCTTCATACATCATTGTTTTGAAATAAAACCTCTATGACTTTGAACTTTGAAGTGTTCATATTAATTTTAAATAAGCAACTATATTAATATTCGTTCTACATTAACGAAACAATTAAAGTGATAGTTCCAAACTACATGCTTTGTATAACATTGCACATTTGCACAATTATAATGGAATACATTTGATTTATTGATTATTATATAGGTATTATCTCACGACTCACCACAAACTTTTCACATTTATAACGCTATTTTTAAAATTTCAAATTAAATTCTATAAGAAATTCTTAAAATGTATGCCTGTTGTAGTTTCTTTCGGACCGTCCAGCCATCCTCGAGGACTACGGGTAAACTCGTTGCCATGTTAACCAAAATATTGATAAATCGGTTTATAAATATTCATTTTGCTTCTATACTAAATTATTGTAGATTTAACAACAATTTTTGAACAAAGATATTTTTTTTACGACTTTTTCAATAATATATTTTATAAACCAATATGGCATGGGCGTTCTCACGGGGGGGGGGGGGATATGGGGGATAGATCCCTCCCCCAAGGATCTGTTTTCTTACATTTTAGTAATATACTACTTATGTCTACTTTTGATATTATATACTATTAAATTCAAGTAAATTTTCAGAACCCCCCCCCCCATAGAAAAATCCTAAGAACGCCTCTGCAATATGGTGCCTTTCTAACAATCTTCTACAACTTTGACAAAGTTGTATAAAAATTAAAATCAGCTTATAGTCTTGACTCTTGATACATAAAGTGGGATTAATATTTCAACCATTTTTTTACTTCCCTAATGTTTTCTATTTATTAGAAACATAGAAATCCAACAATCCCGAACATATTATACCTATATATACATGAATATAAACTGCTACATGCTCTGATGTCCCATACCAATAATATAATACACAAAGTATTAGGATAACAATTATCTATACATATATTATAATAACGGGACGTAGAAAATAAACATATTACCAAACAATGTGAGGAAGGTAGCCATCGTACCAAAACGGTGTTTAACTATTAGACCTGAAAAACAATAATAATGAAACAACTTTTGACTCTAACCCTCAGCACTAGGAGATGAATAAACCTAGCGGTGCGTTAAACCTAACCAAACTACCCAACCATAAGCATACAATAATATATTATAAACATAATTTTAATCATATCGCGAGTTCTGTGAACTCGGATACAGCGATTGCGGTTGACCACCTGCGCGTGGGCGGATTGTCGCCGGACGTCATCATCGCATTGGGGGGGGGGGGGGTGCTGTACCTTTTCGTGGTCCCCGGCCCTGTCTAGTAGAATTGTTAATACCTGTCAATCTGAATGTCTACGCCCTAAGATATCACAATTATGACAACACGAAGCCAAACAGCACAAACCAGGCGGCGCCATATGCAAGAAAAAAATAAAATCATCGCACGTACATCCTGAAATGCGTAATAGTGTGAGAACAAATGACGCGTTTAGTAATAGGCCAGAGGATACATGGGTAGGATACCAGGAGACACTGACTTTATAAGTATGGTAAATCACGTCTGCGGGGGGCCTGGAGAGGACTCCCGCAGACGTGATTTACCAGTTAGCGCAAGCACCTTCACGTCAGTCTATACATATATCAGAAATTTATTATTTGGACAGAATAATTTTCATTTAAATTAAATATTTGGACTTAGAATATTTTTCATTTAAATTAAATATTTGGACTTAGAATATTTTTCAATTAAATAAATAAACTGGACTTAGAAAATTAATATTTCGACTCTTTTTATTTCGACACGACCTGAATTCCTCGACGAGTTGCTGGCCCACTACAAAACTATAAAGTGAATCGCCACTGCAAACGTAAAAAATGACATTGTATACGTTTTATTAAATAATATGTAGATATGTTAAAAATAGTAACGTTTTATAATTAATTTCAAATTTTACACACAGTATATATATATATATATATATATATACACACAGTATATATCGGTAGTTCACAGACTTATCCTATCACTTTTATATTGCTGTTATCGAGCCGTTTGCCATATAGAATTGTGCCCGGCGTGTTCTGCAGGCTCATACCATAATCACGGTAACAATTAGTGATTCACTGCTGCAGAACGGAGCATTTCTTCTGTACTGGTTATAATATAATTTATTATAGTTTCCCGACAGAAAGGTAAAGCAGGAAATCTGCCCGGCGATTTTATGTCCGTAAACTTATAGGTATTACCGTATTTTTCGGGGGTTCCGGTCGTTTTATAGATTCTATTCGCACAAAGATGGCCAAAGATGACTGTGAAAGACTCCTCGAAGTCTTCGGAGATATAATTCATGTACATCATTCCCGGATACTATTTTTCGTAAAATCACTGGGACACTGGGTCAAAGCGCCGAGTTCTCATCAGCCGGTACCTTACTATACGATCAACCGAACTGAATCCGGGACTGGATATTATTTACAAACGTCTTCAACATTCGTAATTATTCATGTGTTATTGTTATATGATCGACTTGACGCTGACCGCGAATTTCGATAACGTATACATCTACAAAATTGAATACAAAATTAATTGTTTTTTGTGTTGTTAATTAATAGAATAAAAATCCCGTTAGACGTTGTCATGTAAATATTTTAATGATTTACGCGTTGATTATATTATATGGATGTAAAAACGGCCAAATGTAAACTCCTACACGAATAACCTTTTTACCTAAATCATCATTAAATGTAAACTCCTACACTAATAACATTTTAAAATTTTTACCTGTAAATTAAAGATATTGTAATCTCCTACATAGAAATTTTTCCCCTTTAAAAAATTGAGTTATGACTAAGTTAGGTTATTGAATCTTTTATTATTTTTTTCAAAAAATTTTTTATTTTAAGCTTAAATGATTTTTACTATTGTTTTATTATATTTTTCAAACAATTTTTATTTTATGTGTTACTATATTGTAAGATTGATATTTTTTTACAGCAATACAAGCGCAGTATTAATTTTTTGCAGGAGTTAACACTATCTTTTGTAGGAGTTACCACTATCTTTTGTAGGAGTTACCACTATCTTTTGTAGGAGATTACATTACATTTGTAGGAGTTTACCATTCCCCGTAAAAATATTTTGTTTTGGTCTGACAAAAAAAAATTCAGACCGACAGATAATCAAACGATATCCGTTGCGCGTGTCGCACTATATCTTTTTGTTAGACCAGAACAGCCGAATAAAACATGCAATCGCAAATCATATTATAATCATGACAAAATAGATCTATTTTGTCATGATTATAATGTTATATCGCGATGTAATATAGCTTTAAGTAAAGGTCCGTCGAATGTCTATTGAATTATCACGGTACTGCAGCGGTGCAGGCAAACTTATACGCGTCTTAGTCTTAGACACTATCGTAAATTACACGTACAGGGTACAGACAATAAAAATAATGAACGATAGTGGTCTACCTCTATTGTTCTAGGTCTCTACATACCTGTCGTGATGTCCGACTGCAATATATTATAATATTATTAGTTATTACCTATACAATAATAATAGATTACAAGACATTAGTAGATAGTGTAAAAAGTTTGGTGTTCCAAAAACACAGACGATACGGGTAGTTGATTTAAAAATAATATTATAATACAGTAAATCGATAGTAAAACAAACATGTAAATATGTAATTTAATTTGCTATGCGTTTTGCGTGTGTCTAGTCTAATACGTTTTTATTTTTGTTTTTTACAATTACGAATTACATAACTTAATAATTTCATATTAGCTCATGTCTAGAATGAATACCAGTTTTTTATTTAAAGCAAAACACTATTACAGAAAACATCGGAGAACAAAATGTATAATATTGTATTATACTATTATAGTTGACCAAATTGTGTATTGTTCATAAATTACTAATTTGTAATTTAATATTTCTATGCTTTTTGTAGGATGTTTTCTGGTTGTTGGTGTTTATTCTGCTTTATACAATGGGTGATACTGGAGAAAATGTTTGCCACTAGTTTCAGGCTCCGTCTAAATGTCTGATATTCTATAAAATAATATAATAAAATAATAATAATCCCTGATTCTTTATTGACAAACCCATGGTTTGTTTTGCAAGATTTTTTTGTGATTCTGTGGTAATACTAAATATTGTAGAAAGGCCTTCATTGTATTGTATCAGTAAATACGGTATTTAATACTAATGTATTTTTTTTATTGTATTTATGGCACAGACTATTATGATATACCTTTTATAAGACCAGAAAACCCTTGTACACCACTAAACATAGTTGATCCACCAAAAATAAAAATTCTTGCTGGAGTATTTGCTATGTCAGTTTCCTATAAATATTTTATTTATTCTAATAATTTGTATATGCATTTAAATATTGATTAAATACATAAGTAATACAATATTTCATATTTGTATAATAATGTTATGAACACATTTATAGAGAATCTAATATTGAACATCAAAATGTTTCAAAGAAATTGGATTTTGTCAACATTGAACTAGGCGGGTTCAACCGTTAGTTGATGAAGGTGATGATAGCAACAATCATTCAAATAATGATTTGATTCAGAAGTAATTTATAAACTATTTCAATTAATAATAAATATTTTGTTAATTATTCAATGAAATAATCATGTTTATTTTTATTTAGACTTATGGAAACTGTAGATTTGTATAAAAATAAAAATTGCCAACTTAAAGATGAGAATAATAAATTAAAAAATAATATTTTAGCACTTCATAAAGAGAATGAAGCTCTAAAAAAAATTGTTAGTGGAATAGAAAATAATTTTGAATTACGTTTTCATTCTTTATTGTCAAATCTTTTTACATCAACTCAAATTGATATGCTATTACATCCTAAATTGAAAATATATAAATGGACTTCTGATGATATTTCATCAGCTATAACATTAAGATCAGTGTCTCCAAAAGCGTACAGATATTTGAGGAACAAGAAATGTTTTCCTTTACCAGGTAAAGCCTATTTATGCAACTAACAATTATGGTTTTATGTTTTTATTTTTATAATTTATATATTTAGGTATATCTACTTTAAGGACATAGGCTTCTACATTTACGATTAAACCGGGTATTTTAACTAATGTATTAACACTTATGAAAGCCAAAGGTATAATTGTGTTAAGAAGATTTGAAGGTTTTACATTTTTTAATAATATTTACTCTGATTTTTTTCCCATATATAAGGAGATTTGTTAACAGTAGAAGAAAAATTAACAATCATTTCTTATGATGAGACATATATTTCACACAGAATATGTTACGACAAATAATTTGAAAAAGTATATGGTCCACACAGAACTGTTCAAACCATTGTAGTTAGAGGTATGCAAATTAGTTAATAATTTTAAATTTCTATAAAATGTAATTGAATGTGTTAATCTACAGGGTTATTGAGTAATTGGAAACAACCGATATTTTATAACTACGATACTGCTATTACAAAAGAATTACTTTATAACATAATAAAAGCACTACATGAATATAGTTTTAATGTAATTGCTATTGTGAGTGATATGGGTTCTTCAAATGTTGTATTGTGGAAAGATTTGGATGTTTCTATAACAAATAAATCATTTAAACACCCGATGACTAATAAAAATGTATATGTGTTTTCTGATGTGCCGCATATGTTAAAACTTACAAGGAACCATTTTCTTGATCAGTAAGTAGTCAATGAATATCTGAAATCACATAAAAAGTTACTTAACAGTTATATTATAATATCACCATTGTACTCGTCTAGTGGGTTCATTTTACCTAATGAAAAATATATCGGGAAGAATATATTGCAACAATTAATCAAGTTAAGCGAAGGAAAAGATTTCAAGTTGGCACACAAGATTTCTGACCGTCATATTTCTTTAGAGGGTGTAGCTCGAATGAATGTACAGTTAGCTGCAAACTTGTTTTCAAATACAGTAGCCAAAGCCATATTGTTTTTTGGAAACAACAAATACATTGATGGTTACAATTGGAAAGAAGTAAAGTTAATACACTATTAATTATTAGAATATTAATACTGACAAATTGAATCTATGTAGGCTTCAGACACTATAAGTCTATTTAATGACTGGTTTGACTTAATGAATACCAGTCAAATGTTTGATAGGAACACTTCAAGCTATGGGCTAGATGAAAAAAATCAAACAAAGCTTTTGAACAAAATGAATGAATTTATATTAAACACGAGGGTTCATGGGAAGAAGTTAATTCTGCCATTCCAAAAAGGTAAACAAATATTTGATAGCAAAATATTACATTCTCATATTGTATTAAAATAATAAAAAAACATGAATTAGGTATTATAATTTCCAATACATCACTGATAAATTTATTTGGAGATTTGAAAGAATATGGTGTTTCCTACATTATTACAAGGAAATTAAATCAAGATGTAGTAGAAAATCTTTTTAGCTACCTCAAAGGAATGGTAGGGGCGGCACAAAACTGTATAATAGCATTAGATTTTATGCATTGGTTTGTATTTTACTGAGACAATATTATTTAAGTTGAATTTAATTTTAAATCTTATTGCATAAATAATTAATTTAAAATAACTTTAATATTATACAGTCTTAGGTGGTATATTTTAGGTAAACATTCCAATGTTGTGTTTACCGAAAATAAAAACACCATTTGGAGAGTAATACTGACTTGTATTAATACCGGTTTAAATATATCTATATTATATCAGACATTTGGATGGAGCCTGAAACTGGTGGCAGGCATTTTCTCCAGTATCACCCATTACATTATGCATAATGAACACCAACAACAACAACAACAACAACAAGAAAACAAAGACAATTCTTCATTCATTGATAGAAACCAAGTTCAAGGCATACAAATGCACAATGCACCATTTGCACCTAGTACGTATAATCAAAGACAATTGTATCCAAATGTTAAAAAATATCTGTGTAAGTTTATAAATTTATCTATGTATATTCTTTAGATTTTAATTTTAATAACACTAATATATTAAATTTTTTACTTATTTGGATTTAAAGTAATATAGAAATGTATACAATTTTAACTAATGAACCTTTTTTAGTAACTATCAACTCATTACCATTAAATTCAAACTCTATTTTTTATTACTTACTATGTCAATTCCGTAAAACTTTAATCTTGTAGTCCTCATAAAACATAAATTATCGGTAATTTATTTTGATATATAGAATTCAAAAATCATTATTGTAGTACTTCCATGGGCATAATCTGTAAAGCAATGTGGAATATAAACATTATACAATCATTTAATAAAAAAATAGGGACTCTAAATATTACCATACCATGTGAAATTAAACACTGCTTGTTGAGAACAAGGTATTTCATCATTTCGAATAGTGTAAACAAAAGTATTTATAGGTGGATCCATTGACAAACATGGTAATTGCAAAGGTACAACATTCACATCAGAAAAAGGTACATTCACAATTAAATATTCTTACACTCTCTATTTTTTAACTTCTTCAAAACAAAAAAAAAATTGTTCATCGTGGGATTATAAATATAACCTCCAATGAAGTACTGGATACAAATATTGTTAATATTACATTGTTATAAATAAAGTATCAATTTACCTTGATTTAAAAAAAAAAATTTATATTAGGCATAACCATAAATTCTATTTTAAGTTTTAAAAATTTGAAGACTCCATCCAAAAACCCAGGCTCACATTCCATAGTGCTCATCCAGCTTCGAATGGTTGAATGATGAGGAAGTCTAAAATGTGTGCGTACATACTTATAAGCTCTAGGAGAATAGAAGAAAAGTGTTTTAGCAAACTCTTTCATAGAATCACTATAGCGTATGGCATTTATTCCAATTTTTTTAGTTTTGCGTTCATGCAGTAATAAAGCTAACGGTATCCCACCAAAATTTTCTTCTAGCTGTGTCGTCACATCATCTGACATCGGGACGTTTTTCTTAATGCGCATAACAAGACCTGTAACACAAATACATTTTACAAATTCAATATTGTATTAGAAACAATTATGTTAGTTAAATTACTTTTTAATGATTTTATTTTTGTTTCTCTTCGCTTAAGGCGTTGTTGTAATACTTTTACTTTTTTTTCTCAAAATTACTTTTGTTGGCGATTGTATGGAACACTGAACACTTTTAGTATTATTTTCAAAATTTTTTGAACTGGAACATTGTATATCGACCGTATCAACAGATATATCACAATTATTGTCAACCTAAATTAATAAATAATAAAATTAACTAATCAGTCTTATATTTTCAACTTTTTTCTTGTTTGAAGGAGTAGAGTTTATAAAAGTTTCATATCTATACATTTTTATGTGTCACTGGGTAAAAGTGTATGTCTTAAAATTAGATAATGTACAGTGAAAAAAAGTTTATAGGTATGTAAACCTATATACACAATTTGTATATAACAACATTTAATGTTGTTAAAAAATATAGTGGCAACATTTGTCACTGTGTAGTCTGAAGGATATAAGTATATTGCATACTATTAATTAAAAATAGGTAACAACAATTTCTGAAATTAGTAAATGATTAAGATTATATGATGTAAAATTATTAAACTTACCAATGGGTTTCTTTGTAACAACCGGCGAACAACTTTTTTCTTCTGTAAATGTTGAGGAAACTCTTTAAATACTGATGGAACAGCCTCATCTTTTAACCATTTCACATTTGCTCCTGGACGGATTTGATAGTCTTCATTTGTAAAGTGTTCGCTACATAAATAGCTATACTCAGAAGGTTTGAAGTTTTTGCGTTTCATTTCATGTATCCACTTTTCCAAAACGGATGGCCTCTTTAGAGGAAAGCTAAACCAGGTAGGTAAACAAAATAATTTTATTATACTCATCAGACAGTAACGTTTATCTTGTATAATATTAAGGCTATTTATATTAGAATAATCGGTACAAAAATGACTAAAGGTACCTATGTTTTTACATACCGGTGAAATTGTATACCACATCCTTTTTTCCGACGGTTTGTACACCCATACGAGGAACACGAAATTACCATGATTAAAATAAGTGATTGAATTTACAATAAAGCAGAAATTTGACGCCAATCGAAATTGTGCAACGGCGTAATGCACTGCCTTGTGCCACCCAGTCCTTTTGCCATGCAATGGTGGGGGAAGCGAATCAACGAGCCGGCTCGTTTTTTGACGACTAGTGCGCGCTCCAGTGTAGTATATACATCTCGATATATTAGGCATAACCATAAATTCTATTTTAATGATTAATAAATTATCTGATGATAAGTGCATATAAAAAAATCAGCCATATCCCCCCCCCATGACAAAATCATTTGACCGCCACTGATACTTTTTTAAAAGAAAGGATAAAACAAAAAAAAATAATCACAAAAACATCTATGTCATAATATACATTATTAGGTTAAAATATTAAAAATCGTCGGTAATTTTTCGAAATTCAAATACTTTGCTGAATAAACAAACAATAACGTCGTCAAAACATACGCGTTGTCATGATATTATGTTATATTTACGTTACCAATCAATCGGTCGGAAATATCAATTTATTAAAATACATACTTAAAAATTTTAAAGCTAAATTGTGTTTATAAATATATATTATACGTATAATATTATATAAGGCCGTAAGTGTTACTATATTATTTTTCGTATTTTTTATACTGGCCATTTTTATCATTACTATGGTTAAGGAGAAGATTACCTTTATTGTTTATTTCATGAGTATAAAAGACGTACAATTATAAATAATTCGTCATTACTAACTTAGATGTCAGACGTGTCACTGCTAAGTGCCAACTTAATGGAATATTCCTGTGTTATAAACGTACGTAAATATTAAGTTTTTCGCGTGAACTATAATATTATATGACTAATATATTTACGTATTTTTTTGTAGATTGAAGACGAAGATTTCACAAACGAATCAAACCCCAAAAATAAGATGAAAATAATTATAATAATTATAAATATATTAATTGTAGTGCACTCATTGACTACAACTCCTCTAGTAAGTAGATACAATTATTAATTAAATGGCGCTAAGTCCTAGGCGCAGTGGCGTGCATATTATGGTGCATTTGCACCACCTAAAATTCGCAGTAGGTTAGTTGATTCCAGAGACCTTTCTCATGTATAAGTTGATTCCTGGGTCATTAAGAGGTACGTACGAGTTGATTCCCAGATCATTATATATTTTATTCAATATTTAGTAAAATATTTAGTCTATTAGCATATCCCAAGAAACACCACGAGAAGGTTGGCTGACAAGTTTTTCAAAAATGTTGTTTTTTTTTAGTTTTTTTTCATATTTTGAAAATCATTCAATTTTTATTTATTAATTATATTTATTGAATTATATTATATTTATTATTATTAAAAACATAGTAACTAGTAGTAACTAGGTAAAAAAATATAAAAAAATTTAGTAATTTTGTAAAAATTTGTAACACATTGTTTTTATAAATTAGTATCTGGTAATGAGATTACCAGTATACCGTGACATCTATTCTCTTAAAAAAATTTGTTTGTCTGAAATCAATTATTATGATAAATAACATATATGTTATGTATATACATAGGTAATAATAATGACGATAATCTTTGTTAAAGCGTTCGACCAACACGCATTCACGTGCGACATGTAATGATTTTTTTTTTTGTAAATTCGTGGGTGGTCTCGGTGGACATAAGAGCGAGTTGTGTGTTACGGCCGAAATTTTTATACGGTCGTAAATTCTTTACTCGTGCAATTTATTGATAATTGATATACAACAATAGGGAATCAACTCGTACGCAGCCCTAAAATTGAGGGTGGTTACCTGGGTGACTGGGTCTATATAATTTGGTAAAACTGGCACTTAGTAGTCAGTAGGTACCTATTAATATAATTATATGAACAACGAACATCATAATACTTTGATTATTGATATGACCAAGTAATTGTAGAAACAAATAACATAGATGGGATTACAAAAAATATTCTTGTAAGTACTTGAAAGATTTAAGATAATATTTACAAACTAAATGGCGCTAAGTTCTAGGCGATTAGATTTTTTTTGTAATCTCATAATAAAATGTTATTCAATTACAATAAATAGTTAATAGCCCATAAGTTTTCATGTGTTTTTTTATAACACTAAAATATAAATTTTAAATTGTTGTAATCATGAATAACTAACTATTAGGTCTGTCAGCAATCATAATTTTATTATTATTACAAAAAGTTTATAATGTAAATAGGAAAATATTCTTTAAAATCATGGAAAACACAACAATTACCAAGGGCGCCCGCAGGTCAAATTTCAGGGGGGGATAGCCAAAGTCCTATCTGAGGGGGGATTCAAGGGGTCCCCCCCTCCCCCCGAAATTTTTAAAAGTGGAAATATTTTAGTGGTAAATATAGTTTATTGACCAAACATTTTCAGCATTTATACTTTAAAAAAATATTGGACCCCCGGATTTTTTTTTCAGTTACGGCCTTGGGATAGCTTTAATTTTTATTCATAATCAAACACTTCTATTAATGTATAATTTATTAGGTTTATTTATAAAAAATGTTTAAAGGTAATAGAATAATTAATATTATATTTTACACTTATAGATGTATAGTAACTATACGCATTAACTAATTGAACACAAATTGTTATTTTATTTTATTTTTCCAAATTCATTAATAACTTTTTCAGATAAATTAAGTTCTTCAATTTTTTTTCTATGTTAACTTACAGAATATATACAGAACCCAGATAAACGGTTCTCACACATTGTTGAATGTAACCAGGTTTTAATACGACATAATTTACTGAATGTCTTTTCTATACTACAAGTTGTTGGTGGAATAGTCATATAAATAATAATACTTATCTTCAAAGTTGGATAAAATTCACAATCTTTAAAAAAAAAGAAATATTTTCCTATCGACTATATATTACCTATATGAAATATCAATACACCTTGGTACCAATAATGATTTTTGGGACTTTAGAATATTTAATTTGGATATAATTATTTTAACTAGCAGGAAAGCAAGGGGGGAGTTGTCCCCTCCCTGCATCCCCTTGCGGGCGCCCTTGACAATTACGGACTTATCACTAAAAGTCGAGGACTTAATAACTGCCTTTCTTATATTGCCATAATATTTTATAATGCTCTCCCGTATAATAATTTGTAATGTTTTTTTTTTATAGAAACTGAAAAATATGAAACTAAAAGATAATATATATAAAGAAAATAAAGAAAATTCAATGATATTAAATAACATCAAAATTGCGACACAAAAACTAATGGATAAAGTCGATGAGGATTCCCTGCTAATGAATTCAAACATAAGAACGCACGACAAAAATACGTTGCTTGCGGTGGAATCCGGTATAAACCAAGCGTATAATACGCTACAAAAATGGTTCAATAAAGGTGCACCCCATGGACCAACCTTAAGTATTGGTGCTAATGGTAATATCAATAATTATAATAATAGTAGTAATAATACTAATAATTATTATAATTATAATTATTATTACAACAACACAACAAAGGGTAACTAATGTGTATACATTAATTAATACATTAGTTACTAATGTATAATTAATTAACACATTAGTTACTCGTTGCGTTGTTTACTATTATTATTATTATTGGTATTATAACTATTAGTCTCATTTGGTGAGTTCTGTGGTGTACTGGTGCACCTTTATTGAACCATTTCTCTAGTATACACAGATATAAAGCCGAACACACCGCATCAAACAACGTATTTTTGTCGTGTGTTTTGAGGTTCGAATTCATAAGCATTGTGTCACTAATTATTTAAAATCACTTTAGTTTCATCCTAGAACACTGAACGAACTACGAACATAACGGTTAGTCATAACATGACGGTAACTCGCAACTTCGATAGCGGCGTATCGGAATTCTATTTCATACCAAAACTCTTTTAATAATAAATACGTATATTATGTAAAAACAATTTTCATATTTGTAAAATAATTTTGTGTAAATAAAAAACGTGATATTTAAAAACAAAATTTCATTTATTAAATTAATATTAAGTTTTACAAGGTTCTTACTTCCCCGTTAAACGGGTTATAAGTTATAATTTGGTCGTATAATATATTAAACAATATGCTGAAGTGGAAGCTGGAAACGCTTTGTCGGTTTCAAGTTAAATTCTGAGGTCCACTGTCGACATTTTCACGTTGTCGTCCTTCCGGCTCATGTCAACGACAATAATTGGAGAAATATTGTTGAAATCTGTACGGCTCAACAGATGTGGCACATCATCGCGTCCGTAGTAAGATTTTTGGCACTGTGCGTACGTGTGGTATAATGTATAGCCATCTTATTCTTGGTAAAGTCGCTTTGAAAATCTTCATAGGGAAACACTTCTACGTTTAAATAAACCTTCAAGTTTTTAATTTTACAATGTTCGAAAAATAACATTGCTTTATTCGAGCTATTTTTTCTATCAGTTTGAAATATCTAGGTTTTTCTAATTTGTTAGATGTCTTTACTTTCCACGAATATGAAGTGTTTTGAGGTAAAAATGGATATTCACACAACTCCCACGATCTAAATGCGCATATGTGGTGAAAATGTGTTGGTAATGGAATCTAAAATTTAAGACGACTGCAGTTACAGTATTTAGAATTATTAGAAGTATTACTAAAATGGGCCGCAAATTAATTATCTGATAACTACTGTAATAATATCACATAATTGTATTTATTCTATACTCACAAGTCACAAGGATGAACAGATAGACACATTCTCAAACAAAATAAAACAACTAGAAAGTCAAAAAAATCGTTTAGAACTCGTACTCAATGTTACTGAACTACAATTTGAAAACACTCGACAAAAATTACAAGAAGTTGAAGGAGAGCGTAATAATTTGCAAGAACATTTGGATACACTGAACAAATGTTCAATTGAACAATTAGAGAAAATAAATTCATTGACAAACGAAAAAAATAATTTTGTAAATGAGTTAAATAAGCTCAAAGAAAATGTATTCAAAATAAATTACAGGAGTATGATGTTAAATAATAACTAATTTATTATTATTTTTTTTTTGAGTTTGAAACAAAAACTTCAGATTATAATAATCTTATTTTAATGTTTGATAATATTGAAACTAATTTGAAAGTGAAAATATGATGTTAAAAAACAACTTAAAATTATTTGAAGAAACCATACAAGCTGCTTTTGCATCATTACTTCCGCAAAATATATCATAACCTAACCTAACCTAATTTATAAAAATCAACAAAAAGTAAATATACTTTGATAAATTCAGTTAAAAGAAAAGTAAGGGTACATAATATTTAGTTTCTTAACTCTTAAGTATATACTGAAATATATTATAAATACTTATATTTTATTTATATTAAAACTTACACACAATCACAAATTTTTATCATTTATTACTAATCAAATAATTATTTTTTTCTTTTAGGTATGGTGCATTTAATTTGTATTGCATTTTAAAATTATTGTTTGTTTTTATCTTATAATATGTAGGTATAAGGTGTAACTTTTTGTTTAAAAAAAAATAAAGCATATTTTGATGTTCATTGATTATTATTTAATATTTTATACATACATTTTTTTTTCAAATTAATATTTGTATATAATGTATAATTCGTTATTTAGAAAATATAAGCACATCATATTTCTACTGTTTTTTAATTAAAAAATTGAACTATACGTATGACGTGTAGATAGTACCTATACCTACTTATTTATACTTACCTACTTGTATTACCAGACTTCGCCTAGGAACAAATGAAAAATTATACAATACAAGTATTTTGGTTTCAGTACATTATATACTTTTTAGGTTATTTAATAATTGACAACAATTTTTTTTTTAATAGGGTGACAAAAAAAATATTGAAATGAATACGCGTATTACCAGTCTTAAAACTTAAACTCTCAACCAAACTTCATGAAGTTAAAAGAATCATCATCATCGGTCGTTTTTTAATAACATAACAAAGTAGTATAAAATGAGACCTCTATTAACCAGGATATAGGTCATATGCATCTTAATGTCTTATACACACCAATACTTAATACATAAAAGAGAATTTTTCATAAATGTATATACATAATATAAATTGTAGTACCTTTACATTTTATCACATATTTTTACAGAATATGTAAGAAAAAAGGAGAAGAGAAAATGTGAAATTTTCAACCACATTTCAGAAAATTCAAACCAGATCAAAGAAATATCCTCAAACACTCAAATTTATATCAAGAACTATAACCTCATTATCATCGATAAAATATATTATATGTATATTACGGTCGAGTCACGATAACTCGAAAAACTCGGTAAATCGAATTTATTTTACTCCCCTAGAAAATAAATTATACATAAATAAATAGAAATTCGAGTTAGATATCTCGAAGTGAATTTTTATCTTCCTTCAACTTCGAGTTATCGTGACACGACTGAATATATTACACCTTATATAATTTAATTTCGTTAATTAATTAATACATGTATTGTGACGTTCGGTAACATAATTGACATATGGGTACCTACTATGGATTTTATTAATCAAGGATTCAGAATCACACTCCAAGAAGGACAATCAACTGATTCCAGTCTCATATGGACTTAACTTTAATAATATTAAATAGTGTAATCTTATTTTAATCAAGAAAAGGCCTTATTGTGATATACTACGCGTATATCTATGCGTTGTGCCAACTTCACGCACGTCGTAAGAGATTTTGAATCAGTCTGGTTTGAAAAAATTAAGGTCCTATATAGTACCTACCTATCATATAGATTTGGAAACCTTATAAACAAATTATTAAATCTGTTATACCTATGTAGACCGTCGTGCATGATTTTTTTATACGCGCATAAACCTATATAGCAGAAATTAAGTACAAGAGTTAGCGGTACTTCTTGGTAAGTCGGTATACCTATAATAAAAAATAAGGCTTCCCGTGGAAATGAAGGTATACGTATTCACATTTTGGAAATATAAATATAATATATTATACAAGTTAAAATAATTATACACTGAAAATGAGGTTAGTAATTATATTTTACTTTAGGTAATAGAAAATGTTCAACAATAAGAAGAAAATGAAAACAGATTCAACTAGTGCTTAAAATTCAATGTAAACTGTAAATTTAGTATGTACCTATTTGTCTTTACAAGTGTTTCTCATGATGGTCGGCCGCTGCGGCTCACAGTTCATCAACGAATCGGCCGTCGGATTAAGCCTTTGGCAAGAGATTCATATGAGGGAGGGCAATTTTTTAGTTATCAACTAAAAAAAGGTCATCATGATCTATTTCAAAAATAAACTCTTATAGAATATATATGATACTTTTTTGTTAACGGGAGAGGGGGAAATAGCCCCCCCCGAGTCTTAATGGATTTATTGATATAACTTTTATTGAAAACAATTCAGTACCTAGTCTTTAAGTCCATATAGAGGACAAACAGAAATATATTCATTTTTATAATATATTATTTATATTGTATCTATTGAAATAATATTGCACCATACTAAGGCTTCTTTAAATTGTATAACTGTAGGTACTCCCTAATCCCAAGTCCTAACCCGCGTCATTAATTATTTTATTGTCGGATGCACGAATTCTTGCTATTTCCGTTGACACGTTTACAAAAATTTTTATTAATAATAAGTAGTCGTCTTAGACTTAGAGTTATGTGTGGCCTCAAGTTCCAACATAATTCGAAAGCTTTTAAATACTAACCTATAAATTATGATTATGCGTATATACCTATTCTAAATATTATTTTTAACACGTAATATAGTATTATTATTAGATGTTAAATATTATAGTATAATATTTCATAATGATGAAAACTAATAATAAGTCATTTTTTGTGTAAATCTCTGTTACTTTATTTGAAAGTTTATATTATAATTACAAAAATGTATTTTCTTATATTAATTCAAACGTGAAAATATAAGTGCCTACATAATTTTTATAGCTAAAAATAAATTTAATTCTTAAAATAAAAATATCTGTCCTAGGAATAATTCAAATAATATTTTATGGTTTCTTCTTAGTTTTTCATTCATTAATTTTTCTAAAATATTTATAATTTTTAAAGTTTAAATTTAATAATAGTTTAAGTTTGGCAGGTACCTACTTATTAAAGATAAGCAGTAATCAGTTTAATCGTTTCTAGCTCATAATACTTCTAATCTCTTCTTCAATAACATTTAGGTATAACTTAAAAAATATAACATTCCTTATAGGTACTAGTTACCTACTATAGATATTAGATTCTATAATCACCAAAAAAATAATTTTCAATATTTTTGGGATTAATCAAATCATTTGAACTATCTGTTTCAATTCTATTTGGCTTTGGCACCACTGTTTGTATAAATAACATTCGCAATACATACACGAATTCAAAATTTAAAATTCAGTTTTCATCAAATTACATTATTATTATATACAAAGCTAATTTTAAATGTGTTTTTTTTCCGATTTGTTAAAAAAAAATGTTAGATAAAAAATGCAAAATCATGATATTTTCATATTATGTTATTTTTGTTAACTTGAAGTCATTTGCCTCGAGACGGTACGGCGAATAAGCAAAACTATAGTAACCAGGTATAGAAGCCATACGATTACCAATCAGCAATATAGATGCACGCACTAGAAATATAATATATATTTTATTTTATTTCATTATTTACATGCAGTTTGTGTAAATTAAAAGGAACTTAAGGAACGGAAAATGACGATATTTATCCTGAAAAATATTTCGCTATACGTTCTTCATTTTTTTATTTTTATTATTCAACTTGTTATGGGTATTCTTTGAAAAACAGATCGCTCAGGAATCAGTTCATTCCTGAAAAATACGGAAAAGTGGCCTGTACCTACTTTGTCAGTATATATTATTATATAATGTCCGAGCCATGGGCACCGGGTTTTCTAATTTTAATGAGGTGCCCAAAATCCAAAATTAGGTATATAAGCAAAATGAAAAAAAATATTCAACAAAGAATTACATAAAAATAATCATTCATATTTATATTTCTATACATGTATGATATTAACGTATTGAATATTTATGTTTTATTTATTTCACGGGGTGCTCCATGCATCGTAGCACCCCAATAGTCGGCACGGACTCCGAGCAGGAAAACTATAGCGTATATAGTATTAAAACTATAATAATATTGATATATATACCTACCCAGGGGTGTTCCCATAGGCCATCATAGGGTATACTACATATACGCCGTACACTTTCAAGATTTTTTTTCAATATTATGTGTATATACAGCGTATATATGTATATGCTTTCAATCTCAATTTTTTTTTCCATATATTATTGACACGCTCTTTACCGGCTTTACTCGTCCTATTATGTTATAGACTATAAGAAAAATATATTCTTATTGTAGGTAATTAATATGTTTATATTTGATTATACAGTATAGTACTCTCAAAAAAAAATAACGGCAACACCACTGTATATATCTATATAATAAATTTGTATATAAGTCACAGTGACTCGAAGGCGGATGAGCGACGGATCGCTCGACATACAATATATTATATTATATAGGTAACCGTCGCATCGTGTCCCGGGCACGAGTCGGACACCCATTCTCCCCCGGCCAAGCGACAGTAGAAAAACACCGGTGAGGTACGAGGTAAGCAAAACTACGTCGCCGCTCAAAAAACAGACGCTACACGTGTACCGTGCGGACGCGTTGCTATTGCGCTCGAAAATGTTCCGGAAACACTCGGCGCTCGCACACGCTCCGCCCACGTCGGTCGCGATTCGTCACGCCACTGCGGCGTAGGTAATGTAAACACATAATCGTAAACATTATTTTTATTTTTTTCACCGTCCCATTTGCACATTGCACGACATGCGATTCGTCGACCGTCTCGACGTTATTATAATCAGTGGCGTATTTTGTATGTTTTTTTTTTTTTGGGAGGGGGGGGGGGGTGTCCAAATGATATAGGTATATTGTATATACTTATTTATAAATTGGTTGCAATATTTTTGTTTTAAATCTACTACCCACAAAGCTCATAATATACTCATCAAATATTCAAATATTGTAATGAAACATTTTTTATTTAATTAATTAAAACTAGTAATTTGTATGTAATTTAAATCATACAGGTATAAAATACCTATACTGTAAATATGATTTCAATTTAAAAGCAAATATAATATAATAATATTATTAAAACATATTAATAGTTAGGTAATACACATTAGTTACCATCATCGGTCACAATAATTTACTAATTATTACAATATTATATTTTGTCTGTTACCTACATTCGAGTATTCGACACCAGTGATGCTATAAGAATAACAGTTTTATAAATAATTAAAAATATAATAGGATAATAAGTACATTATGATTATTTAAAACTAAATTTTTTTTCCTTCCAAATTAGTTTATGACTTTATACAATATTAAATTAGTTTATAACGAGAGTCACATATTATTGTTTGCCAAATTCCCTTCAAAATTTATCGACATTGGATTTTTTTTGGTTTGGGGGGTGTCCAGACACCGAGGACACCCCCCCCTCCCCTAAAAAAATACTCCACTGATAATTGTGACACTTCGAACGACTCAGTCCGTATCAGATCACACGGCCGGGCCGAAGTTATTGTTCCGTCAACGCCAATTGACACGCTACTTCTAACGTCACGAGTCGCGGACGTGAGTTTGAAAACAAAAAATCAAAACAAATAGCAACCAAACCGAGAGCGGTCCACACCTCGAATTGTATTGATAACGCGTTCGCTCCAGCGGTGAAGGAATGCGCCCGTGTGTGGCAATAACGAGGCTGCGACGCGCCGACGTGATTTTTCGAACAACACTCGTCGACAACGACTAGTTTTCTGAGTGATTTTTCCCGCGTCGCCGTAAGACTGCAGATGAAGTCAATGGACCGTGTGGTTAACGTGACCGTGATTTTTTTGGTTTTTTACTCGGGACGCTTGTAAATTTTAATAGGAAAACCAAAATATTTTTCGTGTAAGACGACAAAACAAAAAACACAGACAAATGTCGTACAGTAACGCTATTGCGTCATAGAAGTTTTAAGTCCTTTTAACAGGCCCGGATTAAGATCTACAGTGCCCATAGGCTGTAAAAAATTTGGTTCCCTCACTTAAAAAAAAATATTGTACACATTTCTCTACTCGATACATTACTTGAATAAATAATTAAACATTATTTTAGGTTTATTAGCCACATCAATATATGTAAATGTATATAATATGTGAAAACAATTAAAAACATAAAATTAAAATTAAACAAAATATATTATAGTCTACAGATATATAAAAATATAAAATAATCATATTATAAAAAATAACGAACCATTATTTTATACTTTTCTTTTTCTTGCTTTTTATTGATGGGCAAATGTGTTAAAAACTTAAAAATATCATTAAAATCTAATTTTTCAACTAATTCTGCTTCAATGTTAAATATTGTTAATGGATAGCCTTTCCTCCTTCATGGTTGACCTCAATAGGATTTTACTCTTATAAGGACAGAAAAAGCCCTTTCGCCTGAGCAGTTTGAAACTGTTGTACTAAGATTCATACTCATAACTATTTCTAAATTTGGAAACATCCACTATAATTCTTTGGTTTTGATGTATTTATACATAGAGAGAATAGATTTTACACTTTTATCCGTGGAAATAAATTTTGAAAAAAGAATACACTCATCTACGTTATCGGTGTGCCGTGTGCGACCGGTTCTACAAAAAAATAATCAATCTAAAAAAAAACGAGATTTAGAAGATCACACGACAAAACGCATTGATTATTACTATTTAAAATTTCCGATATTTAAATAAAAATAACATCAGGATAGGTAGTATGTAGTGCCCGTGCCCCTAAATCTGTGGTTGTGTAGGCTGAACTGCTGAAGCCTACACTGCTTACGCCTTAGGCTATTGGATCACACTATGCGTTTTGTCGGTTACCGAGAATCGGTGACCGATCGGTAATTAAACCGCAATAACCCAGAATAAAATATGATTAAACGGAAAACGCATTATCGCGATCAAATTAGACCGATTCTCGGCAATCGTCGGGACGCGACCGCAACATGTTGCGGATTTCGTTTCCCGATACCGATCGGGATATATATCATAGCACATATATTTCAATATAACCGATCACATTGTGCGGAACGTCGGTCACTGTTTAAAAAAAAATATTTTAGTTAAAGTTAAACTAATTTTTTCTTATGATGTTTGATACTGAAAAATTAATATTGGAAGTTCAAAACTACCCATGCATTTGGGATATGACTTCAAATGAATATAGCAATAGAGACTTAAAAAAAGCATGTTGGCGTAAAGTAGCTGAAAGTTTGTACGAAGAGGAATGGCAACATTTTTCTGAATCTGAAAAAAAATCTAAAGGTAGGTATTTTTAACTTCTAAATTATTTATATATTATATAATAAAGTTTATTATAGTTTATTACGTTTATTATACATATTTTATATATTATAGGTAGGTAATACAATTTCGTCGACCTTTTCGGATAATATACTGTTATCGTTTTTATTGACATACCTACCATACGTAGATAGGTTCTATTTTTATTTATCTTAAATAATACCTATATATCTAAGTATTTCGTAATCGTTTTTCATTTTATATTGATAGTCGGACTATTCACTATAGCCACTAGCCAGTTGCTCAACGACAGTACGACACTTTTGCTGTCTGTATAATATTACGATTATTACGTATTATTATATACTGTTACATAGTATTTGTTAATTTATAAATTAAAAAAATATTACGGCAACAAAACGACCAGGTTCCCGGTTTCACCTATGGTCAAAAATATTAAAAAAAAAAAAAAAAAATAGGAAAATTATTTATATAATACATACATTGTTATTTATTAGCAGGAACCCATTATAATAAAGTGTAGGCGTGTGTAAAAAGTGTGATTTCCAGGAACCTAACCTCGACGTTAAACGAGGACTTATATAAGGTACATAGGTATATAGGTACATACTATATAATCGATAATATAAATTATTTGGTTAGTTTTTCATATTTTTTGGATCCATAAATCCGAAATAACGACTTCAATTACGACCATTAGGAACTTATTTTTGTACCATTTTTACCTCTAGACAACCTTTAGATTACTGCCATTGCCTATGAGAGTTAACACAGTTTACGTATATAAAATGTATATGTATATCAGTGTACAGACGTACAGTTTACGTATACGGTATACCTACCGACATAATGTTTTCGGTTTTGACTTTTTTTTAAAGCATCAAAGCGGGACATTATTGGGTTCTCACTTTCTCAGGCGACAGCGGAACTCGAAACTAAAAAGCGGGACGTGTGGTCGCGTTATCTATGGTAACACGTCGCTACCCGCCGTTATCATATTCGGGTAGTTCAGCGATTCGTTGCGTTCACAGCACGGATATAGATAGCATGGACTGGAAACGAATTGGCGGGCGGGTGACGGGGAGCCGGGCTGCTTATTGAATAGTGTAGGCTTGTACGGGGGGAAATGGGGCGAGTGCGAATGTAGCGCTACCACGGACTAGGATGGAACTATTAGTTATTACTGTTATACTACTATTTACTAATTACTATTATTATTTATTTAATATTTATAATTTATGTAATTCATTTTTGATGTCGTAAAATGGTTTTGAGGGAAAATAGATTCTGAATTTTTAAAACGTAGGGTAATTGTAACCATACTTAATTAATTAATCCATAACAAAAATATACGATTTATTTATTAACCAAAAAATATTACACTAGCTACTTTAAACTTTAATTATAAAAATTGACGAAACAGTAAGCATTTATTTCACTTCCTAATATTAAGTCTATTAAGTCTCCATTTCAAAATTCTGTTTCTGATTGTATTCTCTAATTTGATTAATATTTTAATCTATGTATTAACAAGTTTTGAATTCTTTTTTTTTGATCATTGTTTAAAACTTTTGTATATTGACACATCCTCATCTTTATGTAATATGATATTATAAAGGTCAGTACTTCAATTTTATGCATACTACATGGAAAAGTGTTGATAAGTTTCAATTTTTTGTTAAAAAAATCATCAACTGTCTGTTGAAAAACATCATAATCATTGCAAAATTTTTGAAATGATTCCTCTACGTTTGTCAACAAATTGAATAAAAATGTGCTTGGATGAATTAAGCCTCCTCTAGTTTTAATATTTGTGAGAGTTGCTTCAGCCATATCACAAAATGTTTTACCTAAAATAATAATTTTTAGTTAAGGAATTAAATAATCTTATAATATCTTTGCTTTACCTTGTACTGCAATTTGACAATTGTTACACTTAATGTGTTTATTAATATATCTTGTGACATGATGTAATATAACACACATGATTCCATATCTGATTTATAGTAGTCATGATCACTAAAAATATCAGTTTGAAATACATTGTCTACTTCTGTCTTGAGCAACTAATGTATCTAACCTTTTCTTCAAATGATCAATTTTCAATTGTCTTATGGATGTGTCATTTTTACTAAATACATCTTTTATATCCTTTATTATACTTAATTTCGGTGTGCTAATACTGAATTCAACTTACTAATGCTTAATTTAAGCCTAGAAATATTTATTTTTAGTTGGGTTAAGAGTTATATATTTATACTTAATTGTAAAATAAATTTACTTTGAATTTGATTTTTGGAGGTTTTTCTTTTTACTTAATATATTATTAAATTCACGACGACGAATGGGAGTAAGTTTAACACCAATTCGTCTTGAAGTTTTCAACAATAATTATATAAATAGTCACATTTTAGGCATCTTTTTTTTTTTTTTTGATGACAATACTAAAATAGAGCATTCCTTATGACGCCATAATCCATTATTAACTTCTGCTGTTCCAATAGATACTCCTAAATAAACAAAATTTCAGTCAAAGCCAAATAGTATGTATCAAAATTTAAATATTAAATATTTAATGTTCTAATAAAATAGAAAACATAATATAGAACACTGTATTTATTACTGGGAAAATTTATTGCCATAGGTCCACCTTGGCACACTTGTTTGTAATTAAATGAACTAATTACTTCAGATATATTTGAAATATTTATAGAATTAGACGGCTGAATCAAGCCTACACTTGCAGGCTCTATTATTTCATTATTTATAAAACAAATTATATTTTTGTCATCAGTGACAACTAATTGTTTTTCAATGACAATATGATTCATTTTAAATACAGCATTATAGAAGACTACAGTTTTTTCATTTCTAAAAGTGGACCATCCAAGTGGTAAACTTATTGAATTAACCAATTCATTAGGAAACACTGGTTTCTGTGAATAAAATTGCATCAAGTCAGTAATAAAAAATAATGCATATAAACAATTTAATTAATCAAGGTTATTAAGTTTATTAAGGTCCTATTTACTTGTTATTAAAACAATAATTATTACCTGTAAATCTTCTAAGCAAATTTGTTTATAAGGTGTATCTGTTACTGTGGAAGCCTTAAAATATAAAAATTAATTTCATGTATGATGTATGATATTAATATATAGGTAGTAAAAATAAAATAAAAAAATTCAAATCTTAATATAAATTTTACTGGAAAAAGTTCTTTTCTAAATGTCGGTGAGGGTTGAAAGATATTTTTTTCTTTGATCGCAGATGGAGTAAAAATAACTACTCCATCTGCGATCAAAGAAAAAAATTCATACAATTCTCTTGTATCATATGCCTTGAAAAAAGAATAATATTTTAAGTACTGATATTCTATTAGATAATTTAATCATGTATACAAATTAATACTGCATAAATTACTTTATTTTAGTGAAAACAAGAGGGTATATCTACTATATCACCAACAAGCTTAGTGCTTATATTTTATAATTTACATTCGGCATAATTACATCAGATGGGTGAGTTGGTGATTCACAAGCTGACTCAGCCGTTGATACAGGTTGAGAGATATTTGTTTGATTAAATACAAATGGAATAGATCCTTTTTTCAATTTGAACAATGTTCTTTTATGATATCCCTTTAAAAAAAAAAAAACTAAAAGTACTGACATTCTATTTAGGTATTTGAATCATGTATACAAATTAAAACAATATAAATTATTTCCCTCTATTTCATTAAAAACAAGATGGGTATTGGGTATATTATCCACTATATCACTCACTAGCTTCATGTTTATATATTATAATTTACCTCCAGCATAATTACATCAGATAGTGTTTGTGAATAGTTATTAATAACGTCATCAGGTGCAAAGTGTTTGGAACAAATGTAGTCCAATGGTTTTAATTGATTGTTTACTGCATTATGTACTGTTGATTTCCAAGTTACTTTGTTACTTTTGTATACCTAATTTGAATAGTGTAACATTTGTCTGATCTTTACGACTTTCACATCCATTAATCGAACATTTACGTACTTTACGTCTTGATGCCATTTTGCAACTTTTAAAGTAGTAATAGAAAAATTAAATTTGATGTAAATAGGTGTGTAATAAGTAATAAAACCACGTTCTAAGATAGTTAGTACTATGTACGGGATTAAAACCAAGTCAAATGTGAATATGTGATGAATAATAAACACTTAAATAAATAATAATTACAATAATATACATTGGGGGGAAAATTAAAAAAGTAGAAAATTATGGTTCTCATATATTATATATAAATAGAGCGCGAATCGTACTTGCCCCATTTCACCCCGCACAAGCCTACTCGTAACACCTTAAGCGGCCCTGCGGCACCATGATTAGGCGTTCGTTAAGTTCGTTTCCAGTCCATACTATCATTACTGTCTTAGTCCGTGTTAAAAACAATAAAACCTATAATAATCATAATAATAACGTAAACGAACGAATATATTATATTATTTCACGTATGATGAAAATATATTATTTATAGTGTTACAACGACGACGACGACAGCCGCGGCGGTGCGCATTCGGTAGTGTGTGTATACATACATAAAAAACGAGTCATATCTCTTCGCCGGCCTCGTCGTCGCTCTCGGTCGAGTCCATGCCCACCTCCTCATCGTAGTCCTTCTCGAGCGCCGCCAAGTCCTCCTGGCCTCGGAAAACTCGCCTTCCTCCATGCCCTCGCCAACGTACCAGTGGACGAACGCCCGTTTCGCGTACATGAGGTCGAACTTGTGGTCGAGCCGGGCCCACGCCTCGGCGATGGCCGTCGTGTTGGACAACATGCACACGGCCCGCTGCACCTTGGCCAGATCGCCGCGAGCGGAAAGTGGAATATTAAAAAAACCCTCGAAGTCCGGTGCACTGAACGGCTAACTTCCTGATTCGGTCCAGCACTAGGCACATTCTTGTCTATGGCACTAGGTCGACGATTTCTTTGCCGATTGTATAATGGCCGCGGGCATAGTTATATTGGCCGCATCTTCCTTGCCGGTGATCAGTTGGCAGTTACTCCGGATGGAACAGTTGTCGGTACGTTCCGGTTCTTACTTCGTCTGCACAAACGCATAATAATAATTAACATCATACACAACGCAAAAAAATCGAAATAATAATAAATCTAAATGCATTTTATTTTTCAATTGACTGGTAAAATGTATAATTAGTATTAAAGTTCAAAAAATTAATTTTAATTATTTGTTAATTTCTATGTTGTTTATAATAATATTCGACGTACAAAAAAAGCTAACACGAAAAAATTATGTAACAAAATATTATATATATATATAATTGATGTTCACAACCCAATAATTATGAAATAATATACTCTCTTCAATAAACATGTCTTTATAATAATATATTTTTATTTTTGTATAAAAAATAATTTTGAATATCTTATTATTTTCCAATAAGAAAAAGTAGGCAAAACAGTACTCAAAACCAATTTTCAGGGAGACCGGGGATTAGTAAATATTGTCTTGTAATATTTTTTAGTGAGTATATTTAGTTCTGTATTTTAGATTTATATTAATAGTTTCTAGTGACTTGATTTTAAAGTATTTGTATCTACAATTTCTTTTTTATAATAGTATTCTTTATCATGAGCGGCCCCATGATTAGGCGTTCGTTTCCAGTCCATACTATCTTAGTGAGTAGGTAGTGACTTAGTCCGTGGTTCACTTCACACCAGTCTCTATTTTTTGTAAATTTTACTACTACACACTTCACCATTTTTTTTTTATTTTAGCATATCTAGACAAACATCTTTTAAGGGTTGTACTCGTAACTAATAAACAAATTTTTTAAACTAACTTTTTTCATATATTTGCTACTACACACTGTGTACTATGCTGTTGCACACAAGACACAATAATAGGGACTGCTTGTCTGCTTCACACTTTCACAGCAACTAGCAGTAGTTGTACCAGGGCCCGGTCACTGATAACAATTAACACGGTAAAGATACCCAACATTTAAAAGCGTGGCAGCCATCTTCCCGTTGGCTAATCAGTGTGACCATACCAGATAAAACAAAATGTTGAATACAATTTTTTTAAAAATGTTTAGATATAATTTATAATTATATTCAAATTACTTCTTATTTTCTTGCTTAAAATTTTTAGTTTTAAAATTGTCAACCGTATAAGATTGGTATAAATCAAATACATAATTAGGTAGGTATTCACATTAAATACATAGCCGAAAAAAATACACATTTAATTATATCAAAAATATATTTTATTTTTTTGAAGCTAAAATGCAACTGATTTAGTTTTGAAAGCTAATATACATGAGTGTTTGAAAGCAAGCTTGAATAGTGGAGAGATACTGTAAGAATATGGGTTAAAAATAAGAGAATAGATTGAGGCGGCATGTTGAGAAAAGAAGAAATGATGAGAAAGACAAGACGGATGAGTCAAATTTGCAGGAAAAAGATAAAGAGGCTAGGTTATTACAAGAATAGGTATGTCATGTTGAGCAAAAATAAGAGTAGTTGATTCCACTTGCATGGAATAAAGGCAAAGCTGGAGAAGCAGCAGAAGCAGAATGTGCAATATTCCTGAAAAATAAAACAGAAATTAATATACATGACCAATATATAAACCATGTTAAAATAATTAAATGATACTAATGAGATCACTTTACTGCCAGTGATGGCAGTGTCTTAGACAGATTTCTATCTTGTATATATTGACATTGTTAATTGTAGTTTGTAACTACACAAATATCTGTATACTATTTTCAAATATTTTCCCTATCCTGGTATCTAAAATCCCTGAAAAATTATAACATTAAATAGGTATGTCATTATTTTTAAAATATTAGACAACACTTCATCTTAAATTAGACAAAAACATTTTTATTTATAATTTTTAATTTTTTTTAAAAATAAATTTAACACATTTTTTTTATTATTAAAAATTAGGCAAGTAAGTAAGTACTTATATGCCAAATTGTACAAATAAAAACAAAAAAATAACATCAATAACAAATAATAATTAAACAAACTTTTCCTAAAATATGATAAATATTACACTATGTCATCATTATTACAAATGTTTTAGTATAGTCAGTTTTCTATTTTTAAATTGACGTTCAGATACTAATTCTCTATTTAAAAATTTAACAGAGGAAAATATTCTAAATCTTACAAATAACTTTGTTAAATAAACATAATCAAAATTTGGACATGGGTGCTTAAAAGGTACATTACATAAAAATTCATTTAATTTAGTAGCAATTCCTTTAGCAACTGCAAATAAAGGAAATCGTTGAATAAATATATTTTCAAGTTCAAAGATGTATTGATAAAAATCATTGTTGGGCATTTGAAGGTTACCATAAGTTGTCTGTGCAGTATTAGTGTATGCTTTAAAATAGCACAATAAAAATGCTTGGTCTAAATTTGTTTGATACCTGCCATACTCTACACATAAATCACAGGTATGTTGACTTAAGCACTTGCTATACAAATAACCACAAACATAATTTAAAGCATTTTTTTCAGGTAAATTTAAGTGTCTATAGTCAACAGTACCAATTTTGAAATTGAAATATGTACTTTTTGATGAAGGTCCTGGCAATACAACATTGGTAGACTTGACTTCTTGGGGTTTCATATGACACAAAATCTCATTAATGTCTTTAATACAATTAGCATTGGGTGAATGTTGAAAATAGTTTAAACAAAACAAATTTCGAAAAGCTATATAAAATTGAACAGGAGTGGGATTTCGATTGTTTCCATTTTTATTACGAAACATACCGAATAAATTTTCTAAACAATCTTGGTTTAAACGGTTGGTAAATAAAACATAATCACTGGGATGTAAACTTGATTCATGTAATGAAACCCACAACTTTAATAGCCCATTAATGGATATTAGCCAACCGTTTATGAAGTTCATCCTGCTAGTCACATCTGTGCCATTTACCTTAGAAATAACTTTAAGATTTTTAAAACACGAAAGCATCATAGAAAGATGACCGATTTGCATGGATGTATTTTTAAAAGGTCGTCTGAAGGATTTGCTGTTTGGTACTTTACTCGAATTAAAAATGTCAAAAAGTTTATCCATTTTATCTATAAAATGAATAGTACATTTCGACTCCAACGGTAATTTACCCAACTCTAAGTGTGTGTTCATTGCAGCAGCTACTGATTGACTGAACACTTGGGCTGCCAAATAAACTCTCATTTTTTCAAATGGCCCTGGATTTATGTGTGCATGAGTAAGTTTAGGCGCTGCTCTCAAATTAAGTTTACTGTCTATATTATAAAATTGTATGATATATTTGTTATCAGTAAATTCATCATCAATGCAAAAATGATGTTTGAAAAACATATTACGAGTTGATTTCAACAAATGTGGTGGATCAAACAAATACACAATCTCTTTACCATTAACTGTAAAATAAGGACGCTCTGGACTAACATAAACACTTTTACTAAAACTAACAAAATTTGAGCCTTGATCAGTGACAAAAGCTTTAACATTTAAAGAAATGCTTAACAATTTTTTTATGGTAGACATTATAATGTCACTTAAATCTAGGCTACAGCAGCTTCCAGATACAAAAAAATATGCAATTGGCTGCTTCCATGTTTCATTAATTCCCCTAATCATTAAAACTAATGCATATTTGGCTGCCTCATAAGTTTTAGTGAGATTTGTCTGATGAAATCCTATAATTTCATCTTTAGGAAGTGAATAATATAAATGAGTCTTTAAAGACATTTCATCAGCACATAAGATGCAGTCAAGGGCATTAGTTTTAAGGGTAGAGATTTTGAATTTTACAAAGTCAAATAAAAAATCATTTAGTCCAGGAATCAATTCATATTTTGAAGTAACTCTTCTTAAGGTCCTAACTGAAGGAAGACTCATTAAAGTTTTCAAAAACCTATACACAGGTGGGCCTAAGAAGTAGATTGTTAATGCTAATTGTTTCATATCATTTGTGTACCTGTATCCATGAGGGTTTCTTGTTTTGCTCATTATATGAGATTTCATTATGGTTAGTATAGCAGGTGAGCAATGTTGTTCACACAGCGAGAGCAAATTTTCAACTGTATTAAACTCAGCTAACTGATTACTTAAGACCAAAACAGTTTTTTCAGCTTTGATGCGAGCTTCTTTTTCCATCTTCAATTGTTGCCGTAACAAAAGTTTTCTAGGCGTTTTATCAGACCATGTCTTAAGAGTTTGACTACCTTTTGAAGAACCTAAATCATATTTATATAATTTTAATAATCATATAGTAAATTGTAAATATATAATTTAGTAAAATTGTTTGATTAAATCTTACTAGGACTTATGAAATTGAAATTAATAGATTTTTCACTAGACAATGATGATGATGTCCTTGGAGATACACTGCAGTCAATATTATCATGTACTAAACAAAATTTAAGAATATTATATTAAATAGTTATTATAAATGGATCTCTATGTAAATAATATTAACTTACCAGGTGAAACAGGTAATGGAAGAGCCAGTATTTCGTTACTGTTATAAGTTTCAATTGTGCATGATTTTGAACAACCTGAATGTATAAAGTTTTAATGTATAGTAAATTAGTAAATAAGCAATAATATAATAAAATAATAGAATATAATATACAATATTTGTAAGTTAGCAATAATAACTATTTTTAAAAATAAATATAAAAATATATTTACCAGGATCATCAGTAGTTTTTAGAGGAGTATTTGAGCCACAAGATACAGTTTTCATTGATTTAGGATCTACAACATTGTTACTAGACAACTCAGAAGACGTACCCTTATCACAATTATCTTTTTTATCTAAATACAAAAAAAAATAAAACAGCGATTAAAAAATTATTGCTGCTAAATGTAATAGGTATTAGTTCTTCCATACCTGGAAATAGTGTAGGTATAGCATCTGGTTTTAATCTGTTCTCCAAAAAATTCAGGAACATAATTTTTTCAAAATGCTTTCCACACACCTTAATATTTTTTTGGGATAGAGTTTCAGCTGGCAGTTGACATCTTTCTAACCAAATTTCACACCTAAAATTATAACCAAAAAAGTTTATTTATACTACAAAACACAATAATTGATTTGATACTCGTTACATATTGTACACAATTTTGTTTTAATTTTGTTTTCTTAGTGTAGATGTTTTATTGTTTACTAAACTAAGAACATTAGGTATGTGCAACTGTCTAACATTATGTTGTATATTTAACAAGTACCATCGACTTATTTGATATTTATTATTTAACATTATTATAATATAAAATACTTACCGATCAGGATCTTTGGGAAAAGAAAAAAAACTAACTGATTCTTTTTTAGTTTTTATTTCTCCGCACGATTTAACTGCACATTTGAAAGAATAACCGCTTTTACGACAAGACATTGTAAAATACTAAAATGTAATAATTTATTCTGTGATAATATGTTGAAAAATTCAGTTGTATAATGCACAATGTTATTCACTGAGACACGGATCACAACAGAACTACAGAACAGTTAAAATGCACCTAACCTAACGCAGTAAACACTAAAAAACGTGTAAAAAATGTTTTTGCCAAGTGTTTTTTTTTAATAACCATAAATCGTGAATTTGAATTTTGGTACCAGTTTTTAACTGATAACACTTAATTGATAAGGTAGCCAACGGGAATATGGCCGCCACGTTTTTGTTTACATTCAAAGTGACCCTTCTGATTTAATCTATTCTGTGGTTGTACGGTCGTCCGTCGGGGCGTTTGGCCGACGCGCCCGCGCATGCCACCCTATAACACTACGACCAATAACCGTCCGCGGTTCACAATGATAACATGATAGTGCGATCTGATTATGCGCTCATCTATCGAGTCATACTATTTCGTACCTCGTACGTCCTGCCCGGGAGCTACAACGCAAAAACTGGGCTCATCTTATTGGCAGTCTGACACTCTGACGGTGGACACTCGTCAGACGTACGGTCACAGTGGCTTATAGCGACCCGTTGTTATTACTTGCCTGTTAGCCGTTTGCCCGCTTCCGTTCGGTTTGATAATTCACAAAAAACACAACTCCGCTACTACACCGTTAGTCACTTGCGATGACTGTTTTAACGTTCCCGCCGGTCTGTGGCAAGCCGGACAAAGTGCCGTTGATCGGTGACGCAGAAATCCGACAGGGTCAGACACAGCTACCGCCGTCGTATCACCCAAAGTTCTTGGAGGCTGGTGACGGTGGTTTGCCGAACACAGACAGCAACGATAACGATGACGACGGGTCGGTAAAAACATGCTACTATCGCTCGCCCGAGTACAGACGAGGGATTCAAAAGATGGTCAAAATCACTGCAATCTTGTTTGGGGTCTTGCTGATTCTCTATTTCACTATCGATACTTATTGCCAGTTATACGCCCAAGAATTACTACAGAAGCAACAGGATACCGTGGACGACGCCACCGTGCCTTACAAGTCTTACTCGTCGTATGCGGCCGCCGAGAGCGATATGCTGTCGTTGCCGTCGTCGACGTCGTCTCCAGAGCCGAATGATTCCGAAAACGTGGCCATTTATTTGTACGTCAACCCGATTTTAGAATCCCTTAACGAGGATCCGCAGATCATCATCAGTAAATCGGCCCGTTTCTTGCACGATTTCAGCATCAACATCACCGGCATCATCGACTTTGAAACTCAACGTTGTTATGTTATGCCGCTGCTTCGCAATTCTGTTGAGCCGCCCGAGTCTCTGTACGATATGTTGCTTAAAATGTCATCAGGATACTATTCCGTGGACATTAACAAAATCCTCAGTAACTTTCACAAGGTCAAGCCGGCGATCAGTGATCTCTCCGACTATGGCTTGTACATTTCTAAAGACTGTGCTGAATATCTTACTTTCAAACTGGAAGAAAACATTGCAACCGAATCCCATCTTACTTTCAAACCTGAAGAAAACATTGCAACCGAATCCCATCTTACTTTCAAACTGGAAGAAAACATTACAACCGAATCCCCAAAAGATGTTTATAAACTTCCACATTTATCGACGCACTTTAACAACCAAATTTAATACCCAATATGGTATATTACTTAAATATTCTTCTTTTACATTTATAATAAACAGTTGTGTGCGTTGACTACCCAGCTGTGGACCATTAATTCTGTTACCATTTTGTCTAAGTTCCTTAGCTGTATTGTTCCTATTATTTTCTTTTCTCAATCTTCAGAAAGTGCACCACTATTAATGTAATATATTGTATGATTTATTTTTTGTATACAATTTCAGCTATTCAAACTTAGAGATTTTAACATGTTATTAGCATCCATTCAATGATACAATTATTCTATAACATTAACTTTTTACTATCCTGTTAATATTTATAGTATTTAATTGTTTTTTTAATATATACATTAAGATTGTAGATTCATTTTTTACATTTTTGTTTGCATGTTTATAGACTGTAATTTTCTTGCTGAGTTAAGGAATGTAAACAATATCACAATTGTCAAAGGAGTATGAATATAATATTAAAGTAAAAATGATAGTTACAATGATTTTATCTGTATTTACCATAACTGGTATGTGACAAATCATAGATGTTTTTTTTAATTATAATGTTAGTAATGTGTTAATCATTAACTTTTATGAATATCTGTTATGTTTAGCACTTAATATTATATTATTTAACTTAGCAATGGTAAAATTAATCTTAATACCGATAGTCTATGACATTAAAAAATATGTAGTATTTAAATATCTACTTTAATACATATATATATTGGATTTAACTATGATTATAATTTAAAAAATTTTTCAAGAATAAAAATTGAAAAATTAACAATATTGTATATTTTGTGAATTGCCAATTTTTGTGTAATCAAAACAAAAACTAAATTAAGAAGTGTTTTATAAAATTTTTTCCTTGAATTATCAAAAATGGAAGAATTATTGAAACTTGACATAGATATAAGAAAAAGGTATTTATGAAAAATTTGATCTTAGCCAAAAGTGTACTTTCTTCGATATTCAAACAACAAAATATATTATATTAAGGAACTATTATATTATGATCTGATAAATAATTTGTGCTGAAAAGTGAAGACATGAGATATTAAATATTATTAAATAATAAAATTATGAAAAAGCTACTGTCAAGAATGAACAGAAGTTTTTTGGTCACTTTTGACTAATCTATTAATTATATTAATATTTCCATGAAATCTCATAAATGTATGTGTTCAATAAACAATCATGTCAGATATCATCAATTTTTATAAAATACAATAGTTATAATTTGCATGTTGCATGCCATTAACTGCTTATCAACATAGTACAATGAATGGAAAAATATTTTAATTAAATATTTCGAATAGTATTTTATTTTGTGTATATTTTAAAGTGCTACAACTGTCGACACATAGATATGAATATATGACTAATAATTAGCATTAAAGATTCAAAATAATACACCTAGTATCACACTTTTATAATGAAATAATTTGAAAATAATTCTAAAAAATTATGACTGAAAGAATTTATTAAAAATTAAATCAAAGTTTATACAGAAAAGTTTACGTAGTAGAAAAAAAAACTAACAACAAATTTCCTTATAATAATGTTAACAAAAACAAAGATAAATGTTAACAGTCTTTATACATTAAGAACACTAATACGTTAACATGTTTAAGAGACAAACAATTGCAGTGTTACAGTTAATATTTACAAAATAATGTCTAGTTCATTAAATTAAGATAAAAATTTAAATCTAATCTCACTTTTGTTTCATGTAGTCTTTAATGTCATGCAACAGGTAACATTGCAGAGCAAGTAATATAACTCCAGGAATTAAGTACATCAACATCTTTGGCCATTCTGAAGTGTGCTGTATACTTGAAGTGTTTGACGAATGCGATAAGTTCAAAGGACTATTTTGGTGGTGTGGCAGAGCATAATATGTATACGGTGAAACTGGCTGGTGACACAATGGTGAACACTGTGGTCGATAACCATGTTGAGAATAAATGCTCTGTGTATCAAAATCATAATCATCTTTCACAGAATATGACGGATAATATCCATTAGAAGACTCGGCATATCCAACAAACTTGTCCCGTTTAACAGGCATTGAAAACTTGGGTGGTCGAAGTATATTATTTTTGATACCACGGCTTTCATTGAGTTTCATCCCTTGGAACAGATTATCAACAGTCTTGTTCAACATCTTTTTTCGACTCTTAGGTAACTCCTCAATATGATCAATGTCCATCATTTCTGATTCATCACTATTTTTACATGATCCATTTGCACTAAATAAGCAAATCACAAATTAATTGTTAAGCTACCTGTTGTTTTAAATTAATATTGATATTTCCAAATTTTTTACGATTATTAATTATAATTATCTATAAATAGGTTTTAGGGTTGACTGTGACTAACATTACCAACATAAATAATATTAGTTATTTACATTTGGGTTATTTTTACATGTTTACATATTTTACATGTTTAAGTGATCATTTTATCTAGAGCTAAAACATTGAACGAAGTTGTTTATATTAGATAAATTACTTATAATAACCAAATTGTATATAAATACAAGCATTGACTAACCTATGCTGTGTTAATAATTCTATTAGTAATTAATAGTTAATGTGGGAGTAAATCAATAAAATCGACTGAATACATTATAATTCATTTTTACTCACATGTAGTTGTCTACATTGTGTATAATATAATGCATATTGCATACAGTATATTTCAAAAGACCAGTAAATCCTACATCACCCTTGGTATCTCTGCAGAAAATCGATACATTTAAATGAATAATTTAAACTTATTAAAAATTAAAAATGTATTTATGACATTTAGTGACAACAGTAAATTGTTACAAGTATATCAACTAAAACATATTATATTTATCAAATTATAAAAACCTATAAATTAGTTATACGTAGATGATAATTTATAATCAAGTTAAAAATCTTCATATTATATTAATATATCACCTAATTTCATGTATAAGTAAAATGTACAATGCCATAATACATACTATACATAACTATAAGAAATGTACTTATAGATAATAAAATCAAAAGATCTTGTGATGTGAATTTATTATTATTATAGGAATCAAAATAAAAAATATAAAAATGATAAAAATAGTGAAACATTCCTTGCAAAACATATTCATTATAAAGGCTAATTTTCAATGTAATGCTAGCTAATTAATAATGCTTTTGATTTCAACTAATTATTTCGAAGGATATTTATTTATATGTTGACTCTAAGGTGCTGAGGCATTATATCACAATTTATAAAAAAGTCATTGAAAAGTTAGCAAATGATAATATAGATATTAATGGTTTGAGACATTATTGATACTGGTAGAACTAAAAGTAAGTCAATAGCTTTAAGCTCATAAGTAAGGAAAGATATAGAAATTTGACTTCTAACAGGTAGTAAATAGCATACCGTTGTGTCGAGAGGTCATATATTGTGCGTCTATGTCGTAATCATACTCGTCCCTTGTTGTATACTGAATGGATTTGGGAATGGCTTCAAGAAAGATTTTTTCATTAAGTACTCGAGCGACTTTGAATTTTGGGAGGCGTACGATGAACTGATTACTTGACCCAGGCAGAAAATGAGTTTCTCGTAATTGTATTTTTGGTGACATACAATTCTTACTAAAACGATTATTAAATTATAATAAATTGGCAACTAGCTAAATACTATTTACTAATTTATTTTTCTTTCTAAATGGGAAACTTAAATAAATACATAAATACTAACAAGGTTTGTTTCACTATAGCCTCAAAGTTTCTATTATGTAAGTACTAAATTTAATTTTTAGTATTAAAATTAATATAAAAAGATGATATAATTAGGAGGTAAGATTTAACAGATACACATCATAGAGTCACATTCTATGGGATAGACGAGTTTGTCTATTTGGAAATTTATTTTATAATGATGATAAATAATTAGTTTTCTAAATATATAGAAATGTTTTTAAATGAAAATTTCATGGTTCACCCTAGAAAGTTGTAACCTATATAAAGTTTTATTAATAGTAGAAATCCATCAAATAAACATTTGTCTATGTATACAATTTAAAATACAGTACTCTTATAAATGTTACCTTGTATCATAATAATTTGTACTATTTATTTTGTATTTTTCATCCTCCAGTTTAATACGGGTTTGTTCAATTTTTTGTTTCTTTGTCAAATTCTTGAGTATAGATACTGACGATAGAAGCGCAATAATTGCAGAAACAAGAAGCTAGAAAATATTGAATATTAGTTAACTAACATGATTATTTATAAAATGTATTTGTTTTAAATTACTTTAGGTTTTAAATGTACAAAAATTCCAAAGTTATTGACAGCACATAATGATGACCATAGGAACATAGTTATGGCGCTTAACTTGTCAAATGTGGTCAAACAGTGATAAACTTGACAAAATGTACCAACTAGGCTAATTATTCCAATTGAGCGAGAAAGTGTTAAAGGACTATTTTTGGAAATCATAAGGTTTAAATCTTGTATTAGCCAATCACCCAAATACTTCTCAACACCAGAAGACAGCACAAATACAATAATTGATAAGAACAGTGAACATATATTAAGCCAAACATCAGCATCTTGCATACTCTATAACAAAAATGAATATTAATTATAAATAAAAATAAAATTTAACTATAAATTACTTTATGATTAATATTTATTCTAGTTGATTTCAAGTTGTAACGTTGTTCTTGCAATGATAGAACTTTTTGTGTATATTTATTGCATTTGGAACACAAATTTAACGTTGCTTCTAAGTTTTCCCTATAAATTATTACACATCAAGATTACACACAATTTTATATTTTAAAATTTCTTTTAAAAATTACTTGAACTTTTCAATTTCTCTATCAAAGTATTTTTCTTTGGTAGGGATAAAACAAGCTAACTGTTTCACTTTCATTTCTTGAATAATATTACATTTATTACATAAACCATTTTTATTTTCCTTAACATCTTCCTGGACTATAGAAAAAATTGCCTTGTTGTACCTTTGATCATGTTGCTCAGGAATTGATTTGCTATAACTTCCATCCTGAAATAAATAAAATAAATGTATTTTTATAAGTTATAACAATTGATTTAACAAATAATTTTCAAAAAGATGGGTAAATAGGTACCACTCTGATGTACAGCAGGCATGGAGTGGATTCTGTAATGGATGTAATAAATTTGAATTCAATGATGTATCAATGTATGCGGAAAACAGCATTTACCATTAAATATATTTTATGATATATTTGTAATATCGCTATTATAGTAATTTATTTTACTATTAGTATAATAAAAGATAAAATTATTTTTTCTATAATTATTATATTTATTATAGATAGATAAATTAACAAGTATTTAATTTTTGACTCTAGGATATAAAAGAAATTTTAGATTCTGAACGGAGTGATGAATGTATTGATTTTACAATGATGTGTGTTTTTTTTTTTTTTTTGTGTCTGTGTACAGCATAACTAGTCGAAATAATGCTTCAATTTCAAACTTTGGGGGTGGTTTCCGATGGCAAAGTGGATATCCTTGGTGCATTATAGAGGTGAAAAGTAAACATTTTCCAACAGTTTTCAAAAAAATCGAGAAAAACAAAAAAAAAAATGACAGAAAAACGGGAATTTTTACGCAAAACCAGTTTTCGGCAAAATCGAATTTTTTATTTTGCTATAACTCAAAAACTAATCGATGTAAACACTTGAAATTTTCACCAAATGTTTATATTAGCGTTCTCCATACACAGTTAAATTTTCAAAGAATTTAGAATTTTTTTTAAGCTATTTATAAACAATTGAAATTTTTAATTTTTTTTAGTATTTTTTTTTAAAATAACGATAAAAATTTTTTGGCCGGCCAGAAAATCTTAAAAATTTAATGCGAGGTTTCTTATGAGTTGTTCTTAAAGTGATAAAAAAAAATCCGAAATCGTTAGTCACAATTTTTTTTTATAAGTGCTTAAAGTTCGAATTTATACGAAATATGTCTAAATTGCGAAAATTTGCAAGTAATTTTGTGGTTGAAAAATCGTAAAATTTTTTTCTTTTACAACTAAGTTTTGAAAATTTGGTACAAGGTTCTCCATACATTTTTCTTCAAATATCTGTAAAAAAAACTCTACCTGATTCAGACAAAAATTTTTTATGAGTGTTTGAAATTTAAATTTTTACAAAACCGCGTTAAATAACGGTTTAGCCTCTAACGATTTTTGATATTTGTTGTTATTCAAACAGTATAAGTCGTAAATACTTGAAAATTTTACCAGTTATTTACATTGCCATTTTCTTTACGTGATTTGATTTTCAAAACATTTTGACTTTTTTTGAGCTATTTATAGGCATTTGAAATTTTCAATTTTTTTTTATTTTTTTTTTATAAATGTTGATAAAAAAAATTTAGCTGGGACAAATGACTTGAAAATTTAATTGAAGGGTCCACATAACTTGTTCTAACTCTGATTCAAAAATTATAAAAATACATAGGCACATTTTTTTTTTATTAGCATTTGAAGTTCAAATATTGACAAAAATTCGTCAAAATCATGAAAATTTTTCACTATTTGGTAGTTAAAAATTTATAAATATTTTTCTATCAAAAGCTAAGAATTGAAAATTTAAGACTATGCTGTCCATAAGTTAAGCTTAGAATAATTATAAAAAAGTTTGAGGATTGTTCAATTTAAAAAATTTTACGTGTGTTTAAAGTTTTAATTTTAATTTGAAATCAAAAATACACGTGTAAAATAACTTTTTACTAATAAATAATTTTCGATTTTTTTATAATATATCCAAGACTGACAAATCATCTCCGTTCAGAATCGTTTTTCGTATACAATGATACCTATCATTGCATTCAAATTTAACCTACCCTAGTCCGATGTCCATCCCACCCCCTAATGTACAGCAGAGCGATACTCACTTACCCGCTTTTTTAGTTTTTTTTTTTGAATTTCTTACTATAAAATAATTTGTAAATTTTTGAGATTTTGTCAAAATTCTAACATTAAATAATTATAAAAAAAAAATATTGACTATATAAATATTGTAACATGTAAATGATCAACTTGTGAAGCAATTTCTATAATTTTTAAGCATTTTTACTGTGCCAAAAGGTGATAACAGACAGAAAAAACACTCATCATTGTAAAATCAATATATTCATCGGAGAAGCTACTCCATATCTAAATATAATATATACATACACACAGGATATATAAATATTTATTACTTGCCTCTTTAAAACCATTAAACTGTCCACATTCAATGCATGAATATTCAAATCGGTCCTCAAAAGCAACTTTAAAATTGGCATTGCAGAACCAACAGTTAACATAGATTGGATAAAATTTTCTTACATAAATGTAGACATAGTAACAGAATAGAGTAATTGTTATAGGTGTCAGGACTAAAGGAATTGGTTTTTCATTGACATAATTAAAATAATTTGTGACATTATCATCTGAAACTAAAAACATAAATTAATTATACAAATATATTATGTAGGTTATAGTTTTTATATTAAGAGCTATTTACAGAAAGGAAATAAAGAATCGTCATTGAAATACTTCTTGAGCAGGTCCATGATATCTAAAAAAAAAAAAATTAAATATAAGATAAATTAAGAAATGTATAATATTTACTCATACCTATATCTGAAAATTTTCCTTCATGATTTTTTTTATTTAGGTATATGTTATATGAAATTTAAACTTACTAAGAGAATACCAATTTAAACATAAAGCAGAGTAAGTGTTACTTTAAAATTAATAAATGTCATAGATTATATTATCAATTATCATGTTATAAAATGATTTGTTTAACAAAAATTAAATCCTAAATTTGAACATACTTATTTTTTAAATTTAATTTAATGATAACATGACATTTTTTCTTTGTACTTCACCTACACATTACTAGTTAATATAAGTTTGTATTTAAATTAAAATACCTAAATATTTACATATTTTTATAACAGAACGTTCATCATATTTATTATATTATAAGTTATAAGATTTACTATAATAAACCACAGAGCAATAGGCACACCATTAATCAGTATATGTTAAAATATATCAAATTCAATAATGTATAATTTAGTTCATGATATGCATTATTATATTAAGATTCTAAAAGTAACAGTCGACAAAAAGTCTGACAGAATACAGAGGTTAAAGACGATATTTTTTTTATTGCTGACTGGGGTTTAGAAAAAGTTAGATAATTAGAAAGTAATTGTTATTCTTAACTTAAAAGTACATATTTTAGATTTATATGGTTTCAAGGCATTGAGGCAGTTACAAGAGTTTTATATCACAACTGTTTTGAACTAACATTAAATGGGAAAATATTTATTGGACACCCTGTATATATTATTATGTGGAAATAAATCATAAATAGACCCGTTCATATAATTTACCAAAAGTTATGTTTTATATTAATTATAATACTAAGCTAATAATCTTTCAACGTATAACACTATTGTCCAATGATAATAAAATATTTCATTAAACAAATATGGATTATATTTAAGTGGTTAATGTTTTTTAAAATTTATATTATTTATCTTTTATTTCTTTTAAATAGGTAATACCAAACTAAAAACACAAGTAGACAAAAACTTGTTGAAAGATCTTTAAAACATAAAATATTTAACATTTATAATTTTAGAATTAGTAAAATATGTATAAGGAAATAACAACAAAATTAAAATTTGGTAGTTTGAATATAGCAATTGGAGGTTTTTACTTTTTATTAATATATATAATAAGATATTCAAAATACAATAAATTGTTATGAAATTAAATAGATACCATAAAAAAAGGGGAAGTAGACTCTCTTCAAATCAAATATATAAATGAAACATTTCCCGCTTAATCATTAACAAATCTAAAATTATTAAAAGATAATATATTATATTAAGTAATAAACTTTTGGTACTTAAAATAATATTACCATATAAATTATTGTATAATTCATACAACTTACATAATAATCAGACTATAAAAAGCTTATGATACAATAAATACGTTAATTCATTTTACTTTTATATAACATGATGTATATTTTATACTATATAGCAATTGTTATTACTTATTAATTAGTTATAAGCTTATAAATATTTTTAATAATTGGTGTTTGAATATTGTAAGAGGTCAATACCTTGATAAGATAAAAATAATTAATACTTTAAATTTTTATAAATGTGCAACAATTTTAAAAAAGGAATGCAATACCCCTACTGTTTTCTAATGAAGATGTCTCAGTCTGGTTATTATCAAAGTTGAAAGTTTTTCAAATTATTGAGAACTAAGATGGGAAACAAGTCAAAATCTCTCTATTACATATTTTCTTCTTAACAACTTTCAAAGCTTAATAAGAATATTAACAAGTTATACTATAATATAAAATATATAATATATACGCTGTGTTGTTGAGTATGTTATTTGAACTAATAGTAATTATTGAAACTAATATGAAATATAAGTCGCATAAATATGTATAGTTATAAGATATTAAAATTAAATAGTTAGTAGGTAATAAATGTTTTTAGATAAATGACTCAAATATCAAAGTATTAAACTAAAAACCAATCGTAAAAAATACTTAGGGGTCTAAATTAACAAGCTCGGGCTTAGTTAGCTCAATCCGAATAATACGATTGAATTTTTAATAAGGAAGTGTATGTAATTAATAATAATAAAAAACAAAAAGGGTCAGATTGAATGTCACGAGGGCCAGTAAAACGTATTTATACATTTCGCCGACAATGAAAACGAACACGAAACACGACAATTTTATTTTCATAGAATAAAATAATGAATATTATATTAAAAAATGAATGCATTCTAAACCCAGTGAAATCGAGTTAATTTCAGTTTTATACAACAATTAAACAACTCGCCACTCGGGATCTATTATTTAAAATATTTAAATAATAACATATAATAGTACAATAATTATAGGTACATAATAGCATTGATAATAATATTGTATCGTGACATATATATTCTTTACTCTATGCGTGACATGTAAAGTATTAAATAAGATGAAAATAAATGGCATTCGAATAGTTTAATAAATGCGGTGCGCATGTGTTGGTAACACCATAAACAGGCGATGAGGAGGTAAAGGGTAACCACCATCCACTTTCCCGCCCATACTGCTGCAATTATTGATAAAACTTTAAACTACTTCAAAACGCCGATTGACGACCAGCTCGACTGAGGATTACGAATTAGTCGAATTACGATTATAATATTCGATATATCAGCACTTGCCACTTGACATTTATCGTTAAACTAGTAACTGTTGAATTCCAAAACGTTCAAAAATCAATTTATCAAAGTAATTAAAGAAAACTGATATTTATACCACATACATAATTTAATTTAATTAGCCTATTCAATATTCAAATTATTTAAATAAACTTTTCATTTCATCATGTTACTTAGATCTTCGCAAGGCATTACCAAATCAATAATAATGTGTGCACAACGTTACTCAACAATGTGGCCTACTAAAGCTTATGTGAACGGTGAATGGTATGATGCAAAATCTGGAAAGACTTTTGATGTTGTTAATCCGGCTACAGGAAAAACAATTGCTACTGTACCAGATTTGGATGCTTCGGATGTACAAGTGGCTATAAATGCTGCAAATGATGCATTTAATACATGGAAAAAGACTACAGCTAAAGAAAGAAGTGATCTATTAAGAAACTGGTACAACATTTTAGTTAAAAATAAAGATTATTTAGCAGACATTGTAACATCAGAAGCTGGAAAACCGTTAGCAGAATCATTGGGTGAAATAGCTTATGGAAATTCATTTGTTGAATGGTTTTCAGAAGAGGCAAGACGAACTTATGGTGAACATGTTCCTAGTCCAAATAAGACCAAAGAAATTTTAATGATTCGTCAGCCACTAGGACCAGTTGGTCTTATTACACCGTGGAATTTTCCAATAGCTATGATAACTAGAAAAGCTGGAGCTGCTCTAGCAGCAGGATGTACATGTGTTATAAAACCAGCAGAAAATACTCCAATCACAGCATTAGTTTTAGCAAAGTTTGCCGAAGACGCCGGCATTCCCAAAGGTGTAATTAACATCGTTACTGCATCGAGAGAAAATACTCCAGAAATTGGTAAAGTGTTGTGTGAAAGTCCAGACATTTATGGTATATCATTTACTGGATCTACAGAGGTTGGAAAATTATTATACAAACAATGCAGCAGCACAGTGAAACGTGTTGGTTTAGAATTGGGAGGAAATGCACCATTTATAGTATTCAATGAAGCAGACATCAATAAAGCGGTAGCTGGAGCAATGGCTTCAAAATTCAGGAATTGTGGGCAGACATGTGTAAGTGCTAATAGATTTATTATTCAAAAAAATGTATTTTCAGAGTTTGTTGATAAACTGAAAGTAGAAATGGATAAATTAGTTATGGGTGATGGTAAAACTTGCGGCGTGAACTTGGGGCCGTTGATCAATTTAGCTCAAGCAGATAAGGTAGATAGAATAGTAAATGATGCTAAAAACAAAGGAGCAAAAATCATAACTGGTGGAAAACGAGCATTAAGTTTCGGCGAACGATTCTATGAGCCAACATTAATCACAAATGTTACTAAAGATATGGCCTGTTACGTAGAAGAGATTTTTGGACCTGTTGCAGTATGTATCGAGTTTGATACAGAACAAGAAGGATTGGAAATCGCTAATAGTACAAACAGAGGGTTAGCTGGTTATTTTTATTCAAATGATTTGTCTCAAGTTTGGAGAGTAGCAAAGGCTCTAGAAGTTGGAATGGTTGGTGTCAACGAAGGTATCATTTCAGCCACAGAAGCAGCATTTGGAGGTGTCAAAGAATCTGGTCTCGGAAGAGAAGGTTCTCGCCATGGTATGGATGAATACACAGAAATAAAATATATTTGTTTTGGAAACTTAGAATACTAATTATTATAACACATATAATAATTTTTAATATTTATTATATTTATCATATTTTAATATTGTAAGTGAAATAGGTACTGAATATTAATGTCTTCCATTAAAATAAATTTGTCTTCCAAAAGTAATTTATAATAAAGTTATTTAAATTGTTCAATGTATTTTAAATACTTAATAATTATTAAATGATTCAGATCATTATTGTTATAAGACTATTTTTTTTAAATATATAACACAATATTTAGTATTTAATGACTTAACAATATTTTAAATGATCTAGCATGTGTTTATAAAAGAAAGCAACACGTATTACTTACTTAATTAACTGTTATATATATTTTAAATTAATTTGTTTTTTTGCTCAAGTGTCCATAATAAAATAATTCAATAATAGGGACATATTTACCTAATATAATATTCTTATTACGTACCAAGATCAGAATCGTATAATAAACAAGTTATACATAGAAAATAGTACATATTAGATATTATCCTTTACAAATCTTACATTTCCAGAACAAATTAAGTTTTATAGTTAAAATAAATCAATGTTAGCGTTTTTAAACAATTATCATTTACATTAAATGTCTTGCTAGGCAATTATTTGATAAGTAAAATTAATCTAAATATGTTTTTTACAAGTTGTACAATTTCTAAGGAGTCTATAATCCAATCTAAAAAAGGAGATGTAATTAGTACCTAATAAATAATGTTTTTATGTAAAATTTTTAATTGATCAATATTTGTACCTATTTATATTATAATATGTTAATAATAAGTGAGAAATTAATTGAATTAATCTTCCACAATAATGTTAAAACGACGATGCCAATCTACTTAATAGTGTAGATTTTAATATTAATGTATGCACCGAGTAATATAGAAAGTACTAAACATAACTATGTAAGTCTGAACGTGTTGCATAAGTTATCTTTAATTAAAGTATTATGTTGAACAATAGTATAATTACATACCTCAAGTTGAATGGGTTGATGACTGATGTGGACGTACTCTTATTAATTCATACTAACGATTCTCGGCAGCTAGTAATTAAGTTAAAAATGAAACAATCCAAGTATTCGAAAAATCGAAACTACAAAAGGGAATAATAATAATAATAATAATGGTGTAATATTATAACGATTCCGGTTTTGGACGTTTCGTTAGTTTTGGACTTTGACGTTATCATTTTTAAAACGATCGGTAATCTGTTCGTTTAGGTTATGGTTCGTAAATAAAAAATTGACAAATTTATTCAAAAACACCGAACGACTCGTAACGTCACTGCGACCAATTACCAATTCGTCACTCGTCTGCTGCTCTCGGCGTCCGTACTCCGTTGTAGTGTAGTACTGTCGTAGACATATTTTTTGTTATATCAGTATACCTATCACTAATTATATCTAAATTCTAAATGTAAGTATAGTATGCTTACTGCATTGCTGTAGCGCATGACTAAATAAACGTTTATTTAGTCATGCTGTAGCGTAAATATATAATTTTTATATTTGCGAGTGTAATGTAAAACGTCATACATATTTTGGATCATTGTACATTGATTTATTATGACTATTAATCAGTGGCGGCTCGTGCATATGTGCGATGGTGCGGTCGCACTCCCTACAGAAATTAACAATTTATAGTACATATATATTTACAAAATAAATAGGTACATATTTTAGTACATAGTATATTATACAATTTATACATTAACAAATTAACAATTAAATATATTTTTTTTTAATTATTATTAAAATTATTTTCATAGTTTATTAGAATATCAATATGAACTCGCGATGTTAATGATGTTATTATACGGGTATATGGATAGCTATAATATAGGCCTATGCAACGATTGCAACGCTGCAGCTTGTGCGACATTGTGAATCGCACATAAAAATACCGGTTTACCGTATAAACTATAGGTATAATATTAATATATGAGTAATACTAATATCATCACGACGGCGCGGCGGCTATAGAATCTTATGATGTGCGGTAAATTTTGTCGCACAAATCGGACGGCAACGACGCACGATGTGTTAAGTTTTATTATTTTATTTTATCATTTTAATTTTTTCATCGCACTCCTGTGCTAAATTACTACGAGCCGCCACTGCTATTAATTAATTATTATATCTATGATTTGGACAGAATATTTTATTCGTGGGTAATAACTGAAAATATCAAACTATATGATTCACTGAGTATTATACAGACATAATCATTTTATTTTTATTTGTAGCCTACAAATTGTAGGTCCATAATGTTCTATAATACAAAAAAATGAAATGTCTTGGACACGGCTATAGATATATACTGTTCTGTGGTAATACTGGTCATGATCCTGGTAATACTCTATGCCTCGGATCGACCAAAAAATGGATTTTATGATAACGAGTTATCTATCACAAGAATCACTATTGATATATGATAGTACATATTAAATATTAATATGGTTTTTGAATTATTTGGAATTTCAAGTATTTGTAAACAAAGTTAAAATTTTGATTTTGGAAATAACATAGTATTTATGTACTCAGGTCGTGTATTATTAACTATAATTTCAAGATAGATTAATTTTAAATCTTTTACATCTACGAACCAATCGGCGTCTGACATAAATTGTAAGGTAATTTATAAGGAATTGTATTAATTTAAAAATTTAAATTTAAATTTATTCATTCATTTAATTTGTAAGTATATAAAAATCATTTTATCAATTGTTTTTTTTTTATAAATTAATACTTTAGTGAGGTGCATACTGGGTTTTTGTTTGGGGAATTTTCACATTTTTCTATTTTCCTTTCATGTTTTACACAGGACATTATACTATAATACTATTTAATCTAATATATATTTTTTTAGTTTTGTTTTAAGGGGAGGTAGGTCAGACTTTAAGCTTTGTGTGTGCCACTGACTTAAGTATTTCACACTAAAGTTTAATAGAATTAGAATTTCATAAAATATTAATATATGTAAACTTGTAAGTTTTTATACTTATGATAGGTGATAACAAAATCATAAATTGTATAGGTATTTTGATTTATGTTTCATATTTGAAAACTATATACCTACTTGGTAAGAAATTGTCATTATAATAGTTTTATTCAAATTTATAAATTTATAATTTATATTTAATCTTTTACCTAGTACAAATGTATTAAAAAAAAAAATTAAGTATTTCATACAATAAAAAATTAAACTATAAAATGATAAACTTACCTATCTTTACTATGTATGCCATGTAATATTACATCAACTTATTATTATTTTTATTGATTATACCAAAAGGCCATGCAAGCAATAAGTATTTAGTTTAAGTTTCTATGGTGATAACTTTAAACATTGTTCAATAAGTTATTTATTCGTAAGTATGTAAAATATTTAAAATTTTTTTACTTTTTAAATTTAAAAATATCCATTTTAAATGTTTAATCTATGTGAACACAAATAATGTTCTTTTGGTTTAATCGAGATGGTCGAAATACTCGTAATACTAAACTTCCAAAGGTACAACAAAAGTTCAATAGTAAACAGTTATCAAATAATCAAAAACATGTAACATTTTCCGAAAATAACAAAACTGTTGCGTATCCAAGATATTCACCATTACCATCTATCAATACTAAGTATCCTTACAGAATGCTGGAAAGACAAAGAACATATGTTGTTTCAAATCCTGTTTTTGTAAAACCTACAAAATCACCTAAACAACAAAAAAAACCAAAGACATTTAGTGATTTTAAAAAGACCTTAAAGAAAAGAAATAAAAATAACAAAAATGAAAATGGAATGATATGGATTGATTTATAAATTAAAATAAAATTATTGGGATTATTTGCATTGTTAGCTGTATTAGAACTTAAAAGTATGTATTAATTTTTGACATGTCTTCCTGTTTGTTAATATAATTTACCAAACAGATGTTTATTATCTTAGTTTACCTTTATAATGTTTCAAATGTTAATATAATTTATGGAGTTTTAAATTCATATTTAGGCATAGAGTTTTCATAATCCATGGTATTGTTCACACATTATTTCTACTATATGAACATAGTCTATAAGACATGATTAGATGGTATTAATATTTTGTAGGTAATGAAAGAATTCATAAAAATTTTAACAAAAATATTGTTTTATAGATTATTATTAACATTAAAAATTTGATGTTTATAATAATTTGCATTTGAATCTAATCTAATCTATTGGCATGTCTGATCTGGTTGATATGTTACTTCAAAATTACTTGAGTATTCAACATTCATTCGTTCATTTCTGCCTGCAGAATTGTCTCTTACTTTCTACTCATCTATCATTATTATTCATTGCACAATGAAAATGGTTTCATTGTTATTTCATGATATTGCAACTGTTTGTGATGGTTAATTTAATTTTTAAACTGATTATACCTACTTGCATGTATGTTTATTATCACATATAAACTATACAGTATACATACATGTTAAAAATTCTTTATTGCCTCTAGCAATATATAATATCTACCTATTAATATTATTATTTATACCTACAGTACACATAATTTATTATGATTTGATCTCTAGAAATGTATCTAAGATATTATTTTGATTAAAATTATTTATCTATTTAGTGGTAAAGTTATGGAATATAATTTTTTTTTTTAAATTTAATAATTATTTTGTTTGTATAATTAATTTAATTTTAATAAAATTTATTATAAATACCTCCCATAGTTTAAAATGTTGATATTTTTTTTTCTAATTTTTATTTAAATAAAAATAAAACTAATAATACAAATTCTATAATAATATATACAAACAGCAAAGTATAAACAATATTGTATAATATCTAAATAATTTTAATAATAGAAAATATTATTATTTTTAATATTTTGTATTTACTTAATTAATCCAAAACATTAAAGTACAAATATTATAGAAATTGTTTATAATATTATTATAATATGTTTTAAAGCAGTGTTTTTCAACCTTTGCATTATGTCAGCATATCATAAAATATTTCATACTTTGCGACACAGAATAAAAAAATAAGAATACTAGATAATATAATTTGAATTCATAATGTAAGATTAAAAATAACAATAAATTTCTTTACCAGACAACTTATTTTGAATCATCAAAGAAATTATCTCAAATGCCTATTGATTTTTGTATACCAAGTCAAAAATATTTGTACATTTTGTGTCATTTAATGTACTTCTTGGCTCATTTGGACTTATCAGGCAATACACTGGTTGATAAATGCTGTTTTAAAATATTTAACATAATTTCTGTATCCAGTTTGATTTTTTAAATAAGTGAAGATATTTGAACATAATAATAAAAATAAACATATTATCAATTTATATCTAACTATTATTATGTAAAGATAGTAATTATTTAATTTGTTTTAATCACCTGTGTAAAAATAAAGTTTTGTATGTCATTGAACTTGTTATAAGATAAAATATTAATATTAATTTAGGTTTTTCAAATATGTATATGATATGGGAAATGTGTAATACATCTGTACATTAGCTGGGCAATATAAATCACAAATACAAAAAACAAATTATTTTTTTTTTTTTGTAGTATTTTATAATGTTTTATTACTAGTTAATAATAATTATATAATATTGATGAAAAAAAATAAATTATTATATAATTTATTTTAATTTTATAATATATTGAATATTTTTAAATAATGGTTGTTCATTTTGTTAAATTGTATTAAATTATTACTATTTTTATTAATGATGAACTAATAAGTATATTATATACTGTGTATACTATATTATATGTATTGAATAATGATAAATGCACTTGTATGCAGCTTTGCAAAATAAATAAATTGAAATTTTAGGAAATCAGAAGGCTGTAATTCTAAGTGTAATTCTACTATTCTAGCAAATCATTTACAAATAAATAGGTAATGATAAAATTTTAAATAATATTAATATAATAATGAATAAAAACTCATTTATTTTTATTTTGGATGGCGTTTTGTCATCAATATTAAGTATATAATTATAATTGTTTTAAAGTATTCAAAAGATAATAAATAGGTAATAATAAAATAATAATTAATAGGGCCCGAAATATTATCAAAATATGCTTAAAAATATGCAGCTAATTTTTTATTTTGTTTATGAAACCGTACAAAGCTTATTATAATTATAAAAATAAAAATTTAAAAATTAGATAGGTACATAATAAAAATCGTGAAAAAAACAAATTATGATTATAATTTATAAAAAAAAATTGTCACATATTATACTAAATTAAGAAATAACGCAAACGCATGATATATGCGATCAGTTAACCATGACGAACAAACATGTACTACTTTTCATTTCGTCGTACAATTTAGTCAATTTAGAATCTAGATGTCATTAGGTTTTACTATAAGAATATAAAGTTATAAATTATGATTTATTAATTATTCTATTTGGATTAAAGTTGAAATGGTATTAATTAATCAAATTGTTTATAATTGAAATGCATTAATTATTATTTATTTATTATCTTTTTTTGATTTAAAAATAATTCAAAGCTTAAATTGTTTTACTCTAATACAGATAATAGGCAGAACTGGCTTAAAAATTTAAGTTTATTATAAAAAATGTACTTGATGAAACCTATACATTAAATATTGTAATAGGACATCCAAGACATTTGATAATATAGGATATGTGTAAATATATTATATACATATATTTATATTTGTTGTTTGATTTTGAATATTTAATTTGAAAGAATTTGGTTTTTACTGTAAAATTTAATTAAGTACTTCTTTAGTTCTATCCTTTTATAGTTCTATTTCAATGTATCTATGGTTTATCATTGATATCGCGTAGAATTTATGAATTTTCTTGATCATTTAATGAGTATGATATGGGTTTTGTTGTTTAACCCATGGATGATGTTTTACTTGAATCATGGTTGCTCTTTTATTAACGTCTGGTTCTAAAATAATCCTGTAATAAAAAAATTTATTGGATATACGATTATTAATGTTACTACATTTTAAAGATAATGTTGTACGGTATAATAATAATTTAAAAAAAGTATCATCGTGTTTCCATTTACACGGTTTTGAAACTTGCCAATCACAAGTATATTTTGGAACAAAAAATAACATCATAATATTTACGAGATAAGTTTCAATGCTTCTCGAGACATGGGTTTCTTAGGTCTGGAGAACTTTTTGGCAATCTGATTAGCCACGATCTGCTGTCGGTTAGAGTGCGGGAATGGCATGGCGTCTGATAGCATCACGTAAAGCACAACTCCCAATGCCCACATATCATAGGAAATCGGGTCGTACGGTATGCCCTTAAAATCAAAGAAAAAAGTTGAACCTTGTGACTGGTCTGCGGGGTGTATGTTCTGTGATAATAATTTTAATATTATCACGTCTTGTTCATAACGTGCACCTTACGAATTATATAATTTAGCGTAATTGCTCAAGGTAGTTGGTATATATTTTTTTTACGTATACTTATCTTACTTATTGTATATATTTAGTACCTACCTAATAAAACCTAACTTATAAGTTACTAAAAAAATGTTATGGTTATATATATTATGCATAAAATATCTCATGAAATGTGTCAATGTCTGGCCTAATAATGTCGAGTGGTTAATAATTGACTAAATATTATCATTGAAGTTAATATCGTTATCCCGGAAAAAAATTGTGTGCAAACTGCAAAATTAAAATTTTTCTGATTTTTCAGTATTCAAAATAAAATCTTTTCGGAGCTGGTATATTTTATACAAACTTGTAGCACTTCGGGTGCAGCATAAGACGAACTGCCGCAGTACGTCTGGCTCATCAGGCGTCGCCCTCGCTCGTCCGCGCACAACCGGGCAAACCCAAAATCGGTCAATTTTACGGTCCGCATGCTCTCCAACAACACGTTTTCACATTTTATGTCCCGGTGCGATATGTTTTTCCGGTGTAGATAATCTACGGCCTCGCATATCTGCCTGCTGTGGCCATGGCATGCACGATCGTGAAAAAAATCGAGAGCACACAACATAATAATGTATCCTTATCAATGGCGTATATAACAGGGGGTACCTTGACCATCGCTCGTGTAAAATTTCAGTTTCAATTGAAACATATGTCATAGTATATGATGACGTATGTATAACAGATCATAAGTTTAACCCCCTCGGCCTCAACTCTCCTTGCGCAATACGACCGTTGTTGTTTTCTATTCTATTTCGTTATAATTTTTTTTTCTAGGGAAGAATGAATGCTATTGTACATTGTACTTAGATAAACGAAGAACGATTGAACTTTTAGTTAGAATTTACATCGTATATTTTCATTTGTATTGATGGCATGAACCATAATGATGTCGTCTGCCTTGGTCTATATAATCAATAGTCAGTGCGTCGGGAGAAATAACTATGGTTAATGAATGTTTAAAGTTAGTAAAGATTACATTTATATGATTTAACATTTAAAAATGTAAATTTTACTTAGTGAAAAAAACTAGTTAAGTAGTAAAATTATAATTATATGAAATATATTTTGAATTATTATTATGTTATTGTAGCGTGCGTACTATCCTTCATCTTGGGAAATATCTTAGTGAAATATGAGTATATCGTACTTTAAGAGAATCGTAAAGATACGATTACCTTGTCGCATTTAGACAAGGCGTCTTGTAGTATCAACTATACCGTTCCCCGGATATATCTATAATATTAGTCATGACGCAGTACTGTTGCTCTGTTTGACGCAGCAGGGAAATCGTATACCTTAAGCCCGTTCAGTGGCGCAAATAGGAAAAATGTTTAGGGGGGGGGGCTCAAGCCCCAAAATTACCAAAACCGGTTAAAATAACTTATTAAGAATAATATACATATATTATACTATTATTTTTTGAGGGGGCTTTGAGTTATTTTGGGGGGCTAAGCCCCCCCAAGCCCCCCTATTTGGGCCAATGAGCCCGTTATATTATATTGATCATTGACCCATTAAGTATTAACAAATTCGATTAATGTGTGGATTTTAAAACATAGACAATGTATTAATATAATCTTTAAAATATTTTGTAATTAGTTAGTCATAGTTTTTTTTTACCCAACACTGCCGCCTACATTTACTTATACATTTGAAAGGCGATTCTTATTACTACAACGAATGCAAAGTACTTATTAATTTAAAAGGACTGGTTACATTTTTCTTGTAAGGTATATACATGAAATTCTTTAAAATTTTGATATTGGTGTTGTCTTCGTACTAATATAAACCTATGTTTATTCAACAAACTCCTGTAAAATTTAATTTTACCGAAAATCTAAGAGCTTATACCGCTCAAAACAACAAGTGAATCATCCATCTATCTATCCATCTACGATGAGATGGTTTTAAATTGTTGATTGGAGTTAGCGGGGTAATTGAGCAAGCAACATATATGCCTCAAAATATGTGATTCACAATACACTCGCCACTCGCCACTCGGTTTGTAAAAACTCAAAAGTACTATTATTAAAAGACAAATTTAAAAAAAAATGTGAACAGTTTTGTTCAGTATTCGATACATCGAGTGCGGTATATCGTATATTACGCGTGTACACGGAAAAACAACAGCGGACGCGCGGGCCAATAATAAAAATAAAATAAATAATATTGAAGTATGTTGAAAAAAGCAAACGAGCGGGCCAACGTTTTCGGCAACGGCACTGACCTGAAAAACGTGTGCGCCTGCCACTGCGGTATGGTCTTGACGTGCTGCAAGTGGCTGAGCAGGTCACCGATCTCGCAGTAGTCCATGAACACGTGGACGGTGTTCGGCGTCACGTATATCCGGTGCGTTTTTATCACGTTCGGGTGTCGGACCGTGCGCAGAACGTCCAGTTCTCGGGGCAAGAACTTCCGCACGTACGACGAAGTTCCGCCGTCGCGCCGCTTGTTGATCACCTTGCACGCCACCCGGGTCGTAGACGACGTCGTCGCGGTCACCGGCACCGTCTTGAACGCTATCCGGACTTTGCTGTACGACCCGTGGCCGACGGTCAAACTCAACCGGTAACCGTCCTTGGTCAGCGCCGCGGTCAACGCGTTCTCGTCGTCGAGGTGCACGATTCGTGGCCGGTGTTTCGGCGACAACGACGGCTGCAGTGGTTGAAAGGCAACAGGATTAGGCGACACCTCTGCGGCCGAGGCAGTAGGACGTCGGCTGCACTGTTGCTGGATACATCGCTGTTGCTGCTCCAGGAGACGCTGGTGCTGGTGGCGGTGCTGCTGTTGCTGGTGCAGATACTGGTGGTGACCGTTCATGGGATTTCCGCGGTATCCGCCTAAATATCTATTGTACTGCCTTTGTTATCGATATATTCAGCCGACGTTATCGTGTACCCTACGGATTTATCTCCTTTGATTTTGTCGCGTTTGCGATTTTCTGTTAAAATAATATGACGTGACGGACGTAATGCTATTATGTACGTCGATGTTTAGTTTTGTTTTTAATTTTTTAATGTCTAAAAATATTTTCACCGATCATATTAAAAAACTGAAAAATACGCGGACGACAATTGTAAAATCTTTTTGTGTTTGGAAAAACGAGTCGGCGTTGCCATAACTTTTACGTTACAGTATTAATGTTTGTATAATATATACAGTAGTCAGTAATGTACTGTATATTACACTACGTTTGTCTTTTATAATATCGTGTTTTCTGTAGATATTACGTGTATGTGCCCAAAGCAGGATTAAGACCTTTATGGTCATAAATACTATGTTCACATTATAAAGTCATAAAGAACACCTCGCACCCTTTTATAATATTTATATGTGGATTTTGTGTTAGTGTTATTTGATTTTTTTCTTACAGTGGCAAAAAGATGGCATAATTTTTTGTCTTTCCACACAAATTTGAAACAACCGATGTAAAATAATAAAATAATTTATGTATCCAGTCTTTTTTCCCAATCGTTCCCTAATCAGTTTAATTATTAATCCAAATAAATATATATTTTTATTTTGAAAGCAGGCTGACTCTTCTTTCGTTCCAAGAAAAAATATTTGCCAGATCGTTTTAATTAGTCTCTATACAATTATAAATCAGTTGGCTTAATCATTTTGATAAAAAATTGTATTTTGCTGTGGTATTATAATATTATTTTTAATGCATTATGTGGTACCTATCGTACACCTACTATATTTCATTCGATGTTTTTGTTGTACATTTTTTCTACTTTCGGAAAATAAGCAACTATTACTCGCTGAAATAGTGACATGTCGAGGTTTAGGTACTCGTAAGTAAAGGTAGATTCGAATTTTAGTGTACTTGTTTATTAATACTCCTGATCCAAACTTTTCCCAAGTTAAGCTAATGTAGAAGAATCATTTTTAAATTTTTTATATTCTCACAATAACACTGTGGGCGGCCCTTCTATTTATTTTAAAACGTTAATGAAATCGTCATAATTATGCACATTTATATTTTTCTAATACGGTAACAAATGTTGTAACCCAAACGGTTATAAAATTATTATTATTTAATGCCTAAATTAGTTTATTGGTCTTTTGAATATTATTGATTTTGTATATCGATACTATCAATATTTTAGATGAAAAGTAAAATATATATATATCAAAGAAGATTTTATTAAAAAAAAAAAATGTATTTTATGTTTTTGTATATAAGAAAATATATATGTGAAATAAGGGTACCTATCCTTCTTTTTTGATGACAAGTGCATGTGTAGTGGTATCCATTGCTCTTGTGTAAATCTTAGCCTGTTTTTGATGGTGTAATAGGTACTTAGTATACCTACGTCATGATAGTAATTTATCGTTAAAACTTTTGAGTAATAATTTAGTAATAAATTATTAGTCACTGAGGGGTGAGCAGCGAGTCCACCGGAGTATATTTTGCGAACTTCGTTGTCAAACACAAAGCGTTTTAATTTGATTACGAATTTTTGGCTTGATGTGTACTTACAAGAGACTCATGCATTTTATTTGTTTCAGGGTTTCCTGGGAACTAATTTTACAAAGTAACCATCTAGAAGTTCATTGCGTGTTGGACCGTGCTACACGATGTCGCGCAACGATGATAAAGTCAACAGTGACGATAATTCAGTTGCTGTTAATGCAGTTTCAAACTCTGGCAACGACAGCACGGTATGTGTATAATATGTATATTATTATTATACATGCATATTTTTGTATTCATTTAAATTGTGTTGTTTGATATTTACTTTATACATCTATTATAATATAGATGAATAAACCAAACACAAAAACAGCTAATACAGCGAAAAGTACTTTTAATAATTGGGTAAGGTGTATATGATATTTTATACCAAAGTTGTAATGCATTTGACTGCTCTTAATGTTCTTATATTATTTTATCCAGGCGAATAATTCAAATATGCATGAATCTCATGAAATCCGAAATAATATGGTAAGAGCTCATCAATAATTTTCAAAGTTATTTATAATATATATATTATATTTTGCTATATAGGTATCAAAAGCAACAGAATTTTTGATAGATGAAACAGTACGAAAAATGCCAGATGAAAAAAAAATCAGCTTCTTACGCAAAAAAGGATTAACTGACTATGAGATACAAACATCAATTCAGAGAGCAGCAGTGATCTATAATGATAATCAAAATAAACAAAGTGTAAGAATTTCTGTAAGCCATAATTAATAACATGCATAATTTTATTAACTTAAAATCAATTATTTTTGTATACCTAGTTGCCATCTGTTCATTATAATTCATCAAATGCTTCCGGTGTTATTCAAACATCATTTGAATCACAAAGCTGGTATAGTCGTCTTTTTGGACCAATAGCTTTTGCTGCTGCTGTTGTATATGTTGGCTATAAGTTGTATAAAGTATGTGTAAGTCATACAAATATTTTAAACCCTTTTATTAAATATTTTGTTGTTCTAGAAATATATAGAAAACTGGCTTTTTGGGATTCAAAAATCTCCATTGGAAAAACGTTTGGAAGCTTTAGAGTTGTCGATGCAAAGGTGCATAATAATGTTAGAAGAAAAAAACAGTTCAAACAAATTATCAAATGAATGTTTTGAACAGCAAAATGAATACAATAATAAAGTTCGTGCTGAACTTAAGTCTATTAAAAGTTTACTTCTTAATAGGTATTTATTGAAATATTGTTAATTTATTTTCATATGTATATATATAATTAATTCAATTAATTTTATGGTTTAGATTTCAATTTCCTCCTGCTCCCACATCTTCCAGTATACCAGAATGGCAGCTATTAAAACATACCAAACCAAAAGTAGAAGAAAAAAACAAAACCAATAGTAGTGACTTACTAAATTCATTACAAACGAGTGAAAAGATACTTAATGAGACTCAAAACAGTATTGTAGTTGGTGCTCAATCAAATGGTCTTATTGATAATGATAAAGATTGCATGACAATTAACTCTACGTCTAACGAAACATCATTACCAATAAGTCCTAACCAAAGTTTAATCAAAAGTAAAGATGTGGATATTAATAATGATAGTAAACACATTGAGAATAATGAAGGTATACATCAATGATGAGAAATATATGAATGTATATAATATATTTTTTAACTAATTTTCAACCTTTGAGTATGAACATCATTATAAATCAAATAATTAAAAAATATTTTTTTATTGGGTTTCCTTATTGGTTTATTACTTGGTCATGTACTTATGTGTATTTAAGATCTAAATAAAAATGGGTTTTTTTTTATATTTTTTTTTGTGATTGAAATTCTGAATTTAGTTTGTTATTCTTTACATTTTTATAATATAATAAATTAATTGATTGATTTTATTTTATTTTCAATGATTGAATAATCAATATGGTAAAAAATAACACATATTCAAGATATTATTTTTAAATTTGGAAATTTTTTTAAAATATTTTTATTACCTATTAAAATACTGGAAAGTAGGAAACTGACAGAATAGCTACATGTAAAATAGTAAAATAATATAAATATGAACACATTTTTAAATTCAAATAAGATATTAAAAGTATAATAACATTTTGCTATAATGAGTATCTAAATAGTAATTTACTTTTCTGAAATTATATTTATTTAACATTTTAATTTCATTGAAATATTTGTTGAAACTTCAAAATATTACTATTCATTGTTTAATGTGTACTTTATTTTTCATTGTTCCATTAATCTATATAAAATATTGAATTCAAATAAGATCTTTGCAACATTTTTTATATAATTATTTATAATATATAATTTTTTTATAAAAAATAACTTGAAAACATACAAATAATCATAAAAATGTGAGTACTAAAATGTTGTTACATAATCTTTAATCGAATAATATCATTACTCAGAAATGGTTTTAACTAAAAATTAAAAAATTGAATTAATGTGATTCAATCAATTGAAATTTCATTATTCTATCTCTATAAATCAAGTGTTGATTTAAATTGATGAAATGGATTTGTAAGGGGTTTTTTAATATCTTTAGTCTGGTTTGGATGTGAAAAAATATTTTGTACCTTATTAGTAGTATAATATTTTAAAAACTTAAACTATTTGATTTAGATGGTAAATAGTATGCAAAATATTTTTTTAATATAATAGGTATCTGGTTAATTTTTGTTACCATTTTCTCAAAATAAAAATACTATATTTATATAAATAATTTTGTTAATTGGTCGATTTATTATTTGGCATACACATATTTTATAATAAAGTATAATTCACATTTTATATACTTTTGATAGGTTTGGATTTTTAATGTTACCTATTCTTTTAATATTGAATATTATTATTCATACAATAATTAATTCGTGGTTTTGTAAGTCATGATATTTATATTGTAAAATTTGTTTTGATATATATAATAAAATAAAAAACAGTACAAATCTTCAAGTATTAATTTTTAAAGCCATATGAAGAAGTTATGATCTAATGTCAATACTATAATTATATACATGATTCGCACTACTTTTATTATGAAGTCAGTAACGCGTAAAATTAGAAAACTTGAACCCTATGATTCTCTCGGTCGCAGACTAATATGTTTCCATTGGACATAACAGCGATGCCTTCAAGTCCTTTGAACTCTCCATCTCCACAACCCCAGCAACCGAAAGCTCTCAGGAACGTTGAGTCAGGATGAAAAATTTGTATACGATTGTTACCGGAATCTGCTACCAGTATGTATCCTTGGTCGTCTACAGCAACACCTCTGAAAAGTTAATTGTATTATTGACATGGAATTAATAATAAACTATTAACTAAACAGTTTTCTTCTGTAAAACAATATTATCATGTATAGTATAATTGTCTGTTGGAGTAGGTACATTAGACATTTTTTTTTGTTTTTATAATATAATTAATATAGATGAAGTTATTTTTAGTTATATTTATATAATATATTTTGATGCCAAAATAGTATTTAGATGAGTTCAATTGTGACTCTAATTATTTTGTTTGAAATTACTTTTAACAGTTAATCATTTACTTTGTGCTTACGGAAAACCGCAGAAGTTTGTTAAGAGAGAGATAAACGATCAATATAATTGCATACCTATCTATTGTACATTAGTTCTAATAATATCTTATTTAAAACAAACATTAATAATACAAACTCAGATTTATGATTTGTATAAGCACTTATAAATGATCATGTCTAAAAAAGTTGTGGTTTGTTTTGGTTGGCAAGGACAAAAAGAAAAGTTTTAGTGCCTTTCCCAGTGGGTAGTAATTGCCACAGTCAAATGTATGCTTAAGTGAGTGTGAGATATACATTTTAATTATACAACTACAACACTTGTATAAATTATATAAATAAATATTAATTTATATACTTATACTTATAGATTAGTGTACATACGTAAAATAATTAATATGTATTACATACTTGGGGAATTTAAATTGACCATTTTCTGATCCTTCTGTACCAAAAGAACTGATTACTCTTCCGTTAACATCAAAAATCTGAATGCGATGGTTATTGCAGTCTGAAACGATTACTCTGTTTGTGTTCGACACCGCTATGTAGTGTGGATGTTCCAGTTGTCCGATTTTATTCCCGTTCGATCCAAATTTACCTACAAATGTTCCGTCTGATTGGAACACCTGTCGAATAAAATTGTATTTTGCTATTATTGTGTGTAAATAATTATGTCTCTTACAAAATCGACTACGTACCTACAATAACTATTTTAGTTTTACTTAAGTAAAATAAATTATAACAATATTTATTACTACTATTATTAATTATTAGGTATAAATGGTATAATACCTACGATAATACGTAGATATGTTTATGTTTAATTTATAAGATCGAGTATTACCTGTAGGGACCTATTTAATAAATAGTGTATATCTAAAGTACCTACCTAAGTTATTTTTAAAAACTCAATGAATTACGTTTTTATTAATTACAGAATAAAAAAGCGGGTGAGTATCGCTCTGCTGTACATTAGGGGTGGGATGGACCTCGGACTAGGGTAGGTTAAATTTGAATGCAATGATAGGTATCATTGTATACGAAAAACGATTCTGAACGGAGATGATTTGTCAGTCTAGGATATATTATATTTAAATATTGTCATATATTTTATTTTGAAACTAATTCAAACATTTAAGTAAAAGTTTCAAGATCTTACGCTGAGTAATTTTTTAAAAATAACAAAAATTGAAAATTATTTATTAGTAAAACGTTATTTTACAAGTGTATTTTTGATTTCAAATTAAAATTAAAACTTTAAACACTCGTAAAATTTTTTCAATTAAATAATCCTCAAACTTTTTTATAATTATTCTAAGCTTAACTTATGGACAGCATAGTATTAAATTTTCAATTCTTAGCTTTTGATAGTAAAATATTTATAAATTTTTAACTACCAAATAGTGAAAAATATTCATGATTTTGACGAATTTTTGTCAATATTTGAACTTCAAATGCTAATAAAAAAAAATTGTGCCTATGTATTTTTATAATTTTTGAATGAGAGTTAGAACAAATTATGTGGAAGCTTCAATTAAATTTTCAAGTAATTTGTCCGAACTAAATTTTTTTTATCAACATTTATAAAAAAAAAATAAAAAAATTTGAAAATTTCAATTGTCTATAAATAGCTCAAAAAAAGTCAAAATGTTTTGAAAATCAAATCACGTAAAGAAAATGGTAATCTAAATAACTGGTAAAATTTTCAAATATTTACAACCTATACTGTTTGAATAACAACAGATATCAAAAATCGTTCGAGGCTAAACCGTTATTTAACGCGGTTTTGTAAAAATTTAAATTTCAAACGCTCATAAAAATTAATTTTTTGTCTGAATCCTGTAGAGTTTTTTTTACAGATATTTGAAGAAAAATGTATGGAGAACCTTGTACCAAATTTTCAAAACTTAGTTATAAAAGAAAAATTTTACGATTTTTCAACCACAAAATTACTTGCAAATTTTCGCAATTTTGACATATTTCGTATAAATTCGAACTTTAAGAACTTATAAAAAAAAATTGTGACTAACGATTTCGGATTTTTTTTTATCACTTTAAGAACAACTTATAAGAAACCTTGTATTAAATTTTCAAGATTTTCTGGCAGGCCAAAAAAATTTTATCGTTATTTTAAAAAAAAATACTATAAAAAATTTAAAATTTAAATTGTCTATAAATAGCTCAAAAAAAGTGTGTATGTAGAACGCTAATATAAACATTTGGTGAAAATTTCAAGTGTTCACATCGATTAGTTTTTGAGTTATAGCAAAATAAAAAATTCGATTTTTTTGAAAACTGTTGGAAAATGTTTACTTTTCACCTCTATAATGCACCAAGGATATCCAATTTTACATCGAAAACCACCCCCAAAGTTTGAAATTGAAACATTATGTCGACTAGTTATGCTGTACACAGACACAAAAACAAAAAAAATAAAAATAAAAAAATAAAAACACACATCATTGTAAAATCAATACATTCATCACTCCGTTCAGAATCTAAAAAAGGAGTGAAGATAATCGTGTGTGTTACATTGCACTTATAATTTAAAACGTTCAAAGTTATGGATGGTACCAGTACGCTTTGGTTTGAAATTTTTTATAGGTAAGTTGGTACTTAAAAGTGTTTTTAAGGTATAGCTATAGTCAAGGAGGTAATTTGATAGATTTTACGTAGGTAAATATAAAATAAACTTTAATTAAATTTAATACTATAGCAACTAGAAAGTAAACGATAAAAAGGATAAAATTAAATTACAAATATTTAAATGTAATGTGTATAAATGTAGGTTTGTACCTATAGACGCAGTCTTAAAGTAAAAGTATTAATTCCACAGAACGATTAGGATTTTTTAATACTAAAGTTTTTGTCGTTTTTTGTTTACCTGGATTCTGTGATTTTCTTTGTCACAAACATATATAAACCCTAGAGCATCAGTAGTAATTCCCCAAGGATAATTGAACCGACCGTCACTAGAACCTTGACTTCCGAACGATCTTAAAAATCTCCCAGACGGGTCTAACACCTATAAACAATAAATAATTAAATTGTTTTTAAAAATAAAAACATCGATTTTGGTCATCAAAATTACTTGTATTCTGTGGTTGTACCGATCTGCAATGATGTATTGGCCAATACGGTTGACGGCTACTCCGGCTAGGCAGTCGAATTCGCCTTCACTATTTCCATAGGACCCAAAGTCTTTTAATATTTTTCCGTTGTTATCAAATACCTAAACATGTAAAATATATCAAATGTCTTTGTTTTTATTGTACTTAATATAAATTATCGGTATATATACGTACTTGGATCCTGTGGTTCGAAGAATCGGCTACAACAATTAGATTGTCTGGACCAACAGCGACACCTCTGGGCCACGTAAAATATCCGGGCTCGCTCCCCCTACCACCGATCTTAAATAACAATTGACGTTTTTGTAGGTATTGAACTCTAGGGGTAGAACCTACGCCCTGCATACCTAAATTACACATGAATATTTTAAATTTGATTTTATTAAAAAATAATTTTGGACGGTCTATTACATAATAATATTGTTTTTTAAAATATCTATTCCGACGCCACAAGGGAGTCTTTAGGTCAGTTCCATATGGGAAATTTTACTCTTACACACTACTTATTTGTTAAACGTGAACCAAAACTTAAACCTATAATATGTTTGATGTAATTTAAACTTATATTAGCTTTAAAGATTGTAGATATATTGTACAGATGCAGTAAAATAATACCTACAACTACAATTAAAAATTAAAAAAATAATAATGATAATATAATAGTAAAAAAAATATTTATTTTTTTTTTTTGAATAGTAAAAATAAGTAATAGTAATAATTTATATGTTATATTAATATTAAAAATGTTTGTACTAAAGAATTATGGATATTTTGTAAGACAAAAATAGAATATCATATACGATTTAAGTAGGAAGCTATAGTCGATAATAATAACATAATGTAGATCAATATGAGTATAGGTATATTATTTACAATTATTATTATTATAATTATTTATTGCTGTATTATCATTGACATTATATATTATGTCAATGTATATTATTTACTGTTATTATTACGCACCTGCTTCGATAATTGTATGGGAGGTGGGGGAGCTGTGCATGTTTTTTTGGTCGTCATCTGAACTGTCAACGTGAGAGGAATTGGATCGTAGTGGTAATCCCAGCGAAAGTCGTCGAGAAGACGAGCTTGACGCAGAACTGGCAGCCGCGTTATCTTTAGCTGCATTTTCTTTACCGCGATTTCCGTATTTGTTTTTCAGATACCTAGCCCATGAGCTTAAAGCCGCGCCGTCTTTTTCTCCTGTTCCTGCTAGCACAGTAAAAACGTTTTGTCGTAAAAAATAATAAGCATCCGTTTTCTCTACGTTAAATTTTATGTGAATGTGTTATCGATTTCTGTAGGGATCATAATTCGTAAATTTTTATGTATAGCACTCTAACGATTTTCAAGTAACGTTCTACTGAAATATCCATAATAGATATAGACTAATATTATAATGTGCTAGTTGAGGTGTGAGTTATGTTTGTTTTCTAAACCGTTGTGTATATGACATATGTATTAGAATTGTTAAACCATATATTATACATAATATAATATTATTAGGTATATCTATATGGTAGGACTACGTTGCGATTAACATGATTATCAGTTATCATGCACGGTGTTTTATTATGTGTATATTTTTGTCGTTCGGTCAGTAATACCTGAAGCATTTGTTACAGGCCTATCGGGTGAGGTTTCCCGAGATTTTAAAGCGTGACTGGATCGACTTCTGGACAAATCCGAACCATAATGGTTTTTAGAATACGGTGAGTATGTATTAGTGTCATCCGGAAGGTCTTCTTCTAGGTTAGCGCTGGTTCTACTCCGCGATAGCCCGCCCTTGTCTGACGTGTATTTGTTGTCACTGTTGTAACTCGATTTGCTAGGATTTTCTTCTTGGATACTTTTATTTTTTAGGAATCTGCTAGTGAACCGCGGGGCAGGTTCGGTTCGAGAATTGTTCAGGTACTTACTACCACTCGCTGAAGGCTCGGCTTCTCGGGGGCTCTGATACGATGGTGATTTGTAGCCACTGGTACCGTATCTGAATATAAAATCAAACCGATAACATTTTACCATAAACATTGTTAGCCACTTAATTTACTAACCGTGATCTAGTGTAAGATTCATCTTGGCTGGTTCGTCTCGAGCTGTTGTTACTGCCGCTGCCATTATCTCTAGCCTGAGCGCTTCTGGCCAACAATGGTCCAATGTCCGTTTTTTCCATACCTTTTGATACAGGAGTTTTTGGTTTAGCATCCTCGGAATCTTCGTCTGTATCAGTCTCAGATGATTCTGACGAAGTTTCCGTTTCTTCTTCTTCTTCTTCTTCTTCATCTTCAATTTCTTCTTTTTTTGAAGTACTTTCATTGTTACCTATAATTTGGTGTGTATAGAAATAAAATAAATATTTTTTAAAAATAAACAAACCATTTTATCAGGTCTTCTTTTAAAAACGCTGGTCACAATTTATCTGATAGGTATATTTTTAAAAATTAAAACAAAAAATACTTTTTATAAATAATAATATGTATAATTGTTTAATAATTATTTAAAAAACATTATATATGTATTAATCATGTTGCTAATTACTATTTAGTTCGACAATAAAAAAATATTTATATTTTATATATTTGTGAAATATATGATATAATAACTATTTAGGTATTCTGTAAATGAATTGTGTCCTAATTTCATATAATTTACCTAACTTTATGTAATTATTAAACAATATTTATTTTGTACAAACATTTAACATGTATAAATGTGTATTATCATTATAATGTATGTTATATTGTGTTACTTTAAACCAAATATATTAGGTATGCTACGATACTTTTTAAATAAGTTAAATACGGGGCTTGGATTTTATCGTGCTAAAAAATAATAGCATTTTTGCAATAGTCTGATCTAAAAATTCTTAAGATATGTGCTATAACAATATTTACATAAAATAAAAAAATAAAATTATTTAAAAAAATATTTTTTTATTTGTATTAAAATTTATAAAGTAATTTATAAAGGTATAAAAACTATAATATGTTTTATCTTTCTTAAAATATTACTCTATGGTTTCTATAAAAACAGTATATAGTTATATAATAATATTAGGTTTACAGCATTACTAAATTACTATAACAAAGAATTATTTTAATAATTATTAATAATTGTATTACTTTATATTGTACCTAGTCTTTTACTGTACGGTTTTATAAATACCTAATAATGTTATATTAAATAGAAATAATAATTAATATGTATTTAATTTTATTTATGTTTATTTAGGTATACAAGAAAAATGTAAGTATTGTAATTGTCATTTTATTTACCATACTATCTGTATTTATTAAATTTAAAAATTAAATAAAATTTAAAAAAAAGTATTAATAACTTTTTTTCTTATATTTTCATACAAATTACGAGATTTATGAAAAATACAAAATAAATATAATTTAATACGTATAATTATTTAAAAACCTGTACCAATATTAGTAAAACACAACATCAACAACTTAAAAAATAGCACTAAGAATCTAAAATACTTAAAATGTACAAAAATATAAAATATATTCTTTTATATGTGGAATTTTTGATGCTTAAAAGCAGTAATTTTTATCTGTTCTATATAATAATTAACTAATAGGTACTATAGAATTAGAAAGCCGGTCATATGCAGATTGTATTACTTATAGTTTTTTTAACTTGATATTTAACGTATAGGAAAATTATATAGCTATTGAATTGATTTTGTGTGTACTGATTTTTTTTAAAATTTGAAAGTATAAAAATAAATATTTGCATAGTCATAATTTAAAATGGAATAAAAATGAGAACTTAGTGATTTGAAATAATAATAGTTTCCTTTTATGTGTTTTTAATTTGAATTTGAATACCCATGTAATAAATATTTGGGAGCGTAGTGTTAGATTCATCTGTTTAAAATTAAAAAAAAAAAACTGATTAAAATTACTATTATTTTAAATTAAAGTATAAAATATTTATTTCCATTATGAATCTAACTTTTATAATTAGTAAATTTAATAATTAAAAAAGCTAGTTATAGAATACTCTAAGCTATAGGTACACTATATTATTTCTACAATTATACACAATATAAAAATTATTCAAATAGGTAGTAAGTTCATAAGGTATATAATTTTGAATATTGTAGTAATGCAAAATTAGATATATGTATTCTAAGTTGCATAATGTTTTCTTATTATTAATTAGAACTCAATAATAAAGCATTTTTTTTAATGATACATTATTATTTTTTGGATTACATATGTTATGTATGCGATTTCCATAAGTAAATAATTACACATATTACCGTAATAGTAAAATATTTAAATGCATTACCCGTAACATTGTAACTTCGAGAATTTGTTGGTGTTGCTGAATCTCTTTTTGAAGAAACCGAAGAAAATCTAGCTCGTGGTGTTGTACTTCCAGAACTTGAACTAACTGGCGATTGTTTAACGTCGTCAGATGGGTAAGTACCACCGGCGTTTTTTCGTACCGGCGTTCCGGGCGTTTCTGAAGAGCATGTACTTTCAATACTGTCTGATCTATTTGATTTTAGTCTAGCATTTACTAAGACCAATAAAAATACTTTCTGTATTAGACGATTTAGAGCAAATTTGAATTATTTTATAATTTATATAAGGTACCTTTTGATGCTAAGTTATCCGATGTTGTGGATGATCGTCTCGAATCTGTCGTTGCAGCCGACGTGGATGGAGGAAAAGTAGTTCTGGCAGGTGTAGGTTTCCTCGGTTCAACTACTTCAACCGAATCTTCTTCAGACTCACTTTCAGATGATTCCTGGGTATCCGCCTGTAAAGTATATAATACATTTTTAAATAATTGTTAATTGTTATTTCATTTTTATTTCTTATCTTACTGGTAACGGTTCAGGTACAGGCGTCTTTCGAGCTGTGTCTGCTGGCGTATTTGATCTATTAGAATCCCTCGAGTCATCTCTTTTAATTGTACTAACTCTATCTCTTCGTTCTGTGTCGGACGATGTAGATGCAGTTTTATTTTGACGTTTTATCCTTGCTATTTCATCGTCTTCGCTTAGTTGTCTCTGTGGTGTTGGTTGTGGAGTAATTTTTTTTGGCTGTTGAACTGGTTGTGGCTGGGGCTTAGGGGCGGCATCAGATTTTTTATCTTTGTTTTCGCTTTCTAATAGTCTTTTCATAACTCTAGGTGAATCATATAATCTAGTGATACCACTTAAAGGACCTTTAGCCACGTCTTCAGTGTCTAAAACACGTTCTCGTTCACGGTGTACAGTATTTGTTTCGGAGAAACGCACTGATCTTGAATCCGTATCAGAGTCTGTGTTTTCATTTAAGCCATGTCTTCCAAGTCTTGATCTAATCCTAGATCTTGCTGAACTTCTATTTTCGTTCTCATGTGTCGTGTCTGCTTCGTAATCATTTCTATCTCCACCACGTGAATACCGACTTTGATATCTTTCGCCGAATTTTCTACCGCCTAGCGGCGAGACTCTTCCGCCGATTTCACCACCTGGTTCATACGCATTTCTATCATCCTGTCGGTATTGCGAAGCAAGTCTATGATCACTCTTGGATCGCATAAGGCCTGGACTTGGAGCCTGAAGAGAATTTGAACTGGCAGTAAATGCTTGATGTGGAGCATGAATAGTAAGCTCACCATAGCTGGCGACGTGCATAACCAATTGATTTGGGTCATGGGCCATTAAAAATTTTGCTCTTCTGCTGTAATCACCAATTTCTGTTTCGAAATTTCTAATAAAATCTACAGTTTTCAAAAATATTTCTTTAGCATCCATAAGTTCACTGTCTTCCCATTCTACGTCATCCGATTGCATGTGTTTATCTGCCAGATCACAATTACTTTGTATATTTGATATTTCAATATCCAAATTCTCTTTAAGATTGCATAAATTTTTTAGTTCAGTTGTCAAGTATCGATCGATTTCTCCTCTAAGATGATCAGTACGATCTTTTAAAGCTTTGGCCAATCTACGATAAATTTCATCTACTTCTTCGGTAACTGAAGTGCAATTTTGTTGTAAAGTCAACATATTCTTTTCTACACCAGCAAGCATATCTGATAACCTATGTAATGCGCGCCTAACCTGTAAAATAATAAATTTATGTTTGAAATCCAACAATTTAAATTATAAAAGTATTAAAATACAATTAAATATTTACTTGATTATTAATTCGGGCTATTTCTCTTCTTAAAATATCCATATGAGCACCTTTGCAGTCCGAACATACTTCTTTTTCGCAATGAACGCACGGTGTCACGTATGCTTTTTCTGAACACACGCCACAACGTTTCATTGTTTGTCCACTTGTTGGATCTGGTAACTCTCCAGTAATTTCTATATGGAGTTCCAAGAAGCGTTGTAAAGTTACATTTGTTGGATATCCTTGAACACCATTGTATGGTATTCGATGTTCCGCTCGACATTCCGGACATTTTACCTGTTATAAAGTATTAAATTATTATTACTGTTAAATATATTTTATATTGAAATGACTGTATTATAAAAAAAAATATAGTATAATTATATAATAATATGATTACTTGTCTCCGAACATAATCCACTAAACCGTCCATACATGGTTCCATACAAAACGAATGCTGGCATGGTAGCAACTTCGGATTTCTATACCTATCCAGACATATTGCGCATGTCAGCAGTTGCTCGAACTGTTCCATTTTGTCTTATCCTTTTAATTGAGTTTTGATGACTTGTTTACTACAACAATATAAAATTAATTGTGAATTTAGCATATTCAATTTAAATAATATAGTCAAAACGTTTTGTTTTAACTATGTATTAAATAATATATATATTATAATATAAGTTAACAGTTATTAATATATATATATATTGTTTTTGGTATGACTTTTGCTACCTTAATGCACCTAACAACCATATTAATACTAAGACGCAGAGTACCTACTATTGATTTGTAGTTAAACAGTTTTCAATATATAATAATATGTTCTATAAACGTTCAGTTTAGTTCCCCGATTATCCACACGCTATTGAATAAAATATATTTATTAAGTATACAATACCATAATAATTATTATGTAGGCAAAATGGTCACAAATTACCTCGAAAAATTCCAATTTCCAATTTGTAATATTATAATAAAAAGCTTCCGATACAGTTGGTCATCGTATTTTTAGCGTAGCACACGGTACAGTAGCAAATGAGTGACTGAGACTAAGAACATAAAATATTTTGTAGATACGGTTACGAAGTTTCTATAAATAGACATGTTTGCCGAGTGAATCCGATCCTAGCGTTCACCTTGTCGCATCCCATCGTTACTCAGTATATGAGTTCGTTTACGTGGGAGTTTATTTCAAGACGGAAAAAAGCATAAAATGTTTTGCGCAACTTATATTTATTAAATTCGGATGAACTTGAAGTTTATTTGGTAATTGTATATCTATCACGAAGCACTTGATCATGTTGACTAATGATGACGACGCGCTAGCTACTGTGTGAACGCTGCCGATTACAGTATTTTTGGCATCCATGTGTCGTGAAACCGTGTGGGTTATATATATATTACTATTTTTTATACTTTCATTTGAAAAATTTAAATCATATTACTGTCGTGTCATTTGCAACAATCAAGGTATTATTTATGAAAATTAAATAATTTTGTATTCACCGTATCAAATTTATTAGTTTATAATGCTATAATAATGATAAAGAGGAATTGATGGTGATATAAAAAAACATATTTCAAATGGACCAAAAAATAAAATAAAAAAGCAGTACAAAGATTTGAAATTAAAAAAAAGAACCGTTTTTGCTCGAAGAATGCATTAGTAATATTTAATAATTTGTTTAGTTGATGAGTCTGTGGGAACTGTTGCAGCTGTTTGTGTTTACTCCCAACCCTAGGGGTTTTATTATTGACAACGTCACACCCTGTGTTGTTCCTGTCCTTTTTTGAGTATCATTCCACCCCTTTTCTAGACGTAATCTCTTAAATTACTATTTACTTCTAATGCTGAAAAAGATATGCTACTAATTTACTTGTAACGAGTGTACATTTTGAAGAGTAATAAGAAAACGTAATAACCTATGAGTCATTTTAAATATAACACACTACATTGGGTATTATATAGGTTCATATACTATACTAGTCTGTAGTTTAATGTTATCTATCTAGTTGCTTAAAATATACAATTAATTACTTTCTTCCTGTTCAAAGAAAATTTACTAAATTAAATTAAATTGTTAAATTTTATTTCGTGGAATAAAAGTTAGAAAACCAATTTAAAATGTCGATCTTTAATAGCACTCTTTAAATTCATCGATTGTACTCTTTTTATTTTTAACATAGTATATGAAAACACCGATTTAAAAAAAAACATTGCACTTTATGGGCGATTTAAGAAGTTTCAAAACAAAGTTAAACTTATATGTATATGTTCTGAATAAAATTGTTAAATAGATGGACAAAATTATACTAAAATATTTAAAATTCAGAGTAGGTATCTACCGAATTTTATTTGTTCAGTAATCTCTTGAAAATAAATAATACTAATATCGTGGAGTTTAGAGTTTTTTATTTTCTTTTTAGCACGAGACGATTATATTATTCAAAGTTTTGTTAACACATCACTAATGTAGAACTCACAAAAAATATATTTATTCATTTCATGAATTTTAATATTAGAGTGTTGTTGAACTGTATACGCGTACTAAAGCCAATACAATTTTTACGGTTACTTATTATGACGAAAAAAAAAACAGTACCTATTCTTGAAAGCGATATTAAAATAAAAAGAAGGATCAATGCCTTACAGTATACATATATGCTGGCACAGTGCATAAAATATAAAATAAGATGCGTATAGTTCATTAGCTTTAATACTATGTACGTGGAATACATGGGTGTATCGATACTTATTATACTACAGGTCGTCTACCGAACTACACATAATAATATATTACAGCATATACATTACGAAATTAACATTAATATGAATACGTTTTTTTTTTACATGCACGTAATAATAATATTATAATAATAAGTAACTATTTTCGATACAATGCGATTTGTTTTCGCTGACGAATAAATCCAGTTATTGAATAAATACTAAATATATATTACAACACTACTAGGTACGTACATTTATTTTTATTTTGTAAAATAAAATGACATTTTAACGATACCGTTCGATAAGACGGTGAAAATGTGCTCTTGGGAAAACAAGTGAATCGCAAACACGTGTACGACCGTCGACCTTTTTAGCGAATCTAAACTTTTTCTCCTGTATCCACATTATTCTCTAATTCTAAGCATGTGTCGTACTTCGGTTTTCCGTAAAGTATACACCGAATATCTTCTGCACCTGTGTTCATTTCTCACATATAAGATACACTGTTTGGATTTGGTGCAAAATACGAAACGTTCCAGTCACGCGGAATTCAAATCGCGTCGAATTTAAATTCAGCGTACTATATTATGCAATATGCATATAACAGTAGATATAGCATTTTCAGAATTTTTCGTTTTTGCAGTCGCGACGTTTGCAAATCATTCACGGAAAAGTGTACTTATCTTCATTTTTATCATACATTCATAATTCATAATATAAATATATAATATACGCAGCATATCCACCATGACGCGCATCTTACATTATTACACGGTGTATACCTACTATAAGGGATGCCAGACGAGCGATAATAGAATTTTAATCACGTAACGAAAAATAGCTGTTATTCCTTAACTGAAAAAACTACATTAGAGTGCGAAAGATGTTATATAATGTAATTTTGAATTGACGTAGGTATCTACGTCACGGCTTCATTTGGGAGAATACGAGTTATATACAGCAAAAACATAAGTAACCTAACTATATATTGGTTTTAAACTATATTGAAAAACGGTGTAAGATTTATAATTGAATCATGTACAAAATAATTGGTACCTAGGTAGGTACCTATTAATATTTTTGTTCGTTTATGTAGTGCTGAAATATTAATTTTTATTATGGATAAATAACTGTTACGATAACTCTAATCGATTTAAAATTATGTAATGATTTGGTGAATACCTTTACTGTTTTTATATTTTATATAAACGTTTTTATATAGGTAGGTACCTAATATATTACTGCGTTCTCCATGTTTATTATCTTAACAGATTAAACATTAAAAATGGTTTTATTTCTTGTTTCAATTGATCAACGAATAAAACTTGAATGTATGACTGTAAAACGCGTATTAAAATTATATGTGTATAAAAAAAAACGGAAACTCATATATCACTCTTATAAACGGTTTTATTATCACATACAAAAGTCCCATTTCCCGTTTCAAGTGGATTCAAATTATTTTGTCATTTCTATAGTTCAAATGGCATTTAAATAATATTTTAACAGTCATATTCTCAATGGGTCAGTGCTGTAGGGGTTCCATTCCGGATACGCCACAAGAGATGGATTTTTGTGTAATGGCGTATGAGTGTCGAGTGGTCAAAATAAAATGGGTCACGGGAGTACGTATTGGTTCTGCCGTGACGGCCAAAGAAAATTGGCGTCACAACCGGTACGTGGTATTCCCAGTGCAATCAATCTCGGGCCTACGATAAATTGGAAGACACGTTCTGACAGACAAGTGCTACATTACCAGGCTCCAGGAGAAAAAAAAAAAAGAAGCATTTAATAATGAGAAGGGAAAATTATTCTTTTATGAAGAAAAACGAGCAGACAACAACGTAATGACTTTAAATATAAAGTTAATTTCTTGAGGTAAAAGAAAACCTTCAATAATTATTCAAAAAAAAAAAAAAATCAACATTTCTCCATCAATTATTTTTGCAGTTGAGTGTTTTATTCTGCCATTAAAGTACTTATTCATTATTTGCCAGACGCATGGAAAAATTTGTAAGTCGCTTAAATATTCATAAACATCTACCTCTTAAACACTATAATGCTTCTCTTTAACGAAATCTACTTATATTTTCCTGTTAATTCTATTTTGACTAAATAAATGCATTGTAATAATAATAATTTGTATTTTGTATATAGTAGATACATACGTTATAGATGGTTTTTGATAATTTAATATAAAATAATGTTGATTTTGTGAATGTGTTCAAACATTTAGAATGAATAAAGTAAAGTATTTTAATATATATATACTTAATACTTATGTAATTAGGTTAACGTTTTGCACATCAGAGTTAAGTGAAAACTAACTTATAAGTCGAGTCTTTTTGTATTTGCTCATTTGAAAATACTTTTGCCACACTCGGTAGTCAGTACTCCTCTTAAATGCAAGCACAAGATAGTAAGTACCTACTCTAAAAAGATTTATTGTTGATTAATGTACATAAATTTATTGTTTTGTCCGATACCGTCCAGACTATGCCTATAGGGGATGTGGCCACCGATCATTTCAATTTGATTATATACAGTGTATAAATAAATATTGTATAATATTATGTTCGCGAAACGAACATACACAAATCGTATCAATTATCTTGTCAACCGGGGGTGGGCTCGCTTAGAATTGAAACTAATTATACGACCTAAACGATGATAGTGATACAAGACATAATTAATTTTCAGTTCAATGTTTTACTGCACAAATCAGTGTTCATTTCAACAAATATAGTTATTAATCTTTTAAAATGTGATTGTTTACACTGAGGGGATTCAAACCCTTACAATTCAATGCAATATTGAGTTTATTTACGCAATTGAACCGTTAGAATAGGACGAATTTACTTCAAATATATAGGCAGTAGGCATGTATCCAGAACATTTGTAATTTACATTTTTAATAATATAATACTTGCACAACAATAATAATACTGTGATTCGTTCGTCGTTGACAAGACGTGTTTTGTATGGTATAATACATTATTATCATAATAGTGTATACTATACCTACAACGGTTGTATTTGAATCAGATTTGTGAAAAAATTAAAATACAGTACGTCATGTAGAAGCACATTTCAGTTTATTTCTACATAAAAACTCACTGCCAGGTTTTATTAATTAAACGTATTAATTATATTATACTGTTTAAAGTAGTGTCTATGTAGATGAAATTAAGTTATTATAAAAATGGTACACAGTTTTAATTTTATTATTTCAAAAATTAAGCAAACTAAACTAAATGTTGATATTATTATTTTTTTATAAAATTATTTTATCATAATCAATAATATTTAATATAGCCGATCTTCATCTTACATTACAATGATGTTATGGTTATTTTAGTTATTTATATAATATTATGTATATTATTATTTTTAATTATAATCCACAAATTCACTTCAATGTTTTTAAAATAAAAAAAGTAGGTTTAACATGTAGGTATTCGTCTACCAGTGAATTAAGTCATTAATTGTTATTTTGGAATTTTAATGTTTCAGAAAAAAAGTAAGACCTATGCATTATAGATTTTACAATATATGCAGCATGCATGGTTTCTGGTTAGGCTTTGGTGTTAGGTTCATTTACAGTTAAAATTATTAGGTCGGTAAGTTAAGTTTATTTACTTTTATACAGTTACTTCGATTTAATTTAATTTATTTTTATATGAAAGTTTTACACCGCGAGGCATTCGTAGAAGATACAAGTATATAGTTTGAGTAATACAGTTATGTTTACTGAATCAATTATTAAATTATATAATTAACTCAAATATTTAATGTTATTAAAAAGGTTGATCTTGTTATTTTATAAAATCGAAAACAATTTATAGTGCTTAACAAAAAGGTAAAGGTAGATCTTGTTTTACTTTATATATCTTAAAACAATACATATTATATTACATAGTGTGTAAATGTGTAATAATTATTATAACAATATAAATTATATTACACTACTAATAAAGATAAAAATAATTAGCACTTCAATGCATTTTATTTTTATTTATTCATCGATAAAAATAATCAAAATGTAATATAATTTGTTATTTTGTATAATTCGTTAGGTTGATTGATTAATTAATTAAATATTCGGTGCTCAATTGAATTATTGAAAAATGAGATAAAATATTATGAATTCTACACGGATCGCGAATAACATTTTTGATCATATTTCAATTGATTAAACGTCCATAGTTAACCTATTAAACGTACACAGATAGTGTAAGTAGATTGATCAAAATATCAAAATACTATTTACATATTAAATTTATTTCTAATAAGAAAAAAATAAAAACGTCCCAGACTTCCAAATGATATCGTTTTTGTTCCTCGTGTCTAGTTGACGGGATCCTTTTGAATTAGTTTACAAAGGTTTGGAGAAATGCCTTTTCCCAGGTTACATGCAAAAATGCATAGAAAATCTGTTCACCACACCTCCTGTTCGGGTTCGAATTGTTCACCCACCCCTTTCGTATACCTACATAATATGCGCTGGTCTGTGTTTTATAATTAGATGCCTAGGGAAGTTTTAGATAGCAACCGAGGCTTGAGACCTGGATCGGAGCCAGTGTTTATTGTGCGAATTTGGCTTGGACACAAACCGCCTTTGTGTGTCCACCGCGCGACCCTTTAAATATTGTGCTGAAAATTGTTTCCATCACGCCGTCTCTTTCTTTATTTCTTTCTTTTTGGTTTTTGCTATGGCACACTTTCTATAGATTATTATGTGTGTATAAGTTTCCGCTGATTGGTCTTTGTCTCATAATGCAATACACACGGATACCCTGACCCGTCGTTACGCTATAAATACATTCCTATTATATAACAAACTATTACTATACGGAAGTATGGCGTATCATAATATTATATTTTATTTCAAGTTTTGTTTTGTAATGGAACAAACACAACGATTCATTGATGCGCGCGCACCAACGAGAATTGTATAATTATTATTCTAGGTATTCCTGTACAATTTATTGCATTTTCATTATATGCTGTGCGTGTGTGTTTATTTTTTTAAGTCAACAACAGTATTTATATAATGATACTCTCATTTGAGACATTAAACTATTCATAACATCTTGAAAAAATGTCATAATTTATTTTCGTAGAACAAGAATATTATAGTTTGAATATTTTTAAATATTTTTTATGTGTGCTTATACGTATTCAATTAATTTACTACCAAACGCATGTGAATTTTCAATTGATGCCTAACCTAATAGATAATGACATATTTTATTATTGAAACCAGTAATATTAATGATGATTGAATGATTAATGAATTATCATATTTGTCATCTTTCTACAAAATAATTATATAAATACTGCTGCGTTAACTGTTATAATTTATAACCTATATATAATCTATAATGTTATAATATCATTAAAGTAAACAAAATAATTAAGAATAGTGTCTAATTCTTATTATTTTAAAATGTTTGGAATTTGTACCAACTACCAAGTGCTGTATACAAAAGACATAATATTTTTTAATAAAAATGCGTAAAACGTTTAGTGTTCACTTTTACCAATTTCAAATTACGTATAGGTATTACTGCCGGTAAGTCTTGAGAGTAATCGCCAATGTAAAACAGTTTAATCACATCCCGTCGTCGGCAATAATAATCTCGCTGGCCTCCATTGTGCTATTACAGGGTTTCGTCTCTTTTCTTCCTTTCTTTCGTTAGTCGATATCGGTCCCTTTCTGATGGTTTTCAATATATATGTAGATGAACCACCACCGTTATACCGTGTTTTAATTATGATTATTTTTATATTGGTTTAAAAATCTGTTTAATAGGAAGTCCAACCCCTCTTACCCTCTTAACTTTTTGTGTTCTTCGTCATAGCTACGGCTACACTGTAGTTATAGGATTACCTAACCGGCAAGATACTGTTTTCTTATTAAAAACTCAGTTCAATTAGGCCGAACTTAATGTAAAAGGACATCCTTTTCATCTCTTCACCCTCGGTATGGGTGTTTTCCTTTTTTGCGTTGGATGCGTTTAATGACGTGTAAAATGTGTAATGGTATCCTGTGACCGTGAAAAAATAAGACAGTATAGAAGGTGATGGTGTTCGTCTAGGATTCCCGAGGACCGATAATGAAAAACATCACCCGGCGAAATGCATAAGACAGCCCCCTTGCAGCGTATAGTTACGTTTAGAAATCAAGAGGAGTGGAAGAAAACAAAGCAATGCTTCCAACATTCAAAGTTTCGGTCGTGTATAAGTATTACACTAAAACTATAATATGTAACTACTTTAACTGAAAAATGTTGATTAATTTTTATTACATACCCTGAATATTTAAAAATTGGTTGTAGACTTGTAGCATATGATTGATTTATATTTATACATTAATATTAATATTTAATTACTTTATAGAATTTGTCGAGAAATTGGAAAAAAAATATTACAACAAATGTTAAACATAAAATCACGAAAATATATTTTTATCAAATACGTAATAATAATGTGTGAACAATTTTTTTTCTTTATTACGTTTTTCAATAATATGAATTGAAAAATAGTAAAAGTAATACCTTCGCAAACAAGATTTTTTCATTTAAAGCATTAAGGAAATTTATATAAAGTTTAATAATTTGGTATAAATTATTAAAAAGGATATTGCTATAGAGTATAGTTGGTATATAAGAGTTTAATGTAGTTTATTTTTCAATTACATTGCAATATTTAAATGTAAAACTGTAAAAGTGTAAAACATTATTTAAATTATATAGGTTTTTCACAACAAAACAGTTTTTGTTCAGTTGGATTAAATAAATTGTTTTTCAATTTTCTTTTTAAAAAATAAATATTAAATTGAACTGTGTACACATGTATTGACTAATTGTAATGTTATAAAATAATCAATACAGATGTCAGATTATAATTATAAAAATGCAAATTTCATAAAATATAATTTTCTTTTGAAAAACAAATTTAAAAATGCGTTCTGTCACAATTTGAATTATATAAAAAAAATTCTTTATTCTCAAATGTTAATCATACGGGTAATATAATATGAATAGGTACCTATTATAAAATGTTTAAATCTTTATTCACATTTTTACTTCAATAATTTATTATTTATAACATTTATTTTTTTTATAGGAAAAATATTTTGAATTTTTATAGACAAGATAATATTTAATATTATATTCTTATTCGAAATTAGTACAAATATTTTCTAAATTGTTTATAAAATATATAGTTAGTAAGTATGTACTTTAAAGTAAACATTAGAAACAATTTTAAAGTTTTTCAATTGTGAAAAATGAAAATCCTTATACTACCTACTTGGTTTTTCACTAAAATAGTTTTATTTTATTTATTAATGAATAATTGAGGATAAAATATATTTAATTAAATTATTATCCGAACACTATAATTTCATAAAAACGATCACAATTTTGATCGATGCGTTTGCAAAAGCAAAACACTGATGAGTTATGCGCGTTTAATAATGAAGTCTAATGGTCGTTCACGAAACAATGAAACGTGTATTGTGATTTTAGATACAAAAACACTTTATTATTTGCACTCAATTTTCTTAAGCTGGCCGTGATAACTGAACCATTTAAGTGCCAAAAAGATTTAGTCACGCCTTTTTTAACATGGAATTTTGGCAAATGCTAATGCATATATAAAACTACTAACTCTTTAACTGACTATATTATAATACTCTGTAAATTAAATTAAAAACTGTTCATCAATTTAATGTGTGTACATGAATATAAATTACAGTACTCTTGGTATCCAATGTACCATACTTTAAATTTACATTAAAAGCCTTTTCAAGTGACTTTATTATAATTTATTCTTACATAAAAATAAACACACAGGTGCACACAATTCTTATTGTTTTTTTTCTTTAACAAAACACCTAATGATGAATATTTCTAAAATAGAAAAATTTGGCATAAATTATAATAGAATAGTTATTATTTTATGTATCTATTTATTACATAAGACATGACGTAATGTCTACACATATATACAGTTAAATCCAATATTAAATTACGCGAAACTTGATTTAATTTAAACGGACTGATAAAATGATTATTGTCAATATTTAACGTTGAATAGAATGTAATTAGCAAGATATTAATTATATTTTCTGATGAATATTATGTAAATCGCGTTTCCTATTGTATATTTCGTTCTCGGCGTGTGTTATACGAAAGTTAAAAAAAAAAATAAATAAATAAATATACGATTTCATTCTGTTTGCCAAATAAATAAATATAAATTAAAAATAGTATCACCACATAAAATAATAATACCAGATAAATATACATGTATTTGAGATTTTGAATTTTTTTTTTTTTTTTTGACATGTAACTGTGAACTTTAATAAATATTTTACGGTGTATTTATATAATATTATGTTTGTCTTGCGGGACGGGCGATGATGATATAACGACCCACTCGTTAAGAGGCGTTATACGCAGTGTTTCTCGGGGGGAATAAAATACGATACTATATTTTTTTTTTTCTGTACGTTTGTTCTTTGTATAATATATAGTACTGCTATAATACATATTATATATATAGAGCGTACCTAAACTATACTCGTCTGCGGCTGCTACGCGGTCGGTACAGTTTATTCGGCGTGTTTAACGGTCGACCACGACTTTTATAACGATAATGATATAATAATAATGTAATACAACGATCTATGTAGGGCATAGGGTATGGTCTCAGTAAAAAAATCGAAACGAACCTAAAATATCGATACGCGACAAGTCATAATATAATATCATGTATTATTACGCAGCAGGTGGCGCGCACACACGGGTATTATGTATAGGTAGGCATTCGGATGAGATGACTTACCTAGGTGATTTTCGGGTCCATGGCTGCTGCTCAGACGGCGGCCAGGTCGGTCGACGACGGGCCGAATGGAACGCGAACACTGAACGACATGGTGTCGGGGAACCGCGATTTTTGGCCAACCCGAACGGCGGCCCGGGCTATTTGTATCCCGACGTCATTGGCAGATATCCACCTCGGTGCACGCGTACACCGCGAAACAGAAAGGAACAATATATCGTAACGCACACACGGGTGGTAAATAGTGAACGCAGGTGACGGCGCCCGACGACAATAATAACGATTATTATTAATACCTATTATTTATGCGAACCGTCGCCCGTCGTCGTCCGATCGCGCGCGTCCCGGCCGGGCCCGGCGCGGTGCGGTGTATATACCGCACTCGTATATTGTATAAATATATAAATAAATGTATATAAATATACTATATAGGTGTACACGTAAACATATTATTATTTATATACATAGGTATAATAAAACAATAGCCAAAGTGCGCAGTGACCAGGGGCGGATCCTGCAGACCAAGACAACGGGGGGGTGCGATTATACACATTGTAATTTTGATAAAGTATTTATTTAGGTACATACATAATAATAAAATGTTACTTTTCACAGTCTCGTACAGAACAAAAAAAAATATTTTTTAAAATAATGGCAATAAAAAAGTATATCACTATAATTTTGTTACCCTTGAAGTATAATAATTACGTCAGAAACTAAAATCAAGTTCTTTAAACTATTTTTTTTTTTGAGAAAACGGGGGGGGGGACGATTGTTCCCCCTCTTGGATCCGCCACTGGCGTCTGGCAGTGACACCGGTAAACCCACACACACACACACACACACACACACACACACACACACGTCTCGCGGGATTGGCCATGCGGTGTTTTTCGGTTTCCTCGCGTGCGTAATACGCCGTACGGGAAAACGGCAAGACGCGCAAAAGGTCCACCCCGTATACGACCTTTAACGTAATATTATGATATTATTTATTATAAACGTAAATACGCTTAATTCGTACACGTTTTTTTGTTGTTGTTTTTTTTTTTTTTTGAATTACACGCCCATTGCGAAAAGAACAATGTTATTCGTTTAATATAGCACGCGAACACGTGTACCATATAATACGTTGTATTAGGTATATTATTGTAATATGCGTCTCGTGATATATCACACGCGCGACCTCCAAGACTATCGGCTAAATGATTTGAATTCGTTGATTACTATAATTAGAAATATGGTGAGAAAAAAATACGTAATACAAAGCAAGTAGAAAAGTTTTGTGTGTTTAATTTACTGGTGATTATTTAGATTTCGAGCGAAATGAGAACATCTGTGGTGTGCGATTTTACAGCGATGGGTGATTTTTTTTTTAATGAGCAAATACGTAGAAAAAGTGCTCAACAAATATAATAGTAAACATAACTGGAAATCATGAAAATATGATACCATCGACTTTGAAGATGTCGCTTATATAGATTTCACAGCAGCGTTTCTCGTGAAAATAACTAATAATTGAATGCATTTTTAAGCAATTTCAACTGCCAAATTAAGGTTATTGCCGAGGCATGCAACTACTAATAAGGTAAGGTGTAACTACCTTTATAATTTTTTTTTAACGGAAATGCTTTAGCATTGCTTTTAAATTTAGTATCACAACTTAATCCCGCGTCGTCAGATAAGATGATATTACCTATCATCCGGTCCACACAGTTTTATTTTGAGCTTTTAGCAAGATCAAAAAGTGTCTTATACCATTTCCATAGAGTGGAAATTGAAACCAAACTATAGTCGAAAAAAATTAATATTAGCCGATATGGATTTTGAAAAAATGTAAAAATCACCACAATTAATAATATGTAATAATGTTTCTTATAAAAGCATTCATCATTTTCAGGTGAATTGGCTAACATCGTTTCCCGGTTGCGATAACATTATTCGAGTTATTGTCTCGTTCAATTTTAAAACGATACTAATAACTAATACAACATTACATCTCGTGCCAAGATGAGTAAAGCGAGATAAACGCTCTAACATAATATTATAAATTGCTGACCAAACACGTTTTTTTTTTAAGTGGGTAATTTTATTTTCAACGCGGTTATCATTATGCGTCTTATATTCACATAGTGATTTATAGATTATATAAATCACTAGCTGTGGGTTTGTCCCCTGACAGGAGTCAGTTGATATCAAGTTGTGGTATATTTTTTTAAAAAATATTTTGTAACCCATTCCTACCCTAATACAGATTCGCTGGTGTGCACACGCTGCAGAACCAGTGTACTACGGCATTTATGAATATAATAATATAATTATACACGTACGTTGTATGCTGATGAATATATATATATACATAACTAAAATACTAAACGCGTAAATATACATGGGTATACATTGATATGTTATATGTATATATCAATAAAGTTTTAATATTTTCGTCTGCGCGTCAATTTAAAGTTTTGTTATTGTTGTGCGATTTATTATTTTATCACCGATTTTCATTATTATTATTATCATCATCATCATCAATGTCGATTTCGACGCCTGTCGCCTCGATGTGGCAACGTCGTCGACATTGAGTCTGCCGTAAAATTACGCTGAAAACAAATATAAGGAGCTGGATATTTATTAGCATTTTTCTTTTCTTTACACACACACACACACACACACACACACACACACACACACACACACACACACACACACACACACACACACGCGCGCGTTCGTTGAAGTTTCGATTTAGATGATTTATTTACGTCTTGCATTATTACTATTTAGTTTTGGTTTTATTTAAACCTTGATGTTTATAGTAAAATAATGTTTTCAAAAGCTTTTTTCGACAATTATTTTAATCAATATTTTATACGTTACATAATTTAAATAGTTTTTTTGTTTAATATTTTAGTTATTCAGTAAGGCCTCGGCTATATTGAATTATAAAATATTAAGTGCCTATATCATATATTATACTTCAATCTAAACTCGCATTTTGGTGTAATTTTTCAGCATTTAACCCATTCTTGTAACTTGTAGTAGTAGGTACTTCAAAAGATACTGCGTTTTTTTAGTTAGTGTTTTTAATTTCTCATCAGCAAAAATGTCTGAGAATTTCTCTTAAAAAGTCTCAAAAAGTCATTTAATAGTATTTAATTTGTAAGACATACTTGTAGTTTTAATAAAGAATTTACTATTTAATGTTTAGTTATTAAATTCTTATTAAATAACTTTCTAGAATAATTATACTTTAAAACATTTAAGGTTGGTAGGCAATACATAATATACGTTTAGACATATTGTTTTATTTTATTTTAATTGCTTTCAAATAATTTTGTTGTGATACCCATACCATAATGATATAATATTAATGTTTTGACTATTTGTAGGTAACAAATTTGTGTCATAAATTGTATTATATGCATTGTCTTTTTTCAATTTCTTCAAATTTAAATAATATGTTAATACGTTGATATATTAGATTTTAAAATAAAAATTGGGTACTGGTGAAAATGTATTTCCTGACAATATTTATTATCAATACAATAAAATATATTATACATTTTTTTGCAACACATATTATACTTAGATATGTATATTATTTAGTATTCACTTATATCTCCAAAGTTACAAGAAAATTCTAATTAACCTACACATAGAAATAAATAAAGTTCAAAGAAAAATGAAACGTCACAGAGTCGTCGATTGTGCCAAGAACGTAATATAACAAGATTAGTAATTTTTAAAATTAAATCACATAGTCACCAGTTTTAGTTTTATTATTAATTAATAAAAATATGAATGTATTATTTTAAATTTAATATTATAGTTTAATATTTTAAATAATAGAACACCTTATGTAATATTTATCTTATTTTATATACGTTGCAATAACTATACAAAAACTATACCAACTTAAAAATTACTTATACCTATATATCTATACCCTTAAAAGATATATTTTTATTTTTATTATAATACAAATAATATGTTAACATCATCATTATTATAAAAGGATATTGTTCTTGAATGTTTAAGTTTAATTTTACGCTTGAAAGATATATCAGAGAAATAATTTAATATGAGAATTTTCCACTTAAAAAAATAAAAAAAATTTGCTATTATAGATGTAAAATTTAAATGTTAGCTTACATTTATTATATCTGTAATAAAAATACGTTTTCATTAACTCTGTTAATTCAATTGAATCATTAACTCCTAAGTACCTATGTTTTTGTATAAATTAAAAGTATTTTGTTGTTTTTAATTTTTAAAAATTGTCTAGTATTACTTACGTATGAAACTTGTTTGTTACGATACCTAGTCGATAGTTATAATTATTAAACTAGTGATGATATTGTTCCATTCGTAAAAAAATTTTAAAATGTATTAATCTATTACAAACGTAATAACTACGAAATTATATAAATCATGTAGTACAACACAACACATACAATACAATAAAAACTACAATTTTTGAATTTAATTATTCTTATTTAACGCAAAATTGCATAAAATACGTTTTAGTACATAAGGAATAAAATAAAATTTTAGATTAAATGTCAATAAATGATAACATAAATTGTGATAAAACATCTATTATTTATATCGGTAAATTATATTTAAATAAATTGATCACAAATATTGTATTTTAATAATGTAAGAAGTATATTTAAATTCTATAGTAGTTACCTTAATTTGTATTTTTGGTTGTTGTGATACTGAACAAAACACATGCTCTGTTTTAAAGCATGTTTAAAAAAATATACAAAATATATATCAATACACCAGTAAAGTGATTTAAATCACTTGGGAAATGTTTTATTTTATTTTTAATACATTTATCGACTTTTGTTTCTACTCTGCTGAAGATGTCTTATCAAGTATCACGTACTGGCCGAAAGAATCCGATTACCTTTAAATTTAAAATGCTATCCAACGAATAGACACTTTCTTGAAAGTAATCTCAAACACTATACTGTGATTTTTTTTTTATATATATTTTTTAAGATTTGAAACTGTACATTACTACTATAGTTTTTATATAACAAACGTATAATTTAAATTTAAAATGAATTTTATCACCATAAGGTTAATATATTATTCTAATTTAGTTTTATAGTTCTGCGTAGTGCGTACAAATGAATTTTCAATAGATAATAGTTTATTGAAGTACATATACGTTTATGATAAGACACAGAATTTAGTATGGGTATACAGCTATACGGTTTATTTTATAATATTATTTCTTTTATTTCTTATTTGTTTTGTAACGTACTAAAGCATAAGGTTTAGCATGGTATTTGAATTAAATTTGTTAGTAATGAAAATGATCACTAGTTTTAACGCTAGTACACGTTGTAGTAATCGAATAGATATTTTATTTATTTGATACATAGTTACTAAATTCTAATATACACGTTAAGTACTGAAATATTTCGATTATTATCAGAGAACTCTACTAAAGTATAAAGAGATTAAAATCATTAAATGTACTTGTTTATTTGAATTTATATTCAAGATATCATTGATTTATTTTAAAACAACCAAAAATAATAAAATGTATACATTTTGATGTTACACACCTAAATACACCACACCTGACATCGAGATAACATAAATTGCTAAATATTACTTTGAAATTTGAGTTTAATGTGTTAACAATTATTTATGTTGTGGTTTTAAACATTATAATATTGCAGATTATTCATTTTTTATTTTTATTTATGTTTATTTATAGATAAATATCTATTATGTTGTCATTATATTTTATTTTTTAAGTTTAAGAACATTCTTGTTTAGCATCTATGTATTGTTTTTAAACTAATAAGAAATCTATTACACAATCAATAAAATAACCAGAATATTAAACAGTAAAATCGCTTTTCGATGTGACAGTTCGTTTAATACTTTATAAAATACCAAAATTATACCTGCACATGACAATATAATTTAATTTTAATACATTTAATTAAAAATGGTGTACTATACTTCAGAAGTTTGGTCCAGCGTTTCTCTTTTTTTTTTATTCGTTGCTTATACAGATATTTTTATATCCTAATAATGTGTTTGGTAGATTCTATAGAGTGATTGATTTTTTCCCGTTTAAATAATTTTAAATGTATTGAATGCACCCGAAAGAGGGTAACTTGACAAGCTGACATTTATTTCATTGCTGTCCGCCTGTCCCAATGAATCTGCAATTTCATATTGTGTGACTTTACATAGAAATATGATTTATTCAAAATTGAGTTCATAGAAATAGACTTTGATTAGGTACATATAAACTTGATGTACGATAACTATTAAAACACAATATTATTTAATTTTTAATTTCTATTTATTTATAGTAAAAAAAAAAAAACAATAATATTATTCTTTTGTGACCAATTATCGTTATTTAAAAGTTTATATTTATAAAGTGATATAAATGTACGAGAGCAAAAAACATATTGCAGGGTATTTAGGCCCCAGAAACATTAATACCTAATTGTGTCTGATTATTAATATAGGTAGAGACTACAAAAAGTACCTATTACTTAAAAGATGTCAGTAAGTGTGTTCTAATTTTAAAATCCTACACAGAAAGTTGGATGATAATATACAAACTATACACTCATATTATATTCATACATTTTAATTCAATTATTAATAAAAGTGTACATTTTCTTTTCACTTTTAAGTTATTTATATAGATAAAAAAAATGAGTACTTTAATTGTTTGTAGTACCTATATTTAAAACAAATCAATTTTGCTTAATTAAAATTAATTAATAAATTATTGTAAGTTTATGCAGTGTTTAAGGTGTAAGAATAGGTTTGGTAATGATTTTATATTATTATATTATATACCATATAAATATATAATACTTATAAGATTGTAAATCAAATTTAAAAAATAAATAAATTGAAACTAAAATTACTTTTGTGTTTTTTAAATCTTATGTTTAAATAAGTGGATTTTTTATGCAAATAATAATAATAATAATGGGTTTTAAACTTGGAAGGTTCTTGTATAAATACTTATATTCAATAATTTTTAAAATATACCATAAAACAAATAATGAATAAGTCTACCATTTTAATTCTTTAAATAAAATCATTATTTTTTAATTGAAATTATATCCTTATTATAATTTTCATTTTATAATACAGGATATAATATCATGGTTTGCCAAAAAAAAAATAAAAAAATATTAACAATACTCATAATAAAACCATCTTCTTCAGACTTCTTTTTATACATTTAAAATACAAAAGTATTTAATTATATTATTAGGTATTTCTATACTATACACAATAATATAATATGTAATTTATATGTTGTAGATAATGACCTAATAAATTTTTCTTATTATAAATTATCAATTTAAAATTTTTCATCTAATTTAATAAGAATAAAATACTTCATTTTTTTGCATTAAAAAAAAAAAAAAAAAGACAAACAACTAAATGTATCTATTAATTATATATTATTTATTAGGTATCCTATAATTTCATGAAAACTATCAAAATATTTTATAATATTAAACTTAAAAAAAAAATAAGAATAATATGTATATATATTTTATACTTAATGTGTATTTTTTTTTAAAGCCTATAAATAAAAAATATGCAGTAAGTAATGATATTTTTATTAAAAAAGTGTATTTAATTTTATATTTTGTAATACTCAAAGAATCTGTAGAAATATTTTCGACGTTTTCAATTTGGTATAAAACTAAATTTACTAAAATATTGGGACACGAACCTAAAGAACCTTACTGGATCTGCATGTCATTTTATTTTAACGTCATAGGAGTCTTTTAATCTCTATCGGTCAAATTTATCTATTTTTACTATTTATTAGATATACAACTTTAATGTACATTGTATACGTATTATTAAATTTGATGAATACATTATGGTAGTACCAAGTAGGTTTACATAAATAATATTATCTTTTTTTACATCAAGAAAATAATTCATTTAAAAAATAAGCAATGGTAATAATAATGAATTATATTTTAAGTATAGATACAAAAATAATAAATAATAATAATTTTTATCTTTTCTAGTCAAAATTAAAATTAGCATGGTATAAAGGCCAAGGTTATAATACGGCAATGAAAAATCCTATCATACAACGTCTAATGTAGGCTTCTCGACTGCTCTTCCGGTACTCTACTATTAAACTGTAAATATAAATACACTAGATAACAAACAGAAATTTATAAAACATACTCAATTATAGTTACAACAAATAGAAAAAAATTGAAAAAATCAAATATCAAAATAGATGCGATAAAAAGTAATTCGTGATAGTATATATGATGGTATAGCCTAGTTCTAATAAAAAATGATGATTTTACAATGAACCGTCTACTACGAATAGGACATACATTCCTATCACTCAACTACCTTATGGTAATAAACGAACAATACCTATACGTGAACCATTTTGAGTAAATAACATAGCGAAACACACCACCGAATGCCGAAAATACACGAGGATACAGAAAAGAAACATTCCACAACACGTCAGACAAGTCACCAGTACTGCTGTCTGGACTGGATTTCCATTCAAATATAAATAAAATTAATTTTCTCAAAATAAAAGTATATGATTCGATTTAATTCAACCAAAATCTGTGCAACGCATAGGTTTAAATAAATCGATATATAATTATATATAAAAACCAATATTATAGGAATTGCATTATGTTTATGTACCTACTAATGGTCCTACGGACCGATATTTTTCTGATCAATAATAATAATAAAAAAATTAATTATGAATAATTCAAAAAATTTTGTATGTAGTCGGATTAAATAGTTGAATACTTCTATGATTTTAATCACGCGTTATTAATACTTACACGTCATTATTTCAAGTCATTAAATAATATTATATACCACGATGTTATGCCGAAAAACAAAAATAACGCGGTTTTATACAATTGATGACAACCACTTCAAAAAACGGTATTCATAAATTTATTTCAATTCAAATGTACTAATTTATTATTTTGTTAAAATTATTTAACTCCAATCTTCGTGCATATACTAAACTACGGTAATGATATTACAATTTTATTATATCATAATTTTTTCTATATTTTCTTATATAATATAGTAATAGAGATTATTATCCTAGCACAGTTTTTCTTTATGTTCTAAATTCTTCTATTCGCAGTAAGTTAGTAATTTCATGTGGTTTAATTTGATACGACGAATTCTTATATTTTCGCGTGCAGTATACACGGCTAAATCTAATTTATCTATTTTTCATAGGTTTATGACATAGCGATGTTTATTCGTCGTACACTCGTTTTATTTGATTTTATATTCGTTTTTTCCACACATCATTTTTATTCTTATCTCAGATGTTCATCATATTATTTTATTATTTTATCTGTACAGTCGTTCTGACGTCAATGGCTATCAGCCATATCTTTATTACCAAATCATAAAGACAAATGATTATAGCTCGGCATGCCATGCAAAAACGTACTCGAATATCGCTACAAATATAATGTAACTGTGCCATGTTTAGTGTACCAGTAATCTGTGTAATAGTCTTATCATCTGATGAGCACGTAAAATATAAGGAAATATATCACTATTGCGTGAATTCAGAGTAAGACCATGATATTATATGGTGTATACACTTGCGGTCTGCCAATTATCTATGAAATTAAAAATGTTTTTGACTTGTGAAAAAAATAGGTATTTATTCTATAGTACCTACAAAGTGTAATTGACTATGTTAGATTAAAGGCTTATAGATAGTTGACATAAAATAATATATAGCAATAGTCTGCAGTGGTGGAGTGAACATTTTCGACAGTGAGATAAGACAATTTCAGTTGCATCGCCTACATATTTTATGGGTTGGGGGAGATAAGGGGTTTGTGCACAAACAACTTAACATGATTTCATGGTAAATTAATCCTACTGCGAGTTCTTATCCTACTTAAATAAAAACAATTTTTAGGATTATTTGAATATTGTTATTATTAAAGTTAGCCTAATCATTAATAACAAATAAATTTATATTTATATATTAAATATTTGCATAGCTTTTTAATTTGAACTATGAACATTTAACATTTTAAAAATAGTATATATATTCGATTGTTAATTTTAAGGTTATTCATACAAAACTACCTTAGAGAATATTACATAAATATTTAGAACAAATGCAGTTTAGTACCCATTATTTTTTATACACGTTTTTCTTTAAATTATGTGATTTAACGTTCCGGAGTCCAAAGCGTTTTAAAAAGTAGTTATTTATTGAATTGTATGTGGTGCGATGAATGATTAGTCAGAATAATGATTCCATCTTCAACTATAAAGATGGTTTCTTATTAAAGACTTAAATTTTTTCTTTTAAAACTAGTTTAATTAACCGTAAAACTAATGTAAAAATAAATTATCTATAGCAATATAAAATTAATTTTTTCAAAATCCATGGTAGTCTCAATGTTCTCGATGGCTTTTTTAGTTATCTTAATATTGTTTTGAGCATAGATGTGTATACAATTATTATTAATTTGGTTTACGTTATTTTTTTAACTTAAAAATGATGTGCAAACTAGTATGTAACTAGTAATATGTTTTTTAACTGAAAGTTTACAAAAATACCAGCGTTAGTACTACACTATTTTATTTATATTATTTTGATCTATAATTAACACGTTTATATTTCAGTGTATATAAGATATAACATTTCTACGTCACTCCCGGTAGACATCAAAATTAAATGTTTCTAATTCTGAAGATCTTGCCAATAATTAGTTTTTCTATACTCTTTATAAATGCTGTTCAAAATAATAATAATAATAATAATAATAATAATAATAATGTAGATGTATATCTATAAGGTTTTATGTAATTTAAAATATATAAATTAAAATTTATAATATTTTTTACAATAATTAAATTATACGATGAGAATAATTTTAAATAGTTTACTATTAGGTACTGAAATTAATTTAAAATATTTACTTTGGATTTAAGCTAAAATTATAATACGTAATATTATTATTAATATGCACTTATGAGTTAAAAAAAGGTTATATTATTTGATATTTTTATTATTTACTGATTAATCAACAATCATACAATTTCTTATAAGCTTAACAATAAAAAGAAACATAAATATTCATTAATATATTAATGTATAGTTTAATACTTTTAGTCTAGCATCTCGTGTGATGGAGTACTTACTACCTACCAATACATATGAAATTTAATATTATATAATATATCAAGTATATACTTATATTCATAGTTTAGTAGTAATCACTACTAATTAGTTGTTTACACTAATAATTTATTGAATATAAAGTATAAACACTATAATATAGGATATTGTTTAATATATATTCGTGCCAGTATACGATTATAATGAAATACATCAAAATTTGGTTAAAATAACAATACATTTCATATATTTAGTAAATTTTAAATGCAACATATAATATACATTATGGAAATTATTTTAAAATTGTACTTATAAATGATTTTGTGATGAATTTATTAAAAAATGTCTGTGTATTTTAATCTCCCTTCTGCAAACGATTTAAATTTTTTTAATCTCAAATAAACTTGGTGTAACATCTGTGACAAATATCCAATCAATAGATTTTTCATATAAAAGTTTTTTCATGTATTTTACTGATCAAAAAAGTGTTTTCGGGGAAAAAAAATTACATAATAATATTGTAAAACGTATAATTACTTTTATTTTGAAATTTAAAAATAAACTCAATTTGTTTTTATGATTATAATACACAATACATCAAACATTTACAATGTTAAATAGTTTTGTATTTTACATCTTTGTAATCAAAACTCGATTCAGACGCCAAACAGTACTTTAAATAGGCCATTATTAATATTAATATTAGTTTCCATTAAATTTAGTCGATAACTATTCCTTTTTTGTATAGGTACAATTAAAAAATATATAACTGAAAATTCGTTTAATAATAATAACTATTAACAAATATAGGTACTTATAGAATATCTAAATGGTACGACGTATGACCGTATGTGTTGTTATTTATCGGAAATTTTAACAAATTTTGGCATTTTTTACTAATATTAAAACAATGTGGTTAGATTAATAAATCTAAAATTGTTTTCTTTGCATTTATATGCATATTCTACATTCAGCAAATTTAGTACTTTTTCTTCAAATTTTTCCATTAGGTATATTATACAGTTATATCTTATGAAATATGACATTACGCCATTAATAATAGAAAAACGAACTATTGATAGGTAGTATTTAATATAAATAAATTATAAAATAACTTTAGACATCAAAACTGATATATAGGGTCTACTTAGAATCGTTTCTCGTGTGCAATGCTTAATCATCATTGAATTCAAATTTTACAAATCCTGAATACAGTATCTCTTAAATAGTAATGTTTATTTAATGCTTAATATACAAGAGAGTGACATTCCTGCGGGTTTTTTTTATTGTATATCTAGCTAGTACTTAGTTTGTTAAACAAAACATTTTACCAAATTTAAATGTTTTTATTTCTAGAACATGACATTTGGAAATAGGAAACAATTGAATCCAAAAATGTAATGTAATTTTAATTCAATTAAAAAATTATAATGTTTCTAATATTATACATAAAAATATATGAGCTATGAAATTTAGTATAATAATCGTAAAATATTAATTTTTTAAGGGTTCAATTCCCGTGAGCCCTTCACATAGGTAAAATTTCTAAATATACTCGGCACTCAATATTGTTGTATACCTACTACTATTTTATATACTGTATATATACTTATACTCGTTATCCTTTAATTTAACGTTATCATAATATGGACGTGGTCGACGACACTCAAATAATATTTACTCGTAACCCATCCCCGATTTTGTGGAACGATCCTCTTTGAATAATGCCTTTTCGTTATCGTAAAAACAAACGCACATCGTCTCGAATCATCGTTCACTGTCATTTGAGTTTTCTTGACCATATGCGTGTTATATAGACATCGTCATTATATCGTAAACCTACTGTTGGAGACTTATGTGTACAGGATAACAACGATAATAATATTAATAACAATAGAAAGCATAAAACCAGCGCATGGTAAAATAATATGTTATATCATGCGAGTGTTAAGCGCCGTCCACGGTCGCGTCTTATGCGGTTCGCCGGACCCACGGGCCACGACCCGCGATGACCTAATAATAATTATTCATGCAGGTATTATTCGTCTACCGCTGTATCATGTCCGTTATACTTGTTTAGCAGTTATCGCGATATAAAAATCGTTGGTTATGAGATGCCCGCGCGTACTCGTTTATTATAACTTTTGAATCAGAAAACCGATGAGAATATTTAATATTATTCAAATTTTTGATATCGACTATAATATTTATGTTGTAAAAACGAATTCGCAGTAGAAAAATAGAACAATTATATATTTTTTTCCGTTGTTTGTATATATTAATTTTGTTTATTTTGGAAATTGATCATTCTCGAGGATAATTATTGTGTATAATATTTTATAGTTGTTTTATGACTCATCATCACTGTATTGTTTAAAAAAAAAATCTTAAAACAATACCGCGATCAGTACAAAACAAAAAATCAATTATTCACCACGTCCAGTTCTACAGACCACAAGAATGTTGTGCTATTGTTGTAAAACGTTTTCTTTTATTTTTTTAAATGAGTAATTGTTTGCGATAATGGTTTTTTAATTATAGATAAAAAAAAAAAAATTGAAAGACACTTGCCATTAGCTAATAAATTATTCATGGCCATATTATCGTAAATATCAATGGTTAAAACCTTTTCAGTGTCTGAACAACTTTTCACGATGCGAGTGGTTGAATGACAGAGAGAGAATATATATTATCTGAACGGAAAAATATATTGGACTAAACCGTTTGCCAGCTTTTGGGTTTGGAGAATTTACCGAACAATCGGGAACCTTCCGTCGTCGACAGTTTATTTTTAATTTAAGACTATATACAGATTAGTGTGGACTTACTGCATACAGTTTTTTTTTTCAACAGCTTTGTGTAAACACGGTATTAGTACAATGCAATTATCGTGCAGGTATATCGAGGCGGTGTCATGTATAAATTCAGTAAATACGATTATTTCCGAACACAGCGAGTTTTAGTTTCACGTTGGCCGGTCGTACAATATACGTACAGAACGAACAGTGTGGGTGGAAAATAAAAATAAATAAATAAACGACGTACGATAAATATTATGAATACGCACAGACAGCGATACAAATTCGCTATTTTTTACATATACCATAATATACCGTGTATACGGTCACATACAATCGATTTTTCTCTCCGCTCTCGGCGCGCGCGTTTATCATAATATAATATATTAAAATATAATGTTATAATAGCGATGTAGATCGGTCGGCTGGTCCCGCGCGTATGTTTTTCGGCAATCATCATGATACTATATACGTTATAATCATGTATGTATAATAATAATATATATATATAAATAATAATAAAATGCGTATACGTGCGTGTGCCTGAAGGCAATCTCTATATTATGTGTAATAATGTGATATATTGGTGACGGCAGCAACACGCGTCATATCGGACTATAGCAAAAGCGCTGCACACGCAGCGCACAATAATAATAATAATATATATATGTATATACCTATATAATATTATACGAATAACGAGTACGTACACACCCACACACACGCGCGCGCAGTCACTCAGACCCGTTGCTGTTGTACTTTATATACTACTGTAAAAGTGTACGGGAGCGATCGTCCTCTGATTTATCACCATCGCGCGCACCGGTCATAATAAAACAATTCGCTTTGACAACATGTACGCCTATTGACCTTTCCTCCCTTCCCGTCCTATAATAAAGCTCTATTTTTGAAAAAAAAAGTGTATATATATATATGTGTATTATATTAGTTCTGAAGCTGTGTGCGACGTGTACCGTTTGCTGTCATTTTTGTTTTATTTATTTTGAAAAAAATTTAACCTTACCGGCTGCTCGGAACTTTTTATCGTGTTGCAGAAAATCGCTTCTAATATTTTGAAAACGGTATTGGTTGTAACTAGGGCCCGGATTTTTATATCCTCTAAATATACCTTAAATAATATGATGCTTATATGTCCTTAAATGCTTACGTTATTCGTTAAATATCTGATTATTATACTCGAGTGATGTATACAGTTTTGTGATGGAATTATTGATAATTTAATTTAAGACTACCTAGCTTTATATTTTGTTTATTTTAAAACCTCAAACGCATCGTAATATCAAAATAAAGTATTTCGATTTTGAACATTTGATAAAAAAAATATTTTTTTCTTATCAGTATGGATGAATAACTTCAAAATAACCAGAAAGCTCACTTAAAGAACCACGAGAACTCGAAAATCGGTAAAATGTTTGATCTATCAGTGTAGCTGGAAAAAAATATTGTTTTACCACTTAAAGTTTGTTGATATTATTAAACAATAAAATAATTTTTGATATTTATTGTATCAATAAGTTTTATTATGTTATTATCTTTATATGGTCTATACTAATAGACCAACAGGTATAGCAAATCTATCCTCCATAAAACCCACGCAATACTAAAAAAAATGAATCTTCAGGTTATTTTGTGGTACTATCATTGCGTGGTTTATTTTTATCAAAATGATATAAACAAATTTATGATAATTATTTAATTTACTTGCCATAAATGATCCAAACAATTTTTACCAAGGACCTTTCTATTGAAATTTTAAGAAATTGGCATTTTTTTCCCCTTAAAATGGACCAAGTATTCCAAATATGCTAAATATTCTATAACCGATGAAATATTCTCAAATATATAAAAAAAACATTTCCTGTAAACTCAGTGTTCAATTAATCTTCCACAGTTTTTACTCTCGTATGACTGCATAATATAATCAGTAACAATATATAAAATTTATATAAATCTGGACCCTAGTTATAACTTATATTACAGGCCCGGATTAAGGTCTACGATGCTTGTGAGCTTTGAAGAATTCGGTACCCATCTATATATTTTACTAGCACTTGGTGAAAGTATTTTTCAATATTCAATTTGTAATTATAAGTTTGTTGTATAAACTTTTTACATTTTTCAATCGATACACAAAAATCCATTATAATTCAACTTGAATAAATTATAAAATAATATGATTAACTTATTGGACATATAATACGAACAAAATGTAAAACAATAGAAATAAAATACTATCATATTATGAAGTTTGTTTTATTTTAAACAAGTACGTATAATAGGCGTAATACGTTTCTACTAAAAGTGTAACTTTCCCTCTTTCACCAAAATGTGATTTTGAAGAATAATTGTCTACCAAAATAATTTCTATACCAAGACACTATTTTCATACTGAAAGCTGTAACACAAAAATTTTATTTTTTATAGCAATAAGAATGTAATTATGTATCGGTACCAAAATCACGCGTTCGTTGGATACCTACGCGATTAATGTAATTTTATATTTTATAATATTTTAAATAAACATACTGTATTATATAATTTAATAGTATAGTGATTGTTTTAGTGAAAGTGCGGTCAATATCATAATTCAAAATTCAACATTTAGTGAAAAAGGAAAAGGTATGCTTTTGGCGGAAACGAGTATTATTCATACGTAGGTATATTATGTAATAAATTTAAAATTGTACTTATGTCTCACCGTACTGTGATTCGAATGATGTAAATAATTTAAATTAAACTACGCAGTATGATAGAATCAAAATATCTAATAGTACTATAAACTGGTGTACTCAAAAAAAAAAAAAAAAAAAAAACACTAAAAGATTAAATGCATTTTGTATCCAAAGCAAATTCTATAAAAAAATACCACGGATAGTGCTTATAAACCCGTGGTCCATCATGGTTTGTAGGGTTAATCTGAGTTTGGGTTATAACTTTATAAGAGTATTTTTCGAGCATTTTGAACAAACCGTAATTTTCTACAGTATACTATACCGTCGCTATATGGGACACGGACAATATAACGACGCTGCTACCACCACATTGTTTTCGTATTATAGTCTATAGACACCACTTTTAAAAGCTCTTCGAGATTCCGGAAACTCGAGTTTAATAGAAAACATTGACACAGTTTCCAATATAAATGTCTTTGGAACATTTTGGCTGATGATTGAATTCTTAAAACATTAATATTTAATATCGTTTGGTATACAATGTGTTCCGGGGGGAAGTGACCATCCGACGTCATACGAAAGAATAGCTAAAATTATGAACAAATACAAATACAACTCTGCAATTATATGAAAATCAAACTTATAAGGTATTCTAGGTATTATTCAGTAAAATAATACACGAATAAAAAAACCTATACTAAATATTAAATTATCTTGATTAATACGAAATTTACTTTTAAAAATTCTAACTTTTAATGAAAAATGTTTACTTTTTTTAATTTAATAATAATAATTTGCATAATTTCTGGTTTAATTGCATATGTTGGTTGATAGGAAAATTAAATAGCTTTAAAAAATAAATAAATTATGTTAAAATGCTGAAAAGTTTTGGAGAAACATAAAAAAATGCGTGGTAGGTGTTGGTTTTGTTTAAAAAAGCTAAATTACCCATAACTTAAAAAATAAAAAAGTTAGACCCCTTCTCTAAAGGGTAATTCTTCATAATTTTAGGTATACTTTCGTATCACGTTGCCCTATCACTACCCCTAACCAGAACACATTGTATATAGCCTGTATAGGTACTTAGTTTGCCGTAGACGTAATACATTTATAGACACTATGTCCATAAGGGACGTAATTATAATTTAGAATTGAAATGTTTTTTTTTTTTTTGGATTATTTCAAGTTCTTTATTTTCACTCTGTAAATTAATATAGAACTAAAATATTGTATGTCAATATGTCATATTATATAACTGGGGTGGCCACTAACCTTAACTTTGGGAGCCACAAATTTATAAAGTTGATTCGAGGTGAGCCACATTGTAAAGCAATGTTTGTAAAATGGAGATACATTTTTCATTTAAAATCAAATGAAGGAACATTTATTTACATTTAATTTTAGTCTAAGTTTGGTTCAAGAGCCGCATGAAATTGATTTAAGAGCCGCATGCGGCTCGCGACTCTCGTTGTGGCCACCCCTGTTATATAATATTAAGTCTTTAAAAAATGTCTTCATGTTTCGATTTTTTTTTTGCTATCACAAAAGACTGCCTTTTAAAAATAACCAGATAACTATATTTTGTAGGTAATGATTGTTTAAAAACACCTAAGTAAATAATATTCTAGTATTGTTCTATAACAAATCATTGTTAGTTATTCATTTTTTTTATCATTACATAACCTATAGAATTAGTATGTAGGTATACCTATCATACTACCTATATTATATATTATATTTATAATATTACTAACTATTAATTGTAATGTACATTAAATGTACGAAACAAGTTCACCAATAACTAACATTGAAGTCGTATGTTGTTATATAGTTATTATTTAGTTAGACTTATTATACTTATTAAGTTATTACGCAATTATAATAAGAAAATAATTATTTTATTGTAATAATCCACGCTATAATAATAATTGTATGTAAAAAAAAGAAAACCATCTTCTCGATAATTATTTTTGGTAGATAGTTACAAAGATTTTAAAAATTTGGCTTAAATTGAAAAAAAAACAAAACATATTCCAATTAGTATAAATTATACCGATTTTCGTTAATATAACATAATGAATGAATCATTATTAATGATATTACACCATAATATGATGATAAGGATATTAGTTTGAAACGGAAATACATGGCGTCAACGTATACGTTGTGTAAGCACGACTGCGTACAGGGTTGGATAATGTTTTCATATAATTGTACGAAATTAGTATAAATGCGATCTTAGCGTTGGATGATAATAGTCAATGGATTACGGACCACGAACACTGTTAATGTGTTCCGGAAAGAGAGTGTCCCGAGGGTCGTTCCGGTCGGAACTGTTCTATGGGCACATAGAAAATGTTTGTAAGCATAATTTGTTAGAGTAATCTGTTTATATGTGTAATAGTTTTAAATTCTGATGCCTAGGATGTATCCACTACATGATGACGCAGAACAGTAGTTATTGATGATAATCTTATAATATTTCTATAGTTTTAGATACTGAGGTTGAATTTTTTTCATAGAAGATGCATACACGAAATATAATTCAACATATTTCTGAAATTTTTCACTTGTTGGAGTATTCACTCACAGTACTCACACAGTTCATAATTATTACAATATTTTACACCTTATAAAATCACAGTTTTTATCATTACGAATTATTTAAGTACTTACTAAAATCTTATTTAAAATAGTAGATTAAATAACAATGATATTTACTATTTATTAAATATATTAATGATATTGTTATCAAATGTACGATGGAAAACATTGGAACATTTGGTAATTAGTTCTAACATTGAGTTTAGTTATTGACACTTATTGTAAATTTCTTTTTTTACAATTATAATTAAGTTTTTCAAGTGGAACGTGCTCTTTATATCAATGTAAACTATTTGTTTAATCCCTGATAAATTATGCAAATGTAGTCGGAATGCCAAGTAAAACTGCAAAATGGTAATCAATCCATTTACAACTTGTAATATTATTTTGCGTTTGTTTGAAATCTAAAAATTGTAAAATTAAATGAAAATAATAATTTTTGTATAAAATAAAATGCTTTTAAAAATACAAAAACTACAGTTTCTTTTTAAAAATAATATTCTGAAAGAAAACAAAGAAGTATATAATTAATTTAACTAGTTATGTACATATATAAGCTAATAAACTATAAACTAATTACTTAAAAATAGATTTAAAAAAATATAAATATTTTTAGTTAAATTATTAATAATATAACAATTTTTTTTTTATTATTATTAGCTTTTTCCAAATATTAATAATAGCATACAGCGTAAAGATATTATAATAATAGTAATAATTATGTGACAAATATATGAAATAAAATAAAAGAAGTGATATTGGGTATAAATACTGTAAATATAAATCGGAGACAAGTAAAATGTTGAATTAAATTAATAGGTATAGTGCATTCTAATGACATAATATAATTTAATATATAAATAGAAATAACTATGGGGTATATTGTTTGTGAAGTATCGTGGTAATAAGGTAGAGGAAGGTTAATTAATGCAATGAAGTCTGCAAGGAATATTTAGATAACGATAAATCGTTAATTGAATTATTAGATAATAATATAGTATTATTGGAGTCACCAACGGGTCTGGAGAGGGGAGAGTAAAGAAATATGATTTGTGTTTTTATTAGATAATATATGAAATAGTTTGAATGATTTGTTTTATAACTCCCAAGGAGAGATTTGGATGATTTCGAGTTGGATATTACTTATAATTGGATTTAAGATTACTCCGACATATGACACACTTGATACAGGACAACTTTTATATGCTATACAGTTGTCTGGGAGATGATATTTTTCACTCTTGATGCAACGGAATGGATAGAGACAATAATTTGAGGTATATATTTGTTCCCGGCAGTTATACTACTGTGATGGACTATTCTTGATTTTATGAGGTAACTATGCCTACTTTTATTATGGTGTACTGTAGTGAAGATACATTGAGAAGTTTAGAATGTTTTTATTGTTGTGATCAGACTCGAAATCAACAAAAAAAAAAAAAACAGAGGAAGGGGAATTCAATTTTTTGGCTGCATACTAGTTGCGGTCATGACGATTTTTGAGATAAAAAGATATAACAGTTGCGGTCACGCCAATTTAGGTAATATCTTAGTTGCGGTCATAGCTTATCATAGCTGTATATAATGCACACAGCGTATATATGTGGGAACACCACTACTTATTTGTAAAGTTTATAAATTAAATAGATTAAATTGTATACAACCAATGCATGCGAAAGTTTTCATTCAAAGCTCAATAGCATGTTTTACCACTCTCACCCTAATATTATTATATTTATTGACGCTTTAAATGAAATTCAAACGAATGGCTTTTTAAAAATGAATTGTACAAAAACCAGTCGTGTTAATAAAATTTCAATAGGAAAAGAGCATTTTTTAGCGCAACAAAACAATATTATAAAGAAGGTGAAATAAATCGGCTTGAATATTTAAAGTCGATTTCCTTTAAATTTTACCTTACAAAATTTTAAAATTTTAAATCATTATTATTATTATACTATTATATATTATATTTTGACACAAGTTTAACCACGTAATTTAAACATAAGTATCAACATTTTTAACCATACCTACACAAAAAATAATAGTGTAGACAGTACTAAGTCTGTTATCTTTTCGATATAAATGGGAAGGAAAATGTTGATTAATACATTTATCTAATTAAATAATATTATATTATTTAGTATACTTAGTTATTATTATTTGAGTGACCGCAACTAATATGTAACCTTTTTGAGAGGCGACCGCAAATAGTATGTAACCTTTTTGAGGGGTGACCGCAACTAGTATGTAATTTTTGATTATGACCGCAACTAGACTAGTACACACCGAATTTTTTTTTTAAGATAACAACGAGTAGGGCACAATGCAGAATGTCGGAATTCACGTAAAACTTCAGATATGTTAAAGGTAAGAGTTGTTCGGTTTAAGTTTCTGATAATTAACCTATATAGATGTTTCTCTGGTGGCATGAATGATTAGACACTGGTATTTGTTGCGGTCAGGTCCCAGATGATCCGCGATTATATTATAATTTAAGCGTCCGCGAGGGCAGATAGACAGAAATGAAGATGAAGACTTACACGAGAAACCGTTAGAATTAGTGGTAGCGGGTGTACTAACGGGTTTTTGGATGTACTGTAGTTCTTAATATTCTTAACATAGATGATTGGTGGAGTTCAGGAGTCGACCGTTTGCTTGTTCAGAATCAACTGATCTCGTTCATAGAATAAATTACACGATATAATATAGTGAAGTGATTGTGTGAGTAGAATGATATTGTTTTTTCCTTATTGTAAATTGGTGAGTTATGTGATGATGATAACATCTGCAACCGTATAATATGTGTTGGCAGTTGGGTGATTTAATGATACGGAGATACCGACATAGATCGAATCGCGCGGTTTCTGTTATTACTGTGCGGAGACGTTTATACTCACGACGAAGCTATTAATTTAATTAATTTTGATATACTAATTTAAGTCAGATATACAGAACTTTTCTGAAATAATAATTATCTTAAATCTATATCTTACTCAAAAATATAGTTATAAAATAGTTACATTACTATAATGAATATAGTATAATTTATACAGTTATGGTTATTCTAAAGCACATAAACATAATAATTTAAGTTTTCTAAGTTAAACGTGAAAATAATAAAATATTATTGTACCTACCCTACCTGTGTATATTATATTATTAATTATTTAATAGTTTAAATAATATAATAACAACACTATATTGTACGTTTTAATTTACAGATAATACGTTATTTTGTAGATACATAACTATTTTTGTAAAGTGTTTTTTTTTCATTGAAAAACAGCTATTTATTTTGTTGAATTATGTTTATAAAATGTGATTTCTTCGTCAGTCGTGTTAATTAATAAATACACTTTTAGGAAAAAAAAACAAATGTTCAGATATGGTTTCTTTTAGAAATAATTTTCAGGAGTCTAATATTTAATATCTATGCTTTAGTATGTTTAACTGTATAAGGTATTAGTATTCATTCAATAATCTTTTTATAGTTGTAAGATCAGCAATATTTTAAATTAATTTATTGTATATTATTACAAATAGTTATTAATCAATATTAAAATATAATTAGTTAAATACTGTTACCATAACTGTTGTATGTAAATATTTATATTTAATACCTAAATACACAATTCAATTTGTAAATGTCATCATTATGAATTATGTTTTTATGCGTATATATTTATTGATCGAATTAAAAGTATTTCTTGTGTTTTATTTAAACCATTACACAAATAATAACTTTTATTATAATAATTTCCAAGGAGGATCACTAATAATATTTATCAATCCATTAAACTTAAATGTTTTTTTCCATTTTAGATTCATAACGAACATGAGCTATAAGTTATATCTACAACGAAGAGAGATATTATTTTATTATTGAGATATATTATTATTTGAGTCATTACAAGTTCATAGAAGATAGAAGATATCTAAGGGTTTGGCATTCAACATTTCTTTCACATAGATTAAACTTTAAAAAAGTACTTTTTCTTTACTTCTGTACTTAGATTGACAATAATAATATACATACATATTTTGTATTTCTAAAAACACAAACTTTATAGTTTAATAAAAAATTTGTATTTAATTTATAAAACTAAATAATTATATAAAAGAAGCAATTAAAAAACTCTATAGCTATTAAATATCCGAGAAACCTCAAGAGAAGTATGTAAACAGCTAGTGATTAAAACAAATATCGTTGCTAATCTCAATTTTAAACTTTTCACTAGGATAAAAGTGTGAGAGAATTCTAGTTAATTTTAATAAAAATTTACATGAAACTAATTATTTGATAGTCATTATAAAAAAAATTAATATTATTGTACCTAGGGTCTTCTCAAAATCGTTTTTTTCTGATTATACCTAAATTACTGTTGAATTAAAATCAGTAATATTGAACTTTTTAACCGTCTAACACTCTAACCCATTATTCTACTATACACAGACGAGGATTTGATTGCATTTTAGGGAGGAGAGAACTTAATTCTATCAATATTGTTGTAAAAAAAGCACCTATTTTATATTTTGAAAAATATTTTATAAATTTTTTTCCGGGGGGAGGATCAGCCCCCCTTAAAGTACCCCCCATTACCGCCTATGCTATTATGTCGATATGAGCTAAAAACCCGAGACGATTAAATGATGCATGACGGGCTTTTCAAACATAATAAGGTATAATGTTAGTGTGTATAATATGAACCTATAATAAAATATATTAAGATCAGCATTAATTAATAATCGACCTTCGAAAACAGTTAATTACTCTAAAATATTTTTTAGTATTTAAACTTTTTAGCTGTGTGTGTATATGTAAATTTAGTTTTTTATAATATTATATATTTGATAATTAATAATATAAAAGATCGACAATATCAGCAAACAACGTACTATTTAAATTTGGTAATTAATTATTATTTAAAAATTATTCAACCGGAGTAAAGCAATTAAAGATAATTAATTTATTAAACTTAAATCATAGTCGTACAAACATGTTTAATAGTCTTACTTAAAATTTAAATTTCAAAGAATCTATTTTCTTTAGTATGAATAAATATGTAAATTAAAACAATTAATTGCGAGAGTAAATTAATTGTAATTATAAAAAAAATAAAAATAAAAATAAGGTGAGTCACGCCAGTACCTCAAGTTATAAAATTTTGTGCTTAACTCATAATATTTTTTTAAAATTTTTGTAATGAAATTTTTTTTTGTAACTTACAAAATAATTCACACTGAAATGACCTATTATGAAACTCAATAGTAAGAATATTATCTGTATTTGTATGTTAGTTTTTAAGCATATGTTATAACTTATAACATATGCTTATAAACTAACTTATAAGCATTTTTAAACTGAACTGGGTTGTGTAAGTACGTAATGCTCGGCAAAAAATATTGAATAATCATAAACATCTACATTCTACATACATCTTTATTGACAGATAATTTCTTTATAATTTTGTAACATAATGGGTAGATTCATTCTAATTTTTAAGCTATAAGATAGCGAAACGTGAATTACTGAGCTTAAGTTTGCTATATTATTCATCTGTAAAATGGAGACAACAAATTCGGGTTTGGCGTTCTCTTAACTATAACATGGACTTATTCATTAGTCGAAATATTGACACATCGTTTACGACCCATGACAAAATAATAATTTAATAAATCACAAATGCTTGTATTGAACTTAAATCGATAATTATTATTTTGTATTAATAAATTAAGTTAGTTTTTATAATAATATTATAGACTATGATTTTAATATTATAAATATGAGTACACAATATTCAAAAAAGTTTCGTATAAACATTCAGAGCTTGAAATGCTGGCGTGACGTACCTACTATTAAATATATACATTTAATGAAGAAATGATTTGTTTTGAAAAGCATGCAAGGAGTATGCGGGACTGCAGAAGTATATAGATAGGAGAGTGAAGTTCTTATTTTGTAATTAACTTATATAACAAACAATGAGTTAGTTATTGTATGCAACAAATTAATAGTATACATTATAAGCATAAAGTACACGTAAAATACCTATAATGTTATTAGAAATTTAAATTTTAAACATACAACATTATGTTTCTTATAGTTTGTTAAGGTTTATAAAGAATAGCGAAACAGAATGTTATATATTTTATAAGCTATTAAAACAAATTAAAACATACATCTATATCTTGTTAACTACAGTTCATACACTAACACTAATTTTATTAATTACAAATTGTTGTTTATGGTTATTGAACTTTGATATTTTTATATTTTAGTAAATAGATTTAGATTACTTTCATTTAAATTTACAAAACTTTCTTATTTTGTTGTTATTCAAAATGAATAATTATAGGTACGTCACCAAATATTTATATTAAAATGTTCAAATAATAATAATAATAATAATAATAATAATAATTTCAAAAATATTCAAATATTTAACTCAAAGATTTTAGTTTGTTAAATGTATTTCAAAAGATATTAATTGTAAAAAATTGAAACATTTTAATATTACTTAAACAATCGTTTTAAGTTACTGTGTTGTATTTCAAAAATATTGTTCGCTATGACTTGGAAGTTGGAAGTTTTATGTACCTATATTATTATATATTACAATAAGTAATGACATTTTAAAAATATTTTAATTAATTATAAGTTATTCCATATTTATGACGTACAACGTCTACTGTAATATTAAATTTAAATAGTAAAATAAATTAATATAATGGTAATATAAATACATAATAAAATATACTTAGTAATATTGATTTTAACGGTAAAACAGGACGATTACCTACTTGCAGCTCACTTTTTTAATAATTATTGTACACATTTATAAAATGATTAAGATCACTTGTGTGATATTTGTATCATTTTGTGTTATAACATTTATGATATTATTTAATATATATTTATCGAAAGAATGCTTATTATTGTAGATATTAGCATTTTGTTATAAAATACAATATGCTGGCTTATAAATATGAATAGTAATATATAACTTAATACTTCTACAAAAAGACAACCCTTTTAAATTCAGTGGTATATAATAAATATCGATATAAAAATTATATTTCGTTGACAAAATATTCCAAAGATTATTTCCGAATACCGGGATATCATACTTGTATAGCCCAAGTTAAGTTCTCTGAGCATTATCTAAAGACGAGAGGATGTCTATTCTTATGTAAATGATAATACCCTTTGGTTGAATGTTGGTCATTATATTGTAATAAAAAAATAGCTCGTTCTCAACATTGGGATAGACATACATTATAATATAATTTTGGCGTTCAAAAGGTTTCGAAAGAGGCTATATAAATACTGAATATTAATACGTATATAAATTATATTATAATATTATTACGCTAAAAAGACGTGTAAGATACATTAGTGAAGTGCATGTGATATTTTTAATGGATACAGTTGAGATACTCAATTCGGCAATTAGGACTTAATAATTGAACAGTTATTCCTATTTTTTTTTTCAAAAGAACAAATAGTTTAAAAAATTTTTGCTGGTTTACGAGTATGAATTTCGATTTTTAGATTTATAACAAAGTTGTTGTCACTTTTGATTTTGTTTTATTATATTATTCGTTTTTACCATTGAAAATAGATTTACATAGTTTTTATTGACCATACCTACTACTTTTTTCAGTAGGTACCTAATAATATATTAATATATTAATGTATCTCAGGTGATAGGTTTATTGTATATCAACGTATCTATATTAAAATAGTCTTTTGAAATACTAAAAACAATTAATAATTACGTTTGAAAATTTTAATTAATTTTTGACGAAATCAGTAATAATTTTATTAGCAATAAAATGTTTGATATACTTTTTAATAAGGTCGATGTACATATTTTAGTCGTGAACTGACCATCACATAAATGTATTATTTAAATGGTATCTTCGTCGAGAAATTTCATTTTAATATCAAAATCAATATAGCATTGTTTACTTGAATTTATATTTTAGTATAGTAAATTACTATATATTATTATATGTAATTATTGTAATTTATTATTTCTGTAATAGTTAGCATATTCAAAGAATTTTATAAATAATTGTGCATAGTTAATTTTACAACATTGTAATATCGAATACAGAGTAGAGAATAATATAACATTTTACACTGACCAATATATAGACAAACATAATATAGTTTGTTGGAATATTATTTGAATAGATTTTGGAAACACTAGTTAGATTAGAGTTCATAAATTCTGCCTATGAATATTGAGTCTCATCCGGTACAACATTCACTAACTTTTAAAAAATATCCATAGAAATATTTATGCTCCATTTTATAAACTTACTGAAGTCAGCTGATCCTATTTTTTTGAATTAATTATTTTATATCACTAATGTAAAAGTTCAAGTTTGATTTAAATTAAATTAATTTTTTAAAATTTAACTAACAAATTTATTGAAAAACTTTTGAAATTTAAATAAATTAATAAGTACATTATTTTGTACATCTATTTCAAAATAATTTGGAATAAGATATTTGCGTTACCTACCTTACAAAAATTTGGTTAAAAATTAAAGAAAAATATTTCTATTTAAATTATAAAAAAAAAAATCGTTTATATAGTCTTATAGATATATTGAAATTTAAGACCATTCATAAGAAAAAAAATATGTTAAAAAACATAAATTCATTAATGAACATTAAACATAATAAAAAAAAAACACATACATTTTTGTAAAACCAATACAAGTACAATAAGCTCCGTTCAGTTCATTATGGGTCTCATTAAAAAAAAAAATTATTTTGTGTAGGGTACTCTTTAGTTTACGTGAAAAAAATTAAGTATTTAAGAATAACATGGTCCTTTAAGTTTAATTAAAAATTCGAAAAATTTGAATTTTAATAAAATCATTATTACAGGATAAAAGAGAGTTTTGCATGCTCAGTGAATCATTCCTTATGATTATCATAGTTATTACTTCACTGCTGATAGTTAAATGAAATAAATTATTTATTAATTTATTGTGTATGGTATGAAAATTTTATTCACTCAATGGATAGGTTATATTATGTAAAATGTATTGCTTGGTTTTAAACATGAATTCATATATATTTTTTTTTGTATGAAATATATTTTTTTAATTTTATTCGTTCATATTTTAAATTGTAGTATGATAGACTTTAATAATATAATATTATAATTAAGTAAATTTGAATATATATATTTTTTTAGTAGTTGAACTTTTTAAATATTAATATTATAGGTCATCCTTTAAATATAACATTATACTAACATAATAACAAATTTATTTTTTAATTATAGATTTGACTTATTTCCATTTGGCAAGATATTTTTACGTGGTAGAGTAAGTCCAATTTAGTATTTTGACCTGTTGGTCACTTTTCCGGGATTTTGTAATACTTGGCAGTTGACACATATATATTATATAGTTTGACGTTAACTACAATGACTGCTGATAAAAACCTTGACTATATTGAATATGATTTATATAAAATTATTGTTGTATGTGTATTTATTTTCATCCTTAATTGATTGTTAATATTTATTTTTATCATTTACAGAATAAATTAATAAATTAAATATGGATAAAAGTAGAAAAAAATATATGAACTATATTTCATCAAGAATAAACATAAAACATTATTGTTTATTATTATTTATATTAAAACTACAATATAGTATTATTTTAAAATTTAGTTTTATATTTTAAACATAAAATACACAATTGTAATAGTAAAAATAACAACTGTTGTGGCATAAGTTAAAAGTACTAACATGGGCAATAGTATAACAGACAACAGTTAATATATAACTTAAAAGTTCAACGAAAAACCTCGTTTGATTTATTTCTTAAAACATTTAGACAAATTATATTAATTTTACAATGTATACTTATTTACAATAACATTAATTTTTTAATAGTCAATAATTGTATTTTTAACATTTTTATTAATATAATTTAAATTCTTTTAAAATACCTAACTTTTTTCTTTTAAAGTTAAGTTTTTTTATTGTTGTGTAATATTTTTTATTATTTATTCAAGTAAATTAATTTATATCTAAGGATTTTAAATTACAAAAAACGGAACTATGCAAAAACAGTTTATTTTTTACAATTAAAGTAAAAAAAAAATTGACACAAAATTGATTTAAAAAAACAATGTTTTACGTTAAAAAAAATACATCTAAACTTTTTTCAATGAATTATAATTCATTAATTATGTTCTAGTATTTTAATACGTATAGTAAATACAAAATTTCAAACATCTGTACTTATGTGATTATATGATTTATATTTTTTATAGAAAAAATTATAATATGATGTATTGGTATTGATATTGAGATATTTTTTCTGAGTTAATGTAAATAGTAAAATGTTTATAATTTCAACATATATTAATATCAGATGAACCATCGGCGAGTGTTATGAATGATATAATATTGGCTTTTTTCCAGGTTAAAATGTTTCATAGTTAATTGCTACCAGATGTTTCTACAAATTTTATTTCTCTGATAAAATTTTTCTTAAAGGATTGTATAGACCGAATCTAATAGGGTTATAAGTCGTGATTTGATATTAGAGTTAAGCTATAAATATACACAACTACACAAGAGTGCATAATTTCAACTTTCCATTCAATAATAAGATGAATGTTGAACGGATTTTATGTATATTCCTCTTATAAAAATAAAATATTGAATGGAGGTAAAATGTCAAAACTCAACGGTTCTGTACTAATAAACGACGGAAGAACTGGAGTCATTTTCGCTGAGTATCCATTTTTTCCCGCTTAAAAAGAAAACCGCTACGTATACATCCTTATGCAGATACTGTCAAATAGCATTTTATACACGAACAATCAGTTTGACGAGGCTCTAATGAAATCCGTAAATCAACTCGTGTGTGTAGTGACGGCAAAAAAAACATTTGTAAAGCGGAAAAAACCAAAGGAGGACTGCGCAGTAGTAGTCCAATAGAATTTATCGAGTAAGAGGAGGTCGTATACGAAAGCAATGCGCCGATTTGATGCTTTATTGTTGAAAAAATAAAGAAGGTATAGCATCTAATAAAAATAGGGTCCTTTCCACCGCCAACACACCCTTGTCTTTATCAAAGGGTACTATTACATTCCAATGAAAATCACTGCGACTTCTTATATTGTTGCTATAAATCCATCAGCTTTCGACGTTAGGACACAAATTATATAAGTACGTATGAACAATGAGACTGTGATCAAAATGCCCTGGAGATATTATATTATATATACATTTTCAAAAAACTTGAATCAGAAAGATAAAACGGGTTACAAAGTAGGTATACCTAACCACTGATATTTAAAGTGCATTACAAAACAATGACGTGTAAAACTGAAGTTCCTTTAAATATTGTTACTCGAAGCTCTGGTTTAAGTTTTTTCTTAGTTTAAAATTATTGAATAAAAAAAGTAAAAAAAAAAAAAAAAAAAAATAAAGATAACATATTAATATCTGGTTTGGACACAAAGAATGGATGTGTAACCCACTTCAGTTTGCTCATCGAATATTTCTTACTGTTGATAGTATAGAGTATATATACTGTAGAGTAATGTGATATTAAATGTGAAATCAATAATCAATCATCACATTTTAAAAACAATTATGTCAGTTAAAGATAAGTTAAGATCTCAATTTCTGAAATTTCTTCAATAGTTGTTAGTAATTTTCGTGTATGGTAGAAACTAATCAGTTAAAATGACGTCGTAAAAATTCAAATTTAGATTCTATACTCAATTTCAAATTTATAAAGGTTTTCATTGTTAATCAAAACTTTTAGAGTATTTTTTCTACCAAAGTAGTGTTCATAAAGATGAAAATAATAATAATAAAAAAAACATTACTGGAAAACTATAATTTAAAATTAATTTTTAATTGACTAGAATTCAAAACACTGCAAGAGATACATAAATTTGCAAGATTATATTTTTAAATTAACTATTATAAATTTAATTATAAGAATACATTTCCTTATTAAACATAAATATTAGCAATAAAATCCAATGAAGTAACATAGCAATATATCATCTACACATACGTTAAAATAATATAAATATGAAAATAATCAAAGGGGGTTAATATTTTTTTATAGTATGTATAATGTACATAAATTATATATTGGTTCTTATGATTATTTAAACTTAACAGTGCCATTGAATAAATCTCTAATCATTTTTCCATCTATGGTAATGTCAAAAGTTAAATCTAAATAAGACCCAAACTTTCCAGAACACAGTCGTTGGTAGAATTTCTAATGCACTTCCATACGTATCTAATGATACTTTCCAGTCTCCATACTGATATAAATTTGAAATCCACGCACGAAACAGCAAAAAAAATATTTTATAACACACTAGTCTCTTACTTTAATCTCTTTATCTAAAATCTATCTAGGTACACGAAAAATTCCAGGAAAACTTCTAAAATGACTTCAGCGAAACTGATGTTATGATAATACTTGCAATAAAAAATAAATAAAATAAATATATTAAATAAAATAGTTTATACATAATTTACGTGTCATCAACAAGTAACTTTTTTATTTTTAAATTGTTCATTTTTAATTTAATCTGTTATCATACCAACAGATTATGTATATTTATCAAATTATAAGATTAAAAAAAAACTGTACCAGCTGCTGTTACATTTTTTACAAAACAAATATACAAATTCGATATTAAAATTATTTCTTAATATTTTATAAGATTAAAATATATTTCTGTATATAAATATCGATAATGTTGAAAATGTTATTTTTAATAATATATTAAAATATAGTACCCTACATAGCTATACGAATTATAAGTATATTTAATAATGTAAATCACAACTCTAGAATTAGGGAAATTTTAAATAATACCATTTATAATAGGCTTACTTTAATGAAATTAATAAGTTATTAGTTTCATTAAAGTTATTAGTAATAGGTAAAGTAAAGTTATTAGTAATAAAGTAAAAACTATAGGTACGTGGAAAACAATATTGAATCTGAGTTTGATATAATAAAATATCATATTTAAAAAGAAAACCTATAATATATCTTTTCTCTTATTGAAACTATATTGTAACTAAATATAATGGCCAATAAATCTTATATTATATATTATATCTAATATTATAAATTGTTACTTATAATTTGCTATGTTTTTATTATAATATAAAATATGCACACAATTAGGTAAATAATAAAACAATTATAACATTTAATAAATTATAATCATTTTCAATCATATTTTATAACGGTATTTATAAGGTATAAAAATAAGATGAAAAATAATTCCCATAATAAGCATAAATATTTTATATTTGAATATAATATGTAGTATAACTTAATTTAACTTTTTATAAATAATATTAGGTATGATGATTGTTTTGAGTAAGGACAGAAATAACAATATTTTTAGGTAATATACTAATATAATACAAGTGTACGTATAATGTAAATGAATCATAAATTAGAGGTAGGGACAAAAAATAACAATATATGTTAATAAATATGTTTCTATTAGAGGTCCAAACATTTTCATTAGGCATAATAATTTATTGCTTTATATCATTATAGCCTTATAGGTACCATGTAAATATGTAAACACTTAAAAAAAAGTAATGTATTTGTGTAAAATGAATAAAGCCTTCATTAAATAAAAAAATGAAAATAAATGTTTTAATTTGTTTGTTGATATAAAATTAATCATTAAGTACATTGAGTATATAAGGTATACTACATTTTAAATATATAAAATATAGGTATGTTTATATGTGTGGAAAGATTTTTTTTCATTATTTTTATACAAATTATTGTATTTATTGTTTGAAATATTTATCTTACTTTTAACTTATTACTTATTAATATAAAATAAATGATAATGTATTATATTATTCACATTTACTAAATTGACTATAATAAATCGACGATTCGTAATAATTAAGAAAGGGGGAAATAATATTATTGTTTATAGAGTTTGAATAAATAAACTAATTAATGAATATAAATATATTTATTACAATATAAAAATATTTCCAAACAAAACTTTACAAATTATTGTGGAATAAAGTTCGTTAGAACATTAACCTTTAAATAACTGATTTAAAAATTGAGTATAAAAAAAAATCGTTATAATTATAATATGTACATGAAAAAATATTGTGAATTGGAATAACTTACAAATTAATAATTATAGTCAAACACAATAATTTATAATCATTAAATTTCTTAAAAGTTTAATGATATTATCAGAACAGATGCTACAGCTGTATGTTTTGTAGGTACCTGTTACATAATAAATGCATATTATCTAGATTCTAGACACTTAGTAGGTAAGTAAAAAAGTTTTATAAAAATAGCTAAAATTAGAACATTTGAGTTATCGATACATTTTATTTTTATTGGTAAAATTAAGTTTTTATTGTCAATGCTAGAACAAATTTAAATTAAACTACTATTAATGAAAAAAATAATAGAATTTACTATACAAAAAAAAAAATAAATAAAAGAAAGAGAAAACGAAAAAAAAATAGACATGCTATTCTTGTATAATATTCAACTGAATAGTATTTTCTCAGCATTCGTTTTATTAACACTCTCAAATTATTATCAATCCGCTAACAGAATATGAAGGATCAAATGACCGTTAATACTCAATAGAACCATTTCGATTTACGTTTAATTGATGTAGAAGACGAAATTATTGTTGTAGGTTAGGTTCCTACTTGTACTTGGATTAATTAAAAATATTAATGATATCTGATTTTAAAGTGTACACCTAAATTATTAAATGGTGCGTTGAATTAATACTATTTTATTACATTCTAATATATTTATTATATAATGCTCTATTTCAGTATTACTAATGAAAAAATAAATAAAAACACGATATTTAAATACATATATTTAGTAAAAAAACTTCTAAGCAATTTTAAACACCATATAATTATTTGACACATTTTGTATTAAATGGTGAAATGGAGATTACACTTAAATTACTTTTAAGGGGTTGTATATGGCAATGTCGAAAAAGTTGATATTAATTAATTTTAAAATTATTTCTAAATAATGATGTACATATTAATTATTATAAATGCTTTACTTAAAAAAAATTTTGATTAAAAGTTATATTTTATACTTCAATAATAAAATAAAATATATAACAATTTTTTATGAAATCAAAAATACTGCTACACAATTATAATAACACTACAACAATGTAATTACTGTAACAAAAGAAGATGAAACATGAACATAACATATTATTTATTTTGGATGAATGATGTACCTATTTATTTTATATGTTATATTATCTTTATTTTATCGGAAAATATTTTTCGGAGAAGTTTTCTTAAGTTATATGTTTGTCAGAATAGAAATAAAATACAGATGATACTTAAAACAGAAATATTGTTATAGTATTTTATTGGTAATTTAATAAATAAAAGTAAGATTATCGCCAAAAATTAAAAAAAATATTATTAAAATTTTTATAGAAATTTAATAATATGTTATGAAATCATTTTCAATATTTCTGTGGTCTTAAATTCTGTTGTTTTTTTTCTTTATTAATTTAATTATGGTTATAATTTAAGTCGTAATTTATTGTAATGTGTTAACAATATGTTTGTTACATTAAATATATAAAAATTCTTATGATTAATATTTTAACCATAATATTAACCGTATACGCGTTTTATAGCTGCAATAATATTTTGTTATATTTTCTTGTAGACTATCATTTACCAAATCCATTGACGAAGTTCAAATAAAAGTTTAAATTCAGTATAACTTTTATTCTTTGTTGTTTGTGATCAATGAGCCACGTGCCCCAGTCTTACATATAAACATAATACTTGTTTACATTAATAGCTTATTGTTGTATACGAATGACGTATTGAATCTGAGCTATTTTACTGACCAATTAGTGATTCCAAAACAATACATAATATAATACATTATAATATATATATATGTATATACGGGGAAGGGTTTCACAGACGAGCGATTTCAATTGTAAATTATCAGCGGAATAAGACCATAGTTTAAATACAACGACAATAGATACTATATAAATAAAATGATTTTACTGTAAAAGAGACTTTAAATGTAGTATATTTTGGTATATATTTTTCGGATTTCACCGACTAAAAGAGGCACTAGAAGAGCTTAATAACAGACGAAACGGACGTGGTGCGGTGGTATTTTAAAGTAGGTCACTTCAATATCTCCAGACTGTCGTAATTAAAAAATTGCATAGCAGATCGACCCCAAAACTAAGGTCATTTATACAGTTAAATATGAATATGATTATTCTTCACTTCATGTCGAGTTGCTGCTATTATTTCCCATCCTATCACGATGCCATTTAATAACAAAAAACCGGAAACTAATAAGTGAAGTACCACAAGTTAAAACATCTTACATCGACAAACAACGCTATAATATTTTATGTAGAGAAATTATGTGTAATACATAATAAAATACAGCTTACACACGATGAGCTTCAATATAATGAAATATTTTTGAGGACCAAACCAAATTAGAATCAAATTCATTTAATTCTACTTAACAGATTTTTCTACAATATGAATTTTTTAGCCACGAGACTGCGTAATATAGAAGTTTTACTGTATATTTATTTATTGTATATAATATTGTACGTGGGCGCCAAATTGAACGTTAGGTATATATTATGTAGTTTAATCCTATCGTGTTATTTAAACATAACGAAAACCATTCACGTAATTTCACGTTTAAACATTTATGAAAGGGAGGTTTCCTATAATTATTCATCTTTATACGCATTACAAAAAAATAATAATGATTCCAACCATAAGGTCTTAATCGTCGAGCTTTTTGATAATTAACCTGTGGGATATAATGTTAATAAATTTAGATTTTCAGAACGTACTTTCCAATAGTATTATGTATTATACAGGGTAATATTTTTTTATGATAAACAGTTATTATTTTGAAAAGAATTAATTTTTTTTTTATTGGGGTACTTACAAGTATCTATAGGTCATTACAAAAACCATACTTTTGAAGAAAAAATATTTTGTACCATTATAATTAAAATGTTGTTCATTTTTTATTTTTCGGATGATAATTTACATTTTTATTTAATGATTCAAAGGAGAACATTATTTTGAAAATTTGTATAATATAATATAATAATTGAACATAAAAAGATGTATGAGTATTTAAACTCAAAAGTAAAGTTAAACGAAGTAGTGGCACCAGAATATCTCTGAAATGTCGTCCTACTACTCAGCTTAACATAAAACTATAGGTTATACACTACAAGAATCATAAATTTTTAATAACTAGTGCCTAGTTCATAATAATTATATTATTATTAGTATTAAACATATATTTTAGTTAACTTTAATTGTATTCATTTACAAAACAAATTTAAATTGTAAAGTTTAACTTGAAATATATTTAATTGACTTTTTCTGAATGGGAAAATAGTTTTGATTAGATAGTGTTAATTTGGTTAAATTTATAGAATCATGAAATAATATTAAGATGTTTTTTAACAAGGTGGAATAATAATTGATCCTAACCTAATATAAACATTTCTTAATAAATTCAGTAAAATATTACTAAATAACTATAGGTAAAATAATATATATATATTATTATACTGCTATGGTACCATGAGGGATTTGGCACGGGTTTCTCTGCAAGGCTACTTAATACTGTAGTTTATTTTCATTTTCATTTTTGTTTTGTTTCATTGAGTTCTAAAATCCTTAACATTTCTCAAAAACGCCAGTAAGTTATAAATGATTGTACTATGAATTCAATTTAAAATAGCAAGGATCTATTTTGGTTGTTAAGATAAGTACTAATATAAACATAATAAATATTATTACAAATACAAATGCATGTGCGTACTATGTAAGTCCATGTTCTAGAAACTTTAAAATATAACTTTTGAGAAAAATAAATAATAATTATCCTAAATATATTACGTAATTAAATTGATATGAACATAATATTATATAAAACAAATATACAACAAACATTAAACAATTAAAATCTAATAAGATACCTGTTTAAAATAAGATTTTTACCTTTGTGAAATATTTTTAATATTATAATTTAAAATATAAATATATTATTAATTAAAACTCTAATCATCTCTGTAACAATAATACAACTCATTATATAAATCTACTTAATATTCAAATAATAGTAGTTAATAATGAATTTAGTCTCCAAGTGTTACAAACATGAAATTATATAATAAAACCATAGTATATTTTGTCGTCGTAACAAAGAAACTAACAATGTTTTCATCGAACGAAAATTTGAAATAGTTTAAAGCGTACATAGTTTAATTATCTCAGCTCGTAAGCTTTTTAGGTACTCATATTACCTATACTAATATACAATTAATTTTATATGATAGATTTTTCAGTAGAAGAATTTATATTATTTTAAAATACCTCACGTACTTACGATATTTAGGAACTGATAGAGTAAAGATTAACAAGGGTTCCACGTATTATCACAAAACACATTTTCTTACACAAAGGAATATTTAACCCCTTTTAATTTCGTTGTTGTTCAAGAATGGAATTACATTTAAAAATGTTCTAGAATCAAAGCTATAGCTATAGTGTATTAAGTGTAATAGATATATCAGAGTGATTAATTATATAATCTAAAATCCCTTCAAAAGTCTTTTTTAGATTCTGAACGGAGTGATGAATGTATTGATTTTACAATGATGTGTGTTTTTTTTGTTTTTTTTTTTGTGTCTGTGTACAGCAGAACTAGTCGAAATAATGCTTCAATTTCAAACTTTGAGGGTGGTTTCCGATGACAAAGTGGATATCCTTAGTGCATTATAGAGGTGAAAAGTAAACATTTTCCAACAGTTTTCAAAAAAATCGAGAAAAACAAAAAAAAAATGACAGAAAAACAGGAATTTTTACGCAAAACTAGTTTTCGACAAAATCGATTTTTTATATGGTTGTAATTCCAAAACTGATCACTGTAAATACTTGAAATTTTCACCAAATTTTTTTATTAGTGTTATCTATATACAGTTTTTTCAAAAAAATTTGACTTTTTTTAGTTATTTATAGACAATTGAAATTTTTAATTTTTTTAGTATTTTTTTTTTTAAATAACGATAAAAATTGTTTGGCCGGCCAGAAAATCTTGAAAATTTAATACAAGGTTTCTTATGAGTTGTTCTTAAAGTGATAAAAAAAAAAATCAGAAATCATTACTCACAATTTTTTTTATAAGTGCTTAAAGTTCGAATTTATACGAAATATGTCAAAATTGCGAAAATTTGCAAGTAATTTTGTGGTTGAAAAATCGTAAAATTTTTTTCTTTTATAACTAAGTTTTGAAAATTTTGTTCAAGGTTCTCCATACATTTTTTTTCAAATATCTGTAAAAAAAACTCTACCGGATTCAGACAAAAAATTTTTATGAGTGTTTGAAATTTAAATTTTTACAAAACCGCGTTAAATAACGGTTTAGCCTCAAACGATTTTTTTGATATTTGTTGTTATTCAAACAGTATAAGTCGTAAATACTTGAAAATTTTACCAGTTATTTAGATTGCCAATTTCTTTACGTGATTTTATTTTCAAAACATTTTGAATTTTTTTGAGCTATTTATAGACAAATAAAATTTTCAATTTTTTTTAATTTTTTTTTTATAAATGTTGATAAAAAAAATTTAGCTGGGAAAAATTACTTGAAAATTTAATTGAAGGATCCACATAACTTGTTCTAACTCTCATTCAAAAATTATAAAAATACATAGGCACAATTTTTTTTTATTAGCATTTGAAGTTCAAATATTGACAAAAATTCGTCAAAATCATGAATATTTTTCACTATTTGGTAGTTAAAAATTTATAAATATTTTACTATCAAAAGCTAAGAATTGAAAATTTAATGCTATGCTGACCATAAGTTAAGCTTAGAATAATTATAAAAAAGTTTGATGATTATTCAATTTAAAAAATTTTACGAGTGTTTAAAGTTTTAATTTTAATTTGAAATCAAAAATAAACGTGTAAAATAACGTTTTACTAATAAATAGTTTTCGATTTTTATATAATATATCCTAGACTGACAAATCATCTCCGTTCAGAATCGTTTTTCGTATACAATGATACCTATCATTGGATTCAAATTTAACCTACCCTAGTCCGAGGTCCACCCCACCCCCTAATGTACAGCAGAGCGATACTCACTTAACCGCTTTTTTTTAATTTTTTTTTTATAAATGTTGATAAAAAAAATTTAGCTCGGACAAATTACTTGAAAATTTAATTGAAGGGTCCACATAACTTGTTCTAACTCTCATTCAAAAATTATAAAAATACATAGGCACAATTTTTTTTTATTAGCATTTGAAGTTCAAATATTGACAAAAATTCGTCAAAATCATGAATATTTTTCATTATTTGGTAATTAAAAATTTATAAATATTTTACTATCAAAAGCTAAGAATTGAAAATTTAATACTATGCTGTCCACAAGTTAAGCTTAGAATAATTATAAAAAAGTTTGAGGATTATTCAATTTAAAATATTTTACGAATATTTAAAGTTTTAATTTTAATTTTAAATCAAAAATACACGTGTAAAATAATGTTTTATTAATAAATAGTTTTCGATTTTTGTTATTTTTAAAAAATTACTAAACGTAAGATCTTGAAACTTTTACTTAAATGTTTGAATTAGTTTCAAAATAGAATATATGACATTATTTAAATATAATATATCCAAGATTGACAAATCATCTCCGTTCAGAATCGTTTTTCGTATACAATGATACCTATCATTGCATTCAAATTTAACCTACCCTAGTCCGAGGTCCACCCCACCCCCTAACGTACAGCAGAGCGATACTTACTTACCCGGTTTTTTTTTTTTTAGAACGTTCAATATTATAATCGTTTCCTATATTCAATACAGTATTTATATTGATTAAGTAATATGGGTATAATACATCATGTCTACATCTGAATAATATTATATATGATCTGATTTCGTCAGGACATGCTAAAACTAAAGAGGTTTGGAATGTAATATATGAGTTTATACTGAATATAATCAAAGTAGAAAAATATGTGTTAAATAAAAACAAAATGAGGGAAAAAACAGAATAATAATAGTTGGAATTACAAGTACACATTGCACGTAATGTATACTTTCATTTTAAGTTGGTCACTTGGGTGGATGCGCTGTCATTTTAAATTTGAAAGTGACAATAAATCATCATGCTCAAAAAACGATTCAGAGCGATGCTAACTAGTAAATAAATCATACTTTAAAAGCAGACAAAAACAAAAAGTGTGAGTTTCGACTAACGGGTTCCCAGAATATTTGCACTAGTTATTATAAAATGACTCGTGGGCTCCTACATGTTGGTCATAATTTCAAAACTAATGTGTACACGAATTTACTGGTACAAAAGCGTTTAAGTTAATTTAAATATTTAATTTTGTTTAAAAATTATCTAATTAGTAGTAGTCAGTAAACACATTTTATTTAGACCTTATACTAATAGTTAAATTTTATTTTTTATATATTTTTTGTTTGTATATTATGATGTTAAAAAAAAATCTATAATAAGTAATGTACATTTATTTAATATTATATTTCAGCTGTAAGTAGTTGTTGTAACTATGTATAAAGTTGATTTTAATTGAAAAACAAAAATCAATATTATATTATTACTACGAATTAATAAGTTTCTGAATACGTTAAAATAAAACGTGTAAATACTAAACTATATTATTTTTTAATTATATTATATAGTATAATATATTAGCTAATTATTTATGATGAGTTATAAATAGTATTTATGAGAAATTTAAATTCGATTTTGGTGTGTAATAAAAATAATGATTTATAATGATAATTTATGGTTGTGGATTACAATATTCATATTCAAAGATCTTTCTTCTAAAATAAAATTTCTAATTTCTTCTTTCTAAATTTTATTTAAATAAGTACTCGAATGTATAGATTTAATATTTTCCATGTTTCATTATGTCATGTTAATCGACCACATATTAATTCTAAATTTATTTTTAATATACAGTATATACACTACACCGCTGCTACACTATTAAATGTTTAAAATTGTCCAGCTTCGCGTGGTACGGATAACACTTACGATTGGCCAAAGTACATCAGCCGTTAACCTTAAAATTCAAAAGTCCAACATCTTCCAATATTTCCCAGCCTCTACAAACTGTGTGTCATTCGTTGGTCGTTGAAAGTTTATACCTATGTATATGATATGACAATCGATTGCTTTTTTTTAAATGTATATTGCATAAAAAGTTTGTCTCGCTTGTCGGTGCGTTCGAATGTAACCATATTCCGTTGTACGTGTCGTGATTGCCTTTCCCGTGGCATAACCGATTGTTTACTGGCGTCGAGATGCGCGTGATCATGGACTCCTAAGATGCCGTGTGCGGAATTTCAAGTCTGAGAAAGTTAATGATATTTTTCAAGTTGATAAGAAAATATTTTAAAAGTTTACAGTTACTTAATTTGGTTTTTAACTTAGGTAAGTTAAGAGTTATATAAAAACGTATTTTTTTAAATACATATAATTATAGCATATAGATAGTTAAAAACAATAATAACACTTACTAAGTATATTATTTTATGGTTTATTTTTGTAAATATGACGAAAATTTGAAAATATTTTATAATTTGTTCTTTCGATAATTATAAGTAAGTACATATAACTTATAAGTGTTTGTTTTTATAAGCATGTATTATTAATTATTCTTATGGTTATAGGCTAACCTTACATGCCATCTGGCGTATATTGACTCAACTTTTACTTTTTAACTCGTTTATGCTCAGGTTTGGTAATTTCCGTTCGTGAGTCCACAAGTCACCACCCCTTTTGGCTAGTTAATATTGGCATGGTTGTAGCACTCCATCACTTTAGTGTGTGCCAATTTACCGGGGTTGACGAATTAACGGTTGAGTTCACCGTTTGAATTATCTTACGTTTGACGATCTGTTATCTTTTTAAGGTTATGTCAGCCGCCACCAACAGCTGTAAACTTGAGTCTGAGCAGTGATCACTTTCTTTCTTGTAATCAAAACTTGTCTCATTCACGGGAAAAATGTATATTATCATAGCATATTGTATGTTTGTATACTATTATTATTATTATTAATTGTTTTCTCCGTGACCCAGTTTTGGTCATATTTTGTATTTATTATTGATATTATGTTTTACTAGTATTATATAATAGTATTCAGCGGTACAGAGTACCTATTATCCATATATACATTTGTTTTGCATTATTTATAATTGGTCAGTTAGCTCTACTCTAATGTGAGTTGCGGCAGGCAACTGTCAAATATCGTAAGATCTGTCGACAGGGTAACAATTAATATGATTTGTAAAGGAAACAGAGTACGTAGGTAGATATTACGTAATTATTGAAAAAAAAAATGCATCATATTTTTAAAAGAGTAGTATTAAAATTATAATAAATTCACTAGTTTTTAATTTCAGTCTGCGACATCTCTCGTCAAGTACATAGAAATGTCAGTTACTTGAAATGAATGTCTTATTGATATATTTACGATTCTTTTTTGTTTTTGTTTTTTGTTTACGTTTTTTCTTTTTAAGAAGAATGAAGCGGGAAGAGTGTTTTAATTAAAAATAAATGGTTTTATTAAATAATAGTCTTTAAAATAAAACCCCTTTACTGAGTTACATTTTATACTGGGTAAAGGAAAAAATACTTCATACCCATTGTAAATACCTCTGTTGTACCTATCTATACGTTTTTGATCAATACTTCTTATTGAAAGAGTTACTTGTATTATATTTCTAATGAAACCTTAAACGTTATACGACTTAAAACTCGAAAAATTCGATCGTCGCTGGTAAAATAGTTTACTTTGGAGTTTCTATAATCAAATTATGTCTACTTTATTTATTACTCGTAATACTTATTTATTATAACTATAAACTAACCATGTTTTTTTTCAACTTAAGTATGTAATCAAATTACATTGTTTATTTCAGTTTCTAACAGTAATAAAAACCACATTATAATTTTGTATTCAAAGTGTATTAAAATGGGATGCGAACTCTGCATTTTAAACTCCACTTATCATAACTATTCCAAAATGTCTGAAGATTTCTGGTCAGATGGACAATCACGTCTTGTTATGAGTACACATTTGTTACATAACTACATAATAAATCATAACATGGCCATGTTATGTTATGTGGCTAACTGATGCTACTTTATTTATGGTTCACACATCTGATACGTTGTATTAATTATAGGTAATAGTATTTATATTAAGAATTTAATTTTTAAAAACCAGCTAGTATTATAAAAAAAACCTGTTAATTATTATCGTTTAAAATAGTTATGCGGTTATTATTACTTAAACATTATGTGGTAGGTAAGATATTTCTTTCAAATGATTTTATATTATATAGACATTAACTTTATTTAGACGACCAAAAGGTAAAGTATAATTTAATGATGAATATAATATAAAATAATAAATTACATTTAATTGCTATCAAACGATACTTATTGTTGTTTGTTATCATCATCGTTTATAATTAATTTTAACTTTAAAGTAGATACATAATTTATAATTTAATGATATTTATTCATTTTTAACTAGAAAAAATATTTAATTTTTTTCGACATATTTATGAAATCATACATCATATTCCATGATTATTGATATTTTTGTGATTGTTTTATACTGACATTTCTTCGATAGATTGTTAGGCAAATCGTGAACGTTTGATTAGTTGCCTCTGTGCTGACAATACGATTTCGTGACTGAAAATAAAATAAAAAAAAGAGTTTTTTATGTGGAAAGAATCTATTAGTTTTCATCTCGATCTCGTTATATTATTTTTTATAAATTATCCTTATAGGAATATATTTGCTCAAAATGACTGGTTGTGTAATGGATACTTAGTTATGCGTGTTAAATTAATATTAACAATTTAAGTTATAAAACGCGTTTTTTTTTTATACAGACTCTGTAATTTTTATATATGAGTAGGTATAAATAATAAATAAATAAATATATATATATATATTATATATATAATATACCTAAGTTTTGCTTCGTGTAGTATTTCGAAGTCAATAAATGTGACACTATTAGTATGGGAAAAGGCTCTGGGAATTTTATGCGAAACGAAAACTTTGCTACGTACGCGCATGCGCACACACAGGTTCCTGTAGCAACCGGCGTGGTGCTTTAGTGATGATTCATTATACGAAGGCAATATAAAGGCTTTTCGTGTATAATAATATAAGCACATTGAAATATCTTCATGTTCTCGGAGAATTTTCCAAAAACTTAAATCCATAATAAAATACTATTCACACACAAGCCTCGGTTGGCGGGCGGATTTTATCGGCTCGTTGCACACCTATAAGAGGGCATCGTTTCCACTCACGGAATAATATGTATATCCTATTATTACACGTCGCACATATTATTAGGTATGGGAACACCCAGAGCAAGAAAACCACAAGCTAATACTTATCGTTGTCCATCACTTAAAACCATTATTATTAAAATATTTTTGAAAATGTACTTCAAATATAAATTTGTGAATAGTTTTCAAGTAGGTATAAACAATGGAAATATTATAAAATTAATCCAAATATTTTGAAAATGTCAATGTGAAATTTTGTAGAGAAAATCTTATAATAAACGTAAAAGTTTCAAGTCTTTACTAATCATATTTTTGATTAATAACAAAATAACTAAAATCGTTATTGTCCATTCAAATATGTAATTTATTTGTCCAAATTTGAACTTATGTTTATAAGAAAAGCTATGCTTACGTATTTTCAATATTTTTAAATAGCTGTTGTAAAAAAAACTTATTAAGAGCCTTATATTAATTTTTCAAGCTTTTTGACTTCATAAAAATTTTTTATCGACAATAATTAAAAATTGTTTATGCCTGTAAATAGCTTAAGTGAGTCAAAATATTTTAAACATTTTATTGGATATATATAATATGCTGATATAAACATTTGGTTTTCTGGGACCGGAATTTCAGTTTTAATTTCATTGATTTTACAATATGATATTTAGGTTTATTGTTTTTTACTGTCGTCACGACTAACAAAAAAACTAAAATATTTGGGCAACATAAATTTTTGACAAAATCAATTTTTTTTGTAATTCAGAAATATTCATCTTTAATACTTGAAATATTTACCAAATATTTATATTTACATTAACAAAAACTCATAATCATGTATGCATAGTATTGAATAATTTAAAAATAAATTTTGGTGCTCTTTAAGCGATAAAAAATAAAATAAAAATAAAATAATAATAATTAAATGTTATTAAATTCTTTTAGTTGTTTTTACTTAATTCATGATGATATAATTTTTGTTTCCCACCGTAGAAAAACCCAGAAATATAATATAACAATTCAAGATTTGTATATTGTTATTTTAAATGCATAATGTTCTAATGAAATATTATTTAATGTATATATATATATATATTATATATTATATATATCTACTAATTTTAAAATATTTATATTATACAATTATTCAACTATTTTACCGTATATTGGAATAGAGACTAAGACTATAAATATTATTGAATTATAAGTTGACAACAATAATATCTAATATAATAAAATATGCGACGTTTTTAGTAAAAATTAGTTCAATCTACCGTATTAATAATAGTAATGTATATATTATTATAATATATCATAAAATAATGTTCTTAAACACAGTATCTGATGCTATGTCAGCCATCGCTCAGAATATTTTTTTTTTATACAATGATTTATTATTGAATTCAAATTTAACACATCCATCACAGTCACAGTTATTCAACCGCGAAATACACTCCAAACCTACTATACAGCACATTGAGTTCCATAGGTTTTTTTTTTCAATAAAAAGAAAAATCATAAAAGTATTTTGATCCGTTTCTATTTATCTTTTATTTAGATAAAAAAATTTAAAATTTTGAATTGTACAGAAATTCGTGTTTGAATAGGTACTTAACGAGTACTTATGCCTAGAATACACATATCTATAAGTCTTTAACATTACAGATTTACAGCGCAGAAACGCTGAGGATTTCTTGCAGATTAATTTCCAGAATCACAATTTCTAATTAGTTTAGAGTGCAGCACTAGCATTCGTCCGTGTTTTACGCGAGAGGGCATATACATCAAAAGGACATCATTTAATCGTCGTGGCCCTACCTGACACCCGAGAAATAATACCTATGACCATGGAGACGGACTCGCGTACGTTTTTCTTTCAGCACATCCGCTGTATATCGCGATGTAGTCCTCGACACACAAATATATACATAAACGCGGGTTGTGTTATATTATTACAGAGATGATGATATTATTGTACGGTGACGCGTATAACTACGGCAACGTTAATTTAATTAAAAAGAACACGGACTCGACGGTAACTATATAGGCACATAGTAGGGAGATATTATTTCTATTTGTTCTTATCGTCTCGGAATGAGGGTCCTGTATTCTGTCATCGTTATATATATATTATTATAGAGGAACATGAAACGATATTATAAGCATCAAGTTCGTTTCAGTGAACAACTCGTATACGTGTCAATTTCATGTACAAATAGTATTCTATACAAATATAATACATTATAATTTTGTGAATGGTTTCTTATACCAATAATATATTATTATTATTATTATTATCATCATCATCATCATCATCATGGATGGACAACATACTTAAAGAATAAATATCAGATAGGTACTCGGTACATTGAATTTCACTATATTATTTGAATTAGGAATATTCGATAAATTAAAAATGATTTAAAAATTAAACGATTTCGATGTTATAAAATAATATAATATATAAATTAGTATTTGTACTGCTGTATATTAGACACCAAGTGTACTTTCTATTGAGTAGACCATTGTAATGGATGTGATAAATTTGAATTGTATAAGAAATAATTATTTATGATGAAAAAAGATTTTGAGTGGAGATAGTATATTATATTAAAACGAATAATAACATTTTAGATTCTGAACGAAGTGATGAACGTATTGATTTTACTATGATGTGTGTTTTTTTTTTTTTGTGTCTGACGACAACATTTAGAGCAGTAATAATGCTCCGATTTTTGACTTCAGCCCCTTTTTGAATAGGAAAATTCATCTAGTTGGTACTTTGGGGGGGGGGGGGGGTTAAAAGTAAAATTTTCAAATAGTTTTCAAAAAAATCGATTTTTTGATTTTGTTGTAACTCAAAAACGAATTATTGTAAATACTTGAAATTTTCACCAAATGTTTATATTATGGTTATCTCTTTACAGTTAAATTTTCAAAATATTTTGACCATTTTTAAGCTACTTATAGACAATTGAAATTTTCGACTTTTCTAAGTTTTTTTTCTTCAAATGCCGATAAAAATTTTTTGGGTGGCCAGAAAATCTTGAAAATTTAATACAAGGTTTCTTATAAGTTTTTCTTAAAGTGATAAAAAAAAATCCGAAATCGTTAGTCACAATTTTTTTTTATAAGTGCTTAAAGTTTGAATTTATACGAAATATTTCAAAATTTAAATTAAATTTCATACTCTCATTATGCGTATGTTGCCTAATACTTTTTTTTATTAATAAAAATATACTATAAAGTAACCATAGTAGCATATAAAAACTATACTATTTGTTTCAAAATAGAATATATGACAATATTTAAATATAATATATCCTAAACTGACAAATCATCTTCGTTCAGAATCGTTTTTCGTATACAATGATACCTATCATTGCATTCAAATTTAACCTACCATAGTCTGAGGTTCAACCCACCCCCTAATATATAGCAGAGCGATACCCACTTACCCGCTTTTTTAGTTATTTTGTTATAATTTAAAAATATTTTTTTTGTAATTTGAAATATTTATGTATATTATTTTATTTTAAATAATATACAATGTCACAAAGAAATTTTGTAAAACATTTAGATATATTTTATGCTATTGTCTTTTTATATCACGAAACCAATCTACGATAAACAAATAATAAATAATATTTATTGAACAATTAAACATAAATAATTTAATAGATTTAATGTGTTTAGCAAAAATTAACTCAACTAATTTATATTGTATAATATTATAGAAATGCAGAAAGATATTGGAACAGAATTTTATTTTAAAAATAGGTTTTAATCGCACAGTATCTGTACTATTCTACTTAACTGAAATACAGTAAAAACAAATAAATTAGTTTAAAGAAAAATGTATGTTAGTATTTTTATATTTTCTTAAACCTTTATTATTATCTATTTTAATTAATTTTGTAAAAAATTCATTATGCAGTTTTAAATTATTTTGACGAGAAAACAAACAAAGGAATAATAGTAAAAAAATTTTAAGTACATATTTTATTCATTAATAAAAGTTATTTTTATACCAATACTCTACAGTTTATAACGATTATTAATAAACCGACACTTATTTTTTAATAGAAATGTGAATAAAACAAAATATATTATAAATAATTGTCATGTTTGTTGATAAAATAACAAATATTCCAAATAATAATGACAAAATAAATATATATATATAGTATATACCGCAAAGATACCTACTGGTTTAAATTCTAGTTAGTGTATTTATTGAATATAGTATAGATATTAACATATTATTTCAATTAGGTAGCCTTTGTAATAATGCATTAAATCCTAATGAACAATTTTTTTTTTATTTATGCTCTCTCTATATATATATATCAACTTGTACTTATTTAAATATTAATAAATATATAAACATATTTTTATAGCTAACTCATTGTTTTTAAAATAAAGTGTGGCTAACGCTTTTTAAGTACTTTTGAAAAGTTACTAATTACTAAAAAAGAAATTAAAATATTTGCAAACAAAATTAATAGTCTTTTCTTCATTAATTATTTTTGAATTTAATTAATTATGCAATTTAGGTAAATAAAGGTAAGTAGAACAGTGATTATGACCAAAATTCATAAATAAAATCAAAAAAAGGTTTTTATGAAATAATTATTGTTTAAAACCATTTTAAACTTAATACTGTTGAATGTAGTATCAAAGTCACATTAAATGCATTTTTCTAATATTAAAGTTTATCAAACCATATAAGAAAGAAACAGAAGACATTATGAAATTTTTTCCAATGAGAAATAGAGAAAAACATTCGTCAAGTGCTTTCTAGCGTTAAAAAAAGTTGAGAGACCTGACGTTAACATAGAATGTTGTTGATATAATAATGGAATTATTTTATACCAATTTAAAGAACAGAAAATGTCATTAAGCTTGTTCTATATTGAAAGGAATGAAACCTTTCTAGTTTCCTTTAACACAAATAATATTACTACTTTGTACGGCTGATCAGATAAAGAAACGCCACAATTATTTTTATAAAAAGCCATTATACTGAACATAATTTTTTGAGTTTATATCAAGAAGACTGCAAAGACTAATTTTGTTTTCTGTTCACTTACCTAGTGTATATTTTAATTATTTTTTTTTCGCATTAATTTCTTAACTCTTTCAGCCATAATTTTTTTATACATTAAATATATATATATTAATAATGAGTAATTGGATACAAGTTATTATTATACTAACAATATTATCCATACAATTCCAAAGCAAGTTTCTTTAAATATAAGTATCAAAAAATATAATTTATATTGGTTATCAAAAAATTATCATCAAGTATAAATATATATATTAATTATATTATATTATTGAAAATATGTAAATTAACAATCTGTATACAATATACAATTCGTACAATAAGTAAATTTGATGAGGTAAGCAATTAAGAGGTGTGAGTGGAAAAATCTTCCAGTGACTGCACCCCAAACATCATAATATATTAAAAAGTATTTTAAAAACATTAGTAATAAATAATAATGTTAATTAATTATTTACATAATATTACGTATCGATATTTTATTCATTTATTTTTACATAACTAATAGATACCTATATTTAATAGAAAAATATGCAATTATTAATATAATTGTTATAATACATATAGGTATTTAAATTTTAGTTAAAATCTTCGTTGAAATGAACAATATATTTTGAAATAATGAGTGGTTTTTTTTAAATAAAGGAGATAAGGCAAAATTGATACTTTCAAATATAAAAACTATACATTTCATTATTTATTTTTTGATTAAAATAATATTAAATATTTTGTATATAAAACTAGAAAAATGTAAATAACATTTACTACAATTGATCCATTTAATTAATCTGATATTTTGTAAAACTTTTTGAACTTGCGTTACTTACCAAAATAAAACAATACAATTCTAGTAATTATTAAGTTGGCTAGATTCTGAAATCGGAAAACCATTAAGGTTTCACACTATTGAAATGCAGAATATTCTATGAAATCGTGTAGGTAATTAATGTCTTATGATCAAGAAGCCTTTAAGTGTAATTAGTAAACCACATCAGATATATTTACAAGAGAAAATTAAATTCCTTGGTTTTTAGTATATCGTTTACACTATTTATAGTTGCTTTTAAGATTTTAATAACATAATATAAAATCCAATCGAGCATAGGTACATATTATTAGCTAACAATTTAAATATTTTATAAGAATTAGTACATATTATATTTAAAGTATCTACTGAGATTAAATATATTTTTTTAGTTAGTATCTAAAACTACAAAATAATTCAACAAAACTTGAGTTTAAATAATCGTTAAATTTGTCACTACGTAATTTCATAATAAAAGTCTAAACATTTAAAACTAAAATTAAACGAATTAGAGTTAGGTACTAATAAAAACTTTATTTAATTACCTTCAAAGTACATTCGATAAAAAAGAATTATACGGGTGCTACATAAACAAAAAATATTTAATACAATCCTGTAAATTTGACAATAAATAAGAATTACTATTACTATAATTTTATGATTTCATATAATATTAAAACAACAAATGATTGAAAAAAGTTTGATGGGTTACTAGAATAAATGTTTTTAAAATATGTTAAGTAGTAATTAGAAAAAATTTAAATAACCATTAATTTGTTGAAAACTAGTTTCTCATATTTGTTCTTTGTTTTTAAGTACTGCTTAAAATGTGTATACCTAATGTCTGAATACAAATTGTACACATAATTTTAAAATAAATAACTCTTGTATAGCTTTTTAAACTAATGAAATAAAGTATATTTTACAAAAACCACAAAAATATAAATGTTATTGGTCTCAAATCTTAAGTACATACTATATTTTATGGTTTCAAGAAAATTATTGAATTTATTTTTTATTATATTTCAACTAATAATATGTCAGCCAAAATAAATAAATCATGTACTCATTTATTTATCTTAGATTTTAATATGAATAAAACTTAAAATCTATAAAAACATTAAAAACAAATAAATTTAGAATTTTAGAATTTTGAGGGAAGTAAAAATGTAATAGTTTTACAATTTGTGTACGTGTGTGTGTGTTTTTTTAAAGCATATTATTATTTTACAATTTTTAATACTGGTGATAATTATGATTTTTACTATATGTCTAGTTAAATATTTTTTTTAGAAAATTAAAATATAAAATAAACTATACAAACGTTATAAATACAATTAATACATGTACCTATCTAATTTGTATTGTTAAAAATCTAAAAAAAAGATTTCATTTTAAATATTTAAATTTTTGACAATTGTATATTTTGTTTTCCTAATATTACTTGTATTGCTGTATGTAAATCAGAAAAAACTATATAGTTTTTATATAATATTATCTTTAATAATAACTAAAATTGATTAATGTATTGGCTTTTTGAATGAGTGCGAGGAATATATTGGTTTCGCAACGATAAATGTTTTTTTATATTCTGTCATCAAGTTTTGCCAGTTTTGGAATTAAAATTAGGAAAATTTTCAAATTATTATGTATAACTATATTTTGAATTTTAATACGAAAGGCTTGAAAATATAAGGTTTCTCAGGAGTTGTTCTTAAAGCAATATAAAAATATCAAAAGTGAATAGCTCCAATTTTTTTTAAAAAGCGTTTGAAGTAAAAATTTTGACAAAGTTGAACATTTAAATGAAAAAATAATGATTTTATTTCTTGAACATTATAATTTTTTTTCGTATATGTGTGTGTTGTCGTTTGGTTACCAAACATTGATAGTAGGTACCTTTAACAAAAAAATATAACGGTGAAAATAAATATGTTCAATAAAAAGTTTTAGAAATTTATAGGTTTTTAATTTTTATAAAAGACAATTATTTGGAAAAATGTTAATCTTTTTTTAAAATAATAATATTTTATCTCAGATCATCCCGTATAACGCTGTCTCGTGTATTTGTATGTATAGGTGATAGGTATCGATTTATATTACAATTAATCAAAATTATAGTTAAACTAATTACGTCGGTATTATTTATTACATATTTGGTGGATATATTCTGTCATGGTCGGTATACCCGAATATCAGTTTTGACTGTTTTGACTGCTACCCGTTCGTACGACAAACATGATAGGTAGACCGACGGTTGACAATGGTTCGGACGTTGACAACGACGTGGCCGACGCGTGAACAACCGTTCTGGCTGTACCCTGTACAACGCACGTCAAACCATCGACACATGTCGCATTTCATTCTACATATTATTGTAAATTTCATTATTGTATTTAATTTAAGTTTATAAGTGATCTTCGCCACGGTTGAGACCGAATAGGTACTTATGCTTTTTATAAATATTTAATAACGTTCTAAAACGTGTACCATATTAACGTATTTAAAGTGTTCAATTTATTGAGTTTTTCCATACGTCCTTAAGAGGGTACTGTGTGTACATATTTTATTGATGGATTATTTGTAATTTTAATTATAATAATTTACCTAAATATTTTTGGTTTAAAGATTAAATAAAAATTGCTCGAATCAATAATAACATTAAAAATTAAACACAACTAGCTATATGATGAAAAAATAACAACGATATATAAATACATTGCATATTGTGTAATCCATTAACACCAATACATAACTTTTTTTCGAAAAATGTAATATGAAAATCTGATGTAAATAATACAGAAACATGCAGTATAAAACTTGAAACACAATGCGTTATTACATTTATAACTTCATATAAGTAGCTTTTAAGTAACTACTCATATTATCTTAAACTGAAATACATAATCTAATAATTTACGAAAAAACCTTTTAAGACGCTTCTCTTTATTCAATAAAAAAAAATAGAAGGCACGCATGGAACAGTGAATCTAATATAATATATAAGTCAATATTATATTTTCTATATTTTTTAGTACATGACGTCAATAAAAATTTGTTTTTAAATGTTTATGTAATAACTCCTTACACCAAAATAAAGTATAATATAATACGTGCTCACCAAATAAATAACAATTCGATTATCGATTCGAGTAAACAGTTATAACGACGACGTAATATTTTTATAATAATATAATATTTAACAATAATTTTAATATTTTGTATAACTTTATATTATTTACTCACCAATTTCTGTTACATTAATCTGATAAGCTTACGGTTCCTTTGTACGATACACATATGCATATAGGTACCTAATAAATTATATATACATATAAATCATGTACAAATTTTGTTTTCACAGGTGTTGTATTTGTGGATTAATATGGGTAGATATGTACTTACATTTGATTGATTCACAATAGATATTTACATTTATACGGACGACGAATTACTTCGAAAACGACAGTTTATAATAATATATAATGAACGATTCGTGTATTTAATAATGCGCAATACGCAAATATAAAGCTTATGATAGCAGCTACATCAATTATTAAAGACTGATTTCTGATTTCAGATTGCCTACTCGTTTATCGTACTCAGTAGAAAAAATATAGGACAATTATTAGTTGATATTAATGTACTTATTTTATGTTTTATAATTTTGTTCAATTCAAATAAATACTAATTTTAGGCACGTTATTCGTGTAAGTTATGATTGTAAAATCTGAGAAACTCGATATAGTATAGGTTTCGTGAACACTTACATTATACTTGAATAGGTAACTACAAAAATAATATTTTGAATTTTATATTTAATTGATAAATTATTGTATAATTTGTATATAAAAAATGTTTCAGAGCGGAAACGGTTTGCAGGACTACGTCAAAATAATATATTTATATCACTATTTTTTTAATTTATTGTTATATTATTATTAGGTACGATAGGTTTAATTAATTTTTGCCCAAAACAGCACAGAAATATTATATTGTTTATAATATTTTAATTCATATCATAATATATTATTAATATAGGTACTGACTTATAACTTATAAGTTATAAGCCAATGCCGAATTACTGTGCAAAATAACATTATTAATTATAAATATCTTAAAATTAGTTTTAATATTTTGAAAATTTCATTTTCAAATGTCAATAGAAAATAATAATATAGGTACGTAATGGAAAAAAGTTTTAAGTCATCTATTCCAACAAAAAAGTTTTTTTTTTTAAATACCTATCCAACTTTGTTAAAATGTGAACTTCAAATGAATATAAAGAATAGAAGAATGTGCTGATATCTAAATATTTGTAAATACTTTAAAACAAACTTATGAGGAACTTTGTGTTATCTACATTTTCAATTTTTTATGCGTTAAAGTTAAAATGTGATATATTTTTAGTTACAGTATAGTTTTTAAATGTTCATAAAATCAAACTATAATTATTATATACAAACACTTATCAAAAAATCATAACTTTATTTTTTTGAAATATAATATAAAATACAACTGCAGAAATAAATCATATTATATTACTATAAAAAACTAATAAAGTGGAGTATTTCAAATGTATATATTATATATTTATGGATTAAAAATAGCTAATATTTTTAAAAATATTATAGCATATTATTACGTATAGAAAATATTAATATAAATATTTTGTGCAGTCGAAACTTGCCTCTCGCCATTAATGGTATTCTTATCTGCCAGTTCATTGAAGTTATCGTATTTTATTAATTAATTAAAAGTTATCTAATGCTGTTACTATTTAGTGGCATTCACCATATTGTCGGGCTAAAATTCGGAAAATTGAATCTTTGCTAATTTTAAACCTCATACAGATTCATTTAAAAAAAAAACTAAAAAAAAGAAATAATAATCTGAGTTTTCAACCTCAAATACCACTAACACAGCCAATAAATAATTTTATCGAATCTATATGACTATATTATCAGTATTTTTGAAATTAACTAAGAAAATAATTTCACGTAGGTACTCTATGAATAATAATTTGAACGACACACCAGATAATAACAGTTTTATTGATAATGATAATATTTAACTTTTTAAATAATTCATAAAAACTTAGGAGCATCATTACAAAATATACCTATGATTCTTCTCTAGTCATGAATTTATCTGCAGCTAAACATACAAAACTTATCAGAAACTTAAAATGCAACTTCGATGATCCTCTAGAAATAACAATGAAGCTTATTGATACAAATATTTAAATCAGTTACCTGTTAAAGGATAAAGTGAACTGAGTTCGTAAGTACTAATTTTTAGTATAAATAATTTCTAAAGCAAATAGTCAAAAGAAAGTAAAATAACATTAACAACAGACAAAAAGACAATCAAATAAATTAATACGTTCATTGTCCGTAATACTTTTGTGTTATGATAATTATTGTTGTTAATAGGTATTATAGATATTGTGTCTAATTCTAATTCATCGTTCTGATTAAAAGAATTATTGAAATACAATTTTAAATCGAACTGTCTATCTGAAAATTGTTTACCAACACGAGTATATATCTTAAAATCAACCGTAATTCGTGATAAGTCAGTATTTTTTGTTATCCATCAAATAGTTGATGGATGATCGTCAAAAATAAAATGTAAAACTTTACTTTTAAATGTATTAAGAAAAATAACAAAATATTGTTTCATCACTCACTTGTCATTATTTACTCAACATTAAAGTTTTGTATTAGATAGATTAATGTCAAAGGTATTTTTAATTTTTTAGTTTTCACATCTTGTGAAATCGATAGGTTATAAATAAGTAGTATGTCTAAGACTACGAATTTACATTTTAAATACAAGTTGAAAGCTTCTTTAAAAAATGCATCTGAATTCTAAGTATAAGATACAATATAATATATCAAACTTTCTAATAAAACAATAAATAATAATTATTTCGATTATTTTATGTATAAATTTAATTACATATTTAAATAATAGAATACATATGATACTATATATTATAAAATATAAATATTTATCTACAAAATTTGATTTATAATAATATAAAAATTATCTAATACAACTAAATATATAATACACGTCATTTAAAATTGTTTTCATATTTTATTCATAGTAAAATAATAATAATAATAATAGTACAAATATGAAATTTAAATTGTAATCTTGACTAAGTTCTTTGAACTAATAACATAATATGATAATCATATAAATCTCCTCTACATGTATATTCCAAAATAAGATGCAAATTTCAATGAATCTGAAACCATTGATTTTTTGCTGTTATGTTTGTGTAATTTACAGAGTGTTTGTATATCTTCATTATCATAATTTTTTAACTTTAAAACAAATTTAAGATTGTAGAATAAGGTATTTCATTTATCCGTTCATTACGACAAATTGTTTTTATTCAAAAGTATAATACGATTAATATTAAAATAAAATAGGTATCTTAAATCTTCTATTTACCAGTAGCTCCTAAAAAAAATATTTACTAATTACTGTAAACACTCAATTATTCGTCACTCAATTATCTATTAATTTTTGTTATACACCATCTACTGTTATAATAATTGACTAAAAATTATAAATAGAATATTGAATATTATTGGGTAAACATGTACTTGTAAAAAAATAAAGAAAAATATCTATGAAGAAAGCTAGCAGGAATTCATATAAAAAAATTTAAATAACTAATGCTTTAAAATTATTTTCATATACTTTAATAAAATATATAATATTAAAATAAATATATTATTAGGTATAATATAATTACTAATATATTTATCCACCAAGTTCAATTATCCGTCACTCTTTTGATCCCATTTAATTCGGTTAATCGAGGTTTTACTGTAATTATTTGCAAAAAAAATTAAATCTAAGTTACAAATGTAACACAGTTGACAATATTAACTTTGTATTAATTAGTAAGTATTATATTGAAAAAACTTTTATTTTTTTTTTTAATAGCAATGACTTTCTAAACTGCCATGTTTAGGTAAAATTGTGCTCCATATATGCATTGGAAAAAAAAATGATTGTCAACATTGTTGTAACTGAAACAATGTACACGGAGACATGGAACATCATTTAAATATTAGTATTTATTTATTATTATATTTTAAGAACTTGGCAGTAACAAAAAAAATATCACATTTTTCTAAGTTTATAAAAATAAATAAATTGAGCACTAGGGGATCCAATGAATCCAAAGTTTCTGTTGTTTATGCATATTATAATATAATCAACGTCCTATAATAATATGTTATACGACAGGGAAAAAATATTTTTCATGTTTATTTTTACTTTATAAATACATCTACTATAATTCATTTAAATTACATACCTAGCTATTGTTAATTAATATATATTATACACAGCGTGATAGCTTCAGGAGTGTATTTTATTTAAGTTGGTTAAATATGCAAAAACCTATATTTAAATACATTATTTTTACATTTTGTTCTAATTGGTATAAAAATAAGAATTTCGTTAAAAAAAATTTAAAAATAAAATTCTAATGACTGTAATTTATAGTTAGTTTATGAAAAAAACGCTGTAAGCATTGACTTATAAATATGATTTCTTTTTAGTAAAATCAGTTAAAAATGTTGAAAATATATAGGAAAACAATTTTTTTTTTTTTTTTTGTTAATTTATAAAGTTTAAATTTTAATAAATTAGGATAATATCTCAAAATAATTAGAAAAGTAATTTTTCTAGGTAGACTTTTTTTATTTTACTGTAGCTTAAAAAATATAGCCATATGGACTTGAAACTTCTTATTATTACATAATATATTCATATAATATTATCTCTATACTTACTAAAATACAGTTTAAAAATATTTAAATTTACGTTATTTTTTATACAGATCTATACTGGGCTACTCACAGTACTCTACTAGTAATTTGTATTAACTTTTTTATGTAGCTTACTGAATTAAGAAAATACTTATTTTAGTATAAATATATTAAAAACTATCCTTAGAAATACATAGGTGCTGTTACAACTGTATCTTTACTCAGAATTATTTTTCGTACACAGTAGTTAGAATCGTCATTAATAATTTAAATCAAATTGAACAAATATATAACAGAAACCTATTAAATGACAAGGTACAATAAAAACCTACTATCAAGTAGTGGATCTCCAGATTTTTTTTAAAAAAAAAAAATAAAAATAATTGTTGTGTTTTGATTTTGAAGGAATTTCAAATTAATAAAGGAAATAATATTTCTTTCTTGCATTGATATCATATAATATTTTATGATTTAATGAATTATCGCCTATAATTAACTTTAAATCTCATTAGTAATCTTAATATTACATTTAAATCTTATATTGTTAAGAGAATTTATCAGGTATAGTTATTGTTAATACAAAACATCATCAACTCCCAACCATGATCTCTACTATTAATTTGTAAATTATTTTGAAAATCTTTATATTTTAGTTTTAAATTTGTATTTGATGCATACAGGGTTAATAACTTTAAAATGTATAAAAAAACATCATTATCAATCATTTGGAAAAAGCTCATCATATTATTTACTTATTGTTATTACTAACGCAACAATAAAAATTGGTAGCTACACAAATTCAACTCCATTATGTAAACATAGTTTTTTTTCTTTATTATTTTCACGTGTATTATGCATAATATATGTTAATACTTTATTGAATTTTAATAAAATTGTACTAATATAGTATTATATGAGTAGAATGAAACTATAATAGTAATTTTTTTTAACTGTTTTTAATATTTTATACTGTCCACTAAATTTTTGCGAAACAAAATATGAATTTATCGCGATTGTATAACGTGTTCAACGCAGAAAAAGCGAAGGTATCGTTGGTCGGTGCGATAGTGGTGAATACGAATTACGTAGGATTTTACGCATTCAAGGCCAACTGTACCGATGTGGTAAAGTCCCATCAAGTCGTTATCAAGGACGCAGAAACGTCGGGGGAAGGATGGTCGGAACAGGACCCGATGGCGATTCTGAGCGCCGTACAGGAATGCATTTCAAACACAACGTGCCCGGGTGGAATGGTGATGGGTGTGCGCGTAGTCGCTGTGGGTGTAGCTAACCAACGAGGTTCAGTGGTGGCGTGGAACAGACGTACCGGCGAACCGCTTTGCAATACGATACTGTGGTCGGACAACCGGACGGCCTCCATGGTGGACGAGTACTTGAAAACTAACGACAAGTACCGGTTTCAGAAAGTGTGCGGCCTGCCGTTCAGCCCTTACTTCAGCGCGTTCAAAATCAAATGGTTACTGAGCAACAACGTTAACGTCATGTCGGCCTATCGGATCGGCGACTGTTACTTTGGTACAATCGACACTTGGGTGTTGTGGAACATGACTGGTGGCAAGGACGGTGATTTACTATATTTTACGAATTTTTGTTATCCATTTGCGCTTTATATATTATGTAAAGCGAATGATGAAGTAGATCTTTCGCTTAAGTAGTATCAAAGGGAGGGGAAAATTACTCAAATTAGTTTTATATTTAATTAAATAGTTAATTAACTATATTATATATTTTACGAATAAGTACAATCGAATTAAACTGTCCAATAAGTCACATTTGAGTGAACAATTAACTAACTAATTCTGATATATATTTATTAAAATACAATTTGAAACAATTCTTTTTTTTTCGTAGTATATTCGTGTGACAAATTTTAAATACTACCTACTGAATTATATTTTAATGTTGTAAGTAAAAATTTTATAATATTATTTTTGAGGTCGTGACCCCCCCTTTTATAGTGATTATTATATTATAATACTGCGTAGGTACATAATAAACATGAAATAATACAGTACAACAAACTTTATACGAATGCGCCTATTGCGTACATCGACGAGAGGACCCGTATTTGCAGATTATCATTGTCGTGGAATAGTCTACAAGAATACGAATATTATTCCTTTTACTAAAGTTTTATAATGCGTTTTTCGTATTCGATTTGGCTGACATAAAAATACTATTTATTATTTTCATTTTCAGGTGGAGTGTTTGCCACTGATTCTTCAAACGCGTCGCATACATTTTTAATGAACATTAATACATTAGATTGGGATAAATCATTATTAAAATTTTTTGGTATTTCTGCAAAATGTCTACCGACAATAAAAACCAATTCTGAAGTGTATGGAAATATTTCTGGAGGATACCTCAATGATACGCCAATATCTTGTGTTATTGGAAACAGTCAAGCCGCTTTAATCGGTCAAAAATGCTTTCGACGCGGTCTTACGAAAGGAATACTCGATAAAAATGGTTCAATTTTCACGATCACTGGTGAAGAGAAAGTATTTTCTAGAAATGGATTACTCACAACTATTGCGTATCGATTGGATTCGAGACCGATATTTGCATTAGAAGGTCCAATTGCTTCAGTGGGATATACCATAGAATGGGTAAAAGAATGTTTGAATGTCAAAGAAACTGAATGCTTGGCTTCTAAGAAAAACGACAGATTAAAAAATGAAGTATACTTGGTACCTGCATTTAATGGTAACAATTGTTTTTGATTTAAAAAAATAAGTTTATACAATGATTTGTTAAATTGGTTTAAATCGAAATAATTAAAATTAAATGAAGTTAAAATATTTAGAATTATAATGAAAGAAGTTTAAAAATAATATTATTTATGTGTAACATTTTATAGGTATTTATTTTTTCACATTGTTTTTAACGTTTTTTATTAATTCGAATTAAAAGATTATAATTTATAATTACGTACTTGGTGTGGAAATCTTAAAATTAAATTATTTAGGTTTGTATGCTCCGCATTGGAGGCATGAAGCTCGGAGTATTATAGTTGGAGCTAATGAATATACTATAAATGAGGATATATTAAAAGCAGCTATTGAATCTGTGTGTTTTCAAACTCAAGATATTATTGAAGCTTTAAATGACGACTTAAAGATGTCTATAGACAAAATAAAAATTGATGGTGACTTGTCAGATGATGTATTGATCATGCAATACCTATCTGATATAACGAACACTGAAATTAAAATAGCCAAGTTCAAAAATATGGCTGCATTGGGTGCAGCTATGGCAGCTGGTTATGCACCTGAAATTAACGTCTGGAACGCATTGTGTATGCCAGAAGACATTGGTGTAATTTATCATCCAAAAATAACGGTGGAAGAACGGAAAAATCGGATATTTGATTGGAAAAGAGCTATGCGGAGAAGTTATGACTGGATTGATTATAATAACAGGTTGAATCATTTTTGGACGATAGTGTCAATTACAAGTGGAGTAATTTTCTTGGGAGGTTATTTATTATTAAAAAAATAAATGTCACGTATATTATAAATGTTAGGGTTTTTAAAATATATATTTTTATCTGCACAGGACATATTATGTGTACCTACGAATTGTGTTTTAAATTCATTTTACTTCACATTTTAGTTAACAATAGTGCAATGTGTTAAATTTATGAATTTGATACCAAAATAATAATAATTGATTGTACTTAAATATTTATTCTGAATACAACAGTGTTAAAATCACGCATAAACTGATGAGATTCCTTCAATATGTTTTTAGTTTATAGTTTTCTTGGTTTTGATTTAGGATTACAGAAACTACTAAATTTGATTAAAAAAAAAAAAAAAAACATGACTTAACATTTCAGTTATTTCAGGATTATTTTTATGTATTTTAGTTGATTGTAATTTATTATAATTTGATAAACAATTTACCTAGTTTATTTATTTAAATGTGGTCTGTTACAAAAATAGCAGGTATATTTCCATTCTATTTGCAGTAAAATACTCACAATAAATTTTATTTTTCAACTGTATATAAATAATAAATATTATTTAGAAATAATATGTTTTCGTTTTACGCAATGTGAAAATAAAATAGAACAAAATGAACTACAGTTGTTTATTTACAGTAATATTATTGCAGTCATTACACTGAGAAAAATAATCTCCACAACCGGTAAAGACAACAACGAAATAACTTTTGCCAGTGAAGTGTGCATTATGGACAGTATATGTATGTTTTAACCTTCTTGGTAACATATTTTACTTCCACTACAATAAACCGACATGCTTCGCAGTGCAATATAGTTACAGATACTAAAACCGACCACCTGATGACATATATTTACGTTTTTATCACATTTTATGCTATGATTTTATGATGTTTTTAAAAGTAAATATATTTTTGATATTTAATGTAAGAAATTCAAATCTATAAATATGAATACTTGATTCCGAAATGGCCAAGATGTTTTTAAAACGATTCTGTACATAACATTATAGAGCTAATATTTTACATATTATGATAATACTGATTTGAAAATCATTTTTTAACATAATTGTTTACTTACTTTTATGTAGAGTATGTTATAAAGTAAATAATAGTAATAAATAATAAATAATAATATTTAAAATATGTTGGAAATGTTGATAATATTCAGGAAATTATAGTTTATAAAAACATTATGAATGAATTGTTCAGTTGACTTTTAGTATTATTTCTACAGTTTATTATAATATTATAATGTTTAATATTTATACTTCTCATGATTACACATATATTATACATAGATTCGAACTTTGGTAAAAGTCCACGTGTTTAGATATTAATTTATATAACATTTTACTTTATCGTGAAACTATTATATATTATTAGGTATATTATATTCGAAGCTAAGTTAAGTGAAAATCATAGCTATTAATAAAAAAGTATTTACATAGATCGTCTTATATAATATATTATTAATATAAAATGGTATAATAATCAAAAACAAGTGCTAGCATATAGGTTGGCATACGTTATAATTGTATACAAAACAAAATTCCATCAATATTATTTTTAAATAAAACATACCTATCTACGTGTATATTTCACAACCATTAGTATGTAACATTCAGATGAAGAAAGTATCGATAGATCGTAAAAACACTTGACAGAGCATAATGGCAATATTTATTTGTTGAATGAAATGTGGAGAGGGGAATGTAAACATTTCAACTAATATAAATATTAAGCATTTGTATTTTTGAATGCTTAAAAAATATATTTATTGATATGAAATGTTATTATTATCTTAGGTTTTAAATGTATAGGTAATATTATTGTATATTTGACAAAACTCATGTATAATCTAAGTTAAAATAATTAATAAACTTGGTAGATAATTTTGACGCTATTAAATATAATAATTTACCTATGTATAATTATACCTATGTTACTTAAATATTGTCAGTTCAGTGTTATGGTGTGTTTATATTGTTACTTAAATCCCATGTATGTTGTGCATCATAGTTTATAGTATCCATTTTAGTTTAAATATTTTACTATACTTTAAAATGTATTATTAATAAGTACACAATAAAATACAAACGCAATAAATGGTCTAGAACAATAAAATAATTAAATTGTAAACGATTAAAAAATATAGCGAAATCTTTAAGTAGGTAGATACGAAAATAATTTTTTTCCATATAACTATGATTAAGTAATAAGTATATTAAAATAGTATAATTACCTATGATTAAGTATATTGTAATAATAGCGAAAAAAATTAAATATTATGTGACACTAGCTTATATTAAAACATTATACACTAATATTGTAGTAGTTATTATTGTCAATAACAATAGTTTGAGGGAATTTAAGTGTCACGATTTACAATTTAAAATAATAAAAGCAATATTTGAATGATTAAACAAATAAACATAACTACATAAGATATATTAAAAAATAAAATTAATGTTGTTAATTTATATTGGATTCTGGTGTAGAATGGTGCATTTTTATGAGTTTTAATAGTTTTATAATGTGTGAATTATTTTTTTAACTTTTATTTCTGTCATCGGTGGTATATTAGAACATTATAAATTTAATGATTTCATCTAATAGCAAATTGAATCTAATTGCGACATTGCGGGTTAATAATATTTTAATGCACTTTTAAAAATAATTAGGAAATGAAAACTGGATTATCAACAATAGTTTTCAACTTGATGGATTTTCTTATAATTAATTAGAAAATGAATAACCATAAATTATAGATATTTGAAAGTTTAACCAAATACTTACATAACAATTTTTAGACATGATATAATTTTAAAAATAGTTTGGTCTATTTACATTCATTTTATGTATACAGTAGAAACCGCCTATTAGAAACACGGATAATTGATGTAATCGTGTTATTGAAATGAAATGTTTCAGACGGACTGGCCGTTTAAAAAAAAAACATTGAAAATTAATCAAATTATTGAAACAACAAGTAAGTTATTTGCAACAATTAAAATCAACGATATGGCAAAAAAACATTATTGATACTATTCATTTAGGTAGCAAGAGAGCAAGAGAAGTGTGGAATTAAAAGTATTTGCGAAGACAATTCGATATTGTTTTCTTCATGGTGGATACAAAACAGGTGACAAACTCAAACACTCTCCCTGAAAAACAAGTCGATCTCTAGAGAGAAGTGTATGGAGACTGGATTGATGTGAACTCACACTTTGATTTTGCAGAGGTTCTCACAGAAGAAGAGATGTGTAATGTGGCTTTGAGCAGCATTACTCTTATGAAAGCACGGTCGTCAAATTATTCGATTCAAGAAAACAGATATCGACCGTTACATATTATCTAACGTATAAAATAATATACACTGTTGTAATATATAAACGATATGGTTTATTTAATATGTAAAAATATATTAATAATTTTTTTCATAGTAACACGTAAAAATAAAAATTAATAAATAAAACCAATCGCTAATTAACACATTTTGGTCCAAAAGTATTACTGAAAAGTGGCTTATTGTACCTATGTATAAAATTGTTAACTTTTTTGTTTTGAATTCTAAGTAATGAAATTTTGAGCAATGAATGTATTGATTTTATAACGATTTGTTAAAAAAATTTCTGACGTCACCTATAGGTGTAGTACAAATAGTTTGATTTTTACATTTGATAGTTATGTCTAATAGCAAATTTTGAATTATATTATGCATAGGTATTTAAAGTTTTTAAATCTATTTACACATTTTAACAGTTTTAACCCTTCATTGCATGTAAAGGAATATTTGCATTGTACAATGGTTTAAATTGATTACTTGATAACTAATAATAATAAAAATCACGTCGGTTAAAATATTAACAATAACATAATATGATATATTAAGTGTTTGTTATTATTATGTAGTATACTATGCGTTATTTTCGTTAAAAAATAGTAATTTATCAACTTAACGTATTACAAGTAGAAAAATAAATCACTCATAATTGTATAAATACTAAAATACGTCCTATCCGTCATCGCTTAGAATATATTTTGTATGGAATGATTTATTCAAATTTAACACATCCATTACAGTAACTTACTCAATGACGAGATACAACCAAACTTTCCAAATAGAAAAGCGACCTTTCCAGTTTTTTTTTATATACTTAATAAATTTTAAATATTTAAGTTTTTACAAAATAAAATAAACTTTAAATAAAAAAAAAAATGTTATTAATAATATCATTATTATTAATTTTATTAACAAATAACAAGTAGAAGTTAAAAAATACTCGCCTTTGGTGAAAGTATAGAAAGTTTCAAGTGTCGTTTAGTAAGTCACTGTAATGGATGTAATATATTTAAATTCAACGATTAATAAATAAAACGATATTTTAAACAATTCGATATAAAGAAATCAAGTGGGTCAGTACTGAGTCAGTATATATTTCTAAAGAAAGTTTATATTATATTATAATAATTACGTTAAAACTAGTATTTCTTTATTTGGTAGATTGAATTGATATTTGTTAAAAAACCATTGAAAAGGTATGAGTGTATGACTTATAACTCAATTATAATAAACCATTCAATATTGTTTGTAAATTTTTGTAATATAATTGCTTAAAATTAACTTAAATATTTTGAAAAAAAAAACATATTAACACGTACAAAAAATAATTAAAAAAAGCGGGTAAGTGAGTATCGCTCTGCTGTACATTAGGGGGTGGGGCGGACCTCAGACTAGGGTAGGTTAAATTTGAATGCAATGATAGGTATCTATCGATTCTGAACGGAGATGATTTGTCAGTCTGGGATATATTATATTTAAATATTGTCATATAGGTATTCTATTTTGAAACAAATTCAAACATTTAAGTAAAAGTTTCAAGATCCTACATTTGGGAATTTTTTAAAAATAACAAAAATCGAAAATTATTTATTAGTAAAACGTTATTTTACACGTGTATTTTTTATTTCAAATTAAAATTAAAACTTTAAATACTCGTAAAATTTTTTAAATTGAATAATCCTCAAACTTTTTTATAATTATTCTAAGCTTAACTTATGGACAGCATAGTATTAAATTTTCAATTCTTAACTTTTGATAGTAAAATATTTATACATTTTTAATTACCAAATAATGAAAAATATTCATGATTTTGACGAATTTTTGTCAATATTTGAACTTCAAATGCTAATAAAAAAAAAATTGTGCCTATATATTTTTATAATTTTTGAATGAGAGTTAGAACAAATTATGTGGACTCTTCAATTACATTTTCAAGTAAAAGTCAAAATATTTTGAAAATCAAATCACGTAAAGAAAATGGCAATTTAAATAACTGGTAAAATTTTCAAGTATTTACGACTTATACTATTTGAATAACAACAAATATCAAAAACCGTTTGAGGCTAAACCGTTATTTAACGCGGTTTTGTAAAAATTTAAATTTCAAACACTCATAAAAAATTTTTGTCTGAATCCGGTAGAGTTTTTTTTACAGATATTTGAAGAAAAATATATGGAGAACTTTGTACCAAATTTACTAAGTTATAAAAGAAAAAAATTTTACGATTTTTCAACCACAAAATTACTTGCAAATTTTCGCAATTTTGACTTTTTTCTTATAAATTCGAACTTTAAGCACTTTTAAAAAAAATTGTGACTAACGATTTCTGATATTTTTTTATCACTTTAAGAAAAACTCATAAGAAACCTTGTATTAAATTTTCAAGATTTTCTGGCCGGCCAAACAATTTTTATCGTTATTTAAAAAAAAAATGCTAAAAAAATTAAAAATTTCAATTGTCTATAAATAACAAAAAAAAATCAAATTTTTTTGAAAAAACTGTTTATAGATAACACTAATATAAAAATTTGGTGAAAATTTCAAGTATTTACAGTGATCAGTTTTGGAATTACAACCATATAAAAATATCGATTTGGTCGAAAACTGTTTTTGCGTAAAAATTCCCGTTTTTCTGTCATTCTTTTTTTGTTTTTCTCGATTTTTTTGAGAACTGTTGGAAAATGTTTACTTTTCACCTCTATAATGCAGCAAGGATATCCACTTTGCCATCGAAAACCACTACCAAAGTTTAAAATTGAAGCATTATTTTGACTAGTTATGCTGTACACAGACACAAAAAAAAAAACAAAAAAAAAAAAAACACACACACACATCATTGTAAAATCAATACATCCATCACTCCGTTCAGAATCTAAAAATATATAATAATTTTTCGTTTAATATTTAATATTTTTTTAATTTTTTAATTCCAAATGCATATTGATAATATAAAAAAAAATAAAGTCAAGTGGGTACCACTCTATTGTATATTAGGTGTTGAGTAGATTACTATTATAGGTGTATTTAATTTTACTTACGATACATCATTGTATACGAAAATGATTCTGAACGGAGATGGTCTGTCAGTCTATATTACCAAGTACATTTTGTGATACGTTTTTTGATATAACTATTAAAGTTATTTAATTTGCTTTTAATGACATATATTAGATGAATAAACAAATTTCCAAAGACATTGAATTTATTATATAGTTAATACTTAATTACCTATGATAATAATATAATAATATATTTATACCACATTATATCAACTTACTTATACAACTAAAAATTGTGTAACATTTTTCTATAAAAACCGTAAAAAATTTAAAGTAGATTTATAGTACAAATAGATAATTTTTTAAAATAAATAAAAAATGTTATTGCGTATAGTAAAATTCACAATAATTTAATAAAAGTAAGTTCCCAAGCAACATATGAAAAATCTTATACTAAATTTTCAAAAATTAGATATAAAAATAAATCTTATTCATTTTCAACTACAAAATAATTAACAATTAATTGTAACTTCGACGAATTTCGTTAAAATTATAACTTCAAACACATTTAAACAAATTGTGTCTATGTATTTTTAATAGTAATGTATAATGAAAAATGTTGTGAGATCTTGTATTACATTTTCAAAAATTTTAACCCAGATAATAATTTATTATCAACAATTTTAAAAAAAAAGTTGAAAATTTAGGTAAACTTATTTTTTTTTTGTATGTATATTTTTAATTACTGAAATAAAACCATATAAAGTACTATTTTATATAAATTCTATTTTTTTACAGACAAAAACCAAATTTGATCAACATAAATCCAAAAAAAAAATAAATAAATAAAAATGTAAGTATAATAACTATTTATTAAATATATCTTTAAATAGCTCTAATTATTTTTGATACAAAAAAACTGAATATAAATATAAATATTTTGTGAAAATATAAGATAACAAATTTTTATTTCAGAATTAAACACACACAAAAAAATGGTTTGGTCAAAAATTGATGTTGCTTTCTCAATTTTCATTGTTTTTTTGGTTTCCGTAGAATTGCAAAAAAATAACTGGGAATTTCTTACTTTTTCTATCCCTTCTCAAAATACTAACTATATCAAATTTGTTACCAGAAACCACCCTTAAAGCAATTGAGATGCTCTAAAACGTGATGACAGACTCACAGGAAAATAACATCAATACAAAACCAATACTTTCTTTGTTCTGCTTGGATATAAAAAGGTCGATAGTTGTTGTAGTTGTGTGTTTATAAAAGTTTTCATTCGTTTACAATTTTACATTAATACATTTTCTTGAATACCATTGGTTCCTAAATCATCAGTGTTTTTATTATTTTGCCAGCTGTACATTATTATTAATCAAATAAACAGATACCTACCTAATAATTAAGTTTGAAACTCTTAAAATATTATATTAAACTCACTTTCTTCCAGATGGAAAATAATAATATAATGATTGTACGAATTTTGTTTCTATGGAATACGAGTGCGCTGTATTTTAAGAAATAAATAGCTAATGACATTAATTGTAGAACTTTTCTATGTTGAACTATTTGATTTCATATATATGTTTTATTAATAATACAATTTGATTCACAATTCATTACTTATATTATGTAATTTCAAATAAATAATCAACAAAGTTTGACTATATGTATATAATAATTGGTAAAATTTTGAAAAGATTCTAAAAAAAGATTCTTATTTCTCTATAAAATAATATTCTTAAATCTTATACGAGTTTTTATATACTTAATAAAATATAAGAACACAAAACTATATGAACTTATAATATTTATTTTCCTTACAAATTGAAGCATCGAATACTAAAAATGGAAATACAAAATATGTCCATATTTCTTACCATACGTAAATTATTTGTCTAATATTATAAAATGTTATTCTTACATTTTTTATAAAAAGTATATAAATTATATATTTATATATATATGTGTGTGTGTGTGTGCGCGTGTGTAACCACCAAACTATAATTTCTATCTCCAATCCTTTTAAATACTATTTTATAATTATTCGTATTTTTTATTTTTGTCATTTTTGTGCTGTATTTAATAGTTATTGAGTAAGTATATACACACATACGGATTTATTGTTGTACAACTTACATAAAAATAAAACATATCTTTGGCCACCAAAATATTATACGTAATAAAGCATTAGTTATCAGTCTGTGAATTTGATTATTTTGCATATCAATGAATTTTATTTTAAATTCAAAATAAGTGAGATATAAATTTGATTCAGGACATTACCCTTCTCAATACAAAGTGTATTTTGCATATTATTGCACATTTTAGACATTGATGCATATATAACTTGTTTTGTGCACGTTTGGTTTGACGTTTTATTAATATTTGATGTATATTATTGATTTGTACCGTTCGAGGAATGAAAATAATTTTGAGTTTAGTTTGGAATAATGTTAATATTTAGTGCATAATTGTCTATCATTGAGTGCATAATACATACGTGAATAAATATTGTACGGTAATTTAGTACATACAATTCACAGTTAAAATAATATTTTATATTAGGTAGCTATAAAAATTAAATATACTTACTACTTAGATATATAAGTAAAGTATAATGGTAATATAAAATTTAAATTTAAAAAAAATATATGCATAGAAATTTAAATTTTAGAGTTTTTACTTTGAAAGTTTAATTTAACAAATTATAATATTATATTTTGAGTAATATAAATGATGATTAAAGAGGAAAAATAACAAAAAAGACGTGTTCAGCGCTATTATTCTGTAGTATTTTTATTATTAAATAATAATCAATGCATTTACGTTCCTTATTTGCTCAAAAATCTTAAACGTATAATTACACTTGTGTTTTATATAATTGCAGTATAAAACGAATGTAGGTAATATTTTTTTAATATCACCTGCTAGAAATTACCCTGGTATTCAATAAATGGTTTGAAAATCGATTGTGTATTTTATTTATGACTTGTAATTCCGAATAATAATCTTTAGAATTAGATAATTTATAATACAATTATTTTAATTGACTATTTGAACTTTCAAGTCACCAATATTAAAATTGTATCCCTCTTAATGTAGTTATAAATATATGTATTATTGTGTATGTGTATATTATTGCGACACATTTGATAATATAAATTATCGGATTATAGAATTCGATGTTTTTAAGCTTATACAATTTACAATCTCGGTTCGTTGTAAATAATATACATTTTGCGATATTTTTTATTCTTGTAATTTTTTAGTATTACTGAGATTATTAAAGCTCAACTTTAGAATTATATAAATCACTATTAATTAATTATAAATTACACAAACACGCAGTTATACATAGGTATGTATTATAATATAAATGATGTGGTTACATACAATTCATTAAACTTGATGTATGGAGGAACTAATTACTAACTATTGAGAATAACTTTTTAAAATAAATATTCTAATAAGTTTTTCCTAGTTCAGTGAATTGTTATTACAGCACTTATTAATGTGTGTTAACTGTCAACTGTATTATTTACCGTATCATAATATTGAAATAGTTTAGGATTTGATTTCGTTAGATTATTCCTATGAAGTTTTTTGTGATTTTAAATGATCTAAATTCTATATTTTGATTCGATATTAATGTATGTAGAAAATAAGGGCATATAAAATCAACTAGATGATAGGTAGCCAATTATATAGTTGTTATTGAAACAGTGGACACGATTATGTTTTAACGACAATGTTTACCTATATATTCGAATATTATAACGTTATATCCTATATCATAAGAATAAAAAGTTTCTTAGATAATAATTTATTAATTTTAAAAATTATAAAATATTGATAGATTTTAATGAATTACTATTATTTTAAAATCATCGTACCCTTATTATTGTACAATACACTCAAGATTTAATATCTAAAATATTACTAGTTCAAATTTCAATGTCTATACATTAAAATTTTCAGAATTTTATTTTATAGTTTTTGCCACTTAACAAAGTTATAATATTATACTTAATAGTTTACAGGGAAAAAATGTCATTTGAAAATTGAAGTTGGTATCACCATAGAATTATTTTACAGTTTAATAGAGTATTAAACTCCTTTGAATTGTAAAATAATCTAAATAATTAAAAATGTGGTATATAACTAGGTATATCATAAAATTGCAAAAATTAGAAATTTAAATGATTTCATTATGAAAATAAAAAATGAGGAGTATGCTCCTCAAAATATCGAAACATAATAATATATATTTGTATAATGATAATAGCGATTGATAAACGATAATTTTTAGACAATAAATAATAATTTATCTTTGCAATAATTGTATTCTTAATTTAATTTGAAGTTGTTTAATTCAAATGAATCTTTGTGGCGAAGGGTGAAAAATGGAGTAGTTCAATTTAATTAAAAACACACAATAAAAAATCGGTTTTTAAAGCTATCTAGCATCATAACATTTATTTGACAATTATTTTTATTCAATGGATATAATTCGATTTACTTATCAATTAGTTAAAAATGAATTATACCAACGCCACCATCACCTAGGAGATGAGAGAATTCAATTTAGAGGGTTTAAAATAATTATTTTTTCATTGTAAACCATTAATTGTAAACACCGTGAACGTATAAAATATTTTACGGGTTACAGAATAACCCTCAGATGCGATTATTATATAGAAAAAAAGGCTGCATTTTTAATTTTGTTTGATTTGGTTGTAAACTTTTGGCCAGAAACTTGAAGCAAGATTTTCATTGTATGCCCCTTTTTAATATAAACTCTCAAAGAATAAATTTTCTTTACCACACCCCCGGGATATACTCATTTAAATTTCGGATAACGGTTAATGAGCACCGAAAGTTTAATTAACGAAAACTGTTAAATTTACCTTTTGTTATGCGTATATCTTAGGCCGAATCATTTTCAGTACCTACATAATATATACATAATATCGCACATTTACGAAAGAAACGCTAAAAACACAACACACATACATTATGAGCATTATAATAAATTATATAATTATATAAATTTGATTCGGTTTTTCTTCTGATCGATTTTCACTATAAGAGAAACATTTTATTTATAAGTAAATAATACAAAAATTAATATCAAATACATATACCTATATTATAATTAAATTGGTTTTTATTACTAATTATTCTCAAATGCTTAACAGTTAATAATATTATAACAATAATATGTATAATAATACAAAAAGTAACACGAGTTTCCAATACCGAAAACTGAAGTTACTCGACAGTGTTATCACTCCTATAACATATTATAATATTAATAAGGTTTATAGGATCTATATAATATATATAAATATTCGCTTCTTGGTTATCAAACCATTATAATCCCCAAATATTCGCTTTCGGATCTAACGCTATTCCAGTCTATCCTCTTGGAAGATTTACTAGGTACAGCGTTTTTCATAGACTTAAATCTCAAAAAACCTGCAATACGCGAAAGCGAAGACTTGACCATTTATAACGAATGGCTGATTTTTTAATTTGCGAGCATATCAAGGTTCGCGGTACATTTTAACTGCCCCACCCGCCCCGTATATGCTCGTTGTGATTGTAAATATTACATTGGCGAATAGAATATACTTAAAATAAGTTAAAAAATACATATTTATATTTATAATACATATATGTGTAGTATGCGTGCCAAGTGGAACAGAACACTTGTATGGTGCATTATAATAGAACATCAAAGACGTCGTCAGTGTAAAGTCATATAGGAGAAGTAATCAAATTACACATCATTTCTAAAAAATCAATATGGCACTCGTGTCGTTCGTTTCCCCCCATGTACGACTGATGCCCGTGTAAACAGTGCTCGGAATCCCAAAAACATTATTCCTATCCAATCCACGAACCACTCGGTTGACGTGTTTCGCTCGGTGTGCATTAAAGAGAGAAAATAGTGTAACGAACCTCAAAATAAAGAATAAAAACGCATACCTACCCGATATATGCTCGTAATAATAATAATACGACCGCACCGACTAATACAATAATATACGCGCTACCCCACCGCAGACCTAACCGAGACTATCTGCAGCTATACGCTGTAGTCAGAATCGACTCGTAATTTTTATACTTTATAGACGTAATTTCGATTCGATCGTCCGTTCAATACAACGTACGCATTAATTGATGTTTTGGTTACATATTATATATTTATTTTTTATTTATTATTTTTAAATGTTTTAGCACGTGATGCTGTGCTATTGTAATTTCAATAAATATTAATATGCATTAAACACCGCGACTTAATGACGTATTCTCGAGTGGTTTCATCACAATAAATTGTAATAAATATAATATATATATATTATTTGTATTGGGTAGCAGTAAGAATATTTGGTTTAACTTTGAATTTTTTTGGTTTTATAATAATTGAAATTCCGATTATAATTATTTTTTTTAAATTATTTAATAAATAAGTATAGTAATAAGATAAATACAGAATTAACTTTATTAGAAATATGTGTATAGTATTGTGTAGTCAATTTAGAAAATGTAAACATAATTTATTATGATGACCAAATATTGATTTTACATTCTTTAGCCTTTACTAAACCAATACATACAGAAATTAATAATAATATATCATATTACAGGGAATTTCATTATTTTTGTACTCCAATAATATAGGATAGTGTTCGTTCTTCAAAGTGAAAACCGTAGTAATTCGGCAGTTGTGAAATTTATTTTGAGATTTTAACCAGAAATTGTTCTTAAAGAAAATTTACTATTCTCTGTGTTTATGACTATTTTTGACTAAATTTAGCCACATATACAATACGCAATAAAAAGAAGAATGAATTCTATTATTTCTTCTATAATAAATTTGATTCAATTTTTTTCTGTTACTTGAATATATTTTATTAATATAATATAACGTTTATACTAGTCTTCGTTATTAATTTTGATAAAATATAATATAAAAAATGCAAATGTTTTAAAGTTTATTTAATTATTCAGATTTATTGTTTTTAATTACGTAAATTGGTGAACCAAATCTGTACTTTATCTAAATACTTTTTGAAACCCATAGTGTATATAAATATTTACATTCAAATACAATTGATATTTAATTATTAAAGTTTAATTAATTTCTCTAGGTTGAAGTGAGTTTCATTAGTGGCGTTGAAAAATGTCTTGTCATTTAAAATAAATGTCAACTTTATTAAACAAGGCTACATCTAAAAGCTGCAACGTCTGAAGTGTTGTCTATTGCATATACTTTGACAATGTTTTATAAACTAATAGTTTTATCTTTTTAAGATTTGTTTTGTTAACATATTAAATTGCTAAGTTGTTATAATATTGAAAGGTGGCAAATATTTTGAACAAATAATTAATTTTTTATTTAGCATATAATTGTTATTTTTGCATATATTATATTATTATTCAACAATCTCGAAGAAATTAGTTGTTAATTATCACCTAATAATAAAATTAATTACATTTAATTTATACTTTAATTATAGTAGTGTTTGAAAATTAAGGTTTTCGATTACATTTTGTTATAGGCGGGCTATTAATTTCATTAGTACACTTTATTTAACCGTTGGACGAAGTATAACATTCTGTTTACTTGTCAGTTTCAATTTCTTTTCCTTTTCTCCACCCTTTTGTCCAAATTAATTTAGTTTAAAGCGTCGGCGGTTAATCAAACACGTTCCTTTTCCTTAAAGTTTAGCTATAGTAAAAATATAAACATAAAAAAAGAACTAAGTCAACTAAAATTATAGGTGCTTTTTGTAGCACATGATGGTTTGAAAAGGTTTATTGAGAACTATTAAAATTATTATTAATGTGATGGAAACAAACCATAAAGCAATAAATTACGATTTTCTTTTCAATAGAATTTGGCTAAAATTTTTATCTCGTATTCACTTTATTATAATACCAAACATTTTCTATAAAATATTTATTTATATTATTAGATAAGTTGAGATTATGTAGGCATGGTTTTCTGAAAAAAATTAAAAATTGATGTAATATTATGAAATATCGGAAAAGTAATCTAATTTTTATATGTCAATAAAATATATCGTACAAAAATGTATATTAAACATTAAATATTTCATAAATATTATTACCTATTTGCCTACTTCTAAAGTAAAACACGATATATTATTTAAATATAATTAATTGCTTAACAAAATTAAACAAATTAAATTGGTTATATACATGTTTATTATATAGTAATGTATAAGTAAGTACATAGTGAATAGTGATACATATGATAAGACAACTTTAACATTCATAATACACTCGTAAATTTGTTTGAATACACCATAGATATTATACATACCTACTTTTTAAGTGTAATATATCAGAACATAAAGAAATTGTATATTAATTATCATGTAAAATTTAAATATATGCACGCCTATCGTATGAATTGTTTTGATATTATACTATTCATATAAATACCTCGTTAGATGCTAATAATTTTTGGATTAATTTTAGATCACAAATGTAAAAATAAATCTGTTAAAGTTTTGAATATTTCGTATAAAATACAATTCACAACACCGGAAAAAAAACTTTAGAGGACGTCATACCCGCATTTTTTTTCCTGTTAATAACATAGTAAATCAACGTACCGGATTCTTTTTAAAGTTTATGTATAGTGAATATTAAAGAAAATTTACATATTATCGAATTTTCAGAGGAATATAAACAGTACTCAAGTGAAAGTGAAGAATTGTTTTTTATATGTTTATATTAAAACCAGTTATATGAATTTGAAATTATTCAAGTAATTATAACTCATTATAAATAAAATTTCTCATACGATCACAGTTATTCTCTAAAAATTCGATAATACATCAATCTTCTCTAATATTAACGAATTGATAAATCTGCTACATAAATTAGTTATGCTATATTGTGTGTGTGTAAAATTAGGTTTTCTTTATCAATTTTTACAATTATAATAAGACTATTATTGGTTATTGAGTTACTTATATTGGGCTTAAGTGCTGATATGAAGTGAGACAATCATTTTTCTCCTAATTTCAATTTACAGTTTTTATGGTTGCAAATTTAATAATAAAAAAAAAATACATTAAAGTTGTTCAATAAAAAAGTAGTAAAACAGAAGACAACAAACAAAAATATTCCAATTAAATTTGTCTGCTTTCTATAAAAAACTCACTTTAATAAAATTGTCTTTAATACTCATAGAATTGATTCAAATTCAAAAAGTTGACAATAATCCATTTACATTCAATTGAATTTTTATAAAATACTACTACTACCAATAATAATAATTATAAAAAATTGGAACATCTATCAACAAACAAGGTTATAATAAATTAAGTCAAATAGAATTATCGTTATAATAGTCATTTATTGATAAAATATCATTTAATTTCACTAAGTATAAACATTTTACTAACTAAGTACTTAGTAGATAAACTAATTTGTGTTAATATAATCCTGAATAATAATTCAACCATATTATATCATGATAAATACTAAATAGGTTCTCTTAAATTTTTAATATGGTCGTATATAAATATATTAAGAGTATTGGAGATTAAAATACGTATTATGCGTTTAACAAAAACAAATTTACTAAAACTATTAATATACAAAATGTGATTTTTTTCATAATATTTTGTAAAAATAATTATCTTCGATTTTTTTTTTTATTGATAATTTAAAATATTTTATGATTAAATTTTTACATAAAATGATATGAATTTATTTATAAATTACTTGTTATTGAAAATAAAAGTGAGAAAGAGTGTATCGCTCTGCTCACTGTTGTACAGTAGCCAGTTAGTAGGTGTCCAGTGGATCACTGGTTTGGATGTGTTAAATTCAAAAATATATAATTTTATTATATGAAAAACATTTTTGAGCGGAAACGGTCTGTCCTCTGTAAGCTTTGAGACTATATCATTTAATACATTTAATACATTTCATGATGTGTTTTTTGATATTTTTATCAAAGTAAATTATTTTACTAGGTATTAGTATTGTAGTAGGTTGCTTCAGTTGTTTCCAAAAACATTGGATTTATTATATAATTAGTATTTTGATGATCATAATAATAATATAATAAGTATAATTTGTACTGTATTATATTACTTTTATTAAATTTTAAATTATCTATAGGTTACAATTATATAACTCAAAAAAATATCCTCGTATTTTTGCGGCCCATTGAGTTTTACCTATGAAAATAAATAGCTACATTGATTGATACTTTTTAGTTACACTTAGTTACATTTTTCAAATTTGTTTTATTTAGGTATATAGGTAATTATTGTATATATTATTTTTGATTTGAAATCATTTTACATTTTTTTTTTTTTATATAGATTTTTAAAAAGTAATCAATAATTATTAATCATATAATATATTTAATATTTCATATATTAACATTTAAAATGTTTATTTTCATGAATTTATAGTCAATGGAATCTGATTATATATATTTAATTTTTAAAACCAAAACATCAATACACTAATTATTTAATTAAAGTTTATATATTATATAATACGTATACTTTAAGTTCTTAACGGTTTTAGTTTAGCACAATAATAAGAACTATTTTGCATAACTTAAAATTTTTCAAACTTAAGTTCTTCAACTCTACCTCATCATTAAAAACCGCAAGAAAAATTATCTTTATTAAGTTATTTAGTAATTAATTTTAGTTTTTCACTTTAATTTTATCACTTTTAACATGTCGCTCATAGTATGAAAAACCACGTGTTTGTCATTACCTATAGTGACATCATTTATACTTAATAACATTATATTTTATATGTTTGTGTTAAGTCGAGTTCATTGCGAAAATCTATTAACAATTTAATTTAAAAAAACTTATATAGCTTATTATTATTATTATTACTTAGGTCTTAGATTCAATTTATTACTGTTATTCAATGGCAAAATTTAAAATATATAATATCACGACACGTGGTTGTAAATGTTTTTTTTTTAGTAATATTCATGTTTCAATTATTTTACATTCCAATATTATAATAAATATTTTAAAAATGATTTTTACTTGATTTTTGTTTATCTACTTATATTGTCAGTACTGAAATAGGTATAATAAATAGATTCGTTTTGTTTTTTTTTTTAATATTATTACATATTTCAAGTTTAGATACTATCATTGTTGGAATCTAATAACAGACGAATTGGAAAATATATGGTTGTTAGTTGTTATTGCACGCAACAATAGAGAACAAAAAATCATGGTGGTTATTATATCCTGGAATAGAATATTTATTGTTGTTTCTTAGTAAACACGCAAACAAAAAGTACTTTTTTCATATCGTTATATGAAACATTTCATATTTTTATACTCGCCAAATACATCACAGATTTTTTCAACTATACGCAGTCATTTTTATTTACAAGTAGGTAACCCACCTATTATAGTTAATCACAGTAAAATGATTAAACACAAAATTATTTTACAAATTATTATACTACGCTATAAACCATTTAATAGAACCTAATTATTTATAATATACCAAATTATAAGTTAGTTATGTACCTAATTAAACAGTGTGTAAAACCTTGTTAATATATTATATCATAACTCATAAGTAAAAAATTAATATGCCCTTTAAAATATTATTTATATCAAAACATTTATGAAACTTAATTTCAATACATAATATATAAATTTTTTCAAACAAAAATAATTTAACAAATTTGTACTAAATTTAAATATTTTCATGGTAACATAAGGGACCAACAAACATTTTGCAAAAATTATTAGAAATCGATGTTTCACATGAGCTTATATAATATTATATAGGTAGGTACCTAAAGTTAACGTATAGTATACTGTAAGCGTATTATTTGCAATGATGTTCATGTACTATTCTTTACCTTGGTTGAAGACATCAATGAATCTCAATTTTATATTGCTATTCCAGCGTAAAAAATATATTATTATTGCTAAAACATAATAATAATTTTTCTTGTTTATTGTTAAAAATAAAAAACAACACAAATGGTTTTATTCGTTGTAAACTTTGAGCAAGCTTATGAGCTCAAAGAGGCGCGTTTTAGTGGATGTGTGTGTGCTTCATACAATATGTATAAGAATAACCACCCTTCCAAGAACAATTCGCAGTCGCGAATCGATATTTTAGATTGCGGTTTTATACGTGTCAAAAAGCGTATGTACACAACAGGGGAAAGTGTTATGTTGTAGCTATAGGTCTCAAAATGCAAGGAGATTGAAAATGTAATTGAATAGAATACAACACAGCTCAGGTAATTATTTTTATTAGTTTTTGAAATTGTTTTTTTTTCAAACCCAAATGTTATGTAAAACATTTTTATTCAATATACAATTTATTAGCATTTACCTACTTTATGTTTTTGATAATCCGCTTCTCAGTTATTTCTAATTCACAACTTCTATAAGGAAATTACGAGACGTTTGACGGCGTACAATAATTTTGGTAAAAAAAACAACAACGATAATCTAATTAATTAATGCATAATAAACTAATGCATACAGTTAGTTCACAGTTTAGTATACATTACATATTACATCGCTGAATTACAGTGACCCCAGCTTATGAACTGTTTGTTATCATACAGCAGATGTATATGGTCTTGTTCGCACGTTTTTGTGTAGTAGTGTGACTAACTTTTAATGTTAGTATCGCATAATTAGTTTTCGCTGTGCACAATATACATTATAAAATAAACAATAGTTTGGAGATGATTTAATATCCGTTTTTTTAAAAAGTACACAAAAAACAACCATCATACATTTCCCAAAACGCAACTGTACTGTAATTATTATTATACCTTAACAATAATACTGTCATATTATTATATTAATCGAAACGTACGTACACACCAGCACAGTGCCCCAACCTTAATAGATACGATGATAATTAGAATTATATTATTATTATCATAACAATATTATAATAATGCTGTATACAATATATCCGGAAGATAATGATACGCTGGATTAAAATGTAATTGCAGTGTACAAAATATCTCGAGGTACGGTGTACGAGCACAATATATGTGTATTATATATACACACGATAGGTAATATACTTACTTTTATAATATTATTATGATATAAGTTATTTTGTTTGGTGGTGATATTATTACATAATTTATAAAAGTAATTTTCGGTGTTATTATACTCAAATCCGGAAAATATGGTATACACGGACAATATAGGATAATATCCTGTAGATCGTGTGGCTGCATTAAACGCACACATGATTACGGCGAAGGTATATAACGTACAGTGTAGACAATTTTTATATGCCTGCAAATGTCCGGATCACGTGATTTAAAAGTTGCGTGCGCGTGTAATCTTCGGCTGCGGTTGTGTCGGAACAAAATATACAGACTGGCCTATAATAATATTATTACGATTTACAACAATATAATATACTGCAGTACATAATGTAATCGGATAAAATCCGAGCCCAACCACCCCGACGAGTATTCATTTCATCCCCGAGTTATATTGTCGCAGTAGCATAATTCAACGAAACGCGAGCTTGGAATAGTACATTATATATAATTTATACATAATATACACTTCATAACGTATTTTGCCTATCGTATTATCGTCGAATTTTGCTGTACGTGTGCATTGTGTACTGAATTGATGGAGATAACTAAAAGTTTTAAAATATTGCTCTACGTGAATGTTAAATAATATTAATGTTTTGAAATAAATATTTTATTTTACTTCTAAGGGTGGCTACCACACACTTCGTACAAACGACTTTAATGGTAACGAATTATTGATCGATCCAATCAGAATCTTTTAACAAAATTTTAAATTTAAGATGGTAATGGTACATTGCGTAATGCTTCATATTAGGGTTGTGGTTAAGTGCACACCGCTGAGATACTACTACGTAGTTTATTATCATGTAGCGTGTAGACCAAGGCCGTTCTGTGGGTACACGAATGTGATACGTACCTACTTTAGATTTTTATATTGCAAAGAGAGAGTTAAATTCATTCCACTAGTAGTTAACTAATAGTTCTTAATTTATTATTTTGTTTCCGCAGGGTTCTTATTACTTAAGAGTACACGGATATAAGTACATAATGAGACATACAATGATAATGGTAATTTTTTACACATACAGATACAACATATTATCATGTCATAGTATGTTTCCGTGGAAAAATACAGTTATTTTTCATTTTAATGAATATTTAATGAGACGTTTTCCTTGTTACCATATTTAAATGATGCTAAATTTCTGTTAAAAGTTGTATGAACTGTATACCTATTGTTTATTATTTATTATACATGAATGGAAAGCAGTATGTAAGTATTTTAAATAATTAATATGATAAAGAAAGTTTATCATTGGTCTTGGAATGTTTAAATATTTATTAAACTAGGACTTTACTACCTGATCGCTTCGCACAGATGTAGATAAAATAAATATAAAGATAAGCTGATACAGAAGTTGAATGGGTCACTGCAACAAAACGTTGAATAATGTAAACTTTAAAATAATTATAATAATCGATTTCCAAGGTCACTTAAAACTTTTGGAGTACTTTTTCTACTCAAAAAATTTTCATAAAGAAACATTAAAAAAAAAAAAAACAAACATCGTTAAAATAATATTTTTAAAAACTCATGAAACACGTGAAACTAAAATAATTTAATTTAAACTACTCTTAAAATTACAAATTTTATTTTATTTTTTCCATATTTTTTTACTAAGTTACAATAATGATAAACCTATTCTGTAATTATGTACACTCAATGATCTAGATACAATCATTAACAAAAATTATAAAAATATGAAATTTGAAAAAAATTAAAGAAATTTTATATACTTTATTTTAAATTTAGTTATAATTCTATTCAGTAATAGAGCTGAGATTTTATAATGCCCTAAAGAATTAGTTATTACAAGTTGCAACTGAAAACCGTATTATGTACCAAGACCGATAGTTTTAGAAAAAAAATGTAATATTTTGAAAATTGCTATAACACATTTAAATCCAGTAAAAAACAACAAACAATGACTACAAAGTTAAATTGGCCAAACAAAACTGTTTTATTTATTTTTAAAGTAAACAATCTGCAATTAAGTATTGCAATATGTATGCGGATATAGTACATTATGACCTGGACACACTTAAAACAGTAGTCACTCAATGGTGGCACTTTATAAGATTTGACTTGGTGTGATTATAATTCAGAATAATTGAGATTTAAAGAAAACCTAGGTTTCTATAACATCTTCTCTCCAGCTTGCGAGGAGGATTACCAGGAATAGTGTCAGGACCAAGGACAGATATTAGTGGATATGAGTGATTTGTCAATTGAGAAGGGAATCGTTTAGATAGGATTTTGGCAGTTTTTTCTATTGTATTTATTTTTAGATCTTTATCAAGGGCGTGGTTAGAAACGTAGAATGGAGGATTTTCGATCATATAAAGAGTTATAGATTATATTTATATTTTATTCAACGCTATGACAAATATTCACAGTAAAAATTTTACTAAAACGTTTAGAATTAAATAAAAAAAAGCGGGTAAGTGAGTATCGCTCTGATGTACATTAGGGGATGGGGTGGACCTCGGACTATGGTAGGTTAAATTTGAATGCAATGATAGGTATCATTGTATACGAAAAACGATTCTGAACGGAGATGATTTGTCAGTCTGGGATATATTATATTTAAATATTGTCATACGTTATATTTTGAAAAAAATTCACAAATTCAAACACTAAAGTAAAAGCTTCAAGATCTTACGTTTGATAATTTTTTAAAAATAACAAAAATCGAAAATTATTTATTAGTAAAACGTAATTTTACACGCGTATTTTTGATTTCAAATTAAAATTAAAACTTTAAACACTCGTAAAATTTTTTAAATTGAATAATCCTCAAACTTTTTTATAATTATTCTAAGCTTAACTTATGGACAGCATAGTATTAAATTTTCAATTCTTAGCTATTGAAAGTAAAATAATTATAAATTTTTTACTACCAAATAGTGAAAAATATTCATGATTTTGACGAATTTGTGTCAATATTTGAACTTCAAATGCTAATAAAAAAAAATTGTGCCTATGTATTTTTATAATTTTTGAATGAGAGTTAGAACAAGTTGTGTGGACTCTTCAATTAAATTTTCAAGTAATTTGTCCCAGCTCAATTTTTTTTATCAACATTTATAAAAAAAAAATAAAAAAAAATTGAAAATTTCAATTGTCTATAAATAGCTCAAAAAAAGTCAAAATATTTTGAAAATCAAATCACGTAAAGAAAATGGCAATCTCAATAACTGGTAAAATTTTCAAGTATTTACGACTTATACTGATTGAATAACAACAAATATCAAAAATCGATTGAGGCTAAACCATTATTTAACGCGGTTTTGTAAAAATTTAAATTTCAAACACTCATAAAAATTTTTTGTCTAAATCCGGTATAGTTTTTTTTACAGATATTTAAAGAAAAATGTATGGAGAACCTTGTACCAAATTTTCAAAACTTAGTTATAAAAGAAAAAAATTTTACGATTTTTCAACCACAAAATTACTTGCAAATTTTCGCAATTTTGACATATTTCGTATAAATTCGAACTTTAAGCACTTATAAAAAAAAATTGTGACTAACGATTTCGGATTTTTTTTTATCATTTCAAGAGCAACTTATAAGAAACCTTGTATTAAATTTTCAAGATTTTCTGGTCGGCCAAAATTTTTTTATCGTTATTTAAAAAAAAAATACTAAAAAAAATTAAAAATTTCAATTGCCTATTAATAGCTTAAAAAAAGTCAAAATTCTTTAAAAATTGAACTGTGTATTGAGAACGCTAATATAAATATTTGGTGAAAATTTCAAGTATTGTCATCTATTAGTTTTTGAGTTATAGCAAAATAAAAAATTCGATTTTGTCGAAAACTGGTTGTGCGTAAAAAATCCCGTTTTTTCCGTCATTTTTTTAAGGTTTTTCCCGACTCATTTAAAAAATATTGAAAATTTTTAACTTTTGACCCCCCAAAGTACCAACTAGATCCGATTTCCTTTTCAAAGAGGGGCAGAAGTTGAAAATCGAAGCATTTTTACTGCCCCAAATGTTGTCGACAGACACAAAAAAAAAAAAAAAAAAAACACACATCATTGTAAAATCAATACATTCATCACTCCGTTCAGAATCTAATATTATATTTATACAATTAATGTAGTCAGTATAATATTTACAAAATATTTCATAATTGAGTTTATTAAATAAATTAATATATTATACATAGTACCTACTTGCGTAAATAATTTAAGATGAAAACAAAGATTTTGTTATTAATTTTTAGTGTAGATATTGCAAAACTTCTATAATTATGTTATAGACAGAAAAAATATATTATATGAGTATATATATATATATATATATATATATATATATATATATATATTATATATATACTTTTAATTTTTTTATTATCAAAATATATGTTGCATTATTAATAGCTATTTAAAATTATATTTTGTAAGTAAATATATTTATTTTTCAATTGTTTATATTGATTGATGGGTATATAAAATAACAAATTTCAGATTGAAAATTTATGTTTATATTTCATAATATGGCATAATTTAGTAAATTCATAAATTAATAATATTACAAATTTAAAATAATATTAAGTATTATCGTTAATACGTACATACTATTAGTTAATAATACGTTATAATACTGTAAACTTAAGATATTAAATAAATGAATAAAGAAAATGAAAAAAAAATTATCAATTGTTATAAAACTAATGATTTGGTGTTATAGGTACATACTACATAATATTATTGTATAAAAAATTATGATAATATTATTATTTACAATGTGTTTTCATCACACGTATGCTACTATATTGCATACCCATAACGCCCTATTGAATTTTTATTAAAACGTAAACAAAATATTATTATAATGCGTTTAAAGTGGGTCATCATATTTTTCGATATTTTTTAGTCAATATGATGGGTTGGGTTAGGCTTATTGTACATAAGATATTTAATATTAAATTATACCGTGTGTTCAATTTTAAAGGTTACAGGATATATTTCGAACACATGACTTTGAGTATGATTCGTAGTTTTTTTACTATGTACAACAGGTGTATATATTATTACATTGAATTTATAAAAAAAATAACATTGGAATTTATCGATAAATTATACATATAAATGCGTGATTAAAATAAAGAGTTGAAAAATGTTATAATTATAAATTACCTAATTTAAAACTCTCGACTGTTCTAAAAAATAAATGTAAATTTTGAAGATATCAAAAAAATTTTAAAGATCAAAGTTGTTTAGAAACAATAAAAAAATCAAAACCCACTATCAAAAATAATTAAGAAATTTTTATCTAACTATGTACGTGCAGATAAAAATAGTAAAAAATTATAATTATCTTAAGAAATATATTTCGTAAATATAATTTTAAATTTCTTATGTATACTAATTTATTATTCATGGTTATATACAGTAAACTGTTCATTAAATATACGAGTATATTAGAATCAAGTTATTGTCAGTCTAAGGATGAGTATTTTGTTCTCAGTTTTATTACCCTCAAAAACTATATTATTTGCTTGATGTATTGAACACTGTCCTTCGTCTAAAATCTCTGATTAAATTGTCAAAACTATTTAGTTTGTTTAAATGTTAAAGCCACATGTTCCATATTAGACATTTTAATCCTTCAATAAAAATCAATTTTTTTTCATTTTTGCAAAACTTATACGCTTATAAATATTACAACACAACGTTATTATATGACATCATTCATACAATTATTACTGAAAAGTCAATATTAATTATATAGCTATTTTGGTTTGAAATTCAACTAGTTTATTTATTCTTACTATGGCTCTTCAATTACATTGTTATGTTGACCTTGATAAATTTTTTCAACGTACAGTAAAAAAAAATATATTTCAATAAATTTATGCATATATTGTGTATATATATACAGAAAAAAAATATCTAATCGGTCTGTCTCAGCCATTACAGCAATGTAATCGATTTTTACGTTCAATGCGTACTTAAAAACATTCGCCATTTGTAATCGAGTTTGACCATTTTTGTCCCATACAATTGTTGTTTTAAACGTGACAGACACACAAATCGGTTATTTATTGATCAATGATAAAATATGTCATCGTCAGTTAATTGTTCACCAATAAAATATCTATCCCATCAGAATATGAGTATATGTCCGTTTTATATTGTTGCCAATAAATTTGACATATTTTTGTTCCTAATGTACATTGCACATCATTTATATTAAAATAATGTATTATGTAAATATTATTGATGAAACAGTGTGGATTTTATTAAAAAGTTCACAATTTTTAAGGGTTTTATATTGTGAAATAACTAATAAAAAAATTTAATAATTGACATATAAAAAATAACATATAAAACAATTTTAATTATCTAAATACCCAATTATCTTATAATTAAATGATTAATTAATGATAAAATAGCCTATTAAGGTATAATAATATAATACTATAAAAAATATTAAATTTTAATTTGTAATTATGTTAAGAAAATTTAACAAATAATTGGTAATCATAGTATTATAGTTTATAAAAATAATTAACCTTTCAAATATTTTTTTAAAGTATGGATTAAAATCATGATTTTATATAGCTAGCACAGTAAGTATATTATTTAATTATAATTAAAATTGTAGATATTGTTCTCCAATTTTCTGAATAGAAATGAAGAAGTTTTAGTTACAACTTAAAAAAACTGTGTTTCATATTCATAATTTTAACTATTTTATAATGATATGCATACGAAATATTAGAGCAGCATTGCTACTATTTAATTTATAACTATTACAAAAATATTATCATGGCCGTCCAGTAAAAAATAAATGTTTACAAAAAAAAAAAAAAATATTAATTTAAAATTACATTTTTTTTTCTCAAAATCCTTCCATGTTTTACAATATAATATTGTTTTCGTAAAATGGTAAACAAACGCGCGTACAAGAAGTAATTTTATTACTTTAAAATAAAATACCTATACTTTTTTATTAAATTAAATCATTTACGCTGCTTTATGGTCCGACGTTAATTTAAACTGAGTTTAAAGATTTAATATAAACGGCTATAACATATTGTTTTTGTTTCGGAAACCGTCTTCTTGGAATACGTGTTCAATTCAATGGACAGTATTATGACCGTGAAATCCCTTAATATATATATATTTCAATTATACTGAAACCGTATTTATTTGATGCATTAATGCATTATGTTACTTCAGAAGAAAGATAAAAATCTCTACGTAAATGTTAAATTAATTTTAAACACCTACGCGCACCAAGTACCAGTATGCACTACCCTTGTACGCTGGAAATTCTGTCGGACTTTGTTTACTGCGAAATGATAAGACGACTTCAAACCAGATTTACCGCGTTCATATCGAATTGAGACTGTATTGTACATAAAACGTATTATGTCATGCATCGTATCGTACATAATATTATAGTATTATAGTGTGCATAGGTACATAATATTATTATTATCGTACACGCAACACGTCGATCGACTGTATAGACGACACCGTGTGTATGTGTGTACGTTTTTATTGCCCGTGATCCACAATATATTACCTAATATTATGTGATCCAGTAAAATACTAAACTTAAAGACAATTAGAGAGTATATCATTATATGTTTTCATCTGCAGGGAGATTTAATATATTAAACAGCGATTTGGGCGTTTGTAGGTCAGCACAAATTGTCGGGTTTTTCAAAAGTAATTTACCGCGGCGTGCAGATGTTTTAATATATTTTCGAAGAGCTCCCGCTATGGTGTGTCGGCGCCCTTTTGGGTTGGCAAAAATCAGATCTCGTCGAGTATTCTCATATTTACTTGGATAGATGGTAGAAGGTTGATTCGAAACACACAGCGTGCAACTGTATATATATATATGTGTGTGTAGTCTTATATTCTTATGCGAACACTTGACGGGTATAATCGTCCATGTCTGTAGTTCTCATCCATTGCCGACATTACCATTTAAGAACGACTACAAAGACTTAGTCTATTTTAAATGGGATTTGTGTTTAATACGTGATCGGGATAAACGATAACTGAAATTGAGCTTCAGTGCATGAAAGAATCATGTATATGTATACATTTTAATGTATGAGTGGAGTGTGTGGTCTGAGAGCTAGTGTGAGATTAAACTTCTAGAGTCAATGTTTAATAAAATAGCAAAAAGCACTTGGTTGAATATATGAGTCAGTGAGTATTTCAACCACGTTTCATTATTGTTCTCGACTATTTTTCATTCGAGTTGTTGTTGGTTTGAGTATACTTAAGCTCGATGGGAAAAAAAATCACTAGGCATTTTTTATCATGATCATAAAACATATTATAGTCAACACAACTCTTTTCCACTAAAGATTATTAGCCAACTTTAGCTCAAAATTACTTATATAATTGAAACTTCTATACATAACTATATTAACAAATAATAATGTTAAACATCTGATCACTTGTTGTATGACATTAGTAAAACAAAAACTGACTTACTATATTATTTTTAACGGCAAAGGACTCATTTCAATAGATATTTCAAACTCAGAATATTATAAATTGGCAAAAAAGTCACATTTAAAATAAATACAGATTGGTTTGGTAAATTAATTGAATATGTACTTATTTAATATTCAAAAACCCAATATTAGTATGATAAGCCTATAATATAGAATGTAATATTGTTATTGATATTAATATTCTACTATTTGTATTGTTTTATTATTGTGAACATCTTAAATGCTGAAAATGCTGCAATAAATAATATAAAGAATATTTAGCTAATTTACATCACAATAACCATTAATTATTATTTATTAGTACTAATTAAATAAAATTAGAGATACATATTATGTATACCTATATATTTCTAAATGATTTTATATTAACATTTTTAAAGTAAATGAAATAATTTCTATTTTCAGGGTATTGTTTGGCTGAATTTAAAAAAAATTATTTATTGTAAAACATTTAATTGACTTGTGAAATCTTAATTTTTTAATTAATCATACTTATACATACATAACTATTGTAATACTATAAACTAATACGATTATAAAGAAAAAACATAAGCAAACTAAAACACGTGTGTATTATATTTAAAGACTGATTATACAAATCAATATAATTTAATAATCATAAAGACAAATTATTAATTAAATTAAAATGTTATACTATACCTACCTATAAATATACACATAACATATTTACTTATTATAATTAAATAGTATAAAGAAGAGCGGTATTGAACATTGTATACAATTTGATTAATTTAAGTTATTTAAAAAATAAACTATACGTAAGTTAAGTTGAAATTACTTTTCAAAACTGGTTAAAAAATAATCTCAAGTTGATTTGTCAGTTAAAAGTTTTTGATTTGTTTTTCATAACTTTTTTTTTTATTAAAATCAGTAACCCAGTATATTCGTATCAGCTATTTTTTTAATAGTTGTAATTATTTTTTCAAGACGTAGTCATATTATAAGAAAAAAAGAATACATTTTAGCTGTTAATTTTTTTTTTTTAAAGTAAAAGTGTTTAATTAATGAAATTAAAATTAAATATAATAACGATAAAAACAAGTATAAAAAAAGAAAATGTACTATTTTTTTTTAAAATTGTCGATTTATAATGATTTTAAATTATATAATTAAATATATATATATATATATATATATATATATATGTATATTATCCTTAATACTGTTAGAGATGATAAGTATTTTAAACGTATCACACAGTATATTATTATGACTTTAATGTTGATATGAAATAATATTTGATTTTTATGACAATTAATCAACTAATTTTTTCATTCAGATTTTTATAATCTTTAGAAATAAAATGCGTATATAATACTTATAACTTTGTTTTAATTTATTATCTCAAATGAGTATTATAAACTGTACGCTTTTATAATTTTTAATAACATTATAAAAATTAAAGTTTTTCAAATCTTACATAGTTTATTATTCTTAACCAATTGTTAAATAAACGTATTCATAATTTATAATAGTAAATAAAGTAGTATAAAAACATATTACTAGAAATTTGACTGCTATAATTTTGTTAGTTAGGTGTTTAATTAGAATAATTTTAAAATATTAATTTATTTTAATTTTTAATACCTACATAATATAACTTAAATTGTTATTATAAAGACGTAGGTAGATATTTGATTTTACAATGATGTATTTTTTTTTTTTTTTTGGTCTGTTATTATCTTTTGGGGCAATGAAAATGTTTTGATTTTCAACTTTGTGAGTGGTTTCTGTTATAAAATTGGATTTAGTTGGTACTTTAAGAGTCAAGAGTAATAAATACACAGTACTTTTCAAAATAATCTTAAAAAAAAAAAAAACGAGAAATTATATACAAAACCAGTAGATATTCGATAAAATCAGTTTTGTTTTATATTGTTATTACATTAAAAAACAAATAATGATTGATAATTGCAATTTCAACAGAATTTTTATGTTGTTTTTATAAATTTACAAATTATTTTCTAATTAAAAATTTCTATTTATATTAAATAATTTGAAGGTTTGAAAATATTTTTTATAATATCCCTAATTAATTTTTCTAGCTATAACTATAAAAACAAGATTACCAATAATTTATAAATATTTTACAAATGTTTGCAGTTGAAATATGCACAGCATATACGATTATAATTATTTTAATTCAAACGAATAATGATATTTTACAATCATTCAATAATCAATAATCGTAGATATTTGAAATATTCACCAAATTTTCAAGTTATAATTTAATATATTATTAAATCCAATAGCTTTTAAAATATTTTTATTCTCTTTAAGCTATTTATAGAAATTAACGATGAATGATTATATTAATTATTTCGTTATAATTTGAAAACATAATTCACGAGAACTTTTTAACTTTTTTCAATATGCAATGCAATTTCCAGAATTTATACAGATTTTACAGATTATATCTTGAAAATGTTACCATGAACCTATATTCACATTATTTTATGGTAAGTTGGTATGTTGACTCAAATGTAAATAACAATAATATAATATAATATAAATATACATTATTTTAATAATTCAAAACATATAATATTTGTAAATGGAATTTTTTCGGAAAAATAACACATCTATTATAGTGACCACTCGACAATACTGTAAAGCAGAGCGATTCCCACTGATCCACCTCTTTAATGCACTGTTCAATATTTTAGTAGATTACTGATTTATTATTATTTCATGACATAAATTATATTTTATATTTCATATACCTACAGTCAATAATTGTTACGTGTGTTGTTTTAATGAGATTGACAATCTATTAAAATTAATTTCAACACATGAAATTCGATTTTACTGTAATATAATAATTAAATCTTAATTTAATTTTTGATAGATACCTACATTAAATAGGTATGCATACAATGTAGGATCTTATCATGTTCTTGTAACGACTATAACTGTACTTTCATTATTATTTTTTTTTTTTATGTTTTCTTTGAAATAATATAAGTCTTAAAGTCTTATATATATATTTTTTTAAAACACTGGATTTGATTTTTTGTGATGGGTAATATGCGTATGCGTCCGATTTACTTAAAAATATTTGATTTGCATCAAAGTTGTATAATATGTTATAATGCTACCAGGTTAATTGTTTTTCCGTTATATTTTACTACCAGGTAAATTGCATTTTTACATCGCTGATTTAGCTTATTAGTTATACTCAGACGACACCATGGGGAAGTTACCGATTAGTCTTCAAGATTTTAGTTTTGAATTTGTAGATATATTTATTATTACATTATTTTGTATTCGTCAATCATTTATGTAATTATATGTATTTTAAATACATTCTTTGCCCCTGTCATAAAAAATATAGTTGTAACGACAGCCCAAAAAATAATTTAAAATCTTGCATTTTCAGAATAATATTGTTAGAAAACGTTTGTCAAACTATGAAACTGTATTTTTCTCCACCAGCATTAACCAAAATGAAAACGGCATCCCTTAATTTTAGTTGTAGACTTGTAGTTAATACAAGTTTTACGGTAGAATGTATGATGATTCAAAATTTATATGAACGTAAATAATAGGTAACGATGAAAAACTATAAATATTATAACTATGTAATATATGTTTAAATAATTGTACATATTATGTTTCAATATGCATGTTTGGTAGTAAAAAAAAATATATATAAGAGGCAAATAATTATCGTTATGAAGTTGATAAATTTAAAAAGATGCATTAAACATTTTGCACATGATTTAAATGTATCGTCTGTATTCTACATTCACATTTATAAGTACATTACATAATACATCTAAGTTCGATATTCAACAATATCGAACTATGCTATTAGGATTGTCATTCACTAATAACAAATTTTCTTGTTTATCAGTTTTTATTTCGTGCACACATAAAAAGTCATGTAGTTCAAAAATACTATTAGGTAGTTTTGAAAAAAATAGATGTACGTACATAACGAATATTTCTTTTAATCAATGCTACATCGTCAATTATTATTGTTTCTCTATCATTATTAGATTCTGAACGGAGTGATGAATGTATTGGTGTGTTTTTTTTTTTATTTTTTTTTTTTTTGTGTCTGACGACAACATTTGGAGCAGTAAAAATGCTTTGATTTTGGACTTCAGCCCCTCTTTGAAAAGGAAATTGAATCTAGTTGGTACTTTGGGGGGTCAAAAGTTAAAAATTTTCAATATTTTTTAAATGAGTCGGGAAAAACCTTAAAAAAATGAGGAAAAAACGGGATTTTTTACGCAAAACCAGTTTTCGACAAAATCGAATTTTTTATTTTGCTATAACTCAAAAACTAATAGATGACAATACTTGAAATTTTCACCAAATATTTATATTAGCGTTCTCCATACACAGTTAAATTTTCAAAGAATTTAGACTTTTTTTGAGCTATTTATAGACAATTGAAATTTTTAATTTTTTTTTAGTATTTTTTTTTTAAAATAACGATAAAAATTTTTTAGCCAGCCAGAAAATCTTGAAAATTTAATACATGGTTTCTTATAAGTTGTTCTTAAAGTGATAAAAAAAAATCCGAAATCGTTAGTCACAATTTTTTTTTATAAGTGCTTAAAGTTCGAATTTATATGAAATATGTCAAAATTGCGAAAATTGGCAAGTAATTTTATGGTTGAAAAATCGTAAAATTTTTTTCTTTTATAACTAAGTTTTGAAAATTTGATACAAGGTTTTCCATACATTTTTCTTCAATTATCTTTAAAAAAAACTCTACCGGATTCAGACAAAAATTTTTTATGAATGTTTGAAATTTAAATTTTTACAAAACCTCGTTAAATAACGATTTAGCCTCAAACGATTTTTGATATTTGTTGTTATTCAATCAGTATAAGTCGTAAATACTTGAAAATTTTACCAGTTATTTAGATTACCATTTTCTTTACGTGATTTGATTTTCAAAACATTTTGACTTTTTTTGAGCTATTTATAGACAATTGAAATTTTCAATTTTTTTTTATTTTTTTTTTATAAATGTTGATAAAAAAAATTTAGCTGGGACAAATTACTTGAAAATTTAATTGAAGGGTCCACATAGCTTGTTCTAACTCTCATTCAAAAATTATAAAAATACATAGGCACAATTTTTTTTTATTAGCATTTGAAGTTCAAATATTGACACAAATTCGTCAAAATCATGAATATTTTTCACTATTTGGTAGTAAAAAATTTATAATTATTTTACTTTCAATAGCTAAGAATTGAAAATTTAATACTATGCTGTCCATAAGTTAAGCTTAGAATAATTATAAAAAAGTTTGATGATTATTCAATTTAAACAATTTTACGAATGTTTAAAGTTTTAATTTTAATTTGAAATCAATAATACACGTGTAAAATAACGTTTTACTAAAAAATAATTTTCGATTTTTGTTATTTTTAAAAAATTACTAAACGTAAGATCTTGAAACTTTTACTTAAATGTTTGAATTTGTTTCAAAATACAGTCAACTCGTGATATAACGAAATCCGATATAACGAAAATCTCGATATAACAAATAAAACTACCGGTCCCTTGAAAATATCCATATACATAGAATATATGACAATATTTAAATATAATATATATCCTTGACTGACAAATCATCTCCGTTCAGAATCGTTTTTCGTATACAATGATACCTATCATTGCATTCAAATTTAACCTACCCTAGTCCGAGGTCCACCCCACCTCCTAATGTACAGCAGAGCGATACTCACTTACCCGCTTTTTTTTAATTCATCATGTAAAAGTTTTGATGAAATATCTTCAGTAGCTGTTCTCTTAAGGGTATTATTGTTAACTTTTGACGATTTAAAAGTTTATTTTATGGTTTTACGCTCTGTAGGTTGATGTCTATTATATTAAAATTCTTTTCGCATTTAAAACTAAACTTGCATGATTTCAAACAAGAAATCCAATGCTGTACATCATTTTTTAAAAGTTGAAAATCAAAATCGAAACATAAAACTGTTTATTATAGTTGTTTTCTTATTTTTTTTTTTATTTACTGTAAATCCATTTTATAAAGAATAAATCAGGTTATACTATGAAACACATGTACATTTAAAATAACTAAAGAGTGACAATTGAAAAATTTAATTGTATACGATAATAGTCGTTTTTATATGTATATACGTAATTTTGGAAAGATTACATTTATACATATATTAGGTATACTTATCTGATTAATCAAATGATGGGGAAAGCAAAATTTTTATAAAAACCCTGGGTGTGCAGTTCACCTAACTTATTATCAATATTTATTTCCCCGGATGCAATTCACCAAATCCGGATTTTTATCGGAATTCCCAGGAGCTGAGGTTTAAAGTTCAAATTGATTTTATTAATGTAACGTTGAAAGTTTGGTTTTTACTTCTGTATGTTTATTTTTAATTAAAATAGTTTTAATTATGTGTTGTTGGATATTTGTACTGTATTTTAGTTCGGGTTGTAGGTTTTTCAGCTAGTATTATCAAATACGAATCACACTAATTGTTTGATCTCAATATTTACCTAAAATAGTCTGTAAACAGGATAAATTAAAAAAATATTAGTAAGTTATTTTTAACTGATTATAAATATTTTTTTAAATTAATTGAATGTTTGATTGAATAAATAAAATAAAACGGTGCATCGGGATTCGACGAAGTCTACTTTGAATAATTGCAATAACGTACTTTTATTTATATAATGAATATAATATATTATACAGGTATCGTGAGCACGAAAGGTGAACCCATGCTCTGAGACTTAATTTAACGATCCATAGATAGTAGTCGATAGACTCAAAAACGTCATCGTAATAAGTAATGACGCGCTACATAAAACATAAACAGGATGTGGAAATATGAGTAGTTCCGATAAAGAATATTTAAAATTGTGATTGTGCGATCAGTGATCTCCCGAAAATTACTATTTATACCTTAGACCGTGTAATATGGATAGAGCAATGATAATATTTAAAGCAAATATAAGCGACGACGAGTCTCTCGTCGAAATATACTATCTGAGATTGTGTATGCATATTTTCGTCGCACTTTTATTCTAATATAACTGCATTCTCCATGGGAATCCAAAAGTGATAATTCAAATAAATATGCGACGAGTGTAATCGGTGCATACACAATTAACGCATCTCAATCGGAGACTTGTCGCTAGTGTGTGCTTCAAATTGTTAACATAGGCGAGTTAGGCTATGACTCCATCCATAGGATACGATCTAAGTCTAACACCTTCCGGTAATCGATTGAACGGGTGCAAAATCAGATTGACGCCACTGCCGATCACTGGATTGTGGAATATATTTTGTTTACTTATTTGATTTTCAGATAGAGTTAGGCTGTTGGTTCTTGTATAAATGCCGATGTCAGTTGACGAATGTACGTGTACCGTACAATATATTATGCACATGAACGTTTATTGCTAACTCACTGGTAACTGATGTTTAATTGTCGTTTTCGCGGTGAATACTGTAGCTCGTCATGTTCATATTGGTTGCTGTTGGTCTTCTGTTTCAGTATTTGGTAGTTATCTATGTATTTTAGTCGAATGCCTTGAAACAAGTGACTTTTTGATATTCTATTTCGTACAGAGTGACTATAATAGCGTATATTATTTTTTTGCTGGCGTGTCATTACATTTTTTTCTACGTATTTTTGTTATCTTAATATTTCATGACTATTCTGTTATACGCAATTCCCTCAAAATTCCTGGACACCGATTCTAACTCAAATTATTCGCTTCGTAATGATTCATAGACCATTATTATACGATATAACCTAACCTGATCTCCATTAAACTATTTTCTAACGTTCTAAAACGCTTTATGTCATTAACTATGTGTTGTACTTACACAAACAACTGCCTAAGGACACAATAATTCCATTCATAGAATACCATTACGTCTAGAAAACCATATAGATAGTATATTATACTAAACTTTAATTTGCTTGTGAAAATGTGAAACTATTTTTTTTCTATTTTTACATTATTTATTTCACATTTCCAAACCTACCTGTTACATTAATTATTTTTAAATTTGATTTGTAATAATTTGTATGTATGACCAACACATATATCAACATTTTTGTTCAGCGTTATTTATAATTAGTAAAAAAATATAATATGTTACATTAATCACTCTTCTTTCATAATGTTTGTTATATTATTTTCAAATTAATTATTATTATCTTAAAAAAATGTTATCATTCCTAAGCTGACTTAAAAAAATAAAGGATTGATAGCCATAGTTAAAATAAAATACTAGAAATTATGTATTTTTTTCTAGTACCTAAATAATTTAACAGTTCTAACTTGAAAATTGGTAGTATAAATATTTTATTTATTTACGAATGCTTCAGTAGTTTGGGTTATGAACAAATTAAACATCTTATACAATAATTGTTTTCGATCCATCGCTTATAATACATTTCAGTAAGTTAACAGATTGATGGAAAATTATAGTACACAAAAAAATTTGGCAGTGTTTATGAATTAGAGAAACATTAAACTATATTTTATAGATTGGGAAAAAAAATGTTAGGTAAAAGTTAAAAAGAATTCCCAAGTTCACGAAAGGCTTTTTAAGATCAGTGAAAAAGTTTTATTTTACCTCTATCTTGACTAAAACGTGCGGAGTTCATTAAAAACACTTTTCTATACATGGATCATTTTAGCATAAAAGTGCTATAGATTAAAAGTTTTGGAAGCTAATAAGTTTGATTATTAAATAATATCACCAAGGTACATTGATATTATATGGCATACCTACGTATTAAAGCAGTAAGGTATATTAAGATTTGGTTTATTATACAAATTAGGTACTTTGTTCTTTTATAATAGGTTTTTACTTTATTAATTGAATGTATAAAAATATTTAAATATTCAAAATGTTAAATCATTTTAAAAAAATAGTGTTACTTGATTTAAAGATATAATAAATTATAATTTTAATTTATGCATTCATGTTTTTCTATTTAGAGAATAGAATTTCTACTTAAGATTATCTGGGAACATTTGTTTAAAAACACCAAGTAGTACAACAGTTATACACCTAGATTATCAAAACAAACATTTCAATTACAATTCATCTGTATTCAATTAAAATTATTTTGAGTAGTCTTAAAATATAAAAATAAATAAAGTATTTATTGAACTATGGTACATAACACTTTTATTAAATTATAATTATTTAGTGAGAAGATAAAAATAAGTAGAGGGAACTTAAATATTGTACAAAGATTGTTTATGAAAACTGACGACAATCACTTTTGTTAGGTACCTAATGATTACACTCCAAGTAAAAGTTCTTCGCATAATTTTAATTTAAAAGTAAAATAAAATTTGTTACACAATAATGTAAATTCTTCAAGGCTTAGTTTAATAATCATTTGCTACTATTATTGTTTTGACTTAACGATAATATATATATATATATCATATTAAAATTTACTCTTGTCATTCCTCATCAGAATATTAAAAAATACTACTCGAAACACTTTATATTTTATCGTTTTACTATATTAAACTAAATTAGTAATAACTATATATAGTGACTAGTAATTTTACTTTTAAATGTATTAATATCTGTAGAGTTTTTGTTATTTCATGGGAACGAGCACTCTCTTGAAGTATCTAACCGATTTATTTTAAATTCCACATAGCTATATTTGTCTGAATCTTAGCTTTATAAAAGCAACCTGCTATTTTTATAATAAAAATATATTATAATTATTTTCATAAAATAACTTCATAATGGAAAATTATTGATATCATAAATATGTATATGTATATGTTATCAGATACGTTGAGTGTTGAAAATTAGGAAATTATTACAATTCCTAATAAAAGAAGGAAATTTAATTATGTCATTTTATAATACATGTTATCATTCCTAACGAAGTCAACGATACACAATATACACAACAAAACTTTATATTTAAAACATAAGGCAAATTATTAAAATATAATACCAAAACAATTAATTAATTTTTTTTTAAGTATTACTTTCCTTTTTTAAGTAATTATCCTAATAAATAATTAATATTTAACACATTTTGTATACATATTTATCAATAACAATAAAATTATAATATTATTCGTTTTTATTAGCATGTAAGTTTCCGTGGCATTTAATATTTTAACTTTAGCTTGTGCGTACTCTAGCTTCCACATTAATTGTATTATATTTCCTATTTGATGTTTTAATCGTTTTTTTTTTTAGCTTATTTTTTTAAGATTTTGTGCAGATGACTAACGTACATTAAGTATATTTAGTTTTCGTTGATCAGCTAAGCAAACATTTTAATTATAGTTATTTTGAAATGTTAATACTTCAATTTTTTTTTTTTTTACCAATTTTTAGGTCACTAGTAGATGGTTCGTTTTCTACGATATTCTTGCATTATTTTGGTTTATAAATACATTTAACAACTTTCTCAGATTGTAGAGAAAATGTTGATACAGGATTTTTGATACATGAAAACTGTCCTTCAAACGACAGAAATGATGACAATTTTTAAGCAATGATATTATTTTTTTTTCGTATAAGGCATTGTCATAATTTATTAAAAATTGCCGTTAATTCCCAAATTATCAAAATTTCGGGTAATAATATATAAATACATATAATATAGGCTGGGTGATTCTATATAGTACTGTTATAGTATGTTCGATAATTTACCTTAAAAATACGTTTCAGAACTATAAAAGAGAACAAGTCGTATGAGAATAATATTGAAGTCCAGATGAGAGTTTATAAAAGTTGCACAAGCCTATTTATTGAATAAATATATTGTATAGCTCAGTTTTGAGTGAAACTTTTTTAGTTTTAAGTTTTAGAATATCAACATAAATAAAAAAAAAAATCCTTACTACATTTTCTTGTGTCAAACTCAATAATTCAAATTATTATGTATAGTGGTAACACTTCTTAAAATGTATGCAGCAATGAGTTGCTTGATTTTCTTAAAAAGATAAATCCTGTATTTTCAGTGGATAAACCTTATCTTTATTAAATATTTGAGTTTGAGATACTTATACATCCTCGAAATTCAATTTCTTACTATATTAGTAATAACTTTTGTCAATATTAAAACTCTATTAAATTTAAGTTTTATCAAATGAGAATAAAATATATAAAATTGTCTTTTAAGATTTCCTTATTGATTTATGATTTAGTAGTTAATACAAATAATACAAATAACAATGACTGGTATACACATTTAATAATGTTTAATATGTTAAGATTGATTTGAATAATATAATCATTTTTTTGTTGCAATTTTAAACAATATATTATGGTCATAATTTATCACCATGATTTTCATATTAAAACAACATAATTTTCTTTTATCTTTTAATTTAATATTAATTATGCTAATACTAAACAGTCTAAACCTATACCATATTATATAGTTTTTAACCACTTTATGTTTAGCATTGATTTCATATTAAATAATTATATAAATAAATAACTAATACGTTTATACATTTAAAATATTATTAATTTAAGCAAAAGTTGTCAATCAAATTACAATAACTTATAATATGTATAATGTAATAATATTTAATTAAATAGAAAATATTAGTATATAATTTTTTAAGGCTATATAATATATATATATATATATATCTATAATCTATAATCTATGTACTTCTATGTTAATATATTTACATTAATTTATTTCAGATATGAATAAGCTAATAATGGTTTTACATTTTGTATTTTTGAAATAAAAATAAAAATTAGTTTTTTTAAATTATGTTTTTCCTATTTAGAAAATTTCAATTATGTTTTATTGAAAACTGTATGTGCCCAATATCTCACATCTATCAGTTAGTCTTTTACTAAAACTAGAAGAATTTCTGTGAATATTGGAAAATGTTGTTCTCAAATTACTAACTTGATAAAATGTCATATCTAAAAAGATGCTACATGAAACTGTAGAGAAAACCTTTTACTCAAACCAAACTATATAAATAAAAAAAGATCAGGTATTATTTATTTTTAAAACCAATATTCTAGCGCTTTAAACTACATAGTATTAATCAAAAAAACATTGTAACGTTACATACACTATTATGAAACCCATACATTATTGTAACTTATTTTTATTTTTACTTCTGTTCTTAATAAATAATTATAGGAATTTTATTACGAACATTTTATTATGACCTAACTTATGGTTTTTTGAAATGTGTGCACTGTGCATACCACTTTTCTATTCATTTATGAAACATATTTAATGATTGTACATTAATTATTTTCAGGTTTTCCTGTAAAAGATGATTCGACATCTTAGAAAAGTTAATTATCTATGTAAAGATAATTACTCGGGTCTAGAGAGTTTTCTTCGAATTTTATTTATAATATATCTTTTGACAAGACTCGTTAAGACCATGAACATTGACAAATCATTTTGTAGTTAAAAATTGATATAATGATCAATTTATATAGATAACGATCAACAATAAATTTAGTATAAGGTTTCGCATACCTAGTGAATAATATATGACTAAAAAATCTTAAACATATATAATCAAAGTTCTTTTCTTAATACATTAGGATAAAATTTGGACACTATTGGATATTTAAATGAACAATAATGATTTAAGTTATTTTCTTTTAATGTGAAAAAAAATATTTTTGGGTATTTGACCTTTTAATCTATATTATTATATTTTATAAATACAATAACATTTCAAATGCAATGAATTTGGAAAAAAAAATTACCTCCAGTATTAGTAGTACTTATTACTATAATAGTAAAATAAATAAATTTAGTAGCAATATAATATATATTTCCTAAAATATAAGGTAACAGACTCGCTTAGAATAATTTTTACTATTTTTAGTAGTATACGATTATTAAATTAAAATTTAACATATTATTATTGTAAATTAAACTGACTTACTGCTCAATGATGATGATGATATGTACACGTCACTACGTCACATCTATACTTTACACTAGACCGTTTATTTACTTTCTTTTTTTTTTTTAAATTTAATTTTTCGTTTTCTATTCCATAATTTACATAATATTGTCTTATGTCGGTATTATATTATGATAAAATATTGTGTATTGTGTTGTGTGCTCAAAAATAACATTTTATATTGTTCAAATTATATTATAACTTAATGTTTTGAATAATATATTTTTATTTTATTTTATTATTAAATATTGTGTTGTGTTGTAATTTGTTATTTATTTATGTTTGTTTGGTGATTTGGTTATATTAGTAAATAATCAGAACAAGTCTTGTTCTAGTTGTTTTTTAAAATTGCTTAGAAAGAATTATTATTATGTAATTTATTTAAATGTAACTTGTAAATAGTTCGTTTTAATACAATTGACTTGAAACTAAATGCAATATTGACAAATTTCAGCTCAGAGATAGAACTAAAACTTAATACATTTCATCGATAAACATAAAAATATATTATACTAAGTTTAAAGAAACATCTTATCAAACGGATCCTAGTTATCCATAAAGTAATTTTCTTAAAATTGGTTTCCAAAATAACGTTTTTAATATGTTGGCTATCAGATATGGACAATGAACATTAAACGAAGAAGAATTTTCTAGAATACTATTACTTGTAATGAAAGAATATTCAAATAGCATTATAACATTTATAACGTATTGATATTTTTGTTACGCGTTTAGTTATTAAAAATAAAAATACATGTATTAATTTATATTATATTAAAATATAATGCCTTAAATTCAAATCAAACTATCTAAACTATTACCAAAACGTCATAATATATTATGAACGGCTATAATATTTTATATGAAATACATAGTTATATAATATAAATATATTATATTATAATATACAGTATTACTGTAGCCATATAAGTATACTACTATAGCGTACTACTATAATACACTTATTTATTACAGAGCATTGCTGTAAGTACAGGTTTATAAGTTAAAATATTTGTATAGGAACAATATCTCTCCCCCCTCCAAAAAAAATACGTCATTCCAAATATATTTAAAGTAACTACTGTCATCATTTAATTATTTATATTATATTATAGATAATTATATAATATTATATCGTGAGCATGTTATCTCTACCTATGTAAATTCATAGGTTTATTGGGACTTGTTTTGTTTTTTTGATATTATAATTATTATTATAAATATTAAATAGTTATTTTAACAGTTTTGTGTATAATTACATAAACTTCACATCGTCAACTATCAAGTCACATGAAACGAACCATATAATTTGACCGTCATACATAAAGAGTTCGGTGACTAGGTACCGTAATCATGAACGCACGTGTATTTTGTTTCGCTCTATGAACTTGTTTGACTTTGACCCACGAATAATATAAGCATAAATTTACGCATTATATTATAAGTATCTATATGGTTAAAACCGTGAAACCTGTCAAAGCTGTCAATCATTATATTATTTTAGTATAATCTAATTTAACTGATGACATGGTTGATACTTCTGAATCCATTTAAATTAAATTTATCTTCTTTTTATGTTTTTCTTACTTTATATGTATGCATATAATATACTTCTTAATATTTTGATGAAGATTGCTATTATTCATATTTATATTTTTTTAAACTCAATAACCATAATAGATATGACGTATTTACAACAGTACAAACAGTACAGTCAAAAATTACTATTATAAACCGAATCATAAAAAATTTTCTGTTGTTGCTATTAATGAGTGAAGTTCAAATAATGTCATTAATTTAACTTAATTTTTTTTTTCAAGTTTTTACTTAAATTCGAATAATAAATTGATACTATAGAATTACACTAAAACTATTTTCAATACATTTTAAATCATACATTTTTTATTGTGCTCATGTAACATTGAACTTAAACAATGGGATAGTGAAGAATTTGTAGTTTATATTAGGCTGAGATACATTATATAAAATATAAATTTATATTTAAATGTTATTTTAATTATAATTTAGATAAACACGCTTGATTTTTTTAAATGTATTATACTTATAATATATTTATACTAATAGATGTTCTATGTTATAATAGGCAATGGTTTTTTAATGGTAGCTTTGTTACGTTATTAACTTTAATTAAATCAATTATATTTCATAATTATTAGTAATTAATAACAAATATTTTGAATTATATATTAAATATAACATAGAATATATTATGATTGTCTTTTTCAAAAAAAATAAATACCTATTAATTTATTAATCTATTAATAATTTCTGATTAGGTAAGTTAATAATATAATATAAATTATTATTTGCTCAATTTAATATGAGGTAGGTAGTTTATTTTAATACATTTCTTATTTATAGTATCTATATTATAATAATAATTAATATAAATACAATTATAGGTATATTATATTTTAATAATTTTAATAATATGTTTTATCATTTATAACATGTTAAAAAATGTTCGACATAATAAATAATATAATATTATTTTATACATCTAAACGTGAAGCCTCTAAGGATAATATACAACCATTCAATATTTTTAAATATGAGATTTTAACTTGATTGTTTACATGTAAGGATAAGCTATATTAAGTGATTCTTATATGTCAAATCTACATAAAAAATTCATTTCAAAACTACTTAAATACGCTTTAGACTTTAAAAACCGTACATCAAACTTCAAAGATTACAATATCCAAACTATATGAACACCTATACTATGAGTATCGAAAATTCCAAATAAAATCAGTTACTTTTTACTTAGGCCATTTTAAATAAACTTACATGTTTTTATCTACTCAGCATACCACTCGACCAGCTTTGTTACTGTCATATTCAAACCAAAAGTTGTACGCTTCCACTTTAGAATTGACAGTAAGTTTCTAATAATTTATGATGTAGTTATTATTTTTAACATGCATACATTTTTAGATTCATTATAATTTGTAGAATTTATTACATTTGTAGTCAAACAATTCAATTTTAAAATAACCACTGAATAACAATATGTAGTATGTATTCTAAAAAATCAAAATTTTATATATAGTCTGCATAAAACAATACAGATTTTTTTCTTTGAACATAAATTTTTGAATTTGTAAACAAATACAATAAATTACAAAGTTTTTTTTGTGTATAAAACGATAAAAAAATTTTAGTAAGAGAAATTACACAGTCTTGACAATAAATCTAAAGTATATTCTGTGAATATTGATTTTATTTAATAAACAGAATATTTTATTATTATTTTATATGAACTACCAACGATAATAAAGTTTATTTGTCTTGTGACGAATAAGACAAGTAGATTTGGTGTATAGTTTATTTTTCAATAAAATCTTATTTGTTAAGTCTCGTACTATTGAGAATTGAGAAGGTTAATCAAAACCTATAAGGACATCGATATACTATTGTGATTTTAAAAACGTATGATTCGTTTTTGTACTCAATATAGTACACATGCAATATGTAATATTATATAAGTAGCCATGTACAGATGGATATTATAAAAATGTTTTCAATTTTGAGTAATAAATATTAGAGCTTTATTTATAAATGTAGCTGAAGAAAAACAACATGGTACAAATATTTGAAATTTGATGTAACAATGAATATAGTTCAATACATTTTACGAAGCTCTAGATGCAGAGTTATTATGTAAGTGTTCAAAGTTTTTAACAAAAAGTATGAATTTGTACAACTTATTTTGTAGGATAAAAAAGGTAAATCTATAGAGACCAACGATGTCAGTCGTTAAAGCATCATTATTGCGTTTACAGATTTTCTCTTGTGTATAATAAAACCAGAAAAACGTCATTGAATACATTGTAAACGGTTTTTTCAACCCATGTGATCCGAGTTTCATAAGGTTCAGCCGTATTTTAAACCCTAACTAAACTACAATATAAAATGAAATAATCGTCCATTTTTCACTGAAAATGTCTTTAGTATTTTGTTGTACGTTGCTGAATCAACGATCGTATATCATAATATAAATATCATAGTATTATCAATATTGCATGATATTTGTTTAGATACTGAAACATAAAATATTCTTAAAAAGTTAAATCACAAATAATATATTCAATGTGTAATCTTGATAACATGTATGAACATATTTATTAAATCAATAATAAAACGTTATTGATAATGAATTCAATGATTTAAATGTGAAGTAAACTGTATAAATAATTTGATAACGAATTAAATTATTTTAGCGATGCTCGCAAATTATCATATATTTAGTTATTTACTATAGTATACAAATAATATTAAATTAATAATATTGAGTTGCATAAAAAATTGATTGATTTAATGATTCATTCAAAATGAATGGACCAATCATGGACTACTAAACCATGTTTAAAGGACCATTAGGCCACTATTGATTCATTAATTGTTTAGTGATTGTCCATGCAATCAAGAACATATGTATTAAGGAATAATTCATTATAAATATGTTGTATGAGTATTTTCCTTCAATAAAATTTTTATAATTTATCTTGTCACTAAGTTTCACTTCAATATCTACATAATTTATAGTGAAATACTTTCAAAATTAAATCAAACATAATATTTATAAAAATGCATTTTGAATTATATTAAACAATCTTTATTATTATCAATGTACAATTTATATTATTATATTAAGTTGCTGTAAGTTTAGTGTATACATGATGTTATTTCTATTTTGTAAACATAAGAAATAGTCAAAAAAAAGTTTAAACGTTTCAGCCGTTCGTCATAAATGATTGACAGTTTAATTTTATAAAGTCTAACATACCAATCATAAAAAATTTAAATAATAATATTTTTTTGAATAATTGTACTTTCCCACAACAACAGGCTTTAATTTTCTTTAATAATGTACCTATTGTCTCTGCTCGGAATCATTTTTCAGATGCAATGAATTATAATTGAATTCAAATTATTACAACAATATTAAAAGGACCCACGCGTCATGTTTGTTATCTTCGTCTAGAATACCATACCAAAATATAACAGTTTTAGTATTATGTGCTTAGGGTTAAATACTAGAGTGGAATGACTTACTATCAAACTTAAAGGTAAGCACTCATCTGCGTTCTATCCTCGATGTTTAAATTTTTAAATGAGTTATATGAGTATGTAAAATATTAATATTTAAAAACGCTCATAATTCACTTAAAAATTAAAGTATCATACAGAACTGAAGGGAGAATAAACATAATGTTTGATAAAAGGTCATTCCATTATTATATTTAAACTAAACACACAAAATTGAAACTGCTTAACGTATATTTTCGTATGGTATATGTTAGTATGACGAAGATACGCATGGGAGTACGATATAATCGTAAAGTGACATACTCAATTATGAGATATGTTTAAAAAGGTATGTACTTACAGAAAAGGAAATTATCTGATTTTATTTGTTATTTGATTTGAAGTGGGAACATTATATAATATGCATTAAAAAAAAAAAAAACATAATAATAATACACCACGAAATACCTTAAAAAATATTATTTTTATTAGTCGTATGATAATTTTCTTTACTTTACATTCGCTTTTTTATAATTTGTCATCGTGATGTCTTACGATTGCACATATTATATTAGACAAATATATGAAAGAAAAAAACCTCGGAGTAATACAATCATAAAAATACACACTACACATGCTGGTATTTTAATAATGAGAAAAGTTACACCTGCTTTTTTTATCTGATATGGTTGAATGTTTTAATGTTGTACATAATTTATGCATTTATAATATTATCAACGACTGATAGTAAACTATACATAGATATATATTTAGGTTTTAGATCATAAATGACTTGTTAATCTTGTTTAATTAGTGTTTAAATATGATAAACTTTGTTTTACTACTTACATCTAACTGTAATTTATTTTACATTATCATCAAGAAATATTTTTAATAAGCCATGCTAATTTAATTTAAAAAATTTGAATTTTCAATATTACAAAAATATGAAAATGTTTAGTATACATTAACTATCAGAGAATGCGATTCTTTTAATTAGTACGAGACAAAATAATAATTATCGATGAAAATCTGATGCGATGGCATTCCGTTTTCATTACAAGTTTTACACTGTAATATAATAAGAAATTATCACAAAAATCTGAAACATTCAAGTAAAAATTACTATTTTACTCTATTAAACTGTTCATATTATTGAGCTTTATAAACTGTGATTCTACATTTATTTAATTTTTATCGCTTGTTATTTGTCAATTTGTTATACAAGTATATTTTTAAAATTAATTTTCAGATATTCAGTTAGACTTTATTTCATTAATATTCTATCTACTTTTTTTAATATTTAAATCATTTAAAATATCTATATTTATATTTATAAGTTTATGCATATTCCTTGTTTGTATTATTTTTTATTCAGAACGTGATTTATTCCTTTTTAAACGAACTTGTCTGGTCGTTGAAAATCGTTTTTTCAACGCCATGATTCATCATCGTTTTCAAATTTAAAATGACATACCTTAAATCCCCCATGTGACTTAGCTATAACAATTTGTGGTTCACTATGCGTGAAAAATACGCCTTTGAGGCTAGGCAATTTTATCTAAATATAATATTAAAAATTCGATTACAAAGAATACATTATTCGAGCGCATAATATATAATGTATTAAAACATGATATTATTTATTTTATATTAAATGTAAATGTGTTGTGTATGAGTGTATGTGTGGAAATGGTACAATTTACCGAAAGAGAAATGCGATGTTTATTTATTAAGTCTTCTATAGGATATTATGTTAATACTCTACATTTGTACTCTGGGTTCGATGTATTAGCAAGGTTGGTTTATTAGTTTAATGTCCATCATTTGCATTGTATTTTCGTAATAACAAAGGCACTTTATTAAATCGCACATTTATAGAACATATTATGCTGTAAACACATAACTTATCTGTATGACTGTATGCCCAAAATAAATAAAATGTTTTTAGATATCGGATATTTCAAAAATTGAAAATTCCTATACAGTATCACTTTTGATATTTTAAAAATTAAAAATATCAATTAATTGACGAATTCAATAAATAATGTTATTACGTGATCAAAAGATATAATATATTTCATCACTCTTTATCAAACAAAAACTTTGTATTGAAACCATCTTATTTTTATACAAATCCAATCTAATGCAATTTTTTTTTTTTTATAAAGATTACAAATATAGAGTATCATTAATGCATAAAATATTCAAAAGATCCACGAATCCAATTAATAGGCCTATGCCTTTTTTTGTTTATCATCATTCGTCCATTGCAATTAAACCATTTCTGGGTCTTTATTATCCAACAATGCTTTTTATTCCAGCCTTAATATAAAATATAAATGCTATTTCTTAATCCGGATCTCAACTATACAAACAAATTCTTAAATCACTATAGAGTTATCGGAATCCTCTCATTAAAATGTTAGGCTTCGGCTCCAAACAAGGAGTCAACCCTATCATTTTTGGTGCAATGCAGATTCTAAATATCTATAAAAAGTATCAATACTGGGTAATTTATCTTATTGATCACTCACAAAATTCTGTATTTGTTTTTTTTCTTCAATTTTAATTTCTACAAATATCTATTTAATATTTATTTTTACACTTATCATAATAGTATATACTCTCAGAATATAATATAATTATATGTTTTTTATTATTATTATTAAATACTAGCTTTGAGAACATGGGCCATTAGATTTACCTACAATTTGGTAAATATAAAATGGAGACATGATTTTTTGGTATTAAATTCTTGTACTGTTTGTGCTAAATTTATTTTTCTATTTAAGTGCTTTTGTGGAATGATATGATGTTTTATGGTTGGCAGTCAGGTTCGATTATTTCGTAGAAGTTCTTTGATATGTTGTACTCTTTTCTTTTTTTTCGTTGCATCTGCATTCTGTCATTAGATGGTATACCGTCAAAGTTACTTCACATGAGCTACAATATTCTATATATTTAATAAAATATTTATGTGTAAGATGGATGTGGCCGATTTTAAATCGGTTTATTATTATTTCTATTTTTCTTGTTGTTTATTTTAATTTATTTCTTGTAGTTTTGTTTTTTGATTTGACCATTAATCTTTCCAGGTAATATAAAAAATAAATTTCATTAGATTTTTTATGTCGTATATTGTAATAAAATGTAGTTTGAGGGCTAGGATACTGTTATTTTTTTTCATTTCGGTTTTTCAATGTCCTTATGTTCCAATAATCTGTACATTTTTGTTTTAATAAATTATTTTTTACTTACTCATAAATTTAAAAATATTTTTCATATGTAATAATAATATTAGAAGATTTTACATTATGATTTACATTTTAAATATTTCAACCATAATCGAGTTTTACATTTATATTTTACCCATCTGATAAATCTTATGGCTTTAACCATTTTAAGTTTATAATTAGACTATTTAATTAATGTTCTGAATTCGTATTACAAAGTAAAATTCCTTATCTTTATGAATTACTTATTGTAAATATGTTAATTTCTGTACAAGAAAGTCATTACCTACGACTTTAGTTATTGTTTAATATTACGTTTATAAATATCCTAAGAAATATTTTTATGGTTAAAATTGTTATTTATGATGTTTGAATTCGAGTTATTGATTTGACTTACTTACTATTTTTGAAAAAAAAAATGAAAAACACAAAAAAAAAAAAAATATATTCGTGTATTTAAAATATACATATTCATAAAATGAATGTATTATACAATCATATCTGTTACATAATACAGTGTTATTTTAAGGGTCCCATATATTATTTTGTATAGAGTACGCTATATTATGTCCGTTATGTTTGTCTGTCAGTCGTGTAATTCATTGTCATGGTTACCTACACTATTGTTTCTTTTATCAAAATATCATAATTTAATGATAATTTTAGAATCACAAATTTATAACGTTTTATCGAATACTAATTAAAAAATTATTTCTGTACATATCCTTAAATGTTTTAATTGTTTTTATTTATTTTTCACAATTTAACATAAATTATTTAAATTATATAACCCGGAAAATATCTTTTGCTACCTAGTTAGTAGGTTGTGAGTTGCACATACCATTGTGTATACTAAGTAATAGGCAAGAACTTTCGTATCATGATAATATATTTTTTTTTTAACTTTTCAGTCAAAAACTAATATTAAATGAATATTCTAGTTTTTCGAGTTTTTTTTTAAAATTTTTTTTTATCTCAAAGTAGGTATTAAAGGGAATACATGTTTTTATAAAAAACTACTCTTTATCGAAGTTTTTGATCCAAAACGTCAATTAATATCACGATACCGAATTAAAAACAAACATCGCTGTGAAACCAAAGCAATTACTCCACTCAGAATCTAAAATATACCTTTTCTATAAAATTAAAATAATATTTACTTATAAATAGTAACGCAATTCCAGAATACAGATGTCAAAGAAACTATATATTGTAATTTCTTACAATTGCTTGGATTAATCACATATTCAATTTAGATCCCAAATAAATACGTTTGCTTAACATATAATGTAGCTGGGTGGCAATCAAACGCTTCAATTTACGTATCCATCATTCATATAATGTCATCTACTGTTGATAATAATGTTTGATGTATATTTTAATTTAAATAAAATCACTTATATGAAATGGAATGTAAATAAATGTTTAAATATTATCTGTATATTATGTTATTTTCCAGATTATATAGATTGATATATTATAAAAAAATCAAGTTCACACAAAATCATTGCAGGTCTTTTATTTATTTTTTTTTATTTTAGTAATATACATTTCGTCTATATATTATATTATTATCATTTAACATTTTTTCGAAATAAAGTTTATTGTTAATATCATATTATATTTGTTATTTTTAATTACCATTTATAAATAATTATATAAATTACGTAGGTACGATAATTTTTTTTTTCGCTAGCACGGCGAGTCTGGACGTGTGAGCGATTTGTGGTTATCTACTCCCAAGGTCGCCGAGAAAACCATTATATATAAAAAAAATTAATAGATCGCCTGGGTTGTTAGTCGCTCTCCATCAACCTAAAATGTGGGGAGAACAAAAATAAGTGTTTGTCGATTAATTTTCAGTTGGATTCAAACAGAATTATGCGAACGGTTATAGAGATTTGAAAACACATAATAATAGATAATGGTGAATTTATGGTTCGATATGTTTTGATTAAAATATACGATGCGAGAGTCATTATGCGGATTATAATATAGTGGGTAGACCACTACCCACACGATAGCCATATCATCTTGACTGTGGACTCTCTACAATAATAACGACAATGGTCAAACATAGCTTACACATATATTAAATATAGAACTTAATCATAAATCACATAGCAGAATAATACCTATGAAGGATAATAATTATAAAATTATTTAAGTAAGATGTTACATTGTTACAATTTACTTGTTTTGAAATAAACGAGATAGACGTTCAATTATATTAAAACCAGTGTATGCAATAGGCGATAAATTTTACTTAAGATAAATATTTGAAAGATTTTTATTAAACTTCTTAAAATTAAGTCCCAAATTATCCTAACCTATCCACTAGGTTAAAGGTTGAGCCATTTAAAATTAATATAGCTAAACATGTTTATGTTATAATTAATATAATATAATACAATTAATGGTAGAAACTACTTCAAAAAGTGTTCATGTTATTAAAGTTTTTCAAGATTTTATATATAATTTTAGCCAGTATACCAAGCTGTTCTATAAAAGAACTATTATCGGTATAAATAAATCAAAATTCACTATTATGGCATATAAATACATAGAATATACATCAGAGGGTTTATTTTGTAGTATTTCTGGACATTCTACAGGTAAAGAAAAATTTATCTTTGAAAAAAAAGGAGTATAGTCAATAATCTACAATAAATAATTTTTATGTGCAACTATTCCTCAATTATTATATAATGGATTATTAGAAATCAAATCTGCCAAGTTTGTTGATGTGCAATGCCTAGTATCAAAGTATGTTCCACCTGAATACATTTTGGTTCTATAGATCTTTAGTTGAAGAAACCAGTTCTTGTCAAGATAACAATGGTACTATATTCAATGATGAAGATGACTAGGTATTAAAAATTGTTACTCAGTTTTAACATTAATATTAAAGAAAATATATTTTAGAATATTAAGAAATAAAAATAATTATTAGGTTTGTTTTATTTATTTTATTGTTTTGAATTATAATTTTGTTTAAGATTTAAAATTTGATTTATGACTTATGAGTGATATTAATTATTATTATTATTATAAAATTAAAGAATCAAGGTGATCATTAGTTTTGTTTTAAATATTTTATTGTTTTGAATTATGACTAAGTGATATTATTTATTATTATTATAAAATTTAAGAATCGAGGTGATCATTAGTTTTGTTTTATATATTTCATTATTGTTTAACTATGACTTATAAAATCAAGCTGAATAAATAAAATACTAATGTTACTAATATTTTTATTTTACTATCTTTTACCTAGTTCATATTATTCATTACCTATGTAGTTAAATATGTTTACATTCTATTATGACTAATATTACTACCTATCTTTAAAGTATGATAGCTAGTTTTGATATAAAATGAAATAACTATTTAATTTTTCAGTTAACATAAAACTAAGTTGTTTAAGTACAAATATTACTGAAGAATAAACAAAATTCATAAAGTAATATACTATAACTACATATTACTAATATTATTAGTGGAAAAACTTATGACTTCTATACATTTACTAAGCTTATTTTAATATATTCATTTGTATATTTATCAAAGTTCAAACTGAAAACAATAAATCATTTTTGGAGTTACCTTGTTTATTGTCTAGAAATTATATAGAAATTATAACTATTTTTTGTTTATTTTTAAATTTTTAAAAACATGTACAGGTTTATTTTTTTTTTCTTAAAACTCTAGTATGTTGTTTGATAGTATACTGTACATGACAATTAAGTAACTTAGTTAAATAAAAAAACTAATTCTTAGTAAGCTTTTTTACATTATATATATAAAAAAAAAAAATTAATAATTCCGACCAATGAACAAGACAACTCGAGGAAAAATTTCTTATTTTCGGCTAAAAGTGTAAAAAATATTCTTGTATCAACTTCATTAATAGTAAGTACCACAATTTATATCACTATTTTAAGTATACAAAACAATAAATTTTTCTTTTTATTATTCTTCACTCATGTATATATTAAACATTAAATATGTGCTTCCTGAAAAAAATGATAGAACAGAGCTGTCTGGTTATTGCACAGAGCCCTTCAATTTAGGTTTGGGTTTTTGTTGTTGTGATAACTATGATTTGAAGATCGATTTCTTATTGTTTTTAAATACTTAAAAATATTTTTGAAGATCATATTATGGTGTTATAAAAACATATCTATTCAAATATTATTTTTAAGTTGAAAAATGATTCTGTAAGTGTATGATTTTATATATTATACCAACTATTTTTATTAAATAAATAAATCAAGTTTGTAAATGACGTATATCTTTTGCATTAAAATATAGTACCAAGTACATATTTACAATTTTTTCTCATATATTATGAAACATTTTGAGGTTTTCAGAAAAACTTTAAGATAACTTTGACAAACAAACCCAATTTATATAGTTGATATAATAATTTATATAAAATATTCACCTGAATTTATGTTTTAAAATACATTGTTTTACATTTCTAGGTATCTTGATTGAGTATTTTTTTTTTTTAATATCGTAATATTTCATGTTAATTATTTTCATTTAGAATTAATTATAAAATAGTTTAAATTAGAAATAATTATCAATAGGATGTAATGTATTTCAAAGAATTTTTGTTTTTAAAAAGTTATGAACTTAAAATTAAATATTTTGGAAAACATCAGTCAGTTAAATATATATAGTTTAACTATTTAATTAAATTTAATTCTAATATTCCACAAAACGTGCATTCTTATTCACCGTGTAGAACTCCAAACTCGTATACAGAAATTTTATAATTTTAGATGTTATCGGAAGTTAATCTTTGACAAAATAACAATCAAGATTTAATAGTTATATACAATTCTATAGTTATTAAAACTACTTGCTGGAAGGTCGATAAATTTTATTTTATTGTATGTAAAATAAAATGAATTGTATTTATAAAATAGATTGCATTTTATTTAAATTTTAAAAAAATATTTAAAAAAAAAAAAATTGAAAATCGTATCAATCAGACTTTTCTAAGTTCTTTAGTAACTACTTTTTCTTCTAAAAACAAAAGATAATTCATTTATGAATAAATAGTACACGAGGGATTCATAATGGTATGTCATCATTATTTGGTTAGTATAATAATATAGTAGCACGTGGGTAGAATAATATTTAAATAAACTGAAATGTATTTAAAAGGTCGTATTTTAAGTAATAAAAAATATTTCCAAGAAGAATATTTTGAAATCATTGTATAGTTTAATAATTAAATGAAAACATGACAAACTCTATTTGTATAATATAAGTATTTAATTTATCAACATTTCTACCATTGTAGGTATTTTAAAGTTTTTAGAATTTATGACAAAAATTAACAAAAAATGTTCATATGTGTTCAATATTACTAAAATTGGAAGTATTAAAAATAAAATATCACATGCATAGTGACTTTTATTAACTCAATAGAATTTTGGAAAAAATGTTTATTACCTATTGTTGTTTTTATAATTAAAAAAATAAGTTTTTATTTTGAACAATTTTTTATTTAAATAGATTTTAACTAATAAATATACTATAATAGTATTATGGTTTCAATAAAATAGTTAAAACCAGTATTAATGATCCATTTTTATCCTAAATTTTAGCCTATTTTGTTAGAATGCATGAATACCTATGTTCAACTTTGCAATACAGACGTGGCTATATGTCACCATTATTGTTCCTCTTTTTAATTAACGATCTTGGTCAACTACTTCGTGGTTAGAAACAGTTTATATTTGCTATTATTTAAAACTCACGATGAAAATATTAATAGAAACAAAATTTTCACAACTTAATGTCTTCATATTATAAGTTATTTTCAGTAATTTTATTTGTTTATGAATATTTGAATACTTCCATGTGTAGTTTAAATCAATTATTTTGTACCTACCTAATAAAATTACCAAATCATCATAACTTTATAGTTTTTACAACTTTACATATCGGTGAAGGTAAACAAGGACGATTATAAACTATGAAAATTAAACTACGTAAAATGTCAATTATCCACGAAATGCCAAATTATGCATGATAATTCAAATGTTCGTTTCAATTTCGTTTTTAAATATTTTTTGTTTTATCGAAAATGTAGATTAGTGGAGTTTTTTTTCAAATGAAATGATTTATGATTGCATTTAAGTTTTAAGACACATATCCTTGTAGTGACTCGTCCAAATACTGCACCTCATATTTTAAAAATAGCTTTCTATTGTTTATTTATGACAGAGTAAAACATCAATATTACTGAAAAATCTATCTACAAGTACCTATTTTATACGTAACGAAAACCGAGTAAACTAACTTTTATTAAATGCACATTATTTTAACGTTGGACGGATCACTGTATAGAGTGTATGACTATATAAGAATGTTAAGTATAATGGATAAGATACGCAGAAAAGTGGTTGCAACTCACACAATATATTGAGTAGTTCCGTTTGGTAAGACTATAAAACTTTTTGAGAAGTTTAAAAAATGATTTACTATGTTTGAATACTAATTTTTTTCTTAACATCGTATAAAAAAAAACCATAGCATACGAGTAATACGATTTAACTCAATTCAGTTCGAAGTGAATTGAATATTATATTATTTTTAAATACAGTTTAATTATTAATTTAATGTTATATCTTTTGTATTAATATTTTGTTTTAAAATATTAACGTTGGACTTATCCAAATAGCAAAAATTTAAAATACAGATTTCTTATGAATATGAATTATATTTTAAATATTATATTAAGTTGTTAATATGCTATACATTTTAAATGAGAATCTTTAATGTTAAGCAACAATCAAATAATTATTTTAACCTAATAGAAATAAATGTGTGTATTTACAAAAAATATTATTCATGCGAGTTAAATATTAGTAAAAACATTTTCAATATTTTCCCTAGACACGGATGTTGAAAAAAAATATTATAAGATTAATGTAATTCATAAATTTCGGTTTGTACATTACATATTTGTTTTTTTATTGTTATCAATATATACCTATGCAGTGGTGGTATGAGGGTTTTGATGCATAAAATATGGAGTAGATTAATTTAATGTTTAACAGATACTTAAGATTATAATAATTATAAAAAACTAAATTTTTTATAATCGGTAATATCATTTTGACATCAAAAAATAATAAAATATAAAACAAAATTAATTATAAATATTACATAAAATATTAAGCACGTAGAACTACTTATATTTCGATGGCTTAGTGTTATTTTTAAAAACATTTTGTTACGTATATTCTATTTATTTAGTTGTTTGAATGATACGCTATAAGTTATCACACCAAAAATAAATATGGCCATGGTTCTGAATAAAATACTATATTATTATTGGTTACGTAAAAGTTATGATATTTTGGAAGTAAATTGGATTCTAAAATGTTCGTATATTCAATATTAGTGTTGCTACTGTAGAAAATTTCGTTGGAATCTTATACCTATACATATTTTGGATGAATAAATTACCTACAGTAGCAGGTGAGGATGACATTATCAAAAGCCATTTAGTTCAAATGGAGAAAATAATATATATATAAAAAAAAAAACGTGGATGATAGATAGTAGATACCTATTATTCTATTTTGTGAATCGGCGTAAATTTCGTTTACCGGTTGCGGTTAAATCGATGATTATTGTTGTTGTGTGGTTTTTTCTTATACACACATAATATAGATTTTTAAACACATATATTCACTAAGAAGTGGTATTTGGGGTAGTGAAGCGTAACCAACTGTTATTCTATAAAGTATATTTTACTTTCATTAAATTTGAATAGTTCAATATATTTTTTTTCTATTTCCTATTTTTTGTTACAATTTATCGATTAAGACACTTGTACCTATTTTGGAAGAGGATGGATAATGCGTGCATTTTATTTACAATTCAAAATTGTAGTATGACTATCTCAATTTATCTATAAAACGGTGCCACTTAAATATTACTCTATGAAATTATCGTTTTCTTTAAGTTTGAACAATTTCACATCAAATGTGCATCTTTTCAGTTTATTACGAATTAACTAGCTAATAAATAATGATATTAAATAAAATATCATTATCTTTTAATAAATATTTTGGTCAAGTTACAAGATAATGTTAATTTATATGTACCTATTCTCGGGAAGCAAAACATTACATTATTTAATTATGAAAACTATTTATACATTTAAAATCAATTCTTCAAACAGTGAAACAGCTATTTAAGATGTTATCAATTATATTTATAAATAATAGGTAAATAAAAATATGATTATAGTAGTGCAATACGGTAATATTACGGAAACATTTAATTTCATACATTTTTAGAAAATAAAAAAATAAAAATAATTAACAACATAAGTAAGTATAAGTATAAGTATAAGTATATTATACTACTTAAACTACTTCATTTACATGTTAATTTAAAATGAAATTTATTTAAATCAGTTTCAAAATTAAGATTTATCATTAATTATCATTATTCTTAATATTTATAATATTTACACAGCGCACCTACCCACATCATTATATAGTACCATAGTACCTATGTCAGTATAATAAGATAGTTTGTATTTTTAAAATAAAACTCTAGTACAATATTCATGATTATTGAATTAACGTCATTCATTTAACGTAAAAATATTTTTTATCAAATCTAAATACTACGTCTATTGAAAGTTTAATTTTTTTATGAACTTTCACAGTTAAATTAGAACTTTAAAACAAAAAATTACAGTAAACATTAAAATAATTTTCAACGGTGTATATAATAATATTTCAAGTTAAAACGCTATAATACATTTATGCATGCCATTATTAAATGTTTTGATGATTTTAATATTCTTCTTTTGTTTTATGTGATTTATTTTCTACTAATTTATGTATGTATTTAATTATTTATAAATAAATTACAGGAAAATAATACAAATATGTATGAATATATACATTTATATTATAATGTATTTATGATTATTTAAATAAATAAATAATTCATCGAATGTTATGTTTACATAAATAACGTGAAATTTTATTTTGTATGCATTTACTTTAACAACTGATTTGTTCCTTTTTATTTGTATTTTAACTTACATGTATACATAATTTTACTTAACAAACATTTTATATAAATTATAAGCAGTATTCAATACTTTAATATTAATACAAAATATATACTATAAGGTAAAGTGTGATTTATATTTTGAAAAAAATGTTTTTTAATCTTATATCAACACTTCATACACATTTTAAGTTCCTTTTGTGTTTACTGTATGTGTACTGGTTCATATTATTGTTACGGTAAATTTTCAGTATCCCTAGTTTTTAAGTTGTGTATAAGCTAAAATGCTCCATTATTCTTTTTTAAATAATACAAAACAAAAACGTATATCACTATTGCATACATTAACATACAACAAACAATCAAGATATCATCGTTATTGTTAGTCTCATTTTCGTTTACAAACATTAACAAATTATAATTACACAAGCACCATTCAAAATGTCTGATTCAATGAAATAATGATTTCTAAAATGCACGCTCAAGTTATTTAAACTTAGGTTATTTAAATACACGATTTGCTTACAAATGGCATAAGAAATTCCTTGTTTAATAACTTATTTGTTTCAAATACATATATTTGTGTAAAAATGTGATCCAAAGCCATACTCACGGGTATTTAATGACGAACATTGTATGCTTTATGACCCTCCATTTATATAACGGATGATTTTAAACAGGTGTAACACTAAAGTTAAAATGTTACATAACTTGTTAGATATGTTTTACTGTACTTACTACTTACAATGATACAAACGAGAAAAATCAATATCAAACAAATAATTAATAAAAGTGTAAATTTATCATTTTGTAACTCATTACAATAATATAAATATATAATGTATGTATTGCATGCTGTTATAATAATAATTATAAAAAAGACATATATTTATATATTTAATATTAGTAATATTTATTACAATCTTTAGAGTATTGAGTTGAATCTTGAAATGAAATGACTTAGAATGTAGATAAACAATAAGGTGTCAAAATTGGTTATGATGACACAATAGTAGAAGCTCAGAAGACAATATTTTGATTTAATTGTTAGTACATTGACATAACTATAAACACAGGTACCTATCTTTGATTCGGTTGGCAGCTGTTATTATAATTGTATAATAGTGTTAATTTAGAATTTTAAATAAACTATTTAGAAACATTATATCAAAACTGAAAACTTAACAATTGGTTTGTTTCTTCTTCTGAAAAGTCGATCCGAATATTAGCTTTGAAATAATACACAATCGATTATCAAATATCGGTGATGTCCACCTATGCGATAAGAAAAAAAGAGTAGCAAATGTTGTGGCGGGCCGGAATCGAGAGGAGGCGCATGGTGTAAGGTGGTTGCTACGAAACATCGATAATTCCAGAGGCGCACACTGGATAAACTCTGTGGGACGACGCCGCCAGTGGCATCGTATCCGCCGCTTGATGTGGACCACCGTTTTTCCGCTTTCCATTCGCGTGATCATTACTGCTCTCGTATGCATGCGTGTAAAATAACCGTCAATAATTAATCATTCAAATCACAAACAATAGTCAATTTTACTGTATAGTGTACGTTTCCGATAAATAAATCACCGCCGTTTTCGTATACGTACTTGTGTGAGAACCATATCAGCCGTTAGATCAGTTTTGTACCGAAAGTTACAATAATGTTTGGCTTTTTTTAATAATATTGTTTTTTCTCACCGATCGATGAAAGAAACATGAACCAGTTGGTGGACACAAATAGTGAGTTAATATTGTATTAATGTTTATTTTTTTTTTTTTGCGGCAGCAGCATTTCTATTATTAAAAATTTTAAATATTTTGTATTTTAATTATTCGTTGATATAACTTAAAACAGACTTAATTTATAATTTTCTAATAATTTATTGTTAGTTTTATTATAGACTATGACTACTTTAAAACATTACGTTTTAGTAAAAATGTATGTTAGAATATGTTTTTATTGTATTGTGTCTAGAAATTATTAATTTATATTACCTATAAATTATACAAATCTATATATCTTAATTATAAGGTACATAATTTAGGTATAATTGCATAATTTGTAAAACCTATATGAAACCATTGGTCCAAATATCTCAAATAACCTCATTATCCTCATAAAAAATAAACACGATTGGGTAAATAAATGTAATAAATAAAATGTACTCCATTGTACATAATATATATTGTGTAGTTTAAAGTATTCAAATATTTCGTATAAATATTATGTTTAAATTAAATGTTTTAACTGCTGAAATGATAATATAATATATTATATAAAAACATTGAATATCAAAAATGTATGATAAAATTTATATTTTTAAATTACTTTTATAAAAAAAAATAAAAGTATATTATGCAATAGTAATAAACATTTTAAATAAAGACACAAGTGGGGTTTGGTAAAATTTAGGATAATTGTCGAGAATAACAAGAGAGGAGGCTTTGTTTGTAATAGATCATTATTGATGACTGCTGTATCGGCATATTTATATAGGTAATTAATTCTATTCAACTGTCTTATTTTAGTAGTTAATGTTATAAAATATTTTAGAAAATATATACAATGAAGCGGATTTTTTTTATTTTTATTGGAAGTCATTATGTAATATAAAAAGATAAAAAGATACGAACATTTTAATAATATTATATATATACTGTTCATCGAAAAATTGATTGAAGTTTTTGTTTCAAATATTGAAATATTTTTAATAAAACATTTTTAATTTTAATTACTAGAATAAAATAAAACCTCGGATATTTTGTTCAGTATATTAACATAGATAATGAATTATGATGTATTTTTAAAGTAATTGTAGTCATTTAACTATATTTATTTATTTATTGTTATGCATCAGGTAAGTAAACATTTAACTACGTGCCTGATACAAAATAATATTTATAACAATTCTTTATTAATTTACTAATAATTGATTGTAACAACAACAGCTGTTTTATTATTATCAAACTTAATTTTTATTATTTTATTAATAAACAAATTATTTTTTATAAATAAAATTAACCGAATTATCTGAAATTATGTAATGATTTATATAGAGTATCTCTGTGAAAATAATTTTCTTCTTAAACTGTGTGAAAAAAAATAGCTATTTCATAAATGTGACAAAATAAACTCAACAACAACCATCTGTTATAATACACTGCAGAAATTAAATTGTAGTTGAATTCTTATAATATAAGTACTTCATATTATGAAGTATTCTATATCTGATATTGGTATAATATGTGAACGTCTGGTTTGGAAAAAATATTCAGTAGACACTAAAACTATAGAAAAATTAATAATAATATAATCTCTATTGTTAATATTTCGTTTTTTTTTTTATTTTGTTATAATTAACCATAATAAGTTCAGTAGGTAATTTTTATTTAGAACCTCGTATTATGAAAACACGGCAGCTTAAAATACACTAAACCTAAAACGAACACGAAAAAATCTTAAAATCCTTTCAGACACACATAAAAACCATTTGTTTCAACCCATTCCATTTAATAAATGGTTCCCTTGTTAGTGACCCGACGAATGTCCGTGTACGTGATGCTGGACAATCCCAACTCAGTATTTATTGTTAAATTCGTTCGTGATATAATTCGTTATACCAGTGAATTGTATTTCCTCTTGTTATCATCATTGAAAATGATCGAACTAAAATCCAATACTCGTATGTATACAGTCTGGAAAATGTATTGTAAAATGTGTGAATTCGTTCGTATTATATTTATTTTTAATTGATTTCAATACTACTAACAATGTTTGAGTAAAATTATATACTTGATGTTTTTAGATAAATAATAGGCTATGTGTTTTATGTATTATTTATTACTTTTAGTAGGAATGCAATAATAATTTAAAAGGTACTTTTTATAGGCTAAACAAAACACTGTTATTAGTTATTTATATATTTTAAATTCTATGACTACAATAATTTTTTTTTAGTTTAAAATGTATCATAGAGTTAATTTTTTTAAAAAATAAATTATAAACTATTTTGATATTTAATAAAATAGTAAACTATATTATGATGGAAGTATTCTAAATCTGACTTAACAGTAAAAAAATAAAAATAATATAATTATTAAAAACAAACTAATACCTATGTAATAATTATTGATTATGACAACTACTTTATCGTTTAATGATATATTTATTATTCTTGTATACACATAGCATTATAATATTGGGTTAAGTATGAAAATCAGTTTGCAATAAATTATAAAAATGAATTATTTTTATATACTTTGTTCTAAAACAAAATTAATAATTAAAAATAATAATTTATAATAAATAAAATGACTTGAATGCCCATTAGTTTATTGATAGATTTGAGTGGTTTGATTTAACCATGGTTTAGGTCGATGACAGTGAGACACCGACCTTTATGATAAACATATTTTTATAATATTTAGTTGGTTCTTCATAAGGTAATATTGCTTTCGTAATCTGCAATTTAATTCTTATTATTAAAACACTAAAATATTTTTATAATATTGTTTAATAAAATGTCGATAAAATGCTCCATATTATAAATGATCCTAAACTATATCTTATATAACATTATTCATAGTAAAAATAAATCAATTTTATTCAAATATTCTAACACGGCGCTCTTGGTAGTCAATATTAATACTATGGTGTGTAGGTGACACGATTTAAAAATATAAATATTATTTTTATTTAAGATGGAATGCAATTTTTACCAATATTATGAATTAATAATAATTGATGTTATATTATATTTCATTAAAAACAAAATAAACATTTGATACAAATTTAAAAAAAATTTAAAAATGAATATTATGGAACAATTTATTTTTGTGATTATTTAAAAAAAAAAATATTAAATAGCTTAAAAACGGTTTTTTGTGAATAGTAAATAACTTATATTTTATAATAAGTTTCTAATTTAGCCAATTTTCTTACAAAAAAAAATTAATATACTTATACATTTTCAGTAATATAATCATTTATCATGATAAATTCAATATATTATTAAAAATCTTCTGTTAGAAAAGAATATTTATTTGATATTTGATATTTTTAAAAGCGTTATTCAATGAAAGAAGAACGTCTGGCACTTGTTATAATAAAATATATCTTACATATTAATTCAATATCTTCAGTTTTATAGTTTATTGATAGTTATTTATTTTTTATGTAATTTATTATTTTAATCAATACTCGGTTTTTAGGTACAAAATAACATTTTTATTTTTATAAGAATAATAATAATATATATTTTTTTATATATATTTTAATACAAGTACTTACTTAAAATCATTGTGAAGTAAGTATACATTTTAAAAAACTATTATCAATTCAAAATTTTAAATTAAAAATTATAAACTCTATTTTGAGATACACGAATAAGCTAATATTATAAACGATTATTTTTTTTGCATTCTCGCCATTTTATAATAATAATACTAACGTGACACATTTTTGACTGAATATAATTTATAAACTAAAATATTATTATTGGACATACTATTAGATGTAACTTATTTATTTATGTGTTCCGTTTGTTCGTGATGGTATGGAAACATATTATACACGTTAGGTATGTTGATAAATATTTTTTAAGTTTATTTAAAATCATTTTAATGAAAATACAAATTTTATATTTCAATTAATAATACATAATTTTAAAATTAACAAAATAATAAATGATACATATTATTGTATGTTCGTTTAAAATTACATAAATATTTCAATAAATATTATAAATTCCAAATTTATATTTTAATATAAAAAGGATATTGGTAAAGTATGATGGAGAAATATATTCAGTTCTATGCATATTGCATATATTCCAGTCGTCTTGATTAGCTTTATGAGTCATTTCGAAGCAGCTGAAATTACGGTATTTTATTTAACCAACATTTATGAGCATTAGCGTTATACGATCGGCTACTGTAATAATTATGATAATAGTCTTTCCATTTTTAAAAATACATTCCACAGAAATATACTCTAAGTTAATTATTTATGGATGGGTATAATATTCATTAAATAAGTCTTATTTCTGTATAATAGTAGCGTTGTAAAAAAAATCCATTATTTCGATATTATATGTATCAACGCAGATTTATTTAAATCTTCGTTTTTGTATATTATAATAGATTACAAAGTATCTTTTAAAAATAAGACTCATTTTATCGAATAGTTTTAACGTTTTTCAGAAAATTAGAGTTTAACAGTGTTATAATAATATCAATATATTTTACTAGTAAAATATGTTAAAATAAATAATCCCTGTCATTAAACTTACTAATATCTCATTGTAAATATTATATTACTTACTAACAGTTATGACTCGAAGTATATCGCCGCAAAATGCTATTGCCTGTCATTATTTGATTCATTCGTGGTTAACTCATTTTTGTATCGATTAACGAATATTTATTTATTGAGTTCATTTAGTTCGGTAGTTCTAAGAACGATGTCATCTGCATAAGCTAGTGATTGAACCTTTTGATCACGTAACTAAAACCTTGTAGAACTTTGTTTTCGAAGCCATTTATCACTTTGTGCAATACAAGGTTAAATAATATTGGCGGTAAGCCATATCCTTGTCTCAATCTCATTCTTAAACTCATCTGTAACACTACCAACAACATTCATCTTAAAAATAGTATTCTGCTGTCGCTGTACCAATATCACCAGAAATATAATAAAATATTATTATACAAAGTTTTCATTATGTATTTCATTTAAAAAGTTTGTAAGTTTTGTCAACTAAAACAAATAAACTAAATATGTAATATTTGGATCGCGAAAGGCGTTTTGTATCATTAGATAATATTTTATGACATCTATACATTTAATGAGAATCATATTATTGTATAAGTTTTATCTAAAGTATATCCTCGATACCGTTAAAAATAACAATTTTCAAAATTACATTTTAGTTATATGAGTTAAGGCAAATTGTTGAATAAAATAAGCATTATTTAATTTAATGATCATTATATAAACTAAAAATGAATGAAAAATATGCACTATCTCCTTATTTAAAAATTAACTGCAACTAGATAGATTGTCTTCCTTGACCACAGTTAATCAATTATTATATTATACAGGGTGTCCCACTGAAATCTGACAAATTAAATAACTTTTGTTCTAATTAATATTTTTAAAAATTTTTTTTTAAATATTATAGTTCATAGACAATTGCGCTAAATTGTTATTATACAATTTTTATTTTTTATTTTTTAATAATGAAAACATTTTTAAAATTATTAATTAGAACAAAAGTTATTTCATTTGTCAGATCTCAGTGGGATACCCTGTATAAATCAAAGTTTTATTATGCAAATGTCAGTGTAGTGATTTTAAAATGTTATATAATATATTTGAATTAATATTAATATGTTTTTAGTATATTTATAGAATGAACGATATTTTTACATATGGAGTAGAATTATAAATGTGATCTTTGATAGAGTGGTATTTATTATTTAGGGAATTTAATGCGTTTTTGACAAAAATCCTTAGAATAGACCTTGAGTCAAACCACACGTTTGGTTATGCTATAACTATTTATGTATATTTACATGGATACAAAGTCAATTGATGTCGATCGGTTTAAGATTACTATGGTTTTTTAACATACATGCATAATATACGTCACATAAATACGTAGAATACGCTATAGACTTATTAACTATAAGTGGTTAAACTTACAAACAACTTTCCAAACGCTCAAAAATCCAATAATTTGGAAGATTTATAACAAATATTTTATTCCGAAGGTTAAAACGGATCGGTATTTTAGTAACCTATACTTATAATATGTCTTTTAATTATTTAGAATATATTTCATTTATTATTTTTATTTAATTATTTTGTATATTCAATAACATTCTGAGATATGTAAAATAAAATATCAATATAATTAAATACTTATTATTCTGATTTTTTCATAAAATAGGTAGATATTATTTAAAAGTGCTGTTAGAGCAATATATTACGAAAAATTATATCACTAAAGATTTGCTGCATATCAGCATATATAAGGTATTTTTCTTTATAAAATATTATAATACATTTTGTATATTTAAAGAAAAAAGAAAATTCAATGTTTTATTCTGTTTGGTTTCGTTAAATGTGTAACATACAACATCAATGTATAATATTATTATAATGCAAGATATACTACAATATATTTTAATTATATGATTGTTTTATGTTAGTTTATAATACAATGTATTGAAATGCATTAGATTTTTTATTTTATTTTTGCTATAAGACACTCGATACATTTGGTTAAAAAGATATATAGCTTGTTTTTGGCTTTTTCCAAGAAAAAAATCTCCATTTAAAAACGTTTTACTTATGCTCAGTGCGTTCCATTCCAGCAAAATATAACAACAACTTCTGAAACCTAAACAATGAACACAATATTTATTAGTATATCGATGAAAAACATATTCAAATCAGTAGCGGTATCAGATCAATACTGTTCAATTTGGACGGACAAAGTTAAGAATGGCCTTATTTTTATGTACATTACCTGGGTCCTGTGAACCTCATTGACGACCCTAGGCAGTATTATTTCATAGCTCAACCCAAGATATTGCTTTACCTACATCAATATTTTAGCCCACTGTATTTCCGCCCTTTTTACATAGGACTATGTATGTAGTACTACTGCAATGACATGTCAGTATCATCCGGATTTCGAATAAACAATTTACAGTATTAACAAGAAACTACCTGCAAAGATTTTTTTTTTGTATCTATGTGGTTTTTTTCACAATTGGCTGGTACGATGCCCGAAGCCATACATATATAAAACTGAGTTTATGTTGTACGTCATAGACAACATTTTAACGACTTAGTATTATTTAAGTACATATTTTAAACACATTTATCATACTCAATATCATAGAAAAACATATAATTTAGACTAATAAATTATACTAAGCTCAATGAATTGTTTAACTTCTAGAAAGAAAGCTATTGGATTTAAAACGATATGCTTTTTATTTTTAGAGAACAATTACTAGTACAGGATAGTATTATAAACCTTGAAACTGATTTGTTTCTTAGTTGATACTACATAAACACTGTTTATTTTATTTGTTTTATTTGCTTTTTGTTATCTAGAAAAAAACTACTGAAAATCGTTAATATTTTAGTATTGTAGAAATTAGTATTAATTGATTATTTTATCATGATAAAGTGGCTAGATTTTGATTTAATAATATGAAAATTAAGTTATATACAATTACCTACTTTTTATATGATATTTATTATATTATTTATTTTTTTTATTTAAAACAATTTAATATTCTCGAAAAGCTTAACTTTTATAATTATTTAATTTTTTAATATCGTAAAATGAGGCAACATTGATAAAATAAAAATTTTTTTTTTAATGTTTTGTTTATAAATTATTAAAAAATTAACCTTTATAATAACTGTTTACTGAATATTGTTCTTCATAAGTATTCAAATAGAAATCAATTTACAAAAAAAAATTTTTTTTAGAAATTACCATAGAAATTTTTTCTCAAACAAATTATCAAAGTTATACTACAAAATCCATCAACAAGTTTTTGAGTTATTAATATTTCATTGTTATGAGTAACTTTGACATGGGGTGTAACTTTGATAGCAGCATATAAATTAAATCAATACATAGAGGTAGTTAAATAATTACTATGAACTTTTTATTGAACCTTGACTTAGGAATTCAGTCTTAATATTTTACACAGGGCCTTGCACCTGAATTAACCCGAACCCCTAACACCCCTAAACACCCCTAAAAAATCAAACACCCAAAACCCATATAACCCGAATAATTCTGTTTTCATAGCACTCATATTAACCAAAACCCGAATAAATCATTCAGGTTAACCCGAAACCCGATTAATTTTTTTAATTTTTTCAATCTTCATGTGATGTATCATTTTGTATGTATTTTTTGTGGTGAATTCAATTTTATAGAGTTAAATAATTAATAATAATAATAACAGGAACGATCTTACAATTAATCATAGGTAAATTCAATAATTACGGAGGGAGGGTCATTAAAAGCTATATTTTTTCCAGATCACTCAAAACCCGTATTAACCAATATTAATCCGAGTAATATCGGTTTTGAAAACCCAAATGTTTGTTTAGATTTTTTATTCCAGTGTTTGAACACCCGAATACATCCAGCACCCGAAACCCGAATAAATTATTCGGGTGTTAAGCCCTGAACTTTTTTACATCATTAACTTATTTAAAATATAATATTATAATCATATCACTTTATATAAAATAAAATTAATAATATAAACAAATTTAAAAAAAAATTAAATGTTTAAGATTTAGGTATGTCATATGATTATGTAGCCTTGCCTTAGGCATTCAGTCTTATATATCAAAGATATCCCAACGAATAAGTTGAATTATAAAATAAAAACTATTGCAAATTAAGTAGGTATATTCAAAGTTACAGTTTTATTTATGATATTGTATACAATAGTAATATGTACTAACTTTTAAAAAATACGACAATTTTCTTAATTTTACATAAAGATTTTATTTTAGACAGTTTTTTTAAAATAATTCTCGTCACTTTGTCATTAAGCGGTTAGGCGGTAGATAATATAATAACAATATATTTTACCAATAAGATGTTACGTATGGAACGTTACCAACACAATTATCCAATCGCCAAAACTCTCACATGTTAGGTTATGAAGATATGATAACATATTATTATAAAATTTATTTGAAAAATCAAAGTTACCCCGCGAAATCAATGTTGCCCCATTTTACGGTAGTGTTAAACTGTTAAATATATCGTTTAACATATTATATTTATTTTAATATTGTAAAATATATACAGTATATTATTGTACAAGTATAATATAGTATAATGTATAGCTGTATAATATATCAATATATTATATTATAGGGTTTAAATAATTGCATAAATAACACGATGAACAGTGTGTTTTCATTATTTTAAACATTTATTTTTGAACCTACAATATTATTGTCTTCTTATATTTAACTATATTTTATTTTAAAAATGATTATTAATTTTTACTTATTGAGTATTATAAAAACTTGTATAAATATTAGTTTTAAAATTGAAGTAATTACTGTTTTTTCTATAATTTATTACATTTATTGTTTAATAAATTGATTAGTAAAATAAATACATTTTCGTTTTAATAATATAAATCCAATAATTATTTTAATACTTTAAGTTGAATGAAACACATATGCATAGAATTAACGAATGACTATAAAAGTTATATTTATATTCTTGTTAATCCCGATTAATAAATAAATAAATTTATTTTTGATGACTAACTGACGATTTGCTAAAAAAAAGTAATACACATTTTTATTAAGTTATTTTTAACAATTATATTTAAAAAATATACATATGAATAAACATTTTTTGGTATTCATATATAACACCGTTTAAATGTGTAATACATTATCTGGTGTTTGTTATTTAAAGAAATATATTTTGAATACGATAGAAATAATATTAGGTATATATATATATATATATATATATATATATAAAGTATTACTTAGTATGTAATTTGCATATCAGAACGCGATAAATAAAGTATAATCTATTTTATTGAAAATTATTTATAGTTAAATATTTCAGTTTGTAATTAGGTATTAAATTAAATATTAAATTATTGGTTTCCTGTGCGATTATTTGCGTAAATATTCACGAGAATATTTACGAGTAATATGGAAATTTTTTAAAATTGTTGGACTATATTAATATTTATTTAAACATTTTCTATATTGCTCAAAAATCATGATGGAATAAAAAAAAATGTATTTAATAACCAATTTATCGAGGGGTATGGAGAATTTATAAAATTATTTATATACTCGTATTATACTTTTTCAATTTATTATATAATATATATTTATGCAAACAAATTATAATATGTTATATAAAAATAAAAATAAATATTTAAACTTTAATTTGTATTTAATATTAAATTTTTATTTATCAGGTAGTTATTTAAGTAAAATGAATGGGTGCTTGATAATATGTGATTAGGTCATTAGATCACCTATTTTTTATTCACCATAAACTACATCAAGATAATATAGACTGTGAATGTACTCGATAATAACAATTCTTATACATCTCTAGTTTTATGATCTTGACATTTCTAAATTTCCATAATGTAAATACACACACAGTTGAGTTTTGATAACTTTAATCTCGAGGGGACTAAAAATAAATTCAACTGATGTATTTTTCAAGTTATAATATTATATACCTCAGATATAACTTATATACACTCCAAGGAGTAATAATTAAATTTGAGTTATTTATGATTTTGAGTTATCGAGGTTGATATTATGAATCAACATGTAATTGATTGTTTGTTACTATCGTCCTGATTACCAACATACTTCTGTATAGTTTGTACCCGTATAATTGTGTTTAATTTGAAAAAAAGTTCATGGAATAGTCAACAGCCCACACTGAATACCTTGTTAGGTTACGCCTATAATTGGTGATACTATAATTAAAATAAATTATGTGTATAATCTAAAAAAAAATTATAAACAAAATGATGACTTTGTATATTAAAAATATATAGAAGTAATCTGTGTTGTAATAAATCAATTATTTATGTAAATATTTTAATTAAATATCAACATGCTACGTATAAAGTTAGTTGCTCTTTAGTTATTAATAATATATTTAAATAAAACTAGAAATATAACTTCATAGTTTATATTTCCCACTAGATCTTACCTATTAATAAAATGCGAAGGCTAATAATGACGTGTTGATTTATCTATTTCCCAATTGAATTAAGCATTTTATACACATTGTTAAGGAATTTGATGAAATTCTTAATTTTCTACTTTGCCCATAAAATTACAACGCATAAATATATACTATAGTATAACAATAATCAAATAACTAAAATAATTAATTTGTTAACGATTTATAATATTTAACCAAAAGTTATAAATTAGCCTTTTTCAGTTTTTCACTTACATTAACAAATATTTACTTCGGAACGTGTAAAAATTATAACCAATAAGCATTTTAATAAGTATGTAGTAAAAGTTTATTTTACCTCGTCATCATTATAAAAATTACACATTTAATTTTGTAAAATGACCATTTTATAGAAGTCATTAAACTATATTTGAAAGATTACGTTAATGTACTTATTTCGTTCAATGGTTAATCAAGATTCAAAGAAATTAAAGAACCCAAGTTAATAAAATCAATACTATGAAGCAATATTTGTACGTGAGCTCTTCAAATAACTTTTTTAATGAATCCAATAAATTACTTTTCGGTCATAATTCACTTTATATCGTTTATTATTATGATGACTAAGAAAAACCAAATTATAACCTGATTTATACGAAATTGAAAAGAATTTAATAATATATCTAATTAATATAAAATAGACAGAAATACTCATTTATCCTGGTAAAATATAAGCTGTATAATCTGTAAAAATTTATAGTTAAGTATTTATTATGTTTCAATTAAAGGTTATTGGTATTTCAAAAATAAAATTATAAACATTGAAAAAGCAATATGAAAATATTATAAAAAAATTAAAATAAATTGAAAATTTTTAGAATTTTCTAAACATTTGTTATTTCATACATATATTATATTGCACGATGAGATGTGTTTATTAATAGATAAATATATGTAATTGATAATTTTTAATATTTTTGTCATTAAACAAGATGTCAAAAGTTTAGTTAATTATTATAATTTTATAAAATAACTAAATGAATACACTTGGAAATTATACACGATTTACATTTTCTATTTGTCATCGCCAAACCGACAAATACAAAGATACAAAGACGACAAAGGATTTTTCCGATCGGACTCGAATATATCATATAATAATTGTTTATTTATATTGGCATTATTTTAAGCACAGAAATAATAACAAATATACATTTTTATGTGATGTGTCTAATGGGTGTAGATTTTTGAAGCAAAATATGTTTAGTAGACAAAAGTTACAGATGGAAGCAGTAGTGGTTGCGCCGTGTGCTCTAGTTGTCGATAAATAACTATTATCCTTTGAGTACGACTTTTCTCGAGCACCGACTATGGCCCGCCGCCGACGGATATTAGCCGCAATTTCCTGAAAGCACTCTAATGGATATTGCCGTGCGGTTTCCTCCTGAGCCTTTTCTCCGTAACAATTAGGATTCGGCATTTCAATCTCTTCATGACCACATAGTCCAGCAATTTGTTTGGTTTCTATTTACCTCTATACTACCTTTACGTCGCCAAAACGTTTCTAACTGTTCACGACTCACGTGAAAGTGTCGACGTGTAGATGGTATATCAGTGGTAGCCACTGACCATATACAACGGTCTATCTATCTTTACCACCACTACCACCACCATCACGATGGTGCGATTTACTTTTTGGTTAGGCTGGGTAAAATGTTTAAAGTCAACAAACTGATTAAAGTTTTTGAACGGTAAAAACTATTCACAGCTCTTTCTCCGTTAAAAATTCTATTGAAATATGACGTGTCTGTAATCAGTGTATGATTATCGTATGGTTATTTTTTTTATTACGGTTTTTTTCTGCGTGCTGCGTAAGTACGTAAGATGCACTTTATACATCATGTCATAACAATAAATTGTGATAAACTTGATGTTCAACTGCGAAGAATACGAACCTACATGACTATATATGACGAATTGTGTTTGAATGGAAAACAAAATGAAAACATTGTTTTAAGTACATATCCCCCGTGTTCTTTTTATACATCTACAAAATTCATTTTCTTGTTAAACTGGATGCACTTTTCAACATTAAATCGTTCACGTTAATCGAAATTAAAAGGGAAGTCATTTATCATTGTTTTAAATACACGAATAAATGGAAATGTAATTTGTATCAATAGTTTACTGTTTGAATAGTACTGCTTAAACTGTCAGCATTATTGTTCTACAGATCATTCCTATTATTTCTACGATTAAAAGAATTAAATAAATAATCAATACATAAACATTGTATATTAATATTTCATAAGGAGTGTTGATTAGTTTCCCTCAAACTAATGTACCAATTGCCCTTACATATATTATTATATACATGATTATAATAACAATCTGTAAGATAGGGAAGGCAAATATGTAAATAATAATATATATAAATAATAAAATTATATAAATTACAATAATTCACCTGGTACAAAGAGAGAATTTTACCAGAAATTTGTAATCTTAGACACGTCTAAGAATGGTTACCTATAATTGTTGTATATTTTACTCTTTTATTATACCTATTCATATAAATTTTATAAATTTCACCTTTCAATTTATACTAATATCTTATTATGTGTATTTTTTTTTTGTTACAAATTACAATACTTCCATATCTCTATATACAATTATAGAATTGCAAATATCAATTTTTTTTTTTTTTATCCTTTCATACTATATTTTACTTTTTTGACAAATATGACATTGTATGTAACTTATAATTATTGTATTTACATTATTATTATTTAGATATTTACCTCCTCTATTTTATGAATTGGTATTATAAATTACGTACTATGTAATAATATGTGAGAGTAACTAGTGCATTTTTCCTTGGCGAGTCGGGGGAATTTAGTATTAATTTTGAGGGCAACTGGTACACGCCCTTCATAAGGTGTTTTATAATATTGTATTGTTGTATAATTTAATAATAATCACAATATCTGGAAGTAGTTTAGTTTATAAATTAAAAAAAAAACAATGTTTTAAATAATAATTACCAAATACGAGTTTCTTCAGGATTACATTAAATAAAACTATAGTTCTTATTGTTGTATACTAATAATCATTTGTATATAACAAACATCGATGTAATTTAAATACCCATTATCTGATTTTTAAATCTCATACTTCACCAGTGACGCTTATGCATAACACATACTTTTCGTTTTCAATATAGTTGAAAGAGTTAACATAATAATTGGCCATAATTATAACAGTGTGATTTACTCAAAATGTCATATTATATTATATTAAATATGTTAGAAAAATTAAACTAGCAAAAAGTCAATAGAATCACTATTGGTGTATATGAAATTTCAAGTTTTGACATTTATTAAAAATGATTTATTGTTATTATAATATTTTAATAGATACTATTGTATGTATATTATGATAAGTTATACAATTTATATGACTTACCTACATAATTTTTTAATATAACAAACATTTAACCATTTCAATTTTTAACAATGTATTTGGTTGTACCTAATACAATCTCTAGTATAGTAATAAAAAGCTATGAAAAATGGAAAAATGAAATATTTGAATAAAGGTTATTAAAATGGAAGAAAAGTAATGAAAAAACTCTCCTAACCACCAACCTTTATGTAAATAATTTTTCATATCCTTTTCTCATTCTGAGTTTAAAGTTTCATACTGTTTGTAAGTTTTTTGGGTTTCACTTGCATGTTTTTATAATATACCAACCATAAAAGTCACATCAATAGTCAAAACCATATACTAAATAATATGAATGCAATACATCATAAAAGCATAGTTGATAATTTGTTCTTAACTTAAAATATTAAATAAAGTTGTACCACCATATAAGTATAGTTTGTACATAATTAGTAAATCTAACTATACGTATGCAGATATATCATATTATTATATTATATTATGTTTTTATCTTATTTAGCCGTAAAAAATCTATTCAATATAATAAACTTTAGCCATTATTTATTTATTTAATAAATAAATAATTAAATATTATATTTAATAAAATATTTTAAAATATTAAAATTATTTATTCATTAAATATTTGTTTAACTGTACAACTAATTATATGAATAAATAAATATACAATATATTATATATATATATCAAAAATCGCTACAGAATATTATTTAAAATTAATATTATTATATTTTGTGTTATAATTCTTTCTTACAAATAAAACTATACATAAAGCTAACATGATGTTATTCCACTAAAATATAGTAAAGTTTAATTATTTCCAATTAAAGAAATACGTTGAATTTTAATCCATTGAAATAGTATTACACACAAAATGGATACAAAACAATAAAATAAAAACAACTTAATTTTATAATAATAATTATTTTATATTTATATATATTATATAATATAATAAAATAATATTATTATTGCTAATGTATAAAAAATGATAATATGTATTTATTACCATTTTTTTTTTTTTTTATAAATTTTCAATATATTAAAAAAAGAGTTTACAACAAAAAACTAAATTTTTTGTTTGTTTAAAGAGCATTACGTGACAACTTTTGTTCCTTTAATTATTATTGAGATTTTGTTCACGAACCTATACTTATCTCGAAATAGTTTAGTAGGAACGTTTTCATTAATATCTGAATAAGTGATTCCACATTTCAGTCACGTAATTTTTACTTCATACAATGTTTGTTTATAATTGGTTATCAAAACAGTTTTAAAAAGTTAATCATTTTGATTTAACTATAATATATATTAATTAATAATTAAATAATTTTTATTAAATTGAAAATAAAATGTTAAATTTGTGTTACATTATTATGTATATGTTCAAGGATACCAATGCACATGGTATATCCTGGGGATGTATTGGATCATGAATGTTTAACTACCTATCTAAAATCTAAAGATGTACTGAGTATATTAACTCTATAGTAAGCAGTAAGCACATAATGTTCTTTTAAAATCATTTATGATTTGTATTATGTTATGGAAATATAACAATATAATATATAATAATATATAATATAATTAGATAACTCTAATGGTTTTTTTAATAATCAATCAATATTTGAAATAAAAATAAAACTTGATGATCATTAAATAAATTTGAAGATATCAATAAGATAATTTTCAAATACTTCTTTGACATTTTTAAAACATTTATGTATTTTTGTTGTTACATTTTTAGTTAAAATCATGAAAACAAAAATTAAATCTTAATAATAAATTTGAAAACATTTTAGTTATTTTAATGTATGTTATGGAAATTCTTTAAAATCACGTTGAAGAAATAATTACATTAATTAAACGGCCTTTGACAGTTTTTGTTACTCTGCCAATAAGCAATGCAAATCATGAGTGGACGCTTTCGACATTAGAAAGATTCAAAACATGACTGAAATCAAGTATGGTAAAACAAGATTATCTCGACTCACTATTTTAAGCGTTTACAGTGATATTAGCTCACCATTTATCTTATTTCATTTATTGTATATAAACTATAGCTTCGTTTCATTAATCTGGTAATTTTCAATCAACATGTGCTTACATGTGTTATTTCGTGTATCATTTTCTATCTTACTTATATAATATAATGTTTTTTCGCCTATATGAAGGATTTCCAATTCTTAATTAATTATCTAACGGTTTCAGTCAAAGATCTTTTTCAGTTTAACGCAGTTTATCAACCTTGACTCAATTGTCCACCATAGATTTCAAGTACAAATATACAATATGTAATACTTCTCTAAAAATGACACCACTCGCCGAAAAAAAGGAACCGATAAACGATCAGATAAATCAGGCTAAAATAGACTTACATTTTTGCCAATAAATTACCAAAACACAAATTAAAAACAATTTTTAGCGAGAATATCGATCGTTATGGTTTATTCTACCACTGTATATCAAATATATCTTTTTAGTTCTACCACTTAAGTTTTCATACTGACTCGCTAATTAAAGTTTACTGTCCAGATCTATATGGTACAGGCATAGGCGGATATTGGGGGGGACTTGGGGGGCTTAAGCCCCTCCAGAACGTAGTCAAGCCCCCTCGGAAGGTTCTAGTATCTTTGAAGTGTCTAATAATATGTTGACGCTAATGGATATGGTAAAAATGTTAAGCCCCCCACGGATATGACCAAATATCCGCCTATGGGTACAGGTAATAGCCACTTATTAAAAGAGGCTTTTCTACACTGTATGTTTTCCTTTTATAATTCAAAACACCATTCTTAACAGTTAAAGCCACTTTTGTGCGTAGTGGAACCAAATCTGGTAGATCATTCCGGAATCATCGATCGTCTTGGCCACCCTTTTTGATACTGTTAGATGGGCAATTTACTCAAACTATATATAATATTATTGATTTGATTCAACTGATGAAGCCACCAGAATATACAGAATATACTCGTAATATTCAAAGGATAGAGCGTTGTTTCAACCCTAAATTTTATTATTCTTCTATAAGTTGTATATACAAACTACACAATATTAATGTAAAAAATGTATATATGTATATATATGAAACCAATTAAAAAAGATTTAAGTAAATACAAATTGCATTTTATTAAAAATATTTAGACAAGTTACATGATATTAAGTTTAAAAAAGAAAGATAAAACAAATAAATAATGCATTTTGGATTTAATTGATCATTATAAATACAATTATTTAAATTTTTATTATGATCACCGTACGCAATTTAATGCTGCATCGTATTATGATTCATTTGCTCATAATATAAGTGCTTAATGATATGTTATAACATTTAAATGTGTATAAAGTATATACATTATACATGTTGATATAAATATTGTTTTTTAATTTGTTTATCTAAATGATGAATATTTTTTTCTAAAACTATACTCAATAGTTATAACTTTTAATAATGCAAAATGACGTATTTTTAGCTTTGTCATAAAATAACCATAGAATAATTATTCCAGAATGTATATTATCTAATATATTCCAAAATATCATATTTAAACTCTCATTCATTTTATCCCTACCAATTAGTCCCTATTTATGAAATATTTATCACTACATTGATGTTTTTATAATTTATACTGTAATACATTTTTGTTTTAATATTAATATCTACTTTTGTATTAAGCCTATTTCGTTTTATAATAACAATAATTATTTATTAGTAATACTAAATATACATATTAGGTACATAGAAACAAAATAACACCAAATCATTATTATATTACATAATGTGTATGTAGACTGATTCGTTAAATATGCTCAATTCTTTATAATATAATAATAAATGCATTAAAATTCTGATTTTTGGAATGTATAAGTAATTTTAAAGAACCTAGCTTAAAATAACTAGAATTATTTTGAAATTTAAGTAGGTAGTGCACTAGTGCTATATGTGGTGTCGAAAACCTTTTTTTAGAAATAAGAAATTTTCTTTTTATTGTAAATTGCTTAGGGTATGATTTTTAAAAAGTGTTAGTATATATATATATATATATATATATATATAAACACACACACACACACAAAATATATACATCGAAATTATGCAAATATAATAAAAATTAGACTGATATTTCATACATTTTATGATAAATAATTATTTAAGTCTATTATTTTCATTTGATAAAATTCATAACTCACAAATAATGCCTTACATCAGCCGAAAGTACAAAGTGCATTGCAGCGAACCACTAACACTCGTTCTTTCCTACTGCCTCTACAGGACACATATACCGTGACTCTGTTATGAATTCTCATCTCTCTTAACCGATTACTGGAGAAATAGCAATCTTTATCACATTTTGCCATGTTCGACTAAAAGCCGTATTCGACTTTAATCCTTATCAACATGGTTTTTATTTTTTATTTACGATTATTATATTAGGTTCTTTTTTATTATATTGAGATCTTTAAAACGACTGATCTTATTGCGTCACTGTTGTCACATGATAAACATTGCTAATGATATTTGTTTTTAAACATAATATAATAATAATGAGTAATCTAAGCTATACCGTTAGCTTTGAGTTACCACAAATCATGTTACTAACATCGTCGTGACTCTATTATTACTTTTCGTTTAATATACATAACTCAATAATTATGTCTGCCTACGCACGTTAATTTATTCTCATTTGTATTCGCCACCCTCATTCACTCGGATCTCATCATCACCTTGATTGGATGATGACGATAAAATGATCACTATTATCATATTCTACGAAAACTACTCGTTTAAAGTTCGATTGAGATGCATCAACAATTTTAAAAAAATCATCAAATTAACAATTTATAGTTAAAGAGGGTAGTTTTCATTTAAAAAATTATTTATATAGCTACAGAATATTCCCTAAATGATAACAAAATCGAAGTAAGTATATGAATATATTATACACTTTAAGTACCTATACTTAAAAACATCAAAAACATAATTTGAATAAATGTATTATTATTGGATAAAAGCAGGTTAAAGGGTGAGTATGCTTGATGAATAATGATATATATATTATATATATGCACTGTAACGTTATATAATATTTCAATTATTACACATTATAAGATAAAACAAACGTAAATTAACTTTATTAACATTGAAACATAGTTGTATTCATATAATAATTAAAATCATTAAAAATAAGTAACATCAGAGATTAATAATCCATAGGTATGTTTTCATACGGTATTATGATAGTAATATAAATTATATTTAAGTTACTCCTGAATAGAAAATTCAACGATTCTATACAAATTAATTTACATTTGTTTTCATTTTTAATAAAATGAAAAAATGTGTGCCTAAAAATTGTATATAATACTTAAAATAAAACGTTTATGTTAAATATCTATTTTTTTAATAAAATATATATTAATATAATGCATTATTACTATTATAACCTATACTATTGTATGATATATAAAACTATCTTTCAGTGTTTATATTAATAAACTTGTTTTTTTAGTATTTGAATGTAGGACATTTTTTATTACAAACATATTACTTTAATTTTAACTGAATTCTAGATGGTTAAATATGTTAAATACACACAATTATTGCCTGCTGAGACGAATTCAAAGCATTTTTATAGTATTTTTAATTTTTCGTAAAAAAGTATTTTATTATGAAAAGTTTTTAAATATTTTAGTCTTATTATTTTTAGCACTCCAAACGAGTAACACTAACTCATAATTTTATGTATATATGCGTATAAATACCACCAATGTAATTTACATATCGAATGAAAATCCGATGGTAACTACAGTGATGAGTATTTAAGTATAACAATGAAAAAATATTAATGTTTAGACATGGTTAATAATTAACAAAAAAAAAAAAAAAAATATACATAAAAAAAACAGACAATAATTGGCAAAAATAATAAGTTTGATGAGCGACATTTTAGACATGGCAAGAGAATAAAGGGTGAAATGTTATTGAAATTGATGGTGAAAGTTTTCTAGTTACCGTCGGCCGGGCACCTTTTTACTCTCTCCAACTTATAGGTATGCTAGAATTACTCTGGTGTCATTTTTGAAAACTCAGTGTAATGATCTTTCTGTATTTTTATATTTATCTATAATCTTGTCGTTATTTTTTTGTTGTCGTCACAGTTGTTGAATTGTTAGTTTTGTATATCGATTATAGGGTGATGGTTGCGGCACGTCTGGACAATGGTACTTAGCGCCTACGACTTCACATAAATGTCTGTTTTCCCTTCGTATCGATATTTGTACTAGATTAAACAATTTTTGACAGATTTAAAAGGACTTCGAAAATGTATTTGTATGAAAGATGCACCTTGTGCCCACCACAATTAACAAGTTTTGATTTCTCGTTGTAAGCAACATACAATTTTTTTAGTCCGTACCAGCTGAGAGAAAGTTGAAAGCTCTAATATTTACAACATATATATGTTTTTTTTTTTTACATATTTTTGAGTAGTTTTTTAGTTTTAGTTTTTAGTACTTTGAAAACAATACCACAACCATGGCAAAGAAAAATATCGAAAAAAATTTCTTATTACCTAAATATATTGTTATATAGAATTATGTTTAATTATATATTACGTATTTATTATCACATATGTGTATTAATTTAATTTAATTTATTTTGATTTATTAATTTACACGGTTTTGGTCAGTACGATTTGACTTGACATGATAAAAATGGAAATAATTCTGGTAAATAGTTGTCACTTTTTTTTACAAGCCATAAAACGAAGTAAGTATAAAATACATAAATAATAATACGTTAACTTAAAAAATAAAATAAAAAATAACCTATCCGGTAAAATAAAATTACGGAAATTGAAAAAAATATACTATTTGCTAAAAATATGTAAAAATATGATTGTAACGTTTCTAACGTTTCTTATTATTATCGGTCTAAAGTGAACGGAATTAAATAACTATTAAAAATAACCATACTAGTGTATAATTTCTTTATTTCCCTTTAACTGACCCAACCTATTATATGAATATTTTTTCAAGAAGATCTCGGGCACGGTTATACGGTTTGTGTGTGTTGTTACTATAAACAAACTTTACTGTAGATTTTATGATTGAAAATTTTCTTATACTTAACTGCAACGAAGTAGATCGATGACATATAAAAACAAACCTACTGGAATACAAAAGATAACCGAACCTATAATAAATTCAATCGTTAACATAATTTTTTTGTCAATGTTTTTACAAAAATGATGATATAAAATAATATGTAATTAATTTTATTAATAATATACAATTTAAAATATATTTAATAAAATATGTGTGATGCAGATAATTTCGTAAATATATATATATATTGTTCTATTAAAATTACCACTCATTGGTAGTTAAATTAATTAAGATAACTATTTTTAAAACGTGTACTAAAAAATTGGTAAATTAGCATTACAATGTTTACACAACAAGAATAAAATGTTTTTTCTTTTATTGATTTATTAAACGTAGACGTTTAATAGTAATTGATCTAAAATTATTTTTCATCAGTAAAATACAACCATACGAATATCGTTGATAAATCATATTTTTTCTAAGATTTTAAAGAGAAATAACTTCTGTACAAGTCTGCATGTGCAATAACCACACACAAACGTATATATTACTAAACAAATCATCGAGAGCTTAATAGTCTGGACAACTTTTATCCAAAGTCATTTATTCCCATGAAGAATGTCTTGACGTGTAGTACCGACGTTATTTCTTGAATTTTATGAGAAGATATCTGTCAGTAGATTGAAAAAAACGTACTTCATAATATGCCGAAACTTTTATATATTTTTTTAAACATTTTACTTTAAATTATATTAACACAATACTCACATTCATAAAATTCAATACTCATTTATATTTATTTTTTATACTGAACAGTGATTATACTTTAAAGTAACAGTGTACTAATTGAATTAATAATTTCTTATTATTTTTAAAATCAAAAAGTAGGAAAATATATAACCACTCAATTGATTTCGAATATACTTTGTCTTCGCAGAGTAGGTTAACGGAGGTGGTAATTTTTCATTCACCTACAAAAATAGATATTTAATGGAAAATACTTATTTATTTATTTGACCATAGTAAAAACTATGGTCGTAGTTACACTGTATAAATATTAAATAGGCAATAATTTAAAACTGGTCTAATGCTTTAAAATTGCTTGTGAAATATAATAATATTTTTAAAGTTACAAGTTTCTACGAATGTTTTTGATTTACATTAATGTAAGTAAAATTGTTACTTCAATTATTTCATTAACATTTAAAATTCTAATAACTAGAATAAAAATTATGATTTTATATTTTTATGTTTTAGGTTTCATTAAGAACAAATATTTCTTAAATTAGTAACAATGACACATTAATTCTTTAAGCCTTAGCTATATTGAATATTTTATACATTTTTAATTACAAAATAATTTAGTTGCTTTTGTAATTTTGTCAAACTGTTATCTTTAATTAATGCTTTCATTAAACTTCAAAACTTTCAAATGCTAAGAATTGTCTAAATATTTTGAAAATTTTTATTTGGTATTTAAAACAATTTTAGTAAAAGTAAAGTATTTTGAGTTTCTACAATTAATGCTCTGAAATAACTTTAAAAACTTGAAAAAAAACATTTGATGTGAAATAATTATTTTACACGTGAATATGTTTTTAAAAATTAAAACTAGATTTTAATAAATAGTTTTGGATTCACATTTCACACTGAACTTTTTTATAATTTTGACAAAATTCTATAAATTAAACGCACGTAAAAATTTATCACAGATTTATACATAGGTATTATTATTTTAATTCGATTTTTGAGAAACCTTGTGATAAATAATAAAAGTTTTACACAAGAAAAGTTCTTTGAAATTTTTAATTTTAAATCACCCTAAAATCCTATAATATACTATATTATTTACATTTCTATTTCATAAGTCTATTATTGAATCATTTTTACTGCTTCTAAATATAATAACTCACACAAAAAAATAAATAAATAGACACATATCATTTTAAAATCAATTGTTTTACAAATCTATTTGAGCTTTTAGAAAAAAAATATTTATGTATTTTATGAATATATTATTGTTTATTTGTCTATAGAATATTCCAATTATTATTTGAATATTATTATAAAAATGTATAAGGGACATTTAATAAGCATAAATCATTGCTATAATCAATACTAATTTAAATTCTGTAACTATTGTTTCAATTTTTTTTCAATGTATTTTAATAAAAGGAGTAAATTAATTAATCATCCTACTTAAAATTCTAGTACCTACATTAGTATTACTTTTAATATAGGTACTCGTCTAAGTAGTATAGTATACTCAATTTGTATAACGACATATGCTGTAGCCTGTATGTAATAATATCAAATATTAGTTAAATTTAAATTGTCCTTAAATCAAAAAAATATTATATTTACGGTTAAAATATTAAACTTGTGTTATAATTATATTGGCATCAGCTGAATTTTATTTATTCGGAATAAATCAACCGTTGGTATATTGCAATCTTTATATGTACAATTGTCAAGCAATCGCGTTCCATTTGATAGGATAATCCATTTCAACAAAATATACGCCTGTGTGCCGCCAGGGAGTCGGTTGGATAGGGAAGAAAACCTTTTTGCGGAAAAACCCTCAAAGTCCATTAAAAAAAAAAATATATATATATATATATTATATAGAAAAAGAAATCTTCATGAATGTACACACAAAAAGGCAAACGTATAAATTTTAATCGACTTTTCTAAAAGCTAATAAAAAAATTATTAAGTAGCAAAATAGATTTAAAATGTATTTACAGTTTATACTATTAACAAACTTTTTTCTATTTTAAATATAAAATAACTTTTTTCTTGACAAAGTTATAAGTTAATATTAAAAATTTCCATTATTTTTCTTTGATTCGTTTTACTATACATATTATACTAATTTCCTTTAAATGTCTATAGTATAAGTACCGATTAAAGCATTGCTAGTAATTTGTTAGTATCTAATACTAACATACACTTAAATTTTTAGGTGGATAAAAAAATATATATCACTAGTAGCAATAACTTTTTGAGACTTCGTAATTCGTATGCTCTATATAAGTAGTAATTCCCACAGGAAGTCAGTAAATATCGAATTCTGGTTTAAGACTTTTCAAACTATCAAATCGTTTTTTTTTTCACACACATACATTCACTCATATAAATATTAACTTAAACTTTACGTTAGAACTACTGAGATGGTATAAATATTATAACTTGAAAGTCTTAGTCTTATAATACAGTTAAACGAATTTTTTCCTTTGCCTAGATTTATTGTTTATATTATAATATTATTTTTCAATAGAATCATAATATATTTTTAAGTACCATTTGTTAAAATGCATCAAACAGCTTGCAAATTGTCAAAGACCTCCAAAGGCCAAGGGTACTTCAAGTACGGTACATGCTTGATTTTATACATATGATACTACATAGGTATACTTAATATACTGAGCATGATGTTTCGTGGTTTTCTTTACCGAACCTTGAATTTATATCTTAAACCTATATTTTAATAATTAAACAAATTGGAAACCCGATTTTTATTTTTAAATGCAACATTTTTATAATTAGCTTTAGTTATTTTACTGATATAATTTTTTTAAATTGTTATTTTTATATAGAATGTTCACCAAAACTTCTCATTTTATATTTTACACGGGGTTTAATATTTTTAGACGATGGTCAAAATGTTACATGACGCCAATACTTTAGCTCTAAAACTATGTGACATAATAATATTATCAAAATAAACGTTTTAGTAGACGAAAATTCTAACAGTATATCTTGGAGATTGCAATATTATGTTTATAATTGTTAAGTACTGTAAGTGTTTTAAAAAATATCGAAATCGTAAAACAAATACCTAATACATCTTCAATATACCTTCACTAACACGAGAAAGACAAAATACAAAACACTATGTATACGCCACCAAATTTAAAAGAACGATCGGTTGTGTACACGAAAACCATGTAACCTAACCTATCGTATTATATTATTATCGTGTATGTTGATCTACTTGTGTACGGCCAATATGCAACGATGTTTTTGTTATTATTATTACTTTTATTATACAATAAATGATTGATTCTTGGCGTTTAATCAGTTTTTTCCACAGCACATGCCGTTTGAGATACTGTATAATATACTATATGTCTATATATTATGATGATTCACCGAGCACGTTCAACCTCTTTTTTCTTTAATAACACAGTTACTCAAAAGCGTTTTGAGATTTTAAAATACTTAAATACCATTGTTTATAATTTAATTATTTTTTAATGACAATCCCATTTTTTATGCGGTTTGAAATATTTAACAAATAATTTCTCTGAAAATGTTGATATATCCAATTCTAAATTTAAATGAGTAAATTTTAAATTATTAGATACTCAACTTTGTATACTTATGATAATAGGCTCATGATAATGGATGTGGAAAATATTATGGTACCTAATAATTATAATTTATAATTTATATCAATTTACCATTATAGGCATTTATGATTTATCAAAATATTCAAAGCAGATTATTAGGTTTTTTTTAAATCGTCCACTAAATGATTTACAGTAAAAAAGTTATGATTTGAAATAACAAAAGTTTTTTATCACTATAGTCCTCTTTTTAAGTAGTACAACAAAATCTGAATTTTTAAATATAGTGCTGAATCACCTTGTACCTAACCGTATATATTTATATCTCAACAATTATAAAAGATGATTAGTGTTATAGATTACCGAGATAATATTCCAGAAGGTGGGTACCATATTTCATTTTTGCATAAAACATTTATGTTATCTTTTATTTTTTTGTTAACTGAGACTACCTGGCATGAAAACAATAATAATCGTGGATAGTAGTTCATAGTATTAAGATTACATAGATTATAAAATATGTAATACAAATCTGAAGAATACTTTTATTTTATACAATTGTGTGGTAATTCAAATTCAAATGTTGCAATAAGAAAAAAATCAAAATTTAATCCAAATATTTGATATAATTGATAAGATTTAAAAACTTACCACGTTGATTATAGTTACCAAACCGAAATGCATCAATTTTATACATTTTTAACAATTAAAAATGTTAAATTCTAGTTTTTTTTTAAAACGTATGAAATATAATCATATTAATTTAGAATATTTTATTAAGAGGACGCCATACCCGCATGTGTTGTCTCTGTCTTACTAACGTACATCATAACAAATTTTCGTTCAGTAGAATAAATTTTGTGACGTTAGCTTTAATATTAGAGTAAATTAACCTATTATAAAATTTAAAGGTAAGAATATTATCTAAACAATGACATATGCTTTTAATGATATTATCATTTTAAAGTGAGTTATGAACAGTTTAAAGTTGTTATATTTTACATAGTTTTAACTCACTTTAAAATAATAATATCATTAAAAGCATATGTCATTGTTTAGATAATATTTTTACCTTTAAATTTGATAATAGGTAAATTTACTCTAATATTAAAGCTAATGTCACAAAATTTATTCTACTGAACGAAAATTTGTTATGATGTACGTTAGTAAGACAGAGACAACTCATGCGGATATGGCGTCCTCTTAATTACAGTTAAAATATTATTTATTTGAAAAAACAAATTACTATTAAAATAATCAATATTAATTATATTATTATGAAATGTTACCATACTCGTATTTGTAACTTGTTGACCCTTTTAATTTAATTTTTTGAATAATAAAAATTAAAATGTTTCACTATTATCGTTATTGTTATTATTATATTAAATTGATGTGATATAAATAGTTTATAAACCTACCCTATAAGATAAAAAAAATTATAAAGAGTGTAAAGTACATTTTGTGTATGATCTGTGTATATAAAGATATACGAGTAATGAGTATTATTAATAAACCAAATCTTCGTAAGAAGTTTTTTATGCACTTAACACAACTTAGATTATTTGATTTAATTAATTTTTGCATTAAGTGTCCACCTTTATCTCTATCACACACCTGCTATAAATTAACTGTAAGTTATTCTGCTAATCTATGAGTATGCCGATATATATATTGTTCCCAAGAGATAAATCCAATATCTTTCAAAGAAGTAGTTTTAAACATTTGATTAAATTCCTCGATCGTTAACCTTCTAGTAAAACCCTGTGTTTCGCAACAGAAATTACTTTATGAACTCATAACGGCAGTTTACAGTTCGATTCACTTCCGTTATTACTGATATGTCTCTAAAATAGCCGATTGTTGAAGTACTAAGTACTTAATGACATGTATCCTAGAGCAGTTTAATATTATATAATTAGTCGTATGTACATATGTATTACTTCTTTATTACCATATAATTATTATACATTTAATACAATTATATTTTACTATATAATTAATAACAATTGTGTTTCTCAAAATATTGTAGGTACTATGTAATTATTAAACAAATAAATATCGTTTAACCATATCAAAATGGTTATATAATTTAACTATTTATTTTTTTCTAATTTGCTATTTACCTAGATAAGTGTCATTAATATAATTTAATCATAATTGTATGATTTACCGAAATAAACAACATATGTCCGAAAAAAGTTATAAAGATTATAATAATTATAAATTAAACCATTTTTTCTTCCTTTACATGATAATATATATTAAACATAATACACTCTTTGTTTTAAAAATACTTGATTTTTTTTTTAAATATAGTTTTTCTTCTAATTAAGGTATTATAATAAAACATTTAAGAACAAATTTAATTTTTCAAAGTATATTTAATAATTTAACATTTTTGAATGACAAAATTCATTTTTCATTTCATTTTTCGATGAATATTATTATTCAGTGTTTTGATTTATAAAAATCATATTTTGAACAAACTTTGTTATTTATTATTAGTATTTAGTATTTATACTGTATACGAACAAAATAGTGGACCAACACTTTAAGATACCTATCTGTGCTAACGCTTGACTCATCTAAACTTTAATTACATAAAATCATAAGCTTATCCAAAATGTGATTGTCATATATACAATTATTCTAAAAAAATATTCTGTCTTGGAATAAGGAATTATAACAACGGGTTAACGAATGTTAAATATTTAAAAACTTATAACGATAAAAAAGCGGGTAAGTGGGTATCGCTCTGCTGTATATTAGGGGGTTGGTGGACCTCAGACTATGGTAGGTTAAATTTGAATGCAATGATAGGTATCATTGTATACGAAAAACGATTCTGAACGAAGATGATTTGTCAGTTTAGGATATATTATATTTAAATATTGTCATGTATTCTATTTTGAAACAAATAGTATAGTTTTTATATGTTACTATAGTTACTTTATAGTATCTGTTTATTAATAAAAAAAGTATTTGGCCAACATTCGCATTATGAGCGTATGAAATTTAATTTAAATTTTGACATATTTCATATAAATTCGAACTTTAAGCACTTATAAAAAAAAATTGCGACTAACGATTTCGGATTTTTTTTTATCACTTTAAGAACAACTTATAAGAAACCTTGTATTAAATTTTCAAGATTTTCTGGCCACCCAAAAAATTTTTATCGGCATTTGAAGAAAAAACACTTAGAAAAGTCGAAAATTTCAATTGTCTAAAAGTAGCTTAAAAATGGTCAAAATTGTTTGAAAATTTAACTGTAAAGAGATAATCATAATATAAACATTTGGTGAAAATTTCAAGTATTTACAATAATTTGTTTTTGAGTTACAGCAAAATCAAAAAATCGATTTTGTCGAAAAGTGGTTTTTCGTAAAATTGCCATTTTTCTGTCATTTAAGATTCTGAACGGAGTGATGAATGTATTGATTTTACAATGATGTGTGTTTTTTTTTTTTTTTTTTTTTTTTTGTGTCTGTCGACAACATTTGGGGCAGTAAAAATGCTTCGATTTTCAACTTCAGCCCCTCTTTGAAAAGGAAATCGGATCTAGTTGGTACTTTGGGGGGTCAAAAGTTAAAATTTTTCAATATTTTTTAAATGAGTCGGGAAAAACCTTAAAAAAATGACGGAAAAACGGGATTTTTTACGCACAACCAGTTTTCGTCAAAATCAAATTTTTATTTTGCTATCACTCAAAAACTAATCGATGTAAATACTTGAAATTTTCACCAAATGTTTATATTAGCGTTCTCCATACACAGTTAAATTTTCAAAGAATTTTGACTTTTTTTGAACTATTTATAGACAATTAAAATTTTTAATTTTTCTAAGTATTTTTTTTTTAAATGCCTATAAAAAATTTTTGGGTGGCCAGAAAATCTTGAAAATTTAATACAAGGTTTCTTATAAGTTGTTCTTAAAGTGATAAAAAAAAATCCGAAATCGTACGTCACAATTTTTTTTTATAAGTGCTTAAAGTTTGAATTTATACGAAATATGTCAAAATTGCGAAAATTGGCAAGTAATTTTGTGGTTGAAAAATACTAAAATTTTTTTCTTTTATAACTAAGTTTTGAAAATTTGGTACAAGGTTTTCCATAAATTTTTTTTCAATTATCTGTAAAAAAAACTCGACCGGATTCAGACAAAAATTTTTTATGTGTGTTTGAAATTTAAATTTTTACAAAATCGCGTTAAATAACGGTTTAGCCTCAAACGATTTTTGATATTTGTTGTTATTCAAACAGTATAAGTCGTAAACACTTGAAATTTTTACCAGTTATTTAGATTGCCATTTTCTTTACGTGATTTGAGTTTCAAAATATTTTGACTTTTTTTGAGCTATTTATAGACAATTGAAATTTTCAATTTTTTTTTATTTTTTTTTTATAAATGTTGATAAAAAAAATTTAGCTGGGACAATTTACTTGAAAATTTAATTGAAGGGTCCACATAACTCGTTCTAACTCTCATTCAAAAATTATAAAAATACATAGGCACAATTTTTTTTTATTAGCATTTGAAATTCAAATATTGACAAAAATTCGTCAAAATCATGAATATTTTTCACTATTTGGTAGTTAAAAATTTATAAATATTTTACTATCAAAAGCTAAGAATTGAAAATTTAATACTATGCTGTCCATGAGTTAAGCTTAGAATAATTATAAAAAAGTTTGAGGATTATTCAATTTAAAAAATTTTACGAGTGTTTAAAGTTTTAATTTTAATATGAAATCAAAAATACACGTGTAAATAACGTTTTACTAATAAATAAATTTCGATTTTTGTTATTTTTAAAAAATTACTTGACGTAAGATCTTGAAACTTTTACTTAAATGTTTGAATTGTTTCAAAATAGAATATATGACAATAATTAAATATAATATATTAACATATCCTAGACTGACAAATCATCTCCGTTCAGAATCGTTTTTCGTATACAATGATACCTATCATTGCATTCAAATTTAACCTACCCAAGTCCGAGGTCCACCCCACCCCCTAATGTACAGCAGAGCGATACTCACTTGCCCGCTTTTTGTTTTTTTGTTTTTGTGTCTGTGTACAGCATAACTAGTCGAAATAATGCTTAAATTTCAAACTTTGGGGGTGATTTCCGATGGCAAAGTGGATATCCTTGGTGCATTATAGAGGTGAAAAGTAAACATTTTCCAACAGTTTTCAAAAAAATCGAGAAAAACATAAAAAAAATGACAGAAAAACGGGAATTTTTACGCAAAAACAGTTTTCGACCAAATCGATTTTTTTATATGGTTGTAATTCAAAAACTAATCGATGTAAATACTTGAAATTTTCACCAAATGTTTATATTAGCGTTCTCCATACACAGTTAAATTTTCAAAGAATTTTTTTTTTTTTTGAGTTATTTATAGACCACTGAAATTTTCGATTTTTTTTAGTATTTTTTTTTAAAATAACGATAAAATTTTTTTGGCCGGCCAGAAAATCTTGAAAATTTAATACAAGGTTTCTTATAAGTTGTTCTTAAAGTGATAAAAAAAAATCCGAAATCCTTAGTCACAATTTTTTTTTAAGTGCTTAAAGTTCGAATTTATACGAAATATGTCAAAATTGCGAAAATTTGCAAGTAATTTTGTGGTTAAAAAATCGTAAAATTTTTTTCTTTTGTAACTAAGTTTTGAAAATTTGGTACAAGGTTCTCCATTCATTTTTTTTCAATTATCTGTAAAAAAAACTCTACCAGATTCAGACAAAAATTTTTTATGAGTGTTTGAAATTTAAATTTTTAGAAAACCGCGTTGAATAACGGTTTAGCCTCATACGATTTTTGATATTTGTTGTTATTCAAACAGTATAAATCGTAAATACTTGAAAATTTTACCAGTTATTTAGATTGCCATTTTCTTTACGTGATTTGATTTTCAAAATATTTTGACTTTTTTTGAGCTATTTATAGACAATTGAAATTTTCAAATTTTTTTTATTTTTTTTTTTATAAATGTTGATAAAAAAAATTTAGCTGGGACAAATTACTTGAAAATTTAATTGAAGGGTCCACATAACTTGTTCTAACACTCATTCAAAAATTATAAAAATACATAGGCCCAATTTTTTTTTATTAGAATTTGAAGTTCAAATATTGACAAAAATTCGTCAAAATCATGAATATTTTTCACTATTTGGTAGTTAAAAATTTATAAATATTTTACTATCAAAAGCTAAGAATTGAAAATTTAATACTATGCTGTCCATGAGTTAAGCTTAGAATAATTATAAAAAAGTTTGAGGATTATTCAATTTAAAAAATTTTACGAGTGTTTAAAGTTTTAATTTTAATATGAAATCAAAAATACACGTGTAAATAACGTTTTACTAATAAATAAATTTCGATTTTTGTTATTTTTAAAAAATTACTTGACGTAAGATCTTGAAACTTTTACTTAAATGTTTGAATTGTTTCAAAATAGAATATATGACAATAATTAAATATAATATATTAACATATCCTAGACTGACAAATCATCTCCGTTCAGAATCGTTTTTCGTATACAATGATACCTATCATTGCATTCAAATTTAACCTACCCAAGTCCGAGGTCCACCCCACCCCCTAATGTACAGCAGAGCGATACTCACTTGCCCGCTTTTTGTTTTTTTGTTTTTGTGTCTGTGTACAGCATAACTAGTCGAAATAATGCTTAAATTTCAAACTTTGGGGGTGATTTCCGATGGCAAAGTGGATATCCTTGGTGCATTATAGAGGTGAAAAGTAAACATTTTCCAACAGTTTTCAAAAAAATCGAGAAAAACATAAAAAAAATGACAGAAAAACGGGAATTTTTACGCAAAAACAGTTTTCGACCAAATCGATTTTTTTATATGGTTGTAATTCAAAAACTAATCGATGTAAATACTTGAAATTTTCACCAAATGTTTATATTAGCGTTCTCCATACACAGTTAAATTTTCAAAGAATTTTTTTTTTTTTTGAGTTATTTATAGACCACTGAAATTTTCGATTTTTTTTAGTATTTTTTTTTAAAATAACGATAAAATTTTTTTGGCCGGCCAGAAAATCTTGAAAATTTAATACAAGGTTTCTTATAAGTTGTTCTTAAAGTGATAAAAAAAAATCCGAAATCCTTAGTCACAATTTTTTTTTAAGTGCTTAAAGTTCGAATTTATACGAAATATGTCAAAATTGCGAAAATTTGCAAGTAATTTTGTGGTTAAAAAATCGTAAAATTTTTTTCTTTTGTAACTAAGTTTTGAAAATTTGGTACAAGGTTCTCCATTCATTTTTTTTCAATTATCTGTAAAAAAAACTCTACCAGATTCAGACAAAAATTTTTTATGAGTGTTTGAAATTTAAATTTTTAGAAAACCGCGTTGAATAACGGTTTAGCCTCATACGATTTTTGATATTTGTTGTTATTCAAACAGTATAAATCGTAAATACTTGAAAATTTTACCAGTTATTTAGATTGCCATTTTCTTTACGTGATTTGATTTTCAAAATATTTTGACTTTTTTTGAGCTATTTATAGACAATTGAAATTTTCAAATTTTTTTTATTTTTTTTTTTATAAATGTTGATAAAAAAAATTTAGCTGGGACAAATTACTTGAAAATTTAATTGAAGGGTCCACATAACTTGTTCTAACACTCATTCAAAAATTATAAAAATACATAGGTACAATTTTTTTTTATTAGCATTTGAAGTTCAAATATTGACAAAAATTCGTCCAAAATCATGAATTTTTTTCACTATTTGGTAGTTAAAAATTTATAAATATTTTATTATCAAAAGCTAAGAATTGAAAATTTAATACTATGCTGTCAATAAGTTAAGCCTAAAATAATTATAAAAATGTTTGAGGATTATTCAATTAAAAAAATTTTACGAGTGTTTTAAGTTTTAATTTTAATTTGAAATCAAAAATACACGTGTAAAATAACGTTTTACTAATAAATAATTTTCGATTTTTGTTAATTTTAAAAAATTACTAAACGTTAGATCTTGAAACTTTTACTTATATGTTTGAATTAGTTTCAAAATAGAATATATGACAATATTTAAATATAATATATCCTAGACTGACAAATCATCTCTGTTCAGAATCGTTTTTCGTATACAATGATACCTATCATTGCATTCAAATTTAACTTACCCTAGTCCGAGGTCCATCCCACCCCTAATGTACAGCAGAGCGATACTCACTTACCCGCTTTTTTTTTTTGTTTTTCTCGATTTTTTTGAAAACTATTTGAAAATTTTACTTTTGACCCCCCCAAAGTACCAACAAGATGAATTTTCCTATTCAAAGAGGGGCTGAAGTCAAAAATCGGAGCATTATTACTGCTCCATATGTTGTCGTCAGACACAAAAAAAAAAAAAAAACACACACATCATTGTAAAAGCAATACATTCATCACTTCGTTCAGAATCTAAAAATAGTAAATCATATATTTTTTACAACTTAAGATTATGTAAAACAATATTTAAAAAAAATGTTATAGTTTTGAAATAATAAGGTCTAACGTTAAAATGATAAGCTAGATATTTACATAGACTTTAGAGTGTAAATACAGTAAACTAATGTAGGAAAAACATAATAAATTTAAAATATAGGTACATTAATTTACCATTATTTAAATTTATATTCTTAATTTGTGACTATAAAGTTTAAATAATGTTGGGATCAAATAGCACTATTGCATTAGTACCTTTATAATTATAAAGTAATAACTCGTTGTTGAACAAGTAATAATAGTTTATACTCGTACATTTTTTTTTAGGTTAAAATAACGTATGTATAGGTTCAATGGTTTATAATTAGTGTAAAATTTTTATATTTGAGTTTATTTTGTAACTGTTGGTCATAATCCATTGGGGAGTGAATAACTGAATAATATACGCATTATTGTACTAACACAGTGGCGGTTATTGAATTTTCAAAACAAATGATGGTACCTAATGGTATATGTTTTTCTTTCTTCTGGATTATTTTTATGACTACATTAGAATGTACCATCGATAGACGCTTTTGAATTTAAATACACCACACGAGGCCTATGTCAGTACTCAATATGCAAAACGACAATGAGTTCTATTGTGTAAACAAATAGAGTCTGCCTGTGAAATATCTGGTATTTGTTTTGTGGTCAGCTGTAACTGTTGTCTTCTTTTGACCTTTGGAAAACGAATTGGGTGTATTTGACAGAAACCATCAGTTAATACGGAAAATTTCCTACCACTATTTCCCACAGACAATCCGATCTCGGAAATAAATATCATTTTTGAACGGTCATATACTCATGTAACCGGAACGACTGTTTGCCGTTGTCGTGTGTGTAGAATCGATGGATTCAAAGAGAATAATGTTGAAAAGTTAACTTATGTATTTGGCTGTAAGTTGTACTTATATACATATTTGGAAACTTTGAAAATTCATATTTTGAATATTGAATAGGATTTAATTACAAGCGTGGAATGACTATAATATAGTAATATAGTATTTCAATTATATTTTTATAATTAAATATTATTATGATAAACATATGTTATTATATCGTACAAATATCAATAAAAATACATTTTTCAAATTAAAGTAGAAAAAATACTGATTTATACTGAATATGATGTTGTAATATCAAATTACATTGCGTGTTAAATTTATCAACGGATACAGTTACAAATTTGGTGGTTTGCATTTTATATTCGACAGAACTGTCACGTAACTTAGAAGCTGAACATTAGTAAATGTAGGGTAAATAAGGGTACCGCATTCACAAAAGAACTTTTCGAATGACCATTCATTTTTCATTTGTCCTTTTATAAGTGGTAAATCCAATTTTGATTTCTGAATAAGAGAACCCACTTCGATACCACGAAATTTAAATACATCGATAAATTGGAAAAAATAAATAAATTATTAAGTTTGAGAAAACAGTAAGAGTTCAAATATTATACATTAAAAAAAAAAAACAAAATATCTTGAGGGTAAAAAAAAATATAAATAAACGAGTTTATTCAAATACATTAAATATAGGTAGAAAACAATTTTATATTGATTCCACATGCAATATAGGGTATTAGTAAAATATTTTCAACCCATTGCACGATATTATATAAATAATAAAATAATCAGGTGTATTGAACTATTTATTTATAAGTTACTATACATATTTTCATGCGTTGAAAATGCATTGGAGGCTTATCTCGATAAATCGCACTGATAGAATATATAGTAAATATTATTATTACATCCTCTACAAAATTTAAGTTATGATTCAGATACTATATTAAAATATATTTATTATATGTTCCGAGTAGAGCGATGAATGTATTGATTTTACAATAATGCGCGCGCGCGCGTGTGTGTGCGTGTGTTTTTTTACTGTCATCGCTTTTTGAGGCTTTAAAAATGCTTTGATTCTCAACTATAAAGGTAATTTCTAGTAAAAAAATTGAATCAAGTTGATACTATGGGCGGTAAAAGAGTAAAAAATTCACACTATTCTAGTTATCACAATAATCGGAAAAAAAACTGAACAAAAATTAAGGTATTTTTTAAGCATAACTATAGTTTTTGATAATTTTAGATTCTGAACGGAGTGATGAATGTATTGATTTTACAATGATGTGTGTTTTTTTGTTTTTTTTTGTTTTTGTGTCTGTGTACAGCATAACTAGTCGAAATAATGCTTCAATTTCAAACTTTTGGGGTGGTTTCCGATGGAAAAGTGGATATCCTTGGTGCATTATAGAGGTGAAAAGTAAACATTTTCCAACAGTTTTCAAAAAAAAAAAATCGAGAAAAACAAAAAAAAAATCACAGAAAAACGGGAATTTTTACGCAAAACCAGTTTTCGACCAAATCGATTTTCTAATTTATTAGTTATTCGAAAACTAATCACTGTAAATACTTTAAATTTTCACCAAATTTTTATGTTAGTGTTATCTATATACAGTTAAATTTTCAAAAAATTTTGACTTTTTTTGAGTTATTTATAGACCACTGAAATTTTCGATTTTTATGAGAATTTTTTTTTAAAATAACGATAAAAATTGTTTGGCCAGCCAGAAAATCTTGAAAATTTAATACAAGGTTTCTTATGAGTTGTTCTTAAAGTGATAAAAAAAAATCCAAAATCGTTAGTCACAATTTTTTTATAAGTGCTTAAAGTTCGAATTTATACAAAATACCTATGTCAAAATTGCGAAAATTTGCAAGTAATTTTGTGGTTGAAAAATCGTAAAAAATTTTTCTTTTATAACTAAGTTTTGAAAATTTGGTACAAGGTTTTCCATAAATTTTTCTTCATATATTTGTAAAAAAAACTCTACCGGACTAAGACAAAAAATTTTTATGAATGTTTGAAATTTAAATTTTTACAAAACCGCGTTAAATAACGATTTAGCCTTAAACGATTTTTGATATTTGTTGTTATTCAAATAGTATAAGTCGTAAATACTTGAAAATTTTACCAGTTATTTATATCGCCATTTTTTTTACGTGATTTGATTTTCAAAATATTTTTATAAATGTTGATAAAAAAAATTTAGCGGGGACAAATTACTTGAAAATTTAATTGAAGGGTCTACATATCTCATTCAAAAATTATAAAAATACATAGGTACAATTTTTTTTTATTAGCATTTGAAGTTCAAATATTGACAAAAATTCGTCAAAATCATGAATATTTTTCACTATTTGGTAGTTAAAAATTTATAAATATTTTATTATCAAAAGCTAAGAATTGAAAATTTAATACTATGCTGTCAATAAGTTAAGCCTAAAATAATTATAAAAATGTTTGAGGATTATTCAATTAAAAAAATTTTACGAGTGTTTTAAGTTTTAATTTTAATTTGAAATCAAAAATACACGTGTAAAATAACGTTTTACTAATAAATAATTTTCGATTTTTGTTAATTTTAAAAAATTACTAAACGTTAGATCTTGAAACTTTTACTTATATGTTTGAATTAGTTTCAAAATAGAATATATGAAATATTTATATACAATATATCCTAGACTGACAAATCATCTCCGTTCAGAATCGTTTTTCGTATACAATGATACTTATCATTGCATTCAAATTTAACCTACCCTAGTCCGAGGTCCACCCCACCGCCTAATGTACAGCAGAGCGATACACACTTACCTGCTTTTTTTTTTATGTTACTCGTAAAGAAATAAACATATTTAAACAAAATATTTGTCTATTATTTAGTTATTTTTATACAACTTAAATTATCTATAATTTTTTTTTCTACTTTAAATAAAACATTGCTTGCAAATTATTTTGTAAGTAGTTAGACATTTTTATAATTCATACTTAAGAGGACGCCATACCCGCATGTGTTGTCTCTGTCTTACAAGTACGTAACATAGCAAATTTACGCTAAGCAGATCACGTTTAGCTCCGTCAATTTAAAAATTAGAGTAAATCGACCTATTATGAAACTTGATGGTAAGATAATTATCTGTGTTTGTATGTTGGTTTTTTACAATTATTAAATTTTTAAGTGAGTTATGAGCATTTTTAATTTACGCTATGTTATATACGCATAACTTGTTAAAAAATTGAACTATCGTAAAAAACCAACATACAAACACAGATAATTTTCTTACCATCAAGTTTCGTAATAGGTCGATTCACTCTAATTTTTAAATTGACGGAGCTAAACGTGATCTGCTTAGCGTAAATTTGCTATGTTACGTACTTGTAAGACAAAGACAACACATGCGGGTATGGCGTCCTCTTAAGATTTTAAAATTAAACACAAAGTTATTTATTAATTTTGCAATGTATATTAAAAAAAAAAGTTCATCTGGAAAGTCTAATACATTTTTTTATGAGTATTTGAAATTCAAATTGTTACCACATTGAATTTTCACTCGTAAAATAACAAATAACTTTTCCTCAAATGATTTTTGTTATTTTGTTGTAATTCAAAAATCAATAACTGTAGGTATTACATTTTATGATTTTCCAGCCATGGCATAATTTTTTGAATATTTTAAATATTTTTGAGCTAATTGAAATATAATTTTTTTTCCATAAATATCAAACAACTTTTTTTCATACTGAAACCAAAAAAATCAAAAAAAAAAAATGTTAGTACAATTTTTTATTTAAATATTTAAATTACAACTTGGAATGAAATTACATATTCAAACTATAAAGAAAAATGTTCAATGTTTTAAAATAAGTAGAAAAAAAATATGCGTGATGACTTTATTATGAATTCTTATATTATACTTATATTTTAATATAAATTTAAAAAAAAAATAGAAAAATAGAATTTACCTATCATATTAATAATAATAAAATATTAATTTAATGGTATTAACAAAAAAATAAATATACATATCATTTAATATATTTAGTTATATAGTCTGATAGATCGTCTTCTCTAAGAATCTTTTTCTTGTACAATAATATATCATTAAATTCAAGTTTAACACATCCATATCCATTTCAGTGACTAACAATATACCTACTGTACAGAAGAGCTTTAACCACTTGCCTGGACAACTTTTATAACTATGAAATAATAAATAATTGTTATTTGATTGTAATAAAATGAGCGTTTTGGACTTTCCTTTTATATCAATCAGTATTTTAAGCATAAAGAAAAAATTAAGTCATTTGATGGATAAAGTTTAAAATTATGTTGTTTTTAGATGATATACTATACAAGTATTTTTCTTTTAAATTTTAAAAGTATACTAAAAGAAATATTTTTAAAGCAATTTGTGATAAAAATAATATAAACTGTTTCAAGTTTCAACATTAAAATTTCTGTTTTTAATAAAACATAGACAAGTTACTTATAATTATTACATTTGGTCTTTTTTAAAAATACATAATTTATTATTGATGTATTAATTATGAAATTTATGATTTATTCATTTTATTCAATTAATTTAAAGTATAATTTTACATCAATACTTCCATATTTAATTAAGACCTTATTCATTAATACTAGAAAAATATAGAATTGAAATAATAATATAGTTACCTAACAATACTTAGTGTTTTTATACTTAAATAACTGGTTTTCATGAAAATTTGTTGGATTATCAATAAATAATGAATAAATAAATAAAAAATGCACAGGCCAAGTTGCCCATTATTGAAATATATTATTATTACGTATATTCCTAATAAAAATATTAGGCATAGCTAGGTATTATTAAATTGTTGTTATTAGTTATATTATATTATAATTGTTGAAGTTTTAAATAATAAAAATAAAACAAAACATAGAAATATTTAATTTTTAAACATAATCATTTACTCGATATTATTAGAGCTTGGTATATGACTAATAAAGCACTCCATAAATACTTAAAAATACTAATAGTCAGCAAACTTTGTAAACATACTACAAAAAAGTCCATTCCAAATTCCCCTAAACTCTCACAATATACTTCCAAAAATACACTTCCAATTGATAATACTTAAATGAAAATAGTGACGTGACGATCAAAATTTCTAATGCAATTAATATATATAAATATATGTTTATAAAAATAAAAGATTTTAAGAAAAAAAAATATACATAAATAATTGTGTACCATTTACTCATGTGACTGCACGTTGATGAACAGTTTTTCCACTAACTCACAGGCCAAAAATAATTAAAAATCCACTGTTAAAACATTTACTCATTGCACTTTTAGATCAAAGAATGTAAAGTTTTAATTAAAAACAAAAATACGATCTTAAGTAGCTATTGAGTCGTAAAAAAAACGGTGTTTATTTTAATTTTTTATAATTGTTATCAACCGGAGTAAAACTAAGGTGCACGAACGAAAATTAATATATTATTTTATTTTCTAGAGTCTAGGCCCTTACTATATTATGAAAAGAAGAATCAAAAACAACTGGACATTGTATATTACAATAATCATTTCTCACCCTTTTTTTATCCTTTAATATTGTGTATGGTATAAAAAATCTAAGTATTTGAAAAGTTTTATTAAAATAATAGTAATTAAAAATAAATTTTTCTTTCAAAAAAAATAAAAAAAAAATATAACTATTATGGTTACATGTTATTGTACTGGATGACCGATGTATTTTGTTTTCTGATAAAACATTTATTTATTTTTGTTTTAGATATTATATGACATGCAATTTTATGTTTTATTAAATCAGTATCCCGTGTCAAATATATGCGAACTAGTGAGATACTTGATTACAAATTACAAATTACAATATTATAATGTAAATAAACCAATGTGTTAAATATAATGACAGTTCAAAGAATAAAATCAACAATCTTGCTTGTTACCATAATAACAGATTCTACAGAGTAATACATCGTTAGAAGAAGATATTACTATATTAATTATTGTACCAATGTACCTATAGAAAACTGTAAGGTATAATTAACATGATAACTAATAAATTAATATTAGCACAGAATAATTATTATAATAATTTTTCTGTGATATTAGATTATATATTTATTATCTTTTAAATCGAAGATTTGTGAGTACATTTAATATATTTTTGTATTTGGTCGAAACGCTAACGTTTATTATAATAGTTAAAGTAATTTTAAAATATTCAAAACAATTCAATCATTTAAACATTTTTGTTGGATAATTAATACAATTTAATTTACATTTACATTGGAAAAATAAAGGGTGTCCCGTGAGGATTTACCCATTGCGATATCTCCTGAAATAATGCAGATATCATTATTCTGGTTTTTAAACAAGATTTGCAAGGACAAGAACTACAAATATTTCATGTTTTAATTTATTTTAATGTTTTGGTAAAAACATTTAATAAATATATTTTTTTTAATTAATTATTTTCAAAAAAATTCAAGATAGTAATTTTTTAGAGTTCATTATTCTGAAAATATTGACGTTTCAACATTTTAATTTCATAAATCTCCATAAAATATTAAAAATCAAGAGATTAATGAAATTAAAATGTTGAAACGTCAATATTTTCAAAAAACCGGATTCTACAAAACGGCTATCTTCAATTTCTTTGAAAATAATTAAATAAAAAAATATATTATTTAACTTTATTACCAAAACACTAAAATAAATTAAAACATGAACTATTATAGTTCTTGTCCCTGCGAATCTTATTAAAAAAACAGCGTTATAATATCTCCATTATTTCAAGAGATATTGCTATGGGTACCTAAATCCTCACGGGACGTACTCTGTATAACAGGAGAATAATACAATTTTAATTAAATAAATATGAAAAACATAAAAAAAAATAAATGAATCAGGTAATATTGATCGTAATACAACTTTTCTTTAATTTAAACATATGATATATATTTAACTAATAAATATACGATAGGTACCTATGAACATTTATTTATTATTGTTATTATTTTTAATAACAATTATTGTAGAACATATTTATAAAATAAACATAATGGACCTCATTCTTAGAAAATATATAAATTATGTTTTATATTTTTCAGACAACATAATATTATGTATTATTCTGAATAATATAATTCATTTATTTTTAAATTATACATAAATAATATAGATTGGTGTATTAAAATGGTTTGGAAGTTTGATTTCAATGTTTGTATACTAGAAGACATAAAAACTATATAAAATATAAGTTAATTTCATCGTAATAACATTCAACATTCAACAAAGATGCTTAATGATCTCCAATCAAAATATGTAATAGAGAGAATCTCCAATTCTATTAGTATACAACTCGAGTATATTAACAGTACGATAAATCACATTTGTCTGTATTATAATAGTTGTATGGAACGGTAATATTTGATACACGCATATCATCATTAAGTGAAATTGTGTAAATCCAGAGAATTGTTCTTTCATAATGAACATATTATTACGTTATAATTATGCACTTACATTCCTTTATAATCAATATTGTGATTTTGCCATTATTATTATACCATTCCTGGAAACATAATAATACGCGTATAGGTACGACTCACAATAGAGATTAGGTAAAAAATTGTTAACACACTCACAATAAGATAATTATTATTAATGAATCAAAATTATGATGAGATTCAATATAACATACAATTTTATGTGCATCTGAAGTATCTATACTCGTGTGTTAATGAAATATGAAATATATAATAGTAAAGATAATAGAACGTACATTTTAAGATAGGTACTCAATACTCATTTTTGAAAAAAAATGTTTTCAATACCGTTGTGGATCATAATATTAATGATTGTAGAGATACATCATATACTTTCATTTTTTTTTTTTTTTTTTTTTATCAATCTGATATTAAACGCGCACTAAAATATAAAACATTTTCCGAATTTTCGCCAACAGTAAAATTAAAGTCCATAGGCTACCCTACTTTTATCCGTCGGCTTTGTACGAGGTTGCGTGCATTTAAATGCGTGTATTAAAACCACTATGGTGTAATTTACGAGATGTGGAAAACGTATTGTGCATAATAGACCTAATAACATCATATCCTCCCCTTTACAACGTCCCATCATTTTTAATTTAACTATATATATGGACGCACTTAATGGACCCTTTTATGCGGTAAAAAAATGCTCTACAAAAAAATCGATTCCCTCTTCTGTAATCGGTTGAACAAGAATATCAAAGTGCGAATGTCCGGTGTAATAACAATACTTGATACCTACTAATTTCGGTCATTATTATCCCTTCAACTTTCAACTTTAGATTTTACTAATTAGAACATATTCAAAATATAAAATATATAAACACAAGATAACATGGATATAGTTATGAGTATAATGAAATAATCTGTTAATATTTTCAACAACTTATTAAAACTGAAACTCAATAATAACTTATCTTATATAGTAACAAATTAAAAATGTAAAACAATTTTATCTTGCATTTTCTTTTTTTTTCCGATTACTCCCTTTATTATTATCTGACGCTGTATAAAAAAAAATTCAATATTTTATTATTTATTTATTTGTAAAAGAAAATATTTTCGTGCTAACAGTTATAATTTGAATTTGAATCAATCATATTTCTTTATATTTCTATTTTCTATAATATAACTAGGTACTTGTATACAATATTATACACTTTATATATTTAATTTTCTGTCATTTTTTTTTTATTTTAAATAAAAACCTTAAGTGTTTTTACGATGATTAAGTAATTAAAAATGATTTGGAAGCCAAATAAAATGTATTATTTTTATGGAATAATAAAAGAAACTTTGTCTTTGTTCAGAAATATTCAGTTAAAAAAAATTGTAATTATTGAAATAAAAATACAAAAATGTGGCTTTAGACGTTGTTTGTTTGTACCAACACGTATTTTTCAAACCTATTATGCACGAATGGTTCTGAAAATTATTCTCTTCTGGCAATAATAAACTACTTTGTCGCTTTAAATTATTTCAACTAAAAAATAATTGTTTACATGTTTTTACATTATTATTCTAGAAACTCAATCAAATTACCCTTTTTACCATTTAATTGGAATAAAAACTAAAATAATAAATGCATTTAACTGGTTTCACCATTGAAAAAAATGAAAAACAATAAAATGCACTTATATTTAAATTTAAATTTATTTACATTTTTAATAAATAACTTAAAAACCATCAGTTATTGAAAAATATACCATTTTTTCTACTCACAAAAACAACACTAAGTATATATTTTGAAAACGATTGTATTTTTTCCTGTTTTATATATTCATTATTGAAAAATAAGAACTTTGATATCATAAAAATATATATATATATAATTACATGCATATGATTATATAATAAAAATTATACAAATTATAATGATTATTATGATTATTATCAGTAAAGAACCAAAGTACCAATGTACAATTATATTCCTGTTTTTTTTTTTTTTATATTGTTGTCACCCATAAGTGATAGCGTTCATTATGAATAATGAAATAGTTTATAGTAAAATGAAAAGGAATCATCTATTATTATTAAATTAATATATTATATTTGCAGCTGTGAATTGATTAATTATAATATAATATGACGACGTACCAAGGTTTTAAGCATAGAAACTAAAAAATAATTCTAAAAGGTAGTATATTTTAGATATGAATAAATTTTTATACATAAAATGTAATTTAGTAGGTACTTATGAAAAAAATGTTGTTTTATGGTTTTTTCAAAAAATTGAATAAAATTAACAAAAAAAAAAAATAATATATACTACAACCGTTAAAAACAATAAAATCTGTTTTTTTCATAGTTAATATTTTATTTATATCCTAATATTATATTTTATTATATAGTCAACTGATGACTGTCGATCTTCCCATTATAATTATAATCACAATTAGAAGGTGATTATCTTTTAAAAATATGATATGAATATCGGGAATAGGTGTATGCACACAAATTCAATTTTATATTTTGGAGAGGGAGGGTTGAGTTCATCCTAATATATTATCATAGCAGATATTTACAAAACTTTTTTTCGGATTCCTTATTTTGGAATAAATAAACTGCAGTTAAGTGTGTATATGAATTTTGCATATTTTACAAGTTCCAAGTTCCAAGAGGGTTCAAAATATTCTCGGCATGTCATTGATAATTTATACACCCATGTGTATACTAGTGTACGTGTATGCATAGGTTGTTAATAATTATCGTTTTTAATATACTTACCGACTGCTGCAAAATGTTTCGAACCATTTGCCACGGCGACGGCCATAATACAGTCGACATTATCGTACATTAGTAATACGTACTACACACGCATACGCATCCGCGTACATTATGCGTTCCCGAGTGTTGCCTTTTGAAGTGTACGTGACAATTTCTACAGTTCACCATAACCATCTGCAGCGTATATTATTATTATTATAATCCATATGCTACGCGATCTAACCTCTATTGTTTCGGGACGCACGTATTGCAATTATTAAACGGCAACTATAATAATACATCGATAACTATTATACAAGAACTACGTACCACTACCCGTAACGAGATTAGTGAAAATTAATGTCATTTTTTTCCTTCCGTCAGCCTCTTTTACTTTATCTTCACTTTCAATGCCGTGAGGACCTCGTGTGTCGTTTAGAGATTTACAATACTCTATGGACAATGTTATTATTTCCTGGCGTTGATATTACATTTAGTGTTACACTATCATCACTTAATTAACGAAAGTTTAATTTTAATCCATTTTAGAGCATATAAAAATCTAAATACATTTTTACTTTATTGAAGTTATTATTATTATTATTATTGCAGCTTGCGTCCAGAACTTATAATGACTTTCATAATGACCATTGATCGTTTTCTAATATTGATACACTCAAATACAAAAATGGTATAAGAAAAAAAAACAATTAATCAACCCTTCGTAAATACGAAATAAACTAAATAGTCACAACTAATATGCTTCTTTTTAAATAACTATTTAACAGAATGTGAGAAATTCAAATATTTATTGTTATTGTCTTGTTAATACACATATCTTAATAACTTAGGCCGTATTCACTATTATTTAATTGTACCTAAAAACACGTGTGCTTTATTTTAGGTTATCCGTGCATATTAAATTAGGTGTATTTCAAAATAAAAATTCAAAACACGAATATTTAATAATACGTTTATTATAGCAGAAGCTTTCTAAAACGTGTAATTAGTTTTATAAAACTAACTGAATATTTTAAATATAATTATACTTATACAAGTCGATGTAATACATATTTAGTATTTTAAAACAATTAATAATTTAATTATGAACTGTATTCATTTTTCTCTTAAATAAATAAATAAATAAAATATCAAATTATTAAGATCATTTTTTTTTCACAATTTTTAAAAACAATAATTTAATTCATCTTTTTATACTCTCTTGCGAAAAATAAGTAATGAACCAACGTATTGAGTTCATTAATATTGATGCAATGGAGCAACTTGTTTATACCAGTAAACAATAATGGTTGTTTGCGTAATAAAAGCTGAAAAAGTTTTTTTCGTACATTATAGATTGAAAAATTAGAATAGGTTCAAAAATTTTCAACTACTAGTAGTCACTTTAATATAAATTAAAAGAAATATTTTAAATTATAAAAAGCTCAATGAATATTATATTTTTTTAATATATCAAATGTTATAAAATATGACAACACAGTAATAACATTAATAATGCGTGATATTATTTATTGGAAGGTGCAAATATTTTTATTAGATTCTTATTGCAAAAACTTTTATTAAGTGTGTAGATATTTGAATATTGCTCGTGAATGCATTAAAATCAATACCATCTAACATATTTAGGTAAAGTTAACAACATATTATTTTTAATATTTAATGTCCTGTTATTTCCAAAACCGAAATATATAAACATATAATAGGATTAATACATGTGTATAGTAAATAAAATGAAAAACATTTTATTTAAATATAATATGGTGTAGTATGTACTTGCATATAGTTTAAATTGAAAATAAGTTCTTAACATACATAATATATTGTAATGTTATGTCTAATATTTTAATAAAGCAAATATTTATTTGTCCATTTACAGAGAAAACCGTGGAAAATGATTTAAAAAATAACATTCACCTTGTTATTTTTAAACAAAATAACAAACTTGATATCCCTTATGGTGGTTTCATAATGTTACCATTCGTGTAAATACAACAAAGAAGGTTTAAATTAAATTTGGGATGCCACGGTATAAAGAGGTTTCCAAAAGTTTCAAATTCAATCTAACCCCTATAATATTACAATATCACTGGTGCTATTAATTTAAATAAATAATATTAAAAAAAGACCATTAAAAAGGTTTTCCCGGAGGGGTATTTCATCTGACCATCAACCGTGAACGAGTGCAATAATGAGGTTTCAACTTCTTTTATTTTTCACACTATATACTTACAATTACATTTTTCCAACATTGCAATACGGTAACTTGAGCAAAATAAAAATGTCCATCGCTGTGAATTCTTTTATAAATTGACCAACTGCTTCTTGTTTAAAAATTAATACAAAACGAATAATATCATCTCATAAATATTCTTAAACTTCTACCGTGTATTACTTTTATTTATTTTACAACAAATAGAAAATATCGAGAAAAACTTGTTAAAACTAGTTTTAATGTAGGTCTTCTGTAAGCGTTTGGTTATTTTATTAGATATATTCTTATACCTATAGTTTTTATAACTACAATATACGATCGGTAATAATTACAGCCATTATATTTTATGTTTATGAAACTTGAGGTTACAAATAATAATTAATTATATACATATGTTTTTTTAAATTATTTTCAACATAACATAATCACGACAAGTATACCAGCTGAAATTTCGTTTGTTTTATATTAGTATTAAATGATTTAAATTGGTTTATTAGTATAATTATATAATAAATATAGTCCTTAATGTATGAATCTAAATTCTAAATTACTTGCTTGTGCGTGGCGTATAGCAGATAGCTATTCATAAATATCAAATATAACATAATAATATATTCAAATAATTTTGGGTGATTTTTCGGGTGTATAAAATTACCTAAAACTCAGAGATGTAAAACAAAAAAAAAACTAAAGTTTTGTTTATATTTTAGCCTAAATATTTACAAACAAACTTTATCAACTTGATATACTTTTTAAATCTATATTTTCAAAATTATTTTCAGTTTTTCATGAATAAATTATTTTAATTTTATGTGAAAATTGCATTTAATGTAACTATGATTAAATGTATCACATACATTAATCTAAATTAAAAAAAAATGTTTATTATATTGAAATAAAATAAATATTTAATTGTATTATTACATTATTAAAAAATGCAATTAAACACTGTACATTCATTTTTCGTAGAATATGCATATTTTAAATGTAGTAATTTAATATTTAAATGATTGATCAATTCATAAATTAATATTACAATTTATGTAATTATGTAATTATGATAATGATTATGATAACTAAGTATAACAAATTTGAAAATAATCAATAAATGGTACTATATTTATAAAAAATATTAGTATAGGTGTCCTTCAATACATTAGTTTTTATTAGAATTCAATTCACTTCCTTGATTAAAGTATTTACATTTTAAAAATCTAGATTACAAAAAAGTTTTGAATATAATTTGAATTTTTATTTCGTTTAGGGAAACTGTACTTGTTCATGTGAAATTAGATTAGAATAAACTAACTTAAAGTAAAATAATTAAAGTTAAAAAAAAAATCGTTTTGGAGACAAAATGTGAAATTTTTTCTTTATTCTAACCAGATAAAGTTTTTAGTAACTTAAAATTTGAGATTGGAAAAGTTTTATTTAAGAGAAGTTATTTCCGCCATAGTTTTTGATTGGTAAAAAAAAAAAATAAGAACAATATTATTCATTATTTTTCCAATATCTTTATTCTTTAAACATTTAATAACATTTTTCATATTTTCATTGATATTGTTAACTAATGAAAATCAATAAATGTAATAATATTTTACACCTAAAAATAATTAAAAAAGTATATGGGATAAATTTTACATTAAATTTTATTTTTCATAATAGTATTTATTTTTTAATTTACTATCATATTATTTTGCACATCCATACAATTACGTATGTTATAATATTGTTATATTATAAGATAGTATTATCAAGTACACCTACAGCTTAAACATTTGTTATTTATATTACACTACATATATAGTATATATATATATATATATATAGCACAGCTTTATAATATACATGTATTTTGATTTTGATAATAGTAGGTACATTCTGACTTATAAGTATTTAATTATCTGTTTAATTAAAAACAATTTATGACAATTGAAATAGATAATAATTATTATTGTCACAGTATATTTTTAAAAGGTCAATTACCTATTATTATTTATTTATTTATTTTAATTATTGTAATATCTATGAATATTGAATAAAATTAAAATATTAAAATATTAATATTTAATTATTTATTAATTAGATCAAACAAATAACAACCACATGACGTACATGGCGTAAAAGCAATAAAGTAATACACCACAGCCGTTACACATTAAGCTATAAAATTAAAGTAAAAAAAAAAAAAAACATTTTATATTGTAGAATAGTCTACATGATACGCGTTTTGGTAGCAAAATTAAAAAAAAAAAAATTGGTATAAAAAATCAATGTTGTCTAGCTTATAAAGATATTAAATGCGTCAACAAATACCTTTTACAAAATTCCAAACCTAACGCCGGCTGTGTAATATATTTGTTTGTCTTATTCTTTTATGTTAAATTTAATGTTCATTCAAATTATATAAAAACTTCAAAATGTATTTTAAGTTAATAAATTCATTAAAAAATATAGGCGAAGTAACAAAATTAAAAAAAATAATCGTACATTTTAAGTATACCTACTGTATGTGCACGGTTTACTTAAATCATAATCATAAATACTTATTAAATTTCATATGTTAATTATATATTATAATGTACGATATATGTATTTATGTATCATATTTTGTATCAAAATGAAAAAATAAATCTTACAAAACATGTTTCTTATTTATATTGAGGCTAATATTATTAATGTTAGTATTTTTCAAAGTTACATTGATCTAATTTAATTGTATGCACAGTTTAATTTACTCAGAAATTATCAATTCATAAGAATATATTTTGTTATAAAGTAGTGTTAAACTGACATAAAGACGATATTATATGTATAAAGATTACTACAGAAGACTGTTTTGGGATCTTGTTCAGAATAAAACCATAGTCTAACGGTTTTGCCAACTTTAGACAGGGAGACGAACGTGATTTTACGAGGATAAACCCTAAATCCTACTTGATAACAATATGTAGCCAAAGTTGTTTAGTGCGTGATTTCCTAATTTAACTTATGTTTTAAAATTAAAATGAATACGTGGGCAGTGAGTGGTAGGTAATGCATTGTTTTGTAAGTAATAATATAAAATAAAATATAAGATAAAAATACTTAAATGGAATTATTTGAAATTATTCAGTATCACATAGGTATATATTATTACGTAGGATCATGGTGTGCTATGTCGATAAAATATAACTTATAATAATGTTGACATAGAAACTAACTTAATGTGCTATCTCTTATAATTGCTTTATTAATTATTATTATTTTATTTATAGGTTATTTGCATCATAACTACAAGTGCATAAAAGTAATATGAACTGAGACAAATACAATGAAAATCATTTTGTTGATAACGAATGTTTTTATAAATTATTGTTTGGCGATGGAAACTAAAGAAAAATATTTCAGGAGATTTTTTTCTGTAAATATACTTAATTTATAAAAATTACATAAAAGAAAATATTTTCTTTTTAAAAATAAATAATTTCAATAGCCTTCCAACTTATTAATAATTATCACGCATATAAAAGTCTTCAATTACTGTATATACATTTGGAAATATTTGTAATGTCACATAAAACATAATTTATATTCAACGGGGGACTTGAAACACTGTCATGCAAAAATAAAACTATGCAGAATTTCGTTCATTTAAATGTCACTCTGGTTTCTATTTGTAATGGTAATGACATCATTGAGGTTCAAATAAGTAAGCATTATAATTTGGGTAAATTATGAGCTGAATGCTAAAATTGAATTGACAGTTCACGTATTTTTGCTCAATTTACTTACATGATTAAAGCACACATTATGATGTAATAATATATTAATTTATGTTTTCATTAATATTAAAATGTTTTACTTAGATTCTATCAAACTGGTAATTATATACATAATATTACTACAGATCTGTACCCATTTTTTTCAGTGAATTTTACACGAACATAATATTATGTTAATGTTAAGAACTGATTGTTTTAAAAAAAAATATTCAATCCGTATAGGTATATGATAAAACTTCGCAGTAAATAATTTATCAACTGTTCAATATTTTTAAAATATTATTACTGAAAGTTACCAAACTGTTAATATTTAGACATCGTTTTGAATATACCTACTTACTAAGATAAAGCAATGTTTTCCGAAATGGCAAAACAGGATTAGTATTTTTTTAAATAACAAACCCACCACACTGGTTTTAAATGATGAAACTTAGTTGCAGCCCATGTGGAAAATTCGTTTTATCGGTAAACAGGCAAAACGCGTATTATTAGTAAGTTATCCCTCGTAAAATGTAAAATGTGCTTAATGCAACATATTATAGAGATAATAACAGTACATGCTCCCCAAAATACTTCTTCAATGTGCAAATCCATTCACTGGTAGGATATACGTCTTAATGTAGTATATATGCACATATAGGTATACATTTTTTTCATTCTGATAACCCGTTCAAAATGGATTTTGGTGAAACCACGCTGAAAATATAGGAAAGTTCCATCTCCCAACAATAGACTATTTTTTGTTCTGAATACTTTTTCCCATAACGAAAAAAAAAACGGTTTTTTAAAAAAAGAAATGTATCACATAACGTACGCTCAACATTGGCATTTTGAAAATAAGCGGCTTACCGGTAATTGAAAGGTGAGTCGCGTATAACTTTTCAGTTTTCACTACCTACTTGTTTCTTTCCATACACCGGTGCACATGAGACGAAATACCATTAAAATGATCATTATATTTTGATCAAATGTAAAAAAAAAAAAAAAACTATTAAATACATTATTTTAAACATGAAACCCCTTTTTTTTTCAATTAGTTATCTGCCTAATTTATATCAGAGGCTATAACGTCAGTCAGACATATTATTATATATTGTATACACGTATATTCAATTAGAAATAATTTACAACAAATATAATATTATGTTAACGTTTACAAAATGTTTTTTTTTCAATTTTTCTCATACAATGAATATTATTAATTAATTTGTATTTATAACGAAGTAAATAGCTTTTTAATTTTATTATTTTATACCATTACACTGACTGTACCAATTTCGAATGTATTCATAATAGTGAGAATTGGATACTTAAATGGGTACTTATTATAATATCATAAAATATAATTGTCATGGATCATATAATCTATATATAATATAATATATTAATATTATATAGCAGAGGTTCCCAAACTGTGCGCCGCGGCGCCCTGGTGCGCCGCGATGTGTTGTCAGGGGAGCCGCGGCTGCGGAGATGAGAGTAGCAGTATCAAGTTTGATCCCAAGATTTTATTTAAAAAAGGTCGTGCATTCTAATAAGGGCGCCATGAGCAAATTTCAGTTCTTAAAGGGCGCCTCGAGTAGGAAAAGTTTGGGAACCTCTGTTATATAGTAAACAAGCGTACACTATTATTGATATTGTATTAAAAGCTGCGTTTTCTAAGACTGTAACAGTTATAGCTTTTAATATAATTACATTATAATATATTATTAATAGTTTTTATAAACAATTGAATCATTTAAGATACAATATAAGTAAATTATTTTATATTTCACTGATATGAGGTATTTTTTTAAAAATAAATTTAAGTAGTTAAAAAATTTGCTTGATTCTAGGTTTAAAATTTCTAAAATGTGATAATTATAAATTAGTTTTTCTCTTTTTTTGTACGTTCTGTATCCGGTAAAGATGTGTTTCACTGTGAAGGGGCGAGGGGTACCACATCTGATACATAATATGGGAGAATCTTCTCTTTTCATTATATGTTGGTATGTGAGGTGCGTATGTCCTTTACTAAGATAGTGAGGTGGTTAATGGAGATATCATGTTTTATTGTTGTGTTGTCCAGGAACGGCCAAGTATAAGTGGTTCTTTTAACTTCATTAAATTTAATTGAAAGATTGAACCATTAATTTTTCGACTAGTTGGTATTGTGTATTTAACTCAATAACTTTTTTAAAGTCTTAGTAAGAGAAGAAACATATTATGAAATTTTCGATGAATGAATGGGCTAATTTGGCGGCCTTTCAGCTCAATTTTTGTCATATATTATATTATTGTCGATGAACCACATATAGTCGATGTACGTATTTTACCCAGAAAGTTGTTCCTTATAATTAGAATTTCGTGTTTTTTTTCTGATAAACTACAAGGCAAACTGATAGATATTATATTTAACGACAATATGATCCATTCACATCGATATTTTCAACAAAAAAATGTTGACAAATATTTCACGTGAAATTAACATGTATTTATACAAATATGAAATATTTGCAAGTAATTGAGGACCTATAGAAAAACCATATTACCATAATAACAACTATGTTGAGTTTTTTTAGTGAAATGATACAAATAACCAACACACAGGCTCTATAGTGTTGTGTAGTGTGTATTATTCGTATATTTTTGTTTATTAATTTACTACAATGTATTGACAAAATATATTTCCCACTTAAATTTTTGAATTTAAAAATTTTATAGAAATTGTCAGAAACTTTGTATTTTATTTATATTTTAAATTTGAAAGGAACGATTAATTTATTGATTTTACAATGATGTATCCCTAGTTTGTTTCTGTTTGTTATCAGCTTTTGGGATAGTACAATTTAAAAAAATATTTTGATTTTCGAAAATGGGGATAGGTTTTGATAGAAATCTAGATCTAATTGATACTTTGAGGCGGTCAAAAGTGAAAAATTGCCAGTATTTTTTGTATAGCCGGAAAATCGAAAAATCACCTAGAAATAATATGCAAAGTCAATTTACTTATATATTTATTTATTTGTGTAGTTTAAAATCGAATAACTGTAAATACATTAAATTTTTATCAAATTTTTATTTCATAATTTTCTGTTTATAATAAGATTTTCAAAATGATTTGAAAATTTTCTTACAACGTAAACATTTTGTTTTCTATTTTATTATGTTAACATAAAATCTGAAGCACATATTATATTATTTCTCATTTGTCAAATTGTTGATTTAAAGTTTTCGAACAAAGTTTTGATTCATTAAAAAAAAAACTGATAACAATGGAAACATAATGTTACAGAACATTCATATTTGATACAAGTTTATAGTTTAAATGGCGTGTAATCAACAAAAATAAAATAAAAAACACTTAATTCAGCACCACATGGTTAAAGTTAATTTTGAAAACTTTCTAGGTATCTTTAAAAACAATCTGACATTTTCGGCAAAGTCAATTGAATAGTTTTTGAGTTTATGAACCATTATAATACATGCATTGCATTTTATAGACATAGAAGTACACACAATCATTGTGAAAAACAAATTCCATATATTTTTTTAATATAATTTACAATATTATAACTTCACATGTAAGATTTGTTAAATTAATGACTAGTTAGTAATTAATTATATTGGTTAATGTCTTAATAATATGTTTTATAAAGTTTTTCAAGTTTTGTGGTATTCTTGTCTATAGCACCAAGTGTATTAATCTTGTGTTTAGTTATTATAATTTGTCATATAAAGTCAGCCTATATTACGTCAATACTTGATTTACTTTAACTAATACTTCAATTTTAGAAGTATGATGACATAAATAAAAATATATGCATAATAGTAATTACATTATCAAATTAAATGAACATTATAAATAAAAAGATAAATTAATAAACCATTATACTTATATATTTTTATAAATCAATTTTGAATTATATTACCTAATTTTTTTTTTTTTTTAATCAAAGTTTTCATAAAAGCAATACATAAAACTACGTGTTCAAAATATAAATACCGATTTAAAAATAATAAGTGGTACCTACTAAATTCTTTAAGGACTTTAAAATTGAAAGAGTTTAATAAGTTTTGTGTGCATTTAGATTTTCCAGGACGAAGAAGGAAATATATTTCTTTTTCTTTTTGATTTTAATAGCCATGCAGTAAAATAGTTTTATTTACTTTAATATGTAGTTCTACACAATTTCAAACTTTCGTTTGACGAACAACATCAATGATTTACAATTGTATTTAAGATTATAGTTCATATAGTAGTTTTAGTGTTAATGTAACTGTAAATATTAATATACAAATATACATATATTTAAGTTTTTCTCAAGGTTATAATCACACTTGCTTTTGAAACATTTGTATTGATATCATGAAAACTCATTTTTGTTATTTGTTTGTCCTTGTGGTGTTTATTCAAAAAATAACTGAATATTCTATAAGCATTGCTCATGAGAATTTATATATTTCCAAATAGAAAAAATAAACTTTTAATAAAGCATTTTTTTTTTGTATCGATGGGATGTATTATTTTTAAAAATTAAATTATTATTTATGTACGTGGTTGATTTTTTTATTTTTCAATTTTATTGTTAGCTTTACAATAATGTAATGTAAATAAAATAAACTGTTTTGAAAAAAATAAAATAAAATAATGCATAATAAATTTTAATTGGTTAAAAATAATGTTATTTTTGTGTATGCGATTGCTTGAATAATTTGTTTTCATTAGTCTTATTATTGCGTATAACCAATTTCAAAATATATACATATAGATTCAATTAATTATCCGATAGAGTGTTTAAAATATATTATGTATAGAGTTATATTATATGTTGTTATTAGTCAATTTGTAATGAATTTAATATCAGAACTATCTGAAGCTGTACTGACAAGTTCACAAGCATTTGTCACTTAGTATTACTAGTATTAGTATGGTCATGTTCACTATAGTATGTTGAATGCCTAGTTTCCCAACAGATTGAATCATGTCAGATGATGAGCTTCGGAGACGTTGAATAATGAGACCAGATTTCCATCATACTCACGTGTTGTGTTGTGCGTGTTCTAAAGCACGTACACTGATATGGAATTCAAATTACAATAAAAACCAATAATTTTAAGCATTATTTAGATTTTGAAAAAATGTATTACCATAACTGACAGAAAAAATTCGTGTACACAATACTGGTTTTAATTATTACTTATACTATTGTAATTTACATACTTCATCTTAAAAATATAAATTTACTGTAGTATCAAAAACAAATAATAAAATATAACATAATATTTAAAATTGAAACCTATTTGTATAAGTAATTTTAATATTTTATTATCTACCCACCTTTTCCTACTAAATTATTTTGTGACACTATTTACAAAGTTATTGTGATTTTAAGTCTCAATAAAATATGTATTTGCTAATGAGTAAACAACATTCTGAAGAAAAAAATAATATTCTTACGTTCAAAATAATTTAACATAACGGAGTGAAAACTTCTAATATTATTTTTCGTTTTACCCATAAATTTTCACATAACTATTTTATCATGTTTTTATTTTATCTAGATAGTATTTATTCCATTTTAAGCTAAATAATGATATAATTATTCTTTTACGAAATATTATTTTAATAAATTATAATATAAACTAAAAAATAAAAACACAATAACTGTTACTTATCACAAATTTAGATTAATTTTAGGTCACTCTCTAGTAAGCTGTTTGATTTTTTTTATTGAAATATATAAATTATAATGTATTTTATTAGTATTCCTAATATAAATTAAACTAATTAAGTAAATAATAATTACTTATTTTGTTTGTAACAACTACTCTTTTAATAATAGTTTACTTTCATCGAAAATAAGTAATATATATATATCAACCACTGTTATAGTTCTACTTGTCTCCGGTTTTATACATAAAACACACGTGAGTTTTAATCAACTTTTTGTTTTATCTCAAAATTGGAAAATAATATATAACGCAATAATAATATAGCCTATGTATAGGTACTACATAATAATAATGAAAAACAAATACTGATGACAAATTACTTTTGTAACACATGGTATACAATTTTAAAGAGTAAAATAGTATAATAAATCATTAAACGTACTTGATACGATTCCAACCAAATATTAAGGTGTTCACTAAAATATAAGCTGTCCAAAATTATATTTAGAGCTAAATTTATTATCAATTTTTATAAACGAATAAAGTAATTTGAAAAAAAATCGAAGATATATTACCGGAAATTACATGGTTCAATAAGTTCACTTATTTATTTTGGTTATTATATCAGTTATTATAGCATTACAAATCATTTTTATGAATTTCGAAATATTACTAAAAAAGTTATTTTAATCTCTGTTGTATAAAATTATAAATCATAATTTTAACAAAGTTAAAACTAATAAAATATTATCATCTGTTTAACTGCAATATTTTATGTATATTCTGTCACCCAAATAAAATTCCTATAGGTACTTATGTTGATTATAAGTTATATTTATGATAAATAATGGCACCTTGGGTACAAAATCGAACCCATAATATTTAAATTAATGCATCGATAATAGATTTATTCGTAAAATGAATTAACGCTTTTTTTAGACTTAGGCTAACAAATAACAATATATAAACCAAATAGATACTGGTGACTTCGACATTTATATTTGTATCACTATTTTAGTGATTTTATTTTATTATTTGTACTTTGTATAATTCAAATTCAAAAATCTTATTTTATATGTATTAGCTAACATATATTTAAATTCAAAATAAATGTTATAGAAAATTTGTTTTTATTTAGACTAAAATATTGATATTTTTTTAAATATATTAATAAACCAAGATGAAAGAATTTTTTATTTTACATCATTTTTATGACAATGAAGGCGAGTATTGATCGAGATGAATGGGGTTGGAAACATATTATATTATTTATTTACATATGTATGCACTTGTGCACTGGTCTTATAGCCAGTAGGTGGTATAATTCTATATCTTTCCAAAGCTAGACAAATATAATTTGCTGAAATTTAATCATTCTCCACAGTTGTAAGTCCCCAGAGGCTATTTGACTCTATGTGATCGGAAACCGTTATATTTTTTTGATCCATTTTTTTGCCAACTGGCCGGGAGTACCCTAAAATAAAACATATAACTTTACCCTTCATGGCCACTTTCTCTATTTTATACTTCTTTCTACCATAAAATGTTATTATATTTTTCGATACTACCGTGAATAGTTGTTTAAAAGTAAATCCCGCTAAGCCCTCAGGTCACAATACATGATTATATATTATGATAACTTAGAATTTTTGATTCTATCTTTTCACGTATTCCAATTCTTTTGAAAAAAAATAATATATAAGTTAAAGGTTATATTAATACAAATAATGAAATAAATGAAAAAAAGTTTTTTTTCATTATTTAATTTTGTTGTGTCAAATCCTTAATTTGCTTCGTGTCTAAACTACAAAACTTTTTTCTTGTTTTATGTATTATGTGGTTTCATGATGATATTTAATTATTGCTAAATCTTTTCACGAATGTCCTACAAAACTCAGTAAAATTGGTTTATTATATTTTTTAAATAAAATATAGTACCTATACACACAAATATCTATCATAAGTCATTATCTATCCTAACAAGCTTATATTGTAAATTGTTTTGTTATTCGATTAAATAATATTTGACATTTATGTTTCGTTTTTTTATTTTTTTTTTCCAAATATTTTTTATTTAATTTACATAAAGACTCAGTTATGGAATTGATAATACAATAATATGACAATTGATATTAGGCCCAATGGTCAACTGTCATGGTTCCACTAATAGTCGTAAATTTGACGTTTAAGTGAAAATTGCATCGATAACGTCAACCTTGGTAGCTACTGGCACAGCATCAGGATCAAGGTGGAATAATTGATATAAATGTAGCAATAATAAACAATTGTCTATGTCTATACCTTGTACCAAATAAGAGCACACCAAATTTACGTAACAAAACCGGTTTTGTCTGTGGCCGCCCGATACGCTCTTATTTGGTACAGTGTATAGTAATTTGACTTGAATCATTCCTTTGTGGAGACACAATGTGAATATAATTTATTATTTCAAATCATCCAGCTATATACGAGACATTTACGTGTTATTAATAAACACAAGTTATGATCAGAGAAAATAAGGGTTTTACAAAATGTAATTTATAATTTAAAATTGCAATGGATTTCGATGTTAATTATTTAATTATTGTACAATTTTTCAAAAAAGTATTTAAAATCAAATAATTAAAATAACTATTTATTATAAACACTAGTTTTGATAAAGTAGATAACGTCTCAAATAAATTTATATATAGATATTTTTTACGTTGTTACTATTCTTTTGACGTAAATTTATAAATACGATAAAAACAAAAATTAGGAGATAAGTTATATGTAAATATGACCAATATTTGACAATTTTAAATGTTTGTGCAAACCTTCGTGATACGGAAATTAAAAAAAAAAATCTGAATACCTATCACTATATTAAACGCCCGTTTTCTATTAAACAGTTATTTTCCGGTTGCATATTATAATATATAGTCTCTGAAAATGTTCAGCATATACTTCAAACGGATTTCTACTTCCGGTTGATATATATTTGACCCTTTGTTGCCACGTGTTATAATATGTTTATGCCACTTTGTATCCCATGTCGGCCGTTTCGGGTGAATAAAGTTGGATCGCCGCCGGTCACTGTACCACATTATTAGATAGAAGTGTGTACTGTGTTGAGATTTTTGTGATCACATTTTTCGATTTTTCATCTAACTTTTTCGTCAGATTTAACTATACAGATATTACCAGTGTTATCAAAATAGTAAAAGGTTGAAAAGGAATTAACCAATCTCAGAATGATGATCGCTTGTCTTCAAACATATTATATAAAATCATATCGATGTAGGAAAAATTATTACTTAGGATTTAGGTATTTATAAGTATAAATTAAAGTTTAATTGTATGTACAATTTTGGTGTTATTCAACGAATTTATGATGAAATTGGGGAAAATTGTCTAAAATAAAATAATTTTTAACCTAGAATAAATGCGTGAATTTTTGTTTCAGATTGTATGGTTAAGGGTAAATTCATCATACCGTGCACTGCAGTCGAAAACGACTTAATAATGGTATCGTATTATTCGTATTTATTATATCAATCAAACTTTTTAATAGTTTTTAATATTTATCGGGTAGCTTTTATAAATGATATCTATATTATCCTATTAAAATATGTGAAATAATCAATCGCAACAGATATACCGAATAAAATATTGTTAATAGTTCTTAATAAGAAATTTTACTTAGTGCTATTTACCTAATCAATGTAAAATATTATAATATATATCTATAAATGATAATACACTAATAATGAAAATTCAAAAAAATCAATTGTTTTAATTTATTTTTCCATGTACTCGTAATAATTATATTTGTATAAGATATTATTTTATTTATTTATTTTATACTTGTTTATACAATAATATAATGGATAATAAAAACATGCTAGTAAGTTGGGTAAGGCTTTAATATAATGTGTACAAGTACAAGCTGCAGGTGCAGTTCTCTAAATACATAAATAAAAATAAAAATTTACTCGAGTGGAGTGTGTACCTACTCTTTATTTTAATCTGAAAACTAAAAATACCTAATAATAGTGAAACAAATAGTACATTTACTAGATAAAATATATAAGTAATATACTAATATACCTCCAAAGTAAAGTATTGTAAATATAAACATACATTTCCATTTTATTAAAGTTTGGAGATACTCCAAACAATGGTAGAACGTTATGACTACTTTTTGATTCGTCGGTGTATTTATTGTTTTTATTGTCATAGAGAAAAATTGTATTTTTGTAAGCTTATAACCAAGTACGAGCCTTCAATATGAATTTGTTTTGGCGAATTTCATAACTTATTGTATGTAACATACTAACATCACTCTGGTAAATAACACACGCTATATAAAAAAATTTAGTTAAAAAAGTAAATGATTTATCGAGAATCAAAAGTTGTTCCTTAATTTAAACTTCAAAATACTTTTTTGAAATGTATCAAACTTAAAATATTTTATACACAAATACATCTAACAAAACAAAAATTATTTATCAGCATTTTAAATCTGATCAATGACCATGAATGTACTTGTATTATCTCGTTTTATAAATCTTGTTAACTCGGTGTATCTGATACATATTGTGAAAGCCACATTACCAATAAACATATTATTTTTAATAGAAAACAAATTAACAAATCGATATTTAAAAAAAGACAACAAATAATTATTGTATTATTTTTCTAAAACCACTAAATAATAAAGTATCAAATCGATTTAATTATTTTCGATATATAATTCACCAACCATAGTTACTAATCAAATAATACTCTTCAGATAACTTATACATCTATATAATTTCAATAAAATGGTGTTTAGAATAGATAACTAAAATGTTATTATCTAGATAAGATACAAATATTATAATCTTACATTGATCTAAATAATATTATAAAGTACCATTTTCTTTTTTGTTTGATATATTACTATTAATTTATATATTATATTTCAATAATTAGGTATTCGAAATGAGTACAATTAATGTATTTATTAAGTAAAATCTTCTGGTAAATACTTAAAAAAATATTAATAAATGAATACTTTACCAAGATTAATTTAAATTCAATTGAATATAAGAATTTTTTATCTAAATTCACCATTATATTATAATTATTAGCATAATAGTTATCTATAGATTGAAATATGTGGTTTTCATTTTGATAAGTTTGGATACTAGTATAAATATACCTATATACTTTATAATATTAACTAAAGAATTTATTGAATTTGTAGATATATTTTAAAATTTACTTCAATTTATTGTAATTTATTGGGTTTTTCAAAAATCAGTAAAAATTACTTACTATTTATTAAATTATAATAGCAATACTATGTTTCACACTTTTTTTTACATAGTGTAAACCTATTAAAAATAGATTCACGAAATTGACGCCATTCTATAGTTATACTTCAATTACTTCAGAACTTTATAAATATAGGCCCTATAGTTCACAAGTGTTCTATATTATTCATAAATTATTATTCGAGGAAAATTCTTTTTCTTTTTATTTTACATAAGACTTGTAATAACGCTAAATTTAAAAACTTAAAAACACTTTTAAAAGCACACAAAAATTGCCATTCTCCACGCTCTGATTAATACTCGAATTTGATTATGAACAAAATCACATTATTATAAAATTCACAATAGGTAATGTGTTATTTATAATATAAAATTATACATGATTGTTATTTGTTTATAAGTAAATAATGTTTGGAGTAATTAGGATTAATATTTATTTTTAATAACAAGAATAACTAAAATTATTTGTTTAACAAAAGTCGTTATGTCCCATTTAAATACCTATTCAATTTCGCTGAAATTAAAACTCACTTCAAAAGCTTATAAACAAATTATGAGTATATATTTATGTTATTTTTTAATATTTCTAAAAGAACCACTTATGAAGAATATTGTATCAAAATGTCAAGCTTTTTACTTAGAAAAAAAGAATTCAATCAACATAAATCGAAATTTTTGTTTAAAAATATAAAATATCAATATAACTTAAAATACAAAATATTTTAAAATGCTATCATATTGTATTTTATATACTAATATAAAGTTATATAATATTTAATATTCGGTCTTATATATTATATGGTTATTAATTTTTGAATTATTTCAACCAAATGAGAGCAATTGAATTTGTCGTCTTGTCAACAACTGGTATTGCGTTAATATTTTTTTGTTGTTTTCTTTTCAATTAAAAAAAAAAATGTTTTTAAGAAAATAAAAATTATCATTTTTAACCAATACAGTCACCACTCCAATTAGAATCTGTTATTACACTATTTTTTATTCGTCATTTTAAGCAGACGATTAAAGAACAGTAACATTTGTCTTAAGATTTTCATTTGAAACATATATTATCACAATATATTATATAATCTATATCATTAATTAATTTATCTAAAATATATTTATCAATAGAATATTTTATTTGATGAGAAAAATGTCTTAATATGTTTATTTTTAAATAATGTTAATTTTATACAGATTTTATAGACATTTATATAATAATAGTTTTGCATAGGTTTTTATATTTTATATTAATTTATTATAGAGTTAAAATAGATAAATATATATCTTTTTAATATACCTAATAGTAGTCGTTTAATGGCAATACCAAACCATATTCTATGAAATGGAATCGTATATTTAAAATTAGTTTTCAATATTTATTGTGTTAAAATCATTGTACTTATATTGTCTTATAATAAGTACTATTATACATATAATGCATGAATGAATTATTGTGTCCTATGACTTTTATAATAATAAGTTATCCAAGATACGAATAATGAATTCTTGATAAATATTATATTATAACTCATTTTGTAACATAGTCTGTTGAAAATAATTCACTAACCAGTCAACTAAGAACTAATAAACAACCCATCCGTATCCCAGCCAAAAGATAATAAGTTTTAGTGTTGAGTCACCAAGTTAATGTTAAATGCATAATATACAATATTATTCATGTATGATAATATCGTGATTTTGTAATATTAAACTATTATTTTATTTTATTATATAAAGGCAAATCGGCAGTTTTGTAAGTATCATTATATTATAATACTATTAATAAAATACCTATATAAATGATAAAAAGACACTACTTGCTTAAAAAACACAGAATTCTTGACTATAGCTTATTATTATATATAATATTTAACATTTATAATTAATTCAGCATAGTAAACTATAATATAATATTTTGTCACTATTATAAAAAATACGAATTTTTGATTTTTGATTAGTTTTTATGAATATCATTAAAACTTGTGAAAATATTTATATGCCTTAAATTAAATTATAGTAAAAAATAATTTCCATTAAATATTTATCAAAAAGTATAGACACATGAAATATTTTCAATAAAATTTAAATTTGAATTTAATGATGTGAATATAATGACACAGAAATCCGATGTTCGTCGTTCGTCTCCTATTTCTCGGTTTGGCACAAACTATTCAACTGTTGATGATAATAATTATACTTTAATCAAAGCCAGATTCTAACAAAACTTAATTAAAAATGTGTATACTTGGAATTCTTCTAAATTGTATTTTTTTCAACAACTCTACATTAAAAATACATGAAACATTTTTATATAAATTTTTTAAAATGCACAGTTTTAGATAAGTTTCTATTTCTCCTTTATTCACTGTTTAGTGTTTAGTGCCACTTAAAGAAAAAAAATTGTACTCACAATATTTTTGCTACAATATAAGTATAATATCACATTTGATAATTCAACAATATATTGATACATTTTTTGTAAGACCTATTAAAGTATCGAACTTGTGTAATTATATAAAAGATATTCGAAAAAAACTGTGAAGCTATTACTTTAAAACGTATTATTATATTAAAATTAATTAAATATTATTAACTATTAACGTAGAAATATATTTTATTTTTTACCATAAATAGATATTAACACTTAGTTTTTACCTATAATTTTTACTAAATATTTTTTTATTTACGAATATCTATCTTAATCTGTAAATAACCAAACTTAAATGAAAAATTTATAATTATTATTAAATTTCAATAACTACACATGACACATGAACTTAATTAGAAATCAAATGTTTCTAATTAATTATATTTTTGAAATAGGTACTCCAATTACAAAATACATTAATATAATTTATTCACAAATATAACAAATACCTTTTTACGAATAACCAAATATATAATTTAGAACCAAAGTAGTAAGATCAGATTTTTCAAATTCACAATTTAAAATTGTTTTACTTTGAAACGTTTTATTTTTATAGAGTTCACCAGGCGTGCCTATTGAAATTTTCTGAACTGTGATAATATGCGTTTTCAAGAGCGAAAACTGTTTAAAATACTCGTTACTTTAACCCTTAAAGATTCTACGTTTTTTTTAGTAGGTACTTAAACTAAACAGTTTTATATATTTTAAACTTATCGCGTAATCATGACATATGCACAAAGTCATATTATATGCACACTTGGCATTAAAATCTTATTATAAAATAATTTTAATGCATGCTTGAACGATTTCAATGAATTTTTCATTAATAGAAAGTGATATAACACTTGCCGTTTTTCTAAAAATAAAAAAAAACATTTTACGTTATTTTACCGATTATTCAGAATATTTATTATACAATAAATATTATTCCATTATTATAAACAAGTATTATTGTAATAATAATATTTAGGGGTATATTTTATTTCTATTTTTAAATATCAATAATAGCTTACTTATTTAAAGTGTCTTTCTTTGTTTTAAAATACGATTATATTATTATTTAAACTATAAGTTATAATGGAGTACCTATTTAATTTTACAAATTTAACACATTTAGTTTAAGTTTTGATACATCAGTTTTTCAATTTATATTTGAACGACTTAATATAATATTATGTATACTTATCATTGTTCTAAAAAACAAAAAAGAGATCATATATTAAATCCATGTAGCTATACTTGCAAATTGAATATTTAACTGAGAATTCGTTACACATAATAATTACATAAATATATATAATCTACATTATATTTGTATGGAAGATATTTTATTGTCTAACAATAAAAAAAAAGGGAAATAAGAGAACACACTGTTGTACAGTAATTTAGTGTCGAGTGGAGTTCTATAATGGATGTGTTAAATTTCAATTCATAGAGAAATCATTGTACACAAAATACACAAAAAAAAAGTTCTGAGCGGAGATGGTCTGTCAACACACATCAGTACATCACTAAGTTTATTTCATATTATTTATGATTATTGATATTGCTATTATAGTAATTTATCTTATTATTGTTATTACGGTGGGTTGATTTCGTTTTTCCGATTACATCGAATTTATTATATTTTTAATTATCATAATAATAATAATAATTATTATTATTATTTATACTATACATATTGTATTATTATTATTAAATTTTGAGTCAATGCTACCTTACCGTAAAACAAAAACTATGTAATTAGGTTCATAGTATAAGCCTATATATAGGTTATATTATAATATTTTGAAAAAATCATTGCGTATAGTAAAATTTATAATATACGTGGACGTTCAAGTCCCGAAAATAATTTATTTGAATTATAACAAAACAATTAATACCGTTATTTATTGCTGAGTTATGTTGATATTTCATTCAACTGATAAAATGATAAACGAAAATTATAAAAGTTTTGAAAAATGTCAACAAAATTAATCGTAGGATCTATAATGATAAAAAAATATCATTAATTATTCTTATTAAGAACACACACAATCTTCAGTGATTAGTTTGGGTTAAGTATTAGACAAAAAAAATAATGATGCGAAAGCGCCTCCTCCTCCCCCCAAGGTCTTTGGTTCAAACAGAAAAAAACTTAAACATTAGGTTATGTTGATTAAAATATGTAACTAGGTAATATTTTGTTGCTATCGTTATGGCATTTACGATGTTACTGTATCGTTTTAATTTTGATTCATGATAAATCCGCTTAAAAATGTATTAGGAAAAATTCGTAAGGTTATTATAATTTGTGATTAATTATTATACAATATTTATTTTCTGACAAAGAACCTACATTTTTGTATAAAATATTATTTAAATAAGTATCGTATATAATATACGACATAAATAACTTAAATGTATTATACGTTTGCATTACCAGACATTATATATTATGTTAAGATAAAAGTATAAATTTTTGTAGACCTATATGTTAACAGAGATAGGTAATAGGACGTATCATTACATTGTTTTGCTATGCGTACATCACTTTATAAATTTTTTCACCACGTCTACTTCTTATTGGGTGATATTATATTATGGTCGTGCAAACATAAACTATCATTTACTTACTATGCTTTTAAACCTTTTACTTAGCATGTCCTTTGAGTATTTTACTTCATTCTATATAGTAACTTGAAGTTGGCTTATTTTTTTTTTTATGAAATACCTTTGTGTGTTTTTAAGAACTGTAGATGTGGCGCACACATTGGAAAAAAAACACAGTCGGGAGTCTGCTATTATGTTCATTGCTGTATGGACAGATAGGTACCTTGTTACTTGAATACTAATTACTAGCTGTTCTAAAATTATGCACGATTTTTACCAACGTATAGTATACAATATAGACTTGCATAACAGTTTAACCATTTTTTATTTTTTTTTTTTTACAAAATCGATATTCGCTTAAATAATTAGCAAGTATGATTACATAACTTAAATGTATTATAAAAAAATTACTAAGAAACTCAAATGCTTATTTTAAAACTAACAATTAAATACAATTACTTTTTTTAGTTTCAATCATTAGACAATGAAAGTGATTAGAAGTAAAAATATTTTTAATGTATATAATAAGATAATAAATAAATAATTTTATTTCAGTCTTAATACAATTTTGGAATCATATTAAATAAATAAATAAACTGATAAATTACCTACATATTTCACAACAATCTCGAGGTATTGATTCCTTTCCTTTATCTGTATTTCATTAAAAATAATATTGTTTTTAATTTTTAATTAGAAACGATTCGTATGTATGTTGTTTTAAATAGTTTTGATACTAATAAATTAGATCAATGATTTGGTTCTGATACAAATATTGTTTATTTTTGTTACAAAATAAAAAATATGAATAAACTTTTTGGAATCCGTTAGTTTCATAATTTCAATGGCGACGGTGGTGTATAATAATATAATAATTATCTTTTGTTCATATCGTGAATATATATTTCACTTTTGTTCATAGTATCTAATATTTTCTAGAATTTAATGTTTTGAAACATACGTAAATGGCAACATTTCAAAATTCCTTAAATTCACAAATTTATGGTATACATTGCTAAAATAAAGCTCACTATTATGAATTCTTAAATGTATTGACTAAACATACTCGTTTTACTTTTGTTTTATTACAGTTTAGGTAAATAAATGGAAAACAAACTTCTTTTCTCTGCGGCATTGAAGTATTATTATACATTTTCACATAAACCGATGTAATTAAGGTTATATCATAAATTAGTATTTACGGTCTCTCAGGGTGGGTTTATAGTGGACTACAAACAATACCATAATTCTTGCTAGTTTCTATCCCGTGACAGTAATTTGTCATAAATCAACTCATATGTACTGTCAGTCAGTCAGTTAAATATTATAAATAATATTTTTTTTTATAATACATGATAAATATATTATGATATACTACTATCATAGGCTCATAAAATACAATTTACTACAATTTAGTATATATTTAAGTGTTGATAGTATTAAGGTTTAGCATTTTCAAACTTTGACATTGTGGCTTTAATGGTTATAAAGGTATCTGGAATTTACTCCCATAAATTTTAATTCCCAATCAATAAGACTGAAATATGAATATCAAAACTTCTATTACAATGATTTACTAGTATCGACGATCATTAATAATTAGTGAATTATGTCAATGTAACAAACATTCTCGCATCTAGCTACATTACACAAGATATTGTAATTCAATTACACGATAATATGTACATTGTTTAGCGATAACCCGAGGATTTATAAAAGGTTTAAAATAATGATGATAAATCCCTCTTACTACTGGTTATTTTTATACCTGAACGAAGAAAATCAACAGTGATGATTTATGATTGAGGGTCTTGATTCATTGAACTGCAATATACTGTGTATTGGTTGTAAATAACGAGTAGGTATTCGCAAAAAAATAAATTATGATCTTTGTAGTTTGTAGGAATTAACTTTTGATAAATGATTCTATTTATAATGATTTAGCATTAAATCAAATAAATGCTTATAGTTCGATGAAAACTATTTTAGAACTTTTACTTTATAAAAAAACAAAATTAAGGTATTATTAGTTAACATATTATGACTATTATTTTACTGTGTCATGAACAGTTAACAGGAATAAATGGTATAAATTTACATTAAACTATACAGCAATATTAAATAGTTTATTATGGTAAAAATATTATATTATCTAGAACAATGTTACTTATTCTATGTAAATAATTATTACAAAAACCATAAACAATACATTTTAGATCATATTTCCACATTTAATAATAATTATAAACGAAAGATTAAAAAAAAATATAAAGTTTTAAAACTTGTATTTTGATAACATAAAATATGTAAATCACGACGAATAACACAGCAATGATGAGACTATTGTTATATTACCTACTTAACACAATCATTTTAAAGATTTTTAATCGGTCTATTTGAAACACACTTACCTAAAATGTAGAAAAAATAATTTATCTTAATAAAAATTGCTTTTTATACAACATATAAATGTAACATTTATAATAATATAATTTAAATGCTCAAATTAAAAATACCAATAAACTACCTAATTACAATATTAAACTTATTAATCATCATTACTAATAAATACTTATTGTTATCAATACGCTAGCTATATATAATCTGTACATTGTATTATGACGAATGATAGTTATAGTTATGTACTTGAGAACTATTAGATGCATTAAAATATAATAATATTATCTTAGAATGTATCTAAATACACTGCTATCTACGTAATACTCTATGATTTAGAAAAAATTAAATAAATGATATTCTGCTGGTTTAGTGAAACGATACGTAAAAATACTATGCACAATAAAAATAATCTAATATTAATGAGCGCAATATATTAATATTGGACGATTGACTATTTATACGGTTAATTTATGAAAATGTAGTAACTAGAAAGTGCATATTATAAGCAATTTCAATAACCTAATTCAAATCATAAATAATATAAACATTTTTCCAAAGAGATATTGATTCGGATACTATATAATAATATATATCATCTATTTTAACTACATTAAAAGTAATTTATAAATTTAATTGCAAATAAGTATCTATTTTGATGGTGTGTATTCAATATCATACAGCAGTATAAAAATAGATATCTAAGTCTCTATAACCTCTTAAATACCAATTAAGTATTTTAGTTACCCACTAATTAATAAATAAATATAGAGAATAATTATATTCTATACATATAAAATATTTAATACATGTTACCGCCAATGATGTAAATTAGGTATTAACGCAAATCCCTAGCCAATATCATAAATTCCAGACAATGCTAAAATAGTAACTGACAATGACCTTTTAATACATAAACATTTTAATACAGACAATGTTGTAACAATCAAATATTTACAACTATGACTGAGAAATTGCCGAAATGTCTATAATATATACTTGATAAGCAATGTTGATCATTTTGTTTAGCGAAATATTTAAAGCGAGTCAAAAATATAAAATTATTTTCACGGTTTGGTGTATCGCGTAAAACATTTGTTTTTTTTTTTTACAATCGCCGCATCAATAGATGTATCGCGTTTCACCGAAAACACCGGTAATTAATTCGCCATTACCCAGGAAATATATTTGTAAACGGGGGATTACCTACCGTGTAGTTGAACGATAAAAGCCACCCCAACCGTGTGCACAATGCAATTCCATAATATTATTATTGCGACTACATCAACTCACTGCCCACCCGCACCGGACTGGTTCCGGTAGCGCATCATCCTCTCGGCGCGTCGCTCGTCATCGCTGCGACACGTTGACGTCACCGCTGTCCGCCGCTCGACGACTTCAACAAAAGGGCGTAGCCAGGGGGGTTCAGGGTTCAACCCCCCCCCAAAAAAAAAATGTTTTCTCGAAATAAAATTGAATAGGTTTAAATGCCTATCATATTTAAAACTTGTATAATATAGCATACCTATTTATACTCTATAGTCCGGCCCACGAGAGTCCGACCGTAAATACTTGTTCGTCGCTAACGCATAGGCCCCCCTTCCATATACCGAACCATACCGACCTGAAGCGAGTCGACAATGATCGCTGTTATATTATACATGTTGCCAAGTAGTGTAGAAGAAAATTCGGCCAGCAGAACTCGCCCGCGTCAATATTGATGCGCGGTTTACGGTCGGACTCTCGTGGGCCGGACTGTAAACAGTCTAAACCCCCCTCCCCCCCCCCAAAAAAAAAAAATGTTGTCTGGCTACGGTCTTGCTACAACAGCGTTATTACCGCCATCGCGGCACGTATAATATTATTATATAACGATAGTACGTGTGTGTATAATGCGTTTCGCGTTATAAATTATACACTCGTCGCGCGCGCGGTTTGGCGATAATAAATTATTATTATTATTATTATTATTATTACTCGGTTCGCGGACTCGGAGTTATGCGGCACGCGCAAAAGACACGGCCGTGCGGCGGTGGCGCGTACGGGATCCGATTAATTCGGCTAGACCGCACTTCTAGGTCACCGGTGTGACGAAAACCTGCCCCGGTGCAGACGTACTATAATAGGTGTGTGTACCGCGGGACGCGTCCGGGCCGGTAAATTGTATTAAAGAATCGCGGCGTGCCGCGGACGCGAACGCAACCGCGCAGACGGGCCGGCGCCCGCGGATCCGCGGCCGGACCTCCGCGCGACGACAGACGCTCCTGTGTCGCGCGTGACAACGTGACGCTCGTCCGTCCCGCGACGGACGAAATAAAAACGGAAAAATAAATAAAACGCGGTGACGGCAGCCGCGTGTTTTTCGGTCTTGGGCGGTAGGTACGACGCGCGTGTTTGTGTAATACACAAAGCAAGCGGTCCCCGACATTCGCGGGCTAAAAAAACGGTCGTCCTGAGAAACGCAGACTCGGCGATCCTCACGACTTTTCAGATTAGCTCACACACGTACCGTTGTGATTGTAAAATGGTTTAGCATAATCGCATATAACGTTAATTTGTTTTCTGTTGAATTCGTCGTCGACTTAAGTGGTCTGTTTTAAGAAAATATGTGAAAAAAAAAAACTAAATTAATTAACATTATTAACTATAGATAATATACGTACATTGTATATGCCCGAGTTTAGACGATTTTGTCGGGAAAACTTTAAAACGAATAAGAAAAAAATAACGACGCGCGTGTGACGGCTACGAGGTGTCGTTTTTTGCAACGTTTAATATTTTTTTGCGGTCGCGGGCGCACGCAAAGTGCCGGTGTTACGCGCCTTTATTATTTTTGCGTCGGTGCGTGACGTGCACGCGCGTACGCGGACTCGAAAAAATAAAAACGAATCGGCACGCGTTGTAAGCGGAACGAGTGATCGTATACGCGTTTCGCTTGTAATAAATGCATCTCTCCATGTATAAGCCGTTTGCTGCGAAATAAATAACTGCATTCAAATGTTAATATCCCGTAAGACTCGTACACTTGAAATCAAATACAAAAGAGAGTACCTCTGAAGCACGTCAATATTGATATATGAGACTATCGACCTGAGAATACTTGACCGAGTCGTCCATGAAAATACGGCCGCGATGATAATGGGCACATTATAAATACGTTATGTACACTCTAAAAACGTGGAAGTATAAATTATAGATGAAATATATACGCACACTTGTTTAATGCTTTTGAATTATTGAAATAATGCGCAATGTCTGTATAGGCTTACCCACTAAAATATTTCTAAAACTTAAAATATTATAAATCTTGAAATGAACTGGTGAATTGATTTTTGGATAATGGTGGTTTATTATAACACAGACAGTTAACTGTCTTATCATTTTTTATTCAACGTATAGATGATTAAATATTAAGCAATATTATAACTTAAGGCTTAAGTCTTAAGCTTTATGATGACTTGTGCATTTATGTTTAATATCATTTTGTATACAATAAAATTGTATTACAAGCGGTAAAATTCAGATAATTATAAGACCAATTATATAGATACATTTTTTTTTTGCAAAACTGCAAACAATTTTTTATCGATTCGATAAATCACTAAATTAGCCCATTGCATTATTGTTTAACTAAATATCTAGGTACTATAAGATTACTAATTATTTATATTTTATTGAAATCTAATTAGAAATTTCGGCAGTATAGTTCGATAATAACAAGTGTTAATTCGTTTATATGTCTGCCATTAATACAATATAACATAAGTTATTTGGTTTTATTTACGACAACCATACACTTTCAATAATGTTGTACTTGCATAACAAGTTATAGCCCATTGAATTGTATAATTATGTGGTACCAATTAATAAAATTAATCACCTATATTACAAGTATATTACAATAATTGTTTTTTGATAAAATAATTTTGCCGTTTTCATTTTTGTTTATTGTTATTTTTATTTGTTTAGCACTCAATAATTATTAATATTAGTACAATTCTATTAGTTATATTAAACTATCGAAAAATTCTAGCTATTCCCTTCCAGTATTTTATGCTAAAGATTATTATTAACATATTGCTGTATCTACTTTAATTGTATTTATTTAGCTTATTATTAGTACCTATATTATAAAATCCAATTTAGAACAATTCACATTCAATTTATTGTATATAATAATATATTTTATACGTATATAATATCTTAAACAATAATATTTAAATAAAAAAAAATGTGTTCATGTTGAAGTAGTTGCTATTGTTAATTCTCGATTGTAAATTTACAATGTACACATTTCGTTTTCAACAATACGTTATATAAGTACAGTTAAAAAAATTCCCACCATACCGTTATAAAACAGAATTTATAAATAATCATTTAATATGAGTTTTATATTTTTTTTACATGGTAGCTCAATAATTATTACTTATTAATTAAATAAAATTAATAAAAGCAAATATTTCACTCCACCGCATTTAACTTGATAAACATTATTATTATTATTATTATTCATTTGTTAATTATAATATAAATTTACATTCGTATTCATTGTATATTGCAAATGTGATTTAATAATTTTCGATTGTAAAACAATCAAGAGGTTTACATTTATTGAATAACTATAGAACTATAATTTCGGAATAAAAATTTATAAAATTAGGTATCCTAATTATTACCAATATAAATTTGTCTATATTTTATTATATTTATATGTCATCCAAATTTATAGAAATAAAATTACAGAAATACAATAATAATATAAATTGTTTAGCTTATTATTTCTTAATGTATACTTATACGAGTATATGATTACAATAATTATCAAAAGTTAATACAAATTACGGATAATTTATTTTAATACATATTAGTACATATTTATAAAACTATTGAAAATTTTGAATTATTTTATATTTTATAATTAAAGAAATAGTTTTTATTATTGATTATAAATTATTAGTATCAGTACCTACCTAAGTATATATTTTAAATGATAATGAAAAATTCTGTATATATTTCAATTATAGATTACCAAGAAAGTTTTGACTATAATTAGTGGAACTTTATGATACGCATGACTCGGAAAAACATACAAAATTTTTTGAGCTAATTAAAATTTTAACTGTGAAAAATAAGGTGTGCGCGTTTATATGCTAAGCACACTCATTGAGCCGAGTTTCTATCCCTGAAAGTTTGTTGTTGATGTATGACATGGATAACTTTATGGGCTTGACGCTAATTAGATAAGAATTAGAGTAGCATCCATGCTCTCCCAAACAATAAACTACCTACAATATCTCAAATAAGTTCATCTGACATAAAACCATAATATGTTAATGAAAATAAAATATAATTTTAAAATATATTTCTTGTAAATTGTATAGTTATAAAAAATAATACATAATAATATATACATTTCAATGTTATAAATAAGAATAATGTATCGTAATTTTTTCTGATGTGTGATAAATGTATTTTTGTTTATAGACATGTGTTATATTATGTATAATATATACATCAGTAATATGTCGACAGGCCGTCAGTGACTTATCTATACCACTTATAAATACGACAGTGGCCAGATCAGCCGATAAGATCGTGCATTCAGTACACATTAAACGATTACTCGGTGCGTGACTATTGCAGTTAACTATTTAGAATTTTTAATATATTTCTAAGACTTGAACTGTTGGCAGTTTACATAATTAAATATATTATAATGAAAATTGTAATTGAAATTATAAAAGTGAAAGTGGTGGTTATTAAAACTAATTAAATTATACCTGAAAAAATAATACCTGTAATCGGTCAACAAAATTTCGTCTGCTTTTAAGAAAGATAACATTTTGAAATGTTTAAATGGAAAAAATATGTTCTATAATTACATTATAGTATTATTATTTAATGTCTTAATGATTTAATAGTTTAAATATTTTAACAATTCATATGTAAATAACTATAAAAAGTAGTTCATACGCCATACATACATAATACATAATATAATTAAATTTGGTGTGAAAAAATCGACTTTTGAACGAGTTTGTTATTGTTATAAGAGTGTAAGCACGTTTTTCTGTCGTTGTTTAGTCATTATTTTTTTTCGCTAATCAGAAGTAAAAATGTCCTCGTCTCCAAAAAAGAAAAAAACATCCACTATTGAGAGGTGTCCATTAGGAGAGGCTTCAATGTATTTATATTCAAAAGTTTGATTTAAGTTATTATAAATATCTGAAAACGTTTTACTTGTACTCGTATTTCTAACAGATATAGACTATTCTTATTTTATTTTATTTTATTTTTTGTTTCAATAAACTATATTAATTGGGCCATGTTAGATTTCTAATACAATGTATGAAAATATCATTGATACCTCTACAAAATAATAATTCTCATCTGAGTAAGCAATTACTCGAAATTCTATGGGACTTGCACGAGAGAATACGATTTGTACGCCAAAGGATTATTTTAACTCCTCCACCACACAAATCCTAAATGATCGGTAAGAAAGCTAATCCCTATACTGCCATATTACGATGAGTCAAATAGCATTTTGTTACATTTCCAAATCAGACCGTCTAAAACGTGAGGTATTAAAGTTCTATCTTCTGAAGAAAATAAGATTCTGACTTTGCTTATTTTAGAGTTTTACCGTTAATTATTGACGATGTAAACACTTTCTATGATTTAACACCATACATTATATTCTCTCTATGATAAAATGTAGATTTCATTTTTATTTGAAGAAAGTTTTAGTTATTGACAAATGTAATTTAATAAAAACCTTTTTTTTAGGGTTCATGACATAAAATAAAATTGATACTAGTGATAAAAATACATCGAGATGTTTGAAGAGTTTTTTAGCTTTTTATATACTGGCCATGGAGAAAAAATAAAAATTTTAAAACTGAATAAAAATATATATCTTTACCGTTAAATTTGTTCAAACATAGTTGTCCATTTATAAGCATTTCGTTTGACTTAAAAGATCAGATGTCTGCTTTGAAAAATATAAAGTACATCATTTTTATTCATTAAATGTCTGTAGAAGTAGCTTTTATATTTTTTATGCCATAAGCAACTTATTAGTATAGAACCATTGACCAACTACAAAAATACTGGTTTGTAAATAAAATTAGTATTATATTTGATTTCAACAGGACTTTAACTGTAAGTATCTGTTTTTTTTTTAAATTTTCATCATAATAATTATATTTTGTTTGAAATCAAGTAAGCTTAAATAATTATGTTGATTAATATATTTATATTTTCAATGCCTTTTCTATAATTATCTATTTCAACGTATTACGATGCACAGGTAAAATATAGTTAATATACCTTATAGTTGATTGAAAAACAGAATTCAATAATTAAATTCTTTGAATTCAAATTGTAACGAATAATAATAACTATTACCAGACAAATATAATATTATCTATTGAATTTGAGTTTATATACATTTGAAGGAAATTTTTAAAGTTTACAAAAAATTGAGAAAACTTAAAAAAATAGACTTATGATATTATAGTATTTTATTATGGTTGATTCAAATTCTGCCAATAATGTTAAACAAGATTAGATAACTCAGTTTTCAATTATTTATTATTTATTTTGTAAAATATATTATTAGCTTTAATCGATCAACATACTACTATTTTAAAATTCAGATTTTTACACAATACATTGAATGTATTTTATTTATGTGGCTAATTGTAATGAATATTAATAAGTTATTTATACGTGATAAGTTAAGTTAAACAAAATATTATTATGTTTTACTTGAAAATACCTAGGAATTACCTTTATATATTAATTTAAATAGTTTGACTAGATAATTTTACAACTGTAAAATACATATTAAGTACATTTTGTAAATTAAAAACTTTATTTTATTTCAATAAAACCTGGGTCTATAATTGTCTAATTTTACTGAGTATTTATTTTATGTTTTAAATTCCTGATATAAAAGTTTAATCTTTCTTTAAATTATCCATAGATTGAATTTATAAAACTGTATGTTTACTTTAAAAATTCTGTGACTCTTTTAACGGCCATTGACTATAGAGTATTATGAATTTTTTTCTTTGACATATGAAAAAAATACAGTGAGTATTTTATTGTAAATCTTTTTCTGTCTCTAATAATAAAACGAAATCCAGTAAGATATGCGTTTGAAATATTTTGTTAAAAAAAAAATATATATTTTATCTTCTTAATACTCATTTTTAATACGCATTTCTTTTCTTGTCAACTATATCATCAAAACGCTTAACAATGAATCTGAAAAATTATTACTTTTCTTCTTTCTTTTTGTGTTTGTTTCTATTTTTTTTTTTTTTTGATTCAGTATGCCTCATTGTATACCTTTAGGGTTGATTTAAAGGAAAAAAATAGTAGCATTTTTAATTCATTAAATATATCTATTAATCACAATCCATTTAAAAGGAGAATAATTATTATTTTGCAATCGAATACGCCATTAATAATATTTTTATGTAATGCTTAATTTCTATATTAGCTTGTGGATATTTGTCCTTCAAGTTTCAAAAAAACTAATTACTTATTATAATTTATAAGTTATAAATATTTCCTGAAGATAAATAAAATATTATTTTTAAAATATTAAATTATCCTAGTTTTATAAGAGGTTTAAAAATATAGAACATTAATGGTTATACATTTTACCAGGCCATCTGATTCCAGTTTATAATTTGTATTATTTATACGAGTACATGTAATAGGTATATATAATTAAATCGAACAAATGAGTTATTTTAATTTAATTATTAATATATAAAACAAAATAATTCGATAAATCTTTCAAAATATTATATTATACAATTTAATTAAAAAACATTTGTTAATAATATAGTCATATGTTATAACGAAGTATTATTATTTTTAAATAAAGAAAAACTAGAAAATAACTTATTTCGTTCTGTTAATTTAACTATTAAACTTTTTTACAAAAATGTAATATTATTTTTTAAATAAAATTATGATTTTATCTTATAAAAAAATGCATTGATTACTATTATAATAATAACAATAATATTAATACAAATATATTTACAAGTACCTAGCTTTTAACTATATTTGATGCATAACGGTATTTGAATGTGCCTGGCAAAATTAAATCATTGAATCAGTAAAAGCTTGTTTCCTATGAAAACAAAATCAATATTTTTACAATACTACCATTTTTGTTTTATAGTAAAGTACAGTTTTGGTCATTCGGTGGATATAATGGTTACGGCTGTTATCGTCGCTACGTGTACAACGACATGAATTCGGTTTCGTCCGGTAGCTCATTGACATTTTATTGACCTACGGTCCCCGGTGTTCAGTACGTTTTTAACGAATGAAAACGAAATGGGAGGAGTATCAGAAAACGTTAAAAATAAACCCATTACAGCAGCCCGAAGCTGTATCCAGTGCGAGAAACATAGTCCCTAATTTCAACAATTTTATCTCTATTATTCCCTCTACATTTTCCGTACAACAATTCACGTCTGGACAAGATTTTCTAACAAAAAAAAAAAAAAAAAAAAACATAAGACTTTTTTAGAAATACCACGAAATGTCACAATAAAGTTAAACAATTAAAACACTATAACAGACTGAATTTCACCTTTAGGTGTTTTTTCTTTAAATAATTTAATATAAAATATCATATTTTTAAAATATGAAATAATTTCTAAATAATTAAAACAACCCATTGCATTTCAATTAATAAACATTATAGTTTTGTAATAATGGAAAAATATATATAAATATATTTCTATAACATAACATGATTATGGAAATTATGGTATTTCCAACATTTTTATACATGTTTTTATTATTATTATACATTATGGTTATAACATTTACATATTAATGAAATTTAAATAGTACATCTGATAAAAATTATATTCAAACTGAACGCATTTATATATATATATATATGTTTTTAAATTGTTAAATAAGATAGTGGAATTTAAGAAATAATTCATTCCGAAAATTCTACACTAGAATTTTTTCAGAATCATAGACTATTGTTTAAAAATCAAACAATAATTTAATTATTGACGATAATAAAATTCTTCATTAAACTATAAGTATGAAAAAAATATATATTAAGTGTGTTAAGAAGGATTTCGGACACACAAATAAATTTAATACAATAATGTATTTTATACTTTTACCACAAATCTTAATTTTTATGGTTATTTGAATTTAAATGTATGTAAAATATTAAAAATAGTTTATTTTTGGATTCGAGATCCCAAAATAATAATGTCATGTTATCTTACTGTTTGTTGTAACACAATAAATTAAACGGTATAATACGGCTGTAGTTGATTGATTTAATTTACATTTGTTGTTTGAGAATCTATGGAAATCAATAAACCAATATTACATAGAAATAGCATCTAGAGTAAAATATTTACAAAGTAATCGTTAAGATGATCTGATAATTTTGAAAAAGATAAAAAGCCCATAAGGCTATAAAAATTCATAATTATTTTTGTCGTAAAATTAAAGGTCCCTGAAAATTTGAATATTGAAAAATGTTAATTTATTACAACCAAGAATTTATATAAGTAGCTCAATGAAGAAATAATAATACATTAATTCCAATTACCCAAAGTAGAGTTTTCCCAGAGTCAATGGAATCTGATGGTAAGAAACCATACTCCAGTCTAAAAACTATTGACAATAATTATTATTTAATCAGTAATCACCAATCGTTTAGAAAATAGTATAATACTGACAATTTTATATTAATGGTCAATATTAAATTTTGAAATCAAGACAAATGTACGAACTAATGCAAACCTATAACCACATAATTTAGTTAAATATTAGTACAGTCTAATGATAAATTTTAACATTTAGTTCGTAAACATGTTTTATGATATAAAAAAAGTTTAGGTATATTTTATAATTTATAATAATATACGTTACGACAGTTATGTAATAATATATGTTTTTATTTTTTGTTTTCGCATCTGGAAATGCATTGATAAACAATAATTATTGTTCACATTATTATTTGCATTTATTATTGATTAATACATAATCCTTAAACGGCTTAAACATTAATAAAACATACTTAAACCAATCAAATCAATACGAAAAAATAAATCTTCCATAGCAATCATGATAATTAATAACTTTATAGCTATATACAAGCATGCAACTCAAAAATACTTGAGTTTATAACATAATTATTGATAGCTGTTTAATTAATTAATTAATTTTGATATACTGTGAGATCATATTTATAAGTATTTAAAATTTGCTTTAAAAATAATGTATACTGACTCTAAAATTAATAAGCTCTTCATAAAATCATTTTATCAATGCTTTAATCACTCAAAATTGAACGCAATAATATGATACTAAATTATTCATTATCTACAAATAAGAAAATCAATAACATTGCCTGTGTGAAACAGCTTATCTGGATTATGTTTCGACATTTTAATGATTTGTTTCTAAAATATATTGCTAATGTTTATTACGCAATTAATAATAATTATTAATATTCAGATTCTACGCCAACTACAAATTATTGAGGTATTAGTTTATAATAATATGTCATTTAAAAAAAAAAAAACAAATTTAAAATAATAAAGTTGTGTATTACTAATTCTTTATAGGTCAATTTTCTAGTATAGGTAGGCGATACTAGTCTAGATAAATATACAATTTTAAACATAAATTTATTATTGTTCAAGTTATCATTATGTCACAGTAAAATTATACATAAGTGCTAAAAACAAATCGTTGAATATTATTATATATAATATGTTGTCATTAAAAATTCTAGTTTAAAAATAAATATATATACGTATTTATAATTTTAGGATTAAACATAAAAATATAAATAATACCTTCCATCGATAAACATATATTTTCGTTAAAATAATCAAGTAATAATATATAAATTATATTATATGTATAAATTTGATATCGTGCTTGATACTTCTCTTGGACAATTATTAAGTTCCGATTTTCTATAAGTTTTGTTGATGATATTTGTACCAATGTACATTTAAAGATGCTTGAGGACTTTTGAATTAGGTACATTTTGTTAGTCATAATAGTACATGTACAGTGTAAATGAAATTTTGTTAAGTAAGGCAGGGAAAAACGTTGATTAAAAAACTTTAGAGACACAGGTGCGAATTTCTGGTACTTTGGGAAGGCAAGGCTGGGTGACCGTTCTAGTGTTTTGGCCATTAGCCGGAAAAAGTACCACGTAATTACTCGGGTCAAACGCATTTATAATATTTGAGTCATAAAGTTGAGCTCGAATGGATTATTATAAACAATATTTTAAAACGTAGAAAACATTTAAATCGGTTTTTACTTTAATATTAATCAAGCTAAAACTATACAATAACATAAAATGTAATTCATTTTATTTTTGATATTATTATATAAAATATACATAATTATATTATAATATCTATATAAATATTTAATTTATAGGTAGTGTATTGTATAAATTAATAACATACAATATAATATTATTTAATTTTTTTTTAACGGCATAATTAAATTAAATCTTTCAAATACTAACATATTTATTATTTACTACATAATAGTTATGAAAAAATAAAAACCACAATGTATAATATTTATTAATTAGAATGATATTTTAAATGTGATATAAAATCAAATAAAGACAATATACTTATTTTTAACAAAATAAAAATCCAATCGAGATTAATTATTAATATCTAATAAATACAAAATACTAAATGAATTTTATTCAAAAATATTATGGTATGAAGTATTAATAAATAAAATCAGAATATTATTAAGCCACATATTTCATATAGAAAACCGACACTAATATAAGTAGTGTAAATCGATGTAAAATATACGTCTAATTTGTAGTCTTCCGCAAACATTTTATTAAACATATTATATTCATAAAATACAAAGGTTTTAAAAATTAAAAATTAAAATTAAATAGTAATATAGTCTATATCAGGGGTCACCAAATGGCGGCCCGCGGGCCGCATACGGCCCGCCAACACATTTTATTCGGCCCGCAGACAAAAAATAAATAACACATATTACGATAAAATGATATGTGTTATAATTGTAAATTATTATTTTTGTTTAATATTATTAGTTTTTATATAATGTAAATATGTACTTAGGATCTTGATGGCCCGCGAAAAATTTTTAGATTCCTTATGTGGCCCTTCAAAAATATTAATTGGTGACCCCTGGTCTATATGATTCATTGGGACTCGACGTAAGTATGATCAAAAAACATTATTTTACAATACGAATTCATTTTTATTCCATGTAATAAGGAAGAAAAAATGAATCATTAGAAATAAAAATAATGTGTGTATTGTATAGATTTCTTTTTTACTAACGAGTAGTGTCCGTTAATAAATACATGGTAACCTACTATTTTTGCGATAACGACAACTCCCTCTTTGCTATAAAAAAAGAAATAAAAAACATGTACATGTTGGTATCTCCTCTGCTCCCAAAGTTCCAAATCTAATAAAATACGCCATTGTTTATCGTCACCATTTCAGTATAGGAACACTGTTTTAATGAAATTTGAATTTAATTCACAACATTGAGCAAAACACAAACAATATACCTAATCATTGTATCTTATATATATACAATATACATTGTATGATATAATAGGTTCCAATACTATTTCATATTTTAACAATAATTTTTACAGTGTAACGTCCTATAATTTACAGGTTTTGACTAATACAATAAATATTATACGTAAATATAAGTATTTAAATCGATAAAATGTTAAATTTTCTTCTATGTGACTATGTATTAATTGATACGGAATCATAATAATATTACCAAATATTACATACTTGTTTGTTATTTCCAGCTATACGAACAATTCTGTATAATATTCAGAAAAAATTCGTCACTAAAAATGTCGAGTACTGGCACTTCAGGTGTATTGAACGCAGCATTTGGGTTGGTTAACTTTTAACACGGCTGAATCCAAGAAAATTATCTAACCTTTTTGTTGGTATTCTGCATACAATACATGCATAATTTAAACACATTTGTAGAATGAAGTTTCTAAAATTAATGAAATGAATGCATGTACGTATGCTTTTGTAATATAATAGGTATATTTTACCTGTACATAATGTTAACCAACAGTATAGATCAATGCTGTAAATTAGATAATTTATAAATTATTATCATTATTCTGCAGTATGTCTTGATAATGTCGAGTCATTTGTTAATATTTATAGTTGCGTCAAGATGCAAATGATCGCTTAAATTTTGTAGGTATACTAAAACTGTGTGACCTCCGCGCGAATCAGCTAAGGAAATGATTATTCCTTGCTAATACAAACGTGTTACCATCACGTACAAGTATTCTTAATGACGTTCCAACTTCTACTTATTCCACTTACTTATTACCTAGTATTGCGTATAGTCGTGAAAATAAGCTATCGTTCTAATTCTCTCGATCGCACAAATGTCTATAATATCTTGACTAAGGACTCTTTGATCGCCCAAAAGCTTGCAAAATTATATAACACCTAGTCTTGTTAAGTATTTGAATAAATGTATTAAATACTTTACAGTGCATAGAATGTATTTTAAATACTTTCTTGGACATAACAATTATTTATTGTTTATTAATTATTATTAACTTATTTTAATTTATCATTATAAAATGAAATATATTATAGTACAATGAAAAATATCTAATGATACTTGAATTTGACATAACAGTTTTAAATTATTTATTGCAAATTAAAAAAAAAATTATTGTATTACCTAATTGGTGTAAAATTAAATACGAATAAGCATAATATTAAAAAAAAACTATTCGAAAAGCATTTTAAACACTAAATACATGTCAAATATTATTTTAATTAGTTCTAAAATATACTTTTTCTCAAAATATTTTAAATACATTTTATGTCATTTATAGATGGATGTATATTTTGTATTTGTGTTTAAGTATAATTTTTAAAGTGCTTTTTACAAGAATCGTAACATAATCATCAAAACTGATTTTTGCTAACTTAAAGCTTATTCTACTACAAGTTAGTCATCATTCTTTTTTTTTTTTTTTAATCACTAGAAAATACCAATGAATCACTAGACTGTAAAAATTTTTGGATTTTAGTAAGTTTTTTTTTATTACTATGATCACTGTATGTAGTCTCGGATATGATTTAATACTATTTTATTCAACTTAGCGTTAAAAATACTGTAAACAAAATAAATATGAAATATGTAATCATTAATTGACAAATTATCTATATTGATTTTATTTTAATATTTTAATCGACAAGTATACGTTACTAGTTAATCATCTGACTTAATACACAAATTGTCTAAGAATATCATACATTTAATGTATTTTATTTTAAATACAATGTTTATTGTTTGTATAATAAATCCTTTTTGTATAAAAAGAAAAAAATTAAAAATAATTTCGTCAAATAATAACCAAAATAAAATTAGTTTATTAGAGTGTTTTTTCTATATTATTTTCATATAGTCAATTATACGTTAAATTTGTACGATGTAGAATATTCTATTTAATGAGGCGTATGAAGTTGTATATTATGTTACACATAATTTTAGTTTATGTATAATAAATTACGTTAAAATAAAAACATTATCTTATATTATTATATCGTTGACATTTTAAAAGAAATATGGACTGCTTATAATTTTAGAATTTAGCTGTACAATATGCATATTGTATATGTATAAGATTTTTTTTTAATCTTATTGTTCCTAATAGTATTACGCCGAGAAATGAAAATCAAATTACGTACAGCTAGAGGCTGCGTCAACAGTGCACATTTTAGATAACATACAACCTGTTAAAAACCACAAATTCAATACAAACTTTTGTAGTAAAAAAAAAAAAAAAAAGAAATTACTTGAATATAAAATATTTCAATGCACTTTGCGTATTATATTTTTAAAACTTTTTTTAGGAAGCTGAGATTGAATACTGGTAAAAAAATGCCTAAATACTTGCGTTGTATATAGTGCTTATAAAATTAAACAGGTCAATGGTCCCATGTTCAGAAACCTAGTAATGTTTTCAATCGCTTTTTTCTCACGTTATAAATCGGTGCTATTATAACCTAACCTTATATCTTCGGCGCCGATTTAAGGTTCTTTGCTCGAAATTTGACACTCAGCTTTGAAATCGAATCTTAGTGATTATATTATGGCTTATTATTATGCGGTCAGTATACCTACGTATATTATATATACTAAAAAGATAACCAGATAGAAAACAAAGAAAGAAATCTACTCCGGTGATACGATCATTCATACGTAGTGCTTATACGAAATACATGTTAAACATTGTCAAACGTTTGTTGGAATTCCTACATATATTAATAGGTACGATGTATGAAAGTTTTAAAAAGTTTTTTTCATAACGTTTTGATATTTATTCTATTAAAATGCATAATTATACGACATAAAAATTTTGAATTTGTCATGATCATAATACTAACTATATCATATTACAATGGGTATTAATAATGAATATATAATATTTTAAATTTAATATTGGACTCACACAGTTATTTTCTAATCCATTGTAATTTTAAAATATATACAAAATAATTTAGTTATGTACCTTGTACTAAACAAAAAAAAAAACATTGGATTAAAAAGAAAAAAAAATAGAATATTTTTGTATTTGCACATTATTACAATTTATTTCATTGCTTATTCGTGCGTGTTGGCACTGTCCGAGTTTTCAAGCTTTTGAATATTTATTATTTACTGTGAAACCAAATTGGTGGATATGATATAATATGTGTTTATTTTATTATTAGGGTTGTCAACAATGTTTTTTTTAAATAAAATATATATGCATTCTAACTTAAAAGAGTTATATCAGTATTCAGTATAGTTGTTTTTCATTCATTATTTTATCTAAAAATTAGATTATTACATAGTTTATTGCTAATAATGTAACATTAATAACATTATAATATATATATTTTGTACTTGAGGATTCTACTTAACGAATATTTTAAATGTCATACTTATAAAATATTTAATTTATATTTTAAAAAATCAAGGATGTGATAGGTTTTAAGATTGTATATTGTTTACATCTAGTTTATTGTTTAGGAATCCTTTATAAATATATTATTATAAATAATATTTATCATAAAATAATTTTAAATTTTTTTATAAATGTTTTGTAAACATAAAACTAAAACATTTTTTTTATAACATTATACATATTATTCTATAGAAGGTATCTATTGAATTTACTGTTTTACGATTTTTTAATTTTTTATTAAATATTATTTTTATACGAATTTATTATGAATTCATATAGTTTAATAATGACGTTTTACTAAATATATCGAATTATTAACTAATATAATATAATATGTAATATAACAAATTGTTATTAACAATATTTAGACACTTTTTTTAAAGTTAAAACTGATGATATTAAATATACATATTGGCGTTTTTAATAACATTGGTCACTTACCCCAAACAGAACACCCTATATTATTTTTTTTACTTATAAGTTATAACTTATAATTATATTGGTCAACAATAACGTCTAGTAATATCATATTATCTAATATCTTTATTTTTAACGGTTATGGATATGCTACAAAACTGTCAGTCATTTTCCATCGATCAATATGGTTGGGACTATAAGCATTGCTACCGTTTTCTTAGATATTGATACTGATACAGGTTAGGATAAACTCATAATATATGTATAGCTAAAATAATTTATCATAGATAATATAATATTATATATAATTATATTATATTATTATTATTATTATTATATTATAATTATTATCCATTGGATTACTACTTACTAATCTATAAAACCAATAAATTATTTATTTCAGTTTAATAATTTACCTAGTTAAAGAAAATTAATATTGTACAATAATAAAATATATACGTATGGCTTTAAAAATATTGAAATTTATAAACATTTTTCTTATTCGTGTCATTTTTGTAAGATATTTAATTCAGTTATAAAATTATAATTATAACAAAAAAGGTAAAATTTTAATTACTTAGTTAAGAAGACTCTACGTTTAAAATGTATTTATTTAAATTATTTCATCGTTTTGTTAATATATATATATATATTAATATATCTTTAGCGATCAATGATAATAATATTAGGAAATTATTGGAAGTGATCTATGTTATTTGAGTAAAAATATCGGTACCTATTTATTATTATTTTAATATTAAATGATAACAATATAATATATTTTTTATTATTGAAATTATTGCTATAATACATTTTAATTAATCAATATCCCGATATTTTTATTTTAATCCACAAGCTATTGATTATCTTGTATATTATTTTTTATGTTTGTTCATACCATTACTTTACGAGTTAACTTCATACGCACATTTGTGTATGAATATAATACATTTTACATGGCTTTCCCATTACATTCAAAAACATTCTGTTTACCTCAAATTTTGCAGTGAACCTTGTGAACAGAAAGTAGATTGGAAATTTGGTGTATATTATTAGCTTACTGAAAATTATAAAATATGATTTTTAGTTTAAAAACTAAAATTTTTTAGAATATTTTAATGAGAAAATTAAATTTAGATTCTAGTTAGAATTTATTCTAAACAAAAATTGTAAGATTTATTATCCAATTTTAAAATAAACACATTTAAATGTATAAAATTAATTAATTGATAATAATGATAATACAATAAATATTACTTTATTTAATCATTTCAAACGTGTTTATTTATTTATTTAGTTTTTTGTATATCTGTACATATTTATATTATTTATACCGTTCAAGATTTACCAATTGAATTATTTAAAGTAACCAAAATATGTGTACTGTTCTATTATTAATTATTAATATACAGTTTTAAATATTTTAATAATAACGTTGTAATAAATTACACCAAATATAAGCAGTAAAGTATTAATGAGTTGTGAGTAAGTATTAGGATTATTAATTATTATCTTCAATAGATATCATATAATAATAATGTGTGCTATTATTTTGAGAACTAAATATTACGTTTTTACATTGGATAACCATTAATGTGCATGAAGCGTATGGGATGGAACTAAATGAAATTAAAATATACATATTTGATTAGTCAAAAAAAAAAAATTTGCTAGAACGGTATTCTTTAGTTCAACTTTTAAATTTTATATGTGATAATTGCTTCTTTTGTCATTCTCCACAAATTATAAAGCAACTTTTTTAAGAAAATAAATAGCAGTTTTAAACCTGTTTACATTTAAGACAAAATAAAAAGATAAAAAGTTTTTAAAGTTCAGTTTTGTTAACAAAATACGAACAAGAAGAATTTAATTTCCTCGGCAATCAACGGAGACGGTAAGGCTTGTCTCTTATTGTTTTTACGCCTCTTACTGTCTACCCTTACATTTTTCTCGAGTTAAAAACAGCAGTTTTAACTCTGAGTATCTCTTATCGTTTTTCAAGCACACTGCCACCTAAACTTTCATACGACTTTGTCTATCCGTTTATCCAAACACCATACGTGTATTTACTTTTAAAAGAAAAACATCAGAACATTCACGTCCAAGAATTCACTAGACTTGACCTTTAAATAAGTGCACATTTAATGGTACGATAACGTGTAAATAAAATTAAAATACTTCAATAGGTAGCTTAAAATATAAATCTTATATAAGTACACAAATAATATTATAATAATATAATTGTTCAATTTAATAACGCCATACCATATTATTGTTGCTCAAAAAACAGATTTTAAGCATTGTACTCGTATGTTAGCAATAGTAGTAGTTTATCGTTTGATTTTATTTTTATTTTATTAAATAAACAAATATACACACAGAATATCTCACTGGAATATCCGTGTCATTAAACCAGTATTAAAGTGAGAGAACAGCTTACAACACGTGCACTCGCACACGCACACGCATACACACTAGAATTTCGGTGAACTATTTGACGAAGAAACCGTCTTATAACCTATTCACAATTGTGGCTGGTACCGTTTAAATTAAATGAATCAACAAAAAACACGTATTTCAAAAGACTTTGAAAGTACAAAATATCTTCTTGATAGTAGTCGTCGGAAAAAATCGTAACAAAATAAAACTTCCGCATAACATAAAAAATATGTTACAACCTGCGATGCTTCGTACTTATAATACAATACTCGAAGAATGGTTATTCGTTTAACACAAGACATTATATAATCATTTAAATTACATAAAAACTTAGGTTAGAGTAAAACGTTGGTTTGGCAATAGTGGACGTTTATAGAGCGTATGCCAAATGTAACGAAACAGTTTGGTTTTATATCAACCATCTAATAATACTTCGTATTTGTTACTTAGAATACAACGATTGCGTTATGGTGGTTACGAGAAAGAAATATAGTATGTTTAATTAATATATTACGTGTATTATAATATTTTAAATATTTATTTCGATTTTCGACCCCATTCTAGGGATTAGAATTCTTATAAAGATAAAATACGAAACCTTTTTTTTTTTCTAACGGAAGCGAAGAATTATTCGCATTGCATCCCATTGTATTGACCATTGCCTTAGTGTGCTGTTTTTTCTTCGGGCTTATCGAGAGGAATCGTCGAAATTGTTTCTTTTAATTTTTTCTGCTTAATTTACAATACGCGTGACACTCTATTGGCACAATATGAACAATAATGTTCGAAAAAGATCTTCATAGATTCTGTATAAATAACTATTGATTGTCTTAAACCGTAATGTGTATAGTGTATACTTCCTGTTGTTATAACTAACTGAAATATAATTGTTGTTTTTTCACATTGTTTTACTCTTGTTTCATTTATTTCTGAATGTCTATGTTATTATACATTTTGTTTATTTATTTATTTTTTATTTGTGATAGGAATCCCATTAAGATTTGTTTAATAAAAAAAAAAAATACACTACCTTTTTATTATATTTTATATAATATTACTTTTCAGCGTAAAAAATAAACATTAAATTTTAACAGCAACAATAATTTATTATAATATAACCTCTGTCTAAAAACAATTTGTATTTATAATATGTGACAATATTATATATTAATATTACATTATACGTGAATACTTTTTATATGGTCTATAATAGCTCGTCGTTGATAATATAACGGGTAAGTATGTACTTTATTATAAAATAATTATACATAGTTATAATATTAAAAAATTAACTCTGCTAAAAAACACGATGGTTTAAACAGTGAAAAAGAAGTTGCATTTAATGAATACAGAATTTATCACAAACATATCTCGCAAGGATATACTTGAAAAGAAAACGCAAAGTCTATTAGTCCAATATAGAATACAAGAAACACATCTGTTCAGTATTCAAATTTCAATGAGATCAGAAATGAATTCCACATTTAAGAGTATATGTATGAAACAATTGGAAACAATTATCATATGTTTAAAGAATAGTCCACGGAAACGAATAAATTGGTATAAACCCATATATTGTGTTGATTTCGTCTTATAAATGTACAACATAGCAAATGCACGCATAGAGGAACCAATTTTCATTCTGAAAGTCTGAATATCAGAGTGAATTTATTCCCCTTTAAAAAAATTTAAAGGTAAAATAAATGTCTATATTTTTATGCCGGTTACTCAATACTCATACTCAAGTTATAAACATATGAAATATTACAGTTTAAAAATATTTATAACACGCTTGAAAATGTAATTGTTATAAAAACACTGTTAATGTTCTTGCATTTAAGTTTGATAACATAGTTAATTCACAATAATATTAATGTCAACAATAAAAAATTGATTCTGCTAAACATAAATTTGTTATGCCTTTCGCCCGTAGGTAAGTTTGTATAATGTGGAGACATCACATGTGGAAGTGACGTACTGCGACACCTTTTAATGAGGTGTTGAGTGCGAAGTTCTATCTTGAATGCGAAATTCTGATTTAACAGTGGCACCTATTCGTATTCTGTTCATCCACCTCAATTTATCGGATTGTTATCGTCTTATCGGTGTATTAACTGTGGTGGAAAAAAAGCTGTGTTTATTTTTCAAAAGGTAGAAATACGTGAACGTCGTGAACAACATTTATTGCTCGAAGACAGGATTTGACCCACGATAGTTAAAAAGGATGTATTACATTTTTAACCGTTAGATCTTATCCTGATTCTATATAATATTATATCTATGTGCAACCAGACCAAATAGAATTTCAAACATATTATATATTGTGTGTATATATATATTTTTATTTAAAGCAATGATTTTTGGTATCTGATCGTGGCTTACGTCATATAACAATAATTGAACTGCGGCTTAGACGGTCATTTCATCTGATACCTCAGTGGTTTCGTGTTTATTCGTGTGGTTAAGGCTGTTAAAACAGCATCAGCGGTTGGTTATCTTTAATCTATTCTGTACTTGTGGTCTATCCAATCCAAAAATAATACAGTAGGTACCATCATAAAAATAAAAACTATTAACATAATAATATCTAGGTACAAAAAAATATATTTCTACTTTGTAGATTGTTTTGAATATATTCAGCAGGATAATTCACTGTAAAATTTAAATTAAATTATAAAATCATTGATCACAAAAACTTAACTGAATAAAGAAGGATACAAGTGAATATTTTTTCCTTAGAATCAATGTATACCATATAAATACAACTAATATTTTATATAAAAAAAAAATAAGACAGTATAATTGTTATTTGTTAATACTAATCATAGGAATTAAGTTCCCAACTAAAGACGATATAAACTGTATCATATTTTATAAACTTCTTAATACCAAACAAATTTATTTTAAGAAATTAATTCTGTATATTTGTTGGTATAAATCATTCAAAAAAATTCTCACAGGGTGAATAACGTCCCTTTTTTTCTCTTCTTAAACACGCAACTATAATAAATAATGGAAAAATATGAACTTCAAACGGTTCAAAAATAAATTTTAAAATAGTTATTATTATATGTGTATTAATGATAATAATTAGTATCGAACATTCAAGTTATATAATGATTAAAAATAAAAATATTATAAACTATTATAGTTTATTAGCAATAAAATAATTATAAATTGGTCGTGTTTTTATTAAATTGTATTAAACATTAAAAAATATAAATAACAAACAAAAATGTGTGCTATATGTGTGCTATTAGAGTGTTATAGAAAGCAATGCAAAACATGAAACATTTCTACTAAAATAAAGTCCAGCAAAATTTATAAGTGTTCAAACTATGTCCAACAAATTTGAAAGTAATTTGCTGAAAAATTATAGAAACTAGGTAGATTCTATTATAAATTATTTACTAATTTTAAATTAAAATATTTTTTTTAGTAAATAATTATTTCTATACAACCCCTTTAATATTGAGTTTATCATACCTAATTGTAATTATACTATTATAATATAATTATGGGAGTACAAGTAAAATATTTTTTCATTAATTTTTTATCACTAAATCTTTCAAGAAATATTTTTGTTACAATCCCCAAATATGTCAATCAATTGTACTATATTAAAAGGAAATGTGGATCTTTTACGTCTCAAATTTGATTTCACTTTAAAGTTAACTTAATATAAACTTCAATATTAAATAAATATTTTTTTTAACATATAATATTGAATATATATATAAAATTATAAACATTTATTTTCAAAAATAAAAGTACAATATAAAATATAAAATATAAAATATTATTATATATTATTAATAGGTATAATAATATTTTATTATATTTAAATATAATAATAAATTAAAAATTAAAAATAGTTAAACAAAATGTATTTTAATTTTTATATTTTTCTGTTATCACAATTCGCAGTATTATCACATATTTTATGTTATCATATCATATTAATTAACGTTTATCATCAACATTTGATTTTTATCATAGAATTTGAAATTCAAAAAAAGTAATATATGCTTCTTTGCAGGGTTCTAGTTTTAACACCTAAACCTAAATATGATAATAAAATATGTTTGTAATATTATTTTATTAACAAAATTAGTCATACGAAGGAATATTTATTAGTTTTGTAAATTACCATTGTTATGAGTATATATGATATAGGTATATTTACTGCAATAATTATTATAAATATGTTTACATTATAAGCAATCAATACATACAAGTGATCTTATATTTCAAAATAAAATTACTACATTTTGTTTCACTTCATAATGAAATGTTAAATATAAAGTAAAATTTATTTAAAAAAAAAAAAGTAAATATTCCCTAATTTAAATTTAATGAAACTTATTAACTATAAAGAAAAATAAAATTATTATATTGTAGGTACGTACTAACCGATTTAAAAATATATATATATAGATATACGAAAAAAAATATATTATCAAAATAGATCTAGTATTACATTTATTTAATCTAGTAATTTATTAGATAATATGTAAAACAATTATTATTTAATACTTGTTTCATTGCAATAGTTCATTAATGTACATATAATAAAAACATTTATCAATTAATGATAAATCTTTGCAAAAAAAAAAAAAAAAATATTTCATGGTTACTGGTTAGTAAACAATAGGTTTTCTATAATGTCAAAACTGTCCAGTCCATGTTAAAATATTTCGTTGATATATCATGTACAATAACCCTTTCAAATCTCTCATGAGCATTTTTCTCTGATGAGAGTATAATAAGAAATTCCATAATAATATCATTTACATATGAAAAACGTCATAATACGTTGGAAAAAAATACTATCCGTTCATATTTCAATTTGAAGATAAAATACAATTAGTTTTTGATTTCATCAATATTCTACGGATATACCAAAAATAAATAAAAATATCATGTCATATTTTGGAAATGATCACATTTTAACACAACATATTGATGAGTATTAGCCATTAGATGAAATATGAGAAATTGAATATAAAAATGAAATATTGTGGTATAATTAGAAAACATCTTAAAAATCAACTTAAATGTTTAGAAAATTGCATTATGTTAATAAAATTATAATAATATAATTAAAATATTCAAAAATAATATTCTTGGATTACAAGAAAATAATTATAATAATTATTATTTGATTAAATATATAATGCCATCAAACATAAAATATCTATAAAATAAAAAATTTAAATATTTATTTATAAAAAGGTTTCAATAAAACTACTTACGAGGAAACTTGTATCAATAGCGCCTTTTTATTTTAAATATTTTTAAATAAATATAAAAGCTTGTAATCGATTTCGATTTAATTTTTGACCAAGAACAAATATTAATCAACATATTATAAAAAAAATTAAAATTAAAATTATTTTAAATAACTTAAAATTTGTATAAATATTTTGAATTTCAATGAGTATAGGAATATGGTAACAATCATAGTATGTAACAATAAAATAATAAATAATAATAATAAAAAAATATGTTTTATCATTGATTATAAATACTAGTATTTATAATCAATGGTTTTATAAACAATAGTAATAACGTATATGAATTATAAATTAGGTTTCCTTAGAAGTTACTACCACCATAGGCGTGCGCACAGGGCGTGCCGGGCGTGCCCAGGCACGCCCCGAGATTTTTCAAGGGCCAAAGTGCCCTATGTGGCTATGTTCCAAAATGGCTTATCACTTATCAGTCCAGGAGAACTGGCCACTGGGATTGGGATGGGTAGTCTACCACCGCGTTAAAAAGCGTTTTTCATGATATAATATGCAATAATTTATCATTTAATCAAAATTTAATATAATATTAGTAATACATTGCAATGACCTACTCAATAATGAGTTACACTCAAAATCTACCATACAGCATATTGACTTATAGTATTTATAGTCATATATGACCTCGTAGATTTGTTTATTTGTCAATTTTATTGTATACATAATATTTTATATTACTATGATTTTTTTGTGTTATATTTACTCAGGTATAATAATATTATAATGTATTATGTCGGCTACAAATACTAAATAAAAAGGTAAAATATTTCTGAAATTACTATAATAGTAATGGCTTACTTTATTTAAACATTTAATATTTTGTATTTGAAAAATTGTTGGTTGTTTTTGCTTAATAATGAATTATTATCTAAAATTTAAATCTTATACAGTTTGGTTTTAAACATAAATTTACTGTCTTAAATATTTTATAGGTACTCACAAATTTATTCATCTCGATTTTAATTTGAAAAAAATATTCCTGAATCTACCTTATTTCATAAATTAAAAAATAAATAATTTATAAACTGTTTCCAATTATAATAATTGTAAAATACTTTCAGTATAACAAAATATATTATAAGAATGTATTAATTATTTAAGAAACATTCAAAGATAAATACTCAGATTTTTAACACGTGGATATACAAATTAAAAATATTAAAGTTTATTTAATGCTGTTCTACAACTATCATAGTTTTAATTATTTTATTATTTTTATGACAAATAACACACCTTTTGCAAAATTTTAAGATAAATAAATCACTTACATCGGTTGGATTGTTATTAAACATGTTATATTTCACCACATACGATTAGTCGTAATAAACTAACCGATGATATAATGTTAGAGTTTTTATCGCATTTCTGAGTTTCAAACTTAGTTAACGGTAGGGAGAGTTTGAAAAAAAGTTGCACGAAGTTTCAACTAAGTAGATTACTTGCACACGTTTACCAATAATAAACTATAAACATAATATGTATCAATTCTTTTTCAAAATAATATTAAAAATCATACATCAATGTATATAATAAAATTGTATTTATTTAAAATAAATTCAATTAATCACTTACCTAATGTTTGAATAAATTTAAAAAATCATAATTTTTCATTATTTTTGCAATCTAAGTTATTCCCTAAGCTCAAGTAAATACGATTTGTTATCATAAAATTGCATTGTTTTAATAACACATTATACAAACTAAAGGGTTACAGTTATCTAATTTAAGGTTCCTTTACTTAATCCATATGCTTTTATTACTTAATTGTAGGAAGAAATCACTTAATTCGAAATAAATTATAAGCGTTCTCGGTTGGGCTAAAAATATTGAAGATATTTAGTAAAAATAACATCATTTTTTTGTATATAACATAATACCTTAACTTTTTTTGTAATTTTTTGAATGGATTATTTCATATTTTTATTTATTGCTACTGTAAAAGCGAAAATGTGACCTTTCAAAGTTAATACGATTTAATTTCAATAAAATTAAAAATCTGTTTGAATTACATTCGCTCACTGTTCAGAAACTAAAACAAAAGCCACAATATGGTGTATGATGTTGTATTTTTCAATTGTTTCGTACTAATCATATGCAATTATAGTTAATAAATTACGGAAAAACCAAAATGATGTTTATATTTTGAAAATAAAAACGTGTCCTCACTTATTATTTTTTTAAGTTAATATTTAATTATGTATAATGATGTATAAAATATTTAAAAAAAAATCCTTAGATATAAAATAATATGGTTTGTATCAGTTTTCTAAAATTTAAAACATTAATTTAGTTTTTAAGAAAACAACATTCTGTTTAACAATATGTTTCCAAAAATAATTAAACTGTTAATATTTAATTACTTATCAAATTAAATAAACACCACAATCCTTTAAGTTAATAAGTAAACTGAAAATTAATTAATATTTAAATTAAAAACATCTAACAAAATTGTATTACTTTTTTATTCAATTATCTAACTTTTGACTACATTATTAAACATTAGATTGAAAGTTTTAAAATGTGGCTAATAAACAAACTTTGACAAGTATATTTTAATACCTAATGTGTTAAAACTACGAATATAATATATAATACAGAATAACTAATGTTCACTGTAATAATGTTTACTTACCTTATATTCTTTATTTAGTTAAAATATATAAATATTGAAAAAATTTTCTGTATCACGTATTGATTTCATATTTAAATAATAGTGAAACATTAGCATTTAAAATTAATTTTCATACACTACGTTTCACATCTCACTAAAGTAACTCACGGGTAATCCAAATATTTAAAATAGGCATTTTAACTCTAGATATTCAAATTTCTTGTGATGAATATCGTCATTATCTTAAAATGTAATATTTCAGTGTACCCTATAAAATAATACTCTTTCTAAAATGTGAGTGTAGGTCACTCGACTCAATTAGAGCTTTCCGTGTTCTGAACAACATAATATCTGCATATCTCGTGTAGGTACGTGTTGGATGACAATAATTCTAGAGGAAATGTCCACGAATTAATTATTTACATCTGCGGTAGTATCGGAAATCACGTGTAGCTGACAGAGAACGATCGTTTGGCCTTGTTGATTATGTTGCCTGCAAATAACTGCCTGGTGTATTTATCATTGACGACAACTTTTGCTATCGGTAACACTTTACCATCGTCCTATCCAGATATCCACCCATTACAGGGGAAATAAATCAAACCCTTCTGGGAAAGAGTAACCAAATATTCCTATTACCGGGCCGTTCAGTATTTAATATATATAGGTATATATATATATATAAATACATACACACACACACATACATACATACATACATACATACATACATACATACATACATACATACATACATACATACATATCACCATGATATGTACTTTAAGTCGAAATATTCAGTTAGAGTATTATTATATTGATATTTGTTTAATGCAAATTATTATTTTTTCTACAGTAAGTTGACGATTACAATTTATGACGACGAAAGGAGGTTGGACTTTCCAAGTGGCATTTTCAATCAGATAACTGCTTAAAACTTATTTTTTAATTCCCTGCTGGATCTGCTTATGAAAATATGTAAATAAAAAAACATTTTAATTTTTATAATCTAATATAATTATTATAATCTTCATTTTAAATTAAATTTATTGCATAATACTTTAAGATTTACTTTTCTTTTATATAAGAGTGTTTACTTTCCATCTCCTATTTATATGCGTTATTATGTACACAGTTGTAAGTACATAATATAATTATATAAATAATCTATTACATTATAAAGGTCAGACATTGTTAATCATATTCAGTTATTATGTACATATTTTTATAATGTTTATTGTTGTTTACAACCAATTAGATACTATTTATAATTATCTTTAAATATTTATATTTATTATAAATAAATAGTATTTACTATATCTATACTACTTTAAGTAATACTAGTTGTATAATTCCACATAGTGACGTACTGATCCTAGGCTTTAGTTAACTTTTTAATATTCATTTAAGTTATTTTGAATCATTAATTATTTATTTGATTTATACATATAAAATATAATATGAAATAAATAAATTCTACTTAAAATAGTTTATAATAACTATATTTTATAATAGTTCACAGATCAAAAATGGACTGTCATTTATACGTTCAGACAATTTTAATTGTCTCTGTTTCCAATGTTACCCGTCAGTTTTATTATCATAAATATATAAAACTACTGAGTCGATACACTTTCAAAGATTGACTTATATATTGTATTGATTATGTCTTTTTCATAAATAAAGCTAATTAAAACAAGAAAATATAACGTTTTTTTAAATTTTAGTGGTCGTAGAGAAACTGATAGATAAAATATAGTATTTTCTTAAGTTACAAGAAAATTAATTAAAGATGTTCAATACACAATATGATTTTCAATTTCCTGAACTTAAAGTATCATTTTATACAAGCATCATTAAAAAAACCTTACAAGAAATAATCACACAAAAATTATTACATAAAAAATATACAACTATATCAATTATTTAAGATTAATCACATACGAAATATTAAGCTCTTTGTGTATAAAAAAAGCCTACTGATTTCTTTGGCATTTTTGAATATATAGCGATGTTTTGTAAATTCTTAGATTTCCATTTTTATTTATTTGTTACGAAGTTCAAACGAATCGTTTTAAACTTTGTGTACTAGTTATGTCAAGCTATATTCACAAACATTTTTTAACATCCATCCACATAAAATTGTATATTTTAAAACATGTTCCTGTGTTTTATTACCATTTTGCTAGGTATAATGTAAGTATATAATATTTTGCATTTATTTTTAGTCAATTGCAACGTTTTAGCATCGGTACGTGGTAGAAATTATAATGACTATCGCTTAGTTTAAACACGGAAGTTTTAGTGTTTGTCTCGTACGTTTAATCAAACATTTGTTCGGATATATGACATATTATAATGGAGATGCTGGAAAATATTTTAAGAAACCGTCAATCAATGGAATGATATTTAGTTACAATGTGGATATATTCTGATAATTATTATACGAGTATTAATAAATAAATTATAATTATTATTGTTATTGTTATACCATAATATAAAATGTTATCTAAGAAAATTATTTTATCAGTACGCAATTGAAATAGATTTAGAATCCAATAATTTATGTTAATTATACAAAAACAATTTTAAAATACATGTATACATTTTAAATATTAATATAATGTAAGAAAGTACACGAATTTTAATGTCCTTATTTGGCTATGTGATTTTAAATTATTATATGCATTTCACTCTCATCATTACTTGCCTTGTATATTAAAATGTATAAATATTTCAAACTATAACTGATTAGTATTTATTTAATTATATTAAAATGGTATGTTTAATTTTATAAATTATTAATTAAAATGTATTGTATATTTTTTATCCTGTACATTTTAGAAGTTAGTATTTTTGTTAGCATCTTGATGATTTCTGGAATGCGCATCCCTTCATATTTACTAATTTTATGTTTCATGATGTAAAAAAATAATATTTCAGTGTACAGCTAGTATAATATTTAAAAAAATATATATTCTTGTACTGTATCCGTAACTGTAAACTTCAAGCTCCTTAAGTAAAATGGCAGATGTGACAAATATTTTTTTAAACTAAAACACACCAATGGCAGGTAGTTAATAATAATGTTTATAAAATTCCGTCTCCGACGCATTTGACAAATATTTTATTTTGAAGTACTAATTTTACAAAAATAAATGAGACCCGAATGGCTCGTATAGTTGTATTGAAACGATACCCGGTGGCTCCTTCAAATAGATATTGGGTTGTTAACGTACATAGCCTGCGATATTTCATGACTACCGTGGTACCGTTTTACGGGTGTAGATGTGTATACGTGTGTACTTATATATACGCGTATGTGGATGTTTGTGTTTCAAATATACGTGCAGATATGTAGGTGGTATAAACTTTGCCCGGAGAACCCTTTGTCCAAATATGTGAGACGAGACGGGTTATCGTAACAGTTGTCATTATTTTGAGATATGTCCTACCATTTTGAACTTTGAACAATGGATATTAGTTATGAGATGGCGGGGAGGCTCCGTAATAGGTAGGCTGGATATTTTCACTCTGAATTAACTCCACTTCACTTGCTAAATTAAATTTTTTATCATATCTGTGATCTCCACCCTATAGTGTACACAATAGCGTATACATTGAATATTTTATATAGTTTTTAGTTTCTATTTTTCACGCTTAGCTAAATATTTTATTATTTGACTAATTTTCCGTAATACATTTTATTTAAATAATACATATTATGCAACCTAACTTCACCTAATCTGACCAACAGGAGTTTAAAATTTAAACTATAATTAATTTGATTTGATTTGTTTGAAAACATTTGTATCACTATTCAATTTAATTTGAATTGTCTAATAATTAACGCATATTATATTAACTTGTACAAATTTAATTATTTTTTTCCTTAAATAATGCGAATGGAAAATATACGTTTTTTCCTCATAGTTTGTAATAAAATTGCGGTGGCTTTTGACAGGCGAGCGTCTTGTTGGTGCTTATGAATTATTAACCACATGACGTTCCCCGTAACTGTCTACTTCAATTTCAGATAACACACACTGTCTAGATTTCTCATAACTTATTTTGATTAAACGCTCTTCTCTTTGCTCAGTTGCTATTTCACTAACATTTTCAGCATCCATAAGAAATACCGAGAAACACCTTACCTAGAAATAATAGTATTTATTAAGTTAATATAAATAAATAAAGTTTTTTTTTTTAATCGATATTTATTTTAAGTACCTAATTACTCATAAGTATCTGATTTTGTTTTAATAAATATTGACTGTAAACAGATATACATTAAAAAAAAATAAATAAATTATAAAAATCATTAAAAACAAAATAAATATAATGTTGTTTTTTTAGTAATATATTATAAACTGGGGTTTATCTCGAGTTATTTATAAAAAGCTTTTAAAAATGGCGAAAAGAAAATTTTTTTTCATTGTATAGCATATTTTGTATAGAAAGTATAAAATATTAAACAGGTATTTTTTTAAAAATTAAAATGCGTTTAGTTACCAATTGTTAATACACAACAGTGTAATTTCATATTGCATAGAAAATTTGTTTATTTAGTAATAATGTTAAATGTCCATGACTTTTACATTATTAAATATTAAGAAATAGTAACACTAATCACAATGTGCACTATACTTACATATTTGTATACATTCTAATGATTATAAACTCAACAAGTAATTTATAAGGTATTTTTACAAATCACTAATTAGTTGCATCGTAGTAGCATCATTATTTAAAGCACACAATTTAAAAAAAAAATTAATTATTAGTAAAATGTTTATAATTGTTTTTCTGTTATTGAGTTGATTCCATTAAAGAGAATACATAATAATATTTTTATGATTACCACTCCCGAGATAGGGTTCTAATTGTTAATATGTAATTACATATTTGTAGTCACATTAGCATTGATTATCAATTAGTATTTCAAGTTACAGCATAAACGGTATTAATTTGATCAAATTACATTTCGGAAGAAAACCAAAACTGTTTAATTATGTTGATAACGTTGACTAAATGTTCCGGTGTAATTTACATGCAGCTATAACAATAATATTACATTTGTAGAAAACAATACGAGATATTCATATTTGTACAATCATAATAATAAAAAGATTATTTTAAGTGCAAATAACTTGATAAAAAACACATTTATATAAATTTGTATTAATTAACTTTTAGGAGTTATTTATTAAAATAATTCGTGTTTTGTGTACCAATTATTTAATATATTTTTTTTAAAAAAATTTTAAATATTAATACTTTAACATTACATGCAATATCATAATTATACATAATATCATTATTCATACAACATTCGTAATTTAATATTTTATACAAAACACATTGAATTTTAATTTTGTTAAGTTAATGGTACACGTATCGTACTGCAATGTAATATACAATGTTATAAAATGTTAGTAATAATAGAACAAATAGTAATATAAACGATTGCAAATTAAAAACTAAATAATTACCATAAATTGCTTATTCGATCCAATCTAAATTAAAATTGAATTGATAAAGTAGTTTGTTACAGATGGCTGTGTCTATACAATTGATTATAATAGATCAACAATAACAAATAACGCATGAGTTATGTTACATACATTATGAATGATGAGATACACCACACTTTGATCAAAATTGATAGGAATCATAATTTTATGTAAATAGTAGATATTATGGCTTTAGCTTGTAAGTAAACCTCATCACTGTGGGAAAATTTTAAAATATCACTCATGTATACATAATATATAAAAAGCTAAAACAATCCAGTAAACCATATGAACAATAGATGTAAAGTTGACAAGATGATTAATATAGACTTATTACAAATAACAGTATAATATTATAATGAATTACAAAACATGCTTGAATGAACACTATGGAAATTAATTGGAATCATAACGCGTTATGATATAATTATTATATTGGTATAAACAGTTTATAATTGTATAATAGGTATATAGAGTATAGACGTAAACATTTATCTAGCTAAGCGAAATATTTAATACAATAAAGAAACATCGAACAAAAACTAAACGAAGTTGAAATATAAACTATAAACAATAACTTAAATATATATTATTATTACTATTATATACTGTATTTATTATTTTATCAATAAAATATAATGCTAAATGTAAACTAAATATAACATAAAATAACAATATTATAAAAAACCAAAGATAGAAATACATAGATTAAAATTTAGAAAATATTAATTAAAATATAGAAAATATAAGTTTTCCAGCTATAGGTAAATATAAAAATCGTATTTCAATTTTATAAATATTAATTTTTTTTTTGTTTTATATATACAATAATTACATAAATTATTAAGTTTATCTAAGAATTATAATAAATATGTATTTAAAAGTAATTAAAATGTTTATATATTAAATTTTAATTTTAAGTTATTAAAGTTTTAAATCATTATAAAAAAGTAATACTTAACTATATTTTATCACAATGATTATTAATTTTACTTTATTCTATATTTAGTATATGCGTAAAAATATGGTTAATATATTTAAAAATATGATTTATCACAAAAAAAAAAATGAATATATATTTAAACTAATAATTTGGTGACAATTTTTTTTTTATTATAGAAGAAAATTGTTTAGATTAGTTTTGTTTGTTATTAAACATTTAGCAGTGGGGGAATACAATATTTAATTTTTGGGGAGAAAATGGCTATGGCCAAATATATTTGTAGATCAAAGAATCAAAAACTTTTATTTAATACAAATTATTTAAAAAAAATTACTTTGTTTATAATTAATAAACGAAGAAAAATTATTCGTGTTGGAAGATTCAAAGTTAAATTAAGAAATATAATTGTCACTAAGACACCTGTAAAATTTTATAAAAGAATATTGTAATAATAGTTGAGTGAGTTATGCTCTACAAAATTGAAATAATAATAAGAAGAAACAAAATTTATAATGATATATAATTTATAAGTATAAATAATCGTGACGAACAAATATATTGTGTGTGCATAAGAAATAATATATGACCAAATCGTGAATATATTTTTAAAAGCTCAGACCTGCCAGCTTAATATTGATCGAGATTAGAAAAAACCCTATATGGCACGCCAACACCATAAATTAACCGTTAAACATAATTCGAAATAATTAATAATTTTAATGAGATTAAAAGAGTTGTAACAAATAATCTCTGGGTTTTTAAATTACTTAAAAATAGACGACTTTACCTCATGAGAAAGTTTGAGGTTCGTAATAATAAGATGCTATGATTGTTATACGTTAATTTGCTCACACGGTGAACTGGCGAATGTTACATGACTCAGGAATTTATCAGTTTTAAACACAATGTAATAAAAATGAAAATTTTGTTTTATTATGTTCGGTTGAAAAATGAAACCTATAATAAGCAAGCCGATTTAATTTTCAACATAAATATCAGCTTTTTGCACGAAAACTGTTGTTTAATTGTGATGGATATACAATATAAATGCATATTATACTTATAATTTATTGTACATTTTACACATTATTATAACAATATATAATAATATTGTATGTATTTATATTTCTTAATATCTTGCCCCGAAAAATTATGAGAAAACATAATTTTAGGTCAATGAAGAATTTGGTTATAATGTTATATATTATGTGTATTTTTTTTTTTTTTTGTGAGAAACCATATTATTATAACGGTATATCACAGCCACGAACATGTTATTAAAAAAAAAAAGCAAACAATAATTTTTAATGAATAGAATACGACGACTACGTTATTATTTTATTTTTTTTTTTTTGCCAGTAGATAAAACCAAAAAACAGGAATTAGATTTTTATTACCATTCATTTGACGTCAAAATGGAATTTTTTTAATAATACTGCCCGATCTATATTATTACTGAATAATGAATCCATTGTGAAAATTGAACTGTAGCATAATTAAAGCAGTCGCTCATTTGTTGTACTCTGAAATCCATCATCGTTGTCGTCATCGTTTTTAAACGGTACCTAGTCATCACTTATGCCCGCATAAGTATTTTACACGTTTTCGTCGTCATAACGAAATTCTTCCGTGTTATTTATTATGTCAATCGTTAACAGTGTGTGATGTTGTTCGGAATCTAATCTACACGCCGGTGTACCGAAATTGCCTATACAATGCGCCGACCATTACACATAAATACTCACAAACATAATAATATAAATCATGCTCGTTCCGCAAGTAAGACGCTGTATGCTGGCATAATAATATGTATATCGTATGACTTTTGACATGTACAAAATACTATAAATAATTTATATTATATCATATTTTAATTTAAATTGCGATGTTTTCTTCAGTTAACAGTTGTATAAAAAAACTAACGACAGATTGAAAATTATAAAAAAAAAAAAAATGTGTAGTTTTAACGAGTCAAGACTGAATTTTCTTTTTAACAGTGCAATAGAGTTTGTTTTTATTTAATTTTTGAATAAGCTATTGCTGTAAGTTTCATAAGATTAATGGCACCCGTCTAAAAATAACATTATATTTATTAAGATTGTATACATTATTATACGTAAACCCATATATCGATAAACCGAGTAACGTTCTGATCGATTATTTATGTTATGTTTAAAATAATAATTATTGAAACTCAACTTGACGCAGTCTAACGGTAACGGCCGTAATATTTTCTGTCATCAATTCGGAGATACTTCACGCGACAATTATCTTAACAAATGGAGGCGGAAAGGTAAATCCATATACCTACAACGAAATAATAATGTAGTGTGGTGTGAGTCTGCAGCTATTATTTTCGGGTTTCGCTATACATAACTAACGATAATAATAATAATAATAATAATAATAATAATAATAATAATAATAATGATAATGTCATTATCTTGGTCGGCGGCGATACGCACGCGATGAGAAAATATCGTTTCGCGCGCGTCAAACGCGATGGTTTTCAATTACATACGTCTGCACCGGGTGGTTTTGCCGGGCACACAATTATCGAACCTCTCCGGCCAACCCATCCAGTCCGGTGTCAAACTTGACGCGATGGGTCACGCGCAGTAATGCTACACCGTCGCGGTTTGGTAGGTGGGGGGGGGTCGGAGGGAGGGGGTGGCGATGCGGCGGCATGACGAAAGGGTGTATATATACGCGAGCGATCGGTGCTCGCGTGCGCGAGTGTGTACGAGACGCTCCGCCGTAGTGTGGGAGGCGTGAGACTGATTGATTGACTTCTAATGACCGTGCTTTTGCAGCTCGCGGATAATCCGTTGCGAACTCTTGCACAGGCTCTCCCCCCCTGCGCCGCTGGTACGGCGGCGGCGGCGGCGGTGGATAAGACGACGACGACGACGATGATGACGACTACCACTATGAACCGCGAACGACGACTACGGCGGATGAAAAGCCATGATAATTATCGATACGACCCCTCCGCGTGCGACACTTTGAGATCAGCGAGTGTACCGCCCCGCCTGCCGTACCTTCGTTTCTATCCACCCCCATCTCCGTCACACGCATAGCAGTCGCCGACATCGCGGTCGTGATTTCGAGAATACGGATAGTATTTTTTTTCCATTTTCCGTGAGTCGGACCAACGGAAAATTTCCAAACGAATTTATCGCTTTCCACCGATCAGTACAACACGTTCCGTGTATACGGCATACGGTAATTTATTATATTTCGGTTTTTTTTTTTTTTTTTCAAAAAAAAATACACTTCTCCGCCGCACCGCCACACCACACTCGCGGACGCCATCACACCACCCGTGACTCCTACCCACCCGCATCTATCAACCATCGTCACCATCGTCATCGCGGTCGCAGCTGCTATTACACGACAAGACAGAAAGTGACAATATCCTTGCAAATGTTTTGTGCGTTGAATAAAAACGCACAATTTTGAAAGAAAAGTATCTAAATAAATGCAGATACATCGACGTTTACCTCTAGATACATTCAAAATAAAAGATGCAATAATTAATGTAAAAAAGTTTCTGTTATAAATATATATTATAATACAGTAGATGAAATAAAAAAAAATCCAAAATATAATAGAAACAATATAAACGTATCTATAAAATATTATTTTAACTATAATAATATTTTAGTATGAGTAGATTTCGTTCGATACTATGATTTCGCTGCAATCGTGGCATCGTGAAAATATAAAGGTCCTATAATTATGGGTATGGTTTTCGTCAAATAAAATGTATTTTGTCACTGCGCAATAACAATATATATTATATATTGTTATAAATAATAATATATTCACGTGTATCAGTATAATATGTAATATTTTTGTTTTATATTTTTTTTTACGCATTGACGAAACGTTTTCGATTCACAATATCGTTTTGGAACCATGTGATTCTAGGTAAATATTTCCACAGCATTATACGTTTTCGTTACATTTTTTTTTTTTATCCTAAACGATATAAATTGAATAATATCACCACTTGTTCTACGTATTTGTATCATCGTAGTATAAAGAGCATTGCTTTTATATTGAATTATATTCAGCGCACGTGCTATTCTAGGTAAAAACTTAGCTATTATAAACACAAAACACTACAATTATTATCAAGCTAAGGTATAGGTTACCTATTATCTTTTGACATGGAAAATGTCTAAACGCTATTAATATTCGTAATTAAAACTTAAAAGCCCAATATTAATCAAAAAAATGATGCGCGAAAATATATTGTTATTATTATTATTGACTGTACACTCGCACTTGCAGAGGATACAAAACGAATATTATAATTTTTTTTTTTTTTTCATTTGTATCGCTACCAAAGTCTAACGTAATTAATGGCAATAATAAATACTATGTTCCGTACCGATACAATGCAATTAAACATTTGCAAAAACCAACTTTTATCTATTCCAAATTAAATATATAAATTTCACATCATTGTAACATTCAATTTTGTTTTATAAATCATTTATTATAAACCTTAAAATTTATATTTTTTACTATTAGTTCTACGAAAAAAGTAATAAACATTAAATACGTCGTTAGAATGAAACTATTATTTTTTTATATAATAAAGACTAAAGAGTTTTAATAGTAAATCGTATCATAAAATACATTTTTATATTTCCAATTCAATTTGTTTTAAAATATTTTATTGTTAATAAACATAGAAACTTAATGAAAATGCAAATTTTTATTATAATAACGTTATGTTCATCAAATTTGATAAACAATATTTACGGGTTATGTTTCATTTTTTCTATCCTTATAAAATAACAAGATTTTAAAAATGTATTAATAAATCTCTGTATCTTTCTAAAATTCTGTTATCATTGATTATAATTTCTATATTTTTCTATATTTTATTATAATCTAACATTTTCATATAATACCATGATATTAGAATTTTTTTCTTATAATTTATTTCTTGATTTTATTTAAATTACTAATTAAGAACTATTAGTAAAAAAAAAAATAAACTTACCTATTACTATATCATCATTACTATGGTAGGTATGACGTTAATAATATACATTATTTTTAATGGTAAATACATTATTACTAACAATTACTAAAGTTATTTTGTGTTCTTTAATTAATAAGTCAATATATTGAATTGTACATTCTTATTCGTAACATTTAAGGAAGTAATTACAGTTGCATCCTTTATATTTTTATCTTACGAAGAACACTAATGCTTAACATTTTTTTTTCTTTTAATTGGTACTTACTTTTGAACAGTGAAAATAAACGTCCTATACATATACTTGCAGGAATAATAGTTTTTTCATCGTTACGTTTATGGGCTACATAACATTTATATATTATTATTAGCGCAATAAAAAGTCTAATTATTATTATCACATTGTTTGAGATCAATACATACAAGGTCTGAAACTTTTAATTAATTGAACCTGGTGCAAATGTAAATAATATGTTGAAAGATAAATTATATTTTATATTTTTAATTGATATAATACAATTATTGAGTATAAAAGTTTAAAACAAATATGTTTTCTTAGACTATTGCTACCATATATCATGTACGGACAAATTTCTAAGATATTTTCAAGTCATTTAATTTGTATTTTTACAAAAAGGCTAATATAATTAAATATAATTATAGTAGTAATTTAGTTTTACTTTTGTTCTAATCTATTTAAGTTATTTGTAGTCCGTATTGATTTTAAAACAAAATACCTATAATATAATATGTTGGTTAGTTTCGAAGCTACGTTTGAAGTAAAAGAATTTTACAATTATTTTTTCCAAAAACTTATTTTAGAACTAAAAATAATTCATGTATCAATTTACAAATTAAAAATTAAATATCAGAAGTATTTCAGACAACCTGGTTTAACTTCAATACTTAAAATCATAAAAAAAATAATACTCGATATGACTAGCTTAAATTAAATTTCAATTATATACGATGACAAAACATCAGTATTATTTTATAGGTACATCCGTGCGTCTATAAAATATAGGTATTTAGTTATTTTAAAGGTATATAAAAAATTTCATTTTATTTTAACATAATATTTCAATTATTGAATGTATGCGAAATACAACACAATGAAAGTTCTGTAGTTGATAATATTTATTAATATGGTTGCTATGATTATGATGATATAACTTAACATATTATTAACATTTACAAGCACACAATAGAAATGCTTAGAATTCAACAGTAGGTACCTAATGTTCGAATTTGAAGCCTATTAATAGAGAACAATGAATACTCCGTAAATTCCAGCATGTGTATTAGCCACTGATGTATACACACACCTAGTGGCGAAACCATGATTCAAAACCTTCAATGAAACCCAAGACTAATAGATTGACGTTTGAAATTCCTCTAAAATTTTCATCGCATAAAATATAATCCAAATTTCAATACGATGTAAATTGAATATGATAAAATATAAAATATGACGTGTATTTTTATAAATATATAATTTTGTAGAATTTTGATCATTAGTTTTCAAAATGTATTTTTTCTTAATGTTTAATGTTTAATTATATATATATTTTTTTTAATCAAAAGTTTAGGTTTTTAAATAGCATTATTATTGTTATTTGTTTTTTTATTGTGGTATTAATTAATCACTCAAAAGTCTTGAATAAAAAATAATTCGAATAGTGTATAAATAAATAAATCCTCTTATCATTAGCAATATTTGTAGTTACAATCAATTTATGAATTGTGTACATTGTTTTGCGAATAGCTATGCCGCTACACGTGCATTGACAAAATAATACCGTACTTATTAATCAATATGCATTTATTACAGCAATCGGATGTTGTATATAAATTATACATACACTTGTATGGATGTATTACTGGGTATGTTATTATTTCATAGAGCATGCATAAATTATAATTCGGTTTACTTAGTGAATATACTATATAGTGGTACTGTAATATCCGTTATTCCGACCATTATCATTTGAGTATAAATACGCGGAAACTACGACAGGGAAAATTTATTTTAATATTATCATCCTGCCGTTTGCGGTCAAATTTCGGTCATTACCTACCTTAAGAGTTATTCATCTGACGAAATTAACGTATTTATACGCAAAGGTAAATTATTTATATTATATTCCGTCCAAACGGTTTCTGTTTTGAACATGATATAATCGCGATTATATTTGCATACAGAATAAATGGTAAACACGTAAATAACGGTTTTAGTATAACCGTATAAAATATATAGAAATGTATTTATTTTCTTCAATCATTTCTGATGTACAATAAAACAACAAGAGAGATCTCAACCATATGACATGTAAAAAAAAACGTACATAATTACATGTGAAAACAACGACATCAGGTGAATGAAAAAATTTTAGTGAAAAAACAAACGTTGTTATCCCAGTCGATAACACACCGGTGAACAGAAAAGGTTAACGAAAAAACCTTCACCGAAAATGAGTTTACGGGAACGATACATACAAAGCGTTTTATTTTCGTCCTTAACATAATTTTTCTTGCTTTTATTTTTTCCTGCTGGCACTTCAGAAAAGACACGTAATTTGTTTCAGTTTTAAAGGTTTCACATCGTTTTTAGTTATTTTTGCACGTTAACGTATATTTCTGTAATTCAGCATAGAATATAATTTGTATGTATGAAAGAGGTACAAATTCTATAAAATATAAACGGAATTCTATGTTACTTATATTATATTATATTATATTTAATACTGTATTAAAGTGTATTAATAATACACTATTTTGGTATGATTCGAGAAGCGTGCGTAGTGAAAGATTTTTCTATACTTCACAATCACAATCACCATGCATTAATTTAGTACGGTACAATAATATTCATTTACCATAAATTAAAAATAAATTGACATATATAATAAATTCATGAATTATTATAGTTTTTTATAGGATCATTTTAATTATGAAAATACAAAATACAATTTCAATATCATGAAAATATTAAAATCATTAAAAAAAAAAAATGTATTTATTTAAATAGTTTACTAAAATATAGTAACAAGGTTAAGTTATTATTTTAAATCTCTAATTAAGCAGGTATGTGATATCTGCATTATTAGAATACGTCGTAATAGTATTCAGTGATTAATTTATAATATGTTTGCAAATTAATATTTATTCAAGGTCTATTAGTTTCTTAAATATTTAATATTATTTTTATATATAACTGTAAGTATAGATGTATAGTGACTACCAAGTAAGTCATTATTCTGAGTTACACAGACATAATAATATATAAAATGTATTTCTAGTTATGCAGAATAAATTCAAGGAAATTGAGTTCAAATATAGCTAGTCAGTAGTCGGTGTGGAAAAATTAATTTTTCGAACGATCGACGAGTGAAAAAATGCACATATATTATAGTAGAAATATTTTATATAATATTTATGTAATATATTGATTGATTTTAAAATATCTAAAGTAATTATAACTGTAGAAGTTTTAAAATTAAACTATATAATTATATAATTGACATTGAAGTATTGATTAATGTAAAAACTACAAAAATGGAACATTAATATAAACATTATCCCAGAATTCGTGTTTTCAATAATTATTCGATATTTAAAAAATACAATTTAAATTGAATATATTAAATTATTTTATAACTTAAATTAAAACTGTGATAACTAGTTATATTACAGTATGTTTCGTATTTTGTGTTTATAATTTATAAATTCAATAATAGTTTATAATAGGTTGAATTATAATATAATATTATTTATGTATATGTTACATTGTATGTAATAATTAAATACTTTTGTATAATATACAAATTAAAATATGATGGAAGGTGTTTAATTATTTGCTTTGTTATTGTCATTCAACAGTAGTGTTTTTAAAACACAAAAATTAGTTTTATGAATAATATATAGGTATGGGAGTATTTTTTTTTAAATGTTGTTGCATTTATCTGTTGCGTTAAAAATTAAAAAATAAAACACTTCTAATTAAAATATGTATAACTTATAAAGATATAACTTTACTGGGATGTATTAGATTATTTATTTCGTTATCAAAAATAAAAATAAAGTACAATGTATGAATGGTCTTTGGTCAATTATATTATTGTATTGTATATTTATTTGTTATATTATGTGGGTGTGTACTATACGTGGTAGTGTGTGCACGTATTATATAATAATTTATTAATCGATCACTTTCTACGCGATGATGAAGGATTTCGACAGAGTTATCCGTTTCTGGTCCTCATCTATACCTTGACAAGGAATAATGTTCACGGGGGTAACAATAATTGGTCCTGCCGGAGCAATTATTATTACCGGTATCTATATGAGTATATGTGATAGGGTTTTGTGATTAATGGTCATCGTATGTGAATCTATATCATGTCTGATTAGTGGACCCAATAAAATTCTGTTTTTAATTAACCTTTTTACAAGCCTGCAGTAATTTAACTGTTTGTCTCTCATCAATCTGTTTAAATAATCCAATTTTCCCCTTACCTCCATATATTTATATGTATAAATTATTTTTCAAGCCAATAATTTCCTACACAATAGATGTTTAGGAATTGTTTTTCTAGACAATAGTTTTGGGTAATTGGTTTGCATTTAAGACAAAAATATTTATAAGATATATGTATATTTCTTTGAAAATGTATATTAATTTATAATTTACTAATTGTGTAATGACTAATGGCTATTGGCTACAGTGTTAAAATATTTTTACATTAAAATATAAAAACTTAATTGTAAAACATATTAGCATACTGTTGTACTAAGTATGTGGTCAGTAAATTATATTATATTTAAATAACTTACATGTAGATATACACTATCATTATTTTCTTAGAATGTTTACTTTATAAGATCCGTTCAAGTTAATACATTTTTCCCATACGGTCATACACCTTCTTCAATCGGTATGAAATTGTATACAGAGGAAACTATCTAGCTTCTATCCACATTCATAATATACCACACCGTATCACCTATCAAGATAGTTAACAATAAATTCGGCCAAAATATGAAAGAGAATAAAACACAATCGTAATCAGAAAGTGGTAAATTACCTTTTGTGATCTTTCTTATCATAACTCCTAAAAATAATTCTGCCGCTGTAGAGAAATCAAAATATTTTTAACATCCTGAATCTGTGTCCAAATTTAAATGATTACAATCAAATTACATTTACAAAAAAAAATTCAAGAATCAATGCATCTGACACACATTAAAAGTAAAAATATTTGCCACAACTTATTATATTATATTTACAATATGTGAAACAATAATTTATCAATGGTATTAGAGTTATGACAATTACAGTAAGTTGTATATCAACCTAGGATATAAAATAGAATTTAAATATATGTATGTGACTTAGTTTGAGTAGCGGTTTGAAGAATGTGTTCAGTAACAGTTAAAAATGTATGAACTCAGTATTAACTATTTTTGTAATTTTATAAAACTTTTGTGTGCTTTAATCAAAAATGTAAGTTTTTAACTTTTATCTTTCAAAATAACTGAGATTAATTGAATTAATATATACATACTAGAGTCCAATGTTGATAATATAATAATAATGATAATTTTTACATTTAGTCATATTCAATCTATAGAAAAAAGTCTGAAAAATTTAAATTAAATTCAAATTATTATAATAAGTGAACACACAAGTTTTAATTACTACAAATTGAGGTTAAAGCTGAAAAATAGTGATAAGTTATTTTGAAATAAGTTAATTTAAAAACGGGATACAAAAAGCTTTATTTTACAATTGTATCACACAAAAAAGTACCTAAATAACCGACAAATAAGAAAAACAAATGAAAAAAAAAACATTAGATTGCGGCAGAGAAAGCATTGTGTCAACAGTAGGTGGTTTTGACGTTGTCGTCTTTAACATTTAATTTTTTTACGTAGTATGAACTGGATGAAACTTCTAATCCAGACTTCACGTTTAGCTGACAATACGCTGGCGCAAGCATGAGTCCGTTGGGTTATTGAAAAGCTTATCGGTCCAGCACGGTAAACAATACACCTGAAATCATTTTATTCTTTCCAAGAGAACGAAAAAACGGGCCGAATTCATTTTTCACACATACAGTACAAAACACATAAAAACAGTTTTGTATTGTAATTTTTGTATTTTCCGTCTAACCGTCATTTTAGACGCTGTCACCGACTTCACAAAAAAAAAGAAAAAAATAAACAATAACAGCACGCACCAGATGTGAAAAACGGTCTACCTGTCAAAAGGTTGAGATTTCCCCCCCCTCCCATCAACATGCTTCATCATAACCCTCATCACATCCTAATTTTTATCGAACCACTGCTGACGAGCTGGAAATAGACCGTTTCAGATAGTGTTCTTGTATTGCTGTTCGGATCGTATAAATTTGACCTTACCTATTATACTACTTTCTGTTGAAAAATAAAAAGATCTTTAAAGCTTAGGTATACTGTATTGTGTGTAAATATTGTATACATGAATAAACGAGTTTCAGTAAGCTCTTATAAATTTCTATGTGATGGCGAACTAATTTTATTATATAGGGTATCATTCTTTTCACCAACACGTTTACAGTTCACATATTTTTATTTCATTGTAAGTTCGAAATCGAAATGCTAACATATCAATCATAGCATTGAAATGCTTATTTTCAGCTGTGATCGCATTTATATAATATATATATCATACTTTCATATTGATTAGGTGATAAGAAAATGCAAATTGTAATAATATTATATTATGATTATACCACATTTACATAATTTCAAATTTTACATAATATTATTCATGAGGTTTTATGATAATTATTTATTATTGTTTAATGAACACAAAAAAAAAATAATGTGTTTAAATTAAGATTTATACATTTTTACCATTGTTCATTAAAAACATTCTTTATTCATAATTCAATTGGATATTTTAACTAGTATGCCTAGTGACTTTTGCGTGGTGAAACTTTTTTGCCAATTCTTGGATGGCATTTTTAATAACTCGGGTACATAGTTTTTTTTTTCAATTGATATGCCTAAATAACGTTTGATACGTATGAAAAAAAAATAAAACGGATATTTCCTAAAAAATGTAAAAGGAGTTTTGATATCAACTTTTTTTAGGGAGTTTGATGTAGGCAATTTTTTATGTGCTTGCGTGTGAGTCATGTTAATAAATATGCATATTCAGAGTTGTAAGTGATCATATAGGTATGCATGCGTTTGTAATATAAATGAGATGGCATGGCGTCTATTTTAGTTTTTAATATTTTTCAAATACTTTGTACATTTTTTATAATGTTCATATTTCAGTGTGACAATTTTTTTTGAAAACATTTTCATAATGTTAGTTTTGATTTAAAATATAATTGTGTAAACTAGCATTAAAGTATTAAACAACTATTATGCATTGGTAATACATTGTGATGGTATATTTATGGTAGGTGATTAGGGAGATATATTTTACCTCTTGATCCCCTTTTTTTTTAGCTTATATTCATATAGTTATAAATTATAGTTATATTTTATATTATACGTGCTGGGACGTTTGGTATTGGAAATTTTAGTCATATCTCCCCCCTCAAAAAAATTCTAAATACACCACTGATTCTTTGTTATTGAATTTTGTTTTGAAATTTGTTAGTGAATTATAAATAGCACGACGAATTGTATGATACTATATATATATTTGAAACGCATTTAAATTAAGAAATATAAGAGCATGCTGTTTTAGTGATAGTTACTATATTATACGAATATATTTTATGATAATATTCAGTATAATAGATGGTTAGGTAGGTATTTTATAGCTACTACCCATACTTAAATAACTGTTCAATAAATAATAATTTTCTAAAGAATAACATTTAGTTAATATTAAATCGATCAAAAAACTATTGTTAGTTATTTCTATATCAATTACCTAAAAGTTTTAGTGTTTGGACGTACCTAACAAGCATAATATTTTAATATAGTAATAAGTACCTACTAAATTCCTCTTATTCATAATAATATTATTACTCTCTCATTATACGAATATATAATATGAATTAAATACTTGGAAAACGGAACACAAGACAGTGCTAAATTAGTACCTCTATAGGCTAATGGTAGCTAAAATTACTATCCATTAGTCGATCATCACTACCTACTGCATTATGTATTGTATTAGTGAAACACGTTTACATTATTTAAATAGCATATCATATTATACTTATAATAAAATATCGAAAATGTATGTATCACTCACATTGGCGATGTGCATAAATAGCCACCAATCTACGAATACACTTATGCACATATACAATTACCTATCAATATATCATGAAAGATTGAAGATTAAAATTTGTAAATTAGTTTAATATCATTATTGTTTTTAATGTTAAATAGAATGTTTTGTATTAAAATCAAAATTGGGTAAATTAATGAGACAAATGAATTCTGCAGGTTAAGCAAAAACAAGATCGGAAAATAATTAGAAGTTAATAATTAACAAATAACAAATTTAACTCGCTAATTTTTAAGTTTAGATACAAAAAAATATTAACTTAACTCAGTTTGAAAAAACTTAAATTCCTTTTTAATTAGTACGTGTATTACATAAATAATATTATTCTGTTCCTAAAATCTATTATATAATCATAAACATAACATTACTTTATCAAGAATCATCACAGGAAGAATAGTATTATTACTATTATTATATAAGTAGGTTGTATTAGATAGATAAAAAATATTTTTTTAACTGAACTTAAGCTTTTTAACTAGTTAATGCACATCTTTGGTAAGTTAAATAAGTTTATAAGATAGCAATTAAAATTGAAAAATAATAATTTCTATTATAAAATTGATTTATTTATACAATTTCAAAAGTGTTGAATTAATAATTAGTATGATAGTGAAATTATTGATTTAGTTGGCTATGCAAAAGTGATTCATCAACACGGAAACATTATTCATTATCGTTAGATTATAAATTGTTTTGGACGTTCAAAGTAAAAGAAGACTGCGTCCATTAATTTTGAAACCTTATCAAAAAAAGCTTTGAATCCAATGTGTCAAGTGTGTAATTTTCACCGTATTGCCATTGGCCGGACGTCCGGTCTACTTCCGATGAATTTAAGAGGTAGCTACTTATTAACACAATAATGGTAGTGAAGTAGACAGTTACTATTAGCTCATGTAGACAGCAGCCATCTATAACCTATATCTATATATATATATCTATATGTTATTTTAAAATATTGAAGTTCACCTAAAAATATGAGTTCTATACAATTGTAAAAAAAATACATGTATTTATATTTTTATGATATTATAATAATATTATGTTAAAATCTAAAATTAACTTAAAAGTCCCTACAATAATATGTTATACCTACGTAACTTCTAAGTATAGTGTACATAATATATTAGAAAAATTTCTATTAGTATTAAATAATTGTATTTAATTACTAACAATAAATAAATGTTTAATATCGTTACTTGTAACTTATTTTTGTGAGCACTTTATTTTTTTTTTATTTATATTGCTTTCAATACGTCAGATTAACATCATAGTATTCAAATATTTTTACTTAAAATTGGTTTTCCAGATGTGATATTATTAATCAGTGATTGTTAATTTAATATTTTTTTTTTTAGTTAGTTATTTATATTTATTATATTATTATTATTATTCTTGTTATTACATACTTTATGAATATATTTTATCTTAATTTAAATTTTATATTAATTTTAACACTCTAAAACGTATAATAGGTATTATGTTACATTTTAATCTAACAAAACCAAACGAAATGACAATTAATTAGTTTGTTACCATAACATAAAATTCTAGAATTTCAAAAAATTACATATCTTATAAAACTATATGCAAAAATTAGTCATATAATATAATGAAATGTATAATTATTTTAATCGTAAATAAAACAGTTTATCGTAATAATGGGTCAATCCATAATTTAATATAATGCTTGTTACGTGGTTATGAGAAAAAATGATAAAAGTAAAACGTGCATGTAATATGAGTAAATTATTGTTAGTAAGAACACAAAAAATGAACGTGTATAAATAATAAATAACGCCATTGAATTCATTAAAAAAAGAAAAACACTTAAAAACAAAATAAGCTGGTAAGTCGTTGTGGCATAGGTACTCTCTTCTGAGGTTCAGCCTCGGATCTGTCCTGTATAAACAGCAGATACATTTTAGTTAACTACGTGGTACCAGAGATCCAGCGAATTTTAATGGTTTTTGTTGGTATTTTATTCCACTGAGTAATTTCAAAGAAAATTAAAAGAGGTAAGAGAAAAGGCAGGATTGAGTAAATGGCGAGAAAAAACTCAACAGCGGCTGGCGATCAGGATATAAATCGATTTCGGCTCCAGATGTGACCTCGACATATTATAAGCGCCGCGGAAAGAAGAAAAAAACACCAATGACCGAGCTTTTAGTTGGTGCCATTGTCTGGTAAGAGAAAACGCTAATGAAGTTTGACTTGATGGATTGATCTATTTCGTACTGTTTGTGGGGTAGTCCACCCACAACGCCTTTGCCTTTATTCAGTATAATAATATACAGACTACTTCTATTGTGGTTGTGTCGGTTACCAGAGGAATAAAAATAACATTGTCACGCGGTGGAGACAATTTTTACTCGAAATAAGACTGTTTTAATTTCATTAGAATTTACAAAACTACGTTGCCATTCAACAAAAACAACTTTTGTTTTTCATAGAACGGTTCACCCATATTTTGGTTTGTTTTGTTTTCAATTCATTCGCAATGAAAATGCAATGGCAGTTTTTAAACTTTGTATTTCAGCACAATAAAGTTTGTTACATAAATAAACTATTTCTTTATTGTTCCTTAAAAATAAAAATAACTACGAACCTAGTAGCTCAGTACTCAAATTAAATTTATTTATTTAACTTGTTTCCTTTCAAAATTAAATTTTTTAATATAATATAATAATAATTTATCTAGGTAAGTAATAATAATGAATTCGCTGAATACTCATATTCGAAAATTAAAAACAAACGATAAGTTAAACATTCATTTAAACTATTAAGGCATGACTAATAATATAAAATTGTCTAAATCTTTTTATTGACTTATAAAATTTAAGTAGGTACTAAGTTATTTATCAAATAATAAAATTGAATACATTGTAACTAAAAAAAAGCGGGTAAGTGAGTATCGCTCTGCTGTACATTAGGGGATGGGGTGGACCTCGGACTATGGTAGGTTAAATTTGAATGCAATGATAGGTATCATTGTATACGAAAAACGATTCTGAACGGAGATGATTTGTCAGTCTGGGATATATTATATTTAAATATTGTCATATATTATATTTTGAAAAAAATTCACAAATTCAAACACTAAAGTAAAAGCTTCAAGATCTTACGTTTGATAATTTTTTAAAAATAACAAAAATCGAAAATTATTTATTAGTAAAACGTAATTTTACACGCGTATTTTTGATTTCAAATTAAAATTAAAACTTTAAACACTCGTAAAATTTTTTAAATTGAATAATCCTCAAAATTTTTTATAATTATTCTAAGCTTAACTTATGGACAGCATAGTATTAAATTTTCAATTCTTAGCTATTGATAGTAAAATATTTATAAATTTTTTACTACCAAATAGTGAAAAATATTCATGATTTTGACGAATTTGTGTCAATATTTGAACTTCAAATGCTAATAAAAAAAAATTGTGCCTATGTATTTTTATAATTTTTGAATGAGAGTTAGAACAAGCTATGTGGACCCTTCAATTAAATTTTCAAGTAATTTGTCCAAGCTAAATTTTTTTTATCAACATTTATAAAAAAAAAATAAAAAAAAATTGAAAATTTCAATTGTCTATAAATAGCTCAAAAAAAGTCAAAATATTTTGAAAATCAAATCACGTAAAGAAAATGGCAATCTCAATAACTGGTAAAATTTTCAAGTATTTACGACTTATACTGATTGAATAACAACAAATATCAAAAATCGATTGAGGCTAAACCATTATTTAACGCGGTTTTGTAAAAATTTAAATTTCAAACACTCATAAAAATTTTTTGTCTAAATCCGGTATAGTTTTTTTTACAGATATTTAAAGAAAAATGTATGGAGAACCTTGTACCAAATTTTCAAAACTTAGTTATAAAAGAAAAAAATTTTACGATTTTTCAACCACAAAATTACTTGCAAATTTTCGCAATTTTGACATATTTCGTATAAATTCGAACTTTAAGCACTTATAAAAAAAAATTGTGACTAACGATTTCGGATTTTTTTTTATCACTTTAAGAGCAACTTATAAGAAACCTTGTATTAAATTTTCAAGATTTTCTGGTGGGCCAAAAATTTTTTATCGTTATTTAAAAAAAAAATACTAAAAAAAATTAAAAATTTCAATTGCCTATAAATAGCTTAAAAAAAGTCAAAATTCTTTAAAAATTTAACTGTGTATGGAGAATGCTAATATAAACATTTTGTGAAAATTTCAAGTATTTACATCAAGTAGTTTTTGAGTTATAGCAAAATAAAAATTTGATTTTGACGAAAACTGGTTGTGCGTAAAAAATCCCGTTTTTTCCGTCATTTTTTTAAGGTTTTTCCCGACTCATTTAAAAAATATTGAAAATTTTTAACTTTTGACCCCCCAAAGTACCAACTAGATCCGATTTCCTTTTCAAAGAGGGGCAGAAGTTGAAAATCGAAGCATTTTTACTGCCCCAAATGTTGTCGACAGACACAAAAAAAAAAAAAAAAAAAAAAAAAAAAAAAAAAACACACACATCATTGTAAAATCAATACATTCATCACTCCGTTCAGAATCTAAAAATATATTTAAATGCTTATCTAAAATATATTTTTGATAAATATAATATAATATAATATTAATAATAAATATAATTTCATTATGTAAGTCTCTACGTCATTATTTCCCATGGGAAATAAGTATAGTATAGTTTTTAAAAACATTGTTATTACTTGTAATATTGAATATTTTCAACCAGTCAAACTTTTGTACACAAAACGACTATTTTATATTTTAAAAGTGAACAAAACTTTTTTTTATAATATGTTGTTTATCACTTTTAGTTTTGTGTACCTACATTATGGTTTAATGAAAGTTAAAATTATTTTAAAAATTATTAAATATTATTGGTATGCCATATGCATCCAATCACATTTAGTAATATGTTAAAACCAATGCATATCTACTCCAATGATATTAGAAACGATTATCTACGTAATTATCAAACATAGTAAACATATATAATATAATATGACTAGTGCTATAGAAACATTTCTATTACACGCGGATCATAATCATCAGTTAAATATCTCAAAACTTATTTTAATTATTATTTCCGCTTCTTACTTCCGTACAAATTACCATAGTGGAAAAGAAAATGTTCCGCCGATACGGAGATACTAATGATAATTAATCAGAACTAAGTCTTGCAACTAACGTCTACCAATATTTATACTACCATGTATAGATTATCTTTATACTTCATACACTAACTCTTTAAACTACGACGGTTAAATAAAACATGACATATTTTCGTCAAAATTGATCTTTCAAGTTATAATAGATAAAGATTACAAATTCGATTTGTATAGTGTATTATTAAATGAGATAATCGATTAGTAAACAAACTTTTTTATGTTTAATGTTTATAATTAATTACTTTTTTATATTATACATATATCTATAAAAATAATGTAAACAGAATATTTTTTTTTTTTATTACGAAGGAAAATCCTTGCACATTTATTTAATTAAATCCGCAACGATGAAATACTACAACTCAATACCTCATCATATTGGCTAACTTGAGCAAAAATAGTGTTGTATACAAAGTCTAACATGACAATTTAGTATCAAGTATTATCTTATTATTATTTGTATATTATATGTCTATATAATTAATTATTTTATTTTTTTTTTTTTTTTTTTTTTTTTTTAATTAGCTTTTAGTATGTAACAATTATTTTATTTATTTTATTATTTTATTCGATAGCATATTTTATGATCCGTATGTCTTATTATAGCATATTATAATGTAGTCAATTGGTCAATCATAATTTAATTATTATTGTTAGCCGTTAGGTAATATACAAAATATATATCTATAGCGGCAATATACTAAAATAATAAAATATTCAGATGAATTTATCAAAATTAGGTGTTGAAAAATAAAAATTGCATACTAATAATTTACTTTTCATAGTTACAAATAACTAACTTAACTTTTAATATCCAACACATTAATTATTACTGTTCCAGTAAAACGTGTTATTATTTGATTTAGCTTGGACGATATAATAGCAATAATATTTTATTATTAGCAACACAATAATATTATATCGCATTGTTATCTTGTATTAATTATCCAATAACATATTCTATGATCGTGGTAGTATAGTACAATAAATTATTATTATTAAACTCTGAAATTGAAGCACGTGTCATCTCCTGTAAATACTAAATTATAATAATTTGATTAAAATTAAATGTACAATTTAATATTATATTAATTTTGATATGTATTATACATTTGTACAAAAAAAAGATAGCGCTATAGTCAATCTGTCAAAGTAATAGGATATGCCATAAAAAACATCATAACACCAATTTTATTTATACAACATGCAAAAGAAATTATTTTTTTTATACATATATTATAATGTTTTTATAACCTTTTATAACTCTTACATTTTGCATAATATATTAAAACTACTTAATTTTTTAAAACAGCCCTTTTATCCTATTTTTTCTGACCTTGTAGTTATATATGTGTGTGTGTGTGTATGTGATATTGGATGAGACGCGAGTTTGCATAAATAAATGTTCAAAGCTGGACATTGGCGTGCCTGTTGGTCGTAATTCCATTGGGTTCAGTTAGGTGTAAACATAGGGGTCTCATCACCTGAAGTCCGCCTCCGGTTATCATATTTAAATTTCTCTAACGCATTCATAATATTTAAATTTTTGCCAGGCAATAAAACCAGGACGTAGCCGAGTAATTGCTTTTTTACACCATCCGCCGTCTCCGGTAAACCATGCAACATTGTAAAGCAAATAGTAATTCAAACGATCCGCGCAATATTTTATGATACTCAAGAGTCGAGACTATATGTTATTTTTTTCTTACTTTAATCAAAACTTTTTATTAGGATAGTTGTTATTTCATACTGTAGGTGTAGTTAGCGTGTTATCAAATTTGATTTGATCTATATAATTAAATACAACTCAATTAATCATTTTGACGATATAAATGTACAGTACTTAATAGACAAATGTGTAGATCCTTGTCACAGTAGAGCGAATTCTAAATTTCGTTAAAAAAAAATATTTAGTAGGTAGTAATTTTGAAATTAATGTAAGTAGAATAATATATGAAGGTATCATCTAAAATCTAACCTTGTTTTGTTACTATACAAATATTAGTTTAAGTTTTACAGGAATTAGATTTATTATTAAACATAGAGCTATTGGTTTTTTTAAGGTTTAAAAACGCAAAAAAAAATTATAAAAAAATATATCTAAAAATTTTTGGCATTTACTTTTTTTTTATTTTTGTTCAATACTGAATTATACGATGAAATATTAGCAATAAATTATCGTTAGAATAATACTGCAATTAAAAAAGATTATATTTTATGTTATTTCGCTTTATTTTTAAATGTACATACTAGTATTTATTAGGTATCCTAACAGAAAATATTGTTCTATTTTTTTTGTCATTACTAAACTAATAAATCACATTAATAATGAATTCACATATTTTAATATGTTTTACTATATAAAAGTGTAACTATACTAATATTTAAGACATTATTTTATATTTAATGCTTATTTGTACATAAATCTAGATATCTTTATCTCATTATTTCTAGATAACACTCAAAACTGTACTTGTACAAATTAGGTATTCAACGATTGGATAAATTAATATTAGTAATCTATAGTACTATGCGTCCATTTTACTATAATATAGACGAGTGGTGTTTATTATTTTTAATAATATTAATATTATTTTACGTGGTAATATGCATCTAATACTTTTATAATGTGGTTTATCTCGAGAAAACACTAAATATTGTTTATAATAACCTTTAGGTTTCATTTCATATATTTTTATAATCTACAATACATTTTCAAAGTTCAAAACTTATTAAACGATTATTATCCTAAGAAGACTAATGGATATAAATGTTTCAAGTTTGACAAGCAGTTCAATTACTATTTATACGTTAAATTAAATTGTTTTTAAATTTAGTGTATAAAGATAAGAAAATGTTTTACAACCATACAATATACATTTATACCAGATGAGTTAGAATTTACATAAAATACTCACTTTAAAATTTAAATTACGTAGGTAGGTACTTATACATTTAAAGCACTTATCAACCTTAGTTACTGAAATTTATCGTATAGAATTATAGTTAAGCTACCAGAGAAATAAACATACTTTTCTAAGTAGCACGTGTTGTTAAATTGAAAGTTTAAACACATAATATGTAAAAATTGTCTATTCGTATAATAATTTCAGAATAATATAGTAAGTAAATGTTATACATAATACATATCATATTAAGCCAAACGTTGTTTTCTTATTTAAATTTGAATATCATATTATACTAATATTAATCAGTTAACTAATAATGATTATACCATGGTGTTTTCGTATAATTATACTATTTTTATTCTTCATCTTTCCCCTCTCATAATCCATGTGACTATGTTAAACTATAAATAGCTTATGGTCTATATTAATGTTCAACTATAACAAATCGAAATGCTATCAATTAATTTGTGCTATTCGTATTACTCGGTACTAGTATTTTCATAAAATATCAATATACTATCATTAAGTATTTTACATAGAATATTTAATTCAGAAAAACACTATTATTTAGTTTTTATAGTTTTTACAAAAAAAAAAAGTGGAACTACCCAAGCAACAAAAATCGTGTGAGTAAAACTTATAAAAATAAATATATATAAGTTATATAAGTAAAATATAATAGTTGCTTTAGAACGTCATAATCAAAAATTATTTTAAAAACTCTTACAAATATTATTATATTATTATTAAGCATGTAATATAATAATAGTCATATTAACATTATATTAACAACTGCACTTAAATAGAATAACTCATTAAAATATGTAATAATAAATAACGACAATATGACGATAAGTTAGTTTTTTGTAAGTTTTACTATACGTAGTAATATTACAATAATTCTCACAGAATTTTAATACAAAAATGGTATGTAATAATAGAATACCTATATGTAGACTCTATTTGTATTTTAATAAGAAAAAATGTAATTTTCATTAAAACTTGTTTTTAGAATGAAACTTACATTCGTATGACTTCTGCTGGTCAGTACATAATATTGGGTTCTATCTTCTATATGATTTCAAACAACCATAGAATAAAACTGCAATCACTGTGTCACATAAGTGTTATTCACGGTCCACTTATCTGAAATAAATCGTATCCGTGAAATTTATCGAGTATTTCGAGGAAAATGTATGGTTACACCCTCATCTTCATAAAAAAAAAAATACCTATTTGTAAGCTTGGTAGCTGGTAGGTTTATCTGATCGTATGGAGAATAATAATTACCAAAACAGCCATGTATCGTATCGGACACAGGAGTTTATCTGTTTTTACATGGAACTGTTTTTGGCACCAAATGGCGAGTTACGTTTTCAGCAAGTTTCATGTAACACAAGTAATTCGATTAATCTTTGGGTTGGTTTCTCCTTTTTTTCATCTTACGAACGCACAATTTTGAAGGATCGATTGGCAACATGTTGCACATTTTTCGGATTTTAGGTAATCTCAGTTCAGTCGACTGGATCATTAACTATTCTGGTCATTCGAATAACATTATATACGTACAAGATCATGTGCTTATATATATTATATTATGTTTATATTTATGTAAGCCAATATACATAACTCATGATTTATGCATTTAGAATATGTATGCACAATTTGTAATAACTATTTTTTTTAATTATCCAAATTACAATTTAGGTTATTAATTCTTATAACTTAACCTCTATCTGACTAGTGAGAATCTATGTTAATTAAGAACTACATAATATATGATAATAATAAGTATTATAACTTATAAGTATCAATTGTAATTTTTATCATATTATCTGTATTATTAAATAATAATTGAAATTATTTTCAGTAAAAATGTGTATGAATTATTAATAAATACCTACTAATGAAACCGTTTTTTATTTTAATAATTTATTTATCAAATACCTAACAATATTGAGAGTAAAAACTAAAAATACTACATTTTCGAGAAATTTAATATCTTTGGAGAATGCTATATTCACATGCGTAGTGTTTTTTCTTACAAACGCATAACATAACAAATTGTATATTCTGAATAATAAAATAACTATTGATTTTACATTTAATAATAGACTAATTTTATTATCAAAATAATCAAATTTAAAAGTAAGAATATAGTTTTTTAATTTTTAGAGGTTTTTTTATATTTTAATTTTAAAACAATTTATGAGCATTACAATAAATTTTCTGTATACGTTTTGAAAACTTATAACTTGCTTTAAAATTAAAATACCTATAAAAATAAATAATCAACGAGATTCGCTAGGTAATATTGTTACTTTTAAAGTTTTAAATCGGTTAATTAACTGTCATATTAAATATTTAACAGTATTACATTGATTATTTAGAACTTATAATAATTTTCTGTGCGTTTGCAAAACTGAGACAACACATGAGATGTAGTATCTCTTAAATATCGCGAGAAATTATGTGGTCTTGATTCGTATTGCGGCAGTGCCTCTTTGATGCTATATTTATACGATTAATCATATGAGTTATAAATAAATAATGATATATACTTACATTGTATTTTAAACACTTTTGAACTAATGAATAATCGTACGTTTAAAAGTAAAAATTAAATTATTCTATACTAAAATTAATTAAGATATTGAATTCAATTTTAAAATTTACTGAATATTATTATCATAATTCATTGGTTATGGAAACAATGCGTTTACATTATTTATTTGTAGCTGTTCTGTACAATAATATAATAACCTAAAATAATAACGGAAATTATCTTATACTCAGTCATTAATTTTAGAAAAAAAAACTGTGAATTTAAAACTGTACTGGATTTATATCAACTGGTTAAAATAATTGTCAATTGAAATGACAGAAAACATTTTTTACATGTAAAAAACTAAATTTAAATAGACAAATAGATAATTAACAGCTGTATTTACTGATTTCAACTAAATATGATTAATGTCTAACACTCAGTCCTTGTAAGCCGTCAATATTTCTGTTGACAAAAGATTATATTATTTTAATATTTATGTTTATGCCTACTGATTTCGACTACAATTTATAATATATGCTTTTATTATAGGTATATTATATTTTATTTATAAACGAACGATAATAACTTTAACACAAGTGTGAAAAGCTAAATATTGGTCTTATGATTGAATTTCTAACACTGTATAGAGTATAGCCGTATAAGGGTAATATTTTCTACCATCATTTCGGTGTTAAAAATGTAAACGGTTAATATCTAACAATCTACACGATGAATAATTTATATAGATTATGTACAATTTATTAAACCATTATATTTTGCTTTGAAATTCGTTCTTAAAATTAAAGCTAATATTGTTTAACAGTATGTTTTATATTGTGACAACACTAAATATAACATCACAACAATAACTCAACATAACAATTGCCACTACCATTTATAAGAATTGAATAGTGTATGCCTTCTTTAAGTTTATAGGCACTTACCCATGGTTGCATTTTTACATATTTAGTGTTTAAATCATAGAAAACAAAAATAAAATACTTTAAATGTTGTGCATTCAACTATAAAACAATTATTTTAAAATTTGTTATTAATCAGAGTATAAACATCACAATTAATAAATTTATAAATAAATTGTACTTATATGATAATATTATGCTATATAAATAATAAATATAATATAATTAAGTAACTAAATATATATAATATAATAAAATGTTTGCAAGTAAAAATTATTTCATAACTATTATATAGAGGAGTAGAGGACACCTAAAACTGTATAATTTAATGAAGTGTATTTCTTTTGGATAAAATAAAAACTTTACAAAAAAGTGACTTAGTTTAATTGAAATTTTTTATAAAGAATTTACTATTTAGGGTTAAATCAATAAAATTATTTTTATTACAAATATCTTATTTCGTGACCCCTAACCGCATTGTTTAAATACTGATAATAAACATATATACATAATACATATGATATATTATATTATGTACTGTAATAATAATACATTGTACAGGCGTTAATTTTATTCCACGTATTTCGTTTTACTGGACGTAATTATGCATATATTATATTGAATTGATGTAGTATTGACATATCTAGCCGGTGGTGTACATTGTATCCATCAAAGTTTGATGATTTAATTATGAAGGTCGCTGCAATAACAATTAGTTTATTTAACCGATAATACGGTCCATTTATTTGTTAAAGTTTTTTATTTTATTTTTTTTTTACGTTGTTTAATATTTAGGTCTGTTTAAAGTACTTAAGTAGAGGCAGGTAGGTACCTACGTTGTGCGTTTAAATACTCAATAGAGTTAATTTTAATATTATAAATTACTGTTTTAATTAATCATATTCTCATATTGAACTGAATTCGAAACGTTTTACGATATCAAGGGGCATAATTAAATAACTCAAACATACACACATACACACAAAAATACAAATACACACACACATACATATACGTACACACAGAAAAACAATCAAGAATAATAATTACTTCCACGCCGCATTTCGATGGCGCAGTATAATATAGGTTATAGGTATATACTAGTCGACAATGCAGTTCGCATGTGTTATTAACATTTTGTTGATAACAACTAAATAACTAGTACTTTATAAATGAGAAGTACAATATCCATGAAAACGCTTTAGATATTATACGCCACGTGATTCGAATCATCGCTTACAGAAATATTAATCGAGTGTCAATTCATACGCACAAATTAAATACACCGCGAAACTATAATAATTTATATAATAAGCTATATATATTGATAATGTGGTGTTTTAAATGTTTTAATCGTAATAATATCAGCTTGTTCGGTTGATTGTATTGTTAAAAGGTAGGTACTAAGGAAAAAATATTTGTTCAAATTTCGATTTGATCAGCTCCCGCGGCAGGTAGTTGAATACGATTATTTATAATATTATGGTGGTATGCAATCAATACACGGGTATGTTATTATTTATTATTATGTTCGACAGCGGTTAAAAGAAAAATTAAATATTTATAAATATAATACTATTATGCCGATGAGTAAGTACAAAAACTAGATGTGTATACGAACTAGTCATTCCTAATTATTTTCATTAATTTGTATTGAAAACCCAATTAATTATTTCAATCTATTGAAGTTCGTGTACTGGAATTTCGAGTTTTAACAAACGAATCACGACAAATATTAATTTGGTTCTTTATATTATTCCATTCGTTGTCATAAACATAAACGGGTAATGAGGTAATTGTTTTAGATGATTTTTCTACTGCTATATTTTAGTCTGACAACAAAATAACTAATTAGGTAACATTGTTGAAAATTTTTTTTCTTAAAAAAATTATTAAAAAGATATAACATAAAGCTGATGTATCTTATAAATGGCTCTTATTATTGTTACGATACTCCGGAAAACTCGACAGAGAATTCTAAGAACGAAAAAGATTCTTAAGTATAACATTATGGGATGTCGCATCAATGTGGTTTCCCAACTATACAACCGTGTGTTATTATAGGTTGTTGTTGAAACGCTTTTGATCTTTACCGTATTCATTAAATCATACTCAGTGGCCCATATTTATTAGACCTTTAACGCTCTCGGGCAAAATTATTGACACGTAACCGTTTTGTGTACATCACGACATACAAACATTATATTGTATTTACCTATCTAAAATCGACTTGAGTTACAAGACTGCAGTGATATTTCTCCATTTATGAATGAACCCATTCGATCGAAACACAAACAAAAATCCTCCTCTCCCCCCCCCCCCCCCAAACGAACATTTGCCACGTTTGCCAACATAATATATTTTGGCCACCGTTGTAATTATAATACCTATTTTTTTATGACCATTGGTTTTGTCGTTGTTTCAGACGGGTTCCGACGAATTTTGATCCGGCGGCCGGTCAACAAGCCCGCGACGAGTATCCCATGGCCCTGCTCGGAGCACTTGCGGCCACCGGCAGTAGACGCCAGGGCTGCGTGCTGCGGGCGGCGGCCGACGCGATAACGTTCTACTGTGGCGGCGACGTTGTCAGTGGCGGCAGCGGCAGCAGCAGCAACAGTGGCGGCGGTGGCGGCGGTAGCGGTAGCGGCGACGGTGCCGCCGCCGAATATGGCCAGGCCGTGGCGGCGTCCGGCCGGTCGTCCGCCGCCGCCGGCGACCGCGGATTTGGCGACTACTTCCGGCGGCCGGTCCGGTCGGTGGCCGACGACGGTTCCGGCGCCGGCGGCTACTACTACGGTACCGAAAACGGTTCGTCGGCGGCCGTCGTGCTGGCCAACGCGACGACAGGCCTGGAACCGTTCCTGAACGGTTCGTACAATCACACGCTCGGTGCCGACGTAGAAGACCTCACCAATTACATATTCGTCATCACCATCGGCATAATACTGGGCGCGATGATTCTGACGACCATTTGTGGTGAGTCGAACGGCATAACCATATTATTATTATTATTATTGCGATCGGCCGCGAATCAAGGGTGGATTCGGGGCACTGGGGGCAAGTGCCACCCCCGTCGGATAAAAATAATATTAAAGAACATACATTTTTATCATATTGTTTTTTTTTTTTTTTTGGTGGGGGACTATATCTATATTATAATATAATTTTTCCTATAAAGTGGCCCGACCATACCGAGGATACATGCTGGATCCTAGGGGTGACGATAATACCGGTATATCGATTCAAGGTCGATATACCGGTATATTGCCTTTTTTTTAAAAACGGTATACCGAAAATATCGAATTTACCGATAATACCGAAATATCGAAATTATCGAAATTAGTCATTTATAGGGTTCGGATTTGAAGACAAATGCCTTTCTTTTATTAATCATAATAGAAAAATAATTTTTATACAAAAATGTGTTTCATTTAATTTCTTAGACGATTTTTTTGTACTTATAAATCCTTATTTTGTGTTTAATTTTCAGTTGATTTTATAATTTTATACACAGTTTGCGTATTATCGCTACAAATGTGTTTTATTATTTGCAATATTTATCGATATCGTCTTACCTTACCTAACCTTTTTATACAAATAACATGGAACCTATAAATCTAGAGGCAGATCCTTTAAAATGGTGGAAAGTATATCAAAATGAATTTCCAACTTTGGCCATACTTGGTAAAAAATATTTATGCGTGCAAGGTATTAGTGTTCCTAGCGAACGTGTATTCAGTTGTGCGGGAAATATAATTACTGATCATAGATCATCTCTATCAACAGAACACGCTGAAGAACTCATATTTTTATCTATGAACTCTAAATTTGTTTCAAAATAATAAAATAATTTTTTTTTTTTAAATTTAATAATAGGTATGTAAATTAAATTATAATACCTTTTTAATGTTGTAATATATAATATTTTGTTTAATAATAAATTAAATAATAACTATAATTTATTTTATTAATATTATTCATAATTATAAAGGTACAGTACATAACCAGTATAACAAAAAAAAAATTGAATATAACGAAAATATCCAAATATCGATTATACCGGTATAAAATATCATACCGAAATATCGATGTGAAAAAAAATACCGTCACCCCTACTGGATCCGCCCTTGCCGCGAATCGATGCGATTGGACTGTATATACTTCGAGTCGTCATATTAATATAGTCACAGGGTAGTTTTAAATATTTTATATAGAAAAAGTCTCGATAAATTTTTTTCTTGATTTTTTTGTCAATATACTTAAATCATTATGGTCGTTTCTTGCAATAACGTGAACGAAATAACGTATTGACAAATCGTTATTGATAGAATGCATTTCAATAATTTATGTGCCTTACGTACGTAATATTTCTGTAGATAGAAATATATAAATCTAGTACTGATGGAAAAAAAATTCAACGTTTTATATTATATGCAAACATATTATTGTACCGCCAAGTGGTGTTGGTTATTCGCACACATCGGGTTGTTATGAACTCAAATAATATTATGAGTCGTGTATACAACGTTCTCCTCTCAAAATAAATTGTATTAGACAAATGGACGGGCGTAATATTATACGGGTTATTTTGGTACGTAATAATGGTATTATAAAGATGGACTTAAAATGAACGTTAGGTAAGTGGGTACTTCGAAACCGAGTTTCACTCATAAATTCTAATGGTTTTGAGAATTGAATTTCTGAAACGTGCGTATAAGGCAGACAACAATAAGTATGAATATTTTAATTCTTGTGATAAACTAGATTTAACCATTCAAACCTTGTATTTATATGTTTTAAATAATAAGGTCATATATTGCAGTATAGAACAATGTTAAGCGAAGTAATAATTTCCATTTATATTAATTTCATGACTGTTGAATTACCATTTTACAATCATTACAATTTGTGTACGAATAAGCGCATGAATATTTATAGAACTTTCAAATTAAATATCTTAAATTTCAAAAATTCGGTTTCATGATAATCATTTTAAAACAACACACCAGTGGTCGCGGTAGTAGTATTAGCCAGCTCACCCGCAACAATGGCCTGCAAAACCATTTTATTTTTCATCATTAATATTTTTTTACCATATTAAAACCAATTATTATCGATCTATGTAACGATTACCCGTCATCGAATTCCACGTATTATTCTTTTGTTGGGAGAATGCATTGTTTTGTTTTTCATACTACCTATATCGAATAAATCGATTCCGTCGTAATTATTTCGTTCAGGTTGGCACCGCCTGTATTTCAACAAAACATTCATTAGAATATTAAAACTCAGTTATTTGTTTATTTTTATAATAGGCTATTTTTAATTCTACCTTTTTCGTTACGTTTTAATACAACTATAGCACCCGCTCTTCAGCACATACACGCCGATTACGTCAATCAGATAATTGAACATTAAATTTAAAAATTACACTTGAGTTTTACATTTTTTTTTTAAATTTGTACGGTTTCCAGTTTTTTTTTTTTTTTTACAAACAAAAACTACTACTAAAACTGTACCATAAATGCAGTGGTACGCACTGATGTGCTTTCATGTTTTTAATTTTTTTTTTTTAACTTTTAATGTTTTTTTTATGACATTTCAACTCACATAAACGTATATGTATTTTTAGTTACCTGATTTTAAAACCGCGCACAGGAGGAAAAAAAACACTAGAGTAACGGCGTAAACCGCTTGTGTAATGAAATAAACGGCGTTGAAAAACGTTCTGAAGCGTAATGGTTACTAGCATAGGTAATGACAAAGGAAGATCAGAAGGAATGAAAATAACGTAAAAACGCTTCAATTCATAAGTTATTTAAAAATTTCTTCCTAAAAAAAATCAATATGAACCACGTTTGAAGTTCATAAAAATACAAATGGTTTAAAATAGAATATACCTAAGTATCAGAGAAATATTTTGTTATTTTTGTGTAACTAAATTTTGGTATAAAATTATTGATTCATAGATAAACCAAAATTTAAGTATAAAATACCTACGTAGACAATATAGGTATATAGACATTTTCTATATTTAAATTATAATTTTAAAATTGTTGATAAAGTGATAAGTAATAAGTAAATAATTATCAAAATCATTCAAATCAAAAATATTTAAGTCAAAATATGTATGATATAAATATAATAGTATAATACTACCAAACAAAATTATTATTTTAAATTGCTATATACTCGAATGTGTATAGAACGTAAGGACTTTGAGAATCTATCTTTTTTTTTGCGCAAGAAAAAAAATCCATAATTTTAAACTATCACATACCTAAACATTTCAATAACATTCAATGATCAAGGACTACCAAAAAGATAAATAAATTTGATTAAGTCCGAGGTTTTTCTGCTAAATTAAAAAAAGTTTTTGTATTATTAATTGTGAATTTTCCTCTGCAATAATCACCCAAGTTTTTTAAGATGGTATAAATATAAGTTTAATTTAAAATAAAATAACCGTAATGATTATATAATTTCTCAAATATAAATATTTGAGAATATTAAATTAGAAGATATTTCTATATTTTATTTTTTTTGATTATTTTAAATAAAATATATTTTGTATCCAAACGATTCACAAAATATTTTGATATCAGCATTTTAAAAATGTCACCAAATATTTATTACAATTGGTGGAACAATTTAAATTTATAAATATCAAAAATATTAAAAATGTATAATTATTTCTTCTTTTATTTTAAATATTATGAAATACTTAAAATTTAATATTTAGATAACGAATTCTTTTCATAATATATTTTCATTCCTTTTTTTTGAACTTGCATTATCGAATCTATTTCCTAAAGGAATTTTCTCATACGATATATCGATGTATGATTCCTCAGTGAGATAAATTATACAAACGACTGTTGCAAATATTTCTTAAAATCGTACAGAGTTCATTATAAGGATATAATATTTTAGTAGTGTTCATACATAATTATATAATAATATGTATTATGTTTTTAATAAAGAAAAAGATAAAAGAATATAAATTGCAACGGTTGTAATATATAAGCGGTATGTTAGCATGGGTTTTGTTGTTTACTACTAACAAAATAAAATACAGAAGATGATATTTCAGAAAATAAGAGACTTTCATATTTTGCTGTTCTCGGTGTGATTTATCTAAAATGCGACATTTAACAAAACAATGACCGTTTTGGATATACCAACTATGTAGCTAAATATGCTTTTGCATATAAATAATATTATAATAGTGATACAATCTCATGAGATCCTTTCCGTAGTATTTTCAATGTGCCCATGGTTGCTTTAACATCACGCATGTACTTTTTAATTTTTACTTACAGAAGTACGTACTGTTTATAGTGACTATAAATAAATTATGTTACATACGAATTGTCAATTATTAACAACAAACGAATATAATTTTTGTTCCATTGAGAAATGAGTTTCATATTATATATTATATTTACTAAAAATAATAACGATATTAATGTGCTATTGTTTCTAAGTATAAAATATTATTATATTATTAACTCAAACAAAAGTATTTTTTTTTTATTACGATTACATTTTTTTTTTAATTTTAACTGTTACGAAAAATAACAAACATCTATATACACTATACATTGAAATTATTTTTATACCGGTACGCTTTTTATATATATTGATAATATAACAATATTGGTTGTCACTTTTCCGTTAAAATATTAGATTTATTACAAGCCTTTATAAAATTGATAATAAACATTCTATGTAATATTTTTACCATTTTGAGTCAACAACAAAAATATACAATTTTTCTATATACAAATAATTTCTCCTATCTGATCAAATTGATTTAAGTGAGTTTTAATATGCATAACGTTTGAAAAAAATATTCATCTTTTATACTTTAATCAACTTTATAATTTTAGTTGATAAACTATGTAATTATAAGAATAATTGTAAAGATAATCAAAATACAAAAATTAATTAAGAAATTAATATAATGGATGATACTTTCATAAATTTAAAGTCTTAAGATGAGTATATTATCGTAAATCTCTTCAGTTCATTATTAGTCTTAGAATTCTAGATATTAACTGACTAATTCAGAAAAAAAAAATATTTTTCTTGAGAAAAAATGCATGAAAATTAATAAAATTAATTTATTAATTTTGTGAAATAAAATAATTATAATTAAACCCTTTAAAATGTGTATTAAATAGTTTTTAAATAGTTCTGTTGAATGTATAAACAATGCATTCTGGATGAGATACAGTGAAATGACGTAAAACGTATCATTATAAATGGTTTACTGCTATAGTGCTATATACCTTTTCCTCAACATTGTAGCACAATATGTATATATTTTCTTCGTTTTGTATCAATTTGTGAAAGATAATTTGTATGCTAAACGATTGGCTAGAAAGAAAAAAAATTAGATGGATGCGAAGGAGGTAATGACTAAATAAAATGGGAATAATACAAACGTTAAGATTAACCAGATTCAAGAAGCAATATAGACAATAAAAGAGCTTATGGATAAAAATAAACGTTGAAAATGCGATTCTCATTCGATTTAAAAACAAAATGTAAACATTATGTAAAATAAATGTTATTTTTTAGAGACTCAGCAATGCAAAATGACATTATTATACAATTTGTTATTGTCAAAGGATGTTTGTATGGGGGAAATAAGTACAAATCACATCCGATTGAAATATATAAGTACGTATAAATGTATGCCCAAGCCACTGTGTGCAAAATGTCTACGCACGGTAAAATATATCATTGTAATTTGTGTACTTGTGTGCTTGTGTGTTTATAGGTATTATCAAAAATCTGAGGCTCATGGGATTGCTGGATTACTTATTATCATAATAGTTCATTGATCGGGCATTATATCGTTCTAAATGTCTACCTCTTTATGCTACCTATTAGCAGTTAGTTTAAATAAGTGTTTATTATAGTATAATAATATTAGTGTCGTTAAATAACGTTTAATAATTATTGATAAATAAATCTACTGTTTCAATTAAATCAGCGTTTATTTTTCATAAAAAAAACTGTAGATATTTATACTTGTTATTACTTTTGCTTTTGACAATAAAATTAAGACATTAATTGTTCATAACAAATAAATACATTTTTTTTTTTTTAATTTACTTGTTATAGTAAAACTATTTTTGTTTAAATTCAATAGTTTGTAACATTGCCAAAATCTTTAATTAAATGTATGTACTCACTAACCAATATAACAATATATTATCTAACATTTAAATTAATTATTCACTCGTTTCACAATCGAAAAATTATCTGTTTTTCTCGAGAGTTTAATTTAAATGTATGTAACACAAACGCTCTTTTATACTCGTATTTTATATCTGAATGTTTTTATTTTTAAATAAAATCAATATGTTATAAACGAATTTTGTATAAGCTTAAATTACTTAAACCTATACGAATTAAATCCATTTGAATTTTGAACTTTTCTGGAAGTATAAATCTACTGAAATTACTGGCAATAGATTTATATTTTTACAATGATATTATTACACAACTCACTATCTTTATGTTAGACTTATAAGCAGGTAATATAATATATATAAATAAGAGGAGAAATATTAATTTCAAGGAATGATCCCTTGCCATTATTTTTGTTATTAAAAAATAATAATAATAATTATTATTATTATTTTGTTTTTACCTAAAGGTTTAAAAACGGTAAATTACGAGATATAATTCATAAACGCAATGCAATAAATTATTTATAATATTATATCTATTGTTAAACATCATAAAATTCCAAAACTACCAGCATTGTTCTTTATATCTTGTGTGTAAAATAAATTAAAATTACACAGTTATAATATTTGCAGGTAACGCGTTGGTGATAGCAGCAATTTTGTTGGAGAGGAATTTACAAAACGTGGCCAACTACCTCATTGTCTCGCTAGCGGTCGCCGATTTAATGGTAGCATGTTTAGTCATGCCCTTAGGAGCTGTTTATGAGGTATGTGCTGCATGATTCACGAATTTAATTTATTGTTAATTTGAATAAGTTTCAAATTTGAACAATTATTTTACTATTGAGTAGGACTAGTAGGAGTATTTTATTGCACAGTTGAACTTAATCGCAATTTACAATACAAAAGCATACCAATTGCGCTTAATAACCTTTTCATAATATACCAATTGCACTCAGTTATTTTCAGGGTTGTTAGACCAATTATTGTGTTCAGTAATGTTCTTGGTAGTTGGTTGATAGTCCAAATGTACTAGATAATAGCCGTTGGTTATTTTAATTTAAAAAACATTTATTATAGAAAGAGCATTTTTAGTTATTTCGATAAAATAAAATAAAAACATACAATAATTAACATTTAGGTGTTATTAGTAGGTATAATAAAAATAAATGATAATTAGGTATATGTATACAAATGGTTAATAGTATCAATATTGCGTTACCCTATATTATAAACTATAGATTATTTTGAAGTGCAACAAACTGATAAATCTAAAAAATAGCTTTTGAAAATAAAAACTTAGTTTTATTGTATTGATATCTCTCAAATGAATAAAATGTATACGTCGGTTATAAATGACTTTCCATAAAAGTCTCGAAACTGTTATAAAATAATAACTTCAAATAACCTATTAAAGTTTTAAATGCAAGAAAAATATGTATATTTTTTCGAAAACAAAAAAAATATGTAACCAATCATTAACCAATATAATATAGGTTTTAATTTGCAAATGTTTTAAATACACAATGTATATATTTAACAAACTGTAGTACAGTAGCTATATCATTACAATATAATATTATACATATATTGTATGATAAGTCAATGTTCGTGGATTTAAATAATTAAATTGAAAAAAAACATTATAATATTCTCACATAGATGTAAATCTAAAAGTTAAGTACGATTAATTAACCGACTATAAAATATAAGGAGCGAAATTGATATCTCTATACCGTAAAATATTAGCATCAGAAATTGGTACAATGATTTTAAAATACACATTTTGATTTAAGCGCAAATGAGCCATGATCATTACAAAAGATCATACATTCGTAATTATAAAAATAATCACAGCTCGTGTGGCTATAGTAAAATAAAAACAATATAATTTTATTTATTGTGAACATTCTAATCGACCAACGATATCGACTAGAATAATCAAAAACTAAAAGAAAAATATACAATGAAAAGACAATATTTTAAAAGAAAATCGTATATTAGAACTTCCGCTTTATTAATCGTAATCTTTTGGCATTAAAATGTAGTTAACAATCTAAGAACCAACTAGAACTTCAGTATAAATTATTTAGACAATTTAGACCATAATGTGTAATAATTTACATTTGAAATTGTAACTGTAAAACTAAGTTTATAAAATTCAATAGGCCAACTCAATAACAAAATATTTAAGAAAATAGTCAATACTAGTGAGTAGTAGTTAGTTGTTTGAAATACATTTATAGAAGAGGTTTTCTGGGAATTAAAATAATTTAATCATTTTCGTTTGCCATCAATCAGAGATCAATATAAGCAATTTCTATGTTATTTCGGATAACGAAGTCTATCTGATTGACAATTCTAGTTACGGTTGTATTAGATGAATAATATAAGCCCTGCGGAGTTCGTTCTTCAGCCACCACCACCTACTGCCACAGCCGAATGATCCATCAGATAAAACAGTAGACGCCTTTATTTTTTTTTTTTACAAAATAAAAATGTATTTGAAAGATGTAATACATTGATCGTAACTCTTGTCACACCCACGGAGATGATTATCCCCCAAGCTATATGTATTACGTATTCGAGTCAAGTACACCCGCAAACTATATCTCAAGTTCGGAAAGTTTCACAAGTCCAGGACAATAGCCTTATGCGTAGAGGCATAAAAGACCGCTCATTGCTCGTATGCGTGATAAATTTCCTTCAAAGATACGTATGCTGAAAAATAAATATAAATAATGTATATATATATATATATATATATATGAAGTATATTGTAAATAATGTATATATATATACAACATTATCATAGCATTTTTTTTTACATAAATAACACTTGCAACGGTGATGGCTATTCTACTTTTTCTCTTTAAATTTTATTTAGACATTTATATGAAAAGTTTCGACTATAAGTTTAACAGAGCTTTTATATTTTTCTCGTGCAGCATATTTTAAAGTTATATTTTGGAGGATATGTCCTCAAAAATTAAAAAAATTTAAAATTTAAATATTTCTTCTCAAAAATAATCTTATTGAATACTAATAAACACATTTTTTTATTATTATTATTATTTTTTTTTTGTAGATTAATGTACGTATTTATTACACTTTAAATAAATATATTTACTAAAGTATTGAATAATGTTTTTGTAATTATTTACTCATATAAAATAGTTTTACTATCTGTTCAGATGAACTTTATTTCATGTAATAAATAAAATAAACGGAATAGCCAGAAAAGTGTTTTAAAAATATTAAATAAAACCTAGCCAATAAAAATATAAGTTATTTATAAAAAACAATTATTTAAAATTTCTGAATCATTTATTTGGATATGGCAAAAATTGAAGTGTTACTCAAACAACCCTTACTTAATATATGTATAATTATAGGTATAAATATATATATTATAATATACTCAGCTCATGAAATAGATCTTTATAGTATACAACATAATGATTATTGCAGCAATCGTGGTCCTATTAGAACTAAACTTGAATTACTGCTAAATTGCTAGTTAATCTTTTAACGATCTCATTGGTTTATTTATATTTAACAAACAAACGTAATTTAAAGTAGTACTGTTATTTTGTTGACGTCAACTCACTGATGAGATATAGTAATGATACGTAGCCCGTGACACTCTAAAGATTAAAGGAAGTCTGCAATGAAGTCCCGTAAAAATCAGTCCATTGATTCTAATAATCGAATGTAAATAATCGAACTGTCAATATCTACTTCATAAATTGTTTAAAGTATAAATATAGTGTAAGCAGGGATATATGATTGTAATATAAGTTCAGTCTAGCTCAGAATATTTTATAAATTATCAAATTAACATTAATGACTATTAAAATTAATAGTAAATAAACATAATTATTTATAATGTATAAATAACCATTAAGGTTGAGACTACTTGTACAAAGAACGTTAGAAAGTGGGTGAACAATTTTTATACAAACAGTTTCTCAAAGAAAAAAATGAAACTGTTTATATATTAAGAAACTAATAATTAAATTTAATATAAGCTCATATATATCTATATAATACAATACACACGCACACACACTGCAATACTGCATGCATATCATTAATAAGTTATTAAAGTAAATCACGAATCGGATTTGAATTATTATATGAATAAAAAGCAAAAGGAAAATTTGATCTGCATTTTTTCAATAGATTATAAAACATACTTAGTGCACAATTAAAATGATCTACCTATAAACTATAAAGTATAATCACATTCATTTAAAAATGCAAGCGTTTTATTTTCATAAATTATCTCCTTTTTCCTTATTGTGGATTAACAAGTAAAACTTTTTTTTTATAAATATTGTATTATATTATAGTATACATAATATACATATATATTGGGATGATGTTTGAAAAGTTATTATTCTTAAAGAATAAAAATAACAGTGTAAAAAGTTATACTTTTTTAAGGAATTGTGAATTGTGTGACTTCGCTCGTTTCAACGTAAACTTCTTAAAGAATTTTTGATTAATGTTTTATATATAAAAATATATATATATATTTTTTTTTTTAATAAATAATAAGATGCACTTTATTTGAACACGGGCGTGTTATAATTCAAAAAATAAAAACAATTTGATTACAAAATAAAATCGATTATATTTTCTAAGGAATTTTTCCGTTGTGAGTAATGATCACTAATTAGTGCACGAACTACAGTAATTTAAACTTTCCGAACAAGTATAGCAGATCGAAATCATTACATTGTGTTCAATCTACATAAGCATTGCAAACTATGATATAGTATCATAAACTTTAAACTGCTATATGGATGGCCTGTTTAAAAATTAGTTAGTAACGTTAAAATATTTCATAAAATTTAAGTTGACCCAAACTACAGATAAAATGTGAAAGTTCATTAAAGTTTCGCTTTATTTAACGGTAAATGTCATTACAGTCATAATTCAAGACGCGATTTTATAAAGCGAAACCTTTTAAATTAAATAAAACAAAGAGTCAGAGAGACGCATTTTGTTTCCAAATGAACCATAGCATATATAATGTCGTTAATATCGTATAATTACGCGACCGCCGGGGCAATACGCAAGCCTTTGCGTATAGTCGAGCCCTGCAACGCCGCGCGCGCCATATTTCGGCGGCGTCCGAAACGGCGCCGCCCGGTGCCCGGCGAATTATCGGACAGGCCGCGACAGCGACTCAGTCCGTATATTATTATAATATATAATGTCGTTACGACCGTGTTGTTTGCGAAATCGCCGGAGAAGTTTCGCGCCGACGCAACCGCGCAAATACAGTAGTCATAACACGCGCGGTTTGCGTAATATTCGTCTACGCGTCGAAACTCCGTCAAAACTGCAGAGTGTGTCCGCCGAAGTCCGCGTCGCTCGTCGCCGCGGATTTACCGCGGTAATGCGATTGTGGTTTATGGTTGGGTGGGTAGGGGGTGCGACCCGACGGAAAATATAATAATATAACGTCGTTCGGTGATGGTCGCGCGATACGCCTCTCCTCGCGGCGGGACACGCCAGACACACCGAAGTTCGCCGGTGATAAAACCGCATTAATCAAGCTGATGGCAACAACAAAGCGACCAACTTTCGTAAACGCTTACACCGCGCGCGCCAACGTTTTTACGGCGGCGGCGGCGGCAGAGGGTTGCGCCGTATAAGTATTATAATGGTCGTAGTACGGTTGCCGCGGCGCGGTACGTGTGTCTCCGCGCGGACTTTTCAAAATCGTTCCTCCGCAGCCCCATCGCGACCCTCTCGGCGCTCTCCTATACGCGCGCACACACGCGCGCACGCGGCGCATATAATATACGCCGCCGACTCGCGTCAACTGTTCGGCCTCGAATTCGCACAATGGTTTAATTAACAAAACGAACCACCGAAACGGTTGACCCACACGCTCACCCACACTGTATCTCTGGCGCGCGCGCGCGTACACGTGGCGAGCTCATAAACAAATACGACTCGGCGCGCGCGATGACTACCCATCACGTCTAGGAGGGTTCCGCTCGTATCTCGACGACCGCAGTGACTGTCGTACCTATATACGCGCATACGTATTATTATTGTTGTTGTTGTTGTTGTTGTTGTTGTTGTTGTTGTTGTTGTTGCTGTTGCTGTTGTCGTTTACACAGTTGTAGGTAGAAGTTTGTCGAATATCTTAGTGCCTGTGGTTATGCGTGTTCGTGGGGAGGGGGAGCCGCAGGTTTTCGAATTGTTTGACGTCCATACCAAAGCCCATCGTCGTATCGCGTACGTACGGGCGTGTGATACGAAATTATTAATAGCGATTTATCTTGGTACACACATAATATACTCGTGAATATTTGACATGCGACGCATATTATATCACTCGCGGGGTACGGATCGTTCAGAAATTATGAGCTGTGACATTGCATTAATCGCATTACTGCGAAGAAGTAACGAAATATTACATACGTTTCAAAGTGGAGACCATTCCAAAAAAGACATTCCGTTTTGCCATACGCAACCATTATACGGGTTTTTAGGGTTGAAACTAGTAAAATTAACTATTATGCTTATTATTCATGCAACATAACTGCGAATATGGAAAATATAGAAAAAAAAATAAGTAATTATCGTATTCCTCGGTGGGGACTAAGACCACTTTAGCTAAGTATCGCACTCTGAATCCCGTAAGGGTCACATGGGCGTATACACTTTTAAAAGATTCATGTGGAGGAGAATATGATGAAGAAGAGAAATAAGAAGAAGAAGAAGAAGAACTCGTCGACAAGAAAAAAAAAACACTGAGTAGAAAGAAATCAGACGACAATACGCGAGCGATCGTAACAGAACAAAATTCAATTACCATTGCGCGGCCGTCATTCAACACATGCGAACACGCGGGATAATCGAATACAAAAGGCACGGTGGTGTGGTTTCAAAGAAATTATATTTCTTCGCAAAATCAATACACTATTTACTATAATAATAATAATATATAATATACATTATAAAGAATACTCTTAATAATGTTTACATAACCTAATTGGATTTATTTCAAGAAATCGGTATAGTTGTATTAAGATATCGTCGTCTGACGCAAAAAACGATATATAATTACTTTTCATCTGCAGAAAATTTATAATTTAATATCGGCTATTTATTTATTATATTATCATAAAAATCACCTATAATACTAATAATAATACATTCCTTTTTTTTTTTTTATGAATTTTTATACTATTGACAAAATATTAATAAACATCAATATTACCTTTCTTGGGCTGAATTTTATTTCTTACTTAACCCTCAGGCTGAACCATGGAGATCATAAATGTTGCCAAACCGACCAGTAAATGTGTATCTTTAACATTATTCATATACTTGATGTTTGTGATAAATTAGAACCCTTCGTGTCCAATATACCTAAAAATATTCAGTTTTAATACTTGCTATTGTACACAAAATTGTTTATAATACATTTCAAAGTTAAAAAAAAATAATATTTTCAACTAAAATTAATTTTAACGCTCAATAAAAACTATGATAATATTTTCAGTATAACACTTATACGTTACAACTTGTAAAGTAAGAATAGGTAGTAGTTATTTTAAAATAACAAAGATCAACCACGTCACATATTTTAAAGCACAACGCGCTTACTTATACGTGCTTTTAATCTACATTATTCAGTCTCTTCCCGAGTCATCTTAAAAATGAGTAATGACTTAAGCGCTTATGAAAAAAAAAAATAAGAAAATAATAAAATATCCGGAATTTTTTTTTTTTTTAACACAAACAAATTATAAATAAGTAATGCTTGCACGTAAAATTATAAATTCCTTATAAAGTAAAATAGATCAATTAAATTTGATTATAAACAACATGCTGAATAGTTCAAAAGTAGACATTAGAATAAAAATATTAAATAAAAATAAAATATATTTTTTTCATTATTATTATTATTTATGTATATTATGCATTTAACTGATTTATCTATAAATTAATTTATTGTAATATTCTAAAAATTATTTAAGCCCAATAAATAGAAAATATTAATCATTGGCCATTCATAACTATACTTTTATTTGTATATCAAACTATAAAAGGTTGAGGATATATTTTTTTTTTTATGAATTAGTTATTATACCGTTAGATTTATATTTCTCCATTCCACTAAACCTATTATATGAAACCATAACTATTATTTATTATATACCTATACAATTAATACCCATTGAAGTTTATTATCATTATCATTAAAATTATTTCGTATTTTGGTTGTCATACGCATTATATAGATATATTGAAATTAATATTGCATGTGAATAACGTGGACATATTTAAAATTTGTTATTTTAAGCTAGTTTCTAATTGATCGCATTATATATACCAACTAAGAACAAAATACGTTCCTAATATTGTGAATAAAAATACAGAGAATTTACTTCATATTTTTTTAGCATATTTTATCATTTTGGAATTTTGTTAATATTTTACAACACATTTTAATAGTTAACTAAATCAAAATACTATTAATTAGACCTACGCGAGACAGCTAGTATTATAATCAATAGTTCAAAATATAATTTTTTCATAAATACTATTGATGCTTGGTACTATATTTCTTACCTTCGAATCTTAAATGACGTTGGCCATTAATTGTAAAAGTAAAAGGTAAACAATTCAACACTATATAGTTATCAACTTAAAGTTTTTAAATTTTAAACTTTATAAATTAAAAGACCTAAAAAAAGTTTGAAAGTTTGAAAGATTATCGTTTACGGGACTTTATACTTGAATTCGGCAAAATATTGGTTATTACAAAAGTATAAATAGATACATCCTTATTTTTTTTTTAAATTCCGTTAAAATATGTATATATACATATTATAATGTACCTAATACCTATATAAAAGGTTATTTGAGTATGTTTCGTGCATAATCCATGTTTTTTTTGTGCTTAAAAAAATTGGTAGATTATAATAAATTAATAACTATAGTTAAAAATATAATATTTACCATTAAGAAAGTAAATAATATTTTTATTTTTTTAAGATTGCTACTAACTTATTATGTATATGTTACATATTTATTTATATTACATAATATTTTGTTTCTATAATAATTCTAAAACGGTTAAATAATATAGGCTTAATCAAATATACGAAAATACCAATTCAAAATTGTATGAACGTATTATACCTCTTAAACTAATGTGTTTGTCAGAATATAGACGTGAGTTTAATTATAACAACTCGCTTGGTGTTAAACTACTCAAAATTCAATTGTAATTTTGGTTGCTTCAAGTTTTCAGATTATTAAATTTAATGGAATATTCAACTTTAACGGCATTTATATAGAGTTGTTGCCATAGTTTGATTAAAATAATCATACAACTTATCTTACAAAATATTAACTACAAAGTTCAAACGATTCTACATTGTGATATACCTACTTACTTTGCTGTAACTTATTGTATACAATATCAAATATTATGTTCTTTGACTTATATTTATTTTGACGAAACACTGAGACTCATATCCAATGTCCAATAAACTTTTTAACTTTCTACATTAACTAATTCTTTAATCCATAAAGCGAAACATAAATAAGTAGCTTAAATATAAAAGTTTACAAACACTTAAAGTTTCAACAATATTTGGTTAACAGTCTACTGAACGAACGCCCACAACGTGCGATAAACTTAGTAAAATCTTCCGCCTGACAACGATATGATTAATCGCTCTTTTGCTTTTTTTCTTCTTTTAGAAATTGTAAAATGATTAAGTGATATTTTGAAATTTATTTGAACACTGTATGTTTTATTTCAAAATTAAATGGTCCACTGTATTAGTTAAATATAAGTTCCATGTAAACATTCAATCATCAATCGCCTCACCCTATATTTTTCACGTGATTGACTCATATTCGGTGAAAGACATAAGCGCCAAAATTAGATAAGAAAAAAATAAAGTCGTATCGTACAAAAGCGCCAAAATTCTTGGTACCTGCGTGCCACGGTTAATATATGTTAAATAACAGATATTAAATTTAGAACTATATCGTTCAAAAACTCCAAAATATGTTTAATCTTAATCGTCAAATGTTGACAATTAGATTGTATATCTGATTACGATAGATTGTCACATAGACAGTGTGTGGGCAGTTTTGTGTTATAAGTTTATAACATATTGTTAGTACCTACTTTCGTATGTATTCGTGTAAGCGTCATTCGTTAAAATGGATTTTACAAAAACTATTACGAATAAAAGTGTTGTGTGTATTTTATTTAAAGAGCAAAAATATAGATTTTTACGAGAAATTATGTGTCATTGAGGTGTACCAAAAAAAAAAATGTTCTGCTAGAATACAGATGGATAAACCTATGACTACAATTGTTAGTATTAATGGTGAGCATTTACACGAAATAGTGTACGATCATGATGCCCAGTGTCATATTTTGTGCAATAATTGTAAAAGAAAAGCAACCGAAAATATAACAGACCGACCATCGAAAATTATGCGTCACGAGTTGTGTGCTGCTGAAAATACTGCAATGGTTTCAGATGATATTGGAAATATTCCAGTTTCAATGAACAGACAACGACGTAAATTATTATTGCCGACAACACCACAATTATTGGAAGAAGCTATTAATCAAGTTAGTAACCGGAATATTTTTACTAATAGGAACGAAACGTTTTGTCACGTAGATACAGAAAGCAAAATCATTTTTCTGACCACTAAATCTAATATCCAATACATGTGCCACAATAGTTCACTTTTAGTTGCCGATGGTACATTTTACGTTTGTCCGAAATCTTTTACCAACTATATACGATACATGTTTATAGCTGTGGAAGATATTTACATTTAATTTACTGTCTACTACCAAGTAAAACTTCAAATTGCAATGAATCAATGTGGAAATACATACAAAAATTGTGTGAAGAGCAGCACATGATGGATTTTTAGCAGTTTTTCCAAATTCAAAAATAAAATGTTGTAAATTTCATTTAAGGCAATCGTTGTTTCGGAAAATTCAAATCTTGGATTTTCGAAATGAATACATGAAGAACTCTGAAATAGGGATTTGGTTGAAGTCTTTTTTTGGCTTGGCTTTTCTTCCGTGCACCAAAGTATCTGATGCTTTTGCAGATTTAATGTCCATCGCACCCGAAGATCAAACAATTTTAAAATTTAGTGATTACGTTTTAGAAACATACATTAATTCTAGTATTTTTCCATCTAAAATTTGGGCTGAAATTCCGCATAATAAGGTTATACGAAGTACGAACTACAAATGCAGCTGAATCATATCATCGACATTGACGACATTTAAAAGATCAATTTTATTTGGCTCATTGTTCCGTCCATATAGTAATTGATGTATTATTAAAATTACAAAGCGAAACATATTTATTAATGAACTTTCATATAGCCCTCATATTCATGTTGTACAATATCCTAAACATATTTTATCAATTGAGGTTTAATAACTTTTTATTATCATTATTATTATTATTCACTTACATAAATTTTAATAGTTTGACTAATTTCTTCCTTTTAAGTCATTTTCAATTTCATGCCATGTTAATCACATAGCCTTATACCAGCAAGTTGCAATTCACCACGCCAACAAAATTTACCGTCCACAATATACCCATTTCAAAAAAATCACATAGAATTTGACTTATAATTTTATCGTCTGCATGGCCCTGTGTGATTTTCTTGGCATTAAATTAAAATGTATTTGGGAGAAAGAAATTACTTTTACTTGCCGGTGCAACAAATTATATATGTCTTTGTAAGTAATAAAAACTAAAAATGCGTACTTATATACATTTAGGTACAAAGTGAAGTCTACCAGAAATAATGAAGTTGATGACTTTGTGTAATATTTAGTATATTAGAGAATAATAATATGATTCAGATATACGGTAATACTAAAGATAATAAAAATGAATATGCTTTATTTTAAAATGTACTACGTGTTATTTAAAAAAATTCTATTTAAATGATAATTTTATAAAAATCACCTTGATTTCGGTGTATTTAGTTTTATATTATTCTTTAATTAGACGAATAACGTGTATGTTTACCGTGTGTCGCCGTTGACCGGAAGAGTATATCGTTATCCCAAATGAAAAAAAAAAGTTAAATAACGTTAGGTTGCAACAAACACATAGCTACGTCGCCGGTTTAGAGCTGTTTTAAAATCCATCTCCGTAATGAAACATCGAATACATTACTATTCCCTACCCATTTCTATCCCTCCACAGTTCAATTTATTCACTGGCCGTGTACAGTTCCGAATCAGCTGGCACCTGAAATACTATCCAACGACCACTTAAATAGATCTTGGCTGTCCACTGCAACTAATATACAACTACGTAATGGTAGTATGTACAACTTTTTTAGGTCACTTATAGTAAAATGAAAATAAAAAATATATGCTTTTACGTGTTTGTTCTTAAATCTGCATTTATACTGTATTTATTATATATTTTATGAATATAGACTACCTAATGATTAATAAATACATATATATAATTTATTACAATAAAATTGATATTTTCTGAAAGTTTTTATAGTATTTTTATTTTAATCTGCGTTTAAAATTGGACAAGAAAATATAAATAAACATACATTTTAATAAACCCTATTTTAAATACCAATAAACATTATACTAAACTTATATTGTATAAATGTAAAACGTGTATTAAGGATGTTATCACATTTTTATTACACCAATCGTAAACAGGTAGTATTTTTATCTTTAAACTAAATCATGAATTAACAATGTATAGCTTTTTGGCAACAATTAGATTTATCAGTTTAAAATATTTAAATTAGAATTGTTTTTTTTTATGCCACAGTCTAACTTAAAAAAACATATAAGCGTATTAATAAAAATACATTTAGATTTGTTTACAATATTTAACGATTAAAAATAAAACCTTACTTTATTATAAAAGTTAAAAAGAAATAAGCTATGTATCACATATATATACATAGTACCCATAAATAAGCTCTTATTTTATCTGAACGTAAAAAGGCCTCATATTTGTATATTTAAAATAAGAAACCAAATCTCACTAGTCACTTATACATACAAATACACAATACATGTGTAATAAAAAAATAAACAATAGTTACAAGTTTTATTTTGAATTTAACTGTCCATATATAATACTTTTTTATTGTTTAATAACTTTTAAACATGAGATAATAATTAACCTAATAGATAATGATGCAAACATTTTTTTAGTAAATCCATAATATATATCCATTAATAATATAACTAATACATAATATTCTTAAACATCACTAAATAGCAATTAAAAGAATTTTTTCGTATAAGATAATTATTTTATATTTATTATTTTATAAAAAAAATAAACATAATTCAACGAATATTATTTATTAAGTTGCACTTGACAAAAATAAAATCATAAAACATGAATAACTTAATACATTCTTTTAAAAAAAAATATTGGAGATTAATATTATTAATCTATAAGAATACAATAAAATTCTAAGTATGGTTTGTTAATTTTCTATTTTGCAGAATCGTGATTCTGTGTCACGAGATATATTACCACGAGATTAACAATTACCATGCTCTCTTGTCGACATTTTTTTTAATAATATATTGTATATTTTTCAGTCTTATGTTAACTATTAAAATAAAAGAATGACACTTCACAATCGAACAATAGTGTTCATAAAAAAAAATTAACTTAAAAAATACACTTAAGAGGCCATTCAAAATTGTGTATACGTTATGCAAATGACAATATCTATATCTATCATAAGATATTAGTAGTTTTAAATAGATATCTCATATAATATTATTAAATGTAAGTATTAATGTTATTTTAAAATGTACATAAATCTTCTATCTTCAATTAATAATAAAATACGTAAATCGAAAACCATTCAATAAAATATAATAGGTAAAAACTAAATTATTAAATTAAATATTTTTTTTCGATATTTACCTAATCTATCAATAATTATTTTCTATTTCAATAATTGGACGTCAATTAATATGATGTGGGAATATTATATAATGTTATATCTAAGAAAATGTATGTGTAAGTTAATAATTAAATTATATAAATCATTAAAATATGCTTAATATAAGTAATAGAAAACAAGAGTATATTATAAACTAAAAGAAAACTGCTATTTATTTTAATATTTATTGAATGCGATTGTGTTTTGAAAAAATAAATATCAATTCTTATTTTTCTTCGTTGTTTTTTTTTTATTCTAAATTCTATAAATATTTCATAAATCAGGTCTCTAAAAAAAATATACCATCAATTCCGATATTTTATTTCCACACAAAATATAAAATATAAAACATAATGGATTGAATAAAAAAAATTAACAGGCTCTAAATTGATTTTAATTAGTTATGCAAAAAATGTCTTATCACATAGGTTAAAAAATATAAATCAATAGTTTTAGAAAAATTTTAAAATAATTATTTATTTGATGTGTAATATATTATTATCTTTATTTTAAAATAAATTAAGGATATTTTAGTGACCAAGTTAATAAAAAAAAATTGTATTTAAATTTTTTTTTAATAAAACCGATTTTAATTAATGTGGTGCCTACCTAATTATGGTAATATATATATTATGATAGGTATAATATATTAATATGCAAACAATTATAATACTTATACTTATTACAATGTAAATATATTTTGCGATAAATTTAATATTAATTGTTTTCAATATAATTTAATATAACTTGGCCTAATCTTCTATTTAAAATAATTGAAGATAAGTTGGCACAAAATATTGAGAAAAATCGTTTTATAATAATATCTACGATGAACATAGTATATATTTTGAATAAAATAATATAAATTTTCATTATTATTGACTGAATGGAAAAAAGCTTAACAGTCCATTAATTTGTTTATGCTTAATATACTCAATTTAATATTATATGTTGTAGTACCTACAGAAAGATATTATTGTTGAGATACTGAACACTGCTTTGTTGAAAGTTATGCTTCGGTGGCAAAACTAAAATTAATTGAACTGAATAAAAAAGATCCAGTGACTCAGAAGATAATTTTTTAATATGAATAACAATTATTAATACCCTACCATTTTATAGTGTTTGCAAACAGGCCGCAGTAGTGTGGTATACAAGGTACGAGGGGATGGGAAGGACGCGTTGCACTCAAACCACCAGCCTGCACAAGTCTGGCGATTTTAACACCAGTTTTTAACGGAATTATTCGTATCAGCGAACCCGAACATTCATCTGTTTTTGTATCTAAAGTTATTATCATCCCACCGTGTATACACATAATAATAATGTGTGCACCGTATTAAATTAACGTTTTGCTTTTAATCGTTTTTTGCACACCACCGTGCAGCATCCATATTATAATCAACGATCAGCAACGTACAAAACCTTTGATCCTTATGCCCCGCTACTCTTGTGACGCGGCTCCGACGAAGTGGCACCCTGCCCCACGCAATCTATCAAGGCACGTAAATCATCATTCAAAATTACACTGTCGAACATGACCCAGAAACACTTTCCCGCCTCCGTCGTACATTACACCCTTGATTTTTCGTTGCGCTGCTATTGTTGCGTAGTTTGCCCTTCTAACGCGCCTACTTAAGTGCCATTCGAGTTCAATGATCCATGATCCGTTGTATCAATTAACCACAGTTAAACAATTCCACGAGTGTCCTTTAGAGGAAATTTATCATGACCTCTGAGCACCAACGATATTTCTGTACAATTTACTCGTTGGTGAATGCATACAATTTCAGTTGTTAAAAACAGTAAGCATTTTAAATTTATGTGCCACATATTTCGTCTCCGTTAAATTATATGACGACGAACAAATTAATCGTTTCCCTAAATTTGAAATATAAGAAAGTATAACCTCGATGCCTCGTTTGGCTTAGCCCATATCATAGGACTACAACAGCGTTTGTAATGTATAGTACAACGATTTCATTTTTTAATACTGACAACTTTAAATAGCGTTTATAAGAAATCTATAAAGTTTATATCCGGGTAATAAAAGTATTTATATAGATATCAAGTTAGGGTTGATTGATGACATAACTGTACAAAACATAGTCACATAGGTAAATATAACTAATCTAGCTAGAGTTACTAATTTAACCTGACAGGTTGGTGAAAATTGTTAATCTATTTTAAGTTAACTATTGGTATATATTTTTTTATTTTAAAAAATACGCTAAAAATCTTTTTTTTTTTAAATTAGTATCATTAAATTTAACAAAATCGTTATTTGAAAAACAATATCAAATCAGTAAATCTTACAGTATATTTTTAGATACTGTCGTAAATATAATATTAATACTAACCATTAACTATAACTAGACAAATAAACTACACATTTTCGATCAAATACTCACGACACGAACAGGGACGATAGGGATAACTACGTTACGGAATAGCCATGTGTTAATGGGCCAAAGTTTTCGCCGGGAAATATATTACATAAAACAGTAAACAAAAGTCTAATGGATCTGACGGTGTATTCAGATTTATAAACTGAGATTATTGTAGGTCATAATATTATACGCTGGAATTTTCGTAGTTATTGGCAATTTGTTATCACGGGTCACTGGAAACAATATTAATCTGAGTAAACGTGATTTATAACATGGACTGCAAACATTATAGGAACGCTGCACCTGTCAATATATACTATTATATAATATTATTGTACATACGAATTTCTGAAACGTCTTATTCGTTTTCTGACACGAGTTTTCGTTATGACGTCAATACGTTATATTACGTTATTCGCACCGGCAAGACGTCATCGTGTGTAAATGGTTTAACTGATACATCACACAAAGTCGGAGGAATAAAGTTCCTACTCGCAAATTAGCGTATTCTCAAACAAAACCTGAATCCCAGCAAACCGTTTAATTATTTATCGCGGTTGACAATAGGTTACGACGAGAACTGCACGGCGGAGTTACAGGTTCCATATATATATATACATATAAATATATATAAATACTCACGACTCACGAGCACCGCGACGTTTAATTGCAAGTCAAACAAATGGCGCCGCATTAGTCACTACATAAGACTCGGCGCATAGTCGTGGCGGTATGTATTTTATACAACAACCAAAAATCGTTTAATAAATTGATTCTAACCATTTAAAAATCAAAATACCTTTTCGAAATATTTGAGAAGTAGCACGGTGATTACAAATTATTTGGTTTATTATAATGTTTTGATAAGACTTTTTTTAGTACAACTTTCAAAAATCAATTATTAATTTTAGAATTTTCCCTCCATTTTCTCCAAGCTCAAGATTAACCCAACAACAAGGTCACAACTCACAAGGTCTTGTTAAAAAAAATTTTAGTTAGCGCCTATTTAAAATATTTTTTTAAACGTGATGACTAGTCTAAAAAATTCATATTACAACACGTAACTATACACTATTAATATCTGTATTAAAGGTAAACAGATGATGACGATTTTCCAACATACAGTATAGTTATTATTTTTCAAACTCATTTTTCTCTAACTATAATTCTATAACAATTTAATACATATCATTATATTATTATTTTAATCTTTTTCATTTAAAAAAATATACTATTTGTGTGAGTCAAAGATATTTATTATTCTCGTTTATTGGTTTTATTTTAACTTATACATTTTTTTTTTTAATTTAACTCACACAATTAATATTATATTACAGTATATGTCATAATTCATTGATATAGGGTTTTAAAGTTATATTAATAAAAGTTAATTATTCTTTAAACTAAAAAAAAGCTCAATATCCTCTAACGAGAATGAGATTCAATTTTTTTTACATGGTTCTATTATAAATTATAAATAAAAACAACCCTTCAAGTCCAGTGTGTATAAATAAATAATAAACACTGACTACGTGTTGCCCTATTAAATCATAAAATGAAAAAATAAAATTATCTCTTATATATTTTCAGTAAAACCAAATAAATGTTTTATTTTTAAAAATAAAATATTCTTCAACTAAATTATTGTTGAAGGATTCATTATAAAATATTTTGATTTTTGTCTTATGAAACTTTTTTTCTTACGATTATAGTACTATAAAAAAAATATTCTACTAAAAAGCACGGTTCTTCTCTGGCAATACTTTTGGATTTTTTTATAATATATTCATTAATGTAATCAACTAAGTTTTCATAATCAAACTGTATCTATGATAAGTTTATGTGGTAATCAATGACTGTTTAGTTTTAAATACTAAAACAAGATATAATAATATATGAATTATGTCTCAGAACTTATTATATCATTCAATATCCCACTTAAAAATAATTTAGTTCTTAAATATACAAATATTATTTATTTAATTTTTTTTTATCATATATTTGTGCACTTTTATCACAATATATCAATATGTTCACTTTCAAATCGCTTTCCATATAGCTTCAAAGTTAACATTGAATGTAATATGTGGCACGTAACATTATATTAGCGTATATGGACCTATCAGAAGTAAATGTTCATAGATTCATAGAAAAATTAATAATGCACTATAAGTAAGTACCAACCTACATAATATCAATCATCAGACAAGATTCGTTTTTGAAAACAAATGTTACATTTTAAATTATTGGTATAGTTTAAATAGAAGCAATTTTTCTTCTGCTCTTGAAATTTTAATGATTAGTTGTTTTATTTTTCCCAATTGTTATTATGTAACTGTTTTGTATACAGAATAGTATAAAACTATAATGCACGCCCCCATACCTATACTTTACTTGGTTAGAATGAAAACGCATAAAAATAAATTGTATTAGTATGCTGGAAACTGAATTTATATTCAAGTATTTAAAACAAACATAAGATAGCACTACGGTACAGTAAAATTACCCACCTGAAAACGTTAACTTAAATAAAGTTGAAAAACAAATGGTCACTTTAATGTTTATACATAGTTATGCATTTAAACTTACTTCTCTCTCATTAAGTAATTTATATTTCAATAAACAAATTAACTTGAAACAATCTATGAACTCTAACTTGTGAATATTTCTTTGAACAGTTTAAAAAGTATAATACATACAACGTCTGTGTTTATTTAAAAGAAGTAAAAATATGAATTTTTACCTTTAATATGTATATTTTAATAGTTTCGTCATCGATATATCTGACAATTACTACTTTAATCAATTAAATATTTAATTTTTGTCATTTTATACTTTATTTTATTCTAAACTGTATTTACAATTTTAATTATCAATATATATTTTATTCAATTTTAAACAAATAAAAATTATATAACAATTCGTTAAAAAATCGTTTAACGTTTATTGTAAAAATTTATATACTTGTGACTACATGATACAGTTTATAATTGTATATGCGTAAGTTTATCAACAAAATTTTAATTTCTGAACATTGTAATAATTAAAAAAAAATTTAAATATCAATTGATGTTTAATATTAGTAAATAACTAACACAATTATATATTTATAAAACCACTTTAGATTACCCTGATTTTGTTTTGTAATTAAACTACTCTGCATCTTATTTAGATTTCTGTTAAAATTAATCATTAAAAGTGTATTATTTCACGTTATATTCTATGTTTATTATGCGATATAGTTGTAATAATGTATACAAATAGAGTTAGTTTGAAAAAATCAACTTTGAACTAATTTGAATGTAAATTTCTCAAAAGAAACCTTTTTTCATTTTGAATTTACAATTTACTCAAAGTACAATATCACACTTCTATACATTAATACTATCTTTATGCATAGTAATAATATAGTATACAACATTGGATTAGTGGTGTGAATCAACCGGAGTTAACCACAACATTTTGTCATACTCCTTCGTTGATCTAAAATTTAAATGTTTATTTGGTACATCCATGCATTATGTAATAACACAACATTTTTCCATTCGTATTTCTTTATTCGTTATATTATGTAATCTATGATGTAACTAATTATGTTTTTTTTTTAATATTTGTTTTATTTAAAACATGTATTAATTAATATATTTTAGTGTGTTGATATTATATTATTTATATTTTATTAATTTCTAAAAAATTTTTAATATTTCTATTATTTTGTACTTTAAATCAATATTATTATTTATATATATAGGTATAAAAGCTTTGTACCGATCACAATTTTAAAAATAAGACGATTTAATAGCACTCTTGTTTAATAAAATAATTAAAAGTCTAATTTCCTACGCATCCAATATCTTCCTTTGAAAAAAAAAACATTAATGTATCTTCCTTTACTTGTAGAATTGTGTACACATATAATAACGTATACTGTTCCTTAAATTGTATTATCCATAAAAAACTATAAAAAAAAATTTTTTTTATGAAATGATTAACTCTTAAATACCTAAAAATTATTCACAAATTATCTTAAACAGTGAAGAATAAATCTAATACTTTATAGTATTCGAAACAATTTTCAAAAAACTACATTTTTTATGATTTTTGATCACATTATATTATTAGTAAATAATCCACTTAAATTCAATTTAATTTAGATAATATAAATAATATTATTCAATACTATTAAATATATAAATATTTATACATTTTAAATACAATAAAAAAAATAAAAGATTTTACTTTTATTATTATTTATTTATTTTTGTTTTAACTAAGCAAATATGTATCATTTTTTAATTAGAGTATACATAATAAATAATAACTTATAATAACTATTAGTATATAAAAATGTATAAAATATTAGAATTTATTATTTTAAATTAAATATTATATTAATAATAGGAATGTTTTCAATATAAACACAATATTTGCAGTAACTAACGTGAACGTTGAAATATTATAAATTATGACTAAAGATAATCGTTAAAATTACTTATTTTTATTTCAAGATTTTATACAGTTCTGTATCTGATCCAGTTTTATATTTGTGTCATTTTTATTAGGAATTTAGCTATAAATCATAGTAATTTTGTAAACAATGCTTAAAATTCAAATAACCACATAGAAATATCCTATATGATGGAAATTAATATGCATTTATTTATATATTTTTTGAATTCCAAAGCACATAGGTATTAGGTATATGTATTGATTTATGTCCACATTTGTTTTAATTTAACAATATCCCATAATGATCGTAAAACAAAGGTTTAAAATTCTTCGCTTTATTACATTTCTGCAGTCGTTTATTCCACCCTGAACATTCCGATGTGCCAAAATCCTAAGCCTCTTACCCCCCACTCAGTACTGTACCCATTTACACCTCATCGGTTTAGTCTAGTTGTTTTAATATAAGTCGATAAGAAGGTAAAGGAATTCTACCAACCGGCCTGAAATGGCGAAATATCATATTGAAAAGGGTATGGCATGAATCGGGTGAAAAGAAAAATCGTCGGTCTACATCCATTATTGTGCGTGGTTTTATCGTACACTGTATCGTCAGTAATTCAATGTATTTACGGCGGATTCTGATTATCGTTTTTAGGACAAAGATTCGGAACATTTAAAGCGATAGGATATCATTGATAAAAATTATTAAACCAGTAATGGACAAATCATATCATCTATGCGACACTAAAACAAAAGAAGAAATTCACAGTATAGGAAATTATTAACGAGCAGATGATATTACCGGAAATCAATCAAAGTTATCTAACAAAATATCTTAAGCTGTACATCATCTCACATACAACTGCTGTGAAGAGATAAACAATTTTCGAAAACACTAATCGATATTGTAGTAAAGCTAATTAACCTTAAATACATTTTAAAAACTCATTTATATGTTTTCTTTATAATCATCAACTCCCGGAAAATATTAAAATCACTAACGATAATTCTGTCTGTTTTTTATTACCTTCCAAATTAATTATAAAGAAACAGATATTACTTAATCGTACAATTTTAATAATCTTATAAATACTGGATTAACTGAATACTTATATATATATATATATATTTAATTGAAATAATTTAACAATAAATTAGAAATATTTTTTAATAATTATTTTTTATATTTATTTTTGTTATAGAACAAATAACTAGGTATGCTCAATTATTATAGCCTATAGGTTATTTAGACAACTATAAAGTGCAAAGTACCTATATACTCGGTTAAATTTAATAAGGTAGGTATATTATTATTAAATAATCAAAATACGTATTTTACATTTTCCATTAAAGTTTGTTGGACGAAAATTTCCAAATATATTATCAAGTTCTCGGTGTATTCGATTCATACTAAAAGGTATGATATCGTAAATGAGAAAATTATTATAGTAATATATTGATTCATTTTCAATTTGCAAATAATTTTAAATAGAACTTGTATTATGTATAGTAGATTTTACCTAATTGAAATAAACACAAATGAAACCTTATTTACCTATCCATTAAAACTAAAAGTAATACAAGTGAAAAAAACCTCTAATAATTATTATTTTATTTATTAAAAATATTTATTAGTTTTTACAAACTACAAAGTATAATTGTATTGTATTAAACTGGGTTATTTTACATTCTATTCAAAGTAAGAAATGTTTGATTTAATAATGATATATTTTTATTCTAAAGACTGTAATACTAGATTGACGATGATTTTTTATTAATATAATATTAATATAGTTTTTCTTATCCTTTTTTAATTAGGATTTTGAAAAATGTTTGTAAAGAATCTCAATGGATTGGAACATTTTAGACTAAATACATTTATCTACAATAGTCAGTAGTTATTTTAAACGCAAAGAAAAACAATGGAAAGGTATAAAATAAATCAATAAATTATACCTACATTAAAACATAATAATACATCATAAATTCAACCCATCCGTCCTAGTAGCTCATTTCTACTATTTTTATGTGATAAGTGATAACAAACACTATTCTTCATGCTATTTTAATACCAGTAAACTACATACTCTTATACAGTTATATATAATAAATAATATTTTAATTAAAATTAGATTAAATTAAAACACTTTTTATAAATACATACTTTTTATGATTCAGTCTTAATGTAACTTAAATATTAAGTGTAATATTGAATTAAATTATTTTATTAATATCACCAAACGTTAGGTTAGGTTAATATGTTTAATTGTAAATAAATAAAATTATTCATTAAAATTAGTCACGGTAGAGTTTCTCATGTCCACGAGTGGTTTGAGTTATTTAAATACACATAAGTCATGCTCAATACATTCTCGGGTCTATTCTGTACAATTAATTTCCTTTTAAGCCAGTTAAAGCCACACCATAGACCAGTAAGGGTCTAAATTCGGTTTAGTATCCAAATGTTATACTTCTCCGCTGACCCTAAGTACCGTGGCAATAAACTCAATACCTTTTGTAAAATATCCTACATCACGGCCAATACAAATCTTCTATAGAATTTTAATTCTTTTAGCACTTTTTAGGAATTTTTATCATTACCATAAACAAAAACAAAGAAAAAAAAACATATGGTTTTTAATAATTATTTATACTTCACTAAAATTAACTCACTTAATTTGTGAATATGTTACATAATAATTGAGTACCTACTAGATGTTGTGATGTGAGTATTTGTGTTTAAAATATTCAGATTTATAATTTTTAAACATATTAAAATAAAATATTTATTCCATTTAAATAAATTATTTTATACAAAAAAATAATTTTAATTTTTCACTTTCTAAAACATTTTATAACACGACCAAAAATATGAAATTGGTTTACTAATCATTTGTGGTATGTTTATAATATGATTACAAATTTATTCATGATTTAATTTAATAATTTTATTTCGTTTGTAATATTTAAGGATCAAATAATGATAATATTAAAAACATTAATTGTACTAATTAAATAGTTTTAAATGCAGCTATATTAGTTTAAAAATACAAGATACGAGATATCGTATTAATTTTGAATGTTACTTTTTTATGTAATTTACTTCTAAAATTGTACAGTTTAACTGCATATTTTTTCTAAATAAAAATAGTACCTAGTAGAATTTTCATAAAACTAAAATTAAGAGGATGCCTTACCTGCATGTGTTGTCTCTGTCTTACTAACGTACATCATAAAAAATTTTTGTTCAGCGGAATACATTTTCTAACGTTAAATTTAATATTAGAGTAAAGTTACCTATTATCAAATTTAAAGGTAAGAATATTATCTATACAAAGACATGATTTTATTAATATATTATCATTTTAAACTTGTTATATTTTACATAGCTGTAACTCACTTTAAAATAATAATATCATTAAAATCATATTATTTCATTTTTTAGATAATATTCTTACTTTTAAATTCGATAACAGGTAAATTTACTCTAATATTAAAGCTAGAAAATTTGTTATGATGTACGTTAGTAAGACAGAGACACTACATGCGGGTATAACGTCCTCTTAAATACTAATGAATTTATCGACAACTACTAAAAATTATGGTTAAAATCGTCGGACATTTATTTACAATTTCATATAAAAAACAACCACTGTTTTATTATTATTTTTCTAATGACCACATTCCTTAAAACATAATCCTGTATATTTATATAAATAGCATATAAAAATATAGATTTTAAATTTTAAACAAAATATACATCAAATAATATACATTTTACTATGATTATTATTTATAAGTTATTCAAGTTGATGATTTTATTTTATGAATTAATTTTTATGATGTGATCACATTTTAATTAATTTTCATTATTTATCTATGTCAAAAATTATATTGTATCCAATATTTGTTTTATTTCAACAGAGATAATCAGAAACATCATAAAATATTTAAGTTATTTTCTAAAAATATGTTTATATTATCATCAAAGTGAAAAATTATAAATGTTCTTAATTAAATTTAACAAACTTATATATTTTAATATATTTCATAATTTAAGAATATTTATGGGAAAGTATTTGAAATGAATTGCGTATTCAATATTTAAAATAATAAATTTATTATATTTTGTAGATAATGTTAAAATTTAATTAACTATTGTAACATAATATTATGAATAAAGATTATTATAGAGGTGCTATTGTTGTTGCGTAGGTATTAGTAAATCTATGTATTTTCATTTCAAAATTGATCATCCGTTCAGTTGTAAATTATCATATATTTTTTAAGATCAATAAAAAGTTCATTATTCTAAGATTTTATAAGTAATTATATGAATATTCATGTTATGTGAAGAATTTAATTTACATACATTTTATTCCAAAAATAACAAATAAAATAATTAAACGGCTTAACAAATAGGCAATTTCACTACATGGCCGTGTAGGTTTCTTTTTCCATTAGATTGAATTATATTTAACTACGAAAAAAGTACACATCTTCTGATATATGTAAACCTTATTGGTTCTATGTAGTTGTTTGCACTATATTATGTTAGCATTACATCGATAGAATCAAAAATTGTTATAAAAAAACAGAAGAACGGAAACAATAATATTTCGTTTTATTATTTTATATAAACACATGATGATACCTAACTCAAATAATGGAATATTAATTTCAGACATGGTTTTAATCAATTGATGTTTTATCGTCAGACAACAAAAACTCGAAAAAATTAATAAATAGTGATTAATTAAAAGTGCGCGTTCTGTTTTTTTTTTGTGTGTTATTCAATTTAAAATTTGTCAAAGAAACCCGATCGTTTGTTATTTTTAAAGCATTTCACGTCCATTATGACAATTTATTATTGTTTTAAATTTATTTTTCTTCCACATCGACGACAAGCGTTACATTTATATTACAGTAATAACTATAATAACATATATATATATATACATATATACATTTATTTTATATTGTTTAAATATTTCTTACACAGTTATTATAATTTAACTTATAGTTTACGGTTTATCGATTATCCGCTTCTTAGGCTCACGATTCAAGGTGTCGTGTTTTTCGTTATCAGATAGGAATACTGCTCATTTCGTATTCGCTGTTCGTACACTTTTCCAGTGTCATACGCTTACACGCGGCGTTTAAATGTCAATAAGCGAATATTATAATATCTAATTATAATTCTCGAGCAATGGCGGTTTTGGGGAGAGATAAGGGAGGCAGTGCCTCCCTTGAAAATTGAGGGAAAAAATGTAGACTTATTGTTCCTAATTAATTTTAAATTCAATCTAGATTGAGATTAATTTTAAAAAAAAAATTGAATTCCAAAAATTTAAAAAAAAAACGATTAATTAAATTAATAACAACGCTGCATATAGGGAAAAATAGTGGTTTGTTTTACTGGTTTTCGTAGTCGCCCACCGCACGGCGCACGCGAACGGGCAACTGTTCAGTAAACCGATTACGCATACGTGTACAAGATTCATAATAATTAAATAGTAACTATTAGCACTGTAGCGGAGACAACTGAATATTGCTGCCTCCTGGAATATATAGACAATACAGACGTGTATACTTATACATAAACACATAAATATATATAACACAAACATAAAATAATTGAGGCTGCGCTTGCCTCCAATGAATTAATCTCCGCTGCAGCGGTCATCACTCGACATCCATCGCCATTGAAGTTTATATTAGAAACATTTTATATTTTAATTCGTGATCATTCCTAATTGCTATTATCAGTTAATAATTAATATTTATCAAATGATAATATGTTACATATCACTAAATAGTCTGTATCTATTATCTATATTCTAGAAAGAATAAAAAGAAACTATAGTTTTTTTTACCTATTAATATTATTATTATTATTAACGTATTTTGTAATTAAGAAAAGTTAATCCTTTTACACATTTGTTGTAAGGGGGGTGTGGAGGGCAGAGCCCCCCACGAGTTAGCCTGTATTATAACACGTTGCCTCTTCCAAAATTTAATACCAGAACCGCCACTGTTCTCGAGTGGTGTTATACCAGTGTTATATGTAATATCACAACGTCTACTCCATACGTATTATATATATATATATATTATTATTATTATTATTATTATTATTATTATTATTATTATTATTATTATTATTATTATTATTATTATTATTATTATTATTATTATTATTATTATTATTATTATTATTACATAAACGCACTGCGTTCGGATCGACTATTAACAACCGCTAAAGTTGTACGCCGTGCCACCATCTAATGAGTCACACGAAACTAATTCGTATCGGAATTGTCTTCCACTGCAGCGTCACGCCACGTTTAATCTCTCGTCACTATCCTCCCCCTCGCCCCGTTATTGCGGTCGAACCGTACAAAACATAGTGGTATTTCTACATGACAAAGTCCTGAGTCGATCCGTAAAACAATATATTATTATGCCGTGTACGAACGCACGCACGCAAATACTCGCAAAGACGTTAAATTATTACCACGGTTGATGCGCACACCGTTGGCCACGTTCCAAGTCGACCGTGAAACACTGCACACGCTGCAAAATCGGAATACTATTACGGTGGTATTGATACGTCTTGCGCCGCCCGCGCTAGGGCTGCTACAGTGCCGCGTTGCCCACTCTATTATTATATAATATATATATATACATATATACCTGGTATAACTCCGAAAATAACCGCGGAAAAAACTTGTTGAATGCATTATAGCGGACCGTAGGCCCTACAACGGTTCTACGGCGCGAAAATAGAAGAAACAAAATACGAACCGATGCGATAATGCGGGTTGGCGCGTTTCTCTCTCGATGACGACGATCGTGTATGCCACGAAAAGAACATAATTTTATGATATTACCAAATATATAATTATTATATTATTCTGTGAAATCATTTTGAAAATTTTGTTAGTGTAAAGTTTTCAAATATTTTACAAGAAAAACACGTTACTACATTATTAGTATATAATTTTATATTATGTATTATATTTTTTTTTATGCTATTTTGCTATTAATTCATAATAATTCTGGTGAACTGCAATAAATATAAACCATTTGTGAGAAAAACGTATGTGATAAAAAGTTATTGGATTCTTCTATAAAATTAATTTAATAAAATTTGTTAACATACAAATTTAACCCAATTAATCAAAATCCTATTAAATCATTGAAAATTAATCGGGCATATGATTCAACACAACGTACATTACTCTTGCATATTGAAACGTGTCTCTTTGTACTTTACGAAAGGGACCGAAGAGATTATACATAAACAGAGCAATTTATGTAAACCTGATCTTATGTATAAACAACGATAATTGGATATAGGTACACGTCTAAAGATAACAGTAATTGTTGGCCAAATAAACTATTCGGTGAAGGCCATTGACACTTAAATCTTCAAAAGTAATGGAAAATTTTAAGATAACAAAATTTGGAACGACATAAAATTATAGGACATTTAATAAAGACATCATACTATATTATACTATATGTAATATGTTTCTTTTTAGGTAATTTTTAGTTAGGTAAAAGATTTTTTCTTTTATTGCATTAATTAGTTTTTAGTACCTACTACAAACCAGAAAACACATTATACAGGAGTAAATATTTCAATGTTTTAGAGATTTTATACTTAATCTTGTTGATACTAACTATTATATATACATGAGCTATTTGTAATATATACATATATATATTTTTTTTGATTTCAAACTTAATTTAAATTTTAATTTAAAAAAAAATAAAAATAAATAGTATTAAGATTAAGTTTGTAAAAGTATAGGTATTATATAAAAATATTATTTTTTTAAAGTTATAATGATAATATCTACTATATTGTTATTATAGTAGTTACCTACCTAATAAACTAAATATACTAATATAATTCTATATAGCTTATTATTATTCTTAAAAGCCTTAAGTGTACTATAAAATAAGCAAACTAAATTTTTGGGTATTCTAATAATAGTCTAAAAAAAAAAAATTATAAATATAACTTCCTTATCTTTATTTGTGTTTTATAATTATAGTTAAAACATATTCAATTGATACACATAAAACCTAGTAGGTATATATGAATATAAAATTAACATTTATTTTCTTTTATAATTTTCCGAACAGTACAATATTTCATAAATTATACTTAACATTAAACGATAACCAATGTACACTTTACTATAATTCAATTTCTATTGATAGTTGAAATCAGTACACAGAACATTAGATACCAATACAAACCAAGAGAAACCGCACAAAATATTCAAAATCACTTAGGATGTCCCAGCGGAAATTATGTTTCCGAAATTAGAACATACTTTTTATCTCTAGAGATCTACGTTACCTCTTGGTAAGGTGAAAACAAAGCTTATACCTATACATTCAATACTCACCCAGCAACTATCAGATAATATAATTATATTTGTAGGGGATGAATCCAAACTATTTAAATGAACGTTTTATTTATTTAACAATTATAAATTATAATCAATATAAATAACTTATATAAAATCATTGGACCAGATTTTATAAAGCAAAGCAATAGTAGATTAATATGTACTTACGTTATAACTATTTGATTAAATAAATTATAATAATTATTTTAATATTTATAATCTTAATATTTTTTTTTGATAATGATAATATAAGTTTAAAAAAATATAAATATAAATAATAAGTATTCGTGAATAAAAACTTAAAACTCATACTAGTCCCCGCCTGAAAAATTAATTATTATATCATTGGAAATCTACCATATCTAGTACCATATTATTAAATGTGTATAAACCTAAATTAAAATAATATCTTATATAATTTAAAATAATAAAATGATATTTTAAGGTTATCATTTGAAAATTTAAAGTTGATACACCTTTAACAAATAAAAAATTGTATATACAAGGCTATTTTTAATTTATGAAAGTGTAAAGAATAGTAGGTACAATAACACAAGGTTATTACGCCAACTAAGTCTGTTCTCTTTAAAATATAACTTTGTATAAACATTATCTTTTTCATACTCAGTTGACTGAGAGAGCTTGGAAAAAAAACTTTTTATTAACATTATACCTTTTCAATATGCACAAAAGTACTCCACGATATCTTCAGAATAACATATTTCTAACACCTGTTAAATATTTACAGACAATTTTGTCACAGCATTTACGGCAGTGAACTAAACATTTTTATTTCTATTATTATTATTATTTTTTTTTTTTTTTTGTAGGTATGAAATAAAACCAGAAATTCCTGATTTTCTGACATTTCTAATCATTATGATATTATTCATTGTGTTCTATAAATACACTATCTGCATAACTTGACTTTACACAGAAAAAAAATAATAAACATACAAGTTTTGTACTCTCTGTGCAGAAATAAATAAACGTAAATTCTACGTTTTCGGCCCAGAAAATATTAAAGTAAAATTTTAAAACCACTAAAAACGAATTTGATATTCTATGAATTTTATTCCTATCTTACAATTTAATAATATTATATAAAATTAAAGATTAAAAATGATTACTATTGTATAAAACAAAAATGTTTACAATAACCATCATGTTTTTCCAGGCAATTTCATTAGTTTTTTTTCTAGATGACTATTGACTAAGACCACACCACCACAAGGTTATTTCATTTCATAATCATTGGAGGCTGAGAATGCTAACTAAAAACAATTAACTTAGTTGTATTTATTTATTTTAAAATTAAATTTAGTTAAAAGAAAATGTTATTTCAAAACATACAGTATATTGAAACAATTAAATTAAAAAAAAAATATATATATATATATATTTATTTAATAGCGAATAAACTGATTGGAAATAAATATGACATTATAATATTTAAAAATCATTATAAATGTGATTAATTATTTATATATTATATATACATGGATAAACCTATTTTTATTTACCAAATTTAAGTTTGGTAAAATAGTTACAGGTATGAATATTACTACAATTTAAAACATTTAAATTATTTATACATTTCTGACATGTATAAATAATAAATATGCATTTTAAAATGAGCTAATGTAGAAAAATGGTGCAATATTCATAAGCTGAGTTATTATGTAATTATTTTACAATAAAAATAAATTCATTAAATATTATTAAGTTAATTATATTTATTTATTTAAAGTATAATAGTTAAAATAGTAGTTATTTAATCAAACGTTGTTCCAAAATATTATTATGAATATTTTTATTACAGACATATCATAAAAAAATAAAATATGTAAATTATTTTAATAAAAACATCAATAACTCTCTTCAAGATTAAATAGCCCTACGTTTCTAACCCTGTTTTATTAAATTCTATAGAAAATGTAGCTAAATATGGTACGTTTTTTAATTAACAGATGAAAAGAAACTAAAAACTGCTACAGGCCTTAACGTTTTTAATATCAAAAGAATTTTTTTATTGAAATTTTCTTCACAAGTTACATTAACAATTTTATGGAATTTATCTAAAAAAAAAATTTTTAAGAAATATAACCAAGAATCAATATCCAATTATTATACATTTTTTTCAATAGAATTTCCTTTTAAGTCACTTGGTACATTTTATTTTATTTGATGTTCAAGTGTTATAGTATTTTACTTTTATCCCGCATGACAATATAAAAACTGTTGTCAAACGTGTTAATAATATTTAGGGGCACGGTTCTAAACCACAGACCACAATTCTTTCAAAAATCTATTTTTTCAATGTTACAATTGTCCTTGTGAAATAACAGGAATCTTATATTCAGTATTGTTCATCAGCCATAGCAGTTTTAACTATAACACTAACCACTGCAATATTTCCTTAAGTCGTATGTTGATGTGTAGATTTCTAAATCCATGATATGGCAAATTGATACTCAACACTTACGACGTAGTTGACCAATCCAATTTATTTTTATATGTACTTGTACAATTTTGTACTGTAAAACCTTGTATCATAATGACAAATCGTAGATTTTTATTTTGTTATTCACAATTATGGGTCAAATATTATTGCATTATTTATTATTTAAATTTAAAAATATGTCGTGGTATATTTTCTCGTGAAATTCTATTGTATTATTTTCTTTACAATTTTTCCAAAGATTCTTGTTTTGATTTATTCTTCATTGATTGAAATAATGAGATTTTTCAGTCGAAAAAGAAAAATAATTTGTGTAGTTGATATTCTTATATTTCACTATTGTTATTAATATGAATTAGAAAAATTCAGAAAATGCAAAATTAATCAACGCTAAGATTGAAAAAAAGTGAATTGCAAATAATATTTAATGTAGAATGCATAAAATAAAAATACAAATTATTGCATTTTAATATGATTAAACACAGTTTACGAAATATATTAATGGTATATTGAGTGTAATAAATCAAAATTGACATATTTTTATAGAAGATGTCTATCATTCCTACTTTTCTACTCTCCGCCTATCATATATTTTTCGTCAATCCTACACTCAACGCATGGACTAGTGTACATCGAATATCCATTAGCTCACACCTTTCGTAAAGTTGTTCTCATCCGTCACAAACCTACTACAAGTTTGTTATGCTGTATAGGTAGTCAGACTTTTTTTTACCAATGCACTGAACTGTTTCCGGACAAACCAAATTTAAGATCCAAGAAAGCTTTATTCGTTGTTAAAAAAAGGCTTATATGGTCTGCTCTAGCATAGATCTTTTCCAGAAAAAAATATTGGCTTTAGAGTATCAAAAAATAGAAACCGAAAAAGGTTTTTTCTAACGCGAATTATTACGATGAATAAAAATGCCATTACCGCTGGTAGATACGCAGATTTATTTCTCCATCTTTATAGCAATCCTTGAATACAACATGAAAAGAAGATTGAACGAGTTTTGATCGACCGCCATCGACATTGCCACTCAAAAGTGACGAAAAAACCTATCCAATCCATATATCATAATGCTGATAGATAAAGTGGTTAGATCATTTAAGTGGAATTGCGTATACACCTGGGGAATGAAGAAAAACGTCAACTAATAATATAACGATAGTAGAAAATAAAAATTAAATTATATATGTATATATTATAATGTTACGTTGTTATAATTAAATTAATAAGCTTTGTATAAAAAAAAAATATTTATTAAAAATTTCAAATTCTCAAAGTTTGTACATTTATATACTTATATATTTACTTATGCTTTTTATTCATTTTAAGCGTTTGACCTTATTTTTTATAGGAATCCTGTGCATCATTACACATTTTATAAATAAACTCTTAACTACTTAATTATAAATATTTTCAGAGTTCATAAAATATATAACAATTTTCTGAATTGACTATACTATAATGAAATTATTCTAATATATAAAGTTAAAATATTTATCTTTCGTGAAAATAAATTCAAATTAATATGAGATAGGATATGTTTAATTTTTAATTTAGTATATAGTAAATCATTAGAATCATATTGAATAACTATAAAAACTTTATAATTTAAAAATAAAAAAAATAATAATATACTATTTAATAAATAGCAATCTTATAAATGATTATTGAATAGGAATCTAACCCATTTAAATAATGAGTCATCAATTCGTAAATAACTAAATATTTTACAAGTAAAATAAATGTATATATGAATATTTTCTTTTCAATAATTATTATGTGTTATTGTAACAAAATACCGTGCTTTATAAAATCAAATATCTGTATCATATATTTATTAATATTTAATCACAATAATAATTACCATTAAATAAATTATTAGTCAATGACTTATTCCTATTTACAAAATAAAAAAAACATCAATAAATTGATTGAAGGAATTAATTTAATTTAAAAGAATTTTAGTTATAATATTAAATAAATATCAGACTATAATACTTAAAAACATATTAAGATTATAATTTATTTCATAATAAATAAATATTTCGCAATCGTTAGGTATATCCTAATTGTATTTTAGATAATTTGTTCATAATTTACAAAGTTATATTTACAATACATTTAATTAATTCATAAACATAAAAATACACTATACATTTAAATAATATACTTTAAACTAATAAAATATAATAACAGTATATTTCTTTAAATTATAATTTTTAATGATTTTTACAAGAATATAATAACAAGTTGGTTATAAAAGTTTACAAACAAATAACAAAGAAATAAAAATGTATTTTCATACAAATTTTGAATTTTTAAATCTAATATTTGAAATTTACAGGAAGTTATACCTATTTTAGTATAAATTTAGAATTATGTTATTTCTCTGAAAACACTTTTAAATACTGCAAAAGTTCTGCAAAAGTTTCATATAATCTTTTTAAAGATTACAGCAATTAAAATACAAAAAGCACTTTAAATGGTCGTGTTTGAAAATTCTTAGTTGTTTTCAAGTACTAACGAATAATGAGTAACATTTCTGATAAATCTAATGTAATTATGTAACATTGTTAAATTTACAAATTAGTAAACAAATATTAAGAGATATGTATAAAGACTATATTATAGCTACTCGCATTACACTATATAAATGAAATAATCAGCTATAGCTAACACTGAGAATTACAAAATATTAATAACCGTTTAAAAATGTTGTATCTGATAATTGGTAAACATTAAAGTATATTAGCATTTAATTTTACAATTTGTAATCTTATACGATTTTAAATTCGAATGCAAGAATAATTTCAACAAATTCTAGCTAATTTATATGTAAAAATATTTCAAAATATTTTTTACACAGTAAGTGTATTAACATATTTGAATATATTATTCAATAATATTCTTAAGTTAATAGATTAACTTTTTAAATAATGTATTTTTTTTTAGTAATTAAAAAAACTTCTTTGTTCATAAAAGAATTTGTTGTAATAATAAAAAAAAAATTCATTGTAGTATTTATATCTTGTACCTATTTCAAAATATTGTTAAAAAATATTCTAAGCACGCAAACTTGGCCAATTATTAATTAAAAACCATTAAATAATGAACAACGTGTTAAGTTTTATTCCTAATCGTGTTAGTAGCCATATGTTAAAGATGAATATTAATCTCTGGGTTGATATATGAATTAACAAGCTTATATTATATACACTACAAGTGTAAATAAGACATCTCATCTCATATGTCTAGAAAATAGAGCTAACTACGGAAAATACCAAAGATTTATTAAAGCCCCTTGATTTATACGTACATTTGTTCCCTTAGTACCTAAAATGTTTGCTCACCTACAGCAGTCCAATCGTAATTTGTGTCGCAATTTTGGATTACCTGGTACAATTAACGTCCATTATTATCAAAGAAGTACTTACCTGCAAAAGACTATTCTATAATTTTGTGAGCTGCGACAATATAGTATGCTTCATATCATAAAACCGCTGTTTAAAATTATAAATGCATCACCATAATATATTAATACCGCATTAAAATCGGGCTGTTTATGATGTTGACGAAAATAATTCTCAAGTAATTTTTATACTAGGTATATCAAATTAAAAACAGTATATATTGTATTCAAAACGGTATAACTAATACTTGTATAAATGTATAATATAATGCAGTTTAATGTTATTTCTTCATAATATATTGTTAATCCAAGTTAAATCCGTCCAAAATACAAATATAAACGTATTTGAATAAAATAATTGTATAATCAGTTATTAATGATTATTATTACCATATTATAACTAAAATTAAAATATTTAATGCATATGCTTCAGTATCTCAATAGACATTAATAGTAATTTCATTATTTTAACGAATGAATAAATTAGTACAGATAGATTATTATATTCACACATTTATAAGTACATAATATATCGGTATACCTATATATTCACGGCTGAAAAATTGTAAATGCATAAATTAACTATACAATTTAATTTAACACTGAAAAATAACTGTATTAAAGTGATATAATACACACTAATCTGGTTAGTACACAAAAAATATTTACTGTGAATAAAACATGGAAGTACCTAACCATGTATTCTGGAGAAAAAAAAACGCCTGCCAGATGGTTTGCGCGACGTCTAATGAACTTCCAAGCATAATCAACAATGAAATACACCCAGCTTTATTGAATAAACACATAAGTAAACAAGCAATATTTTTCACGAATTTCGCAATAATCATATGGGTGATGTTATATACATTTTCAACATAAATGCCGTATAAGCGAGGAACATATTCCGAGCACGTACTAACCGTAATTGATCCTTAGTGCAATAAGTTAAGGATGCCAAACAACTATACTATATCTGTACTCAAGAAAAGAGCAAACTAAGGCAAAATATATAATATGTTCAAAGCCAGTAAGCTGATGAACAGAACTTGGCATTATATTTAATAAAACGCGAATCCACTAAACCTCTTCTTATTGTACGTAGTATTAGGAAAAATAAAACGTTCTTATTTGGTTAGTTTCAGATAAGTAATATAATATCATAGTGCTTTCTTCGACTAATTACATAATATAAATAAATTTTTCGATATCCTGATTAAGGTCAAAAAATCATTATACTTAATGTCATTATTGATAGGAAAAATTTTAACAGACCCAATACAATACAAATACAAATATAGATATGCGGTAAATGTATTACATATTATATGGGTAATGGATATAGATATTTTTGAAGATGGCCATAACATTTTAGTGTTAACTAAATATGGTTATTGTATCATAATGATCGTAAAATAAAAAGAAAAAATTGGCAAGTGACTAACCGCTCTGCTGTACAGTTATAAGAGTCGAGTGTACCTCGTTAATGATTCAGTTATCATGGATGTGTGTTGAATATGTTTTCAGTATTAAATCATAACATATTATACTGTATGAAAAATCAAAAAAGATTCTGAACAGATACGATCTGACAAACTAATTATATTTTATTATATATTTATAATGATAATGTAGAAATTTAGTTTACTATTGTTAGTAATAAAGTAAATTGAATTAATACATTTTTGTCGATATCATTAATTATTATTATAACACAAATATCGAGTAATATATATTCACAACAAAATTGTATTAACTATACAAATATTATTATTATAACTACTAACTGACTATTAACTTACACAAATATCGACTAAAGACATTCATAAAAAATTATAATGGATTTACCTACACTAAACTTTTTTTTAATTTATGTAATCAAAACTTATATCTATGAAAACTTATATTAAATTTAAAAAAAAATAATAAGATTTCGATTGTCTATTAATATCTGAAAACGGGTGTTAACACTTTTAAACAAGTGATTATTATTTTTAAAACATCTTATTCATAAACGCTTAAATAACATAAAATCGTATCGTAATTTTTTCTATGAAATACTTAATACAGTATACTTTATCTATAAATAATTGTATACGTATAAATCGTATAGTATTATAAAAAAATAAATCATGATTTAAATAAAATAAGAATGATGATTTTTTTATAATGTTCCTATATATTGTGTTTGGAAGAAAGCAATGTTATACATGTTTTAAAACACGTTTACAATATTACAAAAAAAAAAAAAATTAAAACAACATTTTAAATAAAAAAAACTGTTTTTTTTCAAACTGCTTAAAATAAATGAAATATTTTAAAAATTAAATCTTACATAGATAATACTAATATAAACATTGGTAAAAATTACATACATCTACTCGTATACGCTACTACTCGTATCGTTATTTGTCTTTGAATAACAACAAAATTTTTTTTCCATGATTTGTTTTTTCGTTTCCCTAATTTTAGATTCTGAGCTGAATGAATTCGCAATGATGTGTGTTTCTTTTTCAATTATTAAAAAAAAGTATTGGATTTTTTTTTTTTTTTTTTGAACCCTTAATGTACCAAGTAGATTTACATTCCTACCAGAAAATATATTGAAGTTGAGATTGGAGCATTATTTTCTACTTTAAAAAGTATTATCAGAAATAAAAAAAAAATTACTATAGAATGTTAAATATTATATTGTAGTTTGTAACAAATAACAAAGTATATACTAGAATAATTTAAAATAAACAAGACTGTGAAATAATTAAATTTAAAACTTAATTAAAACTAAACATTAAGGACCTATAAATCTTTTAAAATTAATTTCATGATAAATTCTATATACAATGCATACACAGAGCAATATTATTAATAAAGTTTTATTTTGTTATGATAAAACTATTTCTTCTATGCTTTCAAAAATAATAATTATTTAAATAAATGCAATTTTTCAATAAAAAAGATATGTATTATAATATTGACTATTTTTTTTTTTTGGTTTTAAATTGTTAAAAAGCATAATTTAAATGATTAAATTATAAAAAAAAATTTGATTTGAGTAGAGAAAAATAATAACTGTCATTATTTTACCTAGCTGGCAAATCTGCATTTATTATATTAGGTACATGTATATTTTTTAATCAAATTGGTAAATGCATACATGGTAGGTACTCTGCACACAATAATTTTTACATGCATATATTTTATTATTATTTATTTAAATAAACGCACACTGCCAGATGTATAATTTATTTTCTTGAAATTTAGTTTTCTAACAGTTCTGTAAATTGTTGTCTACCTTATCAGTTAATTTGAAATGTTATCCGATTGCAATTACAACGATATCAGAAGTTAACATATTTGGTGAAAAAATGCGATATAAATATTGTATAAATTGAACACGTCTACGACGAACACACGAAACAAATCAATCCACACACTTTTAGTCGTTAAAAAAAAAAAAAAACCATTTTAATTAAATTTTTTAACTCGTATACTTCGTTGACGTGCAAAGATCACAATATTGCAATGTTAGACGCAGTCGTGATGCGCATCGTATGTAAAACAATATATATATATATATATATATATATTATATAAGTACGTTCGTATTGTATGTACATATTATTATATATATTATATACATACGCGTGTGCGACTGTGGTATTCGATTCGAGTGTGTAAGGTCGCAAACTTTGAACACACGATGTGCGCCAGCGATAAACATAATAATAATATTTACATACTATGCATAAATATACGTCCGTTTAATGTACGTCCACCTCTACACATACATAATACTATGTATAGACCTATAACATATTGCACGTGTATCGAATAACCGATGACGGCAGCAGCGGCTGCTGTAGATCAATATTGACGCTGTGCAAACTGCTGTTGCGTATTCCACAATAGTTGACATTAACCTTTTCCAAAAATAGTACAACATTTATATTATACAGATATGTGTTTAGTATATATAAAATTATATATATATATATATATATATATACGTATCCATGTATATACGACATGGCGTAGGTACACCGTACAGTATTTTAGCCGTACACACATAAGTCGATCGGCTGATTAATGAACACACTCGGTAGTTGTTAATATTTTTGTTATGTGTTTGGCGTACGAGTGTGTATATAGTGATTCTCGCGGGCTGACTACCCTTCTCCTTCCCACCCTTCCCCCTCATCAAATTCGCCGTCACCACAACCACCACACGTATTTTTGAACGATAGGGTTCGACTCGTGAGCAACAAAAGATTAATGAGACGATCGGTCGTGCAGGTGGAAGTACATATTATAGGTCTTTTGGGGGGTAAACGAGGAGGCGCCCTTTCTGTTTTTAAGGGGTGTGTCGACTTTGGATTTTAATTGCGCTCGCACATATAACACGGTTATGTAACTCATTTACACATACGCTAACCACGTATGATTGTGTGTGTCTAAATGTGTGACTGACGTCCGACAATAGTCGCCAATTCCGACTCGCAATACTATAGTCGACAAAAAAGGCGTAACCGCCCCGTGGGCTTGCGGCCAGTGGGCGACTACGACAGCGTTTATATTATAATGTATGTGTGTGTGTACGCGCATATATATTATATATTTATATAGATAATACATGTGTCATGCGTGTTTATAATTTATACATACCAACCAACACTGCATACCAAATACGAGTTTCATACTATATGTGTACTGTAAATCACTAGTGTTGAGTTCAGATAAAGTTTCAGTCTAGATAATATCTAGATAAATATTAGATAACTGGCTGAATAAATAACTAGTCATACGAAGATGAAATATTAAATTTGTATCTTACAATAGTTAGTATTTATTAATGCTCGACATGCTATTGGATTCTTGGCTGAGTAATGTAATTATATAGAGGAGGCATATCCAGGAAGTCTTACTTTGTGTCAAAAATATATTAAACAATAAATTTACGAGTAAAATATATACATTTTATAATCATAGTTGAACGTCCAAGTAAGTATAGGTATTAAATATTAATTACTACTTTACACATAATGTCCTGGTTAAAAACTTAGAACATTTTAAATATATACTATTTATATTATATTCAAAATTTCAAACTATAAATAATAATGTCAATATTAAATTAAAATAAGTACAACAAAATTAATAATTTATGAATAAAAATTTTTTTTTAATTATAAATTATATAAAATAACATACCAAATCATTCACCCTGCTATCGAAATCGGTACCTTGTGGCACAGTATCGCTTGAGGATACGCAAAAAACCTAGAAAAGTTGGTCGGCCCACGACGCGTGCTATCGCTAGACAAATTATAAATAGTATTGTAGTAATATTATATACATTTGATAGTAAAATGACTAAATAACAAAACGATTATTGAAAATAATACACGTGCATCAAAAGCGGATTCAGCGCGGAGAGGCACTGGGGGAAAGTGCCACCCCCGTTAGAAAAAATAATAATATTATAAAACATACATTTTTATCATATTGTTTTTTTTTGTGAGAGGGGGGGGGTATATAGATCTATGTTATATAATTTTTCCTGAAAAGTGCCCCGACCGTAAATACATGCTGGATCCACCCTTGGCGTGCATCACACAACGAGATTTGTCTTAATATTTAACAAATAATTTAAATCTTAGATACCGATTAGGTACCAATGTATTTGTTTATCTAGATAAGAATACCTATGTAGGTACGATTTTTATCTAGATAGCACTCAACGTCTGTAAGTGTGTACACGTCCTGTCTTCCTCTAAATATTTGGACTCTGAAGAGGATGCACAAAGTTCGACGACGACTTGCACTCATAAGCGTTGTAAAATATTATATAATAACAAGTCGACGGTTTTGTGTCTCCGATTTGATCAAATGAATAATAACGACTGCGGTGCCAGCAATGGTGGTAGTGGTGGTGGTGGATTAGTGTTGCTGTATTACAATATAATTCAGCAAGTGATCCCGTCATCACTGCATTCGTACCTAACGGTGTAGTACTAGCATAATATGCAGCCATAACGCAATACGCAGAGATGATAATAATAATAACGCGTGCCTATTTACTATTAAACATGTGACAGGCACCGGCGTAAGCCATAAAGCACTCGACAACGGCTCCGCTCGGTGCAAAGGTTCTTATTCACACTTTTAACGGTCTCAAAAATTATCTCGTCCGTAAACGGTATTATATTATATACTCGACACGTCGACACTCGTATTACGGTATCACACCCGGGCGAAATGTCAACGGTCATCGCCATACGACTAGCCATTACTACGTCATGTGCATAGGTGTACATTACAATATTATATTATAATAGGCGTAGGTACTCCACCGTTGTTGTAACGTTATTGTTGACCACCAACAAAATCCGATTTCAACTGTTCGCCGGTGTTATGAATATTTTCAGCAGATAGATTTAATACCATATACTTGGTAAGTGGTGTACAATAGATCATAATATTTCAGAACGTATATTGCTGAATAATTAACGCACGACGATCATTCGCTTTGTATTTTCGGTTTGTTTTACCAACCAAATTCAAAAAATTTCGAGAAATCTATGTAATAACTATGTGTGTTTAAATTTCGAACGGCTATTGACGTATTTTCATACTGCGTGTAGGTACCTACACAATATTACGTCGTTTTCATGGTTTGTGTTTTTATTGGTTTTTTTTTTTTTTTTTGTTATTCTTACAACTCGTGCAAACAATATTACACTAAAAAATAGTGGTTATGTTTAAAATGCGAATATTTTCCCGTAGATTTATATTTTTTTAATTTAAAATGTTCAAACTGCACACCACTCATTTATCAAATAAACCATAGGGTGTCGAGCGTATACTTTTTGGGTGTTAATATTACTGTATAGGTACGTATTAAGTCCCAGTTTAAAATAGCCATGATAAACTTTACAAAATTAAAAACCGTCTACAACCACACATAATCGTATATAATAATAATGGACCTCCGACTGTGCAAACCCGTATATTAAAATAAGGCATGTAGTGTCGGACCAAAAAAATTGTATGTGATACGCACTACACGTATTCGTGTTTTCTACACATTACAGTGGTGTATGAATAATTTCGTTGTACAAACTAATAACTGCATAAAATATTCAATGGCGAAATTGCGCATACGAGTAAGTGACATTATTCCATTACAAACACACGTTGGACAGATTAAATTATCTTCAAAAAGTTATTCAACAATCCGAATGCATCTACATTTTCTAACCGTGGAACACCTATATAGGCACATTATGTACATGTTCATAAAATAAACAACACAGTTTTGGTCAACTCATATAAGTGTTAACGTTGGGTTTATGTTTTTAATTTAAAATTTGAAAATTATTCATTATTTAATAATTAACATAATTAACAATATAAACTGTAGTTGCCAATGTTTTTATTCAATATATATCGTTGCATAATTCTATAAATATCTAACGGTTGAACATTGAATCATTCAAAATACTGATATTATAACTTAAATAGTAGGTATAATTAAAAATTAATCATTTTAAAAATATATTAATAATATATCTGGTTGATTACATATAAACGTTATCAAATTTATCTAAATTTAATAAATAAATATTTAAAAAAAAATACAATTAGATTGAGAAAGTATATACCTACTTTATGCTAAAGTGTTTTTCGAAAATTATTCAACTTACTAATACTTCTAATTTTCATTATAATAATCACTTAAAATAATAAATCTTGATGGAATATTATCCAGCAATATTATATGGAATATAATGGCTTATATGTTCTCAATAAAAAATTTTAAATATTCATAAAAATAATATATATATTAAGGCGTTATTGGTTAGTCTCCGATTTAATTATGATTTTTATCAACTTTAATGGCTAAAATCGCGGGAAAAAAATAGATTTTGACTGAATATAATATGTTCATAATGTTTCTCGTTAAATAATATTATAATAAATTATGCCAATATTTCTGGCTTCGATAAAATATATTTTCCGGCGTCACTTAAAATGACAAATTAGGTAATAATATAAGTTTTTTAATTCATTACAACTATATCGTGTTTATAATGAGAATGGATTTTATAAAAAGACAATTTTTGGGAAAAAGTTCACTTTCGTTTCGAAGAACTCCTATCATCGCATAATCGTCTCCTATTACCATAATAATAATATATTAATTTATGTATTTAATATAATATAAGCAAAACAAATGAATAACCATACTGTTTGTTACAAAACAATTATATAATATTATTATAATATAGTATAAAGTTACAATATTTGATTAACAGGAATTTGTTTATTGGCATTGTTTATAATAGTATAGAATAATATACAAATAATTTAGAACAATGTGGATTAGTAGATCTTCAACAATAAAGTACATTTTATTATTTTAATAAATTTAGATATGTATTAAATTTAGATTTATTAAATTATAAATAATACAGTTTGTTGTTTTGATCATGTAGGTAAAACTTTTTTTTTAATTATATGCAAAATATACTTCTTTATTAAAATATAAACACACTTTTTATATATTTTTAATTTATAAAACAATATTTTATATTTTATGGTCAAGAAAAATGATATATTTTTTTTTTTAACTAGAAATTCACAATTATTTTATTCCCATTTCATATCATACCAAAAAAGAATTATGTAAAATTGTATTTATTTATTTTTTATGACACGCTCGTATTTAATAATAGATAGTTAGTTAATGATTATTAGTTTTACAGTAGATGAATTACAACTCTTTTTTTTTTTTATTTATTTAAAACATTTTACACTAAATCTTAGATGATATCATCAATGATTTTCTTAAATATTCATTCATTTTGCTTCGTGACTAAACTTAATTATATTCTATACAACTCTATTTATTTTAATGATAATATTTGTCAAAATATATTTTAATATGACATTATGAATTTATTACATATTCTAGAACCTGATGTATATTATTACAGGCTTCTTTAGTCAAATTTCGAATTTGTTTTCATTAATCTTGTCTGTTGTTTTACTTATATAATAGAGGTAACTATATAAAATAATACTAATGTGAAATTTATATTTTGAATTTTCCACGGTAAACTGCAGTTTTTCCAAAATGTAGAAATATTACAAAAATCTAGTAATACTATTTTAACTTACACTCCCTACATTTTACTATGAATATTAATTTTATTTTATTGTTATATAGCATGTTTATTGTATATACACTACTGTGTACCTACTATAGGTATGGAACAAAGTATATATTCTTTAAAGTTCAATCAAAATATTTGAAAAATAAATACGTTATAATAGTTATGACGAATAAAATATACCTTCAAGTTTATGATATAATTTTCAACTACTTTGAACTATGTTTCTTTTACATTCAAAAATATTATTATTATTATTATTAAATAGTTAAACGACAATCGTTACACATTTCTAAAATTTTTGATTATTTTTAAAACCTTGACATAATCTTATGCATTTTTAAACATTTTGAATTAAATACTATAGAGGCCTAGTAAACTTATATAAAGAAGTTTTTCGAGATGACAAAGCAAAATTCACACGACAATCACAGAGAATCCGAATTCTTTGAATATTGCAGAAAGTAATTGTCCACACTCTGGTGAATTCGATTATCCACGCCAAGTCACTTGCGCGTAGCTAACTCACGCACAACCACCGCCGTCGATAACATCGTAGACTATAGAATGTTTGTCATTCGATTTCGGAAAAGATAGAAAACTACCGTGAGTTTTCTGAAGTTCAAATTAATATAATATTATCATGTCAATCAAGTAGAATAAATTACCAAAACTTTTCTGGCCGACAACATATGGTGATCTGGTGAGCGTATAGGAGAGAAACAGAGTTCGTTAAACTATTCATAGGGAAATAAAAAGTCCGAGACGCCCGTCAATGTCGATAAAAAAAAAAAAAAAGTAGAAAACTTGCGTATAAAATCCATCTTCACTTCAGGGAAATATAATTGAATCGAACGCTGTCGTATGAGTAAACCAGGTACAGGTGAGTGTGAAACATCATTATTCTTGAATAGTCAACCGCTATAATATAATATATTATATTAAATAGTGAGTGAGAGAAAGGGAGATAAAGCAAACCGTCACCACTGTAAAAAGAGTTTTAACCGCCAATATAGTTCGATAACGACATTTATTCAAATGTCAACAACCGCTGCTGTATTTTTGATCTGATCGCGCCAAAAAAAAATGTTCGAATATAGATAACACATACCTCAAAGCATTATGTCATGTATAATATATTAGAATATACTTTACAGTAACGATTTAGGGACTTCACAATGTCACATTTGATCAAAGTGTCAACCTAAAGGCGACAAAACTCCAAAAATGGCATCACCTCTTAACAAAAAAATAAATAAAAATTGACATATCAAAAAAAATGTATTGTAATTAGTATTCAAATTTTAAAAAAATAATCAATTTCATAGAATTGTATTATGAATTTATTCAACATTAAAATTAATATTTAAGTTGATCAAATATTTAAGTAAATTAAATAGTTCAAATAGGTTTCTATACGGCCTTGGCTGTACTGCTGCAGTGTACACAATAAAGCGCTCTGAAGTGGAAATCGTGTCGGTCTTAATCGATATTTGTGGTGACCGTCCGAAAACCGACTGGAACTCACGTCACCAATCGTGTGTGGTATACATTTTATCAACAATCCGTAACGATTTGGCAATTAATTCAAATTACTTAGAGTAATTTGTTATTGAGGATAAATTTGGTTAAAATTTAGTTTTAAATCAAGAATTTTTTTCGTCTCCGTATAAATAGTAAACCAAAAATAAAATAGTATGACATCAAATTCTACAATAACAATAAAATATAGTATTAATATAATATAATATAATATAATATAAACTGAGCATTCCCAGTAACTAAAGTTTTCACATTACTTTTAAATGCAATAATTCTATCTAAATTTACCATCGATATGTTCTTATATTTTACATATTATACAGTAAAATTTCTATATTACGAAGTCTCGATAAAATTATGTCAGATTTTAATGAAATTTGTTAATTTTGTTTTAATTTGATTTAAGTTCTCAAAATTACTTCATTAAACGGAAAATTTTGTTATGTAGAAGTTTCAATGTATTTGTTACATAGAAACGATTTAAATAAAATTATCAAACTTACACATATATATTATATAAAACTATAAAATAATTATAAACGCAGTGAAAATATTTATTTTGTAGCGGTCTGCAGCACATATAGGTAGGTCGCACATTACTACACACTCGTAGAGGAAACTGCAGGTATATTATTCATAAGCTATAATATGACGAACAGAGAACAGGTTAAAAGTCGTAAAATATAAATTATACGTCACCCCTACAAGTTGTTATTCAAACCAACTAATGAAGGAAATATGTTTAAAGTATTGGGTTACATTATTAAAACGGTACGTTTAATTAAATTTTGTCTTCGTTCCTTCTATTTTTCAAGAGCCTTTGTCAGCTTTTTATTAGCTTAGGACCTTGTTATTACACACTGAAGTGATGCCATAGTGAGCTACTTTTTATATTCTGGCGTCAAATCAAATAATAATAATAAAAATTATAAAAACTGAAATTGTTTTTTATATATAAATATATTATATATAAAAGTTCACCCAATAGTAAATGATTTCTTTTTCGAATAGAGTGTTGATGAAATGCAATTTCCTCAGAAAATAAAATGGAAGGATTCCAAAGGAAATTGGTTTCATGGGAGTCGTCAATCTTTAAAATAATAAGTTAATTTCAGCTTCTATTATGCCACGAAGATTATGTCAAAAACATTACGAAAATACAAGATATTAAATACTGGACACACCCATAACTTCAATTGACATTCTACTTAGATTCTATTTTATTATCATCGTTATCATTACTGAGTTTATATTGACAATAATTTCCTTAAGCAACAAAAGTAAAACTATTTGATAGATATTGACCATTAATATTACTATTATTTTTAATAAGACTTTATGTTTCGTAACTTTTTAGGTTAAAAAGTACTGTTTGTAATTTAAAATCAGGTCAACTAAAAATATTAAATTTACAAGTCTTGTAAGCAAATGCGACATTTATGTACCATGAATTTAATTTTCCTAGTGCTATGCAATGTATATTATATACATATTTTTATCTTAAACAATAAAACATTTATTCAACGAATCGATAAGTATAAGTATTAAATATCAAATAATATTATATTGTTATAATAAACTTTAGAACATTTAGTACTATTATGGTTTTATCTATTTTTATTTTATTTTATTTTTTGTACAAGCAACCATTTTAATATGAACACAAAGATTTACCGTTGGAAAGTTTTTTTGAGTATCCCTTTTTCTGTATATTTGTACCTAAGTCGCTTTTTCCATTACCTACATTGCATATTACGATATAAAATATAAATGTATAAATTGTATACCATTCAGCTAGGCCCGAAATATTTTATGTTAAATAATCGTAAACCAATCACAAAAATATACCAAAACAGATCCAAGTGCAATAAGAGCAGAATGATAATGTATATAATATATATTTATTGTGTTTATTTTCATACTGATTTTATAATTTTATGCCACAGAAAATTGTGCAACAAATAGATTGATAGACTGTTAACATTGTAAACATAAATATGTGTGTAACATATTCCAATTTGAATTATACACTTTATCACGTATATAATATTATTATAATAAAACTGTTTATTATGACCTATAAGTTAAAACATACAGTTTATTTATGTAAATTACATTTTTTTTAAATTTTAATTTTCAAAATTTTTGAAAATTATTACACTAGGTACTATTGAAGTAGTTACTGGAACTTGGAAAGGCACATATAATATGAAACTGTTGTATCATATTATTTAAATATTTGATAAATAAGCTATTTTTTAAACCTGATAGGAGTTTAATTTGTATTTAAATTAATAATTTAAATACAGAATTATTAAAATACTTAAAATTATTCTAATAAAATTAATAGCTTAACTTTTTCATTTTCAGAAAAATCAAGCCCATAAATAATTTATTACAAAATATATGATAAAAATTTTAAAAATGTTGTGCAATAAAAAATGTAAAGGATAGCTTATTTTTTTTAATCATAATCTAATACATTGATAAACATTTAAAAAAACCTTGAAATATTAATTTTTTAAAGCAATAACAGAGTGTTTTGTACGTAATAGAATATAATAATATTATGGTATAAGGATAATTATTAATAGGGTACACCCTTGATTGTGTTTATGTAATAACATTTTCAAAACATAAGATATTATTTAAAATAAATTTCAGTTGTAATGTATATTTTAGTGAACAATTTACATTTATCGTTATCCAATAGGTACTGATATACATTCCATAAAATCTAAGCCAATATAACTTTTGACTTTAAATTCCACATATTTTGTATACAATGAATATCGCTGTAAACTATTTAAATGCCGCTAGGATATTATGATGCTAGTTCAAACATTTTATAAATTGTCAAAATTTATTACTATTATATTTGTAAACCCTTTTTCTCTGAAACACATAAATAGTAATGCTCTCTCCACGAATAACTAAACAAGTCAATAAATTTATTTGGTGTATTAAATTGGTATTTGTTTATGGAAATGTGATATTATATTAAATTCAATAGGAAAGTAGTGTGATTTAATAATATTACAACAGATGTTCTTTTAGTACATAGGTACCTGTGTAGGAAAAAAAAATATTATTCTTATAACAATCCATTAGTTTCTTGGTATGAATGAAAGGATTTCAGTTAGTTTTTGGTAAAGAAAATCATTAACACGTTTGGAAAGTCAAATCAGTTGTTCATTGTTTTTAATAATAGTGGGATTTGTATCGAATCATTCCATTTCGCCGTGTTTACACGATAATACAAAGCGTCCGGATTTAACGGCAGCCCGACTCAGCCATAGTATTGCGCTTTGCCTTGATGAATGTATTACGTCGGTAGATATATAATATATATATAGGTACTTACAATTTTGTTTCTGGTTGGAAGTTTTAAAACATTAAATCAATAAAAACACTCGAAAGAAATATATACCCATTGTTTAATCAATCTCGTAACCATTATAAGTTATGCGCAAAATAAAAATACTGTAAGACAAGTAAATTTCAAAAGGAAATAATCGTAAATTAGTAACCTACAATAATTGTTGTTGTATTTTAAAAAATAAAAATGATTATCATTTTTCAACTGATTTTTAGATTCATTTTGGCCTAATGCTAATTGTATTACTTTAAGTAAATTGTACAATTACTAAAAACAGATAGTATATTATAAAACAAATGCCAGTATGTGCATCGTACATGTAACTCGTATTAATTTAACAAATTCTAGCATAGCACAAATTGAAGATTAATATATCTTAAGAAAATAATATTTGAATTTAAATATATTTTTACACTCTACTCGAATATATTATTCTCTTAAAACAAGTTCGAACTCAACAATAATGAATTCTTATAAATAATTTATTATTCCAATTAGAAATTTCTGTAGTTTTTTTTACTAAAAATGTCTCCTTTTTTAGAAAATCGTTTATAATCAATTTATTCGTGGTAATTTCAGATAAAAACTTAAAACAATCCCATATATATAAAATAAATATAATATATTAATACATTTGATTTGACTCGTAATTTATTAGATCATAGGTATGATTAAGTACAATAATTACAAAGCACGAGTAATTGCTTTAAACTCGTGTTATAATGGATGTAAAATCATATAATGAACTATTCATTTTTGGATTTCATTAATCTATTGAATAGCATAATATAATTAAGTACTTTTATTTTTACAGATAAGCAGAGGATGGATTTTAGGTCCAGAACTATGTGACATGTGGACTTCAAGTGATGTACTATGTTGTACAGCTTCCATACTTCACCTCGTTGCAATAGCTGTTGATAGGTAATGTATACTTTGTTTTCAAATAAATTATAATATACAACATACCTATTAGGTACACAAGCGACAAGTGCACGTAGGTACCTAACTATTTAAGATTATCTTTATTAAAATCTATAGTTAATTTAGTATAATATGATTTAATTATTTGAATGAAATATTAGTAGAAGTTTTTTTTGATAAAATATTTTTTTTTTTAGAATCTTAATAATAGTATTATTAAATTTACCAAATAAAATATCTAAAATATTAAATTTATACTATAAAAATAAAAATAAAGAATAAAATCAAATTGAGTATCAAAATCGATTTTTTTTTCAACCATAAGATAAAAACAATAATTAATAATGTTTGTTTTGTTTTGTTTTTTGTTTTTCAGGTGAGGGAATTTTAAATTGTAATGTTATTAATTTTATTTTCATACCGATTATCTCACGCCTGTAATTAAAAAAAAATTCAATATTTTATGAGGGGCTCAGTGTCGGGTGGTATTATATTTACTTAAATGCAATATTTCTTCGTTGTTTAGTATTATGATTTAAACATATAAAATACTGAAAAGTATAAATTATTTTATTTATAAGCAAACTGGGTGAATAATAGAAAAATTAAATTTATCATATACTCATCGAAGAGCACTAAATAGTAATAAATAATAATATAAACTATATATATTTTTTTAATTTAACAGTATACTATATTTACTAGTTCTTTGCAATCGTTAACATTTTTAAAAACAATTTATGAAGAGTAAAAAAGCAGACGATTTCTATTTTTATTTTGCGCCGTTATGTAGGGCGTGGTCATACAATAAACCGTATGGAAAATAAAATAAAACCGTTTAAATTAACAAAATTCTTTTTGGGAAAAAACTATCATTTTATTTAAAAGAAAAAAATGTATTTAGGTTGCATTGAATTAATTTTAAATAATTAAGCAAAATATATTTAAAAATACTAATACAAATTGTGATAATAAATATAGACTCTTATAACAACTTTTGAAAATAAAATTTTCAAATTCAATTTAACTTGCATAATATAACATTTAATAAAAATAATATGATAAAAACTGAGTATTTTATGAGAATTGAAATTTTTTCCGATGAAGCAATTTTTTTTACTAAAAGCCTTAAGTGTAATAATATTGTATTATATTAAAAACATTTATATATAACTATCTTTTACTGTTATGTTGTAGGTTTTGAGAGTACCTCATCGTTAATATATTTTTATTTTATTAATAATATTCTATATGAAAAAATCTACAATTATTGTAACTATTATATTATATAAATTCATTTCATTCAAAATAAATTATATTTTTTTTCAAAATTTTAATTCATTTTTTAATTTATGATGGTTAAATCACAACTCTGACTTATAGCGTTATGTTATCAGTATTACGATGATTATGAAATGTGAGTACCCTCCATGGTCACTCGAGACACTTACTCATGACAAACGTTACCGTATTATATACGTAGCACACAATACTGGTTACAGTGCCAGTAATATTGATATATTTAAGTTAATATATTGTTATGTGCTTTTACTTATATACTTTTTTTGTGGCATTTGAGCGTTGGATTAATAAATAAACACATATAGTTGAAAAATACTATACATTTGGGATAGTCTGGTTCTAAAATAAATTATTTAAATATAATTACCTAATTAGCAAAAAAAAACAAAATTTTAAGTTGAGTAATCTAAAAGATCATTTTTTTAAGTTTGTACCAATTTGGATTTGAAATACGATACGATTATACTAAAATATTTACAAAAAATTTAAATTTGAAATTGTAGGTGGGTATAAGTCACATAAAAAAATTATTATTGTACAGCTATTATCTAATATAATTTTATTTTCCATAGTTAAAAAGAAAAAATATTTAAAAATGCGTATTTTTAAATTTAGATACTTTGAGAAAGTATAGAAAATACTTCAATCAATTGTAAAATTAGGTTAAATAACGAAAGTTTTCCAGATGGTTTTATATGAAAATAAAAATAAACATAATATGTTTTAAATAAAATAATAAAATGTTACGGTTGATCTCTTACAACCAATTTATAATGTATTTTTTATTATTCAAAAAACAATTTTGAGTAAAAAGTCTTATATAAAAATAATTACTTAATATTTTGTCAAAGTTTTTCGTTGTTTTCTTGAAAAATATTGAGAAATTTTCCGTTGAAATAGAATCATTGAAATTGTATTTCCAGTTTGTAGAAGTTTATCACATGCAATTTTTACGCTGAAAAAAACCATTAAAAAACTCATAAATAAAGCAATAGCTTTATTAATTGCTCAGCTCAAAATCTACAAGAAAAGTTGATTTAGATTTTGGTATTTTATAAAAGTAGGTATTATAAAGACGAAATGATAATTAGTTTATTAATAATATATAATAACCTTTATTTAAAATATCTGATTGATAATAATTGCAGTAGATTATTTTATTGAAGGATACTAATTGCTTTTTAATACCTACATATTATATATGACTACAATAGTAAATTATTACAAATAAATAATGATTGCAATAATATTTTAACTTCTTCTTTTAATATATTTTAATTACAATCGATAAAATAATAATTTGTAGTATACAATTTATGTGTTGTATATATTATACTAATTATTTAATCCAAAATTTCACATAAAAAATGTCATTATTTGTCATTCACAATAATAATAATTCACTTTCTTATATAAATCCAGTAGATATCCGTTTATTTTATGCAATTAATTATTTAATTAGTTAATTTAATTTAAATTATTAAACATATTGTATACATTATTTTTCTTTATTCTTGGTGCAGCTTCAACAAGTTAGATTGTTAGCTTATAAAAATATTAATGCTACATAATATGAATAAATACGTAGATTTTTCTAGTTAGACATATCAATGTGTTTTAGAAATAAGGATAATTTATTGGTGTTATCTAAATTGGGCTCAGAGCTTGTCTGGAATTCTTAAGCTTCCTTCTTTCTATTTTCTATGTGAATCGAATAGTGAACAAGGAAGTGCTAGACTGTAAGGGCCGATTAAGAGGTTTACCACAGTCTATAAATTATATTTATATTAATAACTGATTAATTATAATTCCCTAGCTAATATGAGAAAATTTTAAAAGAATACGATTTATAAATGACTACACAATACATTTCTTAACATTAACATTTTGTCATGAATCAAATGTTTTATACCCATCTGTATAGATGATTTATCATTCAAAACACGAATAATATCTTACTTATGTTATTTCACTTAAAATCAAGAAGTTCCTTAAAAGAAGCTTTTGAAAGTTTATAGAAACATTACATTGTCTTAAAATTCACAACAGAAGAGTTTACTACAAACATTTTCTGTACATAGAAAGTCATAAATCAGATATGTCCATTCAACTAGATAAAAATTTAATTTAAATAAAATATTACTATTTTATCCAAAATTCTAAAATATCTGTACAGTATAAATCATTTTAATATTAACATGACAAATTAATAAATTAATTTTTTTAAGACAAATGAAATATTTCTACAACTGAGAATTAAAATATAATAATAATATATTATCTAAGTCAATAGCAAATATAATTTTTAATTAATTTATTACTGTTCAAATATTAAATCTTATATTATTACGTAAATTATAATAAATATAGAAAGTAATTTTTTCGTATTGAAAAAATGTACAGCTGTTTTAAACTTTAAACTATTAAAATGACAATTATGGCAGAAATAATCCTATTGATTACATGATGCAGTTGGTCAATGAGTGAACCATTTATCATAACTTATTTAAATATTATAAATTATTGTTACTATTTTTATTATATTTATTTTATGTTATCTATAACATATTGTTATTAAATTATTGTCTTGCTTAAACTTATAAATGTTATCTAAATATTTTATATTGTTTTTTATTTAAATTGTTGTATAGGGCTTCGCCCGTTAATGTATATGTACATATATTATGTATATAAAATATAATTCAAGATAATTATTTAACTAACAGTATATTATTTGTAATTATTTAGTATTTAAAACTTTAAAAGATATAAAGAATCATCTAAAATCCACATGAAAACAACACATAACTGAATTTCTCCACTCTCTTTTTTGATTAATAAAAATACTAAGATATAGGTTTAATACTTAAAAGTTGGCACTACATTTTTAAACCAAAAATAAATTACATGGTTTACTTTAAAAAAATTGTTTATGATAGATAATTATAATTTTTGTGAAAACTTTAGTTTAATAAATACATTAAATTATACTAAAACTATTCTATTTATATAACCCGAAATGATGAAAATACTGGTGTTATGTACCTATGGATAGTTTTTATTTTACATATACGCTTTAGTGGAGCCCATTATTTTCTGGAATAATAAATAAAATAAGAAATAAAATATATATTTTCTTCTTCGCGTTTATAAATTATAAATATTTTATGATTGAGACAACAAAAATTCTAGCCTAACCTTTCTATTTCACCCATCTAGAGTATAAATAAAAAATAAAATATTATAATCATAAATCAACGATCCACCATAATATTGCTGTACACTGTAAAATGTACATAAATAATAAAGGTGTTCAAGAAAATATTTCTCCTGTCTTATTATAAAATTATACATTTACATTTAATGTTTATAAATCAGATAAGTAGGTACTGTATAATAAACTAATATAAATCATACTAACTATAAGTTCGGAGTTCGCTTATAAGCAATTTTTTCGTTTGTATATAAATGATTAAATAATTATTTTGTTTTTATATATAAAATCTTTATTTCCATCAATGTGTATAATACCGTTTTGAAATAAAATATTTTAAAACGCCTAGATCAACTATAAATATGTGAACTAATATTAAATATAATAAATTAACGCTGTTATTGAATTAAATTCATTATAAATAGTGATTATGGACATTTAAGGTGATAAATCCAACTGACCATTGCATTAAAAATACACCTTTTTTTAACTAACTAAAATGTTCTCAAATGTTATACAAAAACAGATTATATAAACAAAAATAGTAGGTATTAAATTGAAAATAATAATATTTTTTAATCTTAAGCTGTGCTTGTTAATAAATTTTTAATACAGAAAACTATGTATTATGTTTTAAATATTTATCATTGAAAAGTTTTTTTTTTTTAATTATATACAAAAGTTGAATAAATTATTATAGTTTTACCAGGAATATTTTTCTCTGTAAAAATTTTAAATTATCAATGTTAATTGTAATGCAATGAATATTGCATTTTATAAACATTTCTAAACCATCTCAGTGTAATAAAATGCCAGGTTATTGATTTTATGTAAATTTGTATTAAGTTTAAGAATAATTCCTTCACATTTTTATCCAGGGTTGGAGCTGGCAGAAATCTTTGTTTTAATAACTTGAGGTTTACTCCCTTCTTTAGGATTTCGTTAATATTAAGTAATTAATTAAAATCTAATAATGAAGTAATATTAAGGGTTATTTATTTATTGTTGTAATTTCTTTATTAATTAATTGCATTTATTTTTTAAAATGTATGTATGTAGTATTCATATTCTTTATTATCTCCAGTAAAAAATCAATTCTATCATCAAAACATCAATCTATAAGTATTATACTGTTAAATATACAACAATTATATAAACATTTCTATTTGATATAAATAATAGTAAAACAATAAATATTTATTCTCGTCAATCTATTTTCATAACACAATAATACTTACATTATTATTACCTAAATATTTTAATAATGTATAACATAAAATACAAATTGAAGTAAAAAAACAAACAAAAATACTATTAGTGCTCAAAAATGATACTATTTGTCTATAATTCACACCAGAAATGTTTTAAAAATTATAACTTAGAAAATTGTACTGATAAAAAACTATTTGAAAAAAAATACTATTCCTATACACTTCACGCAAAATCTAGAATACTAATAATGAAATAACGTAAAATCGATGACATCTGATGATAAAACACAATAGAGAAAAACCATGTCAAAATGATTTAGGTCCGCTGAAAGAAAAAAAAATATGAGGAAAGTCCATGTTGATTACAAAGGCGATTAGGACAGAAGCATAAGTGGCAAGATAGTCGACGAGGAGGGATGTGGTAGAAAGAATATGTTTACAGGATTTTCATTGTTCACTGAATATATTTGTCTGTTGAATAATTTTAGTCTCACTGGTAATTATTGGACATCGTTTGAAAAGAGGATTATACGTGTAGGGAAAAGCTATATAAATAAAAAAAAAAACATGTATGAAAGGGTCATCTAAAAATACATACCTACCCTTAATTTCTACCCCAGCTCTCACTTACTCAGTGGAAATCTCAATATTAAATTGTAATACTTTGCATCATTTGTAATTATGTAGGTACATTTACTTAAATTGTCCTTGGACCCATTTCTACTTCCATGACGCTTTAATTACATTTAATATTATACTGTTACCAAAAAAAAAAAAAAAAATAGGATTTGATATATTTAAAGAAGGTTGCTATTTCATGTATAAAAACCTATTAAACAATTTAACACCCTTTTTTATGCTCTTGCGAGAATGAGAAAAAATTAAAATATTTACTGTTTGACATCTTCGTAAGCCCTAAAGTAATTTAGTTGCTTCAATATAATATCTAATATCATGCTTCATTATTATACGTTTAAATTTAAAAATCATACTATCTAGTCAAATTTAAAATGTCTATAAATTATAAATTCAATTGTTTCATTCTAAAAATGCATGTATTTTTTTTATACCTTTCGCTAAATAATTTTATTTTCACTAAATGGATATTATTTTTACTTATTTTTCATTAAATAAAAATATTCCTCTTTCTTCTTTTGTTATCAATCATCAAATTGATGTACAGCATTTTTGGTATTAATTTCTGTCATCCGATTTTATTTTAGTTACAAAATATTATGAGTCATGCTTTAGATCCTTCGTGATCTATATTCTTCATTTTATACTCCATTTTAAGTTTTTTCTATATGGTTCTATCCTTATTCAACACAACCTTCCATTATTAATAATTTTAACAATCCTACATGTTTAATCGTAATATAGCCAATCCACTCGTTTTACCACCTTATCAACATTTTCCATCGTTTTCTGCTTTCAAATGTTTTATAATGAACTTCGTTTTTGATCTTCTATTAATATTTAATATCGTTATATAATAATATTTCAAGTCATGCTGTACATAATATGATGTGTTTTTAATACATTTTACTTTTAAAAACATTTTGGATAACCCATACAACTCAATTAATTCGATTTTTAGATGATACTATGTTTTTAATATAGTATTGTAGTAATAAATGATTAATATACTATAAATATATGTGTGTGTAGACTGTAGAGAGTGAGACAACTATTATTGATTATTTATTAAATAAATATTTATGTTTTTTTTTTTTTTATTAAATTCTGTATAATTTAATATTTATATATGAATATTTAATAATTAATTAAACAATACAAAGTGTTTGCAAATAATAATACATTAACTATGAAAACTAATGGTATTTGTTTTTCAGATATTGGGCTGTTACTAATGTCGATTATATACACACGAGAAACGGTCGAAGAATAGTGGGCATGATTATTGTGGTATGGTTTGTAGCACTAGTCGTGTCATTGGCTCCACAGTTTGGCTGGAAAGACCCGGATTACCTGGATCGCATCAATATTCAACAGAGATGTATGGTCAGTCAAGACATTGGCTATCAGATATTTGCCACATGTTCAACGTTTTACTTGCCTCTACTCGTCATCCTGTTTCTTTATTGGAAGATATTTAAGATAGCCAGGAGAAGGATTCGCAGAAGAAGGGCTCAGAGGAACGCTATGATAGAACATTCGAGGTTAGATCGATTATTATATGATTTAATTAATTAAATGTATTTTGAGAAAATAATTATACACATATACATTATACATTTGCAAATTATAAATTTATATTATATATTATATTATCATAACATATTTTAGATATTTTCATTTCAACATAAAAATAAATAAATCTTTTTAAGTCTAGATTATAACATTAATCGAGATTAATAAAATGTATAAAAAGATAAAATATTCAAATTCAAAGTAAAGTTTTAATAAATGTATCAAATGAAATATTTGTATTGATATAAAATTAATTGTATGAAACATACGCTTCCTATTTCAGGAATATTAAAAATAATATATCGTTTTGCATTACTTTCAATCGCATTTTAATCCAACGGCATTGGACCTATCCACATGTTTTCGATGTTCTTTGAATGATAAACTTATAATGCAGACGTTATGGAGTATTATTTAAATGGTGTAAATTAAAGTAATCTTTTGAGCTAGAATATAATACATATAGAATTTTTATCAACAAATAACTCTACTAAAATTAAAAATAAATAAAATTAATATTATTAATATTGAACTCTAAAGCCACATCATAGGCGTAATCTATGTGAGACAATAATGCTCATTGAATATTTTTACATCGGTGAAAATATATCTTTTTACTCCTCCTCCTCACTTGCTTTAAGTTACATTACAAATAATAAAAATTAAAAAATATATACATGTATTAATATATACGTATATTATTGTCCTTGAATTTGAATATTATTCATCTGTGTACATTATTATTATTATTAATTAAAAGTTAAAATATTTATAATGTATACCTAGTTACACTTAAAATTATACACATACTTATAATTTAGATATACTACTACTTTAATATATTTTTAATTATTTTATAAGTCAGAAAAATTTCAACTCCTTAGTTACGCGATTTTTAGATTTTAAGTTCAGTTCCTAGATAAATATTATTATGTTTTATTTATTAACATTAAAATATCTATAATTTTATTATTATAATGTCAAATACAATATTGTAATCACTAGCAATCAATCATTGCGCAGATTAAAATACATAATAATATATTTAACTTTCAATTAAAATTATCTTAAAGATAATAATTAATTATTTAAATGATTAGTGAAAGATAAATTGAGTGAGAATTTGAATGTGACTTTTCAAAATTGTAGACACATTCTATAATACGTATTCTATGAATTATGCAGTATACTCGTACATACAGTGCATACCTATTAGATACGTTTCAGGAAAAGTGGATTATTAAGAAATATGTACTTGGTCCGTTACTTGACATGTACTCTACGAATTTAAATGAACAAAGTAGGATTTGTTTACATTACGCACGATTCAATTTAAATAATTGAAAAATATAATTTATCATACTTTTCAAAAAAAAAAATCTTTAACTATCAAAAACTGCTAATATTTATGTTTAAAAATGAAGAAATTATACAAAAATTGATCCTTGTAAATTGTTAAAACTTAAAATATGCATTTCGTTACTATGATTATATATTTTTAGATCGTTCAAAAAAGGTAGGATATAGAGTAGAAAAAAAACATAAATTCTACGAATCGTTAGGATGATTGTCAGTAGTTTTATCTCGACGAGCGGAAGTCAAATAGGTACCAAGAAAATGGTTTTGTATGACAAAAATCGTATATTTTATTTGTACTCCCACATTCGTTTGCATTGAATAATCTTGTCTAAGTAGCATTTAATAGGTAATCATCTATGTCAAACGATTATCCGGTGGGTTTAACGAATCGATCGTAAATATTTTAAGTGAGTACTATTACGTAGTATAATGCCACTCGACCTTTGTATTCATCGTGGGTTGTGGTATCAGGGGCACTTGGACAGCCCAGGATTATACCATGCATTATATAGCCATTGAAATAGGATTGGTAATAACGATGGAACGTCACGCGCGCGATCGCCAGCACAGTCTTGAGATTATTAAGCACTTTAGCCGAGTTATATAATATTATCCTAGCGCGGATTTCCATTATCCTATAGTTTGAATAGCATTTCTCGGCAAACACTCTTGATTTCACCGATTTTCTTGTGTGTGTTATAGGTCGAAGAAGCCAGCGGACGATGCGGCCGCCACGGCTGAGCCCAAAAAATGCGGTTTCTTCCGGAAGGCCGTTTTCCTGCGGATCAAGAAAAAGAAGGAAGTGGAAGAGACGGCCGTGTGCTCGAGCATAGGTTTGATCGACGGTCATTCGAGCTGTTCAATGCCCGAGTCGTCGCAAGACGGCGGTGGAGGCGGTGGCGGTCAATCGAAAGCAGGCAACGGCAGCGGAAGTGGTGGCGGAAGCGTGGGTGGAAGCGGCGGCGAAGACAAGACCACCGCGTTCACGATCACCACGAACCACGACCACGGAGCTACGTCGACACACCAGCACCATCACCACCACCACCACCAACACCACCAACACCAACACCAGAATCAGCTCCAGCCCCCGGTGATCGAGGACGACGGGCCCACCATCACGGACCCGTCGGCCGGCCGGCACACGGTCATCGAGATGAACGTGAATCGGGCGTGCATCGCGGCGCCCTCACGGCCGAAGACGAAGCGCGAAAAGAAAGAGTCGCTGGAGGCGAAACGCGAACGGAAAGCTGCCAAGACGTTGGCCATCATCACTGGGGCGTTTGTCGTGTGCTGGCTACCGTTCTTCATCATGGCTCTGGTCATGCCCCTGTGCCAGGGTTGTGTGATCAACGAGTACGTTTCCAGCTTCTTCCTGTGGTTGGGTTACTTCAATTCCACCCTAAACCCGATCATCTACACCGTTTTCAGTCCCGAGTTCCGGTTGGCATTTACCAAAATGATTTGCGGCACTACGTATAGGAGATAATGAAATGCGCACGTTATTATACATGATATCCATTATTATTATTATTATTATTATTACATAAACAATACGTATAATATATTAAATATCCGACGCCTTATTATTATATACTGTTGTAATTCGTGAGTATTGCGCGTTTTTTGTGTGTTGTACATGTGTATAGGTTATAAGTTCTGTGTGTTTTTGAGTGTTGGATGTGTGTGTGTGTGTGTTGGGTGTGTGTGTGTGTATGTGCGATGAAATGCTTGGCGTTATAGGCGATAAACGGTCATCGGTCTTTGCGAGGCCCACAATGTCCACAGATGGCGACCGAGATTTACGCGATCCACTGTGACCAAGACTGAGCATTATAATACTGCTGCAGTGGGGTGTCGTAAAATTCGTAGAACGATATTTCAGTCGATAATACACACACATTACACACGCTCACCCACCCTCACTCGCTTCGCTCGAGTGTTATGTCCCTGTTTTAATCCCTTCAAGACCATTATCATCATCATCATTATTATTATTATTACTTTACGGGAAGAAACGACATGATATTATTATTTACACCATTGTTTCGCGACGTTATAGCATAGCCATTGTCACGGCATGTAACATATACATTTGATAACGTCGGCGGAAAACCATCGTCCTGTTTAAAGACCACAATGAAATTATGTATTAAAAAACATAAGCTTTGTGTATTTTATTTTCGCTTAAATCTGTTAAAACAATTTCCTATTTTATATTTTTAACTCGAGTACTCTTTAAACGAGTTTCAAAAAGTGAAAGCCCGTGATGCCAAGTCGCTTAAACATTCACTTACATTTAATGTATGTGCGACCGATGAATTGGCCCGTTCAGTTTTAGTGAATCGTTAAATAAAATCAAATTAAATAATTCTGCAACCCGACATTAGAATCGTTTTATGATACATAACAATATAGATAAGTGATTTTACTAATTCATAGGTGTTGAAACGGGAAAATTACGTTTTTTTTATGATTTTCATTTTTGTGTATAGAGCTTTTGCTATGCTGCTGCTGCTACTGCTGGAAATTTGAGTCGACCGATTCGACTACTATTCCGTTATTAAATTGTTTAAATTATAGTTATATAGGCTTTAAATACTCGCCAAGTGCGTTTTACTGTTAAACTATATATATATATGTATATCCATACTTAATGGAAAATCGTATGATCGATATGTGTAAATATAATTAAATTTGCTACTAAAGCTTGTCATTTTTTTCATAAATAAAAATAAATTGTACAATGTTAAAGAAAAATTTACAAATGTGGGGTTAGTCAAAACGGATAAAGTTAAAAATAATGTTCAACAGTAAGATAAGTTGTTATTTGCTCAGGATAAACTTAAAAATTACTTATTCACTGTATAAATTATAGTTTTATTTATGAGTTACTTCCGGTAATGCCGATGTATTTTTTAATTTTATTTCCGATTGTAAAATATAATTAAATTATATTGTATTATGTGTAAAGAAATAAATCATCAACTTAAACCGTTTTGACTACCTACGCTGTAATATAAACTCAATTGTAAAGATTCTTAACATTTAATTACCTATAATAAACATTTTTCCAATATTGTGTTGATTATATCGAATACCCTCTAGTGGTAAATTGTTAAACTGCTCTAAACTGTTTTGGTTTCTAGCCAGAAATTATCATTTTTAAATTGCTACTTCAGTTTGGAGCAATTAATTGTGTTATAAATTTATGTAATACATATTATTATCATTGTTATTATTAAGTTCAATATTCAAATAAAGTAGGTACATAAACCTGCATATTATACCGAAAACCCTATTTATTGTTCTAACATAATATAATACCATGTTATCATTATTATTTTAATTATTGGTCCTGTTGTATTTCAATTTATTACTATTAAAATTAAAATTTTAATTAACTAAAATAACATTAAATTAAACTATCATATTTTGTTGAAATGTTATATAAATTATTTAAAAAAAAAAATTGAAATGTATGTTATACATTAAAATATAAAATAATAAACGAATTGATTACTAGAGGCTAGTAATATGTGTAAATACAATATTATCCTAACATTACATTTCAACATGTTATATTATGTCTATTAAACACTTGTTTACAATTGTTGGACTGTATAACAAATTATGTATTATTGAAAGTTAATGAATATTATTTGTTAAATTTATAATAGAATGCCTTCGTTTTTTTAACGATTCAGCTAATTTATGTTAGCTCCTAGTATTTTGAATTTAATCTCACGGTGATTATATTTTTTTTTTCGAGAGGTAACACATATCGATGTTATTTAATTTTCAGACAACAAAAAATATTATGGTAAGTACCTGTCTAGATAACTACAAAAGTATACTCGTAAAAAAGTGAGAACAAAACATTATCATTCAAATAGTGCATTGGTGTACTGACTTTTAGGTTCTGAACGAAGCGATGAATGTATTGGTTTTACAATCAATAGCATAAGTGTTTTTTTGTGTGTTTGTTATTACGTTTTGAAGCGAGAAAAATAATTTAATATTCAATTTCATTCGTGGTTTTTGGTTGCCGTAAGCAAATTATTAGATATATAGTTGTGTTAAGTATATTATGCGAGTACCTCTATGTTGGCTTTCCCGATCTAGGGCTTGTGATGAGGCTGATCAGCAGTTTTAGTTGAATATATTAATATAATGTAACGTTCTGTCCAAACGGACAATAGTTCATGAAACAGAATAAACAGTAGTGTATTTTATGTTCTATGTAGTTGAAGTTTTTTTTTTTTTTAGTAAGATACTTTACAGTTGGTACTTTTAGGAATCAAAAATAAAAATTCTTACAATTTTTTAAAACAGTAAAAACTAAATAAAAAATAATACTGAATTATTCACTTTACACTAAAATCACATTTTTATAAGCGTTTAAAGCTATCAACGTTTTAATGAAATTCAAACCAATATATAGTAGGTATATTAGTATTTACTTTTACATCACGATAACTCCTCAAATGATGTTTACTATTTTGTTGTACTTACTTAATTAAAAAAATATTAATCGTTCAATCTTGAAATATTACCATAACTAATACGTCTTATATAATAACTTTCAAAAATAAATTATCTTTTAATTATTTATTCCAATTTAAAACTAATAATTATGGACCTTTTTAATTTTATTTTTCTATAAAATATTTTTAATATTTATTTAATTTCATAAAAAAATAATTTTTTTTTTTTTTTTATTTATTTAATTGTTTCAATACACAGGGTATTTTTACAAACTTATACAATTACAATATATATATATAGCTATAATGATAATGGATAGTGTTTACAGCAGTATTTACATTACTAACAACTAAAAGTTTTAATTTTTATGGGATTATGAGTCTAGGTCGGAATCTGAGGTTGAGGTGTTATCAATGGGTTCAAGCAGGATATCCTGAGGTAGCCGAGGTTTGAGTCTTAAGTTGGCGGATCTTTTGCCGATTTTGTAGTGACGTGCCCCATCGACTTTGTGAAGATTTTCGTGAAATTTTTTGAATTGTTGCGTTATCCAGGTATTTAGGTGTGGTAGGCCCGTATCGTTGTGAAGTTGTTTATTTCTCATAAACCAAGGGGCCTTCAAGGCTATTCTTAGAAATTTGTTTTGGAGTGTTTGTAATTTTTTTATTTTTGTTTTTGAGGCAGCTGCCCATACTGGACATGCATAGGTAACTAATGGTCTTATTATTGCTGTGTATAGGAGTAGAGAGCATTTCATTTGTAATGTTGAGCTATGATTTAATAGGGGGTACAGTATTCGTAGCCTAGTGTACCCTTGGTTTAATTTTTTATTAATGTGTATTTTCCAATTAAGTTTTTCATCGAGGTGTAGGCCTAGATACTTAACTGAGTCGTCTTTGCTGTTCCAGTTGATTGCTTGGTTGTTAATTTGTAGGAGAGTTGGATTTATATACTTTCTGAGTGTAAATATTTTTGCTTCGCTTTTAGTTGGATTTAAAGTTAGCTTCCATTTTGAGAACCATAGTGATAGTTCATCAAGGGAGCTTTGTAGGTCTCTTATTGAGGACTCAAGGTCTTGGTTTTGCGTTATTATTGCAGTGTCATCTGCAAACATGGCTAATTGACAGTGTTGTGGCGTTGGTATATCGTGACAGTATAAATTAAATAGGGATGGTCCTAGCACAGATCCTTGAGGAACTCCAGCCTTTGCTCTATGTATTTGTGATATATCAGTTCCTATTCTGACATGAAAGTTGCGATTTGTTATAAATGATAAGAGTGTATTGTTAAGGTATGTGGGTAGTTTTAGGGTTTTTATTTTTGAGATAAGTCCATGGTGCCAAACCTTATCAAATGCCTGTGATATGTCTAAGAAGGCTGTTGTGGTAAATTTTTTATTTTCGTAACCATTTACTATTATTTCAGATATTCGTTGTAGTTGATGAGTTGTCGAGTGGAATGGTTTGAAGCCAAATTGATGTAGTGGTATGATTTTTAGGAACGGTTTAATTCTGTGCAGCAAGATTCTTTCGAGGAGTTTTGAGAAGGTTGGGAGTAGACTTATGGGTCTGTAACTTTTGGGTAAACTTTTTTGTTTTCCTGGTTTATGTATAGGGATAATAATTGCAATTTTCCATGTGTCGGGAAAATAGCCTAGCCTCATGGAGGAATTCATGAGACTAGCTATGTATGAAAGTGATTTTGACGTGAGATTTTTGAGAATTTTGTTTGTAATTAGGTCGTGTCCTGGGCTTTTTTTATTGGCTAGCTTATTTATTATTTGATGTATTTCATTAGGGGTACATGGGTTAATGGGATTGACTACTGGTTGATCGCCTAGGTTACTTTGTTCGTGGTTTACTACTTCATTTTGGTTTGTATGATTTTCGTCCGTTGTGAAACAGCTTTCAAAATGTTGGGCAAAAATTTCGCATTTCTCTGTGTTAGTTTCATATTTTGCTAGGCCATTTTTTAGGGGGGGAATTGTTTCACGCTGTTTAGTGATTCTTTTGGTAGCTATCCAGAGACTTGAGTCGTTAGGGTTTATGTTTGACACGTATTCTTTGTAAGAGTTATATCTTAAATTATCCAGTTCCCATTTCACCCTTCTTGTTAGTTGATTTAGACGTTTTTTGACTGCTGGTGAACGGTGTATTTGCCAAATTCTTCTTGCCTTATGTTTTTCTTTGATTAGGTTTTGTATGTGAGATGGTATTGGTGTGCTATTCATATGAGGTTTTTTGTTTTTTGGTGGGGCTAGAGCTAGGTCTATTGCTGATTTGATGGATTCGGTTAGGTGTATTATGCCAAAATTTATATCATTTGTGTTAGTGTACTTTCTGCAAGGTTTTAATATTTTATCGATATTTTCTTTAAAGATTTCCCATTTTATTGGTCTTAAAAAAATAAAAAAAAAAAAAAAAAAAATAATATTTTACCTGATAAACTAATTCATACAAGGTCCATCAATATTAAAATATTTAGTTTATTTTTCGTTATAAATATATGATGTTATTATAGTAAGTATTCTTATTTCTACATTTCTTTTCTTAAATTACAATAGCAAACAGTAATAATTGTTCTCAGTCAACACTATTATGCTGAATATTTTGGTAGCATAACACATAAGATATACTTTACTGAAACTCAGATAATAGTTAAAATATGAAAAAATGTTTCAATCGATGTTTCCATAATAATAGCGTGTTTTTGTTCAACAGTTCGCGGAATACATTATACAGTTTTCCTGATATTTACTTAAAATAATATCTAAACAAAAAAAGTGTTGTACAAATTATTTATACAACCTTCAAGACAACGAACAACACCGTCATAATAATATAATATTATATAGGTACTATTCATATGTTAATTTTGTTAACACGTGGTTTATACTATTATTTATTTATTTATATTCGTTTACTGTTGAGACTAAACATATATTTTAAACATTACATTTTAAATAAATACTAAGGAAACCCAAAACTGATTTATTTCATAGTCATAAATCAAAAAATACATCTTCAAAATACGAAAATGTTTAAAAATTAAGAAAATTGATTTATTATTAGTAGGTAGTAGCAATAATAGTCGTAGTAGTAGTAACAGTAAAACATTATACTATTGTAGTACCTATATGGTAAAATATTGAATTCTTAATAGGTAGTAAATATTACTAAAATATCTTTATTTATCACTTAAATCGATTGGTCTTCTTTTTAGCACAAAAAAAATAGTATCTTGTTCGTATTTAATACTAAAAATTATTTTTAAGTCATAAGCAACTTGGTTTAAAATAATATATGAAGAGCAATATTTTAGATTCTGAAGGTAGTGATGAATATATTGATTTTACAATGATGGGGGTTTTTTTTTTTGTCTGTGTACAACATAACTAGTCGAAGTAATACTTCAATTTCAAACTTTGGGGGTGGTTTCCGATGGCAAAGTGGATATCCGTGGGGCATTATAGAGGTGAAAAAACATTTTCCAACAGTTTTCAAAAAAGTTGAGAAAAACAAAAAAAAAATGACAGAAAAACGGGAATTTTTACGTTTAACTCAAAAACTGATCACTGTAAATACTTGAAATTTTCACCAAATGTTTATGCTAGTGTTCTCTGTACACTTTTAAATTTTCAAAGTATTTTGACTTTTTTTGAGTTATTTATAGACAATTGAAATTTTCAATTTTTCTAAGTATTTTTTTTTTAAATAACGATAAAAATTTTTTGGCCGACCAGAAAATCTTGAAAATTTAATACAAGGTTTCTTATAAGTTTTTCTTAAAGTGATAAAAAAAAAATCCGAAATCGTTAGTCACAATTTTTTTTTATAAGTGCTTAAAGTTCGAATTTATACGAAATATGTCTAAATTGCAAAATTTTGCAAGTAATTTTGTGGTTGAAAAATCGTAAAACTGACAAATCATCTCCGTTCAGAATCGTTTTTCGTATACAATGATACCTATCATTGCATTCAAATTTAACCTACCCTAGTCCAAGGTCCACCCCACCCCCTAATGTACAGCAGAGCGATACTCACTTACCCGCTTTTTTTTATGCTGCAAGTGTACGCTAAACAAAAAAAAAAACAAATTGATGTTAAACGTCCTCTTTGTATAAAGCACTATAATTTAAATCCCAATCCATAAAAATGTATATAAAATATAAATAATAAAATGTATATTTATTTTACTGGCAGTGAAAAAAAAATAATAAAATGTTTACATAATATTAATGAATTATTTATTGGTTTAAAAATGCTCGTACATTTACCAGTCGGTAATTTATGATTGACCTTTTTTTTTAATTACCACACAAAAGGCCTATATTTTTACATAATAATATTTATAGGAACATTTAGTGAGCTATTTGTTATCGAAAGACTGTATATCAACGTAGAATATTGTAAGTAAATACTACTTTTATTTACCTAGCTTTATGCTCTTTTCGAAACAGTTTCAAATAGTTCTACCGCTTTAAATAAATATTATACCCATCAGACCATATTTTGTCGTTCACTATTGCCAAAAACGATATACCTATATCGGGTAATAAATTAATAAGTTAATAATATACTGCTGTCACTCGGTGTGGGTTTTTTCGTAATAACATTATATTATATTAATATAAATATAAATTATTGAATTGAAAAAAATGAATTTTTATATAATTTAAAATATTTACTTAATTTACAATAGAATAACAAAATTATTAAATATTTTTTTTCTAAAAATAAAAAATTTAATTAAAAGTTTCTCGTAGGTTTTTACCAATAACATTCTGACTTCTGAATGAAGAAAGAAATATAGGGATTAAAATATATAATCTTATCAGGTATCTGGTCTACATGCGACTATAATATTATTTAATTGTAGCAAACATGACAAGTCTAATCCGAATGAGACTGAATCGGTAGCAACAGCATTTAACTGAAAAAAACTGGTTAAAAACAAAATAATCATCTCAATATGTTCATATAAAATATTGCATATCGAAAAATATAATTTTATTGGTACCGAAATTATTTAGACTTACAGATCACAATTATAGCAAGTACCTAATTCCACACCGTTTCCACACATTTATATATTTTTTTAACTATTTATTCTAGTTTAATTTGTTTTTATTGTTTCGTATTAAAATAAACCAATTTTCAAACGTATCTCAACAAAAAAAATTTAGGTTTTATTAATTCTCAATAATTGTTCAATCCGTTCAATATAATATTAAAAAGGTTAATATTTTTTCAGATAAATAAAAATTTAAGAACACCGAAATTTAAATTGTTTACTCCATCTTACTTCCCAACGTAGATCACCCACACGGATTATTTAAATGTATTTATAGAAATAATAATGAAAACCCACTTTGTTATGAAATCAGTGGTTTTGTTGTACGATAATCGCGATTTCGTTTGGTACACATCATTTATTTTGTAAAAATTAAAATTAAATTTAATTACAAAACTTTTACCGTGGTACCTAAATGTATTTTCTTTGTTTTTCTTACGTACTTTTAGTTAAAACTTATCACTTCAAAAACCGACAACTGGTGAATACCACAAAATCGACTTACAATACATCAATCCATTTTAAATTATACAAATATATTACACTGTCCACTGTCTGTCTACATTATAAAACATAATTGTAATATTAACTATAAAAAAAAATTGATTTCAACGAAATTTTCTTTCTTTTTCTTTATAAATAATTATAATTGATCTTTATAAATAATATGGAAATAATTTTTATAAAACATATTCTACACATGCGAATTTAAGAAGGATAATAAATTATAGCCTTCTTCGTTAAAACATTAGTACGTTATATTATCGGCTTATAACAATATTGTATGCGACGAAATGTTTGATAGTTCAATTTAGAGTTTATTCAATTAAGGTTTAGTTTTTGGTAAAAACTAGATTTTAATAATGATCATTAAAAATCATATTTTGGAGTTACACAATGTTATTTCTCTTTTGATTTTACCTTACCACCAAACTAAACTATTATTATGTTTTTGTACCAATAAAGTTTACAAACAATAAATAATATAGGTCTAGGCATATCATTTTTATGAAAACATATTATGAACTTGATCAACACGTAATATATAATGTGATTACTCAACTTTAAATAGCTAAAGAGCTTAGAATTTCTTGTTTTGTGTGAATAATATTATATCACTTTTGCGAATAAATTAATTCTATCATCACAATAATATTATATTATGTTTATAGATATTATGTCTACAATAGTAATAGTATGACTTTGCCTACCTATTATTATAACACTGTGATATTTTAAAGTAAATAATGAGATTTACTAGATTTAGTAATTATAATTTTATTTTAATGGCTTGTATTTTATAATATACTATTTTATTAATAAATGTAATATAAAAGCAAATGAAAAATTTGATCACCAGTCACCACTGTAAAAATTTGAATACGTTTAAAAATATATTTTATGGGTAAGATTATCGTCCATCCATCAAAGTGATGTGTCACGATACATAACAAATGATGTAGCAAATAAAGATGCATGTCAAGCGTAAAAAAGAAGCATAAATAAATAGAAATATAACACATGCGTCTATGAAAATATAGACAATAATATTATATGTATATCTATATTGTATTTTTTATATTGTGATATAGTGTGCCACGACAATGTTATTTATGTTCAATTTTAATATTTTTACTTTAAAACTTAAAGCATCTACACTTTTTCTCCGTCTCTATAGTTTGACTACATAACAATAGCGTAATTACATGGTCCGTGTCTCTTCCCAATTGTGCTGTGGATGTAAAACATTTTATAAAAATTCTTAATAATTACCTATCAATAAACTGAATAAATTATCATTTAACAATATTCACATGTAATATAAATATTATAATTTATTGATATGGTTTAGTATATTTTATTCATTTATGTCAGCAAATTATATTGTAATAATCTATACAACTAAACTATATCGGCTATATTATACCTATGTTATATTTATTAGTATAATTATATACATTTTAGGCTCAACCCCAACCATAAATGTTTTTTCTAATTAAATACATGAACTTCTACGCCCCATAGATCATAAACAAAATATATATGTAGGTTTACACTTTAATTTAAAATGTAATGGAATAGTAAGAATGTTGTACCTAAAATGTAATATGTGTATAATGTGGTGTGCAAAAAATGCAAAATGACATTTTACGTGAAGTCAGTAATTATTTAAATGATTACATAGTAAATATCTTGTTCCATTGTATTTTACTGTAACTATCGCTTTTTTTTTAAATACCATTACTTTTACGCTGTCAATTTGTACACTATACTGAGTAGTTTTAATTAAAAACAATAAAAACCAATGTATACGTCTCATCACGTTCAATATAAATACCTTACTTTTTAAAATCATTTTACCTTATGAAAATCAGTTTAAGATTCTGAGCAGAAGAAACCTGGTACTTTGATGATTAAAAAGGTCAAAGGTAGAAAATGACCATTACTTTTCTTAATAATTAGGAATAACTAACAAATAACAACGAGAAAACATGAACTATTTTTACGCATTGCCGATTTTCAATAAAATGTGTTGTTATTTAGAAGAAAATAACCATAAACCTGCACAAAATATTTCATCTAATTTTTATAGACATGGTAAAATTTTTTAAATATTATTGATCTTTTTGAATTACGATTATTCTTAGTGCCTATACTTAGAATTTTTAAATTGCACACTATTTTTAGTTCCTTTTTTATTATTTATGTCGTAAAACGAATAAAATGTTTGATTTTTGGCTATAACCCCCTTAAATATAACGCAAAGTTCCTCAACAGGTTTTTTTTTACAATGACAAAATATTAAGATTACAGTAACAATTTTATTTTATAAATATGTGTAGTTCACTGAGTTTGATAATGAATATTACTTAAAATTGTTCCTCCATCAATTTCAGTTGTATTGGAATCTAAAAATTATAAATAAAAATAAAAAAAATTCCGTAGCAAATAACATAAATAATTATTTATAATATTTATACTAATTGTACGACCATTATGCCATAAACCTATGCACAATATTCTATGGTTTATTAGTATTATCTTTTAAATCGTATGCAATGTTTTTGGCAAAATTCTGTTCAACCTACCAAATCGAGAACATTGAAATGCTAATGTAATTACTAATTATCATAAAAATATACTATAAATCTAAATAGATGCTGATCTAGTTGATCTACCAATATTCATATTCTCGTTCATAATCATTCGAAACAAATTAAAAATATACATTATAATTACCTACTCGTAGGATAACCGTAAGGTGAACAACTTTATCATTCCCGAAATTATTTATTTATTTTTGTTATTGTTGTTAATGCTCGCGCCTCTTAATTTGTGTATTTGTAATACTTATTAACCATTAGGTACTGTAAATATTTTGAGAAGGAAAACAGATTTTTTTGTTTGTTTTGAAATAAATACCTATATGGCTATATGTACAACTTAGCTACTGATGAAACTTTTTAAAGTAGTTTTTAGATTCTGAAAGAAATTAGGAAAATATACATTAAAAAAATAAGTCGCGAACAAATGTTTTGTTGATTATTCAATGTTAACAAAACACTAGGAACGCCAACAAAATATTCATATATGAATATACCTAGTATATAGCTCCTCGTTTACTTAATCTATTTGCTAGTTATCATTTATACAGACATATAGTAATACATCTCCCCTTGCGTTGTGTATAATTTAAGAAATGCATAGTAAAATATGGACGTTCTATAGTCGTCCTGGTGTCTCAAAATGTTGTATCAGTATTTCGATATGCTCAAAAAATATACTTCATTATTATAGTCAGTCGTATTTCATAATTTCATAATTTAAATTATATTTTTGTGGAACCTCCAATTTTTATCATACTTTGTTATATTATTTAACAGTGAGATTTAAAATAATTTTAAATGTAAAATAAATAAAAAAAAAGCGGGTAAGTGGGTATCGCTCTGCTGTATATTAGGGGGTGTGGTGGACCTCGGACTATGGTAGATTAAATTTGAATGCAATGATAGGTATCATTGTATACGAAAAACGATTCTGAACGAAGATGATTTGTCAGTTTAGGATATATTATATTTTAAATATTGTCATATATTCTATTTTGAAACAAATAGTATAGTTTTTATATGTTACTATGGTTACTTTATAGTATCTGTTTATTAATAAAAAAAATATTAGGCAACATACGCATAATGAGAGTATGAAATTTAATTTAAATTTTGAAATATTTCGTATAAATTCAAACTTTAAGCACTTATAAAAAAAAATTGTGACTAACGATTTCGGATTTTTTTTTATCACTTTAAGAGTAACTTATAAGAAACCTTGTATTAAATTTTCAAGATTTTCTGGCGACCCAAAAAATTTTTATCGGCATTTGAAGAAAAAAAACTTAGAAAAGTCGAAAATTTCAATTGTCTATAAGTAGCTTAAAAATGGTCAAAATATTTTGAAAATTTAACTGTAAAGAGATAACCATAATATTAACATTTGGTGAAAATTTCAAGTATTTACATCTATTAGTTTTTGAGTTATAGCAAAATAAAAAATTCGATTTTGTCGAAAACTGATTTTGCGTAAAAAATCCAGTTTTTCCCTAATTTTTTTAGGGTTTTTCCCGACTCAAGTTAAAAATTTTCAATATTTTTTAAATTGACCCCCCAAAGTACCAACTAAATTCGATTTCCTTTTCAAAGAGGGGCTGAAGTCCAAAATCAGAGCATTATTACTGCTCCAAATGTTGTCGTCAGACACAAAAAAAAAAAAAACACACATCATTGTAAAAGCAATACATTCATCACTTCGTTCAGAATCTAAAAATACTTATTTATTTTAAATTGTATCAAATTTAAATTTAATTATTTTTAACAGTTATAAAAAAAAATGTTAGATTAAATTGTTATTTAATACTTTTAATTGTAATTGTTTGTTTACCTATTTATTTTTGTATAATTTTAAAATCAGAAAATCGTAAAATGACCAATCGATTTTACTAGTTTATGTAGATAGTATAGATATCTCTGTTGAAACCTAATTGGTTGCTTATACATTTTTAAGAATTATATACTTATAAGTTTTTTTATAGAAATTTTGCAAAAAAATTGAATATTTAAATATGCCAGTGTTTAGCGCTATGTACTTAAATTATTAGTCATTCCAGTTGTTTCCTGTAAACCACTACACATTCCAATCAAATTTCAGAATTTCCCACACTTATATACAGTACAGCGAGTTCTCTAGTTTAAATTGTCACAAGTTGAATTTTCATTTGATTCGAATTGTATTCAATATGTGAACTGAATTAAAAGTTACGGAATCACTCCTGAACCTGATCAAATATATCAACAGACTATACAACAACGAACATGGTACGTATTATATTTCATTCTTGGAAATTAAAATAATATTGAAGAGAACTATATATCGTTTCTTTTAAAAGCCAATCATAATTATGATAAATTTATAATATTATATTTTGATATTAAATGTGTTATTTTCCACATTTGCATACTTGACGTTAGATTTTCTTTCAAATTATAGAGTAGATTAATATCGGATTAATTATAGTTTGATAAGTTTACCTATCAAAATCAATTTGATCAAAACTTTTATTATGACTTCAATCTACACTGAGCATAATGAAAATAATAATGTATGGTCTTTACGTGTATTTATCTGGTACGTGTAAAGTTTGAAGATAATGGAACTTTTAATAGGTTTAATGTGCTTTAAAACACAGTATAAACACGTTAAAACAAAGTTGTAATTTAAGCCACCTCGTGATTTATTTTACAAGGCTTGTGTGTGGTTCTAAAAACTTGGTATACGATTACACATAACCCTATTACATTTAGTGGAATAATGTGCATTATCAAAAATAAGGAAAACTTTAATTTTCAAATATTTCTCTAACTTCTTCTTATTCCAGCGAAGTCTATATTATTAATACAAAGATAATCCACTCATTAGTTCATTTTCAAGGTAGCGTTTAAAAGATTTAAATCAAATTAACTTATGCAAAATTGACTTGCGAACTTGATCTAATTTTCTAAAAACTATCAAATTAATTTAACATATTAATATGATAAGTTTATAAAAAATAAACATACAATTTCATGTATTAGGAAAATAAATTAAAATATTTATTAAATTACTAATCATCGTGCTAAATGATATTATAGTAGATATATTCACCCATAATCTTTTTATTTTTTAATCTCAAATAGATAATTTTTACTTTTTATACATTTGGTAATTTTTTTTTTTTTTTTTTTGTGCACTTTATGTAACTTTCAAATACTATATATTTTATAATAGATACTTAATAAATATTTGTACGTTATCTATTTCCCTGATTTTTTTTATTGAGTATCAACTATTTGAAAAACGTTTCACCTTTTGCCTTGACTCAGACATTCATAATATTATTCAACTAAGAATAATAATATATATATATATATGATATAGACAGAGCAAATCGTACATTTTTTAAATTCTTGATATAATCATTTAATATTTTACTAATTATTTAAAATGTTATAATGTGTGAGAGGACATTTTTATGAATAAAAATACTGACAATACATCCCATAAAGACGTCAGTAACTGTATAGTGAAGAATAATTTTGATAGTGATAATTTTTAAGCTTTTGAATTATGTATAAAGTAACACAAAAAAAATATAGTATAGAGTATTACTACTAAGAGCGGTATTATTTATAAAAAAATATATATACAAACAAAACAAAAATTTCACGATACAGGTATATTATACGTATATGAATTTCTCGAAAAAAAATTATTTACAAATATTGAGATATAAACATAAATTATTACATTTTGTGGTTAGATATAAATAGAGGCTATTTAATACTATATATTATTATTTTTATCTAAACTAAAAAGGATTATTATTATTTGTTTCTATTTACAATTGAATTACTTATCCGATATTCCAATCCAATGAAAAATATAACTTCCATCACGAAGAACCCTCATGTGTCTCTTGAGACTTTGTGATCAATTCCCTTATTTTTATCTTTGAACTTTTGTATATTAGTAATAATTTTAGGAAATCTCACAAATGTATTAAAATTTCAATGTGTATGTTATTATTTTAAAGTTTAAGTACAAAAATACTTCAAAATAATGATAGTTTGTTTAGTTTGTTATGTTATAATAATTGTTTTTATGTATAAATAAAAACTCATTTTTAAGAATTTTAATAAAGTATTTTTTTATTTAAAGCCGAAATTTATAACCATTCATTTAATGAAGAATGACTGTAATTTACAACCGTGTATTCATATGTAAAGTTAATCTAATTTTAGTTCTTTCATTTATTTTGTTTCACAGTTTTCCCTAAACTAATCTCATTTAACCTTTACACAAATATTAATTGTGAATATCAAATTATTAATTAGTGAATATTGATTTATAATGATTAATGACTAATGAAGAAATATATACCACTATTTCATCTTCATTCCAAGTACCTAATATCTAATAATATTAATAATAAGTCAATAAATAATAAAATATTTTTAAACAATAAAACGTATTTTTTTAAATTATTTATTAGTTTATTACCAACATTGAAATGTCAAAATAAATTAAAAATTCTCATTTATAAATAAAACATTATAAACAAAGTTTTAACTTTTAATTGAAACTAACGCAAGATTACATTGAAAGTGTTGCAAAACAGTTCATTCAAAGAACACTAGATAGAGCGACTGATTTAATGGTCAATAAAATTATATTATTCTTGGTTTTCATTAGCTGATTGTTATGTAAATGAAAAATTCTATGAAACAATAAAATTGAATAGTTAATTAAACACACTAATATTGTGTGTATTTAGTAATACAAAATTTAAAGGTATCTACAATCGGACATTTAATTATGTAAATATTCTGTTTAGATGAATTTATTGATTTTACAAATTTATTTAACCTAACCTTTTGGGACAGAAAAATGATTCGATTGGGAATAGTTTTTGGTAGACAATTGCGGATCTAGTTAGATTTTGGCAGGTCAAAAATAAGAAATCTCCAGAATTTTTCAAAACATTTTAAGAAATTCCTTTGACAAAATCGATTTTGTTTATTGGAGCAACTCAAAACAAATAAATAAAAATACTTACAATTTCAATCAAATGCGTTTTAAAATTGTCCATATATAATTAAATTTTAAATTATTTTGATCCTTTTTGAGCATGAGAAGTGTTCGGTTTTTTTAAAAATTATTTTCGATAAAAATATGTTGCACTAGGTCAAAACATATTAAAGCCATTATAAAAACATATCAATGGTAATAATCTATGCAAATATAGTCGGAATAGATCATTCGCATAAGATAGTGATGTTGACGAACTTCGATGCGTGGGATTCACAGTGCTAGCCTTTGTTCCGGTGCAACTGCCATCCCCGGGACTCTTTATTCAAAACCTACCATCTCTCCTCACTGCACAAGCCATTCCACTGTTGTCATATCCACCAACGCTACTATACCCACGATGACAGCTGGTATACCATTGAATTCTCTGCTGTTGTCGCGCGCGTTGCCAAAACGAAAACGTCAAAAACGTAAAGTCGCATCCCAATAATACAGTTGAAATATTCAAATTCAACATACGAAGCATCTAGGTATAAGAATGTAGTCGATAAACTGCATTTGGTGGATTGATGTTGAATGACTTTCAAATTACACACTTGACACGCGTCTACTATCAAGCGAGACCAAGATACTCAAGTTTTTAAAAACAATAATACAATAAATAATAATACGGAACAAATTTTAAAATTAAAATTCAACTTACCGACGTTGTGCAAAGACAGTAACATTCAATTTCTGTTATAAGGTTGAAAATTAATATCATTTTTTATCTGAAACCTGTCGGTATAATAATTATGAATTATTTATGATACATTATGGTTGTAAAATATAGAAATAATCCAAAAATCATTGCAAAGTTACACTAGTCTATATCCTATATCCTAAGGTCCTATAAACAATAACACTGCCATTCACATTTTTCTGCGATAAACTATACAGAATTTTTTTTTTTTTTAATTATGAAAATACTTTAACAAATAGATACCATGTAAATAACAAAAAAAAATTATTTTATATATTACATTCTAAATAAAACGTTCTTCCAAAAACTTTAGTAAATAGAAACGAATTATTGTAATAAATATTTAGATTTTTTAATAACACTTTTTAGTAAAACATTGCTTTTTTTAAAATAATATAATAAATTTGGTGATATATATTTATTTATTTATTTTTTTTTTTTTTTGGTATTGCATTCGTTTTTGACAGTTCATTATCGAATAAAAAAATAAACTTATAAAAAAATACAAATAAAAATGAATATTTTATTGAATTAGGCATGAGAAAAAATTGTACTCGGGAGCTATTCTGTTTATATATACGAAACTAGGATTAAATTAGAAATCTCATCTCCGTGGACCATCATATGATGTACCAAATTTATGTTTTATAAGTAAATTATTTGTGTCTTGTATATTTCTAGTATATACAAGATTTATTAAATATTATGATAACACTAATATAATATAAAGAATTTTTCACGAATTACACAAAATACTTAGACCCCTCCCCCCTCTATTCTGCAAAATTCTAGTTGCGCCACAGTTAATAAAACGTCCTATTATCATCAGACGGTCAAATACAGAGTGATAGTTTAATGATTTAGATTTAGAAGTAACAATAATGTTTAGAAGAAAGTTCGGAGAATGTATGTAATACACTGATACATATACGTGTATATGGGTGTGTGTTTATATAAATGCACAACCCCTGAAGTGCTGCGTAAAATGAAACAGAGGCAGGATTTAAGTCATCCCAAGAGTGTACAATGATATTACAACTTAATGACAACGTGCGAGTGGTTTTCCCGCAGACGTCATGTGGCGGCAACACTTATGCGTAGATGGCAGATAATTCAATATAGTCAAAGGCGTTTTATTATAAGGCGCATGCACCATTTCGTTTAAATTGTTGTCGTAACTGGGCAAAACCGAGTGTACGAAATAACGACACACAACGTAATTTTCTTACGGTCATTAAAAAAGATACTCGAGTCGACGGCGAATAATAATAATAATAATAATAATAATAATAGACACGAAAGACGGACGGAACGAAAAATATTTACAGGCGAATCAAATTATATTAATGTTAATGATGATCAAAATAAATTGTTAATTGGTTGTATAGATTCTCAGCTTGTCCATTGCTTCGATGATAATTCAAAGTTTATGATATAGGTAGGTAGTATCTCAGTCACAAACAAACTTCAATACAAGTTTTTAAGATGCAGGAAGCACCAAAACGAGTATAAATGGACTTTAATACTGTCATCATACAATACACAATTTCCGAAAACATTGAGTTGATGTCACGAGTCTAATAATCATTTAAAAAATGCTTCATATTATATTATATTGTCTCTTATAAATTACACCAATCGGTGTACCTACTACGTGTCTGTGTCTCTGTAGCAATACGGACGACTAGTGTGACGTCACGTACGTTATTAATCTATATCAACATTTCATTTTGGATCCCGACAAAACAAAATACACATTTTGAAATGTATATAAAATAAAATGAGTTCGTAAGTAATAGTCTTCTTTTAAAATTAAAAAAGCTAAATCTATCAGATCTATTCACAAAATAAAAATGCAAAATAAAAAAAATGCTCTAAACTATTTTAAATTGTTTTAACAAACAAAATTAATTTAATAATTTATTTTGTATACATTTTAAATAAGCATATTAGTTTTTTTGGATCCAAAACGATCCAATTGATAAAATTTATAACATCTGATAACGCGTATGACGTAGGCACTAATCGAGCGTATAAGCTGGTAGTTATAAATAACTGTTAATCTGTTTATGCTTCGTAATGGTCAATGCGTAAAAATCTACATATTTAATGGCCAATAACGAAAGATGACTGAGTGTTTTCGTGGTGGATGGTGAAAAAAAAACAAATCGAAATTTAATAATTATTATCGTTATTGATAAACTACGCTGTTATTCGTATTATGACGTTCAGCGGCAATTATTGCGGGTGCGCATATCCATCCTCCGAACAGCCGTCGGATGGCCTCTTTGTATTTGAATGACATGTCACATACATAAGAAAAACTGTACATTATATACCTGTGACATAGACAGGCGAATGACCGTCCTAACCGACGTGCCTTGAGATTGCTGCAGCTGCTAACGAACGACTCGAGACACACACTTCGCACTGCTACGGTTTCTCTCCTGCATGCGTCCGCTTTTAGACCATACGATTACCATTTGGAGCGAATAACCTTAGTTAGTTGTTGTACACAATACCTGGGCATAGTATCTTACTCGCGTTCGTTCGTTTTATGGTGGCTACCATCGAGATCTCTGAATTCATTACTATCTACAGTTCAGCAGCTTGGTCTAAACGTAATTCAGGGGTTCAGGGGTGCGTCTTTGTTTTGATGCAGCCACTGATTATAGTGTTACATAGTTGCTATAGTTCCTGGAGTGACCACCCGCAAGTTCTTAGCGATGAAGCTACGTCATGTCCTGAGTACAATACATACCATAAAAAACATTCTGTAAAAAAAAAAAAATTAGAAATTAGAAATTTGATACTTTCAAAACATTTTTGCATCAACTATCGAGCTATTCATTTTTTAAAGTATGTGTGCTAAAATACACGTTAAGTCCTGCTGGGTGTGCTCCGCTGATAGTTATGTGTATGTATCTAAAATGTTCACTCATGGCCGTAATGCCATCATATCCTTGACCGAATAAACACATGTTAAATGTAAGTTAGGTAAGTGTTTATAAATAATAACTTATTTAAATTTAAAAATTAATAGCGTGCAGTAGCTACCGGTAATGCATACCCGCATGTAAGACCAGTAGCAATTTTATGGTTGGTCGGTGATGGGTCACCCGCCGTCGCCCCTACCCTTGGCATCTGTTGGCATGTGTAAATACCAATATTCAATTCGGATTTATACTTAGCAGTCACGTTTTTTTCCACATCATAAAGTCCTCGATAGAATGATAATTTTGCCAATATCTACAATAACTAAATATTTTATTTTGTTGAATATTATTTTAATTTCAATTCTGCTTGTCGGTCGAGTATTTATTTTAGTTATTTATTTTAAGTGTACACTTCTTATACCATCTGTATATATTATTTAATGCCATTCTTATTTATTTTATTAATATTTTTTATCAATTAAATAGATAAAAAAAATTGTTTATGTATTGTGTATATTTTTACAATATACTTCATGGTTTCTAAGTGCATAAATACTTGCATATTTTGTACTTTTTTGTGATTATATCGACTCTGTTTTAGTTATCACAGTCAACAAAACGCTTTAGTTTAGTATAAAAAAATCATGTATATGTGTACAATATTGTGTACAGTGCGTATACAATAGTTTTTCATGTAGCTATCAATGGAAAAAATGAAATGTATGTGTGCCTACATGCAAAACATTTTCACTCTCGGGGCTTGTCAAGAACCACCCCTATGTAAGACCCATGGCAGATCAAAGACCAACGATATTTTGCTGATGTGATAATAATTTGCATTGCACAATATATTGTATATCCTCCCTAGATCCAATTACAGTTAAAATTAATACCTATATACGTCATCTAGATCATCGTAGATCATGTTGTCAACTTTAAAATAAATTATTTTTCACTCGATTGAATACAAAAGGAACGCTTTCATGAAAAGTATATTAATATTTCAAGACAAATACGTCCCATTAAAGATTATATTTTTCTTATAATTTGTAGATACTTATCATTAAACTAATTTTGTTCAAACATTATAATATTATAATGAACAGTTAAAAAATTAAACGATTTACACATTCCAACTCAATTATGAAAGTTGCAATTATGACAATTATATTATTATATTTATTATATTTTTGTCTACTCGTCTTCACGATAAAACTATTTTGATAAAACATGCATAATTTGTTTTATTTAAATGATCTATATGTTTTTATTTTTATAATATAAATAAGATTATAGCTATACCTAGAATTTTAAAAGAGTTTCAAAAATAAAGAATTACCTACTATATTTTTAAAGTGCGTGTTAAAATAATATTTTAATATATATATAGTTGTATATCAGTAATAAAAACTAATTTTTTATTTTCTAATAATTGTAGTATGTTATAAGACCGAAAACAGTTTTAACACTATATTATTATTAAAACGGTATAGATGGTTGATAAAATATATATTATAATATATTCCTTTATTATTTTTAACACTTTTTGCTTTTCAACCTTAATATTATGTCTATTATAGGTAACTACAGTTTGGCATGAACAATCAACAGTTGTTGATGTATAGACAGCTAATGGATATGGTTTATTTTCATAACATATACTTATTAGAAATAAAAAAATATATTAATTTACTATAAAACAAAAGTTTAAAAACCAACTATGTTTAATAATATAATATAGGTACAATATCAATAAAGAGAAATACTATTTTTTATCAATACAATAATTAATTTTTATAAAAAATATTTAAAATACCTCTACAAAAATTAAAGTAAAATAATAAAAAAAAACATTATATTTTAAACCGAATTAAACATAATAATGTATTTTATAAAAAAAAATAATAATATTTATAATATTTGAGCGTGTACAATAGGTAGTAGGTACATATTGTTTCTATTTTTTTATTTTTAATAGGTACCATATTGTTAGTTTAACGTCTCCAACAGTCTCTAAAATAAGGGCGTGAATAAGTTGTGTTTTAGAATTTCAACCAAAGTCTCTTATACGTGAACTTTCAAAACAGTTTCTCTACCGACCAACTTATACTTCGATACTCGTAAATACGCCTATTTATTATGAACTCAAATTTAACGAAATCATTAGTATAATATTATGACTGTTTGAGATCACTTAAAAGTTTATAATAGCCAATTAATAGGCTTACCATAAACATTATTATTCAAATCGTGCGTTTTAGCACAAACTGTTACCACAACATATACCTATATAAATAATATTAATTTTGTCTATCAACAACGTGCCTGCTATAAAAACCGCATATTATCCTATTTACGATCACGATGCATTGTTTGAATCTTTTTTAATGTCTCACATTGTTATGACTTCGACCTTGATTATTAAACATTTATTATACGAAATAATAGGAATATAAAATATGATATCTTATATATTCCCTCCCTAAGTGGTACCCATCACTAACGTCACGTCAACGGCTTGGTCCCGCATTTCGTATCTAGTTTATGCGACTTACTTTTCACATTCTGACAATAATTTTAAAGTTTTCAAGATTGCCGATATTACTTTATCATCTCCAGTTTCCTTTCTAGTTTTGAGTGCTTTTGGTACGAACTAAACTTTTGTTACCTTTATTTCATAGTTTCATATCTCTTTTGCGCCTATATATATATATACATTGTTCTAAAATCTATCAAACCATATTTTATTCTCGGGAGGTAAAACTATATAGGTACTAAACGTATTAAACATTTTCTTGGACTCGCATGCTATCTTTTACTCTTGTTCGCATCACATTCGATAATGTATCGAGAGGAGTCCACTGCGTAAATCGTTACAACATTATCGATTAGTCTTCGCAGTGCGCTGCAGTGTATGGTACCGGTAGCGGGTACCTATATATATTATTCAACTACAGCGACGACAATCAAACGGCCCTTGGGGAAACATGCCCGTGAAATATACTTATAGTAATGATGGGGTTTTTTTTTCATTCCTTTTGCTTTTCGCCTCCACCAATCATTCCGCCCACCGTCCGAACGAAATATAATATTATACTATTTACACACCGGAGACAGGTGTCTACCCTCTCGTCGCCGCCAACACCCCCATCGCGCATATACCTATACATCATCGTTTAGGTACTAGAGCGTGTACAACACACAACAATACAAATAATATACCTTAACGTGTAATATGCAATAATAAATATTGTGTATAGCATTTCACGCGTAAACTCGGCGAAGGTTATTGTAGGTAATATACCTCGTAGAAAAACAGATCCGTCAATAACTCGGTGTATAGCAATGGGGTTGCAGAACATGCACAGGGTGTGATCAGGGTGCGGTGCGCCAAGGGCGGCGGAGGACTACAAAGCGATGACGTAAACGCACGCTGGAAGAATAGCTGTACATATATATACACGGGCGAGAGAGAGGGATTGAGTATAGGGGAGTGAGGCGCTGACGAGAGTGCCGGAGCAGCGGAGGGGAGAAAATAGGCTTATCGGCGGTAAGGGGTGAGGGGCTGCTGCCGGGGAACGTGTTGCTGCAGTATAACGATTACGGCCTCAGCAGCCCGGCCACGATATATACGTAGCCGCCGCCGACGCCACTGAAGCGTATAGTCCGCGCCGCGCGAGAGCTTTTCTTTTTCGTTTTCCGCGTCCGATTATATTTACGCATAGGTATGAGAGTACTTACGTATTAACAATAATGATACATATACATAATATGTGTGTGTGTGTGTGTGTGTATACGCAGCTATACCTTATACGTAATACCCGACCGTTGTTGTAACAATAATAATAACGAAATATAATTTAATATCGTGGCGAGAAAGAGGATAAAGAAAGCTGGCATATACGTGATACCGCACGGTTAAAAAAGGATAAATCCATCATGTGACGCATCTGCGTATACACACACACATTTACATTATATAAATATAATATATGAAGGTGGAAAAAAAACTGACGACGACGACGGATTTGTCGTCAAATAGTGAACGAGTGGGAAAGCACCCCCCCTCCGGGCACACCAAAAACGACCGTTTTAAGCTGAGTGTGTATACAGTGTTTTTACCATCGCAGTGTGTGTGTGTGTGTGTTTGGTACACGCGCGATCTGGGTCAGTGAGTCACGCGCACGATTGCGGTAGGGCGTGCAGCGGTAGCTATAATACTGCGATAGCAGCGACAGCAACAGCGGCGCACCACCGGTAGCGACGGCGGCGGCGGCGACGACGACTACGGATTTGTTTTGCCTAGTTTTTTTTCCTACCGTCCTTCGACGGTTAATACGATCGTAACGATCAACGAGCGCGGACTAACCGCACACATCACTAATCCATAACAACACATAATATTGTAATACTATATTTCCAAACACACGTCGATCGACTGCACGCGATGACCAGCGTTTCGGAAATACTGTCGTACGACTCGTCGGCCCAAGACGATTACTATCAAATGTTGGGATGCGATCAGACGTCTACGGTGAGCCGATACTTATTTATTAAATTAAAATAATTTATCGATTCATTAGGTACGCAACAATAATAATCAGTCCTTACCTCTGTCTTATGCGAGATAAAAAGGACTTGGCACATTATTGTTGTCAATATTGTCCTATTGTTATTATTGTCCATAGTAAGTCTAATAATATTATAGGTATCTTGTATAATGTTATACATAAATAAGTTTATAACCCTGTATAATTCTCAGCACTTATAAACTGTGTACGTGCCGAACGATAATAAACTGACCCGGTCTGACCGTGCAAGTTTTTCCAGGATAAGAATAATTATTATTATACCCCACTACATACACCATAGGGCATAGAGTGATGACGCGCTATGATATAGCATGCCAACCGCAATCGGGGTATGAAATCACGAGTCTCGAGTGCGGATTGCGTGCTTGTTAAAATATAATATAACATCTCGTCACTTACAGTACACATTAACACACGTGATATAATATACGTATGTACACAGGGTGAATCACCGAGAATGCTCACATCCCTTTTTATCCTTGAATAACACGGTTATTCAAATTCTGATTTTTGACATTTTTAAGTACCTACTCTTAATGAACATATTTATCAATACTTAGATATCATTCAACTATTAATCTGCGATGACAAGAGCTACAAAGTCATTTTTCATACGAATCCGTCCTTTCTTACTATTAATTATTGTTGGTCAAATATTTATTTTGAACACGTTTACGAATCAAAATCTAATTTCGAAATTCTGAGTTATTAAACGTAATGTACTATGGTCAAGGGATAATAGCCATTATTAATAATAAATAATGATTTTACATAAAGTATAAAATAGATCTATAACGTTTATATTAATAATGATTGTAAAGTTTTTATAAATAACCTTTTATTACTATAATTTTCCAATCATAAACCCCACACATTATTTTTTAAACCTATAAATTATCTTTAGTACTTAAATTTTAATTATACAGAAAAATACTCGTTAAAATCATCTCCTTGACAATTTACAATAAAAAAAAAAATTAGTCTTTAAGTAAAATTCAAAATTCAAAAATCAAAATTTGAATAAATTCATTGTTAATGGATAAAATGAGAGAGGGAGTATGCTAGATGAATATAGTATATAATATATTTATACATAAACTTAGAAGCAAGGCATTATCGGCGACCGATAAATTACTAGCTTTACTCGTATTATGTACGGACGCAGTAATGGTCCGCCGACGACCGCGACATCCCGCTATATAATGGTAAAAGGTCGTAAGGATTTATCCAAAGGCCAGCCGTACCTGTGCGTATATACGTTCTCGCCACCTGCATACTATTATCCGGTGACAGCGGAATTGGACAAAACGATATAATTTTATCATAAATATATCGGCAGTAAACGTATATTGTCAAATCCGGCATTAATTTTATAATATCATATTATTACAAAAACGTAGATATATAACTTGAAAAATACATACGTGATTAGACACTACACCGTATAACACCGATACCTAACTAATGATGATAATAATACAATTAATTAATATGACTACAGGTGAAGTACATAAAAAAATATAATTTACCTAAGCAAATAGATGATATATTTTTTTTTTTTTTTTATTCTTTTATTTGCGTTACACAATCTATACAATTTGAGTACAATAAGCGTAAATGATAATATAGAAAAAAAAAAAAAACAGACATTGAAGATTTGATTTGGAGAAGCCGCCCATTGACGACACTCCTTATGGCGTTATATTATACGAGTATGGGGTTAATTAAAGAGAAGATCGCGGCACCACTTTCTCTTAGATGATATATACCCTATTAATCGTATGCATTTTAATTATGCACGGTCGGGATAAAACTACGCGACATACCGACATGTTAATCCGGTCACTCTTCACTGTTTTTAATGGAAACATAACAAGCGCGACCAGGGTCACTGCTATACTATTATCGGTTTATATAATATATAATAATTAATATTATAGGCCGTGTATTATCGTGTATAGCCGTAAAGGTATAACTTCGTCGCGTATTATCGTCTATTTTTGAGTAAAAGTCCACACAACACTACATGTATTTCGCATATTATTTCGTAATTAAAGCGAATGTCGTAAAAAAAAAATTGTTGTGTTATTACGAAATTATAACACATACGGGTTCAGTATATTAGACACTGCTAGATTCAAACATGTCACTACGGCAATTATTAAATGTTTTTGATGAGTACTTTTTTTTTTAATTGATATTTGTCAACCCAATAAACATTGAAACTTTGATGCAATTCGATCAAACAAATGAAATATAATTTTTTGAATTATATCAATGGTAAAAATTCTTTGTCTACAGATACATAATAATGAATAACATATTTACTCATGCGCGACGTTTTGAATGTTTTAATTAATATCGATAATAGCTACTATACAGTCTTGATTATCTATTTTAATACAAACATTAAGTATGCAAATAAAAAAATGTATGTATTATAATATAATAATGATGTACACTGTACATATCCTGAAAAAAATAAATTTAATTTGATAAAAATTGCAAATATTGTATAATTTTTCATTTTATATAGTTTATTCGTTATACAATTCATTAACTATCATTTTTTTTTCCTTCAAATGAATATAAATTTATAATTTAATAAATTACAATATTAATAACATAATAACTACATATTTTATTGATATCGAACTTTGTTAATAAGTACATTTTTAAAACAATCGTAGGTAAGAAAAATATAATATGTGTTTTTCCAAGGTCCACTGATAATTTTTTTAAAATTAATATCTACTACAAGGTCTTATCTGTAGAATGATTTAGGTGATTTCGAAATTTATTCTGCGTAATTCAAAATGTTACTTTCACCGAATGAAGTTTTAATAATTCGAATATAATATAATTATAATATTCTATTGTAAATGCTATTATGCTTGATAATCACAATAACCGTAATTAAATAATAAAATATGTCATAATAATCTATGGTGATTAAAATATATAGCATAAAATAGTTTATAATTTGTTTTATTTTTTCATCAATAAGATACTGAATGTTTAAAGAAAAAATTGAATGGTATAATCCAATTTTAAATCACTTTTAAGTTACAAATACAACAATAATATTATTCTTATTGTTAAGCACACATTATTATAAGTACCTATTAGAAAATTTAAAATTTATTATACCATTAAACATTTTTTAAATGTAAGTGTTTTCATAATTTTGATTGAATTATTAATACAGTTGATAATACGTATATAATTTATAAATCAATTATAATCAGAATAGGTACATTGTAGGATCAATGATATATGTACTTACCAAACTACCAACATACTGTGCTTTTTTCTTTTTCAAGTGTCCTATAGCTATGTCCAAAATTCAGTTTTTTTTTCAAATGACAGCGTTTCTATTATAATATAAGCTTTTTAGCGGATAGTATTTTCTGAAAATGTTGACTTATCAAAATCAAAATTCGAACGAGTAGTTTTTGAGTTGCTTAACTTTGTATATAGCTTCATGAAAGTAGTTCTAAAAAATATAGATGTTATCTTAATTTTAAAACTTTGATAATTAATATTAATATATCAATGTTTATAATTCATAAAAATAGTCTAAATTTAATAAATATTTGATTTGATGTGACATCTATTTCATATTTTATAAAACTTTTGATAAAGACTTAACATAAACAGTTTAATAACTGAAAAACTATTAATTTAAATGTTTTATCAGGTACGTAGTAACATACGAACATTTTTAAAAAACTTATCTACTAAATAAATTAAAGTAAAAAGAGTGGAGGGATTCATCTAAAAATTATAAGTTGCAATTCAAGACACGTCTTAAGTAATACAAAAATAAAAAAAAAATATTTAAAAATTACAAATTAAGGACTCAATTAAATGCATTATAAAACAAAAAAAAACCGTAGTGAGCCTTGAATATGTTTGGTGAATCACTCTGTACATAGTAAATAGACGCAGACACGCAGTTCAGCTGTAACTATAGTATGTGTAATAAATACATTTTAATATTAATTATAACCCAATTTTTTTTTTTTTTTTTTGTACATCTGATGTCTGGTATGATGCCACATACATAATAAATATTAAATACTATTAATAATATTACTAACAAACAATATTTACAAATATTCGATTTTTAAATTCATTTCTGAGGTGCTCCAAAGCTGTAAAACATAATTCTACAAATATTATTTAAAAGCGCATTAGTGGTTTGAGGTCTTATAACTTCCCACTATATACGGTCAGACCACATAATCCGCGGTACCTAACAGCCGAAAAGCAATTTGTCCAAATGACCGTATACCAAACATTCACTGAATATACGCATTATGCACTATAACGTAATGTTTATTAGTGTTTTCAAAATGTTATAAAATAAATTTAACAAAGTAATTTAATTACAAATTTGGGTCTTTAATTTTTATACTTGTAAGTTATATACGTGTATGTTATGGAATATCTGGTTTAAATCTTAAATAGCAAGGTACCTATAAATTATATTATTAAAATTAATAAGATTATCCAGATAATTATATATTATTTTATTTTCTCAAATCACCAATGAATTTTGAACCTGCAGTTAGATTGAAGCTCTAGAAAATAAGAACATTAGGTCTCTATAGTTACGTGATTTGCGCGCAATACTAGCAATAATGTCGATGTAATAATTTTGGATGATTAGGTATTCCAAATAACTGTTATAATTATAATTGTTTTAATACCAATCGAATACATTACCCAATCTCATGTTGTAGTTCAATTTACACACGGTTATTATTGTATAAATCAGTCTACCACCTAATTATATATCTACGTTATTTATTTACAAAAAAATAAAAACAAATATATTAATAAATTATATATTATCAACTAGGTATACTAAATAATAAAATTAAATTTTTTTGTTACTGTGCGATTATATAATGCATTGTTCATCGTATGTAGATACTGTTATATAATATTGTACAAACATAGCGATATTACATTTAAAAAATAATTTACCTATATTTAAAATGTAAATCGAGTTTTTTTTTTAATTAATTGAGATTTAATAAAATATAAACTATAATATTAACTATGACAAAATTCATAAACGATTTAATTAAAATCGAATAACTATAATAATAATTTGATTTATTTTTAAACGTATCTATGTGTGTAATTATTTATGTTTTACGGTATTACACGGTCAGTTGATAAAATTCTTATTTTTGGAAGGTTATTATTTATTTTACTTAAATTATGACTGCTTTGGTAGGTAAATACTTAAATGTAAGATATTATGTCACTACACCCACATGTGTCGTTTCTTTTTTTATATATACCTACAAATACAATATGGCAAATTTTCGTTCAATATAAATCATTTTATGTTACAGTAGCTTTAATGTTATAGTAAATTTACCTTTTATCAAACTTAATGCGGTAATTAAATTATCCAGGCAAACGCAGATTTGTGTTTATATTATAATTTTAAAGTTAATTATAGCTATGTAAATATATAACAATTTTAAAATGCTCATATAACTTGCTTTAAAATTATACTAGGTATTTATACTGTTAATAAAAACCTATTTGATAACAGGTAAATTTACTCTAATATTAATAGATACGATTAATAAAGCTACAACATAAAATCAATTCTACTGAACAAAAATTTGCCATATTTTATACGTCGTGTAAAATGAAGACAAATGATAACACAATATGCGGGTGTGGCATCCTCTTAAATATATTTTGTATGTACAACAATAAATACTTAGAACCTTTTTAATATATTTAAATTACATTTGATTTTTTTTTTACAACGCGTACTGTGGCCCATGCCTCAAGAGACTATAATTTAATGACAATAGCCGTTTATATCAAAAGGTTGAAGACCTGTAAGCTGAATCGTGTGCTATATAAGTAGAAATTATTAGTAGAAACTTACATATTCAATGTTTCATGCAATATTAAACTTATCAATGTTATCATAGATATTTGTCATAAATTAGATTAAAAAATTTCTAAAAATCTACAGTATTCTATAAATATTTTTTAAATCATTATGTTTGGTTGACAAAATAATTTTCTTTAAGCTCAACGATGTAAAGATGTTCACACTGAAACATTTTGCATGAAAATAATTTCAAAAGAATATTTTAATATTTTTTTCTTTCAATGAATGAAATATTGAAGTGTTATAAAATAAACGATAAACTTATAAGGTACGACACCTGTTGTTCATTCATCAAATACGTTGGTATAGAGCATCTTTCGACTTTTATTCAAAAACGGTTTGCTTTTGAGCGCTCTGCTTATTGAGTGGACAAACTGCAGTCTATTGAAACTATTTATATACTAAAAAAAAATTCAAAAGTTAAAGCCATACGCTTTTCACGTGTAGAATAAATACATACCATTAACATTATTATTATTATTATTATTATTTGTACCATAGGGTTATACCTACGACAAAACAACATTAACACACAGTTGCACGCGCTACTGAAAAAAGTACAATTGAATCTAAAAGTTAACAAAACTTTGTATTATTGCATACATAATACACGTAGGTACACACTGAACTATAGTATAATGCTAATTTTACGTAATATAATGTATGTCAATTCGAGACAATACGATTTAGGCCTCTGAAAATAGACAAAGGCCATAATGTATGCATAATGTACGTAACTTCGTCGGTTTTAGGTATATAACACTCGCGGATTTCCGTCTCCTGTATTTACTTATATATAACCTGACAAAGCACCGTTAGTAATTGTCTATATATTTTCCACGGGGTTGGTAGATGCATACAGTTTGTATATTAATTTGTTTTATTGAAACATCACCGACCATTAAGTTATCTCGCACCTATATCACGTTGGCTTGTAAAATTCACTTAAGTCAAAAGCCTTTATTATACGAAACGTATAATATAGGTACATAATATATGTGCATTACCTATTTGATGACGTTTTATATAACTATAACACAGTTACATAAAACTCACTCAGTTAGTTATTACTCTGCCGACGATGTTCTTATGCGCAGCACATGCCATCACATATTATTAATATTATTATTAATTGCGAGACACCGAAATGAAATATTTTTCACTTTGTAGTCAATTTATCTAAACTCGGTTGTCACTAATATCGCGGAAACTTCAAACAAACGTATAGCTACATAGGCAATTTATTACAGCGGAAAAGTAGGTTGGAAAAAGCAACACCTGAAACCGTTTCACAATTTAATTATTTACGCTGAAAGCATTATTAATTACGGTTGATAAATTACATTGTTGGATGTCCAATATATGAGTGTTCTCTGTTCGGTGTTTTCAACTAGAAAAAAAAAATTAAATCCATAATACAGAAAAAACCATACATAACCCTACGTTAATTTCTAGATTAAATGAATAATATTTTAACTGATGTTTTTCCCCTAAACGTATAAACACTTTATTGCGATTCGCAGTTAATGTATACGTAAAACATTATGTTAAATAGGTGGAGCAAATAAGCGCAGAATTCAAAGTAAGAGCTCTTAAGTATCATCCGGATAAAAACTCCGGCGACAAGAAGGCTGAAGAAACGTTCCAGAAACTTAATGTAAGCAATAACGGGCGTTCGCGCCTCATTTGATACGTAGGTACTTAATATTATTACCTGCTTGTTTTTATTATTATCGTCTTCGAATGATATATTCGCGTGCGTTATAGGAAGCCAAAGAAACACTGTGCGATCCGGAAAAGCGAGCAACTTACGACAAATGGAAGAATAGCGGCGTGGCCGTTAGCTATAAAACATGGCTGAGTAACAAAGAACATTTCCAACAAGTACGGAGTGTGAATTTCAAATAAAACATGTAGTAGTTACTAGTTGTAATGGTGTATCCGTTCGTGTTAAGCTCGAGTAAATTCGAGACATCAATAACAATACTGAGTTTGGGCGTCTATAAATATAAAGGACGTCGATTTTATTTTGTTTTACTTTGCGCCTGTTACTGCTCAATAATACAGAGTGGGTTTAGGCCGTATATAAGTACTGCTACAGCACTCTATTATCAATGCCATATTATGGTACATAAACAAGGCGATTAGCTAAGCGTGATGATCACCCCCATTATTCATTTAATAATTAATTTATAAATGCCATGTTTTATAAATGTTGAGTTTTTGTGCTGCTTAAGTTCCGTGGTGATACAAATATTTGATACCTCTGAAAATTTTGATAAATCTAATTCAACATTTTAAAGAATAGTTTTTAATTATTAAAATGTTGATACTAAAGATAATATTACTTAATAACGATTTTACTAATATATAAAATATATCTAACATCGGATGTATAGTATTTATCATACTTAGATTATTTTTTTAAATTGTAAATATTGATAGGTATATAATTATATTTACTAAAATTCTCAAATTATTATAACACTCATAGCCCCCACATCTTACAAATCCATTATTAATAATTTATCATAAAACTTTCATAATAATATTATCCTTGGTATTAGCATACAAAATGTACAAAATTAAATAACTTAAAAATTACTCGATTGAATTTTGAGTTTGTACCTCATTACCTTAATACTTTCAGAAAACTTATTCACCAAATATAAATTATAAAATAAAGATATTTTCATTTGAAAAATATAGAAGTTTATATCACCAAAAGGAACTCCTTAAATAATACAAATAATCTCAAAATTTTAAAATGTGGTATTTGAATAGGAATATTTATAATATTTAAATTCTAAAAATCAGATTTTGGATAACCGCATTATTATTATAAAAATAAATGGGATGGGCAATACTCATTGAACATAGTCAGTGGATCATCTTGTATATAACATGTCATGCATTACCTAAATAATTATTTTTAACCTAAGTACTTTTGCTAAATAACACTTTCATGAGTGTATTTGCTGATTTAATTTACATTTTTTTTTTTTTTGAAACTAAATAACCGTTTAAATGTCGTTATTAAATTATGTATTAAGACGAGTTTATTTATTTTCCCTGGTAAACGTAACAGGCAAAAAAATCGATTTATTTTACGTAGGTACTATAATATTATCTCTATGTAGGTAAACACCGCGCATTCGGGACTTTAATCAGTTTCTTTTACTCAAATTAAATAAGCAACTCAAAAAAAAAAACATTCGCGCTATATAGTAAGCACCGTGCTTAGGTAATTTCCGTGCGGGGTAGTCATTTCAAAATAAATAAATAATACACTTTTAAAATCAAGAACATAATATTATAGAAGTTACATTTCCACGTACTCGTCAAATTAATAAAATCTCGGTCACCATATCCAGTAGATATACTATAGATTTTTCGGTAAAGCAATAAGCTTAATCCGGTAACTAATTAGTACCAGTTATTAAACATAGCATAAGCGCGATTTGAGGAGGGTTTGGGTGTGCTTAGCAACCCCAATTTTGAAATTAGCACCAGAAAATTGTTTCGTGTTAATTTAGATTTTAATAGTAACTGATATCCATAAAAAAAAGATAGAGGAGCTTCAGCACCATCAGTTTTTTCTTTGAAATTGCGTCCCTGAAACATAGTATACAAAGGTCTAAAGATAATAATTAACGGTATTTAATAACGGTTTTACATAAAAAAATAAAATAGATATACTTAATATTTAGTCAAGTACCTACTTGTTCTTCTTTGACAATTTTTGGTTTTACATAAAGATATTAATAAATTATCCACGTAGGTATGTCGTATATTTAAATTTAAATTTAAATATTAAATAGATTAATTTTAATTACTGCAATTTTTTTAAATCATCATAATGCCACCAATCTTTTAAACCTTTTATCCTGAACCACTATCCGTAAAGCTTAAACTCGAAATTTAAAAAATCAGAAACTACTTATTCATTCGAATTTATTCTAATTTTTATTTATATATATCAAGATAAATAATTTACTCAGTGTATAAAATAAAAATATATTTATAATGGCGGCTATATACTAATATACTGTATATGTTTTTTAAATACATAATATTTATAAGCAATCCAATAATTATTGAATCTTAGGCAATTATAATATATTTTATTAAATACTTTAACCTAGGCACTTTAATGTTTAATTGAAATGAAAATTATTAATACCGTATAATAATTCAATTTTTTCAGTCAATGCACTGGGCACAAATGAATACTAAAGACAGAATGCTTCCGGAAGGTGGTGAAGGGGCTTCATCTTCAATGGCGTCCAGGAGAGCATCTGAAGGTGGAGTGAACTTAGGAGCCAACAAAGTAAAATGGGATGCCAAGTCTAATGCAGATATTATTAACAAGTTTCGCAATTACGAAATATAAGTCACGTAGATATTGTCTATAAAAAAAAAAAAAACATTCCTTCGTTGAATAAATACTTTTATCGTGAATCGTGATTTGATATACATTCATATAATTTGTACTTATATATACTATAATATACATATTATACTGACTCTTATAAGACACATCTTTACCCGGAGGCCTGAGAAGTGAAATACGTAATAGGTATATAACTGCACATTAAAATCAACAATGTTATTACTATTATTATTTGATTACGCTTACTTCTTAAAGGGTATAAAATGAAATTTTTTTAGGGTAAAATAGAGTGAATATTTTTTTCTTCTCAGACCTTTGGGTACATATTCAATCGATTATCTTAAAAAAATGTATCTTCTATAGTTATTTCAAAAAACAATACTATTCAACTATTGTCTAGTCAATAAAGAGTAAATGATATTTCACGTTCACAAAGATTAGTTGAACGCTATCTATTTTGAGTCTAGACAGTCTAGTAGATTACGTTACTCAAACCTATAATAATTAATGTAGTTTGATATCCATCTCGCAAAACACAAATTAATTTGTAGCATCACTAGCATCGGGGAATTCTACGTTTCAAAGACGTAATACTAATAATAATAATAATAATAGTAATAGGTATAATAATATGATATTATGTTATTCTGTTATTATAAATTTAGAATATTTCTGAAACAATTAGCTAAGGTGCAGTGTATACTGTATACAGTATACAGTACAATATTGATAGTATCGTGTTCTAATTTATTGTATAATTGTAATTATATTGTAACAATTATACAAATCGTACCTATACCTATTATGTTATAAGTTATCGGTGACATTCGTTCACACCGATGTAGTTGTATTACTATATTTATTACGGTTACCTATTTACAATAATACCATAAAACTAAGCTTAGTATATTAATATACTTGACTGTATTGCCATTTCGGTGAGATATTGTTTCTCAAATTTGTAAAAATAAAATATACGTATAATGAATACAAAACCCGAATGTGTTGTTACTAATTATACCTATTCCCTTCGTAATAATTACGTCTGCGTGCAAAATACAAATCCGTTCTATAAAATTAGTATGTATCCAGGGGTAGATTTAGGTAGTAGTGGCCCCTGGGCGGAATATATTGTGGGGGCCCCTTATACATAAACAAGGAAATATATTTTTTTACTTATTAAATAATATTTATTATTATGTTTAGTAGTAGCAACAATTAACTACTATTTAATAATAAATAATTATAAAAATAATCAAATCGAGTATAACTAATTTATTAAATAATATTAAGTGTAAGTAATTAAATGAAAAATAATAAATAAAAATAATAATGTCAAGTAAGTAATTAAAATTAAATGCCTGAAACTATAAATAAAATATTTTTTCTGAATCCTAATTTGAATATTATAAAATTGTGGGGGCCCTGGGCTGCAGCCTATTCAGCCCTCCCCTAAATCCGGCCCTGGCATGTATCGTTATTCGTCATCTCTCAATGTTCATTGTATTTTAATTTAAACTAAATAACCATTACTAAGCTTTTTTTTACATTTTCAAGAAAAAAAAAATAGTTAAAACTGGTGACAATATTTAATGTACCAGCTGAAGACGAAAATGAATCTCACTCAATACTCAATGCTTACTGATGATAGCGTTAGCCTAACACTTACTGCAGTCTGAAAGTATCGATGATAATGAACTTGAATTGACTGAACCTAGTTGTAACAAAAATGTTAATGTGTTGATATGACACAGAGGCGTATTTAGGAATTTGTCATGGGGAGGGTCCAGAAAATTGTCATAATACAGATCCGTGGGGGACAAGCCCCCTACACCCCCCAATTACTCTTACTATAAGGAATCTTATATAAAATACTAAATATTCAAAAAAATTGTTTTAATGTAAATTACATAAAATAAAAATGTTTCAAGTTACATTTTAGTGGGAGTAAATCATTGAAAATGTGTTTTTTGTGTCTACCGAAAAACTAATTCAGAATAAAAGTCATTCTTTGGGCAATTCAAAAGTGCTTCTAAGTTCTAACCCACTTTTGAAGTTTACGTATTGACTGTCTATTTTTAATTTCCATATTTTAATTTCAACATAGCATTATCATTTTTCACTGGTGGTAAATAAAACTCAACCAAATTCTCAAATAATATTTTTCTGTATCAGTAAATGTTGAACTAAATAAACATTCAAACTCTATTTCCAACTGGCAAAATATGTCAACCAAATATCTTTTTCTATGATGTCAACCACGCATAGCAATTTATGATAACATTTTTTTCCCCCGATTTGGTACGTAAATATAGCATTTTATGTGGTATTGTGGTTACACGTTACAACTTATAATTGCACAGAATATAATAATCTATTATATAAATTAGACGTTTAGATACGTATTTATGGAGCCAAGGAGGAGAGGGGGGTCCAGACCATATGGACCCCCATAAATACGCCACTGATATGACATATGAATACATCATTCATCAGACAAAAATGAATAATATTCTGATACTAATGTAACTGGTTTAGGTAATTTGATATCTGGACCTATGCAGCCATAATTTAAGGTATGGAAAAAATAAGAATAATTTATTAGTTACATACAGCATAGGTACTTACTACCTAATAACCTACCTATTAAATTTACATATTTACAGTAAACACAATTATACACCTAATACAGTATTATAGTAATATATACATTTATACATAAAATATTTACAAATATAATGTATATAATAGATAATATTATTTATTTATTTCACGTTTGGCTACAATACTAAATTGTATTAAATTAAAAATATCCTAAAAATTTATTACTTTGTATTTGTTTAATGATAACCATAAAAACAGCCTTACTAATTTTTATTTGACATAAAAATCCTTAAAATATGTGCTCGATTCAATACTTAATATTTTGATCCGTATTTTTCCACAAAGTTTTACCTATACGGCTATACATTTTTATAATATAAAAATATTTAAAATATATCTACCTGCCAATATATTTTTAATTAAGTTTCTAGAAATGTGTCAAATATACAGAAAGCCATAGATATTGTTGAAGTTGATGTCAATAAAAATCAAAAACACAGAAATAGTAAATAAAATTAGAGTTCAATAATCAATAACCACTAGTTCAAATTTGTATGATTTGTCACTAACCAAAGTTTCCGTAAAAAATTTGGAGGAATTGAATAAACTCGAGGAGGATGCAGAACAAAAAAAGAAATATTAGTTGAGTCATACCGTTGGCCTAACCTAACCAACTTAGATCGTATGGTTCGATAGCTCCGCGCTGGTAAATAATTGTCTATTATACAGTATAATTATTAATTATTATTTATCATATATTTCCAAATATATTTATTTTACTCAAAATGTTGTACTGTTTCCCTGTTTCTACTTCAACAACAGAAAGATCTGTTTCTTTCTGAAAAATAATAAAGACCTACCACCTACCTAAAAAATAGTACGAAAGAAGTATTATATGTAAACAACGAATTCTGATTTCATTTTATTTATTGAATTGTTTGTCAAACAGGATCGTCTCAATGGATTGGTAGGTACTATTGAATCATTACCAAAATATCGTCATCACGCCATATTAAGTATTGGATGAAATGGCTAAGAAGTAAGAAGCCAAGAAAAAACTTGGTGTTATCATGAAAATATAACATTTTTCTCTTACAATTTTGATGTTAACCTTGATGTAATTTCCTATAATGATATCCTTTATAAAATTCCTATCTATGGAACTGGACTCTCCCCATAGAAAATTCCTGGCTACGGCCCAGTAATATATATAAAAATTTGAATAACAGCATGTACAAATGTACCTACAACCAATATTATTACATAAATGCAGTGGCGTATCTAGGATTTTTGTCTAAGGGTATATGACTAAAATTATTTAGCACATTAAGGCCAGGCCGCCAAGGGACTATATTTAGGCTATATATAAATCTCCAACTTAAAAAAAAGGGGCTTTTAGGGGGTGATATATCACCCATGTCACCCTCCGTAAATACGTCACTGCATAAGTGCAATTATATTATAAAGTACGATAATAAATGTTATCGAATGTCATTTATCTAGGATCCAAATATACGTTTAATACAATAATAATTTGATTATATTAGCGGTATTTGTTGGAGAAATATTATTTTACAATTTTCAAAAAAATTAACAGATGGGTAATTATTAAAATAAATAAAAGTAATAAATAATAACAACATTTTGAATAAAGTTTTGGGGGATCTAATGAAATATTTGGGAAGGAGGGGCTAAGACCGTGGCTGCTATAAGAAAAAAAGTGACTTTATTAACGATTTATATATATTCGGCAACACACCTCAGTGGCGTAGCCAGGATTTTTTTCGGGGAGGGCTGATCAATTTTTTTTTAAATATTTTTCATATGTTTTTTAACTAATTTTATAAAATGTAATAAAATATTAAAATTAATAGGTACTTATTTATACGCTTATAAACACTTTTAAATGCTATTTCTATAATATACTGCTAACGAATTTAGGCTCATAAGTTACATTCATTGTTTTTTATAGTAATAATACAAGTGAAAATATAAAATGTGATTTTTGGGGTTCCCTTTAATTATAATTGATTATCGCGTTTAATCGAAGAAAAAAACAATATTATCATAACATTTTACCATATTTACTGCTGGAAATAAATAAATGATTGTATTTTTAAAACTTAATAGCAAGATGAGTATTAAAATACTGCCATATGTGCAGTTCTATAATGCTTGGCGATCGTTATACAAAGGTTTATAATAATTACTAATTAGGATCTATGATTTCCAGTATTATCTCCCATGGTAGTATTGATCATAAGCGATAAGATAGGCTAACAAAATAATACGAATTTAAAATCAATAAAATGGAATTTAATGATTTTGCAGTGACTTTCATAGACCATGAAAATATTTTATAGATTTTCTTAAAATTTCAGGTGGAGCTGTAGCCCACTCAGCCCTCCCCCCCATAAATACGCCCCTGACACACCTATAATAATTATAAATTATTATAATAATCTATAATCATTTGAAATTCAAAACCTAACCTAACCTTACCTAGATAACGATTAAAATTTAGTTTTAAAAAAATGGTTTATCGAGACTATTATGGCAGTAAAGTAAAACATTTATTTTTTTATTATTGTTTTAAAAGAACGAGCGACTGTTCTCGTACTAGCTTATTTGTAATTGTCTTACAAATACCCTTTACTTTTAAAAATACATAAAATTAGTTTGTTTTTTTTAAACTGTCAACAGGTAGCCGTGGATAGATCTCCACAGAATCTTGTTTTATCTAATAATATTTTTTAATACGTATTTACCTATATATATTATATAAATTTATAATTTAATAGTTATCCAATTATAATATTAAAAATAATTGTGTTTTTTTAAACTTAATAGAGTTTAAGATTTCTTTTTTGGAAGGGATATAAAGTTCGGTTTTCTACTAAAAACATATTAAAAATTAAAACTCGCAATGCTCTGGTTAGGACTTCTCGACATGTTTAAACAACATTAGTATGGTGGAGAGGTTGAAATTAATAAGTTTATAAGTTATAACAATCAACATTTCAGCAAGTGTTTTGATAGATGTATTGTTTATATAAAAATATATTTTAGTATATTTAATATTATTTAATATAAAAAAGAAAATACCTACTAATAAAAAAATAAAAATATTTAAACAGTTCAAAAAAAAATTACCCTACTAGATTACAATTTAAAAAAAAAAAACTGGGATATTCATTATACTTGGATCGGGATAGGCTTACTATGAAAAATTGAACCTGGGCCGGCCTAAATAAATTAAAATAAAATACAGACTTACATGGGCTGGGCTGTCAAAAATATTTACATGACGGAAAAAGGCTGCAAATTTTCTGTCCGTGTAGACCTATAATACCTACTACAGAAATCGACACAAATGTATAAAGGATAAAAATAAAAAAATTACAAATTTCATTATACAAGTTAATTAAATACATTTATTTTGTATAGACAGTTCATTTATCACTAAATAAACAACATTCAAATTAAATTATTAAATAATAACAAAAAGATCACAGTGATAATGTATAGAAAATAAAGTATATTCCTAAACAATTATCAAAAGAGATAAATATTAAAATTACATTTCATGTGTATGAACTATAATAAACGCTCCAACCATAGTGAGATACAGTACTGTACTGTGTAAAGTATTGCTTTCAGGCCTTTCATGCTGGCGAAGGACAGTTTTGTTATCAACTACATATCGTAGTACATCACAACTACTAATGTTAAATAGTTTATAATTAACATAATATTTATTAATTGCTACAGTCTGGTTGGTAGATACACTTAAATACCAATAAAAATAATTAGCTAAATAAACCTCATCTCGTACTTAAAAACAATTTTATAAAAATCACTAAAAATTGTCAACAATACCACTTGATACTGCATCAGTTTACCTCATCATATTACACAATAAATGATGCTTACTTATTATAATGGTACCATACTTGTATATTATATAAACACTAGGTATCACTATTTACAATTGGATTCATGTTATACAATATAATTAAAAGTATAGCTAAACGCCTGTTATAACTAAAGTTACATCTATGAACACGACATTTATTGTTTATTATAATTTGTAAGGTAGGTATTGCTATCATATTTATAAAATTAGAAGTCTCAGAAAGTATATCATAATTATATATAATAGGTATTATGGCAAACTATAGAATGGTGACTTCATAAATGGCACATCCTTGCTGGACATGAAGGACAATAATGTCTATTAATGTACATAGTACACAACAAATAGCATTTAAAATAACGAGCTCTTTTATCATCATAACCACTTTCTAAACATGCCATGATTTCATACAATTCTGATTGACTATATATGATAATATAACTGATGATCATCTGTTCAAAAAGTAACCATATTAGTTAGCATGTAATTTTTTTACCTAACCTAAACATCAGTTCCTCTATTTGATTTTGATTTTGTGCAACTTCAACTTAAATCCTAGTAACTCAGAAAGCACACCAGACAGAGCAGACAGGATCACTACTTTTATCAGTGTAAACAGATACGGGTTATCAGATAGACCTGCGATTTTGAATGGACTTTCCAATTCCTAAAAACAAACAACAAATATTTTTACACATTATTATTATATCATTATACTCATTAAAGTATCAATTAAAAACATTTGTATATAATATTATAATATGAAGACTATAGGAAACTATGCTTGTATTTATTATCAATGAATAATACAGTAGAACCTCGATCCATGTTCACGATTAACCGTGCTCACTCTTCCGAAAATTTAAAAATAAATATGGACTGTAGATGTATAACATTATTGTATATATTTCTAATTATAATTAAATAAAAAATTTCAAAATTGCTTTATTATAAAATTATAAGTATTTATAATTATAATTAAATAAACATTTTCAAAATTTCATTATTATAACATTTTACCTATGTATTTCTAATTAAAATTAAATAAAAAATTACATTATTATAAAAAGTCTCGATTAACCGTGGTTTTCACTTATCCGTGTGACCCCCTCACCGCCATTACCCCGGATTATCGAGGTTCCATTGTATTATTTTATTAATTTATCAAAAAACAGCGATACAAATATTTTTAATATTATTATAAATTAATAATTATTAATTATTTTTACCTAATGAATTATTTTTAAACTAACGTAAAACAAATTTAAGTTATTTTAACAGTGAATTACAATATTTTAGATCTTAAATTGATTAGAAAATTAACTACAAAAAAATTACTTAAGACATAATTCTTTAACTAGTTAATGCTCGCCTTCGATGAATTTACAATTTTATGACTATGAAATTTTATTTCTTTAAAATTTACTGATCATAGTGACATAATTCACTCATCAAAATTCAAAGGTTAAAATTTTAAAATTGCGCATAATGTTTTATATTTGTTTTAATCTATCAGCCGAAGAACATTAATGAAAAAACATAAATTATTAATTAACATAAATATTCATTATTCATTAAATATAATATAAATAATGGCTATCTCCCAATGTGCGGTCTACCTATTTTTTGCATACTACCTAACTAAATATGAGTATAGTATGTGGTCTACCAATTTTATGTGTTATACTTACCTTTAGTAGGGAATCCTGCATCATAATTATTTATTAGTTTATTACCTACTAATTTAATATATTATGATTTATCACTTTTATCTTATTTTTTCATAATGATATATATTTTACCATATAGCAGCTAATAACATGTTAGTAGTTTTAGTGTCGTTTGTGGTGAAACAACTTTTTTTTTAAATTTTAACTGAAAATTTTTTTTAACTTAAAATGCTTGTAAAAGAATTTTATAACATTTCTTTAACTGAGGCCTCGAGTGTTAAATACTTGCAAGATTATGGTCTATTACCTTGTCCGAAACAATGTCACAAATGTGGTAATGATGTAAAACTGTACCAAAGAAATGAATGAGGAAAAATTAAAGAATTTTTCTGGTCTAACTTCTGGGTTATGGACAATCAACTTCATTTAATTATACTTTTTTGATATATTATACACCTATTACCTATATTGCACGTAAATTGTTGTTGTTTTTAATTTTTGTAAAATCATTGTAATATTATATAAATTTTCGATAATATATTATTATTAGGTACCTACATAGTATTAAATTTTTTGTTTGTATTTTACTATTTTACATCAATTATTATTATTTTTATTTAATTTATATTTTGTATGGATGGATTTACCGTTCCTCCTTAGCGACAGGTCGTACCGTACCACATTATTATTATTATTATCATTATTTAATATTTGTTAATATTTTTATTTATACCACACATGCCTATCCGTGCTGGTATCTGAAACATTACAATTTTGTATAATAACCACGTCTATTCGTTTATGGTAGATCGCATTTTCAGCGGTAGACCGCATATTGGGAGACAGCCTAAATAATTTTAATTACAGTGATTTCACATATAACCAGAAATTTAATATATAATATTAAAAATTTAATAAGGTAATAAAAATTTATAATGAATACAAAAAACTTAAAAATAATTTTTTTTTAATGATAAAATTGTACTTTATCAAGCTAATCTATAAATTTGTAAGTATATTTTAAACCTAAATATATTAGCCATTAAGTAGCTATTAGTGCTCAAAATACTAATAGGATGCATAAAATATACCTTTAGTAAATCTGCAGCTAATTTTAAAACACTGTTTGCAACCATCAAATCATCTTTTTTATTTGGTTTTTGTTCTATCTGCATGTATAAATTAATCTAAAACAAAAGTAAAACATGAATATACCTATTTAGACAATAAATTATAAAAATGCTAGATTTTTAACAGGTTGTATTACAATATATTCTAATAAAGGAAAGAAAATTAAAACATTCATAATATTTACCTGTTCTGTAATAAGTGTCGATAAATTTCTATATTTCCTATTAATTTTGGTTCCTAAAGTCAAAAACCGTAAAAGGTAAATTCCTAGCACCATACACCAAGCTGAAGACTCCAGGTGAAATTCTGAATTTAAAGAAAACGTATCCTATAAAAATATAATAATGTGATAATTATTTTTCAAATTTGTTAGACAGTTCTAATTTATTTACTTACCTTAAGTAATTCTACGCTTAAAATTGCTAAAAACAATGATGATATATAGAACGAAGATGACACAATCACATCTACTGATCTTTGAGGTCCACGTTTCTATAAAAAAAAGTTATAAAATAATAAGAAGAAAGCTATTAATATAAATACAACTTAAGTCAATTTGTTACACGCTATTATAATAAGTATCAATAGGTACTATAAATTAACCTACTTTTAAATAAGAGCGTATGGAAAGCCAAGTTTTGATATTCCGTACTTTATTAAGTCTAAAATGAGGCAATTTAGATTTCCTAGCTCTTCTAAAAGATGTGAGATGCGAAAAGAACTTTGCATACAAAAATCTCTGTTTATATGTGCGCTCTGCTACGGTTAATAGGAAGAAGAACATTAAGGATAAACAAAATCGTTCTATCAAAGTTGTAATCACGATATATCTTTCCCTACAAATAGAATTAAATCAATTAATAAAATAAAAATATAAGAATTATTATTTATATAATTTAATATTTTTTAATACTCACCAGCCAATGGGTGAAAAAGCAGCATTAACAATAGTAAAAAATGCAGACAAATACTGCTTGTATACAAACTCCGGAGGTTCATTAACAGTGATAGCTAAGGTTGGTAAAGGTTTGTCCTCTGTCAAGCTATTAAGTAATCTATAAGCTGATGGCATGAGGGCAATTATCACAGACAAGAAAACACCTAAGAAGTATTATAAAAATATTAAATACTGTAAATACAGATTTAAAGTAACACAATTTACCTAAGTAGAAGTAATCCATTTGTTCAGGAATCTCTTCTACTCTAGCAATGATCGCAGAACTTATATCTAATACAGATAAATCAGCTTTTTTTACTTCTTTCTTTTCCCACATTGTACAACTCACTAAAATCAAAACATATATTAATATTATAAAATTGTTGCTAAAACTATAAATTAATATTATTATAAATTAAATTTATCATATTAGTTAATTCAACCAGAATTAACTTGAAATACTTAAAATATGAAAAAAAAATAGCTAATAATAATTGTGATCAATATTGAATATTTTGTTATTAAACAATAAAAAAATCAATGAATTACAAACTTTACCTCTATCTGATGCCGCACAACTTGGACTTAATATCACAGTTGGTGTCTACAAGGAAGAAATAGATTAAAATGTTAAAATATTATGATTTTCCATCTTTTTATAAATGCATTATCAATAATTAACGTACAGTTTCAAATTCCCATAAAAATGGATGGTCTTGATTATCACTTAATAAGTTAGTTTGTTCAGCATCCATATCCGATGTAGAAGAACCTTCTTCAGTATTTGTAGTAAGACCAATCCATTCACCAGCACTAGTCGTTCCTTCAGTCAACATTGATAATGGACAAGCACTACCTCCATTAGATGATAATACATCTCCTTCTTCATCTGTTTGTCGACTAGAAGAACTATCTACATTATCATCTTCATCATCATCAGAATTCGTCTTTTGAAGGACTTGTAAACGATGGCTACGCCGTACAAGTAAACGCTAAAATAATTATATTTTTAGTATTTACTTAATTAATAATTATAATAATTATAATAATTATTATTTATATACTACATAATATGTTAATAAATTTAATATTTTTTTTATAAAAAATTAGTAAATTACTTTTGGACATATAGAACCGTCATTTTCAGTTTCTTGTTCACTATCTTCGGATTCAGAATTAACTGCATATTGAAAACAGGAGGATGTCTGGAAAGCTATAAGATGAAATAATAATTGTGTTCATCAATAAAATGGTAATTAAAATAATAGTTTTTAAATTTTTTATACCAGAAAGTCTACGATCTAAATCAGCAATGGAAGCTTTAGAGGTTAATGGAGTTTTTTTGAATCTTAAACACCTCTTCTGACTGGAAACATTTTTACTAACTGGATCATTAGCCTTTTTTGCTACCAACGTAACATCACATTCAACTTTTTCTACTAATTGATCATGTTTAGGTGTACTACTTGATTGTTCAGCACTAGTGGACTCAGATGTTTGGGATGTAATAGTAGAACCAGTTAGAATATCTTCTTCAGGATTATCACTAGATCCATTGCCATTTAAACTTTCAAAACCATCATCATCGTGTGTTGAACTAGACGTATTAGGTCTGACATCCATACGATCTCTACAAAAAATTACATAATAATTTACACAATAAATTTTACCATATTTATAAAGATTTAGAAAGAAAAAAAAAAAAGGAAACTCTTCTTACACTCCTCCCAATTGTTTTTTCTCATCAAGATTAACTAAACGTAAATCGGAACCAAAACCTTCGGGAACTAGTGAAACATTAACATCAGATAAAGATTCTAAAACCCAATGACGTGTTTTTACAGGTGATGTATCCCATACAACATTATGAGGTTTAGAAACATCTCCACTAAAACATAATTTTAATTAATTTAAAATATGCAATTAGTCAAAAATAGTTCAAAATAGTAAAACATAATGACTTAACAAAAATATAGATTATAGATATTACTGAAAAGATAGTTTATTTACTATAACAATAACTCACATTCTATTTCTCCGTTTTACATATTTAGTATCAGTACCAACTAAAGATTGAATACTTTCTACATTCATTTCAGTCGAATCTATAATTATATAATTCAGTATTAATTTAAAAAAAAATTAATATATTGATTGTATACAGGGTGATTCTTTTAAGTGGGTACACTAATTATCTCGAAAAGTATTCATGTTTTTGAAAATATTTTTTTACATAATTTCAAATTCTTAAAAAAACAACGTTTTTATTAAAAAATTATATTTTTAAATATTTTTTATCCTTATAATTTTTTAAGTTTTTTACTTTTTTGAATGACAACATAGATTTTTAATTTCATATTCCAAATCAGAATAATTTTCTGAGTATTTTGAAACAAAAAATTTGAATTTAGGGTGAGTAGTTTATGAGTAATATTTATTTAAAGTTTAGACAAGCGGAGTAGTGGACAAACATTTTGCGGGGTAACCCCGTATACCACTCCACTCTACTTGTCTAAACTTTAGATACGTATAACTCATAAACTACTAGCCCTAAATTCAATTTTTATGTATCAAAATACTCAAAAAATTATTTTGCATTGGAATATGAAATTAAAATTCTATGTTGTCATTCTAAAAAGTAAAAAACTTAAAAAATTATAATGATAAAAAATATTTAAAAATATAATTTTTTAATAAAAACGTTGTTTTTTTAACAATTTTGAACTATGTAAAAAAATATTTTCAAATACATGAATACTTTTCGAGATAATTAGTGTACCCACTAAAAGGATCACTCTGTATATTAAGTTTACCTATAAAACTGTTATAAATAATAATATGAATTTACTTTTAATTTTACTTGAGGTAGAATGACCCCTTTTAGCATGTCTTGGGCTATGAGATCTAGGTGTTTTCAGGAAGTTCTTTTTTGAAATTGTAGTGGTAGACACAATTTGTGAATGAACAATGCTCAAAACAAGCATCATTATAAATGGACTCAGTACTTCACCAAGTGTTACAGTCTGGAAAAAAAAGTATTGTTTTTATGAATAACTATAAAATAAATAAAATAATGGAACCTAAATTATAAATGTTGATACATATTTCATACACAATTTTTTCAATTGAGGATGAATGATACATAGGTATTATTTTATAATTTATAAAACAATAAGCAATAGTAAACATAGAATAGATAATTAATAACAACTACCTTGAATTTTCAGGTTTAAGATTTCTTGCAATGATTATTATTTGACTAGTTATAAATTATTTCAAATTGTTTAAAAAAAAATTCAGATGTAATATATTTATCATTCTTGATAAAATACTAATCTGAATTTCTCATTTAAAAGTCTAAAAAAACAATAATTTTTAGATTCTGAACGGAGTGATGAATGTATTGATTTTACAATGATGTGTGTTTTTTTTTTATTTTATTTTTTTTTTTTTGTGTCTGACGACAACATTTGGAGCAGTAAAAATGCTTCGATTTTGGACTTCAGCCACTCTTTGAAAAGGAAATCGAATTTAGTTGGTACTTTGGGGGGTCAATTTAAAAAATATTGAAAATTTTTAACTTGAGTCGGGAAAAACCCTAAAAAAATGAGGGAAAAACGGGATTTTTTACGCAAAATCAGTTTTCGACAAAACCGAATTTTTTATTTTGCTATAACTCAAAAACTAATAGATGTAAATACTTGAAATTTTCACCAAATGTTTATATTAGCGTTCTCCATACACAGTTAAATTTTCAAAGAATTTTTTAGTAATTTTTTTTAAAATAACGATAAAAATTGTTTGGCCGGCCAGAAAATCTTGAAAATTTAATGCAAGGTTTCTTATAAGTTGTTCTTAAAGTGATAAAAAAAAATCCGAAATCGTTAGTCACAATTTTTTTTTATAAGTGCTTAAAGTTTGAATTTATACAAAATATGTCAAAATTGCGAAAATTTGCAAGTAATTTTGTGGTTGAAAAATCGTAAAATTTTTTCTTTTATAACTAAGTTTTGAAAAGTTGGTACAAGGTTCTCCATAAATTTTTCTTCAAATATCTGTAAAAAAAACTCTACCGGATTCAGACAAAAATTTTTTAGGAGTGTTTGAAATTTAAATTTTTACAAAACCGCGTTAAATAACGGTTTAGTCTCAAACGATTTTTGATATTTGTTGTTATTCAAACAGTATAAGTCGTAAATACTTGAAAATTTTACCAGTTATTTAGATTGCCATTTTCTGTACGTGATTAGATTTTCAAAATATTTTGACTTTTTTTGAGCTATTTATAGGCATTTGAAATAATCAATTTTATTTTATTTTTTTTTATAAATGTTGATAAAAAAAATTAAGCTGGGACAAATTACTTGAAAATTTAATTGAAGGGTCCACATAACTTGTTCTAACTCTCATTCAAAAATTATAAAAATACATAGGCACAATTTTTTTTTATTAGCATTTGAAGTTCAAATATTGACAAAAATTCGTCAAAATTCATGAATATTTTTTCACTATTTGGTAGTTAAAAATTTATAAATATTTTACTATAAAAAGCTAAGAATTGAAAATTTAATACTATGCTGTCCATAAGTTAAGCTTAGAATAATTATAAAAAAGTTTGAGGATTATTCAATTTAAAAAATTTTACGAGTGTTTAAAGTCTTAATTTTAATTTGAAACCAAAAATACACGTGTAAAATAACGTTTTACTAATAAATAATTTTCGATTTTTGTTATTTTTAAAAAATTACTTGAAGTAAGATCTTGAATCTTTTACTTAAATGTTTGAATTTGTTTCAAAATAGAATATATGACAATATTTAAGTATAATATATCCTAGACTGACAAATCATCTCCGTTCAAAATCGTTTTTCGTATATAATGATACCTATCATTGCATTCAAATTTAACCTACCCTAGTCCGAAGTCCACCCCACCCCCTAATGTACAGCAGAGCGATACTCACTTACCCGCTTTTTTTTTTTTTTAATTTTGATTTATTTAATGAAACAATTTTTAATAGAGAAATATAAAAAATATATAATATATAAATGTAATAATCTATACATGTATACATTTTTTTGGGAATTCCATATTTTTTTATTTTAAGTTCCATATATTTTGTGATCCATTGATTACTGCTTGTTATTTGATAAAAAAAACTTTAATAACTTGCTTTGGACATTTAAATATATTAAACTTTTATGAGCATGCAACAATAAGCACCCGGATAAACCATTATTTTTAAATATCATAATTCCATTTTCACGTATATATCAAATACCGTTAATTTAAATTATCTGTTTTATATTATAGACTTTAATTTGTAATCTATATAGATATTTCGTACGTCATATTATACAATATTTATAAATAACAATAAGGTCTAGGGAGTATAGAAAAATAATTATTAATACAAGTTATATATTTTATAACCAATATTATACACTATCATACATTAAAATAAAATATGAAAATAATACAACTTCAATATCCAAAATATATCAAATTAAATTCATATAGCGAGATTTTTCTTGTACTAAAGATCAATAAAAGCTTAAATTCAAGATTGTTCATCACCTCTTCCGATGGAAATTATTACAAGATCACTTAACCTTTCTTGATTCATAGAAAACCCAAATACTTTTTGTATTTTAAAAAAACTTCATATCTTTAATGTGACCGACACAAAGACATTGTTAAAATTATACGAAGTGCCACTATAACTATATACGTTTGATATAAAATCATCATTAATCATAGTTTACAAATTACAATAAACTTTAACGCTTAAGGCTTAAGATTAAGCTTGGCCTACACCCCCCACCCAAATTAAAAACCAAAAATTTAAACTATTAGAAATGTTATCCTGTGGATCACTTTACTTTAGATTATTCTAGCTCCTTTGAAAATTCAATAAATTTCCGCTATAGAATTCACTATCTACTTTACTAACATCGTCATTTTTTGAAAGTAATAACATACATTTTTTAATAGTATAATTATTTGTCATATTTATTTAATCACTTAAGTCATACAAAAACTTGAAAGTATTAAAATGGTTATATGATTTATTAATTGGTATTTTTCTTCAAGAGAATGAATTACCTATTACGTTTATATGTGAAACTATAATCAACTTTATACATTTAGGTTTTAAATCAATAAATTATCGATAGGTTTATCAAGTGGTTCAAATAAAAATATAGTTTTCTTTTCTATGAAAATGTTTGGCGCTAGGCGGTTAACTATTTTGTTATATTATAGCATAAGGTCGGCGCTATGCCGATATCCTTTTTACGAAATAAATAACAATTTATTGTGTAATAAACTAATAACAACTAATTGTGCTGTGTGCCTGTATCGATAACAAAATTTTTTTTTTATTAGTGGACATGGTAAAAACCATTAATCTTAATTATTCAATATAATCTTAACATATTTTAGATAAATATAAAAAAAAATACATACATGTCACATTGATTGATTAAATTATAATATATAATTACATTTTAAATTAATATAAATGTATAATGACGTTGATAATAATAAGAAATATTAGATTTATACCATAATAATTCAATAATTGTATTATTTTATTATTTATAATATAATAAATATATTTTTACAAATGTACTTAATAATAAGGTGTATGTAAAATATGTGAAATGTGTGCTTGTTTTCTGTTTTGGTCAATAACAGCATTGACATCATAGTTCAAAAAATTGTTCGCGACCCACCAAAAATTGACTGAAGACCCGCCACACACTTTGAGAAACGCTATATTATATTATTATTATACATGCAATCATTATAATTTGAACTTCATAATACGGATAAGCCAGGTTCCTAAAATTAGTGCAATATATCATTTTGAGGATGATAAATAATAAGGTGTTTAGTATAGAATGCATAGAGGGTGAGCTAGGAGATAACTGACATTTCATGGTTGTATATTTAAAAAAAACCTATAATAATTATTTAAAAAAAATAAAAATAAATTAGTTTAAAATGTTTAAATATTAAAAAATGAACAGCCTGAACAGGTGAAATATAGTAATTTGGTACTACAATTGCCAATTAGCCAAGATGAAGTGATGGTAGAACGTAGGGTATTGGCATATTGCTAAGAAAGCGAGAGGGGAGAATTCGATTAGGTTATGGAGAGAGTTATACCTAATAGTTTGTGAAGTGTGCGGGGCGTTGATTAAAGATTGTGCTAAATTGGTTGTTAGAACTTAAGAGTATTAACCCGCAAGTGAGACACCAAAATTTTGATTTAAAAGTTTAATTTTATAGAGGCTATTTATTGTTGCCATAGTAAATAAGCACATTTAAAATATCGAAAAATACACATTGAGTTTTTTTATTATATAAAATATAACAGATTATTTTTTACAGAAATTCAAATCGTAAAATAAATACGTAAATTTAGAATTTATGAAATCATGATATCATAGTATAATCCGTACCATGTTTACTAAATTCAACGTGACGTCATAATATAATGTATAATGTAACTTTATTAATGCGTAGGTACAAACTTTGTGCGCAAGTAATTTATCATATTTTATTAGTTAAAAGGTATCAGAGCCCTTTAGGTAAACGACAAACAATATAATAAATGTATTAATTTTTTTATAGTTATGATAATTAATCTTCAACTATGTGACCTTTATATCTGACGCATAGAAATCTAAGAAATAAATTATTATATAGACGATTTTGTAGATTAAATTCGTTTTAATATCAGTTATATTTATATCGTATACACAGCTATACACTAAAAACCTTGTAGTTTACGTGGAGATAATGCACTATAATTTATTATTATACAGACAATTGCTTTCGAGTGACTGACCGGAATAATAACGGAACGGACCGTCGGCTTTGTGTCGGTTTGCTCTATACCTACTTAAAATATTATGGTATCAATAGCAGGATCTAAAAATCGTGTAGGAGTAAATAGCAATACTATTCAGGACGTCCAAATGTATTATATTTTATATCATACACATTATAGTATAATATAAATAATATTACATATATCTCTTATGAGTTGGGGGGGGGGTCAAACGCCCCAATGCTTTTTTTTTGCATCTAGGTCAATTAACAGCTATATTGGTTTAAACAAATTAAAGGAAGTTTACTTCTGCATGTCTCCTGAAGTATTATAATATTGATCAAAAAAATGTAATTAATGAACACTTTTCATACACCTATTTAAAAAATAATATAAATACAATACTTTTTTTATTATACTATATTTTTTTTATAACCCCCCATCCGTGAAGAATTTCTGTGCTTGGGCATGCATATATTACAAATCACAATGGTTCGAGACTGGACGGCCGCCGGCCGGGTGTCCCGGTCGGTCCATTCTTGGATTAGAGCGCGAAACTCGATGGTCACAACCGAGTTTTTAGTCGAACACAACGACTAATACAATAATTGTACTAGGCAAATAATAATGTGGCTACAATGCAGTAACATTCTGTTCTACGACGTGATGTTTATAAATAATTTATAATATTGTTACGTACCGGCGATGTGTCTTCTTCTTCGGAGGAAACAAACGTGACGTAACTGAACAACAAAATGTTTCCCAGTTCCAAGACGTAAAGACATAAAAGCGACAGAAACAATCGCCACGACGTCTGGTGTATGTACCAGCGGTAATAGCATGGTAAAAATAATAGCCGGACGATCGCCAAACGAGTTACAGTGAAAAATCCGTGTTTCGGTTTCGTCTTGGTAAACGCCGATCCTGTAAACAAAGTGCAATCATTTCGATACAAATTAAAATCCCAAAAATATTATCAATATAATATTATAAACATAAAGTATATTTTAAAACAGTAATTAATATTATAATTAAACGAGTACAATGTACTCAACTACACGCCGGTTACCCAAGTTTTGGCCGTATTGATTTTGCCGAAAAGGTCAATGGGTAAAAAAATCAATAGACCTTAACCTCAGACCACACAGAACTCTGTTGTGTATTGTTAAGCAAGGCCAGGGTCGTATAGATGGACATTTTTTTTTATCTTAATAGTATAATTAATAATTATATAATATTATTGTACATTTGTATTGTACTTACTACAATTAATTAGATCTTAATCAATGCTACTACTAACCTCTCACTAAATCTACATCAATAAGATCAGTCTTCAATTTAGCATTTTTCTTTGGAACATGCGTAAATCCACTCAAAATACGTTGCTCAATCGTTTTTTCCCACTGTTGTTTATCATAAGTGCCAATTTTTTTTTGATACCTATTGCAAAAAATGTCAATATTATATATTATTATTTCATGTACACCACGATGTTTAATGTCTCTAACATAGCACATGTATTTTATATTTAACTAATAAATATATAATAATCAATATCATATTAATATCTACTCACCACGTGACTATTTTTTGTACATTACATCCCATTTCCTAAACTGATACACTAGCTTAATTTGATCTAAAACAAAATACAATATTTTTTTAAGTTTACGATAAGTAGGTATTATTATATAGTTATAATATAAATTGAATAGTGTTGGATTTCATATTTCTACCCCATACCCACAGCCATTAAAGGTATTCATGTGTTATACAAAAAAAAAAATCATTCTAGAAATTTCTTATTTTACAGCTTGATAAAATTAATACCTAATTAGTTACATTATTTAATCGTTTATTAGCTGATTATGATAAATAGTCTAAGAGGTTTTATATTATTTTGTAAATATAAAACGTATTAGGTACATAGGTTTTACCGAGAGTGATTACCACTTATCGAATTGCTGTCTGACGTCTACAGATTGACGTATAGTAATTTCTTAATAAATTAATTATTAGATAATACAATAATGAATAAATTAATAGCCTATGTACCTACTTTTTATACTCGTAGTATAAAAATGAAATAAATTTTAATGGATACGTTTCTGACTAAAACGTATATTTACTTCCCGAGTAAAATGCTTTAATCAAACCTTTTTTTTTCATTATTGATTTAATAAAGAAAATATGAAATAATTCGTTTTTCATACTTATGTATTGTTAGTCTTTGTTATAATAACAATATTATCATTTATGCACAGCATGAAATCATATAAAAATTACAAAAGCAATACCTACCGTTTCTTTATGGGTCTGAATGTTTTGCAATTAACACCAGTTAATAGTTACTATAATTACTGTAATACTAATAATACTATAATGGGATAATAATTATATGACTAATATTCCTGACATAGTAAAATCGATCAACATGAAAACCAAACTAATCAAAGGAATAAGTATAAGCACTACGTGTGTGATTAAACACAATGTTTTGCGTGATCCGATACATTTTACAAATACAACTTCATCTTTGTAAAAACTGTCAATGTTTACATTTTTAGACATAACCCACACATTTCATATTATTGCACTTGAATAATATAATATTATATGCTTTATATATTGCTTCGTAAGCATTGTTATCAATCGCTGAGTAAATATTAACAAAAATAAATACCTACCTATCAAATATATGTTTCTGTCTGTATGATTCAATAAATTGACACATAATAATAATATTAAATATTACAATAAAAATTGTAAAACGAATTACGAATACATATTTTAAGTTCAATTTTTGTATATTATTGAGGGTATTTGAAGACTACGGTATCTACACAATGTAGATAACCGTTATGAAGACCAAAGTTAAATTAAACAAACATCGTTTAGTTTAACAACTAGTTAAAAATTAAAATAATACTATTTAATAAAGTGAACACCAATCCGCAATCTATATATTCATAAAATATTATAATTACATAATATATAATATATATATAATATATTATGTTGTTTAAATTATATTGTTTTACATGAGTTCATGATGACATAACGTTTAATATTGAACCATAGTAAAATATTTAACATTTTTAAATAAAACCAGTATAAATTATTAATTTAGGAAGGTACTAAATGGGTATCGTAAATGTAGGTACTAGGTACATTCACATTATATTACACAACATAATGATTCAATCTTATAGCATTTAAACTAAAAAATTTCAAACGGTTTTATAAATTATACATAAAACAAAATATTGCAATGAGGCATATTATAAAAAATACTCGTAAATCATTATAATAAATTTACCGGAAAACTTGACGAAGAATGATAAAAACGGTCAATTCAAAGAACTGTAATATGCAGGGTCATTATAAAATGAACCTGAACAAAGAATTATCTATAAATAATATAATAATTGAAACATAACCATTTGAGATGTCCCTTATCTAAATGTAGCAATGTCAGCAAAATATACATAATTCCTATGAATTACTGTCAATTAATACTCAAGCTATGAACTTAGAACATTGAATTAAGCATACTAAATACAACAATAATTTGATCACAATGAGAACTATTATTATAAGTTTATAAATATAAACTTATAACAACTTTTATCTAATTATAAATATGAATAGTCGTAGTATAATATCTATTACTAGCATCCCACTAGCCAAGATATTGTCGGGACGTTTTATTATTTTTATGATTAAATTACAATTTAGAGTAGAAAATGGAAATGGTCATTAACGACAATGTTTCAATTTCTAAATCAATACAATTTCAAATTGGCATATAAGACACAATAAACTATACCTATTACCTACACGGCTACAGTGCTACACATTATAATATTATATTGTATTGAGTTCAATGAAATACAATATTTTGATTCTTAATCTAATAAAATTTACTAATGATTTACATTTTATATTTTAATGTCACTTATAAAAATCATATGTAGGACCATAGCTGGTTTTTACAATCTAACAGAGTTTAAACAGGTTAACTTACTGTTTTTATAACCGATGAAATTGTTTGGTATAAAATGTGAATACACTGCAAAAACAATATAGATATAATATTATTATGAATATATTATAATATATACAACTTTTTTATAACCCTCTATTTTTTTCACATATATACTTACATAAAAAAATGTATCTCTTAACAATACTAAACATTTACTAAATAATCTTTTGTCCAATAAGACTTATAAACCTAGTATTTACACCAAACAAAATAGTTATAAAATTCTCCTTAGAACTTAACAAGTATACTGTCCAACTATGGGTGTCCACGAAACAATTTAACCCATCAAAAATTCAAATTTTTCAATCTAAAATCACATTTTATACATAGAAGATATATATAGTTACGTATATCGTCAATAACATTTCACCCCCAAATAATTCCACCCTTTAATTTAAAAAAAAATACTAGCTGTAAGTGTAATACACTAATATAGTGATATGTACCATTCCGAAAAACCCAATCATGTCCCCCCACCATCTTATTCCATGATTATAAACACAATATAATATATTTATATATATCTTCGTTAAAAGTGTTGTTAATGAGCGACTTATTTCCCATGTAACCAATACAATCAACATTTCAGTAATTATAGACTACGATCATTGTACTTTTTAAATTATACATATTGTATATAATTATTAATTTATAAACACTATAAACAGATAAAATAAAAACAATCTAATGTACGTTATTTCATTGCAATTGTGGGAAGATATTTTGAAGATAAGATTATTTTACGCATACTCCACTGCGAAAATTTTTTGATAAGGGTAGCAACTTCCAAGTCTATATTTTCTAATGTTAATTGTTTATTATAATTTAATAATATTCAATCAAATAATTGATGTAGGTAATCGTCTTAGAAAACTAAAAAGTCCAGAACTTATTATTTTATCCAACTTAATTATAATATGCTAAAAAAAACCAACGGCGCTTCTTGAATTTTGGATCCAAAGCCAAGAAAATTATAATTGGCTTAATAGATAATAGAATTATATTTTATTTAGGCACTAACAATATAAATTTCTTTAATTTACAAACACCGGCAGTTATAACTATTTCCCATATTATGTAATGAATGATTAATTACGTTGAGCCATTAATAACTTTGAATAGGATGATAAATTATATAATTCATTCAAAATAATAATATATACATTGACTCACAAATAGCTGAAGACAAAAAACAATACCTATAGTTTATTTTATACAGTTATTGAGTTATGTATTAATAGTGTTTTCTACTTTCAAACTAGCTACCTACATAATATACAACTAAAATAAACAAATATTTCGACGGAAAGTGACTTTTGACATTACGCTAAAGTATGTTATCCCAATAAGCTGTAGAATGTAATGATGTAAATTTCTATTTTTATTATGAGATGAGAAAATTTCAAAACAGTCTTAATTTAGATTATGGCAAAGATTAAGCTAGTAGTGGTCTTATTTTTAAACTGTGTCTTAACACTATAGTCACTACCTGAAACACAACTATAAGAATTTAGTTATTTTTTAACTAAATTAAACCTGTAACCACACTGAGCATATTCCAAATGCCAAAAAATGCAATAGATAAAAAAAATTAACTGCCAGACTTAGATGTTATTTACAAAACTTTGAATTTTTATAATTATGTTTGCACAATAGTACAATACACTATAGTGGCACTTTCCCCTTTCTGGCTTTACCTACATACTTTTATACTTGTTTTTCTTTTTCTGTCAAACTAATACAGCTATAAATATCTGAATAATATACAAATCTTTTAATTGTATTAATATATTGTTCACAAAATAATGTTTTATGCAGTATACATATTTTAAATTTATAAAATAAGTGAAACAGACAGCTGTAACCAGAATTATTATAACATAATACATAATGTAATGAATATAATAATAACTACTTCAACTTAGTAGCCTAGCTGTTTTCTAAAATATTGTATCTTTTAAATAATATTTAAAATAATTTCACTCACTAATGAATAAAAATAGTTGTATATATTTTCTTTCATATAAATGTATCTTGATATTACTGTATACTATTACAATATACTGTAATGTATATTTATTATATTATGTATTAATAAATATCTAATATTTTTATATTGTTTTATTTTTTTTTATTTTTTTATATTGTTTTTATGTATGGTAAAACATTCAGTAATTTCTTGATACAGATTTCAGTGAATTAAATTAATAATAGAATAAACTATTCAGCAAAATGAAACCAGAAAAGAAGTTTCTTTAGATACCACATTAATATCAATGAATACCTTTTAAAATATTTACTTTGCAGATTAACTGTTAAATATCTAGTTAAATATATATATATATATATATATATATATAAGGTAAGTATTAAATATAATTAAGTAGACACATTTATGATTTATAAGGTTTAATTGTTTTAAAATCTTATGCAATCATGAATGATTTACCAAAACAAATAGTGCCTATTTATTATTATATGGTGGAACTGTGGAACCATGTAAATGTGTACTTAATACAATTAACAACTATAAATCCGAGGAAAAATAAATCTATTGTGTTGCTATACTTCATCTAAGTGCTAATAACTAATAAAGAGTTATTAATAGAAGTGTATGATATTCAAAAGTTATCACTTAAGATAATACATTATACAAGAAAAAAGTAATAAATACATATTATAATTCAATAATTACATAAAAGATAATACCAACCTTTAAATAAGTAAATGTCACAAACAATTAAAATAATTAGGTAGTGTAAATACCTTAACCTAGTATACATATTTAGTACCGTACAGATTAACTATTATGTAGTGTTTACAATATTAAATATTTCAAAAACCTTATAACTAGATAACTTTTTAAATAGATATTTATTTTCAATAAGATTCTTACCTGTTGGCTGTTACAGATGATTATTTTTAAATTATCTAGTAAAATTTAAGCAATAATTTTTAAAGATGTATTTAATTAAATTTATATTATACTCATTGTACATCATATCTACATTATCTTTAGGACTATAATACACAGATAATAAATTTCAGTAATTTGGAAATAGTATATTACCATATATTTAGTTATAATGTTATTTTAATACTTTGAATTTAAATAATTCATAGTAAAATGGAATAGTAGGTCAGTATTTTTAATTCAATTTAATTTTCAATAACTATTAATTTAAATAATAAAACATTTTTGGTTTTGTGTTGTATTTTTATAGCCAACTTTATTTTCAAAAAAATAATGTACACATTTATTAAATATATAAACATAGTATCATGAAATATAATGAATACATTATAATTAATAAATATTGTCATGTAAATAGGTTCACATAAATCAGAAAGCAATAGTTTGTTACGTCTTTTAAAAATATATTTGATATCTATTAAAATAAAAAAGAATTCTTATTTAATTTAACAACATTTAATACAGGTAATTTTATAAAATAAATCTTATTAGGGATTGCTTCATCATTCAATGTAATCCTGTGGTGTCAAACCAAGGGCATTCAAACTTGTACAGTTGTACCTCTTATATGGTGTACACCTGTTACTTAAAAAAAACACCAAGTTTATCACAGAAAAATGATAAATAATAAGTTTTAATATAATATGTAAGAGACTACATTTTTTTGCAATTTTCAAAAGCTTTGATATATTTACCTATTCCATAACCCAATATTAATATATTAATAATACTTATTATGTATACTTTTAAGAAGTAAATAAGCTTAATTAGGTAAGTAAGAATAAAAACAATTAGGTAAATCATTACCTACTTATATTAAAAACAATTCGGTAAAAAGATTTAAATAATACATATTCATGCTACAAATTTTTATAATTCAATTTAATTTCTTTAAATTATAGCATATTTGGCTCCATAGTATCTATTTAAGTATTTGTACCAATCATGCAGTTATAATAAGATTGTTTAAAAAATAAATCTTCTTTGTTTTATATTATAAAAATATTAAACTTACAATATTAATCCAATATCCATATGAAAATTATTAAAAAAAAAAAAAAAAATACTAACCATTTAAATTATGAAAAAATAGTTTATAATTTACATCATTATTTGATAATAACCAGGATAATAACCAACAATTAACATCAAATCTACTTTTTTTAATCATTATACTTCCAAAAAATAGGATACTGAGGTATATACAATAAGTATAATAAAATAATAACCTATTAATTAAAATAATAATAGTATTGAAGTAGGTAACATAACAGCTTCTTTCCATACCTATTAATTTGATGAATAAAAATAATCCATAGGTAGGAGTGTTATAAATTACCTGGAGCAATATCTCTCAAGGACATGGTAAATGTAAAGTAGTGATTGTATTAAAATATAATATGTGTGCATACCAAAAAATGTACTAAACCGATATACATATATATATGTAATTTTCAAAATTAACCAATAAAAAGCTTGATTTTTTAACTGTCAAATTGAAAAATGTATACAAAAATCATAAGTAGGTATTACAGATTATATTTTAAGCCTAGTTAAAAAAATCAGCTAAAAATATTTCAATAGAGGTAGTAAGGTACTAACATTTTCATTCGGATCAATATATATATTTGAATACACTTAATATCTTGTGGACTAGGTAGATGAATATTATTAAATATAGGTTATCACTTATCAAAATGTTTTTGAATAAATATAGTTACGAGCATATGATATTTATTGATAGGTCATAATTATTACAATTGATATTATTAGGTACATTACAAACCTATTATTTTAAGTTAAATTAAGACCATAATAGGTATTTACATAATAATTTATGTTAATCGTTATTGGAATAATATCGAATTAATTAATGTGTTGACCAAAGCAATCCTATACTATTGTATGTAAAAAAAAAATTATAAAAAATATCATTAGACAGTTAAGTAGGTATGTGCATACTGCATGTAAACACAAGTGTGTTTTCCAACGATTATATTTTGTCATGTACGTACATGCAGGAAATAAATGATATTAATACATTCCAATGCCACCGTTTATCTATGTCTAATAGGCGACCAACTATAGCCAATAGGTACTTGTCCGATTGCACTTTAATGGCATGGCGTCTGAATTAATTCATATTCATTATTATACAGCACTGTGGCAATGGAAAATGAGAAAATGCGTATCGAGCGGATAGGAAGGTACTTACCGACCGAACTGGGACGAGCAACGGTGAATCGTCGAAGATAGATCTGGGTAGTTCTTGACGAAAACTAATGTGATGGTTACTCTTTCGGCGAAATAATAAAAAATTGCAATCGTATAAACGTTAGATTCCAGAACACGTCCGTCCGTTGTATGTATACACAATATATTATTATTATTACAGTATTAACATCTAATATATACACGAGTGAAACGGACACGACGGAAATAGAACGGACACAGGACAGCTACGAGCAACGTTCGACTGACCATGTAGTGGGTAATGACTGTCGAGACTCGAGAGTGTTTTTAGCAGGTATCGATGATGCGACGGCGTGGAAGTGGCGGGGGGAGACAACATTGACAAGAAAAATATTCCATTGCTACTGCAGCTGTTGATAATGGGACGGTGACTGAATACCAATTCGTATACCATATTATCGCATACCTTATACCACTGTAATCGATATGAACGTGGCAACGGGTTACGCTTTTGTCACATAATATTATATATTATTTATGCATGATGCATGATTCAGTAAGTTAGTAGTCGATAATACCGACGTAAAAAACGGTACGATTGTACTATTTCTACTTCAATCGTGAGCGACGGAGGGGGGGGGGGCACGAACAATGATCTTAATCTTTATTTTTAGTTAGATATTGCCATTTGTCTTCTCTTCGCCCTTCGGTACTATGTACTGTGTATTATTAGATACTTCTTAGTGCGGTAGATAATAGTATTTTCTATTTCTTGGTGAGTCGTAACGACGCCATACGACCACGACCGGCCATCGATGTGTTCAATGAAGAAGATTTAAAGATTGAATTTATTCAAAATCATGTAACACTAAAAGAATTTGAATTTACATTGTACACTCACTACCCGTAGTCCTTTTTTACAAATATTTTAGTATTTTACAATTTCCGACATCGTTTGTACCTTCATTTCGCAATAAAACATTAACAGCTGAGTCTTAAGACCGGTATCGCGGTAACAACACCGTGTTATCACTACGGCTACGATGATAAAACGTATGACTATGATAGGACGTCATGTGTATCTCGCCATCAGCTGATCTTTGCTTACGTTTTGGTGATAAACCGCAACGAACACAAAATCATTCGTTTCACGATTATTGATGTTCACCGCGGACCTACACGGTAACGCGACACTGTTACTGAAGTAGTTAGCGACACGTACAACGCATCAGACTGTACGGTGGCCGCCTCCTCCCCCCACTGAGCCGTTGAGCGTGCCGCTCTCGTGACTGAAACGGGGAAACGGCTCTCGCACCTCAAAGTGCAAACGTACGCACGACACGTCGTCCGACGAGTTGGGGTGAAGATGGACGACTCCAAAATGCACAAGCTCAACAGCGTGATCGAACACTACAAGAGACACATCGGCAGGGCCACCGAATCCAACGACAACGACAAGGTGCGTACTCGTAAGAGACATTATAAGAGGCCCTTGCTGGTGTGCTCCCTCTGATGGCTGTCCGATTTCGCATGCTTGTTGACGCGTCAGCTTTCACGAAAAAAAAAAAGACCCCAAGTTAGAATAGTTAATTAATTATTGAACTGGTAAAACGCGCCCCTAACTGTATCCTACGTCTTTAAAACCTAATGGTTCTTGATTTCCATGTGTCACTCGATACTCGAACCCAATTCTTATGTGGACTTTAAGTCATTTAAACTGTCACTGTCCATAAGAATATTATTCCTTATACACCTTTGCATATTTTCTCATTATAATTTTGACGGGATATTCTTAAAAATATTAGATCTATTTCACATACGTTTTTATTGTAATGACATACACATTTGTCTATAGACATTTTGTTGTCTTTTAATCTTTTATTGTTTTGTTTAATATTTGATTTACCTATTTTTTTTTATTAGTATTTTACTTCTCAAATGTTTTTGTATTCAATATTATTTTTAATAATCACCATTTCACATAATATATTATCTTATTTTATAAAGCAATATGGACACAAAATTGATTATTTAATTATTACAGGTTACCCAAGTATATTTAATGTAAAATTGTCCATCATTAAATTATTATCCCTATTGTAACCTATTTAGCACAAACCTACATATTTATATAATTAAAATGTATATATTTTTAGATATTATATTATTTTGATTCCAATTATCTTTCAATATACTCATTTGTATTTTGAAATTGTCATAATTTTTTAGGCCTGTACGTTGATATTGTGACCTGCATATTATTCCCAACAAACACATATATTTTATAAGTTAAAAATACTACTGGTGTAAACATAGACTATAAACTAATTATGACTACTACTTCATTCCTTATTAAATTTTAGAATTAAAATAAGGAAATAGAATTATAGCTCTGGAACAATTTAAAAGTGTGTAGTAATCTTTAGAAAATGCAATGTAAATTGTTAAAATTAAAAATTACTTTTACTAAAAATGGCCTACTTTTATGAAACAAATCATAGGTAATTGATTGTAGGTTAATAATACCTATTTTGATTAATTAAGTAAAAGGTTAGCCGATAAAAATATTTAAATTGTATGAAATAATTGTTAGGGAAGACGTAATATCATAAAAAGAGAAAAATAACCACAAAAATTATTAAAGTAGCAAATTGTTCTTTCAGGTAAAGATGGATAAAAGTAGTAGGAGTAATAATCATGAAATAGGCGTAAAACAATAATAAAATTGCTTAAATTATCCTTAAAAAAAATTTTCTGAAGTTGATTGTTATGAACTTTTTATAATAATTTTAATACATATCCTTTTTTATCAAATTTGAATTATTATTGTAGGCTTTATTAGTGTTTTTTATGTGTTTGAAATGAATAATGATTATACATGTTTAAACCTAAGGCGAGTGCAAATAATCATATTTTGTAAAGTACAATATTTATTTATTTTTTTGTTAAATTCATTTTTCTCAAGATGGAATTATAAGAAAGTAAATATAAGAAAAATACTAGTATAATTATGTCAAAGATACAAATTTAAGTTAAATTACAGTTTAATGAATTTTATTTATCAAATTTTTATGATTCTAGTTCACTATTTAATTTAAAAAAAATATAACTGAAATAATAATAAAAATAAATAATGCAAAGTTTAGTTTTTTCTAGTTATCCCAAAAATTCATAAACAATTTATATTACATGATCCGGAATTGTTTTTAAGTACTCCACAAGGGATGCAAAGAAAATTGTAATAATATGCAAAATTATAACATATTGGCTATGAATTTAATTTAGTTATTATTTATAATTAAATAATAAATTTATAAATTAAGCAATTTATTTTTATCTAACTAATATCTCAATATTTTTCTAACCTATACTTATTTTTAAATTGTTAGGTTTTATAACGAGTGAATCAATCTATGTTAATACGCTTTGTAAGAAATATATGAATAAAATAGCATTTTATACAATTTTTAATTTAGGAGAAAAAAATTAAAGTAAAAACCAACAAGATTTCAAAAGTTAAATTTATTTTTTCATAAAAATCACAAATATTATATAGTGTGAAAGCTATATTCATGATATTATCCATGAAAACCAAATTATAGGACAATAATAATCTTAATATCCGCAGCTATTATTAGCAATAATATATAATTATATAAATAGTATATGAAATCATCAAAAATTATAAAAAATTTTATTTTATAAATAATTTAATTTTACATTTTTTTTCAAAGTCGGTTTTTACCATTTACCTGCAATTTTATATTTACTTATTTATCAATACCTTTATGCTTAGTGAAAGTTCCTGTATAATTTGTAGTTTAATATAATAAAGAGCATCATTAGGTCAGTAGATCAAGGTTACTGTTTTTAGAATTTTTAAATTCACAATATGTATAATTTTTATCCCACTTTTAATATTTATGTTATAAACAATATATGTTTTACAACAATCTGCACACTTTAGTTTGGAATTTTAAGATAAGAAAATGAAATAAAATGATAAACATTTATTGAGTACATACATTTGTAGAGAAAGACTTAAATTTAATTTTAAATAGTTACTGTAAATAGAAAATTTAATACCAATCAATTTAAATTGTTTTTTTATTTTTTAGATTCTAATAAACTTTTTTATTTTAACAATATAAAATAGTTTGATCAAGATATTACAATAAGATTCATTAAAAAAAATATAATAAAGTATATGTAAAAATTATATTCTAATATTTTAAAGCATAAATATTAGAAGTTACTACATAATATGTAATAATATATCAAACGTGTTTCAAATTCTGATAAGTAGATTATAGTTTAAAATTTTAATTTTAATCCATTTTCACTTTTTATATAAAGTAATTGATCCATATAAATATGGCTCAAACATTATGCATTGAACAGTTTTTAAAGTCTATTGTATTAATGATTAAAAAATATCTTAAAATCGCATTAAAATATATTTAAAAAAAAATAATTGGATAAAATTGTAATAAATTTTTTTTCCTAAAAAACAAATTGTAAGTGTGAAAAATTCATATTCTTCTTATTACTATTATCAAATATCAATTATAAAAAATATAATGAGTTAATATAATTCAAGCTTTCTTTGTTCTTTTTAAGCATTGTACCTATTTTTTTACATAAAATATACATACATACTAAGTATATGGTTGAGTAATTACTATTATTTAATCTATGCATATTACGGTTAGTCATAAATACTAGTATAATAGTATTTACTTTATAATCAATGATTAAGGTTTAATCCTACCAGAATTGATAATAAAATAACTATAAATTATGAAATACGTCTTGTGTTATATTATACAAATATATATATAATTAATAAAAAATATTGTTTCTGTTTTAGATAATGAAATGTATAACTAAACTTTCTCGACTTCCTATCACTGTTCAAAATTTACAAACTACTGGAATTGGACGAGTAGTCAACAATTTAAGAAAATATGATGGCAATATTGGAGAATCAGCTAAAACATTAGTTATTCAATGGAAAAATGTGGTAAAAATTGAAGAAACTGAAAATTTCTATAAAAGAGATGATAATTCTGATGAAGAACATCATGATGTATCTTCACCAAAAGATAATGAAGAATTTATCAATGAACCAGAAGTAAACAATACAATTAACTATGATTCAAGTGACCATGAATCATCTCATCATCGACATCATGAAAAATCAAAGCATAAAAAAAGTAAAAAAGATAAAGACAATAAAAAACGAAAGGAATCTTATTCCAATTCAACAGATGAGCAAGGAGATGGATATGTCTCAAAGAAAGTAAAAAAAGAGTATAAGTATGAAAATGTCAAAATTAAAACAGAACCCGAAGTATGTGAGATTGCAGAACATATTGCAACAACTTCTCATAGAGAACATATTAATGGTTATGAAGAAAGTACTAAAAAAGAGAAAAAAAGTTCACATTCAAACAAAAAAAAAGATAAGCATAAATCGTCTCATAAATCTGAATCTAAATCTCACTCTCATAGGGACAAAAATGAATCAAGGTCAGGTCATAAGGATAAAAGTGTTTCGAAAAAAAATACTAAGGATAAAACCAAGGAAGAATCTAAGCCTTCAACTAGTACTAACCATAGTACTCATAGTAGTAATAGCAATAGTAAGTTAAGCACCTTATGCATTTCTATACAAATTAATTATTTTTGATTTATTTATTAAATAATGTTTTTTAGATAAAACATTTGAAGAAGCTTTACTAGGTATAGAAATAGTTAAAAAGAAACAAATTAAATCCAAGTATAGAGATAGATCAAGGTCTTCAGAGCGAGAATCTAGTTCTATGCCACCAGTCAGTTTAATTTTAAACAAATTTTTTATGTTTAAAAATTACTATGTTAATCATTGTTGTATACCTAATTCTAGAGTCCATTGGCACCATTTAATTTAGATCCTGAAGAATTAATTGCTAACTATAAACCACTATCTCAATTAGATGTAAAGAAAAAGAAAACAGAAGATCTTGATCCGTTGGCTAAAATTATGAAAACAAAAAATATTAGGTATTGAAGTATATAAAATATTTTGTTTATAGTCATTTTTATTTCCAATTATAATATTTTACAGGACAAAAGTGTACTCTGGAAATAAGAGTACAATCTATACTGAAGTTCCTAGATTACTTGATTTCTGTATCCAAACTATTAAGGACAATTTAGATGGTAAATATAATTCTTGTATACAAAATCATGTTTTATTTTACTTACAGATAAAAGACGTGTATTTATTATACATTTTCAATTTTGTTTAGCTTTGGAATACACTGGTGGAGTTCCGTTTAGTATACTTGAGCCAATATTGAAACATGCTAGCCCTGATCAGTTATATACCTTAGAACAGTTCAATGACTATTTGATTGAAGATACTGGAGTATTATGGGAGTACCATTGCAAAAAAGAATTTCGCAATAAAGTTCCAGATAAAAATGAATCATGGAGAAATTTTTATATAGTAATTATAAATTAATTATTTATCAAAATCTTTTACACACAGTATAAGTTTGTTTTTCTTTTAGTATAAAATTATATTTAAATTTATTTTAAATTTTAATGGTGTTGTACCTATTCTCTATTACAGCAATTTAAATTTTGTTTGATAGAAAGCTTTAACATAAAAATATCCTTTACTAAGTAAAATTGGAATGATTTCTAAAATTAATATTTAAAACTTAACATGATGAATATAATAATATGGTACATTGATATTTAGCGATGCCTGGAAGAACGTGAAACAAAATTGGCCAAACTACGGCGGAACATAAATGCAAATCAAGCTGCGTCCACACCTGTTAGAAAAACGCAACTAGCATACGTTGACTCAACTGTTAAACCACCTCGCGGCATTGCTAAAAAACAGGTTAATTATTTATTTATAACATGTTTTTTGTAAAAATTTCTGATTCTAATTGTCTTGTGCACTTGCATTATTGTTTACAGGCGAAATTCCAAACGGCTTCTGCTGATACTAGGCGTAATATCTTAAACAAATCTATGATGGGAGGACATTCTACTGCTGAAGCACTGTCTGCCAACAAGAGATCCACCACTATGGCTACTGGCGTACCAATTGCTCTGACTTCTGCCCATTCGCCGTCCAGTGCGAGTATGAATAGAAACTATTTTATATTATATTGCAGGGGTGGCCACAACGAGGCTCGCGAGCCGCATGCGGCTCTTGAACCAAACTTAGACTAAAATTAAATGTAAATAAACGTTCCTTCATTTGATTTAAAATGAAAAATGTATCTACATTTTATAAACATTGCTTTACAATGTGGCTCACCTCGAATCAACTTTATAAATTTGTGGCTCCCAAAGTTAAGGTTAGTGGCCACCCCTGTTATATTGCATCATATTATATTACATACATTTCAAGATGTTAATCATTTTTTTCTTTGAGACCTCTATTCGTATTCAAAAATATTATAATGAAGGTCATTATTCTTAAAACTTGCGCGTGCATTCTGCGTATATTATTAAATGGTTTGAGTAGGTATGAATTGTTTCAGTATAATACTTAGAAAGATTGTGTTGTTCGTGTTAATGAATTAAAATGTACAATAAATCAATTATTTTTGATTCTTTTAACTTTTAAATAGATAAAAATTTACATTCTGATCAGTTTAACACAATAACATGTCATTTCTGTGAAATCTAATTTCAATTTTTAAAACAATAAATATGCACCAAATAACCATAACTTTATTATTCTGATTAAAAAACAATAATTGAATGATAGTTTAATTAATATAATTAAATAATAATCATCTTTTAAAACAATGTCAGTTTACTGTTTATTTTTTTTTCTATCCCATTTATATATTTTTTATTCATGCAGTCATTTATTTTTTATTTTTGAGTAATCTTAGAGTAAAATAACCTATTACAAAAAATTGACGGTAAGTTGGTAAACATATTTTCAAGGATATGATATTGATTTTTTTTAAATATTGTCTTAAAACTATTTAATATCCATTTAAATGCACAAACCTATTTATTTTATTTTTTTTAAATATAATATAAAATCAGTATGTCAAACCTTCAAAACTATAATACATTATAATTTCTATAATAAGTGAATTTACTCTAAGATTAATCAAAAATCATAAAATAAAAAATATTTTACATGAATGCATTTTATCTATGTTGTTTTTAGATCTAAGAAAGAACAAATATTTCACTGACGATAACCAATTGCTTTCTTTTGAACATATAAATTTTTAAAAGTAAATTTAGTATTTACCATGTTATTTGAATGATTGATAAAGATAAAAGATTTGTATGGTTTCCTCTAAATTATAATTATTTATTAATATGCTACATTTTTCTGATTTATGTTTTATAGATAATAATTAATTGTATGTAATTTTTTTTTTTATTATGATTTTAGTGAAAAAGAAAAAAGCTCCTTTGATGCAAAAGGCGTTACAACTCATAAAATCTACACGCAGACGTTAAATTACTCCATGTCTTACTTGAAATAATAGTATTTCCCTACATTCATACATATTTAATGTATATATTTTTATTAAAACGTATCTGCCCAAAGGTTCTAAGATTTGGTAATATGTATTTCTGTGATGAATTGAATTCTGAATTTATTTATTTTTTAATTCTTAATTAGTGTTAAGATTATGCAATGTGAACACTTTATTGTCGTTATTCTATTATAGATGTAATTATAAACACGGTCATTGTAATTCTAATTAATTATTGTAATACTGTATTATTAAGTATTGATTCTATTTTTAATACCTATTACCTAGACATAGTTAGGTACCATAATTAATTCCTTTTATTATATACATTTTTTTTTCAACAAATTGTGAGTTTAATTATTAAAAATTATACATTTTTTAAATGTTATTTAAATTTTCCGTAACAAGTCATCAAGCTTTATGTATGATAATTATAATATACCGTAACACGCTGAGCGACGAGTTGTAGCTGTTACATAATTATACAATATACAAATATTATTAAATTTTCTTTAATGTGTACTCATTGAAATCATACAATAACCTATAAATACTACACTTGAGTATTTTACTCAATTGTAGGTACTTTCAGAGAAATCAATTTGTGTGTATTAACATGTGGACTGTGCCTGTATTGCTAGTGGATGGAGAATCACGCAGGTGAAGTAGTGACCGGAAATCGATGACCTAAAAACAATGGTTAGAATAAAAAGAAGGGTAAACGGATAGTTTGTACTATCTATTGTTTGAGTTGCATATCGCGGACACTTTGTACGGTGATAATAAATTGATAGAAATCGATCGCGGACACGTCTTTGTACGGTGATAATATTATTAATACATTGTTAACTACTTATATTTTGTAATTAAAAATAATTATGTCTAACATTTCATGTCTCAATATTTTTGTTTACCTGAAATAGTACAAACTGTCCGCCGTATACATTTTATTACTTTTTGAAATAGTACAAACTGTCCGCCATGTAAATTTTATTACTTATGAAATAGTACAAACTACGCGGTTTTCATTTTTTCCGGGTGACCGTACAAAGTGTCCTACAACCAAAAAGCAGTCCAAACACGGTTCGATTGCCCGACAATGAATTTTATCGTTTCCAATTTCTATTAGATACTTTATTGGAACTGATATTAATATATTATTTACTCTACAATTTTAAATAGTACCTGTCTATAACGAACATTCGCGCTAGCGAGTTGCAGATATTCATGAACACCGTCGTTTGCGGTTATAACGATAATTATTAGTTTGTGTAGGCAAATACCTTTGCGTTTGCACTGTGCGTCCCGTAATAATCAGGATCCCGCGAAGTACCTTAAAAACCAGAATGTCCGTTACAACGAAATGATATATACCTACATGTGCACATCTCGACTTTAATATGCCTACTGTAGTAATCGGAGTTTATACTTATAACAACCGTCTCCAAAGTTGTCTCGACGAAAATCGCACCTGTTCTTGCCCAGTTAGTAGACGATATCTATACTTATTGCCTGCACGTGAGGAACTTGACTTGTTCCAGTTCCAACGGAACCATATTATATGCTTTTGAAGGGATTTGCAGCGACGCCAAGGACACGCATCTCGCTCCAATAATGATACTCAAAGGTCTTATTAAGTTACTATATAGTGTGCATATTTTTTATAAAAACAATTGTTTGAAGTTAATGTTATTTATACACTGGCAAAAGATATGGATTGGTAGGTACTTCATAACATTTCCTATTTATCATGCTAGTTGCTCGACGTGATATAGGTATTTATCCTATTATTGTAGTTATCCTTCATATTCTCACGGTTTATATCGATACGTAAGATAACGTTTTTGTAAAAAAAAAACATTATTCAGTCGTCGAGTTATGGTAAAGTCTTCCTTCGATATTCTAAACCAGTAGTATTTTTGCATGACATTTTTTTTATTTTCTACTTCCGGTTCCGATATGGCGATACAGTACCTATTATTTACATGCGGTAAATTTTTTTTTTCAAAATACGATACAGTGTCGTTTTATTATATTGAAGATAACAAAATATATTTTTATAATGGGTATACCTTGTTCAAATCAAAATACAATTTTATAAAATAATAAAATTCTATTAATCCATAATCTGTATCGTATGTAAATACATAGGTACTTACCTAATATTATGTAATATATATTTATTTGTTAGGCTATTGGGCACATTAAAAAAAATATAACACATTTCATAAAGACAAAGTAAACCATTTTTTTATTATCATTATTATAACAACGAATTTGTGGCTTGTAATAATATTGTTTGTATTTTGCATACTTATTTTACAACTGATTTTAGTAGAAATAGTAGGTATATACGGTACAACGTGACATGTGTGAGTAATTAAAATAATAAAAATGTATACTAGTTGAAAAATAGATATAGATACTAAGAAACTTTACAGTTCAGTAGTTCACAACCTTAATTATTCTCCAAAGAAATTAATAGTTTCTAAACAAGAAAACATTAATTAATAGTTTTTATGAGTTTCTATATTGTTTATATACATATTTTAATAACACAGAAAAATAATCTTTATTTGAAATGATCTAATATGCAATAATTATAACAGTTATAGTCATAAACTATCTAATAAATAATAATTATTTGGTATATGTATATTATACGAGTTATAACAACGCGTCTGCGCTTACAAATACCATAATTAAATTATTTAAATTCTATACATTTAAAATGCAAACGGTACATATTATTATGTAGGTGCGTTTGTTTTTAAGCTTAAATAAAATTATACTTATATGGGTACAGTATATTTCAAGAGTTTGAAAATATCTTACAGATTTTACAATTTGAACATTTCCTAGCTATTGTATAATATATACAACCAGTACCTATAATATGTATAATGAAGAAATGACAAAACGAAGAACATATTATATTGTTGGTATCATCATATTATAATATATACCTAAATATATTATTATTATGTTCACAGTTTGATAGTACACTGCAGTATCTAAATGAGACGTTAAATTAGGTATGTAAAATGTTATTAATTATAATTATAATATAAAAACAATTACTCATTAATCACAACAAACTAATTAACAACCACAACTCGAATTATTGATAAAAAAAAATATATAAAGTTATAGAGGTACATATATATTATATCATCATGCTATAAAAAATGTATTTTTCTGACATTTTTGCGCACTATTATGGTAAGTTAGGTAACTAATAATAAAATAATTTATCATTGTTCTACGAAAGATGTATAGAATTATTATATTCACCCCCAATTGAAATATTTCATAATCTACCCTGTGTTAATTGTTTATTGCAGCCTCTACAAGAACAATGTGATATTAATATTAATTAAGTATCATATTATTAAATACGATTAAGGCTTAACCGCGGTGATGCAACTATATAGGGTCTTGGGTGTTTGGAGAGCATACTGCACACACCCTGAGTCCCTGACTAAGATTTAACAATAATATTTGACAATTAAATAGTCTTTTAGGTTTTTACTACACTTATGTTAAAAGTAAATCATTTTCATAATAGCAATTTATTTAAAAAAATACTGGTATGATAATAGTGGTGGGTGGATGTATAGGTATAATTATTCTGGGTATGTTATTTCTATGATTGGCTTACTTGGCTCACGATTGTGTCACTCTGTCACACATATTTATAAAACAAAAAAAATCTTCGTCGGTGTGAAACAAAATATACATCCAACTCTTCAATTTTCCCAAAATATAAAATGTGCGATGATTTGTAAAAGATGTGGACTAGCTGCTACTGATTATTTTAAGCTAATAGTTTTTGGTATAAGAGCTGCAGTAGCTCACTCCTCAGAATGTCAACCCTTGATGGTTAAATGCATTTACATCCTTAGGTAGTGCACCGTAAGGCGACATTTTCAAATTTCGAGTTATCAAAATTAATAATAACAATAATCTCGCCAACCTCGCCTCGATTGCGCGACGTAAGCACAAACTCTATGCAGGCGTACTATTAAAAATGCAGAACTTTAGGTGCCCATATATTATAATGGGCGATATTGCCATGATAGAAGTCAAATAAAGTCAAATGTTTATTAAAAGACAATATAAGTCTATTGAAGGTATAGGTGGTATTTTATATTATAATACAACCGTATATATATACGGTAGGTAATTATTATAGCACGCGGTGACGGCCTGAAACGCTAACACATAACAAAGTTTAAGATGTTTCCTAATATACATTATTATAATATCAGTGACTATTAATTATAAACAACCATATAATAATAGTAAAATATACTAATATGCACAATCGTCTATATAACTGAGTCTATGTATATTGTATATATGACACGGATGGCGCGTAAATCGGCAACATTCTTATACACAGTATATTATGAACTGTATAATAATATTGTAATGGTATACACAACGTTATTGGTTAAGTGCAGTTACTGCAGTTGCCGGCGACATTTTACAGCTGTTGAATCCCTTCGGTGTTCAGGTACGAAGGGTCCACGGACACCACTTTGGCGGTCAGGAACGCATGCACGCAGAACAGCAAGCTCTGTAGGTCTTGGCAGACCAATTCCTAGATGGATATAAAAAATACAAAATAATAAAATAAATATCGATTTTTCACGTGAGGCGATCATAATATTTGACGACATAAAATTTTGGAACTGCAGCAGGACGATCAAAAATCCATATCGTACAAATCGTATAGTTTATATAACATTTGAATACTTTGCATTGTATGATATTACAGTAATCAGTAATATTATTACTCATATAATCATTATTACTGAAGAGGACCAATTATTGCTATTTTTATATTGCTACACGGAATTCTGATTACCCTGCAGTATGCTATGACATAAATGCATTATAATATACTATACATAGGTATGTTTATACTGACAATAATTGCACGGGGAGGAGGGATGTCTACAAGCACTAAGCAGCCACAGATGTTAATGGAATTTCTATTAAAAACTTATTTTTTTAATTTTTAATAAAGTTTGCATGAAATATAATAAACAATAAGTCATTAGACAAATACCATTGTTTTAAAAACAATAAATACTAATTCTGACGATGTACAGTATACACAATGAACATGTTAAAGATTAATGTCATACTATATAGACTGATTTTATTTAACCCTTGTTACCACTATAGTAGTATAATGATATTAAAACTTAACTCCGAATAGATTATTATTATATTAATTTGTATTTTGTATGCATAGTAATTATTATAGTGTGCATAAATTTTGACTCGTAATATAAAAAAATGTATGATATACTTAAAAGCATTAATATATTTTTTTAATTAAGATCATTTTTTGTCATTTTAAGGCACACAACACTTTCTTATTAAGAATTTAACCTGTATAATATACCTATATATACTATTATATTATAATAGAGTATAACAGAGGTATTATAAAAGTGTATTATTAAAAAACATCATCTATATGATAAGTCTCTGTTTTTGTACATTTTGCTACTACGTACATACTTAACCATTTTTTTTAGCATATCTAAACAAACATCTTTTAAGAGTTGTGACTAGTTAACATATACCTCTTTTCTGACATTTGCTACTGCTCAAAAAAATAGGGACTGGATATGATGACATCCTGACATTTATACTTTATAATTATTACTTATTAGGTACGTATGACGGCGACGACATGTTAAAAAATGTTGTATTTTGTACAACCTTTGTTTCGATACAGCCGTTATCATTGAAATGAAGTTTTAGACGGGAAATGTGATCGTCTGAGGATCCACGGAGCTCAGAAAACTTGTACGTCCAAACATTCGAATTCGTCCAGTTGTCGTATAATGTGAATCCGTTATCCCAGTCCAGTATCAAGTTCGACGGCTGTTGGTTGTTACCGAACAACACGTAGAACGTTCTGCTCTATGAAAATGTAAAAAAATATAATTTTAATATTTTAGAGCGATAATTTAACCTAAATGGTTAAATATTCAATTAATATTTTATATAAAGGTATATTATAATATTATATGAAACGTAGTGATTGATGCCTGTTGGAAGATTTAGGTATGAAAATCCAATATTTGAAATTTATTATTGTAAATATTTTTTTGTAACCGTATTTTGGAAACTCATCTGCAAACTCGGACCCTAATTTAGCATAATTTTCAATAAATCTTCTTGCTCGTTTACAAAAAATCTGTATGAAACACAGATAATAGTCACAAATTTAATTTTTTTTTTAACAAACTTTTATTGCTGATATTTAAAAAATAAAAATAGTTATATTCAAATAACTATAAAAATATTATTTCCTTCAAATTATATTAAATATAAATACAATGAAAAAACGAATTGACTGCAGAGAAAATTAATGTGGCGACCACCGCATGTATTATATGTACGTAGATAATACAACGGACTATACTTAATTACCTATAGTGATAATTATAGCGTCAATTGCCGCAATTTCACTCACAATATTTATATTTTTCGAAAATTTGTTCGCATAATCTATACATATTTTCCAGCAAATACAACTATTTTCTCTATATAGGTGTTAAAATTCGAAATACTTACTTTGATGTGCATCATGGACGTGCATATCGACCTATGCCACGCGCACTGTACATCCAGTAGACCCTGTTTGGTTTCCATTGAAAAGTACCGGGACACTCCGTTGGATGTTTGTAGTAAAAAACAATTTTGCCTCTGATCCACGTTTTCCGCATCCTTCACTAGTCTCAACATGGACTCGTACAGCTTGTACACGACGCCGCAATCCAGCCATTCCGTAATGGACATCTGTATAACATAATATAATATGTATAAAAATCTATACTAACGATTCTATAATATTGAACCACTGTGGCAAGATGGGTTGTAGCGGTCGACAGTGAAGGGTATATTGTAATTAATTAGAAAATATTATTTAAAACACATTTTGAACTAGTAGGAGTTTTATTTAGAAAATTATAATATCTCAAACAAAATTTTAAATATTAAATTAAAAAAATATGTGGGTACTATTTAATTAATAATTTCTATTCATCAATCTTTTTTTTTCAAAATACGTACCAACTTTTTTCGTGTACATTTTACAATTTACACGCTTTACAGCTGATTTTTTTTTTAATTTTTTTCATTTGAATGAAAAGTTTTAAAGTATTTTAATGTCGTGCACTGAAGATAATAGATTTTGAAAATATGGAGATTATAATGAATTAAAAATTATAGAAATCAATTATCGTTGATAAATAATATTAATTTATTAACATTTTATGATTCTAACTATGTATAACAAATAGAATGTTTTTTCGCCAAATAACACTACTTAAATTATATAAAATATCCGAGTATTTTAAAATGTAGTCGTTATATTATATTTAAAAATTCTAAAATTCAGAATTTTATTGTACTCATTATTGAAGGAAATATGATGATGAGCATATTATTGTACAGCAGGCATGTCAAACACGCGGCCCGCGGGCCAATCCATAAAAACCATAATCGAATAAGGATTATTGATGGTTTTATATATATTTATATCTTTATAGATTATAGAATAAAGATTAATAATTTATATCGTCAGTTTGCGACACGCGTGTTAGACGTTAGTCGTTCGATAAACACCGTGTGAAATTTTGTTACGTGTATTCCTCTGTAAATTTAATAGCTAAAAATTCGCTAAATTTTTATGTGCGGCCCAAATAGTAAACTTTTCAATATATTTGGCCCATCTGATACTTTGAGTTTGAAATGCCTGTTGTACAGTGTACATAATATAGCCTATATAATATATAAACATAATTAAAGTATGCAGAATGTTTTTATAATAGATATTAAATACCCTACCTGCAATTTTTACAATAGTTACACCATTTAATCTAATAACCATATATTAATATAAACAATTTAAGCATTTAGTTCTGCAGATATTTTCTTAAACCAGATTATCTGAGAGGACAAAACATATCCATATATTAAGTATATTATACGTAATAGATAGTCGTAATTTAATATCCATAATATAATCGACTATATATATTGTTGACAAAAGTTTCCTGTGGCTAGATAATAATTTGAGCTAGGTAAATTCTGTGACATAATTAATTTAATAGCAATGCTAATTAACAAAGTGAATAACAGTATAATACCAAATGTAAAATCGATGTAATATCGTGTCCATAACGTAAATCCTACAAGATGATTTTTTTTTTTTTTTGACTATAATATTTATGTATTATCAAGTTATGCATTATGAATCGAAGTTTCTAAAGGACTTTATGTTTATATACAACACCAACAATTTCTCGACTTATAATAACGTCGTTTGCCAGAAGTAGGTGTACGGTATTGTGGTTCAATTAGTCCTGACTTCTGAATTACTAATTAGTTCTCCAAACAGTTACCACTTGCCTATCAGTTACGTGATGAAACACAATACCTACCTCACTCAATGCACACTTTATATTTATACTCTATGCATTTAATGGAGTGAACTTTCAATGAAGTATATTTAATAAGCCCTATATATTAAACGAACGATACACATTTACATCAACATGTATATTTGAAGTACTACAACAAACCATGTTCATGGATTATACACATAAAATAGTGCATGCCGATTGGTTCATTTTCTAATTAATTCAGTAATCAAATATAACAATTAATAATATAATATCTATTATTATTAAAATAGTGACTTAAGATTATCTGGTGAAAAAATGTTTAAATACGTTGAATCATCTATTTTCAAAAATTATTCGAAGTTTGTTTCTTGTAGAGTATTACAACTTACAAGTATAATACATAGTGTTGTACCTATATAGCTATTATAGCTAGATTAGTATAATACTAATGAAGACATTTTATGCAAAACGAAGAATATCATAATATTATATAACAATATAGATTTAAGACGAGGTAGTACTTTATAAGGTTATGTTAGATTATTATAACCACATAGATAGTAGATACCTACAGTAATTTATTTTCGCGGTGGCGTGTCGACGGAGTAGACTTGTACACTTGTATACAATGTACAGTAAAACATCCTTATAACGGATCCCCTAAAAAATAACAATAGTCTTGTATAACCTATATGGCTATATCCCGTAAATTTAGTCTCTCTTTAACGGAAACTTCTTTTCTATTGAAAAATCACTTGATCCCGAGCGAATCCGTTTTAAGGAGGTTTAACGTTTAACTGTATAATATATAAGATATAAATCGTCGACGGTAAGGTAATATATATGGGTAAACGTAAAATTGTATACATTGAATAATATGTCAGTGATGTGTACGCACTACGCATGTACACGCACGTGTATGCAGACGGATGAAATATTTATAACACTGCTAGGTATAAAAAAAATGCCAAACCGATGTATCCGTCAAGTTAAAATGACACTTACCGGTGGTGTTTCGAAAAGCAATACGTCACGACCTCTGATTATCATGAATCTTGCGCAGTAACTTTGCCAAGGATGGTTGTTGTTTAGCACACCCTCGTTTACCCATCCCATGTACTCGATTTTCTCGTTGATGCCAAAATTTAAATTGTAGAGTTTAATCTGAAAAGAAAAGAAAACATATTATTGATGCTATCGACACATCGACGAAATAACGGCTTAGATAGCTACTTGTATTTCTGCGAGATTTGAAATGTTCTCCGAAATAAGTTTAACCCATTCGGACAAACTTTTGACATTATCGCAATGTATTATGGTAGAGTTCAGATCGTTCATTCCGTGCACTTCGAAACCGTTTCGCCGAAGTTTGTCCGTACCCTGCACGTATCTGGTCACATAACCCATCATCAGCGGTACTGAATTCAAAATTAAATTCGTTAAATATACAAATATATACGTATACGGAACTGTTAAGATAATCGTACTTATAAGATAATCCATCCATGGTCCATCTTCTGTGTCACTTTCCCCGTTATTGTTGTTGTTCTTCCCTAAAATAATTATGATTATATATTATTATTTATTAGTCTATTGGCTTATTGCTTATGGTAAATGTTTATCAAGATGTTTAATTTAAACTTTTATATAGATTAGTCTAAATATTATGATGTAATTTATTATAGGTATAAAATATACACAGACTCTTAGACGACTCCATTATTGTTTATATTATATAGTAATACCTAAGTGTATACGAATAATGAATATATTATATAGATAATAACAATTAACTATCTATATCAAACTTTAATTATTACGTAAATTACCGTATAAGACATAAATAAATTAATGCAAGTGGAGATGAGGATGCGATTTCTCAACGATTATTACTTATCATTATTAATGACATACATAAACGTAGAAATAATACCTATAATTAATTATATTTGAAATAATAAGCAATTAGGTACATATTAAAAGTATACACCTATAATTTTCAAGTGAAATTATAATATATTTATATCATTTAATACAAATAATAACTGATAATTTTTTTTATATATATATTTAGAATATTTAGGAACGTTCGGTACTCAATATTTAAATTCCTATGCAATATTTCACAAATAAATAATTACCATATAAATAAACGGCTAGTTATCTACATTAACGAAAGACTCATGTAACTAATAACTATATGTAAGTAATTTCTATAAAATCAAACGAAAAGTTTCTCAATACAAAATTCACAAATTTACAACAGACTCTGACATATATTTATAAATAGAATATCCCATTTAATATTAAACTTGTAAAATGTAAACAAATAATTTGTCTTAAGATGACCTACATGGTATCCAAATATGAGGAGCATCTAAAATATCAAGCATCAATATTTTATAGGTTTGGTGGAATTTGATTTTAGGTTGAAATGATAAAGAAAACGCGGACCTAACAAATTTTAAAATATTGTGTTTCTATTATATTAAAACTATTAATGAAAAATGAAATAGATAATTTTATTGTTACTTATAGGAGATCTTATAAAATTTATTATTAGTAATATAGTGATCGTGATAGCTACAATATTATTTTTATTGTTACCATCATGAAAGTCTGATTTTTAATACCTATACTCGATTCGTATTCTGTTAGATATACCTATTAACAAAATAGGTGTACACTCAACAAAACTTTATAATATACCGAACAAGACACAAGTACACTAAGGTTCTTTCAATCAATATAATATGCCTTCATTGCATGGCCGATGCTCCTTATTAGTACATTATAGCAAAAGCAACTTCTTTTAACAGACAAACTTTAAAATTTCAAGTTTAATACAATCATCATTCTTATAACCCACTTATATCCAACATTTTTAGTCACTGTAAAATATCTACTTGTTATAATTTTCACTAGAAGTGTCGTAGAACCTTGCCTTATTTTCATTTAGTTATTGATAATTTTTAAATACTACTAATAAAATAATAGCATTACAAAATCTTAAATGATAAAGTAATTACTTAAACAAAATAAATTGGTAATATAAATAAATACCTCGTGCTCCTAATAAAAAGGGAGCTGCAGCTTTGTAGTGCTTGACCAATAATGTAACATGATTTCCAGAATTCCGCAAAATGTGTAAAGCTGCATCGTGACAAGCGTTTGTGATCAACTGGTCGTTCACTGTTTTTAATAAAATTAATTAATCATAGTAGTAAGTCTAGTTAGAAACAAAATATACTGATATAATGTATACATTATAACAGCATAAGCATAACAGCTTTTCACTGTGTACTCATAACTCATAGCTAAATGGAAGTGACTGAAGGGGGTGTGCACCACTCTGTTATGTATATAAAGTCTTTACAAAATTGTTAAATTTATTGAGTGAGGTGTTGTATGTTACAAATGAAAATTACCATCGTTAGATTTTATGTGTTTTAATTAAATGTCTTTAAGCACAACATTTGTATTAAAATTAGCATAAACACCATTTCTCACACTCCCTTCAAAAAAAAATATATATATATAATATTATATGCATGCATAATTTTGAAAATAGCATCACCCATACCTAATGTATATACATCAGTGACGTAGCCAAGGGGGGGGGGGGGGTTGAACCCCCCCCCCCCCCTTTGGCCGTATTTTTATCAAAAATATAATGTTTATAATATAGAAATACAATCATTTATTCGTGGTGAAATGTATTCTGTTATGCCGTATTCACGTTATTATCGACTGCAATGGTGATAATAATCATTATCATTCAATTATTTTATTATTTAAATACGGTTGTAGATTTATTTTATTTTATTACTAAAACCCCCCCCTAAAAAAAATCCTGGCTACGCCACTGATATACATACTTATTATATGCATTTGTATTTATTTAGAACAACTTTGTATCTGTATACCTGAGAGTTAAACTTAAAAATAAATTACTATATAAAATATTTTTATTTTTATATTATAATATTTTATGCTCTACAGTCTACACTGATACTGTACTTCAAAAATTGACGTATTGCCAATAAATTTTCACTCTATAATAATTGTTTTTTAATTAAATACACAGAAAAATGAGAAAGTTATTTTTTTAGTTGTACACGAATCAACAACCATTGGGGTGGATTTTATTTATACATTATCTATTTAAAAGTAATATTAAACCATCAAGTAGGCACATACTGAAAATCGATACTGAGTGGAAATTTTGTTAAAATACGGATGTCTTCTACGTTTATGTTTAAAATGAATCTAAGCTACGAATCTTATATTATATGGCATTATACCTTTTATAATAGCATCTCCTACGAATAACCTTTTTGTGTGATAAGCGGCTCCTCCTTCGGGAATTCTCGATATCAATATCGGTAAATTGTTCTCTTGACCACCTTTGACGCTTATTCCAAGGCTACCGTTTTTTCTTGTCACAGTCACATATCTCAACTGTAATGTTGTTAAAAAATCGTGTTATAAGTGTTACTTAAGCTGCATATATAATGTTATGTATAAACAAAAAGTGAAATGAACAACATAGTTTGATTTTTAATTGGTACCTTTGTATAGATTATTATTGTATTTGACACTATTGAATATTTATTATTTTTTTTTTAATTTATAATTTTTGTAATCAGTAAATTTTTCTTACAATAAGCGCAAATTATATCTATATGTAATATGTTTAAGGTTAATAAAACAAGATTAAATTAATAAATTAGCTAAATTGTAAAGACTGTTAACTTGAGAGAAGGGGTCATTCAGTGATAGAACTTCGTGATATAGGCAAGTTTATATATTATAGGTATATATTTTTTTAGAGTGAGCCAAATATTAAATTAGAATATTGGGTAACTTCGCATACATTTTCAATGTAGTTTTTGCCAATGTTGAGACTTGTGATGCAGTGTGATTTTTTTTTCAATGACCCTATAAGTCATCTATAAGTTGTTAAAAAATATACTTAAGCACTTTTACACACCGTAAAATTCATAAATCTAAATCGCGTGGAAATTGTAACTACAGTATGTACGACAATAATGGAAAATGCTGTAATGAATGTTAAGTATAATGTTAATCGTTTTTTTTTAATTACGTACATAATAGTTTGGACTAGGTTGATAGTTGTCGATGGTATCCTCAGATGATGAAGACGACGACGACTGATGGTTGTCGACTACTTCTTGTTTCTGGAGTTTTAGGCATTCCAACGTCAACACCAACCTTACGGTTAATGAACCTCGATTGGAATCGTTCACTCGCACTAATCCCGTCTTTGCCTAATGGTATTATTAATTTAAGTTTTTGATCGAACTCAGTATTCAATAGCGACGCAAAATCATTATGTGTAAATATATATTATATATTACTTTAACTCCATCCAGACACTCCTCTTTTATATCCGATTCTTGGGTACTGTTTAAATTTAGCCGCATAATTTCTCTGAGCTGATCACAACTGAAACAATACATATATAACATAAGAATTCATTCATTATGAAAGATTGGTAATATTTGTTATATTTTATATTATTTATTATGTATAAAACAATACAAATTAACCATAAGAAAATAGTAGCGGTATATACCGTAATATAATATAATATTATACAATATTATATATGCCTACTATATTAACTAAGTACTTAAAGTACTTTATAAATTATACACAATACACATGTATGTTATTTGTACTATCCATGTGTGGCTGTGTTTAATTCATTATAACATATAATTGAATATAAATACAGGACAATTAAAAATTCATGTTAGCTATTTTATTATATAAATATAAAATATTCATATAAAAGGGAAAATATTTAAATATAAAAGTCGTTTTATCTAGAGATGATTAGTCATTTTTAAATTTTTTTACAATATTTTTAGGAAATTCAAATGAGAAATATTTAATATTTTGGAATCATAATAATACGAAGAATTTTTTTTAGAGTACTTGGAATTTTGATACATAATTAAAATCAATACTCGGACTAGATTACATTTTTTCATGAATATTTTATACAATTTGTTCGTGCATATTTAGCCTATTATAGCTTCTATAACTTTTGAGCCCTAGTTTTAATACTTATATTATATTTAAATTTTAAGCGAGCAAACTATAGTAAAACAACATTTTGCGAGGTATTCCTGTGTCACTTTTCTCCGCTTATATAAACTTTAAAACTTTAGATACTCATAAATTTTAACTCTTCCAAATCTCGATTTTTAAGTATAGAAATGTACAATAAGTTGTTTTCATATTAATATTGAAAAAAAAGCATAGGTTTTTATTTGAATTTCTCAAATTAACCTCCAAAATCTTCCCTAAAATATTGTAAAAAAATAAAAAATTATTTATCATTTTAGATATTTCTAAAAAAAAAAACTTTTGTATTAAACATTCTATATTATGAATATTTAAATGATAAAATGACTGCAAACATAAATTTTGAATCAACTTGTATATATATTATACTATATTATTGAATAAAATATATAATATACAGAAATATACATATTATACATAATCAAATTATAATTATTCAACTACATCGCCAAAATGCAAAAACAATTTCATTATATTTTGTGTATTTTTACGGATTTTGTTTTTCGATAGGATTACATGCATTATCAGTATCTAATTATCTATTCATGTATATGAAATACTAAAATATACTATATAGGTAAGTATACCTAATAAATTCATAGTAGGTACCTACTTGTACTATAATTTGATGAATAAATAAATTAAAGTATATATTATATTGTATTTTGGCGGTTTGTATGTTTTTCGAGGGGGATCTATCCACAAAAAACATTTATCCCTTTAATATATGACGGTTTGGTAAGGATTTTATATGCAAAAAGTACCCAACATTTTTATGTATTTTTAATGTAGAAAGCGGTTATTAATATGTATGATCTACTTGCAACGAAAAAAAAGAGTTAATGTATTTGTTGTAAGAAAAAATAAATACATTATTTAAAAACATGTGAAAAACATTTAATGTTTAATAAAGTGTTATGACTGCGAACACCAAAAATCGTTTTAGGGTGTTATGATAGCGATTGGATAAACTAAAACTCATAATATATTTATAATAGGTATAATACATATAAATAAAACTCATGACTTTAGGTAAAGTCAATATTTTCCGAGTAAACCCACGTACTTACACTTAATTTTAGATTTTAAAAGGTAAATATATCAGTGGAAATGAAATTTTTGAAATGGTTAAATCTTCGGTACAGTATCATCTATATAATCACGGTAATCTTGTACTAAAAGTACTTGACCAATGTACTACAAATAATATAAAACACTCGAAATTATTATTGAATATTAATCGTTTTTAAAAATAGCGCACAACAACAGTAATCTAATCATTCCTTTACATTTTTCACAGATAAATAATTTCATCGTAACTAATTATTGTGTCGATCTATGTATGTAGATTATCACTGAGTATTATAACTCCCCCGTAATTACCTACTACTCGTGGCAATAAAACGGCGCGCGCGCGTAATGTGAAAACGGTAAACGGTTCGCTGTGTACGACCGATAAAAAAAAAAAAAAAGCAATTTACTACACGACATAAAGCGTGGGACAGCCCGTGAGTCGCCTAATTGCGAGAAAATATAGTTTTACGTCATAAAAATCGTTATGCGCTCCGTTACACATTGACACATCGTCGTGACGTATTATATACTCGTAGTTTATAGTGGTACTTGGCGCGATAAACCCACAGGAGAAAAAAGACGGCCTCGCGATCGCACACACCGCCGATATATACACCATAGCGATCGTGTTCAAAGTGGCGTGTACAGTCCGCCGCATCATCTGCAGGGTTCGTGACGGGCGAATGCGAGCAAGACGTGTGCCACCACTGTAGATTAGAAAAAAATCGTCGAGTGTTTAATCGAACCCCTTATATAGTGCGGCGGGGGCGAAAAACGATTGATTTCCCGCAAAAGTCACACGGGGCCCGAGAGAAAAAATCTTAACGGTCCACAGGTCGCCCACATGCGAAAAAATTTGATTCCGATCACAATAATTAACATGTGTTCGCGCACGCAACAATATAATAATATATACTCGTATTTCCTCATACGCATACACACACATGCACACATGTATTAATATAATCATGTAATTTTAATAACTATATACATTGTGTTATACATATTCCCGTGCGACCCCTTTCTCGAAAACTGCAGCACTGGCGACGAGGAGGACCGTATATACATTCGCACACTATTATTATATACATGTACATCGATACGCGTAATATAACAGTGCATCGTCGTCATTCATATAATAATATATACATCGCAGTCGTCAATCGTGTCGTGTGCGGCGCGATGATAACCGCGGCGCACACACACAGTGGTGGAGGGGATCGAGTCTCTCGACTAAATGTCTGGTGTTTGCGGACGTATTATTATTATTCAATATAACACACACACACATATGACAGCAGTATACACGGTTATATTGCCGCCGGTATATATGGTAAATGTGCGCACTGTATACATGTGATGAGGTCGAAGGGGTGGTTTTGGCGTGTGACCGTAGGCGGCGATCGAACACAATGGTTTTGCGTGAGCGTGTGATGTATATATATACGCGCGCTAGTGTGCGTATGTGTGTGCCGCGGTCGTATATAGACGGGAACGGTCTCACTCACCCCGAAAGCATTTTCTCCGGCGAAGAGTTCGTGGGAAATCGTGTCCGGAACTACTCTCACACACCCCTTTGCGCGGCGTATACCCTTATATATATCGCCACTTTTACCCATCCACCCGCCGCGCCCACACAACCATTATATAATTACAAACATCGGACTTAATCTCTTGTGCGTATACACACGCGTAAAAATGTCGTACTTACGATTTACTCGTATATTGTTGTTCGACGTCTAACGATGAGTATAGAATTGTAGTGTGTTTGCATGTTTGTGTACACCTTTTGTTAAATCTACAATACCTGATCCACCTCGCACATATTACAATATATTATATTATTATGTCGTACACGGGCGCGTGTCCGACGTGTGCCTGATTGTAGCGATGCAATGTCTACAATAAAAGCCTCTGTCGGTCGCCACTGAACACGGCGATATTATACATAATTACACGCGTTGACAACATATATCATGCACGCGTATATAGGCGTACTTAGTTGTATAAGTATAGTCAGGTGCGATATTATTGTCTCGTGCATTTTCCTTTCAGATAGGTAGGTATACTTATAAATAATAATCGTATAATATGCAATAAATGTAAATTCGTTTCTTTTTAAAAAAAAAATTACCTGCGATGTAATTATTAAGTACCTTGTAAAAAATAATAGTAGGTATAATAATACGCGAATAAAATAAAATAAAATAAAAATAAAAAATAAAATAAAACTGATAATAATGTTCTACACAATATATTATTATATACTTTAAAACTGTCTAGTGTACCTATACAACAGGCACGCATATAAAAAAAATTTCGGTGGGGGGTTACAAAATATAGCAATACAAATTGTGCCGCAACATAATATCAAAAACCATTTTTCCCTCGTTACTTGAAATTATATCGTGGGGGATGGGTGAACCCCCCCTTGTATACGTGTCTGCTATATACATACAATATTGAGGGTTATATAGCAGATGACTGTGTGTGAACACGTAAAATGTTTACATATTAGATGTATTAATATGTTTAATGGTATAAAATATATTTAATGTGATTATTATGCAGACGAGCGATTTCTTACATTCTATAGATATAATTATTTATATCGTTCCATTGAAAAAAGATAATTAGATTTTAATTTGATGATAATGTGAATGAGACGATACGCGTGCTAGACGTTGCGAAGAGTATAAAATAGGCGGACATGACACTCGGCACGCGCGTTAATCGTCTCTGCTGCACGTGGTTAAACCGCAAGACACGCGCTCTTTATCATATTGTATAATAATATAAGTATAGTAATCGTAATTCACGGAGTTCAACATCAATGTACTATAATATACGGTTTAATTTTTAAGACAAAACGAATTAAATACGAACGGTGGACGGCTTTTACTTCATAAACAAGGCACTGCTGTTTGATAATTGTGTACTGCTGTCCAAAATATGGTAATCCTGTAAGCTGAAATAAATTATAATAAATTAAATGTTTTTTTTGAGTAAATATATAATGTGAAAAAAAATATTGAAGATAATTTGCTTCATAAATAGTAATACCATTAGGAAATTAAATTAAAATCTAATTTTATAATATACCTATTAATATAATATGTAACTATATTATATTACACAAAATATAATTTTTTAACTATGCGAGTAGTAAAAAGTGTATTTTAATATACGTGAATACACCCATAATTTATTAAACATAGCATACACCCAAAGACCAAAATGATAGGTTGGGTTATAAATATTATACTATAGTCTACGGTTGTATATCAAGCCCGAACCCTAAATGTTGATTATTACTATTGAATACATATTTCATTCGAATTATTAAGTAATTAAAAAGCCAATATAAGCAATAAAATGTTGGAGTAAAAAATAAATTACACCACAAAGCAATACGTTTATAGTAGCATAATAATTGAATGCTAATAGACGTTATTATTTAATAATTTATTAATTATTATTTACAGTCGAACTTGGTTAACTCGAACTTCTTTAACTCGAATTCGTCGATACCTCAAACTTTTTCTCCGATCCTTAAATTTCTTATTTAAATAATGCGAAAAATTCTTGTTTAACTCGAATATTTTAGTGAATAACTCGAAGTTTCGAGTTTTATTAATATTACTTATCGAGAACAAACCAGAGGACAGTGTTGAACTTTTCGAAGCTTTAAATAAAATGCAACGATTCACTGCAAATACTGCTATTAACTGCAAATCTCAAACAAAAATAAGTACCTATTTTAAATTTTCTAACCTAATTTTTGTTTATAGGTACATACTTTTTTTAAATTATACTTAATTTTTACTACTTATTTTTTATTATACATATTATAATAAATACATAGGAATAAATAAGAATTGTACTGTTTTTAAAAAATACGACGGAAAATATAGAACATATAAATGCCTTAATATTAATTATTAACATATTATATCATATGTATGTATATGTATTTATACATTGTACATTGTACGTAATGATGAAAAAACAAGCCATTATCATAGGCTGACATTTATAATTTTTTTTAAGGACATCAAGTGCTGCAGTAATAGATTTATGTTTATTGGAATATTGAATAGATCTATAACAAATAAATATTATTCAAAATAAAATAACTATTTTCTTCTGGTAGATTCTAATAATTCTAAAAATTCTTCGATATCAATTATTTAAGTGATCAATCAATATCAAACAGTTGAAAACAGTAGTTTAATCAACATTTTTATAATTTATAATTTTAAATAATAATACAACGCAGTTTTATTGAAATTATGTTTTCCGTTAGCTTAAAATTAAAATTTTCATATTTTAATGTAATAATTATTTATATAACTGTCAGCTAAGTTGAGTGTGGCCACTGGCCACTGTGGGCTTATATATTCATGATTTATACTATATAGCAGGTATATAAAACAGACATGAGCGTTATATTTTAACAAAATCCACCAGCATTTACTATCTCGTAAATAAAATTCTGAATTCAATATCCAACATATTTACATGTTTATTAAGAAAATTATAATTATCAATCAATTTTTATTGAAATATATAATATAATTTAGACTTGCACAATAAAAAATTAGTTAGCCGAATTGTTAAGTATTCGAATTGAAAAATGTCCATACCCCATTAACAAAATATAGTATAACATATACAAGTTGGATATTAGTATATGTATACTAATATAAATGAATAAATGACATTAACCTATAATATATTATCTTAAATATAAAGATGCAACATATAAATACACTTTACTCATTCACAATCATTTAGATGTTTGATGTACGGATAATGCTAGGTATAGAGTTATTAACAGAAGTACTATTATTATATTATATTATATTATATTTTATACAATACGAGAATTTTATATATAAGATTAAACGGATGCAACTATCTATTAAATACTGCAATGATATTAAAATCAATCCTAAGTGAGATAATAATATGTTATTTCATTTATAATATCTACTATTATTTTGAATGTTCCGATTGAAATATTAAATCAATTCTTAGAGATAATTAGGCAAGGGTGATAGGTACATTTAATCGTAGCAGTAAATTAGTTAAAATAATTTTTAAAAAAAATACGTACGTGACAACGTTCTAAAAAAAACAATTTTTTAATATTACGGTATCTGAAAGGCTAAAATTAATTTATATTTCGTGTTTAAACTTTTAAAGTTTATAGGTGCTTGTATAAATTTATTCACTTTTACGGTAAAATGAAAACTGTTTTGTAAGTTTTATTTTTTATCTGGTTTTAAAAAGTTTTCAACGTTAAAATGATTAAATTACATATATTATAATATATAATAATAACTTTAGTTTAATTGAATACATTTTAAAACTACTTTTATAATTAAATGTATGTAATACTATATCATTCTTAAATAAAATATTTCAATATAATATGTTAGTAAGGTATTGCCGTCGCACCGGTACCGGTCTATTTTTACGAGTTACATGATTTTATCTAAATGTACAGCGACAAAACTGAAAATATAATGGTTTATCGCTAATATTTCTGGATAAATTACATATTAATATATTATAATTTAATACTATTATTAATATTGTATTAAATTTCTAATTAAAATCAAAATTAATATGATAATTTAAAAAATAACCTTTTCTCGATTTATGATGCAACAGTCGCTCCGGCGTTCTGTTGTATATAATATATTAATATATAATATAGATGTCGACTGTCAAATGTATCTTATCATTAGGGCTAGAATTTCTATAAATTTGTATATTTTTTCCCTTATGTCCACATTGATTGGTTGTCAGATACGTCCACAATTTTGGTAATTCTCAATTAAATAGAACAATTTTTTTTTTGCATATTTTGATTATAATGCATTATATAATTGTATATAAATATATTATACATTTTTGAGAACCTTGCTAATTTTAAATGATATTTATTTAATGAACGTCTATAATATTATTGAATTATTTCTGGAGTTGTCGTAAATATACTATATACATGTACCTATCTAAACTAAAACGGACTGAGTACTAAAGAATGACAGGGATTTAAAACATTTCTAAAAATGTGTAGCATTATAATTTATATATTAATATTACTTTTAATCCGAGACAAATCGCGTCATTTAAATATGTTCCAACAACATTGTGTTGATTTGTAAAGGAATTTCAGCCAATATAAATCTATTTTTCGATCTAATCACCGATCCTTAACGTTAGAATATTAAAAAATCATCTAATAACTGCAGTATGTAATAACAATAAATAATAAGTAATAATTTAAACAAATATTTATGTAATAAATAATAATATCAATTAATATTTAAAAAAATTTTGTTTTTGCATATTTTGGTAAATAAAATTCATATTTTACAATTTTTTACTGCATAGAGATCCTAGCCCTACTCATTATTAAATGCCTATAGTTAACTTTAATGAATGCGTTAAATATGAATTCAATGCCTCAACGGTATTAAGAATATAAAATGGAATTAAAATATCAAACAAGTATTAATTTATAGCAAAATTAAGATTTTAAATTGAATCATATTATTTCATATACATTTTAAAGATATGAAAATATTCACGCATTATATTTTATTTTTTTTTTTGTATCGAATAACAATTTTTATTCATCGTCATTTATACACAGTTTTTAAGAATGTCCAATCATTAATCAACCAAAAAATTAACGAAAATCCCGTTAATTGTGCCTACCATCTATTCATATGTGCTAAAACAGATACAACCATTACAACCTATCTATAAAACATTACGTTGTATTATAATAATTTTGTTAAGTACTGAGTAGTGTACTATTATAAGACATAAGAATAAAACTATATTATAACATTTATAACTATCAAATGATTAGAATTGTTATTTATTACACACGAGTATTAGAAACAAAACAACGTTTATAATATTATTTACCAGATACCCGAACAATCGTATATGGCTCACCGTACGGCGTGAACTATATGGAATATCGTAAAAGTATAAATTATCAAAGCTCGCTGACCATAATAAATATATATTATATAAATGTATTACGTTGGATATAACGCGAACATTATTTGGATGACGGGTATTTTATCTGATCAAAAAATATATAGAAATACATTTCTATATTTTACACAAATATTAAAAGGGTTAATAATAATAAAGAAATAGTAATCAAAATTGAGGATTATATGATATGATGTTAGCGAAAGCATAATTTTAAAACTAGACAAATACTAATATGATATTATATCGATGGGCGATGATCAATATGAAATTCCATACTCGGCAAAAATGTCAACAATGACAGCCCATTAAAAATCACCTAAAATTATATTTTGTGTATGCTCCCAAAACGGCACAAAAACGACTTATTTATAGTGACTTTTGATAGAACGCCCATTTTGTGACATTGATAGTTTTATTCGTGTTCGATCTCGTAGTATTATTATTATATTATCGCAGCCGATTGACGATTGTATATTTTAATGTTTAAAATTCCGTTTGGTAAATATAGGTCGGCACATCACGTACGTGAACGACGCGTTTGATTGCAGAGGTGGAACCAAAGGTGTATATACTTAAACTTTGTGCGCCACGATTGAAAAACTTTAAAGAAAGATATCGAATCCAAACCGTGCTTGCGTGGGATGACGTGTGTATGTATATATATTATTTATACTCGATACATATCGGCCGCCTCCACGACCACCCTATCCGTTTAGTCTACTCTCCGTATCCCATATCACGTTACGAAGCCCAAAAACTTTTCTGGATATCGTCTCAACTTTTACTTACATTATAAATTTTATACGCGTTGGCATGTTTACCGGATTTGATAACCAGCAAATCGAAGTCGTCTCGATACCGAAAACGGACAGAAAAACATTAAATACTATGCTATGACTATAATACGGTTTTTAATATTATTATCACGTGAGTATAATAATTAACGTTGTTTGTTGTACACATTACGAACGTGCGGTGTACATACTGCGGCCAACAGACCTAATTGAATTCACAGGTGCACCAGAGTTATACCGATAAACTGACATGTATAATAACCGATTGAGTATACCATATATATAATACATTATGTACATATGTGTGTGTTTTATACTTTTATATACTTATATGTATGCATTATAGTTATAAATATATTCTGTATTATTATAAATTATAATATAGCTGCGTGGGGTCGACGCTGCTGCAAAAACCACTTTGTGATATATATTTTATAAGTGCGTTATGTTGCGTTTTTTTCAACGATATCCGCTAAGTATAAGTATACTGTATATCGTCCCTTATTAGACGTGGTAGGTACCTTGTAAACGTATATTACACTACACGTGTACGATGTACAACGGTAAAAGCATTTATTATTGTTACTAATATAAATTATAATGAACGATGTATATGCACGGCAATTTGATAAAGCGAGGGTGAATTATTTATACCTAATATAAATATAATATGTTATGACGTATTTTTAATAGTACTTTTACTTGTACCTACTATAGTTCCTATCTCCTATATGAGATGTTGCCGAACCTTTAAATTTAATTTTCATGCAAATTAAATAGAAAATGTTTGGTTTATCGGACTATACACGTATACGTATACTTTGATACCATCATTATTGAAGCACTATACAACGAATACAAATATTTTAAACATATAATATGTGTATGTAACATCAATAAAAGCTATACAAATTTAAAACATAACATTCAAATATTGCATACTATATAGTGAAGATCATATTAAAAGGACGATATAAAATAGTTTAAAGTACTAATAAAATTACAGACGAAATACCAAATCGCACATGAAATGATGTTGAAAAATGTCATAGAAAGCGACTTTCAGCGTTTGATCGCTAAGCGAATGGAATATTATCCCATACCGGTCATAACCAATAAACGCTATCACGATTGCAGTTTTAACAATAGTTAGGTATCTAAAAGTCTACTATACGGTCGTATACTCGTGTATACGGTATAGACCGGGTGCCCGATGAACAAATCATCAACCCTGCAACTCCGCTGTAAAAATGAAAATGAAATATCAAATATTCGTAACAAAATCAAGTATGTATACTGGCGTCTCTTTTCGACTTCGCACAACGGATGGCTGCGTGTCGCCGCGGCCGTCGCGTGATACGAGCTTTCATAAATAATAGAGACGAGCAATCTATTATTTACCAAGAATAAACATGTCGATTTTTTTGTAAAAATAAAAATTCCGGAGACTTCATAAAGTTTGGCATTTCGTTTCGGCAATTCACGATTTCGATGATATGTAGGTACATATATAATGAAAATAATAAGGATCTTTTTGATATTTAACCGTCAAACGATTTCGATCGACGTTCCGCCACAAATAAACGCTATTCGAAATGAATCATCGTACGAATCGTCACTCGAATCGCACGCACATCTCACTGGCTCAGTAGTGCGGTTCCACGGACTATATTATTACGTGTGTCAACGGTAGCTCATCGTATTATTACAAATCGTTAAATCGAAGTCAATAATAATGATATTAGCGGATCGCACGTGCGACCACTGCGGCGACAACGAACGACGACGTTTAATGACAACAGCGACAACAACAACAACAACAACACCGTCTGCACCCGCGTAGTCGGCATTTAAAATATTATACGTTTTTAAAAGCGCCGCCACGAGTCCGCTCGTAATATAATATATTATAATAACGCGCGCGTTCGACCGCCACACATCACACCTATTAAATACGAAATAATAATGATAAGTGTCGGACTCGGGCTGATCACGTGCCCGCCGGCGATTTGCACACACTTACATCGGCGCGCGACGGACGGACGTCGTCGGACGTTTTGTCCGGCCGCGCGATAACGGCGGGGCGGCGACGGCGAAGACGTGTGGACCGTTTATACAAAATACATATTATATACGACGTACACACACACACACACTCGCCGGCGCGATAACGTCGCGGTGTCGCGTGTGCGTGTGCGTGTATAATATTATTACCGTGTACGCACACCCACACGTACGTACGCGCGCACGCGCGCACTCGGAACCGGATGGTCGTACCGCGGTACGCGAGTGAGAAGGGACGCCCTTCCGGTTTTCGACTCTATTTGATTTTTTTTCTCGGTGGTGGGGGGTGGCCGTCGTCGCGGCGTGGGGCGTCCGGACGGCGTTCGCCCGACGTACGGCCGCCGGTCGTCCACGCGCCACGGCAGTCGTCCGGCTCACGTCGTACACGTCGCGCACACGTTCGCCCGCGTATTTGATATTATAATATACGCACACACTACGCACCGCCGCCGCGACAACAAGTGGTCCGCGACGAGACCGTTTCCTTAAAGATAAAACCGCAAACAAGGGACCGTAGCACGTGACCCCTTCCTCTCGCCGTCGCTAACTGCACTTACCGGGCGGTTATTTATTTTTTCTTCATAATTTTTTAAATCCAACCGTCAAAGTGGCTAACCACAACCATCATCACCATGACCTGCGGTCCGTCGCAGCCGCCGCTGCCGTCGCGTACCCGGACGCACGGCCCAACGATTATTTGGGCTACTGCGACCCGGCCGCCGTCAACTTGTGGCGCATGGTGGTGCCCCGCGGGGGTGGTCCGGCTCATCATCCGGATTCCGTCGCATCGTATCAACCGCCGACCACAGCTGCCGCCACCGCCGAGCCTCCCCACTGGGGCTACGGACCGTGGAGCTCGATGCCCGCGCCGCCGCCGACTTCTCGACACCATCAGCAAGGCGTCAAAAGACATTTCAATGAGAGCGACGATTGCGACGATGCGTTTTCTGAGGAGTCCAGCAAAGACCAGTAAGTACACTTATTAATATATATATATATATATATATATATATATACACTTGTAACAACGCACGCCCGTCTTCAAACCCCGCGATAACGTGGATTTTTATATTTTTTCAAATTTTACTTCTGATCTTAATTTGATATAAAATTATTGCGATACAGAAATTAAAAAAAAAAAATTATTTCGAATTTTTTGACTTATTTTTAAATTATTTTACTCACACTTTTCTTTTTAATTTTCTCATAGTTGTTCTTCACCCGGAGATGGAACCGACACGCCCCATATGCTTACCCGGAAAAAACGCCGGGGAATCATCGAAAAAAGACGCCGCGATCGCATCAACACCAGTCTGTCCGAACTCAGACGACTTGTGCCCACGGCGTACGAAAAACAGGGTTCGGCCAAACTGGAAAAGGCCGAAATCTTACAGCTCACAGTCGATCATTTGAAAATGATTCACGCAAAAGGTAAATGACTTGCTTACAAATGATATTAGTTGTAATTATATAATATATTAGTAGGTATATTTAATATATATATATATATAATATATATATTTATCAAAATTATAATAGACTTAATTTACGAATTCGTAAAGCATTTTGGTTTTCTACTTCGATTTATTTTAAAATATTTAAGTCATTTTATTCAACCTCGATGGATTTACTATACAGTCATTTATAGGTTACATAGTAATATAAATATGCATTTTTTTCTTTATCATCTTTTAATAACTTAATAATAATAATGTTATTACATTACTATAATGTATATATTATTATATATAAAGGTTGGCGTCCAGTCGTTACTATCGTTGGTGCTTGAAATAAAATAATCGTAGTACGATACTATATTATTGAGGTTTTTGTCTAATTTTCCGGTCGCATATCCCATTTACGATTTGTCGTTGCGCGAGTACGTTAAATTATATTTGAGCAGTGGTTGTCTTCGTCGTTGACTGCGTTATACGCCACTATTACACCAGTACACCTGCCTCTTGCCGACTTCCCGTCGTAGTAGCATAATATTAAACAAAAGGTGTACATGCATAACTACTTACCGCCGGCAAAGGGGTATAGGACCCGAATACTACGTATTACGAACGATGTAAATAAGTATTCAGTCTATTAACTCGACATATCCTGTTCCTCAGCGACAAGTGCCCGCCGTAGTGGAACACGCGCGGCATACAACCGTAATAATAAATTTTACACCACTATAATACACAACGATGACGGTGTCACACATCGTGACCATGGACAACTGCGTTTTAATGATATTATTTTTTCACAAAAAAACTTTAAAAAAAACCATCTTTTCGTCTATACGTTAGGTTTGGATTTAACGACTTGATTAAAATATTTCGACTTAGTTCATTAATACCGATCTAGATATTATCAATGTATACTTAGTATATGGGTCAGTATATTATGCAATATATATATATATGTAAGACATTTTACAATAGACATTTTAATTCAATAGGTAATAGATAAATTACATAATAACAGATTATATTATTATGTGAAAATACTTTTCATTATTCTTATTCGGCGCGATTTTTTCACGCTTTTGTGTTAAATAGACACTACGCCACACGCGCGGTGATTAGGTGTTTTGACCGTGTGAATTAAGACTTATTCCGATTTTGGCTTGTGTCCGCGTATATTGTTAACTCACTTACTTGTATTTATTTATTTTTTTTAATTTATTGATCAAAATTAAATCGCGATATCCCAAAGGGGGTGGTAATACGGACAGATTATATACCATATATACACATTACCGTGAGAACGTGATTCCGTGTCAGCTGCCCCTCGTCGGTCGCAAATCGGCGCCACCCTTTTCCCACGATTCGCCACCAACCACTGCCGTTTTGACGAGCATCATCGCACTTTAGGCGGCAGCCCCCGCGCGCGTGTATATTTATACGCAAACACCACCGATCACACAGCGATTTATTGTTTGTTATTATTATTATTACTATTATTACCATTATTACCCGCAAACTCGTAAATCGGCCGTGAACGTAATCGTGGGAGTATACCTATTACCCGATTAAAATCTTTAAACAAATATAATATTTGGTATAATATGATATAAAATAAGATATTTATAATAGTTTTGCCTTGTTCCATGTTTCGAAAATTAAATACATTTAAGTAATCTTATACGTATTGTTATACAGGAGTTACCCAAATATGATGTCTAAAAACCTACCTTAAAATTACACGTATGCGATAATTTAAATTTTATAAACGATGTTTAAAAATAATCGTATTTATTAGACGTAGAAGTGTAACATCCAAAAAATAAAGTTAAACATTTAGTTTCGAAAACTGCAAGAATATAGCCAGATAAGCTATAAACCTGTGATCACGTATACAAATTGTTTGTTCACACTCAATTAAATTGCAATTAGTGGTGGGAAGTTTGACCAAGTCTTTTTGAATGGGTAGTCGTGGATCATATTGTGGTTTATTGTTATTGAATTTTTAATAATAATTTATAAATAAATTTAATAGCAGATATGGTTAGGTAATATTACATATTATGTAGTAATAATATAGGCTAGTCCTGCAGGATGTTGGACATAAAGTTCTTGCACTGTTTACCAAGTTTATCATAAAATATACAATCAATAATAAGTTCAATAAAATACGTCATGTATATAAATAATAAGTACAGTTATTATGACTTTGTAAAATATGTATAAAATCGTATAAATAATACGCTACTAATGATTTTAAACTTCAGAACTTTAATTTTTGAAAAACGATAAAATAGCGAATCATTAAATATAATAATAATTAATAACATGGTTTATTTTTTCTTCTCGTGCAGGATTAGACACGTTGGCTTACGATCCATCCAAGTACGCGATGGACTACCACAACATCGGGTTCAGAGAATGCGCCAACGAGGTGGCCAGGTACTTGGAGTCGGTGGAAGGCATGAACGGTCGGGACCCACTTCGCGAACGGCTACTGTCGCACTTGCAGTACTTTGCTGCACAGCGCGAGTATGCGGCCAAGTCACCGGCCGCTGCGGCTCACCACAACGCGCCACCACCGCCGCCGCCACCAGGTTGGTACGGTGGTCATCATGTCGGGGCACCACCGCCGCCACCGCCGCCACCACCGCCGACCATTCCGCCGGTGCACCATTACCCATCGACGACGTCACCTCATCAACAACAACAGCAACCACCGTCGCTAACCCTTCCCCCGCCGCCGCCACCGCCCAGCCACAACAACAACAATTACGAGACGTCAGCGACGGCCGCGGACGGCATCAAATCTGCGGCCGAAGCGGACGCAGCCGGTCTCACCACCCTGTCGTCGGTCCCGGCGGACTATCACCATCACCACCATCATCACCAACAGCAGCGACAACACGAACAGCAGCACCATCATCGCGGTCGCGACGACTACCAGCACCAACACCAGCACGGCGGCGGTGCCGGCAACCAATTGCACAACTTGCAACCCGTTCAACCGCCACCGCAGCCGCCGTCGAGCTATCACGACGATGCAGCCATGCACCAGCAGCACCATCACCAACAACAACAGCAGTACCAACCCGATTCGTCCGTTTCCGCGCAGATGAAACCATATAGGCCTTGGGGCGCTGAAGTGGCGTACTAAATAGCGTTTACATCGCTCATCTCGTTAGTACCTATTGACAAGTGGCGTGCGCACTACTGTACCATATTATAGTGTATGACAACTCAATGAGAGTTTTTTCTCTTGAATTTTTTTACTGTGAATCATTACCTAATTATTATCATGAACCGTATTCTAGTCAACGACCCTAACCAAAGCAATTTTCGTTTTTTGTACTTATACATAGTATACATAGCAATAATATTGTAATCACTCGCAATTGCACCTGCAGATATAAATATATCGGCTGACTCCACGCGTTATTGTTTGGTGTTCAATCCTATTCATCATATAAAAATATTGTATCATTGAATAATTAACGCGTTATGGGGAAAAGTAATCGACGAGTGACATTTTTTTTTTAAGTTTTATGTACATGTATATTTTTATTTTTTTGTATATTTTAAGAGTCTTATACACAGAGAGTTGTACGTATTTTGGACACGTACGATAATCCTATACTTTTATTTTTATTAATGATATTTATAATGATTATATTTTGTACGATATGAAAAAAAATTATTTGTTAACGTATTGTTTTGTATAATTTACACGAAAATACAATACATATATTTTTTTAAATCAAATTACTGTTTATTTATGAATCATTACCACGTCTTGTACTTAATATTATATTATACAACATGTATAGTCACGGTAAATAACTGGTAAGCATTTTGAATCAAAGCTTTAAATTTTTTATTTTCATTAAAAAACAATAAACTAACAGTTTATATAACGAACACTATGACGTCATTGGCTATTGAGAATCAAGATGATCGTATATCACATTACACAGCAGTAGTATACATCACAAAGATCGAATCACTATATACAATATTATATGCATATATATAGCTGCTTTGATTACTTCGAAAGCGGGTTGTTACACACCAAGCATTAAAAAATATATACAACTATTGTGTTCGATTCTGTTTTCAATAATATTTCATAAAGAGAGGATTAGGTGGGCCGTTTGAAAATAAAAACCATACTACGCGTTTACGTGCATAATATATATAATACATAATATGCTATTCTTTTGAAGCTTTGCGCGGCGTTACGTCGGTCGCGTGTCTTTCTCATTAGTCTAAACTTGTTAAGGGCCGGTAATCCTGAAAAAGCAACGACGTATTATTAGCTATTTTTTATTTTTAAATAAATAAATGAGTTACCCCCGTTTTCGAAATAGTACACTAAAGGTTGTTTTTGTTGCCCAGTCCAGTCATTCTCAGAGGGTGGCGGTGAACCGGTTATTACTTGTGTATGTAAATTTCTCACGTTAAATCCCTTCATTAAAAATCGCACGCGTTTACTATTTGAATATAAGTACAAACATTTTGCAATAGTAAAATGCAAAACATACAAAGCATACCTACGAATAGATACACAATCGCTTATAGTTTTATTTGCATATATCCCGCTTGACAAAAAAGTCGACACATTTATATTATGAAACAATTGACAATTCATCACATAAAACTTTTTGTGTCGTTGGGTGAAATTCAATAATAATATTTTTATAATTTATTATGCATAAATTGCAATATTTGAATGAATTACACTTTAAAAAATTGCATTTTTAAACAACTAAAAGTAAATGTATATAATATTGATAGATTTTAAATTTTAGATTAACAGACTTCAATCACGTCATATTGATACAAACTTAGTTTTAAAATTAATCAAATAATATGTACTCGATGCGTATTTTTGAAGATTATTCAAATTTTTTAATAATTAGGTATCAATTTTTGCAGTGTATGTTTATAATACATATAAATTTGATAAAAAAAAAAATATATATATATATATATATATATATATATAATTTCATATTGTAATATACAAGATTTTTTTAGTACAAATTATTATGACCTTCGCACCATTACATGGTCTATTAAACTTTAGCATATTAAGTTCCAATTTTATTAAGGTGTACCGTGTACTTTCTTTTTATCTGTATAATACATTAATACGTATCAAGATTGCATATTTCACAGTTGTACACGCAACAGAGTCCTCAATTTGCATGTCAAAATTCATATTATATTCATATAATATATTAATTTAGTTATAATTTGATATACACATTAGTGCCATTCGTATGAAGTTTATAAGAAATCGGATTCTGAGTGTATATGTTAACATTTTTTGCCTCTACGCCGAAATTGACGAAACATAGCTAACAACAATAATCACTGAACAAGTTCAAATTATTTGACTTCAAACTTTTTACTATTGCACTCTTGATTAATAATCAATAAATTGATGTTTGGGCTGATTATATTATTTAAATTTATAATATATGTTTACACACACACACACACACATATATATATACCTAATGTAAATTATCAAACCGTGTTAATTGTTCAATATTATGGGTGTATGCTATAATAAATATTTAATATTCACAAGAACTATCACGTTTTATTAATAAATACAGACAGAAAGATATTATTTCATTTGTCGTATCTAGCGTAGTGACTAGTAATAATAATAATTATTCATCCAGCGTATCCTTATTAATTGTCTATCCTAATTAAAACGGAAAATAATTGCATATTAATTATTAATTTGGGACTAATAATCATTATATCGATTTCGGTGACCGGCATATGAGTATATACAATATACATATATAAATGAATATATGCGATATATACTATAGGTACCATATACAAATACAACCATTAAATTTAAACGCTAACTAATATAAGTAGGATTACACTTAAATTATTACATGGATTTGTCAAATTTGCATGCCCCGGTAAATATATTTCCGACAAAAGTGACCGATATTTGGGATAACATCTGATATTCCTACATGCATAATATTAAAATTTATAATTAATATGACAAGGACGTAAAATACAATAATATATATATATATATATATGAATACGTACTCGCTGAGGACTTAGATCGTGCGTACGAACAGAGATCGTGCGTGAGTATACGAAGAACAGAAATATCGTAGTCTATACAATATTATACATGTATATTGTATAATAATATTATCATTGCCTACATGTAATACGCACGAACTCGTAAACAATTATACGTAGACAGAAATATGGATTATTATCAGTTCGTAAATGTCACATGATTCGATCGTTCCGGTAGTTTATAACACGAGCGCGTATACGACAGTTGGACGGTAATTGAAAATGCTGTACTAAGTCGTATGTCGCTTGAAGTTGTACATTATATTGTCATATTATTATAAGTGTTCTATAATACACTATAGTGGTCCGGTGTTACAGTGCACCATACTATATGCGTACGAGTCTGGCCGATTGCACAATTGTTTGTGTAAGGGACACGGGCAATTGACCGCGCCGTCTATGCATACGTGTGCATATACAAGAGAGTTATTTATAGGAGGGCTGCTGACCAATGTCCACGCGGTGACAAAAACGACCCCAAGCTGAAATAAAATAATATCATATAAGAATAACAATAATGTATATACAAGCACTTCAATTTGTTCGGCCGCGAGCCGCCGATGACCGGGACTTATACCGCGACATGTGCAGCAGAGCACCGAACCGATACCGCTGCTGTGTATATAGCGTGCAGGAATATATAGATAACACTGGTGATCGCGGAAAATCGCGTCTCGACTTTTGTCCAAATAAAACGGAAAACAATCGTCATAAAAACGTCGGCAAAAGCGTGTGGCGGTACGGCCGCTAAACAATGATTTAATGTATCCCCAGCGATTACCCGCGGACGCGCGTTTAATGTGCCATATTTTTTTTTCTGCCACCCTACATATTATCACGCATAATATACACACGAGCCTTTATATACAGACGAGTATAATATAGCGTACTGCACATCGCACCGCCGAAGAGCTGCAGCGTGACTTTGGGACCGAACGATACGATTTATGCATAATATTATACAACAACATAATCGACGTATTGGATGTCAGATGTAATATTATTATTATAATTTTTTTTTTTTTTTTTAGGAAACCATTAAAAAGCGAGTAACGCAAATAAAAGCATCGCGGCTCATCGAACACGTCACAATCCAATATATTTAATTGCGTTTATGTATGTATAGAACTGTTGTGGCGGGCGGATACATTAAATATTATTCTTATTATTGTAATGCGTTTTGTTGTGCGTATTATTATTATTATTATTATTATTATTATTATTTATCAATATCGTTGCCGCGCGACGGACGGGAGATAGCGATGAGTGCTGCTTGCGCTTGCTCATGCTGCAGTTACACATAATACGCATTATGTTATACCGCTGTGGCTGCCGGTTATAAGGGACAGATAATAGGTATGCCTATTACAAAATACACAGAAAAACAACATAACAATGGTATTTTATTGTTATTATACTATGCGCCTATGCGCCAACTGATGCGTTTGTGCTATAAAAACGATAAACGGATTATAAATGGAATATGGATATTGGATATTTATATATATCATACAAAATGTATTACGTATATATTATAAACATATAAGTACAATGTGGATACAAAATGTAATGCCAAAATAATCTTATCTGTTCGTATGTATAATACTATGCGACGTCCAATATATTATTCTTAGCTTTAAACGTAAATATTATCTTTTTTTTCAATCAGCTGGTCGTTGTGTACTTATACGTATTAGGTATATAAAGTGTTTGTCGACTTTTGTGACTTTGCAATATAGGAAGTAGAAATAAAAACAAATAATATTCTATAAATGCAAAGCCTTAGGCTGGGAATCTACTCATTTGAACAGGTTGAAAATTTCAAATATTTGAGAGTTAATATAAACCAAAGTAATAACAGGCATAACGAAATAAGGCTGAGACTCATCCAGAAAATAGAGGATAATGAATAACATATAATGGGAAGTATACTCTCATTGAGGCTACTTTCAAGGGAAAATAAAACGAAGCTGTATGTAGCCTACATATACGACCTACTGGGCGTATACATAACAATATAAGCATGCAAAACCTGGACAACAACGAAAGGTGATGAACAAAAACTTTTAACATTTAAAAGTAAAATCTTAAGGAAAATATATGATCCTACACTAAACCCGGATTCAGGAAATTACAAAAGGAGAAAAATGAATAAATTGAAAGAATTTTCAACAAACTAAATATACAAAAATGTCTGAAAGCTAAAAGGCTAGAGTGGACAGCCCATGTATGGGGAGAAAAGGACAAACTAATATATAAGGTATTAATTAAAAAACTTAATTAAGATTTGGAAAACTTAGGAATAACAAGAATTAAAAATGCCGATGATCGAATAGTTTGGAAAGAACTTGTGAAAGCAGAAAAAAGCCTTAATGGCTTATAAACGCGAAAAAAAATATATTCTGTAGTGATTTTATAATTTACGAACAATTTAGTATTGGATTAAAAACAAATAAAAATAAAACATTAAGACATTATGTAGGTAGAGTGGTATCAATGGAGTAAATAACAGATATATAATAAAATATAATTTAGGTAATTAAAAAAAAAATTTACTTTAAATGATTTTATTATTAAAATTGTATGTATTTTTGAATTTTAATTAAGCTAAAAAATAATCAGCTATTAATGTACGAGTATTTTATGGTATTTAAACTGAAATTGATTTATCAAAAACAAATGTAAATATTCATTTTATTTTTATTACCTATACTATGTTTTATTTTTTATACTTTAATCTTTTGAAAAATGTTTTCTTCTTAAAAACCCCATTATGCAAAATACATAATATATTATACATTAAGACTGACACTTAATTAATTTTTTTCAACCCTCGTATAGTCGTATATTAAATATAAGTTTATATTCTTTAAAATATTGAATAAATAATTTATAAAATGCCTCTTGCTTTATACATACCTACTTCACCTATACATTAAAGCAAATTTTACCAATAATAACATATACTGCACAACAGAATACAAAAAAAGCGGGTAAGTGGGTATCGCTCTGCTGTATATTAGGGGGTGGGGTGGACCTCGGACTAGGGTAGGTTAAATTTGAATGCAATGATAGGTATCATTGTATACGAAAAACGATTCTGAACGAAGATGATTTGTTAGTTTAGGATATATTATATTTAAATATTGCCATATATTCTATTTTGAAACAAATAGTATAGTTACTATATGTTACTATAGTTACTTTATAGTATCTGTTTATTAATAAAAAAAATATTAGGCAACATACGCATAATGAGAGTATGAAATTTAATTTAAATTTTGAAATATTTCGTATACATTCGAACTTTAAGCCCTTATAAAAAAAATTTGTGACTAACGATTTCGGATTTTTTTTTTATCACTTTAAGAACAACTTATAAGAAACCTTTTATTAAATTTTCAAGATTTTCTGGCGACCCAAAAAATTTTTATCGGCATTTGAAGAAAAAAAACTTAGAAAAGTCGAAAATTTCAATTGTCTATAAGTAGCTTAAAAATGGTCAAATTATTTTGAAAATTTAACTGTAAAGAGATAACCGTAATATAAACATTTGGTGAAAATTTCAAGTATTTACAATAATTCGTTTTTGAGTTACAGCAAAATCAAAAAAACGATTTTGTCGAAAAGTGGTTTTTCGTAAAATTGCCATTTTTCTGTCATTTTTTTTTTGTTTTACTCGATTTTTTTGAAAACTATTTGAAAATTTTACTTTTGACCCCCCCCCCCCTCAAAGTACCAACTAGATGAATTTTCCTATTCAAAGAGGGGCTGAAGTCAAAAATCGGAGCATTATTACTGCCCCAAATGTTGTCGTTAGACACAAAAAAAAAAAAAAAACACACATTATTGTAAAAGCAATACATTCATCACTTCGTTCAAAATCTAACATTGATAGTTGTTCAAAAATATTCCATACTAATTTAAACAAAACATTTGCAAAGTATTATAAAAATGTAGAATCGTAATCAATATATTTTAAATATTATAAGTATATATTATTCATAAATACAAATTTATTTACAAAAAAAAAAAAATACCACGAATAACCATACTAACCATTTCGTTTGCATCCAAATTTTTATTTTACCAATTGCTCATGTATCGACAATCGGACGTTAACGAGCACACATGTCGCTCAATCAATCGACAGTCGATCATCAATCAATCACGACGATTTCCTGTTCCGCATGCTCAACTCAAATGCATCTTCATCACTTTACACGTTTTATTAGATAAACTAAACCCTAAGGGATTTTAAATTTTAAATTATCGTTGCTTGTTATTAAAAACACAAATAGTAACGATTACATTTTATTTAGATTTTAGATTTACACTATTCACAGCGAATATTATTTAAACTTTATCTATGTATGATGATGTGTAATTTTTTTTAATTGATAAATACTTTTAATGGTATTAAAATGTGTTCCAATTTTTCTTAATTATAGTTGATCGATGTTGTAAATTAAATTTTATAGAATTTAAGAAACAATCTGTAGTAATTATTTCAAAAAACAATTTTACTTTTAATTAAGTATACTTACCGATTCATTAAATTTAAAAACACATCTCTAAAACGTTAACCTATACCTATTTGTATTTTTATATTATAAATACTTATATTAATATACTTAAAATTAAATTCGGCACTGAGTAATGAGTATTAATAAGTATTATTTTAAATTAATTTTGTTCTCTAATTATTTTAAAACATAATAAAAACAATATTTTATTAAGGTACCTAATAAAAAAGTTATAGAAAAGTAAACGAGTTTCTATTTTAATATTTTTAATTTGCATATATAATTGTACAATACAGTTAATATAGCAAATTATCAAGTTATATATTCTCTGAAAAAAAATAAATATGATTTATTGTAAAAGCATCGTTGCCGTTAAACTAAAAAATATTAATGTGTTACAATACAATCGGATACGAAATACGTCGTAGAGATAGGAATTGAGAAATGGATACAATGCAGTCTATAATATGGCCGTGAATTTTTTTAATATTTTATTTTGGGGTAAAAATTCTATTTGAAATCGAATTGCATGATTTCTGCCCTCTTTGAATCGAGAACGATATCACTGAATTCCGCGGTTATGGAGTTTAAAATATAAACGCCAATTTCCTGTTCCGCGAGAAGGACTTTTATGACACTATATAAGTCAATTCGTTCTGGTCGTGTCCATTCATCATTTGAATGTGGAAAACACGGACTTACAGAACAATGCATTTAAAATCGGTCAAAATAACATTTCGAGTTATGATTGTCCAATTGTTGTTATTATATTATACTCAATAATAATTATAAAACTTTGAGAAGGGATCTGTTCACGAGTAATGGATAAGGGTCCGGTCGACCGTGTCCGTAAATTGCAGACAAGTGCCAAATGAAAAAAAAACAATGTCAAGTGAATTAAAATTCAAAAATCCAAATGAAAGCATTACAAAACTCCCTTCGATATTTAAACCAAGCGTAACTCTTAAATAAAAAAACAACTAATATAGATATGCATATCATAAAATATTAGCACCGTATAATATACTATAGATAGGTTTTTTTTTGTATTATTTAGTTTGCCTATAACTTACACATTTTACTTTTTAATTGTATATATGTATTGAACAATATCCGACAATTAGAAATGTACTTATGGCAGTTATAGCATATTCAAATAAGTGTATATGTTTCTTGTTTCTAAATATATATAATAAATAATATACTTAATAAATACAGTTTTAATTTAATGAGATTATGTATGGATTAATTTAATTTACTTGTTTGATGGTACAATGGCAAGTATATATTATTTTATTTCTATATATTTGTCCGTAAGAACTAATTTACATTCTTTTAATTTCATATTTATAACATCCTGCCTATAGAGTCAATGCGTAGGCTATTTAGGCTAAAATACCACCTTTATAAATATTGATATTAATTACTATTATAATATTAAATTAAATTTTTGTGTTTAGACATTTTAAAATTAAGAAATTTTAAATGGAAATTTTTGTTTTAAAGAGATTTTTACATAGTCATTTCACATAGGTCCTTAAGTGTTAGGTCCATATAAAATATTATAGCATAATAAGTATATGTAGATTGATACTATTTAAAATATGACATTTCTTTAAAACACTTATTGATTACTGAAACACTGTCAATAGTCTATACTACTTTTAATATACTTAAGCTGATTTTTAATATAAGTTGTATTATTATTATTGTTATTATTTCAATATGACTATACTGTTATACAAATCTTTAATTAATTTTACTAAGTTAATTATTATTCGATGTACATGTATAACTCAAGTTAGTTGTTAATAACTAAAATATCAACAAATTTGATTTTATAATAGTTAAATGTCCGTAAGTTCATTACTAATAATTTATGTATAAAATACATTGTGTTTGTGAATTACATATCATAATCAATTGATTGTAGTATTGTACTGCTATAAAAGTATTGGTTCGGGAAATTTTCCATTTGTTTTTTATATAAAAAAAATATTCAGAATAACACATGTCGCAAATATATACAAGCGACATTATTTTTGGACCATTATACATAAAAATATATAGGTTCCATGTTATATTGTTATTATTTCAATGACCCAACAACTTTTTACGTGCACTTATAGACCGACGCTTGATTGCAATGACACAACGAAATATTGAATAAAAAGTGACTTTTGATAAAACAAATATATATATATCTTTATGTATAGAAATAGAAGCAGCGTTGATGTATAACAAAAAAACGAGTAGGATTATGACTTTGAAGTTTCGTTATAAAAAAACCCAACGTATTCCCATGAGGCGACGCGATTTGAAAACTCTGTCGAGTTAGGTCTAACGGATTACCTACGTATCCTATTCGTATATAATAAATAATAATACATGATGTACACTCTTTTGTTACACCAAGTATCTAATCGAATTAATAGAAATAATCGAATAAGAATACATTATAAATTATAATACATATTATGATTTTATGATCGGGAAAAGGAAAATGGCAATCGAAACCGGGAAGGTAGTGACGAGAAAATATTTCGGGGACGAAGAATGGACGTACGCACGCACGATATATATATATTTGTGATGTGGCGTACTTAACGTGTACGAGGCATTGTTATTGTTGTATTATTATTAAATATATTATATTTGATCGTGGCACGTGTCCTGCGTAGCGGTTCCCACGTGCCACGCCGGTGCCCCTTTTATTTTTCTCGGACACGTGCGAAACGGTTTTCTCTCCCGTGAGAACTACACGCCCTTCCACTTCCCTCGCACCGCGATCACTTGCCCCTGAACACATAGCCGGAGGGATGCCGCGGCCCGCTGCAGTGCGTATACACTATGTACTATACCACGCGGTATCAGTTGGTTCTCCGAAGTCGGTGCACGATGACTGCGTTACGGACCATAGTCGGTGCTTGCAATAAATACGTCAAGGTGAGTGGACATTAATTATAAGTTGTACTAAAATAATAAATATAAACTGTATTATCTATAAATTATGATGAAAATAATATTATTTACTTATACCATGTACCTACAACAAATATCGTACCTATTAAGTTTTTTTTCGGAATTTATCTGTCTATATATCGCACTTATATGCGTATACACAAGCAATACACGTGTACCTATTTACAAATATAGTAGACATCTTGTACATCTTGTGAATCTAATAAAACTATACTTTTATAAAAGTATGTAACCATAAAATGTTAGAAGTTGTTCATTTTTCGTCTTTAAAAAAAATGTAGACCATGGAAATATGGAGTGTGTTTTATTTTTATATATTGTGTCGTAGTATATATATATATATATATATATATGTATCTATATACTATATAGTGTATAGTAAATACGTCACATACTCACATATGTAGTGTACATCCATATAATATGACGTATTTAGTACGAGTGGCAGACTGATGTAAGGGCGTTCCATTAGACGTGTCCAATTAAAATTACGATTGTATATGTACAATAAAAACCACTGTGTCGAGAAATAGTTTGGGATTATGAACGTGACTCTAGTAGTCTAGTGTATTTTGTTGGGTGATTGGAGACAAACGCAAAAAGGCTAGAAAATAATAATAATAGACGGTCGTCTAGAGAATTGAAAAAGACGTTTTCAATAAGGGAAGCGATTTTATATAGCCTAAAGGTTATATATATATATATGTGTGTGTGTTATCAAGGAGACCAATAATACCCAATAGAAAAAAAATGACTATACAGTTGGTTTTGTTGGTCGCCATAACATTAAATAATATTGCATGTGCGTTGAGAGAAAAACAGCAGTGCGTGAGTGAATTTGGAATTTGAGATTATTAAATATATTTGCAATTCCTGGCGTTTAATTTTAATAATATTTAACATTTAAATTGATTTATTTAAATATGCTTTACTTAAAGTTTTTAAATATGAAATGTAGACATGTACCATACTTATCATACAATATTTTTTATTGTACATTAATTATATAAAATGCATCTAAATAAATAATTGTAAAAACAATTTATTTCCAAACTAAAATATAATATTAGAACCTCTTTACTATTAAAATGTTGGTTGTGTAGATCTGTACAGGACGTCTGGCATAAGTAATAAAAATAAATAATAACTGTAATGCTTAAGAATGTTAATTATTGTAATTGATTACAATTTTTATCATTCATGATACAAATACAATTGATTATACTTATTATTTATTAACACATGTATTTCTGTACGGCTTACTGCTTAGTATTATTATGAGTTATAACTGATATAACATTGCCAAACATTTCACTAACTATAATTACTTGTAAGTTGTAGAATAATAAAAAATTAACAATCAATAACTTTAAGTAAATATAAATTTCAAAATTATTATTACTAAAATGACATATTTTTTATATACATTGGAATAAAAAAAATTAAAGTTTATTTTTATTCTTTTTTGTTAACATATTTTTATGTAATTTGTAGTTCAGTGATTTATTCACAAGTAATTAAAATAATGTTTTTAAAATAAAATAATGTTCAAAATATATTAAAATGTATTACTTAGTTGTATAGATTTTAACATTATATTATTATAGCTAATAATAATCAATACACAACTGTAATCATAAAATAAAAATAATTATGAAGTTTTTAGTTTCATTCTAGTAATCATACTTTTATATAATATATTTTAATCTATGATTAATTTAATAAGTATACATCATGGTTTTGGTTTATACATGGAACTATTAACATTATTTTTATGTAGGCAATAGTGATTCTGAGGAATATTTCAAAATATTACGAAATAAATATTAATATTTCAAATAATTATGATAATGTTTTTTAGATTCTGAACGGAGTGATGAATGTATTGCTTTTACAATAATGTGTGTTTTTTTTTTTTTTTTTTGTGTCTAACGACAACATTTGGGGCAGTAATAATGCTCCGATTTTTGACTTCAGCCCCTCTTTGAATAGGAAAATTCATCTAGTTGGTACTTTGAGGGGGGGGGGGGTCAAAATTAAAATTTTCAAATAGTTTTCAAAAAAATCGAGAAAAACACAAAAAAAAATGACTGAAAAATGGCAATTTTACGAAAAACCACTTTTCGACAAAATCGTTTTTTTGATTTAGCTGTAACTCAAAAACGAATTATTGTAAATACTTGAAATTTTCACCAAATGTTTATATTACGGTAATCTCTTTACAGTTAAATTTTCAAAATAATTTGACCATTTTTAAGCTACTTATAGACAATTGAAATTTTAGACTTTTCTAAGTTTTTTTTCTTCAAATGCCGATAAAAAATTTTTGGGTGGCCAGAAAATCTTGAAAATTTAATACAAGGTTTCTTATAAGTTTTTTTTATAGTGATAAAAAAAATCCAAAATCGTTAGTCACAATTTTTTTTTATAAGGGCTTAAAGTTCAAATTTATACGAAATATGTCAAAATTTAAATTAAATTGCATACTCTTATTATGTGTATGTTGCCAAATATTTTTTTTATTAATAAACAGATATTATAAAGTAACTATAGTAACATAATATAGTAACTATACTATTTGTTTCAAAATAGAATATATGACAATATTTAAATATAATATATCCTAGACTGACAAATCATCTCCGTTCAGAATCGTTTTTCGTATACCTATCATTGCATTCAAATTTAACCTACCCTAGTCCGAGGTCCACCCCACCCCCTAATGTACAGCAGAGCGATACTCACTTACCCGCTTTTTTAAATTCATTAAGGAATTAAAGCAACAGAAAAAACTTGAAAATTATTATTATTATTATTATTATTAAATATTATTATATCACGATTTATTTAAAAAAATATTTAGTCTCATTTTTGGCTGTAGATATTTATATATATTTAAAATTTGAATTTTAAGTTTTTGATCAATTTATTTAATAAAATGTTTGTTTATAGATAAAAAGTTTGAAAATATGATGCAAGGTTATTTTTGAGAAATGTTTATAGCTAAAAATAATGGTAGTGCTTAGGCGCAATTTATTTTTTTAGACATCATTTTATATAAAACAGTCTACATAATTAATTATTTTAATAAAAAATAACAATTTTAGTTATTATATTGAATGTTCCAATTTAAAAAATATAAATCGTAAAGATTTGAATCTTTTTTATGATTATATATATGTATTATTATTATTATCTTAATAAAGTTAATTTTTTTGAATATCAGGGCTAAATTCAAACTATTATACCACGAACTTATTCAAATTTTTCTACAGTTCTTAAATATAAATCAATAATAATAACTATCTTAAAATATAATACATTATACGCGTTTTTTATAGTTAAAATAAATTAACCATACCATATCATTAATAAAAATATAAAATACTTCTGTATAATATTTGTGTTGATTTTATAAATAAATTATAAAAATATAGGGTGTGTCCATAAACAATAGTATCTGTATATCTACTATGATAAATCATTGAATTCTAATTTACATTATGTAAATTACATAGTTACACAGATACATTACAGTTATTTATTTTTGACGAGAATACAATTAAAATCAACTATAGAGTAGTACAAGTTCGTCTATTATTCTACATTAATTCTGGATAAGAAGATAACAAACTAAATACAACAAACTTAGTAATGAAAAATACATCTTGTTATCAAAATGATAAATTGTTAACGACTGTTTTACTAAAATGCGAAACAATATTAATGAAAAATATCTTATTTATATTTTTACAGTGAAGCTAGTATTTTTAGATTTAATAAATGTTGTTTTAAAATTTCATTCAACAACTTTTGAATATTGTATACTGAATAAGTGCCATAGACTTTCAAGTTAAAACAACGAGGAAAAACATATTTTATTTTAAACTCTTTTAAGTTTAAAATATCAAATTTATTCTTTATTGTTTAGCATAAAGTTTTTTTTTTTATAAAAAAAACATTTTAAGTATGAAAAATAAAAAAACAAATTTTTTAAAAAGTTATATTTTGAACAAATTACAATGGTTATATTATTTATTTTCTCGGTAATATAATAATGCATTTTATGTAAATCAATTACTATTTATTCAAACAATTTGAAATTGAAATTCTCAGAGAAATAAATAATTTTTAGAATAACTGAAGAAAATCTTAATAAAGTTCGATATAAATTTTATTTTTTTATAAAAAACCATTCTTGATTATTCAAATAATATCTCAATAATATCAATACATTCAATTTTATCAATAATAAAACTCATAAAAGTCTTTTATTACAAAGTTATACTTATAGGAATGTATTTGTGAGGGTGGAAAATAAAAAAATAAATAAAAATTGAAATCTAAAATCTAAAATCATATTATTACTATATAATGTACCTATAGTTAAAAGCTTGAATATAATAATTGTTGTCGTTATTTGTTAAAATATCAGACACGATATATTATTATGATTATAATTCATCGTGTTACAAGATTATAATATAAATCTTGTGAATTTAACCATATAATAGATGTTATATGATAATTACGTTTTAAAGTTAAGAAACAAACTATGGATAAGTATATTATAGTATTTTAAATAATTTGTTTTACTAATTGTTAACTATTGAAATTATTGTTATATTGTAAGTTAATTTAAAAATTATTATAACCTTCGTATTAATTTTTCCTTAACACGTTTTTGTACATGTTACACACGCATTTACTGTTAATATAGTTATATAACTTATACTAACCATTTTTCTTTAAATTTTACCGAAATTTTTTATTTATTTTCAACTAAAAAGTGAATTAGATCCTTAAGAATTAAACTCTTTTAAAATAACAAATATTTTTAATTTTAAAATTGTAATTAATTTTTTAAAATATATTTAAATAAAATATTGCCATATATATTACCTACTTCGTTAATATCAATATTATCAAATATTACATAATTGTATCGGTATCATAATATTAGTTAAAATTTATATTTATCAAAAGCTTAAAATATAGACAGGTTAGTCTACTCTAGGTTTTATACTCTCATAAAAAATATATTATAAATGTTTATTTTTGACTACAGTCTACAATATATGTGTATGTAATATATTTTCGAGTATAATGTATTGTGTATTAAACTTATATTATGTTTTTACTACATGAATACATTATACAATTATGCAGCTTTAATAATAAGCTTAATAAGCTTTTATTAAAATTATGAAAAAAAAACCGTGAAATATTATTATAAAATAACATTGTAATTCATTTATTTACAATGGTATCTATAGTTTAATAGTTAATTCAAAAATCAAATTCAATGTAGTTGAAATTTTAAATTGCAATTTAACATTTGTATATATCAAAGCATTCAGGTTGAAAATGTAACGTAATACCTATATTAATGTAATTTTCACCCTCAAACATTATTTTTAATTGCCGTTATACATTACTTCTACCGAAACCATTTATCTCTGCAAGGCTTAGTATACAGTAAAAGTTCTTTAGTAGACTGTTAAAACATATTAAGTCAAATAATATACAATTCCTTTACGTACATGTAATATTAACTATAACTGTATGGGACCACAGTGATCATTCTTTTAGTATTAGTAATGTAATAGTAGGTAGACGGTTTGATTTAAAATTTCAACTTATAAAAACTAAAACACAATATACAAAATGAAGCAATAAATTAATAATATAGTTAATTTTTATATTTTCATTTTATAACCTCGCTGGCATAAGCAATAAGATAAGTATGATCATATAATTTTGTAATAAATATTTTAATACAAACAAGAACACAAATTAGAACATTGTATTAAATTTGATTGGGCGGCGGTTATGAATTCGAAAGTAGTACAAATTGATGGGGTATAGTTATTCAGTAGGTAAATATTTTTCTGGGTGAGTCTTAGTGAATAAAATTATTGAAAAAAAAATAAAGAGTATAAAAAAATGATTTAAACGATTGATTTGAATGTACGCTTAAACATTTTTAAAAAGAAAATCCACAATTTAAATACTGGTTATTATAGCGTCAAATTTATTAAAATATTTTCTTTTTCATATCTTTAGAAATATAAGAATATTTAATAGGTGCAGTATGGTTAAAAAAAAAATAATATTGTGTATGATAAATAAACGTTATTAATACAATTTACGGCGCACTTAGATGCAAAACATTCAATAGTCGCGTATTGGAATAGCGATGTTCACGGCGATGTTAGTGTATTCTTATTTCCATTGGTTTGCCCCTTGCAAATAATTGAATATCTATGGGATATAAAACATTTGTATAGGTACGACTTTAATATTGAATTATATTGGATAATCAAATTTCCCCGTTCTAGTTTCGAATTCCGTGGAAAATCATGGTTAAATCATGGTTATTTATTTTGTTTTAGGTTCACTTAAGCGTTAAGCCACTTGTTATAAAATAAATCGAACAAGCGGCGTTCGTAGATATAGGTGATGGAATTATTAGCGTAAGCGTTTACGCGGGAACCGGGAATTTTTTTTATTTTTACTGTTTCGTCGTCGTCAAACACATTAATCGCCGTTTGACGTCGTATCTCAGCCATAAAGATAATAAATTTAATAATTGCCAAAATGCGTGCACCGGGGCAATTTATAAAAATCGTGAAACCATTTACTGGGCACTATAAATCACTAACGATTTTTCAGCCGTCAATTATGCGCGCGGTATATTGTATGGGGTAAGAACCAACTAACATATACCTATATATACCGAAACACACAACCTGGTCATGTAATATTTTGATATCGCGAAATAATATATTATGCTTTGTACACGCACAGGTTAAAACTTAATAACATTATACCCCATCGAATATATATGTATATATGTATATATTTTTAATATTTAGTACTATTTTAACGGGTTTATTTGTGTTGCAGGCGCTGAAAAAAAAATTGTCCGGTAAACGGGACGACCGGCGACGGTGGCTGCGCGGGCAGGTCTACTCAGCCTGCACCGGTACGACATCGGCCGACGAGCTGCTGCAGTGTTACGATTATTACGACAACGAGGCCGTCGACAACGTGATCAACGAATTCATCGACAACAAGCGAAAAGCCACTGCCGCGGGACACCAGACATGAGAAAAACATCGCCACGCGCACAACAATACATTATCGTTATCATTAAAGCTACTCCATTCAGAACACGCGTCTATAGTATACCTGTACGGCTATACACGCGTTATATACGAACGCATGAACAATATGATCATAATATATTATAATATTTTGACATTTTCAATTATCGTGCGGCGATGACTATTGCAGTGGTAGGTATACCCCGCGAAATGACAATAATACTATATTACTTCAACCCTATAGAATAAAATAATATACGTGCTGACCGGACTTACCCACGACGACGGAGATTTTCGACGGTCTTTTCCCGCCGGCGGACGACGGACGCGACTACTGTACCTGTACCTCACGCTACCGCGGTCATACCACCGGAGATCGCACGCGACGCAGACACACCACAATCGGACGAGCGCGAGTCGGCCAAACGTTGAGCGTTCCGACCGGAGACGGCGTTACTACTGGTGGCGGTACGCTGGTAGTGCGGCGCGACTGCTGTGGCGGTCGCGGCGTCGTCGGTCGATAATCGAATAAGTTTATAGTGTCCGTGGGCGACCGACTGCCGCCGCCGCCCGGCATGCGCCGTGAATACCGGCAGACAAACGCGCATGTGACGCCGCGCGCGGAATACCTGATACACAGCGGAAAGGCGCGACAGGCCCGTCAGTGACGCGTGAAAAGTTTTCTACTCGCCCTCGCGCCGCCGTCGTTTGTTGTTTTTGAAAGGATCGGTGTCTGAATGAGCGGACGGAAAATTAACCGCAGCGCCGTAAAAAAAAAAAACCGACGTATACGGCACCTGACCGTGCGTCGATCACGCATTCACGCGTATCGCTGCCGCATCGTGTGCATGCAAATCCAGACCTGTAATCTGTATAGCGTGTGTAAATAACAACTTACTATTACACGTATTATCCTTATTATATCTGTTTGTAACTTGTACCTAGTAGATATATTATTTGATATCATGTACAAAATTAATTAATTAAGAATAAAAAAAAAAAAACTAGTAAAACACATTTTATATAATGCATTCTATGATATATATTTTTTACTAATGGTCATTATAAAGTCAATTTAGTGTTATTTTTATTTAAAGATTTAAAACCAAAGCATGGTACATAAGAATTATAATGTTTCTATGTTTTGTTTTAATTTAGAATTTATTTTGAGTCGCGTACTAAATAATATACTATTGTATAACTTTGTAAGTACCTACTCAAAATATCTATAAAAGTATAATACTAAAATATTAATTAGTTTAGTATAACATAATTATTTATTTATTAAAAAAAATGTTTTAAATTGTCTTTAAGTTTAAATATTAAATATATATATATATAATATATTTTTACATTTTTCCGTGTATAACTTAATTACCCAAAAACTTCAAGACTTATTAATTAAAGTTCTAGATAGAAGATTTATTTATTTAATCATAATTAGACGCTTCAAGGGACATTATATAAATAGGTTAACCAGAATATATTAACTAAGTAAAAACTGAAAGTTTATGAAAGTTATATGAAACTATGGTTGATTAAGCCAACGTAACATTCTACAGTGGTTGGTTGTGCACGTAAGAGGTAAGACGAGTAGGAATTTAAAATAGAGATTGGTTCCTCATGGGGTGAATTAGAACACAGAAGGAAACAGAGATTAATAAAATCGGAAACGTTAAGAGTACCGTTAAGAATTATGATGATGTCAACTCAAGGTCAACAAAATCGCGTTGTAAAACCACTGATAAAATATGAAGGGTAGAGCGTATTAAAGTGTAATCATGCGATAGATGTTCAATTTTTAATTAAAAAAAAGTTGTAAATGAAAAAAAGTGATTTTTGACTTAATCAATTCACAATCGACCACAAAATAGATATTGATATCAAATAACAACTTCATACTTAAGGATCGAACGTATCAAGCAGAAATAGAGAGAGAGTGGAGAAAGGAAGCAGAGGTGTACAGAGCTGTGTTACGTCCGATATCTTGAAGGCTTTTAAGTACAGATACCAGATACATTTCTAGTACAGTGATTCAATAACATATTTAAATTAAAATTAATTAATAAAGTTTAAAATCAGGTTTATAACACTTTTAATATAGAATATGTTAAACATTAATTGTACTAATTATTGCTAAGTATAGACTCTCAAAGCTTATACCTTATTTTGATTTTTAAAATCTGATCAATCCTTAGTTGATTCTATTTTTAACACAGTTGCAATCACTCACCCGATTTATCAGGATGCTACGATCGGATTTTTAATTTCTAATCATAATTCATAATACAATGAAAATAAAGATATAAAATATTATATTAATTATACTTTACCTAACCTAAGCCTATTTACATAAATGTTATTTTATTTAAATTATAACTAATTTTATTTTTTAAAGATTTCTTGTTAATTTCTGTCTCAATATTCACTATTGCAATAAATAAATATTGTTAACATAATACACCTAACCTATTTTCATAGGCACAAACAGCCGGGAGGCTGAAGTACCTATAAATATACAGCATAATATTGAGGAAAAAATATGTTGGGGCTATGCTTCCATATTCATCGAAATCTAAACTACATTTATGATATATTAGTAAATATTATATTTGGGATTGGTACCTCTCCTTAATTTTTAAGGAGTATTTGATAGGCAAATTATAGGTAATATGAAAGGTCACGTACCAGATTGTTAAACGAATACATAGTAAACGATCATTAATAACATTACGTGAGTAGTTCCAGAACGTTACCAACACCGCACGCTTGATGCACGTTGTTATTGTATTAAATAAAATAAAATATTTTTAAAATATTTTGTTCTTTCAAGAAACTAATTTATACATAAAAGCCTAACATAAATATGCTTAGAAAATAAGATTTTTAATTGGATTTTAATTCTGTTCTAAAAGAACACTCGAGTAAATAATACAAAAAATAAGATATTAATAATAAATTGTTATAAAAATTTAAATCATTTTTATTTTAATTAACCGCATAAGCGTGTATCATATTACAAATCTTTGTCCATTTTTTTATACATATAGTACCAATGATATACCACACTGGGCACACTGATTATAAATAGATAGGAAATTCAATATTTTGTAGAGCGCTCTGTTATGGGTCCATAACCCACTAAATCCAGCTGTGTTAAGGTTTACGAATTATTCATCAATACAATATATTTGTGTCCAGCACACACATTTTTACATTACTTACTAAATTCATCCCAGAACTACTGAATAATTGTATATATAGACAATAGGTTTAGTAATAATATTCAATGTTCTGATTTCCGAGTTTCTGACAACTAAAAATTAAAATATCCAAAAACACTTTCAATAAACCCAAAAAATGTTACTTAAAAGTTAAATAGTTAGTAAACCCATTTTAATATTGAAACTCACAAAGCTAAACGAAAATTTACTATGTTATGTACCTACTTGTTAGATGGAAACAACACGTCATAACATTTATTTTTGTTAATAGATTGAATTTTTAAATAAGAATAAAACGTAAAATTAGTTCATACCTACCTACGTATAATTTCATACTATAGGTAAGTATGTCGTATGAGATGAGATATTTTAAATTTGCCTATTATTATAATACAATAGTATAAGAATTTAGAAACAATTTTCAATTACAATAAAATAATAAAATATTAAATATTAACAGTGTTAACTGTTTATAAGGCACTATATTTCAACAATAATAATTCTATACATTTTCTTAGTGCACAAAATGCACTGGTCCATACAAATTTTTTTAACATATTAAGCATAATAATAAGAGATGTAAAAAAATAGACAATAAAAAATAAAAAAATAGCCTAGTTGTTTAAAAAATAATAATACAAATTATTATCAGAATATAATATATAAAAAATATATTTTTTTATAAGTAAATATAAACAGTGGTAACCAATAATATTATTATTCTAAATATGTAAAATATCGTTTTAGGCCTATATACAATATTGGAAATTCATTAATATTATTACATATTATGCACAACATATTTTAATGTAGTAAAAATATACAATTTATGTTCTATTCAATATAAAACATCGATTACAAAAGGCACTTAAATTTAAAAAAATATTACGTTTAGAGATCAAAATAAGGCGTGCATTCAAGTATGTATTGCACATAAGAAATCTTTAATCGATGGATTGTTCTTGTACATAGTTGTCGCAAACAAAATTTGGATTCTTATGAAAATAATAATACTGTATATCTATAATTATTAATGATTAAAATTTTTCGTTTTTTCATTTGCACATCAATGATTGTTATGATCGTGATTGAGAAGAGTGAATTCTCATTATTAAAATTAATGATACTATTCCAGGATATTTTATAATATTATTATTCGTGTCGATTCACAAAAATAAAAAAACGAAATAATAATAATTCACGCCAATACATAGAGTATTATTTACATTGAATTACTTATATATGTATAGTATATAATATAATTTACAAGTCCTTGAAAAAAATTTGGTCCTTTTCAAAATTCTAAATCCGCTGGCAAATCACCATGTTTGCTGGCGTTAACGCAAATAATTAATCTTCGCGTAAAATTTGTTCGAGTCACTCGAAAATAATTATAATAGTTATCATAATAATAATAACAATAAAAATAATATTATAACATAAATTCAATACATTATATATCTGCGTGTGTGCCTATATATATAAGTCTTCATAACAATAAATCGCGACAAAAACATATCGCGGAGTATAACGTATCCGAAGTATATCGTATCATATATAATATAATAAACATTATTTCAATAATAATAATAATAATAAAAATAATAATTGTCAATAATAAGCTCTTATAATTGTAAGGAATGTGTCATATCGCGTTAGATGGTCGTACTGACAACATTCGTAAAGGTATTTAATGAACGTCGGTTGACTTACTCGGCGAAAGAGTCTATGCGAACTGCCGCTCCATAAGCATACACAGTAATATATAAACACAATTATACATAATATATATATTATATTATTTAAACTGTCGTTTGAGATCTTTTATTCGCCTTGTCTTGCCGTCCACCAACCGCCGTACCAATAATGATAATAATAATAGTAATTATAATAATAACATAATATTATATAGGTACGCTGTACGCACACGCATACAAAGCTGCGCACAAGTCGTAGAAATCAGTCACTGTATTTCTCCATAGGGCCGGCCAAATCAGGTCCACGGGCGAAACGGAACCGGAAGCGGCGGTCGTGGCCGTCCCTCGTACACACGCGCTCATCATATGTACGTTTTCTTGACCTTTTGCAGGGTCTTATTTTCGACCGCTGAATCCAAGTTTTTCTCGAGCGTGTCGTTCTTGCACTTGGTCACGTTCACTAGCAAGTTGAGCGGCGCCTTGTTGTTTGGGCACGGCAGGAACGGAGCGGTGCCGATCTCAGCAGCGCCGTTCATATCGGCCAGTCGGTTAAGCTGGTGATGGGCGTGAACGGCCATTGACGAAAACGGATCGGCAGCGTGCCGAAAGTACCGCGAGCATACGAAACCTGCCGCGAACCCGACAAGCAGTGTGGCTAGCACACACATCATCATGAGCAGTCCGATGACGTCACCCAGCGAAATCACTGGCATCTCGGACGTCTTGTCGCTAACGCCTGTGTACACAACGGGATAAATAAATAATATTAATATTATAATAATATAAAAATATAGTCAACGATTCGATTATGATCATTAATATTATTACATATAATTATTATAATAATCATGTTAATTAATAGTTAGACGATGACACTCACTCTCGCTGTTGATTACGTTCTCGGTGTAGCAGGGAGCACACGACGGACACCTCGGCACGTTCGAGTCTATATTGTTATCTGTATAATATATGTAAGAAAAGAAGAATTAACGATAATCTTGTATAAAATAATATGCTTTTGTGTACAAAGTTTGATATTATTATGAGGATAATTTGAGATTACATTTTTAACGGGCTTTGCCTAGACACTTACCGTCTAATGACGAAAAATGTCCGATCTTGTCATCGAAAGGCACTGCAAAGCGAAAAAAATAATGAAAATAGTATAATAATCACATCAAATCGGTTATCTATATAATCATACATATTTTTTCATAAATTAGGACATTATAATACATACCTTTCGGGCAAACATTATTCTGAGACGAGCCGATGGACTGAACAAAATGCTGTTTAGACGAACTCTTGATTTCCAAATGGTTAACACAATGAGACCCATCCCACGCGCAGTATGGATCTTGTAGATCGATACATTCTCTGCGGATAATAGAATCGTTAAAACCTCTTTCGCTTATTCAATATTGTAAAGTTGTAAAATAATAATTATTATTGTATGCTCACTGGCAAGTCGTCTTCAGATAGCACCGGTCCAAAGGCACGGAGATGATGTGTTGGTCGAACGTGATCACTATTCGTCCCGGTTTGCCATCGACGGACTTGATAATGTTTAACGTCCGAACCGGAAGCGATTTCGTGTTGTTTGAGGTGAGATTTACTTCTTCAATGTTCACGAACTCAGGCAAACCGTTGTTTGTGTGCAATGCGCCTTTGACCAATCTCCCGTCGTCTACAAACATACATAATGGTTAAATATGTATAGGTTACGGTGTATTACGAAGTTATATTGTATAATTAATTATACATTTTATTTGAATACTATATATATAATGCATTCTTAGTATTATACATGTATAATATAATATATATTGTGAAATATCGTATATCAGCGTTATAGTACCTGTGCCCATAAACAGGATGTCGTAGTACTGTCCTTTGAGACCGGAAATCTGATTATCCACCGCGATGCTGGTCAACCTGGATTGGAGCGATATCCGAGTGAAAATCGGTTTAGAAAACAACGACGGTACCGCACCATCCATCAGCGAATGGCTTTTGATAAAATTCACTGTTACATCAGGCAGCGTTCGACTATCTTCTACGCACGTTCCGGGACGGGGTTCGGGGATCTATAAGAATGTTAAAAATTTGAATAATAAATATATTGTATACGAATACACGATAGCACATAAACTTTTAAATTGTAATCATATATTCGTAGACACAAACAGTCTATAAATTATTGAGAAAGACAGATCACTATAAATGTGACAAAATAGGTAGGTGTAAAGTCTAACATATTCACTCCCCTTAATTTTTGCCAATAGTCGGAATAATAGTATAATAGGTATTCTCACAAGAGAAGAGAACGAATCAACTACAAATTATTATCATTATACGTATATGATGTAGTGATTTTAGCGAGAATATATAAGCCATACCCTTTTCACGGGTAACCAATTGGAGTCCATAGCCTCCTGGTCCTTGAACGATCCCATGAAAGTCTCGATGACGTCGCTAATGTTGAACATACACACAGCCGAGCCGCTGATAGCATTCACGGGCGTGTTAAACACACCGTAGACAATCGGGTCGACAATACCAGTCAAAGCCGTGTTCAATATATCACTGGTATCCTCTGTGTACACAAAAACACGTCGAAAAAATTAATGTAGGTATTATTTGCGATCAGTGATTATCCACCTATATAATATGAATTATATTTGAACACAATAATAAGTATACATACGGATCTCGTCAAAATAAAACGGATATTCGCCCGGAATAGAACAGTTGAGCCGAGCTTTCAGGAATGACGTCCATCGATCCCTGTACGAATGTGGACCACCTTTATCGTGTTTGCAAACTCGAGCCACTCGCGAATAAATAGCCTGCAAATTGTTTATTTCATTGTTATAGTATATTAGCGCTGGCCATCATGGGAGGCAATCCGTATGTATTATTTACTTTTCCGCAGTTTATGTACTCAACGGCGATTTCTCTGAAGAAGAAAAATATGTAATCCTTGTATTCCAACGAACTCACGAAATTCGGATCTATACAAATTATAAAATATATCGCAGTCATAAATGTTGTACATGAATATATATCGTATCGATCGTGTGACTGGTTGTATGCATACCATTTAGTTGCTTAAAATCTAGTCGTTCAGTCCGCATCGGTTCTTTGTATATGAGCGGGTCACTGCCGGAAAAATCAGCCACGGTTCCAGAGTACAATTGGTCGCCGGTGTATATAGAGGTGCTATTGTGTAACGGGTCATAAGGACATCTACCCCGTCCATCCATTTCTTCCACGCCTTTGGTGCCGTCCTGCGCCCGAAAAAAATCAGTTATTATTAGCTTTAAATGCACATGTTACGTTATATACGTATATTATATTTGTACGTAAATACAGTAGAATATAATGCACATATTGTGTTATATACGTATATATTTACCTATTTACGTAAATATAAATATATAATATATTGTATAAATGAATTATGACTTACGGTCAAATTGAATATTTTGCACATTGGATGAAAAGCGTTGGTGCCGCAGACGAACAGCTCCTCGTCGTTCTTCTTGTACGCAACTCTTATATAATTTTGACAATCGTCCTGAAACGAGATACAAAGGATGTAAAAAAAACTGTTGGGTTAGACCTAATTGTTCAATAATAATTATTATAATAATATTAATTAATCAAATAAAAATATAATTATTCTACCTCCGATTTTCCCTTCAACTGACACATTTCGTAATTAGCTTCCGAGGAATTCCAGTAGTATTTCTAAAAAAACAAATAAACAAATTCATAATTTAAAAAAAAACACGATAAATTTATTTTATTTTCACAACTAAAAATATTATATATTTTTTGGTTTATTATTTATAGTGTGAACTAGAACGACGTCCGTGAAAACAATTACGCGGAAGCACATTTAATTTTTTTTTTTTAGGTCGATTACTTAATCTCAAACCTATCTTGTAATTACAATTTGTAAGGGAAACATACATTATAATGAAGTATTATTTTAGAGACTTTGCAACGGTGGTGGTCTTACACATATTTTATCTGTCTATACATTATAATATATATAAATTAGCTACATACAACTTAAGATAGGAGCTACAACATAAACCGGTAAACCAGCCAGTTTCATTAATGGTTAAGATTAAAAGGTTTAATTCTTATATCTAAACAATTCATTAACGTGCAATATATTACGAATTACGATAAAAACAATAATATTTGATAACATAAAACTCGCGTTTCACTTCGTATTTCATTAACAAATTGAGAACATGCGTGTACACATGATATCATCGTACGTTTTCGTAATCTAACTGAAAAGCACGTATGGAGTAATGTAGCGGGTACAATTGTAAAACTGTATACAATAATAATGATCATAATAACAATAGATAATTCGGGTACGTGTTACACGTGTTTTATTAACTAGGTAATTAATTAACAACGTGAAACCAAACACCGCTGGCGTGTCGGAAACGGAAATTCGATTCCACGAGAACAAAAATAATAATATAAAAACGTACCACGAGAAAAATTATACACCATTATGTACCTAACAATACTATATACGCTGTAGTTATAGACGTTATAGTTATTGGTCATTTATAACCATTAATATACATATATATGCGTAATGTATTCAACATTAGAGCTATAATGTGAAGGAAAATTGTGACAACGCACGGGTATTGAGTGCGTGATTCGAACCCAATGTACCGTCAAAATAAATAATAATAATAAAATAATTTAATTCTAAAAGACATATTGAAACGAGACATGATCGCCGTGGACCGGCGCGCGTTCTCGGCTGGTTTTATTTTCGTTGTCGATTGGGACAGAAAAATAGGGTAACGGGTATTATTATAACGCGAGTGCGTGTACGCATAATATATACATATATACTGAATTCTAACTTTATAGTCGCCCGTCCGTCGGACGACGCTTTCGGTATACAACATGCGCGCACACCCCTTTTTTCACATTATATTATGTGCGCGCGTTTTGTTCTGTGTACATATATATACATAAAATGTATATATATAACCCAACCCGTTAGACTAGGGTTAAAAATAATAGGACAAAATTAAACACGGCGCAGATATATGGTGAGCACACGGAATAACATTTAACAGATGATTTCTTAATATGTGTATTACAATATTCAAAACAATAACGTATTCAACTAATTCAAACGAGTTTCGTGAAGTAGATATAACGAGCGAAATATATATGTAACTAGGTAACTAATACTGTAATTTAGGGCGACACTGACACCAGCTATAACACTATTAATTTATGATTTATATAAATAAAACATAAGGCACGATGAGACCAATATTTGAATATTATAAAAATATAGATGGATAATATTAATACTACATACAGTGTTCTCCCCCACAGAATTATATTTATGATATTTTTATATAACTGCGAGTAAAACTAAATTGTATCAATAATGTTGATGATAAATATTTTATGGTAAAGAACTATACAAATTCGTAATGACCATAGATAATAAAATAATGGATATTGATTATTGAGAAAATTTTTGATTAATCAAAAAATATTCCACGCTAGAAAGCAAAACCACCCAGGAGCATGTCTAATATATTATAATATTATTTTTATCTTTCACAAAAACGACTACGACAGACGGTATCGTATAAATTATTGATAAACTATATCTATTTATTATCTTTGGTATAATCTCACAATTAACGTTATTTTACTTTAGTGCTTATCAGAAAATAATATACGTCTGATTGTCGTGATGTCGTAACTTTTAAAGGACAAAACTGTTCTCAAATATTTTTCGTTTATAATTATTTTAAATACAACTATAATCATGTTTGTAATATAATATCTAACCATAAGATAAAGACCATTTAAATTATTAGATTAGGATAAAAATGTTAAGTACTAAACACAAAATATAAATACACTAATACATACGGAGCAGAATGACTATCGAGTGTCTACTAGGTATAAAACACATATCTAATATATTGCAGGTGTTTTTATTTTCAGTACATAGTTTATTTTTTTAAGTTGAAAATTAAGTCACTAGGTAACTAAATATTTTTTGTGTTTGCTTATGATAAATATAATAGGTATTTTTAAAATTACTTAAATAAGTTTAATAAAAAATTTTTTTACAATATTATGTTTACAAATTTACCCAAAAAATCTGAGTCGGTTTTATCGGGAGCTTCAGCTTCTCCATGTTCCCCACAAATTTTTTAACGCCAATGAGTCATAAAGTCTATAAACGGCAAACCTGATTCGAAAACAAAATATATGCGTATACTATATTTAAATCGAAGGTTATGTTCTGTGAATATACGCGGTGAAAATTGAAAACGATATTATAGTATCGAAAACGGTTTTAAAAATACGAAGTACACGCCAATTGAAAACATTATTCTCATTTCGTAGTGGTATGACCGTGGTATATTATATACTATTAGTAAACCTATACATATCGCGTTAAATGTTTATTATATTATTATAATTAATTAATATAATCAGGTATACAAAAACTAATTTCCAAAATAAGGTAAATTTAAACTAATTAGTTACATGATTAATAAAATGCAAAATTATTATGTGCTAAAATTATTGAAAATTGTAACCATAGAATAAAGTAAATCTGTCTTGATGAATTAAGCCATAAAAGTTCATATACACCCTTTTGCTTTTTTGTTTACTTCTTTAATTTACATTAAGTTTAACTACCTTACGTATATGTATGAAAAGAATTAAATCAAACAACAAACCTTTAAGTTATACAATATACAATAAGATTACTTTAAGGTCTTAGGTATTCATAAAAATACGTTGTAAAAAGGTTTTTCATAAGTTGAATTTATATGGTAAAAGAGTGAAACAGTTAAATTTTTCTCTAACTAAAAAAATACACCTGAAGTAACCATAAATAACATCAACTCAAAATTCTTCTTGTAACAATTTTAAAGTTATGATAAATGCGTACACATGTATACAGTATACTCGTATGCTTCAAAATTTGACAGTTTATCAATTCCATCGAGTCTTATCCGCATAGAAAGAACATAAATATCTAGTTTATAAAACTATTCACAATGTTTTATTTATAATACATAAATAAAAAGTGAACTTTTAGTTAAACACGTGACTTATTGAAATACAAAACACTTTTAACGTTATAGTTTTCAGTGCAATTTAAACTATCAACTTTAATGTTTTTTTTTTTGCTCTTCATATTTCATACAGAGACTACTCCAATCTACTGTGCAAAGTACTAACCATAATATAATACCGATATAAACGAAAAGTGTTGCGGAAATGTTCTAACCGAGCAATTGTGCAATTGAAATTCTAATTTATTAGAAAGCGACTTGTCCCCGAAACATTATCCATGCCTACACATTAGGCTTATATTTATACTATGTATATACATTCTACGCAGTAGACGATTAATTCGTAATTTACTAACAGAGCACATCAATCATAAAATGTGTTGTCACATTCAAAATACTACCGGTCTACCCACGATATCTGTCACAAGTTTAATCTTTTTTATTTTTTTCATCATATAGTCATCCAATAGTTTATTTTTTAATGAAAATCGTATAAGGTAAAAATATACGATAATTTACTTCATTCTCATTTCAAAACAATGACATCAGAGTCGACCGGAAATTCTATCCATAAAAAGTATTATTATTAAATTTTAATAACATTAAAAATAAAAACATTTTCTACTAAGCTCATACTAAAATATACATATATGATAATGTATACAGTATACACTTGAAATTTTAAAAATAACTCTGTTCATTTTAGCGAAACTATTGCCAATATTTTGTTCATCAAAAGTGTTTAAGCCTCCCAGTGGATTTTAGGACATAACCACACAACACCACCCAACATGACCCTAAGGCCTAATTGATATTTAACAAGGATATTTTAAATGGCCCAGTGATACCTATAATACCATATCTCCCACTCTTATTCTTTCTTTCCTCTCCCTTCATCTTTCTTTGTCGAGCGATTAATTAGAAGGACAATGTAGTATTTCTTCGAAACACGCATACAACACCTAGATAATAATAATTTTTATATTGTTCAAGAGATTTTGCGAAATAACCAGAACACGCTAACACATTGGTGAACCCAAACAAAAGAAGGCCCACACGTGCCCTACTCTTTCACCAATACCGCTGTTTTTCATTGTTATTGATTAGACTATTACTTGCGCAGGTATTTATTAATTATGCATTTTTGGGCTATAACAATAGAAAAAATGTGAATACAAGAGAGTAAAAATTATAAATTTTGTTATGATAATCTAATACCTATATGTGAATAAGATTGTTTCCAACGGTATCAATGGTACAAAAAAATTATATTAAATAAGTAAATACAATATAATAATTTGTAAAAAGAATAAAGTCAATTAGTAATCAGAGTAAATTAAAATAATTTTAAAATTATGTAATGTAATATTCTATACATAATACATAAGAAAAAGTTGTTCTTAAACCAATTCGTTGAACAAATTATGTTGAAATTTGAACTTTAAATATTATGTGTAAGATGAACGTAAGTAATATAATTATCAAAGAAGATATGAAAAGTGAAATATAGTTGTTAAAACCAACCTATATGGTTATTTTATTTTTTAAATCAAGATAATTTAAACATTAAATAGTTTATACCTTTAGATTTCATTTTCAACATAATATTTTTGGATGTTGAACTATTTTCTACGTGTGCTGTATTTTATCATTCGTTTGATGAAACACTTTAATGAAATAAAACTGTTTTTATCACAAAAATAAATAAATGGATTATTCGAGTATGAAGTTAGTATATTTGAGAAAGATTATTATAAATGTGAGACTTCTATAGTTATGGGTGAACACAGAACAATAAAAAGGATTGGAATTTCTTTAAAAAATAACAAAGAAAGCAAATACATACTCGTAAGATATACCTATCTCGTAATAGGTATAATATATTATTTTTCTTATCCTTTAATAGTTTTACTCGTCCGATTAGAAATAAGAGCATTGCAGCTGTAAAATATTTTCTTCTTTCTGTTTGTTGTTTTTATAAGATTTATAGGCAGTTTGATCAGAGTATGATTCAAAAATTATAATCATTATGAAACAAGGATAATCGTAATAATCAATTTGGTTTTCTGAAGGGCTTTGGCCTAGATATAATCAAAACGAAATGAATAAATATATCACCCACAGAAAATGTGTTAGGGCAAAATGTTTTATTGTATAAAAAAAATAAAAAAAAATAAAAAAAAATTAAGTAGCGTTTAAATTAAATTTATTGATTATAAATATTATAATAATCACAATAACGTAACAACCTTTGGCTCTCCGAGTGTTGCTCATAAAGTACCATCAGTTCAATATTATAATTTTTCGAAATCTAAATATTGAATCATTAAAAACCTGTTATTTCTAGGTTTTAAAAACAAACTTATCGAATCCTTTTACATATTATATATGCATGCTTAATAAGGTTGTAAAATTGATATACAACTGGTTTTAAAAATATCAGCTATTATAACAAAAAATTAAATAAACGCCCATAGGTACTACTTTACGTATAAATGTATAATGTGTGCAATTTATACAAGTTGTATATACCTACCTACGTAAGCAACGTGTACGCACTTGTATATCGAGGAGGTACCATTTATTTATATTATTCAGATGACATATATTTGCTGTATTATTATTCAGATGATGATTCGGTATTTATGTACCTACTACGTAGTTAGTAAAACGATGTTTCCGGCAGGTCACTATAACATGACGATTCGAGTCAACTGAGCGGCCAAATCCGTTATTGTCGTCAACACAAAATACATTTAGGATTGAAAAAGAAAAAACAGTGTTTATACATATACACTACGCCGGTTTACATATATACATATTACATATACAAATGGAGGGAGAGAGCTTAAGGAAAATATCGTCTTAACCGCATATTATATACCTATACACCGTTTCGTTCGAGGTGACCAGACCAGGCAAGAGTACAAAGAACTCGAAGCAACAGACCGGAAAAACAATTCCAAAATGCGTCGAACTTCACTAGATTACCAATGTACATATTATTATTATTATTATTGTATATGCATATAATATATGTTCTCTACTGGGGCCAACGGTTTGATATACCTATTAGTCTGTTCGAACTATTGTTTAAATACAAGTCTTAACGTTATTTAGTAGCTGCACAATAAAAATACATATGTTGTACCGTATTTTACGGTGAGAATAAAATACAACAAAAATTAATTCACTCACGTGATTTTCCTTCATGGTGTCCAAACTGATGTTGTAAAGTACATTTCTGAAATTAAAAAACTTTCAATTAATTCCAGCACACCATTATATTGTAAGCGAAAGGCTACGTGACAAGGAAAAAAATATAAATTAAATCACAGCATAGTGCAATTTATTGATACAAATTATTACATTTTATTGATCAATTATCATTGAATAGTCACACGGTCACACCGATTTGGTTTTAAAATTTTTACGTAATAATTAAAAATAACAATTGGTCTGATTATAAAACATTTGCGTTTATATAGTTTAAATTGATTACATATTTCTGGTATTACGTTTGCTAAAAGTGTATTTAATTCAAATAGTTACACAATTATAAGTATTAATTACATTACACAAGCTAATTGTAAACTATTTTCATTATTTCCTTAAATTAATAAACGAAAATCGTAATTATAACTCTAGTATAAGTTTGCCAATTTATTTTAAAACGATTATACGATATGATCTTATACGGTTTTAACATCAAATTAAATTCAAGTTTCGAAATCAAGCCGTCTTAATAAAAATATGTAATTATATTAACTATTCAGCAACAAATATTTATAATTATTGGATTAAATTATTTCATAATATTATTGCCTTTTTCAGTAAAAAAATAATCACTAATATCAACCATAATTCAACATAATTATAAATTAATATTATATATTGCAACGAATATCTGCTTATAATGAAAACTAATTTCAATAATGATTTTGAATTCAATAAATTATAGTATTTTTTACCAAAGTGTGTACAAAATATAAGTATCCCACGATATTTTTATTTTATAAGTGGTAGGATAAATAAATACATATTTTCCTTCTTATTCACCTCTTTAAATAAACTATAATATATATTACGAAAAATTCAATAGGTCCTTAAGATTGAAAGCGATGATTTTCTGACTGTTTAATAAGTACACGTGCAACATAGGAATTTAAATGATATGTTCTATTTCCAACGTAGGTATCAATTGCTCCAACGAATAAGCGATAATAATTCTAAAAACAGATTTTAATTTATTGTAATCTTCTTGAGATCGACTTTTACAGATTTTTTATATTTTTTTCCAAAAATTAAATTATGATGATATTATTAAATATATAAGAGGATTAAATCATAAATGAGCGAGAATCGATCTTATAAATAGACTTGACGACAAATTCAAATTTCATGTCCGAATATTTATCGCTTCAATTAATCAGTATATTGAAATTCTATGCAATGAGGGTGTTAGAGAAGGATAGAAAATCGACGCCTAATTTAATACATTAATGTTTATAAATCATATTTCTCGATTACCCTTTATTGACCATAAACTATTGAATATCAAAATATTTTAATATTTTAAGTGATTTATGAATGAAGTGCAGAATTATAATTTATAATTAAAATTTTACGCATGTTAAATTTAAATTATGATAGTTAAATGATCAAAGATAGCAAATAATTTCAAAATATCTAAAACTGAATTAAAAAAATCAATTATTTCTGTGACAAGTGCACTACCAGAACAAAAGGCAGCACAACGCATCAGCATAAAATACGTATATAAGTAGAGCATAAATTGTTTTTTCATAGTTTTGTACATACTTTCTGATGCGTGCGAAATTTTTGAAAATTCACAGAACACTATAGGTCCAAATAATATATAAATATCTAAATGACTTTAATATTATTTGTATTATATTTATTTATACTTTCTAACGATAATATAGTATAAATGCTTGTGTTACCTACTAATAAAATTGAAACCAAATAAGAAAACAGTCAAAAACTATACCCACCTACTAGTATTATTAAAATACTCGTAAAATATAAATGGTTCATAGAGCATATATCCTGTATTAACGCAAAGTCATCGTATTAGTTCTTTGTTTACGTTTACGAACTTATCGACCGGCTAGCCTGCACCTCCCCTAAAAATCAATCTACCGTAACGCCTACACTATCAACATATATACATATTCCATACGATATGGTGTTTTTATTAATTAGGCGCGTATAATACCCACTCTACTTGTAATATACAAGATAAAAATATAATTTACCTAGATCCTATTAGTGCAGTCGTCTGATCTTGAAGGAGTATTTTGAAATAGTCCGTGGCGGTCTTGGTTCCGTGAAATATTTGGTCAGAATTGAATGCACCTGAAACACACATCGACAAACTTAATATTAATACAATTATACAGCCATAATGTATTTATATACTCATATTATATCTAAGTACTAAACAATAAAAGTTTCGTGTTTATTAAAAAAAAGAAAAGGAAATGGAACCTTGAATGATTTACCATTACTTGAACGACCTCTTCTTAAGTATATATACCATTCATATGCAAACGAAAGACAATTTCCCTATAAATATTCTTGGGCATTTTATGAAAGTCAACTGTGATTTGCATTCGTATTATATGCACGCTGCTCAGAAATATAATATATAATTCTCCTTTGGATTATAACGTTTTATTATTTATTGTTATGCAATAACAAACCTTGGGAGTACTGCACACGTATACGATATGCATATACATTATTTACCTTCAGACGCCGATAATTTTACGTTGGCAATAAATTATTAAATCCCTGCGTGAGATCACGAACATTAAAAAATTATGTATAACTCCTTCCTCGCCCCTATGTAGCGAACCGCTACCGCCGACGCACAGGTGGCCGTTATTAGAAGAGTTTTTTTGTTATTAAATAATATGTTTTTAATCTATTGTTTTTCATCTAAAACTCTCCTCTCCAATTGTCATATTATCTTTCTCTCTTGAGTGTGTTGTATATTATTAATATCATACGATATATCTGGATGAACCTTGACGTCAGCAGAGTATGTGCTGCGAACAAGGCTAAATCGTGCCTCATTATTATCTAACAAACGATGTGGTGGTAGCAGCCACAAAAACCATTCTCCCTAATTTTATTTATTATTGTTATTACTATTATTTCGCTTTTTTTCTTCTAACGCAAGTGTAATTACGTTTTTTTATATAATATTATATAGTATACACTAAAATGAAAAAAGAAAATTACCTAATTGAAAACCTGAAGAATTTTCCTTTCCTTTTTCAGATACTTCGTATGATATTTGTCATTTTCCATTAATAAAAATAAACTAGTTAAATGCATAACTAAAAAACGTAGGTATGACATCTATAGAGACAATATATGTTTTTTATATGCCATCAAAAGAAATATTAAGAACTTAAGTGATCAACAGACTGGAATTTATATTACATGCAAAGAGTATATTATAATATTTTCAAAATAATAATAATGTAAAAATGAAAACATCATAATTTACAAACACTGACTTTTATATTTCAGTACTTGAGTCTAAACCTAACCTCTGGAGGCGATTGCCCTACCTCTTAAAATATATAACATTGAACACATTTTTTTATCCATATAGGTAACTATACATAATATTATATATTATGAAACATACGTATCATATTTCTATGTTAGTATACATTTTGGAAAATATAATTTAAAAAAACTATTTAAATAAAATGAGTCAGCGGCAATACAAGAACTCGTATCAGTTGGATAAGTGTTTAAAAAAAATTATGAATAATCAATAGCTTATCACACCCATATAATATTATTATTTCCGATTAAAAAACTAAAGAATCGAGTCGTAATTATAAGAAAGAAAATATAGTAATAACAATGTATTCATTCACACATGTATCAATTAAAGCCGCCTAAGAATTTCAAACATACTCGTATTTTTAACATATTATTCAGCTTGTACACATTCTTTGATTATCTATACAATCTATACGCGTGCATGATATTTTTTTTAATCTTTAAATATAGCAGGGGTGGCCAAACTTTTTTTGCCCACGATCTACTAACATTATACTTGACCTTTGAGGATCAACTTCCATAAAAAATCTAACCACCATGATTAATTTTCGTGTGCGTAGCCTAAAAATAAATTCTAACACGATCGACTTTAAAATCGTTTGCGATCGACCGTTTGGTCGCCCCTGAAATATAGGTAATACAAATTAACTGTCAACTGATACAGTAATTTCCTTAATATGTACATGTATTTTGACTTAAATTTAATAATTATTTACAATAACTTTTACTATTATATGTTAAAGTATATAATAGCAGTAGTAAATAATACCAGTGAGTATATATTATATTGTATACTATAATATACATCACTCAATGTTAATACATATTATAATAATAATACTAATGTTTTTTCAAATTGTTTTACGCATATATAATGAACATCTGCATACATTTATATAGAACCACCTCTAATGTGTACAATAATTGTTCATTAATGTTCCTATTATATCTATATACATGACTATATTTTTTATTCATGTACAATTTGTTTGTAATTAATGAATTTTATACAATGGTTATTAAATATTTTTTTTTCGAAATTTTCTACAACTTTATGATATAATATATTATATTATTATATACTTAGGTTATTTATGAACAGTCTTAGACTATAGATTAAAATGGACTGTTATTATATTATTATATTAAGCGAATATAAAGTTTACAACATAAGTAGTAAGTAGGTAGTAAGTACCTATAAAATATACAGTTATGTATAATAGGTATTACAATCACAAGTCAAGTTATGTTAGGTATCGACTCAACGAACACAAGATGATGATCTAGGTTCCAGTCGAATGATTGAAATTAAAATCCATGTATTAAAATTTAATAAGTGTTATATTAGTCATTTTACTCGAAATCGTTTTAATATAAATTATAATAAACTAATTCAACGACATGCAATGAAAATAATAATTGAAGCCTATACATTAGTAACTTGCTATGATACTACTTAGCTTTTTACGTCGCAAATACAATTGATAACACATATTATATTATCTTTAATTGTATTCATAATATATATAATGTATATTGTATATAATTATTTTTATTAACACTTAAGATATAAACATGAGTCATTTCTCGACACAACAGTTTTGTTATTAAATTTTATAATGTTTTTCAGTTTCAACATAATTTATCATAAATCAAAATTAATTGTTTAACACTGAGCAATACTTACAGAAGTTGTAATATATTAATATATAATTATATACAAATATACAATTTAAAAATTACATATACAAAAGAAAATCAAATTATTACATGCTACATAGCCATCATTAGTTTTTTCGCCGTCTTTATATTTTATTATACGTGACTATCACAGTACAGCCGATAGTAATCAAGATTGAAAGCTTCCAGTCAGTATGACTCTGGTGAGATTTTAATAACCCATCAACCCATCACAAGATCACGGTTAAAGATAAATGTAACAAAAATAACGTTAAATTAATGAAGAGAAAAAATAAAGTCATTTGTTATTCTACTCAACGATTACGGAGGACCTCATGAAAAATTTTTTTTCTTTAATAGTTCATGTTATCTCCGAAGATAGCCGGCCGGCTCCATTTAAAGAAGTATTTAAGAATAATACTGCATGAATGACATAAAAATCATTTTTTCCAACTCTTTATAATAATTTAATTTATAACTTAAATATTATAATATGCAAAGTAATTATGTATGTATACGTGATTGTGTTAATACACAAATTCATAAAATATAGTGTCATATATTTAAAATAGAAAAATATAAGATTATATATTAGTATATTTTATTGTAAAATCAAATTCAGGGTTTAACGATATTCAATATTCACTCTAATCAGTTTTATCAAAAAATAAATAAAATATATTGTATTTAATTATAATGCATCTTATGTATTAATATTTTAAGTTATTTGTTATTGCTAATGTACATATTTCATTCAAATATAAATTAATAAATCATAATACTTAAATAATTAATTATTATATTGATATGTCTTACCAACAAGAAACAAAATTACTTTAATCATATTACGATAAGAATACGGTTTTCGAGTTACTTTTGAGCAAACTTCGCTTTCAGTTATACCCGAGGTTATACCTATATATGATAAAAGAAAAACAATTGCGTATGCATTTACAGGGGCGTGATTTCAGTGACTTGATCAGTTCCATTTGAAAGTGCGACCACTTGGATTGAGACCAAGAAAATATTATTTAAAATAATAATAATAATAATAAAAATAATAAAACTTGTTTACCTCATACATAAATATATATTATATATATATTTATTATTTGGTCCATACTCCATACGAGAAAAGTATAATATTGTCGTATTATACTTATACAACATGCAAAAAACGACTAGGAGGGGAGATCTCATTAGGATTCATATGAGGTAGGATATTTATTTTTTTCTTATTCAATTTTACGCTTGTTTATAATTTATGAACTCCGGAAATATTGTAATCTCGAGTTGTATACATAATACATATACACGCACATTACTTATATGAATAAATTGAAAACAAATCTTACTATTTCGTTTGCCGCCGCCGCCGTCAATGGGACATCCCACTGGACAAACCGGTAATAGCGACGACGTTGAAATAAAATAACTGTATATTATACTAGATATATTCAGGAAAAGGACGGCGGCAATACAGAGAATATAATATAGATATTTGTATTTTAATCATTGCTGCAACTCTCCGTTTGTACGCACTGCGCTGTATCGCTATAGTAAAGATACTTCCGCTGCAATTCTACTAATGTCGTAATCAAAAATGTAAAATTTCCATCATATCATACGTTATCTTTGCGTAACGCAACTCTTTAGTCCATACAAGTATATGTATATGCATAATATAAACTTAAATAGGTACATACATAGGCGTACAAACAATTATGTCGAGTATATTATACGCACACCGTTACCATCGTCGTTGGACTTCGTGCACTTCGCTCGGGCGGTCTTTGCGGGCGTGAACAATTTATTACATTATTATTCAATTATCATTGATACATTCATTGCATTATACGCTCTATAATACTCGACGAGCGCAACGTCGCGCGTCGTCGTTGATTGATCAAAATCCTCAAAACGCGTTGACCTTTCGGGAACGACATGTCGTGTGGTAACGCTGCATACGGAGGTTGAGCGCGCGTGCTTGTAACTATATATATTAATTTAAGCACACACGAAAGGCAAATTCAGGTCAATGCAGCGTAACAAGAATTGATTGAAGCCAACAACAAACCGGCCAGTGTCCTCTCTCTTCATATTTATTCATCATATTATTTTGGAACAAGTCTCTTAGCTACCAAAAATAGTATAAGAAGACTCCGGTTTTATACTTATATATTTATATCTATATACGAGAGAGAGAACATGCTATTGCATTGTAATATAGTGCAGCATTGCGTACGTGCAGATCAGTGAGTTTCAAACGAAAGATGAGGTATTGCGGCAAAATCGATTGATTATTCTTTTATACACACATATATGTGCCCAAAGAAGAATATACTCAAAGACAGTGAAAGAACGGTGTAGAAATTTAACATAAAACAATATTTCAATGCAATAAAACAGGATCTTTAGAATAACGGCATGGCGTCCTAGCACTCTATTCCTTTACATATATATATGTGTAAATGTAACACATTTATAAGTATTCGTATATACAGACTTAAAAAAAATAGAAATACCTTATTTTTCTTACTAATTTTGAAACCAAAAACTATACCATAAAACAATTATTATATAATATAACATAATACTACAAGTTATAAATGCATATAATAGGCACCTATAATACTGCAATATAAATTTCGTTAAATATATATTTTAATCTATTTTTCAAATCAGTTGTTTTAAAAAAAACACTTTGTTATTAGTCTAATATATATATATATCGTTGATACCACTTATTTTTTATTAAAACTTACAAATATTAAAAAAAAAATACTTTATCATGAATAAATTACCATATCATAGTTCCGATTTACGAGACATTTTTTAACGCCTTAAGCATTGATATTTTGATAATTTACAGCGCTATAAATAGACGATATAATTTTTGTCTGTATTTGATATTTTATCGTTTAACCAGTTTTGTGTCAGACAATCGAAATGATAGTACCTCATGGCTATTATAGAATAGGGCAATATAATAGTTAAATGAATTCTACTAACCTAAACTGAACCAAATACATGATACATATCGAAATCAGTTTTAAAAAAAAATAAACGAAATACGAGTTATTAGTTTAACTAATTGGCATGTTGAACAAATTCGTCTTGTCAGCATCATTTTTATCACAAAAAAGTTTGCACACGGTTTAATTTAATAGAAAATATTTTAATATTGCAATAATAATTAAACCGTAACATTCAATATAATTGATTTTTTTTTTATTTATTACGTAAATAGAGAAGATGTAGAGGCAGCATTGTTAAACAGTATAAACGGATATGGCGTAAAATATGCGTAGGTACCTAAGTAAATATATTTTAAAATAAAATAAAATGATTGGTAAAAAAAAGGCAATTATTATGTTACATATAGTTATTTGAAGGACAGTTTGGTAACAACAAAATTTAACGATTCACTGTGTAATGTGTTTATAAATTTATATATATTATATTTTTGTCAATAGCATTAATCATAATCCAACATGATATTGTAAACCAGCATGGTGTAGATAACCTTCGCGGTAATCTTCTATAGTCATTAATATTGTGTATCTATAAAGTCAGTAGCTACAATGACATTTCAAATTGGAACTTATTTATTCTAAATAAATAATATTAAATTGTCATAACAAATACAAAAAAATATATTTTACCCTTTTCGTCTCAAATGGGCCGTATAGACGTTTGACGAATAATAAACTATTGCTCAGTTTAAGATTTCTGCGAACTACAAAAAAGCGTGTACATGATTTCAATGGTGTTATTATTCAAATGCACTTCAGAATTTTAGATACAGAATTACCGAGAAAAAAAGTAAAAACCATCTTGAAGAAGTCTTTAGATTGTGTGGTATAATATGAACAAGTCGTATACAGCGATAAATTATACAATACTTGTACAGAACGAGCATAATAATATGTTGTTTTTGTTATCATTGTAGGTAAATATTTATCCCAAAATGTAAACGCCTAATATCCAACTATATACAGCAGTAGGGCGTTGGTGGTTTATACTAAGAAATAACAATATCTTACAGGTATATAATAACCGTATTACCAAATAATGTGATGCTTCGAATTGCACGAACTATACGATATATATCTATATCATCACCGGGTGGTAATAAATATGTTTTATTCCGTGTCAAACGTTGTACACAAACAATATACATAAGAGTCAAGAGCTATAGGGTGAGGGGGTCGACGTCGTGGGTTACTACAACCACGGTATATGTACATAATATACATACAAGATTTGGTGTACAATAACCGATGTATAATACAACGAGAGGGAAAAAATACGTCACCGCTGTGCGCACGTTCGGAACGTCTCGTTTTTTCTGTTTTTATTACTTTTCTGTCGTTAAAAGACCTCCCAAAAACTGGTGACCGCGACGTACGCACGTACATACATAATAATATTATACCTCGGTATCCTACCTACGCTATGTGTGACCACTGATCCCCAATAGACGATGTCGTCTTGAGTGCGTCCTGACCGCACGCGCGATATCGTATTGCTGCGATGTACGCGCGTAATGTATTATATACATGGTCGTCGTGCGTTTTACACACCGCGCACATATTATATGTATAGGAAAGAAAACGAAAAAAAAAGAACGCACGCAGATGATATTACAGATATTGAGACACTGTGGGATTTGGGGAATAATAATATTATTATTTATGAATAACGCAAACATTGACCGTTCACTTTTTTTGTTCCACTGCAGTGTCATAATCAATGCTATTGCGCTCGGGTAACACAGTGGTGGCCGAGTTTCGGTCGACTTATTATCGGTGCGTGCCACGCGATTTCGGTGTACTGCACATTCTGCACAGTGTTTGCAGATACGAGACCGACCGTTATTGTCTACTTTATAATTTATAATATTATAATATCGTGGATGGCTTCATAGTATAATTAATACATACTACATAATAATATAAAATATGTATATGTATATGTATATTAGGACATTTACCACATTTTTCCAAAAGAAATCATGTTTACAAATTTCTCTTATTAATATGTTCTTTAATACATTTTTATCGTCAGATTATATTGGTCTATTTTCATCTATTGATCTACAATATTCGTATTTACGAAAGTGTTATTCATATTTTAAGATTTTAATTTCAACAAATTAGCAATGACGTTTAATTTTCTCCGGACAATGATAATTTACATTAAGGACCAAGACTTCATTGAATTAAAGTTCCCGTATAAATTATTAAACAATAAGATAAATTGCCGGAGGTATTGCAATGTTTTAATTTTTAGATTAAACCAATAATATTAACTATACCATAAAATATTATAATACGATATATGGTGACGGTAAAAATTGTTTTATTTTTATATAATGTTATCAATAAAAAATCTATTATTATAATTTAATTTATTTTTCCCTTCCTTTAATTAAAAAATATTTAATTATAGAAATTAACCTATATATTTACATGTATAATATTTATATATATTACGTATATAAAAAATACACACACACACACACATATATATTGTTATTGCATTGCATGTAATTAATTGTTGTATTTTAGATATCAGTTTATATCACCTATTTATACCTATTTATTGATAACTGGTATACAATAATCTTTGTTCTGACTGAACATTAATAACAGTTTACCGAAATCAATATAATATAAGTAAGCACGTGAAATATTTTTACTCACCATATCTTACGCTATTCTTGGGCGGTAGATTCTGTTGCCAAGCCTCGGCTAAACTAATCAAAACGGTAAAGATGATGACCAAGTTCACCAGACAACGTGTTCCGCAACTCGAACAGCCCCACATATTTACAGGTTGTTCGGAGAATTCATCTGAAACTAAACAAATAGGACGACATCGTTTAATAAAATAAAATAATAAAGTATCATAAACGTTATGGTTGTACGGTGTACACTTAACAACAGCAACACAAGTACCTAGGTATAATATTTTCTTGGCGATGGTTTAAGTAAAAGTAATATATTGCACAAATTAACCTTTAAACAATCCCTTAAAATTATAAACGATCGTCTAACCGCTAGACTCAACATATAAATCATATTTTAATACTATATTTTTCATACAATACGCGTTATTATAGCTATAAAAATTAATGAATAAATGTCCAATTAAAAAATAGATACCTATACGCTGCAACTATATACGTTAGAGTACAGTACTCATATAGACAGTATAATATAGGTACTTGCGTAGACTATTATCCATTTATTACTTAGATAATTATAATTGCAATAAATGTATCATATTTCAAGATTTAGCTCGAGGGTATATATCGTTTTAAATGAGTATCTATTTAAAACAATTTGACAAGAACAAAAGGATACAACAATATCATAATTAATCTAAAATACTAACATAGGTAATGTCAACTTGAGTTACATCCTTACTATATTTAAGTTACTGCCTATATAGTATATACATATGAATACATGCAATGTATTTACTCATCCTAACACCTTTCTCTTCATAACTTGAAACATAAATCATTGTATAACATTTTACATTGCAAAATGAAATAACGTTTAACAAATATGTTATTTACGAACAGTCAATTAATATTACCAAATAAATTATTACACGTAGCATAACTAATAAAATAAAAATGCAATAACAACCATAACTTCAAATTTTAATATTATTGAACATTTTAAACAATAATATTATGCAATCCAAAATAAAAACAAAGTTCAAACATAAATCAAAATAATAATACTGATGGCATACTTATTTAAATTTTACTTAATATTTAAATGTATCAATGTTAAATACATTATCTACCTACATGTTATAGTGTTTATTTGATATAAAATTATACATTAGTTTACCTTGGACGTATATAGGTATTCATATTATGATTTATTTTATGAATAGCATTTATAATCTTAAAAATGATATAAGAAATTATGATTGTATTTAGCAACAGTTAACGAATAATATATAAGTAGCATAGATATTAAATATTGTATAATATTCCAGATGACCTACTACATGGTTAGAAATTTTACTTACTAAAAAAAAATTATTTTTGTATGTTGTATTTTTGATACATACCATTTTCTTGAAAAATTTAGGGAACTTGATTTAAATATATATATAGGTATATATCAATACTATATGATGAGAATCACTTTGATTGTATCAACAAAAAAACTACCTAAATGCAAATGATTATGATCTAAACGGCAAACGCTAACAACAAATTAAATATGCATAATTTAAAAAGCATTGTATATATTATAATATATATACACAACAAAGTCAACATACACGCATTATATTATATAATTAGATAATGAAAAAAATTCGTTTAAAAATAATTACGGGTTAATCGGTAATTTTTTCATTTATAATTTAGTTCATGTATTATTCAGGTAATATTTTTTAAGAACAATGTAAAAGCGAGCACATAAATTAAACGGTAACTCTGCGTGTATTATGTGGTGGCAAACAATACCTTGCAAAGATGTGCCGCCAAGATATACAACTATCAAAACACAATATTCAATCTTTAGACAATAATATAATATGAGTAAAAACTCTCCGACTGTGTTTATCTTGTGAAATACATTTTTAAATCAATTTTCGGTCACACACACATATAGAGCCGTTTTACACACATATGTACATATATTAATTAAATAATATATTATAAGCATGAATACATTAGTATTCATGCATTATTATGTCATTGAAACCTACGTAAAATTTACGAAAACGACCACCATCAAAAGACACCAAAATATAATAATATTATAATCAAATATGAAACATAATTTGTTAAATGCTATTCGTTTTAAATTGTCACGGACTTTTAGTAGGTACAGCCGTGTTAAAAAGCCAATCATTGAACATTAACTTTCCATCTCTCTCTCCGTTGAGATAGAGTTGAATTGACTCATGTTAACAACAAAGCTACGAACACACACACACACATCACATATTCACATATTATAAATACTCATACCTACATATGTATAAACGTGTGTAGTACTGTGTACAAGACAACCGCTCGCATACGTCGTGTTCATATTCATATAATATTATATGTGTATTATAATTCGTAAGCGTGACCGATGGTGTTTTCATTTCCCTTATCACCCCCCGCCACATTTTGTTGTAGTATGCACGAAACATGATAATATTATATATGTATATTATAAATCAGCGTGGAGAGAGAAAAATAAAATACGAAATCACTGGAGATCGCGAATCTGGCGCGGCATCGTGGTTATAGCGCGTGGGCATCATATCACGCGGCGATGACGAACACTTTCACCGGATCATTAAATAATAATTATCGTATTAATATTTAATATTATAATTATTATTATTATTACTATAGTTTAATACTAATGTAACTATACCCGTTCATCGTTTAAAACACCCGCGAGTGATGTAATACAATAAATAATCCATCACGATCAATATCGCAGGTTCGATGATGTTTCGGGATATACATTTATATACCAATTAAACCGTCGTCGTCGTGCGAGGAAATAAAGAACCTTTTTTTACATAACTCTATACAACTTTTTTTATGATAACAATATATTAATTTAATATTATATACATATATATATCTCATCAGACATCATATACGTTACGCACACGTGAAAAAGAAGCCGAAGAAACCTAACCGATTGGGTTACAGTTTACAACTCACATACCGATAATCGGTATTGGCCAAATGGAAGGGATGTAAGTACATAAGGTATCGTATGTCACGAAAACGTCTTAAGGACAACAAGAACGACAGCACGCGCCCGCGTATTTTTGGAATCCAATTTAAAAAACCATCCAATGGTGTGTGATGTGACTGACTTCTGCGCCATCGCGCATATGGCACGATCGGCTGCCCGGGAAGTCATATTAATATGATTATTATAATATAGTATTATACATAGAACCACTAATTACTAATAGGTACTATTTCTGCAGTAAATTAACATCACGCATGCAAATTTATCACGTTCATCCAAAGAAAATGCTACGGTGTGTCAAAATACAAGTAGAAATAATAATATTATATAATACTGGAAATTGTTTTAAATGTATTACTTACTATACATATTGTTAAAAAAATATAAATTTATTATATTCGCAAAAATTTACAAAATAAGACAACTACTATTGGGAATAAATACATTAAAAACGACATTAAAATATCATACACATTATATATGTTTATTCATTTTTAATGTGAATTGTAGAATAAGAAAGCGTACATTAGCAAGCCCTTAAATGCCATTTAATCGATTTTTCTTAAAAACTATTTGTGTACTGCTAATTAAAATATATACGTATACAATATGTATAGATACCTAAGTGTGAATGTTAAACAAATTATTTTATAGCTTATAATATAGTCGGTAGTTAAATAAGAATTCTATTAAATGAATAAAAGTCAGTCTTCAAAAAAAAATAATATATGAAATGTCAAAATGAACCAGGAGTATGCACTGAAGACATAAAAATGACGTAATCCATATAGTTAAATGATTATCACTTTTATTGTAACAGCATTCTACCAATAATGTACGGTTATGAAAATTATAATAATGGTTTTGATAGTTTTAAAAAACAAATAAAAATTCAAAATAATATAAAAATATAGGTGTTCTGAATATTATTTCGAGGTTTCACTATATATAGTTATATATACATACATATAATATTAAAATATGCATTATTCTAATATCGATTTATTTTCAAGTTGAATCGAGAACAAAACGTTACGAAACAACAATAGCTGGTAGGTAGTACCTATATTATATATTTCAGACAACGAGGTATTGACCAATTCTTGATACAACAATTTGCCAATTCCCTCACATCCGCGACTAATGTTTTCGAAACGAGCAGATACTTCGAGGGGTGATAAATGATAGCATATAGTGACGTTCAACCCGACCACGTCATGTAAATAAGTAAATATACGCATATACTCGTACTATACTTTATATGTATAGAATATACGATAACTCGCACTTCGTGATAATATTATGTCGGGCGTATAGATACACTCGAGTGACACTTATAATAGATATAAATATAAAGATATACGTCAGATTGAAGGTTTGCCGCAATAAACATAAGATTATCGGACCGTTTCTTTCGAACTAAATCAAATTACCGATGCGAAATTTTACAGTGATTTGAAAATGTGATATTGTAGAACATGAACTCGTTCAACCCCTTCGGCCATCGACTAGATCGAAATAAATACGTGATACGTCACAGAAATATGTATTATATAGATAGTATACCTATATACAGTTGCAAATGCGTATGCATATATACATTATATTATTATTATTGTGTATGTATATATCATTTATATATGTGTGTGTGTTATTAATAATAATAATATGATTATCGGTTATACGGACCGGATGGCGTGCGTTTAATAACGATAATTCTTGACACGACAGCAGGCTACAGGTATATAATATAATATATTATATCGAATATTATCGTATACCAGCGAGTACAATCGGCACGGACTGGAAATCGCTACGGTTGACCAATCGGAACTAGAACGCAACGAGCGCAAAATTGCTAAATAACCATAAGATAAAAAAAAGGATAAACGCGAGCAGGCTTAATACACTTTATATATTATTGTTATTGTTATAAATAGTAATAATACGGTGCTTTGTATCATCGCGCGCCGTGATCGCTACTATATACAGTATACACACGGTGGTATTGTCTCGACGACGACTGACGTACTGTGTCAAACCTATTTTTGGGGTCACGTCAAAAGTGAAACGCATTTACAACTACTACAGAGTACAGACTACACGGCATTAAAAAAAAATAAAAACACAATACAATAAAATAAATGCAAATACAATAGCCAATAATTAATATAATATAATTTAATATCCACCAGACACCTATTATTGTGTAGGACACCGGCGCGAGCGGTGTCATTTTACCTATGATCGAACTTGGTTTTAAAGGTAAAAAAAAGCTTTCGAATATAATAATATAATATTATTATTACTATACTTAATTAACGACTTGGCGTGCGAGACATTAAAACGCCATTTTAGTGTATTAAGGTAATTGAAGTGGGCGGTGGTATTTTGTATCTCGTTTATTTCTCAGGTCCCGCGATGATCGTTAAAATACGAATAGAACTATACAGTCTACAGTAGTTATTACAACTGCAGTCTACAGTAGTTACTACAACTACACTCAATACGTTTTTATCATGTATACTATTATACTATACATACAGTGTGGAATTATACTGTGGCCTCGAGTATAACAATAATATTATATCCTACATAATATAAGAATCATTGTTGTAATTAATAACTTATTAGAAGTAATGCATATATTTATGTCAATTTTATGAGAACACGCGACATTATATAAAAAATAAATTCATATATTTTTTTTATCAGATCATTGCCATAGGCCCATAGCACACAATTATTAAACTTCGCTATTAATAAAGTAGGCACTTATATATTGAACGTCTCATTTGGTCCCAATGCTTACAATAGTGGAATTTTGAATCATTTGTTTTTTTATTCTGGAAACTTCTGTTTGATTATATTTTAAGAGCAGGTGTTGCGTATACTTTGTTGTACCCTAACAGACTGCATAGGGTAGGTTCCTCTTTCCTTATTACATAACTAATAACATATCTGCAGTGTATACTCGTGCGTCATAGTCTAATTAGAACCACCTTCCACATTATAAACTTATTTTTTTTTTTGAAATCATCCTATTTTTTCAATCAATCAGTTTTATAATCTCGCTTAGTTTAGTTTGAATTTGTGTCCATCAGGATAATAATTTTGATCCAATTTTAGCACCCACTAGGTTAACTTTTAATACTTTCTTACGTGCAGTTAAGACCTACCTACCTTTTAAGTTATCTCAATAACATTCTATAGGCACGACGTATGTAAGACGCGTTTACATTATTTTGATATTTTTTTCAACAGTATACTACTTAAACCCGAAATACAATTAAGCCCATACAATATGAATCGTTTAAAAAAATTAATATTGCTTCGTGCTTGTTAATACTACCATAGAATAAAACTGTTACTGAATTAATTATACGCGTAAATCCATGCGTTATAGTAGAATAACACCACGATATATCGATTATTCCTTGGTCTATCCACGTGGAGTATTTATGGATACGATCATACTATCATATTCACGAATTAATCCCATAAAAATCTCACATAATGTATACCGAACGACCTGAATAAATAATTCGCGGTTAAAACAGTTCTTTTTAAATAGAACATATGCATATTTACAGTAAAACATTGACTTACTTCTTTGCACCATTTTACTAAAACAATTCAACACAAATCTATATAATATTTAAATGGTTTTTGAAGCGAATTGTGGTGACGGCGATAAAAAATCTATCGTAATAAGCGAATGCTAATTATTCTTTAGGTTAAAGTTTTTTTTATATTTGTTTGTATTAAAATGCTCATTGCTCATACAATGGGAAAATACGTATTAAATAATTAAACGTATTGATATAATTATTGTTCAACGGTAAACAGAGATAAGTATAAATATCGAATAAAACCTGTATTGGTAGCCAGTTAAGTATAGTTATCCCAATAACCATTCAATAATAATAAATTTTGAATAATTTCCCATAAAACGTCTGCAATTTTCTTTTTAATATACTTATAATAGCAGATTTTTTTCTAAGATAGAAATTACATAGAATTGAATCCTGTAAATATGTTTATATTACTATATTACATCACGCTGTATAGGAAATAACATATATTCGCCTCAGGAAAAATATATTTACTAAATAAAAGCTTTAACATCATGTATACAAGTCTTAACGTTTATATACATATTATACAAGCTAACTACTACATGTACATCTTGTTTATGGTACATCTCACCGTATACTAACGAATAATTATCCAAAGTTATAACAGGGCGCAAACCACGCCGCACAGTTCTATTAACACTTCAATATCTTCAATTACATTTTAAATACTTGATTTAGTTTATTTCATTCTTTTTAAAAAGGAATTATTTTAATTATAGAGCACGTGTATATATTGGATGTCGAACCATCTGGTTTGAAGTAGAAAGTTTGTCCCATTTTCGTAAAAAGTACTTGCATAATATACATTTTCTTCAAACTAAACGTTTTTACATGTAAAACAAAAAGAAAACACAAACAATATGTAGGTACATATTATAATTTTTAATTATCATCAATTTTGGCCACCATATTTATAATGAAACATTTCCGTTGAATATTTTCTTCCACACAAAAAAAATATATTGTCAAATATTCTTTTTAAAACCACGAGAATTAATGGCTACTATTCTATTCCGAATAAGATATATAATAAATTATAGTGTTCGATGCCATTATGCGCGCATCAATGCGTATTTATTCTAATTTGAATTCTTTAGACACTGTTTATTTATTTATTTCTATAAACACGTTTTTTCTCTGATACAACACTATATAGGTAGTAGGTACGATCATTTGGCATGGATGTACGTTTTTAATTCAATTACAATTTTTCCATTAATTTTCCCTGAACTAAGCTGTGCATATAATATAAAATAATACACTGCAATATACAGTCGTGTAATACGCTCCAAACGAGTAACGACCAAACCCGATCCGAATGAAAAACTATCACGAATACATTATTATAAATTATAATATACGTATGTTGTCTGCGACAGAAAAACTACGTAGTATTTTGATATTATGTATAAATGTGTTTTTTATCGCTAATAAACATATTTTTGTACTCTCAACACGTCAGTTGACGCGCCGCGTTTGACGACATGAATACAAACTGAGATTATTATACGTATACTATAAGGATAATGCTGTATAATATTATATTATATACGTCATACATATATTTTGTTTTACAAATATTATTTACACCAAGTAACGTATACTTTTTAAAATATAAATATACGTCTTCATATAGTTTAATTATAACCTAACGTATGTATTGCAATTTGTCATTGCGAAATACAAAATAATGTATTTCACTATTATAAGAATATTATACATGTATACCTACCTAAATATTATATATACTGCTACAACATATCCAGTTCACTATATAACGTAGATACTATATAATACAGGTATCAAATAACGGGCTATAGAGTTTATACGACAGTTTCTAAAAATTAAAAACTTAATTTAATTTTACATAGTGTGTGTATCTGATTGTAGAGCATAAAATATGTATGACAACGTTAGCACAATCATGCTATATTATTATTATTTTATTTCGAGTATAATATTATGTATACATATAATCAAAATGTTAAATGTTTATGAATTCCATGTTTTTTTTTTCAAAACTATGGCGACACTTGTATTACACTTGCAATACGCAACGTTTTCGAAAAATCCAACACGTATTCGTATTTCGTATGGCTTATAAAAATGCATAATATATTTTTTACGATTGAGACTTTAATGCTTTTATTAATCAAATAACGAAACGCATATAACACTAAAATAGGTATGGCTTTTCGTCGTACGCATATAATAATATATTATATTATTTTTATTTGAAACCACAAGAAAGTGGAACATACATTGCCATAATACCACAATATATGTTCGTACCTATGTGTATCTGATATTTGAGTTGTCGATTTCCATCGCGTTGAATACGTGCCAATAACGACGACTATACGTGAACAGAAATTTCCATTTTGATTTCAAGTATGCTTCGGCAAGAATTAAACACACCCCGTTAGCCTGCAATACATCTGTATCATTGATTTAATACTGTTTAATATACAATAACATAATATACGACTGATATAGTTTTACTATACACCGTCACAATTGGCATTATTGGCAAACGAATGTACCTATGCGAAAAAAATAAGCATTGACTAAAGAAGAATTCGATTTGGACCTCCATGGTATACTTAACACAATATCAACATCAATATTCAATAACCGATGTGGCTTTTTTTATTAATAAATTAGAAACAAATAATAAAACCTGACAACTCGTGATCCGAGAAGCGCAATAAAAACTTGATAGCCTTGCAGTCACGCGTATATATTATATAGTTTATTTTATTTACATCATAAAACGGTATGTATTATATATTTATCACGGCCGGAAACCTCTAATCTTCTGATTTATATATAATATAATATTTGTAATTTTTTGTGCATTATATATTACTGTTGTTAAATACTGTCATGTATTTCAAATATTAACGTGCACGGATTTAAGTCATTGCGGTTGCACCGTCATTTTTCTTAAGTCTCTTGGTTCTGCGCTCTCTAATAATTATATGTAAGTAACTAGTAACTAGTAATATAGGTTGATTCCTAATGTCATAAATCTCGCTTAGTTCTTTCGACAATCCATTGTTGAACTTAGTTTAGGGGAAAATAGTTGATAATGTGTTATACATTATAGAAGAGCGGTTCCCAACCATAGCGTGGAACTGGGCCGTAGACCATATATAATCTTAACATTAATACATTACTAACATATGCCTAATAATATTGTATACATAAGTATATGTAAGTGTGTTTTTAGGCATTAATGAGCTTCAAAGATTTTTTTACAAAATTGGTGGTCCGCACAACCAAAAAATTTGGGAATCGCTGCATTAGAACTAGAAGCTTAATTATAATCCCTCATAGCCCATAAGTTAGGTAAGTTATTGATATACCGTGGTTCGTCATCAGTATATATATAAAATTTTAGACTTTTACAGCAACCTTTTCATACAAACTATGCGTATTATACGGCTCGCATATAATACGTCCACTGTTCACAGAACACAAAAACATTCATAGATTTTCTTGACATTTCGGAGAGTGCTACAACCCCTCCCCGCCCCTGACTTCAACACTGCAATATATTATTATATCGTATATTTTATAAATTAAAATAATAATTAATATTACTCGCATACACCGATAATTTGGACATACGGAAACAAATTTTCGACGGTGATTTACTTTGCGTATGATATATTATATAGTAGCAGGTAGTCGCTGAAACATGAGAAATCACGACACCGTCATAAACACACCCGAAAACCGCTTGAAACGAAACATAAATAATATTAAACGTCATCTTCGGACGCATACGATTATTCTCACTTCCCATACATAGGAACGCATCGTAAGCAAGCGAGCAGCGATACGATCTGAAACGACGATTATTGTTGGCCGCCGGACACGGCGAATGCCCGAGACAAATGTAATTAATTAGCCCTCGCGCCGTCGTCGTTACGCTTACCGCGGTCGTGGTCGAATAAGTGTGGGTATACGCGAACCCCGACCGCGGCCGATGCACCGTCGTCTCATTTATGTACTGTATAATAGTCCTGTACATGTATATAATAATAACAATATTATATACATGTACAGAGCATTACGTGTCCAGTGTATTATACGTATAATTTCATATTAATATATTAATATTCATATATATACATATGTTATACATTATTACGTCGTATTTGTAAACGTACAACGCGCGGTGGACATGTATATAATATTATAAACTCCGATCTGAAAACGGTTACGCGCATTATAGTCCCGGGTGTACAGCAGCGTCCCACCACACTTTCCGATCATCGTCGTCACACTCGCGTCACCCGTCCTCATGCAGGTAAGGTGCATAGCAATAATAATAATAATAATACACGTTTATATAACCCGTCGAAATGCCCCGAAAGCGAGCGCGCAATGTATGCGGCACACGCACGCACGCACGTACGGGTTTTGGCCTCGGGGACCATTACACGGTAGATGAAAAAAAGCGCGCCCGTTGCTTCTACCCATACACATAATATAATACGCCTGTGTTGTGTCTGTATATATACCGGGTGATCCATTTAACGTATAATAGATACAATACCTATTTCAAAAATTATTAAAATATGTTTTGTTATAGACCATTTTTTAGTGGTTAAAAACAGTATTTTTCCAAAAACATAGATTTCTTTTTTTTATATATCAACATGCGTTTTTAATTTATTTTCAAAGGAGAAATTTTTTTGAGAACTTCGATGTATAAATCGAATTTTAATCGGCGAGTAGTTAATGATATATATTATAGTTTTTTAAGTTTAGATAAATGGAGTGAAGTGGTACAGGGATACCCTGCAAAATATATCAGTTTACTATTCCACTCATTTAAAGTTTACCTAAATGTGCATATAAAATGATAAAATATACACTAATAAATTACTTGTCCAAAATTTGATTATTTTTAAATCAAAATACTAATAAATAATAAACTAATACTAATATTCTGCTTGCGATTATGAAATTAAAAATTTATGTAGTAAATTTTTTTTAACTCATAAATGAAAAGATAAAAATTAAAAAATACAATTGTTTTCCAAAAATGTTCTCTGAAACTGTATTTCTATCTTTAAATGGATCACTCCGTATACACAATAACCTGTGTGTATAGCGTTCCTATACGTTTGTATATAATATGTAATAGGTATCTCGTCAGGTGTGTGTTTGGGTCTGTGTATACGGTATAGGTACGCGTCGTACATAATATTAAAAACGCGTACTACCATACATATTATACATTATATTATAATAGTAATATTATATACGCAACGTACCATATATTATATACGTGCGACGATAATGTTCATCGGAATAATAATAATAAATAACAATAATAATTATTATTATTGTTATTTCTACATGCGCAGATATACCTACAGATATTATAGTGTTGTGCACCGGCGGTCTACGCGTCGTGTGCGTATAAACACTATAAACCCGACTTACTGGAAAATCGTGCGGGTTCAACGTTCGCGATCCAGTGTTTTTATAATAATATTATATAATATTATATTATATTTTATATTTTTATAAGTACAGCAAACAAAAAAAAAACTGTATATTATATTATTATGTTTACACGCAAGTTATTGTATATTTACAGTATATGTCAATATAATATATACCAACAAACGACGTTGATTTGAAAAACTGTAGAAATATAATGGAAAAAAATGCAGTATAGGCCAATGTTCGGCGACGTGAGCAAAAAAATTATGATTTACAAAATATTTCCAATGATAGATACAATATCATAATATACATATTACATACATAATATTGTATCGGTCATATATGTATGCATTTTGACATTTTGAATTTATCGTACAAGCGAAACGAATCCAAAGAAATCGTGACGTGCCTACTTTTTTAAAGATATAATACGTCTATACGGACTATACGATGTAAAATATCTAACACGTACAAGAAATTCAAGAAAAATTAATTTTTCTCGTTCAATCGTAGGCCACATCTTGGTTGAACTGAGAAATAACTCACAATTCAGCAATATATTATTATTGTCTTATAAAGCTATATTGTATATATTATAATACACATAAACATTACAATTCGAAACGTATGTTTGTTGCTAACAATATATACGGATAACAAAACAATTGATGCAATTTTTTAATTTATGTGCCAAGTATAAAAAATGCAACATAATAGGTAGCCATGTCCGCATTTGTCGTATATAATTACGAAAAACACACGACCAACACGAACCAGATGTACTATGACACTATGACAGCAGTTATAATAACTATTAACTATCCATATTAATTATTAGTTATTACCTATCTAAGTCAGCTTGCGATAAAAAACCTATAGTGTGAATAATTGTTTTTAATAAATAATAAAAAATTGCAATATATCTACATGTAAGTTTACTCTTATAATTTATATTACCTAATTATAATAATCAATTCTTTAGACTGATTTATAAGTATTTATAGTTTTATATTTAGTAGAAAAATACGATTATTACGTCTTAACAACAAAAATTCTCACGACTTTGTTATAACACTACCCTCATAAAATTCTGAGCACAATGTAGTATAAATGTGAAGTACAATTGAATATATCCTCTATAGACGCGACACAAGATTCATTTTTACCGGACGATTTAGTTCACTTGTGTTATGTGTGTGTACATTTTTCATTTCGATAATAATAAATAAACCCATAAATATATATTATAATAACAGACACTTTCACACAGTATAATTTATTAGTTGGCTAACTCCGTTGTCCATTCAGTAGTCGGTTTAGTAATAGTTTGAATGCCATTATAATAATATGTAGGTATCCATTTTAAATCGGCAATGATATATAATATATTGTATATTATTATACTGGAATACTGTATAATGATGAATCATTTTGATCATTCCAACAAATAATAAAAATCTGTAATTTTTATTCATTAAGAATATCGTATGACGTTGCGAATGATGTCAATAGAATGTTATATACGTTATAAGTTCAAACAGTCATAATAATTACTAAATTACATATTATTTATATTTACAGGAAATGACGTTCTCAGCAACAAATGCCAACAATTAAAGAAAAATTACGATATACACAATGATACACATTATAGCGGTAATAACCATATATCGATTGTTTATCAATTATCATAAATACATTATGCACATGTCGATGGGACGTGACCATTTTTGGAAAACAGACGAAGATTTAAAAAAAATACTTAATAACCGAAATTAAATTTAATAACCCGATACACGATGAGCACACGCTGACAGGTTAAATGTGCATATATACAATGCGTATGTATACTACAACTAGTTTTTCTTCTTGAAATTGATTTTAGTGGCGTATAATATTATAATATATGCGTGTAGAAGATATAGTAACGATTATAGGTAGGCGCACACATTACATATATTATGCGTATAGGACTAAGAGCTACGTGCATATATTATACATTTATACGTTGTTATTTTATTAAATTGATGAATATGCCTAAAAAAAAAAACTAAATAATATTGACCCGAAGTCAACAATAAAATATCGAAATGGTCATGCTCAAGCTTCACGTTTATCTAGGTCCTGTTAGAGCATATTTATGGTGTTAGCAAGATGCAAAATGTAAAAAAATAAGAGACAAAATCCAATGATCGTACATATTTATACCATTTTTTCATAAAACAGACCAAAGTAGTATATTAATAATGTAATCAATGTATTTCATTGTTACTTCTACCTTATATTAAACACTAAGCAGATAAAGGGAAGATGGCACGACATTTTGGCTCACCGTAGTAAACAATTATAAATGCGGGGAATACGTGCCGCTGTAAGTTGGTTTTTAGTCTACAGCAGCATCAGCAGAATTTTTAGAGAGTTTTTTTTTCGTTTAGCTTAAAGATATTTAATTATTATTATTATTATTATTAGAATGCAAGTACCCGACGATCGTCGTTGCACTCGCGCATGTAGTGATATCTCACTGTAATATACAAATTAATAACTGAATTTATGCAGGATATATCTATAAAAGTGATCAGTGTCGTATTTATATGAGGACATTATGGAAATATATCTCAAACCTTGACCCCATTTTCTTTTCTTTATTTAGCTTATATTTATATGATAATAGACTATAGTTGTGTTTTTTTCATTTATCACTTTATCCTAAGGTAACAAAATGCTGAAACGTTTGGCATCGACAATTTTATTTATACATCTCACCCCTTGAATAAATCCTAAATATGCCACTGCGAGTAAATGTAAAGAAAAATGAATGTTATTCAAATATATTTATTCAAAAATAAATTTGAAGACTATAACTGTCTGAAAGAGTTACAATATTAAAAATATTAAATATAAAATTTTAAATACTAAGTAAGACACTAAGACAAATACAGGCGACATAATTTTATACCTCTAACTTTCAACATTCTATATATTATGTTAATTTAGATGATTAGACTAAAGATCATTGATTGTTCTTCATCGTGTTTCACTCTAGAACACGAAAAGAGAATGTGTTGCTGTCAAAGAAAACCGACATACCTAGTGTTGTTACACGATCGTCGATCTCCTTAGGGTTTTTATGTGAATCATTTCGTTATGATAGATTATTCGAATGTTAGGTACTATTCTAAGAATTGTTTGACGTGTTTTGCAAATATTTGGTAAATAGAACAGCCAAACAGGTAGAAATAATTTTATTTTACAAAAATAATAAGATGACACCATAGTATGATTTACTATACGATTTTTTTTTCATTGAAAGCAGCGTATATTTTATCATGATATATACCTAAAATTCTAATGCATATATATTATATACGGATACCCGTGACTCATGAGCAGGACAGGACGTTGGGGACTATATGACGGTGTGGTCGAGCAATAGAAATATATTAAGACGTAACGGCGGTCCACGAACAGACATTCATCGTTGGTCGCGGCAATAATAATAATAAATTTATCTACATATATATACAGGCTCCACGGTGTATGTAATAGTATTATTATTATTATTATTATAACGTATTATACACCATAATATAGTTGCTTCAAAGCGGTACGCAGTAACCAGTAGCTGTTGCACTACCGTTGCGCGGCGAGACTTGAATAAACGAACGCGCTAGAGTCAAAGGTTTCGAAAATAATAATTATTATCGATTTCGTCATCAAAGCAATTGCGCTTATGAAAAAAATAACGAAATCATCGAAATGATACGAGTATAATACGAATTTTCATTGCGTTCGACGCTAAAGAGTAATAATAATATGTATAATCATCATCATATCATACGTAATCCGTAATATTATAATAAATTATACTATATTAAGTCCAATACTCTGGCCATGGATCATATGATTATTATTATTAGGTATTGTTATTACACAGGTAGCTAAGAGAGTTATTACGTGTAAACGGCATCGCATTTTACTGAATCCCGTGCACACACGAATTAAATTTTATTTTTTAATTAGAATTTTTGTTTTCCCGATACGACGATGATTGTTTTCGATTCTTTTCAGTCCAATAACCGCGGCGGCAATATAACAATGCAACTACGGTAATAGTAATTATCGTCGTCGCGGTCATAGATGCAGCCCCACGAGCGCCCTGTACGCGCGGCGGCGGGTCGGGCCGACCTATCACGAATCCAATTATTAAATCTGCGGCGGCGGCGGTCGCTTTGTGATCCATTTCAATACGTGGCGCGCGCCGCGGCCGCTGAGACACGCCGCCGCCGCCGTTGACGCGTGTAATATTTAAATACGCGACGATAAGTCGGTGGACGCGCACGCGCATATGTACACATTATAATATTAGGTGTAACACATCAAGCACACACGCGTAAGAGCTCGACCGGAATATTGGCGGAAAAATAAAAATAAAAACCGCACAGATTGAAGCGAACCCGATCATCGTCGAACGACGACGACGCGCGCGCGCGAAAGGAGAATAATAATAATAATAATAATAATAATAATATTATTGCGAATTCAACACACGTGTATATCGTGTGTAATTATTGCGTTGCAGTAATATAACATTTATATACGTACACTCACACGCGCACGCAACCAGTTTTTTTCTATAATACCGTTTTAAGGCTTTCGCGGTTCTTGCATCACGACCCTGTTCGTCGTCGCATCTGTTCACTTCTCATCCGTCCACGTGTATCCCGTCTTTTTCGCACGATGACGACGACCGTCCTCCATACCGAGCAAACATTACCACACACGTCCGTATTCGAATATCGTCATCGTCCGCCGCCGCCGCCGGAGGAAACTGCACATTCGCGCGCGCGAGTTCTCACGCGGCTGATAACACCGCTTATAGCTGCTCTTGTCGAGCCGTCGCTGCAACGCAGGTGATGTGCAAGTTATGGGGTAGAGGAAAAACGCGTAAATAACAATAATAATACAACCCGCGACGAAGTCGTCGTTGTGGTTCGACGTCTCGGGTAAATCTTACGTACCGGGCCACTGGCACGTTTCCCGGTTACCGAACATTCAAAAATCGTAGTCGGCCGACGGCGCGTACGTGACCAGACCAGATGTTGTGGGATTTCCTTCGCAATAAGAATAGCTGATCCACCGCGTTACAACACAATAATGATAACAATGATACACCTCTCCGCGGTACATAATATAGTAAACACGATTGTTGTCATATACCTGTAATCGTACATACGATCGAATAGGTACTATATGTCACGTCGTCTCGATAACATAATAATAATCATATGGTGTAGGTATATCGTTTACGAATTCCAAAGATCGCGGACCGGCAAGAAACGAAAAACGTTGCTATTATTTATTGTCGCTTCTCGTCCTTTGCTCTCCTCTGCGGCTCCGCCTCACAATCAGAACCCACGAAAAAGTACCTAATAAACAGAATATACGATCGACAGGATAACGTGCTTAGCCTTCGACGTCCAGGTAAACGCGTGTCAATAACAACACGCAATAGTATAATATTAAGTAATTTACTAGCAAAAATCCATCCACGATCGTTTAACGAAAAATATTACTATGATAAACGACAGAAACCATTCCTAGAAATTTAAATTTAATATTTGCCGTGATACGTAACTTTCGTTCCGGGGAGCAAAAAAAAAATCTTATATGCATCGAGAAAATGGACAGACGGTGTGCTTCGGAGAAAGTATATAATATGCTAGAAACGGCGACGATGCGATCTAGATGATAGATATCGCGAGGAAGAGCGACGCGCAGCGTTCCGCGTATACCCTTTGGCGTATTTCTTCGACTCAAGAAGAAAAAATTATGTGTTTTCACGATAAAATACGCACGTACTATTGCCATGTTTTATTACTGGTAACTACTATTACATATTATTATACTATTATATATGATATATCAACAGGCAATATTCAACAATAGACAGTAAATAATATTGTTAAATACGTTCGGCATTAACAAGAAACTCAAGAAATCGTATTCAATATTATTTATTACATATATTATTATTTAATATATTATGCAAGTTATATATATAACTAGAAATAATAAAACACTGTCAATTTTTGAGTAACGATTGAATATGTTGTTATATATTTTATTTGAGATAGTGCTGTAGTTACGATTTTACGAATATATGCATTTTTATTAAATATATTCAATAAAGTTTCATTATTATATTATATATGACACAGTAGTAAAATATAATATGATTTTTAATGTTGTATGACCATTGTTAATTGTATTGTATCATATAGTTATTATAATATTGATTATAACACATTATTATAATTACCATGGAAACTATATTATTATTATTATTATAAATTAAGATCACGTATTTTGTACAGATAATAAATTTAAATTTAGAGCCCAAAAATAATTTGTATTAAAAATTAGATTTGACGCATCACGCATGCAATATATATATTACCATATAGTTAGTATATTTTATCAGCTTAAGTAATAGTTCTTACATATAATAGTATATATAATATTATATATACACAAACTATACGCGTGTAAAATAAATAATTCAATTTTCTGAAAACAAATAGTGTTTGTTACAAACAAATATGCAAAAATGTTTATGCACCATAAAAAAAAACATTCTGTATTTCGCAACAACTTAGGTACCTCCTATATAGTATTGAAGACGATAGACGCATATTGTACACTAGGCTAGGTATGTGTTGTTGAGATATTGAAGAGGTGTTGCGTTGTCTATAAGTACATATTTATATACTTGTATAAGTACTTTCGATGTTTGTCACGCGATGCACGAGGAGCTGCAGCTGAATAATATAATTTTCCACACGATCTGTAGGTACTTCGGTTTTGAGTGGATTGATAATATTATTATTTTTCTTATTAATAAGTATAAACAGTATTACAGTAAACTGTTTTGTACAAAATATATTTTATACCTCTAGTATTATAGTAAATTATGTTTACATCAACACAACTGCAGTCACGATTTATCGTTAAATCCCATGGTACTAAATTGTATATAATTTTACATATTATTATATTAATTATCCATTTACGTTTCCTTACTACGCGTTTTTATTTGATTTAACAGGAAGTGTTTCAATATTTAAATATACTAATATTCAATAACATTTAAAAATATATATAAATACTATCGCAGTACTATATACTTAGTTCAAATTTCAAACTTTAAAACCATTTCCGCGATTCCGTTCAAAAATTAAAGTTAAAAACTATATACTGTTTTCTGAAAATAAAAATAGACAATTAAGTAATAGATTATTAGCAGATTTTAATATTTTTTTGTCGATAAGTTCTAATGTAGTGACAGTTATTTGTTATTTTGAGTGTTCTATTTAGCGCTTTTATAGTACAGTATACATGTTTTTAATTAAGTAGCTAATATTATTTTAACGAGAACCAAGGTTTCCTTAGACAAGTTTCTTAAGTAACACATTAAACTCTCAAATCCACCATCGTATAAATAACTTATAGTCTATATTTAATAATTTATTATAGTACCATTAATTATAGATATATTATGAATTATGATAGTACCGATAATAATATACTTTGATGCGCTAATGTAGTATACTATAAAATAGACAGTAAGTAATGAGCAAAGCATAATTATGATATTAAATGTAATTATGATTATAACTGGAAATATAAATTTGGTAAATAATTATTATAGTTTACAATATGACTATTATGTACCTAGATTTTAAATTATAATTGCAATTACTAGTATAATTCCAAAGTCGGGAAAGGCAAACCATTTAGTCTATTGAAACGTAAAGAAGACAAATTAATTCTAAAATTGCAGTTCTAAGTAGCGGTTTCCTCGAAATAAGAAAATATTGTTGTCACTTATGAATTTTATTTTGACCTTAATGCGTTGTTTCGTAAAATTATAGCAAAGCATCCCATTATGCATTATTATTAATAAACAGAGAAAGGAGAACACATTAACCAGAACGTTTTGCGTAAATTGAATTAAAAAAGAAAGAAAAACAGTAATGTCTCTTTTTTTACAATACAAAATATTTGCCGCTTGGGCGAAATCACGAGTAAGAAACACAGTTGTGGGTCTACCTTTTGCACTCTATACAGATCACTTAACCTGGTTTATACACGGATAATACACTACAGCAATTCGGCAGATCAGACTGGTTTCAATCATTCTGCCGTGGCGACGCGCGACGCGGAGACAGGTCAAGTAGCAAAAACATCAGCGGGTTGTCAAATCGCATTAGTTTTTTTCCCCACACCAGATGCATAATATTGTTACAATGGTGGTTTACATAAAACTCCATAGAACGGAATAGATGCGTCATTATGTTAACGCCCAATCACGAGATGTTTATATCGATTTTTTATAAATGTAAACCTATATTTTTTTTTATAGTACCTACTTAATAAACACTTGTTCTGCAAACGATCACCAGTTGTACGAGATCTACGAAAAACCATAACGGGAATTTCGTCGTCGCTTGTTTACATTTTTTTACTTTTAATCGTCGACATTGTTTGAAGATAATTTTTTTTTTGACATAAACGCTTGTAAATTCGACCCATCGTTTATTTGTATATATATATATATATTTATAGAAAAATCAAAACATCTACAATCTCCGGTTTTTCACGCATATATATCAATACAAGATTGCCAACCATCCACCAGGTGTCTACTGTGTACGTACAGTATATTGTTTCACGAAAACAGCGTTCAAGTCTACCATACACTGGTGTGCGCTTGTGTGTGTGAAAGAAATCGTTCGAGCAAATCATATTATAACCACAAAATCTTTGAGCTGGTTTACCTCTCCTCTAGGTCAACTTCGTTTCCTCTTCGGTTATATTATATACTGTATAGTGTATACACATAAAACACAGAAACAGAATAGAAATGACAACAAAAACAGAGACGCTTTGGATATTGGTTTAATGACACGATCCTCATCATGCGTGCGTTCGTTTACCTATACCCTAAGTTTGGAGGCTCTCTGACTGTCGTTGCTTATATTACCTGCAGAGACGCAGGATCCCGCCGAAGTTACGCCATTACGTAGTATAATTATGCCATAATTATAGTTATTATTATCATACTTTTTATTTTTTAGACTGCGAGACCGCCATCGTCGTCATTCTTTGTCCTGGTCTTTCGTGCTCAGATGGTCAAAAAATCACCTATATGGAATGAGTATACTCATTACAACAACTTTAACTATACTAACAGTTGCACACATCGTATTTCGAAGATAATTATTTGGGATGATTTAATATCCAGACAAAATGATATAATATTTTCGATTTAAAAGGAACGAAATTAATATGTTCAAAGAAATAAAAAAATATTGCATTTTACTCAATTTTAGATTACATATTTATGAAATAATGATACCTTTTAATTGAACAATAATAAAAAATAACTTGAAATCATATTATATCATATTAAAATATTGTTTCTAGATCTCAACAATAAATAAGTAGTTGCAGTTATATAATATTGGCAGCAGTATTACTGACCGATACTTTATATATAGTCATTTTGGATTAAGCACAAATCACAATACAATTAGATATTATATATTACTTATTAGAATATATATTATATAATTAAATAATTCAAATACGTACTAGGCACAACTGTTATGTTAAAACTATAGTCAGTTACAATAAAAGCCTAAATTTTGAGTACAATACTTTGTTAGTTATGCGAGGTCGGTCATATTATGTAAATTTCTTGTAAATTCTAAAAGTCTCTTGCATTATAAGGTATTGTACGATTCGTATAGCATAATTAAGAAAATAACAGTCTATAGGTAAAATAATAGTGTATAATACTATAATAAAACTTAAGTAGGTACAGTTATGAAGGTTTATATTACAAGATATATTAAATAAAAACAAGTACCTAAATAATTAATATTGATAACCGATTGATTTATACATTTAGTATCAAATAATAATAAGCAATATTAACATATAAAACTATTAAATATACTACACCTAACATACAGCTATATGAAAATAAAAAAATGTAAAAATATATTTATATGCATTATGCAAAGTCACGAAATATGATAAATTTACTATGCAATTAAGTGTAACTCAAGTGTAAAACATTTTTATTACTGCAATACCAGTTTTACAATACTAATACGTAATATAAATTTGTTATTAAACTTTTGGAACATCTTATGACTTATATTATATTATATAGTATAACCGACTACCAGCAATAGTGGGTTTAAATAATATACTTTGATTAAATTGTTAATAATTATGTATAAAAGTAGATGTCAAATAAAATCTAAACAAGTAGTCAAAAGAGAAACTAAAGGAAACAAGTTTATCAACGTACCTGTAGTGATTATTCAAAATGTTCCTCAAGCCTTGGCTATATTTTAGTAAATAAATTATGAAATATGTTTGGCAACTAGTGAACATATTATTATTATTACATAAATGCTGTACAATATACGATATTACATACTATACTTTAGAAAAAAATACTTATATCCATAATCAATTTAATATATTATAATAAAAAAGGATACACTGATGTTACGCGTTAAAAACTATACACCTGCTAATAATATAATTTTAATTTTAATTATTTAAAAAGCTTACGATAGAGCATATAAAACTAATGAACTCACATTACTTAAACCAACTAACCTAATGAAATTCTTTTTATTTTAACCATCTGGTTACGTTGCATGTTTTTGCTAGGCATCAATAACAGCCGACAGCCGGACAGCAGGGATATGTACCTATTCACCCAACACATGACTATATTGCCGGATGACACAAATCATCAAATTTCACTAGCATTTTCTGACCTGCTGAGTCTTAGTTTAAAAAAAAATAAAGAATATGAAACTTTTTTCCATGATAGCTCGTTTTCACTAAACCACCTGGATATTATCTTATGCTACCTGTCAGAAATAAAATATGATATACATGCACGTGCGCGACCAAGTATATGAATATTAAACTGTATCATATACTTTAAAGTCGTTAAACAGAATAATGATATTATTAATTGACAAGGAAACTTTTAAAGACATAAAATATTAAAATTGTATTATATAAATTATTCAATATTATACATAAATAATTTCGTTTTTATTTCATTTAAAAATAAAATAAATTAATAAGATATATAGAAGTATACAAGATTTTATTACTAACAAACAAAAATACGAGAATGATCAGTCTATTAAAGAGGTTTAGGTTAAAATACTTAGGAAAGTTAGATGACAAACAATTATTATAAAATTTAAAAAAACCATATTATATAATAATCACGCATTTAAGAAAAAGTTAATTTATAATTATGTATAAAACTAGTACCAGTAAATTATATTATTAGTATCATATTTTTTTTCATTTCAAAAACCAATAAATAAATAAACTACGTGATCACAAAAAAATATAATTTATTGAAGTTTTTATATGATAATCAATTTATATTATTCAATTTAAAAAATATACTGTGAGTAAATACAATAGTTTAAATTTAATTATATAATCGTTCGTAACTAGTATCAAAAATACTAATAACTAAATATCAATAATAAAAATTTTAATTTTCATGTATTTTTGGCGGAAAAATATTAGATGAAAATTATTATTTAATACACTCAAAGTCCAATGAAAGTACGTCTTACTTTGATAGCACAAGGTTGAAAATATCCTTAAGCTATATGAGTCCTTACAATAGTAATAGGCTCGATAGTATCTGGACCAATAAATTTGACCGTGGGTCAAGATTTAGTTATTAGATTATAAAATAATAATACCGTTGCTATAACAATAATAAAAAATTATTGTAAAAATCACTTACAATATTGTTTATAAATATCAGTGAAGTGCATTCGTGATCAATAGTCATGTTGTACATATTAAAATAAGTAAATGGACACTGCATGATGAATTTACGTTTTCTATTCAAATCGCTTCGTTCCAGCTTCCACGACCACGGAGACACGTTTCAATTTTTAATCTAGTGACGAAGGCCAATATCTTATACAGTATTTTCCAAACTTTCACATGAATGTGAGTGCAAAAACGGCAATAAATTAATGTAGAAAACAAGGATAGAGTATATTAGTATATAGCGTTAATAATTATTGATGATATATAGAGCGAGTAATTATTGAATTGTTTGATTTAAAACAACCACCTATTCAAAAATAAAAAATATTAAATATTTCTCGATTAAAATCCTTAATTATTTTAAACCAAACTCACAGTTCTTTTTACTTTGATAATTTATAGAAATTTCAAGTAAATTACACTGTATATAGATTAAATGATAATTATTCTAAAAACATAAAAAGTTATGAGCATAGTAGTCATAATAAAACGAAAAACATATTTAAAAAAACTATGTTTTAATAAATTTTAAATAAAATTAGTGATTGATATACATATATGTATAACAATGTGCTTAAACTCTAACAAAATTAAAACAATAAAAAATAATTGGACATAAAATCAATTTTTCTTAGTTGCAAATACTTTATAGTTTACAATAAAATAAAAACTTACAAGATCTTATTGAAGAGTCTAGATACTATAGGAAAATTTTCACCATTCTAAGACGTTATATTATTTATGAGTTATAATTGTATATGGCTTCTGGCCTCTAAGTAAACAACAAACATATGATTTAAAAAAAATTAATTGATCATTAATTGTTCATATTTTAAAAATAAAGTAACATATTAAATATATACGTTCTTGGAGACTGTAAATTGCTTCATTTGTCAATCCAAGGTTTTTTACAAAAAACGTGTGAAGGTTAAATTTGATTTGTCTGCTTTTCAAACACACCCTCACATTATAACACATAAATTGTATAGGTAGAGAAGGAGATATAAACATTTTTTAAATAATTTGTTTATTGTGTGATAATATAAATGTTTTAAAGCGCGCTTCCCGTATAAACATATCGATTAAAGTTATTTATACATTATGGAAAATAAACTGTAAGACGTCAAGACATGTCATGTATATAACGCAATAAATTATCTTTATACAATTATACAAAAAAAAACTTGTAAAAGTCTTTATCAAAAGTACATTTTTATTGTAAACATAAAACTATTAAGAGTTATTAAATAATGAATAATGTACATATATAATAATATATTGTATATTATTATATAAAATTATAGTAGTAAAGAATAACTAATGACAAGGAATATTAATATATTATAGACTTGAATATAATTGAAATACAATATAAGTTAATTTCAGATATCTATTAAAAATAAAGGTGTCATTATATTAATTATAATATGAACTCCTAAACAGCTATAATATTATGTTAGGAAATAATTATTTTTACTGTATAAAAAATGATTTTTAAATTCAACGGAGGTTTTTGGTACAAAATTGGATCTAGTTGAACTTAACATAGTCAAGATTCTGAAAATATGAGAAATGATCTTAATCAAAATGAAAAACAATTTACGAATTTTTACGCAAACCAGTTTTCAACACAACTAATTTTATTTTAAATTCTGAGCAGAGCAATATGTATTGAGTTTAGTGAATTTCAATGATGTGTTTTTTTTAGTTTTGTGTCTATCATCACCTTTGACGCAGTAAAATAGCTTTAATTTTTAAAATTGAATTTCCAGCTATACTTCTTAAAATAACAAGGAAAAAACAAAAACCGACATTTTTATTCAAAAAATGAGTAGAATAAATTACTTAATATAGTAATAAATAAATATAGATAAATTATAAAACATCATTAAAATTAGAATTTCACATTGTCAACACTCAAATTTTTTTCTGTTTATATAAATGTAGTATTGAGTTAAAATTTAATACATCCGTTAATTAACTACTCGATAACGAGATACATCTGCAGACACCTAGGTACTACACCTCAGAGTGACTTCCCCGATTTTTTTTTAGATTCTGAACGAAGTGATGAATGTATTGCATTTACTATGATAGTATGATGTGTGTTTTTTTTTTTTTTTTTGTGTCTGACTCCAACATTTGGAGCAGTAATAATGCTCCGATTTTTGACTTCAGCTCCTCTTTGAATAAGGAATTGAATCTAGTTGGTACTTTAGGGGGGTCAAAATTAAAATTTTTTAAAAGTTTTCAAAAAAATCGAGAAAAACAAAAAAAAAATGACAAAAAAATGGAAATTTTACGGAAAAAACCACTTTTTGACAAAATCGATTTTTTGATTTTGCTGTAACTCAAAAACGAATTATTGTAAATACTTGAAATTTTCACCAAATGTTTATATTATGGTTATCTCTTAACAGTTAAATTTTCAAAATATTTTGACCATTTTTAAGCTACTAATAGACAATTGAAATTTTCGACTTTTCTAAGTTTTTTTTTCTTCAAATGCCGATAAAAAATTTTTGGGTGGCCAGAAAATCTTGAAAATTTAATACAAGGTTTCTTATAAGTTGTTCTTAAAGTGATAAAAAAAAATCCGAAATCGTTAGTCACAATTTTTTTTTATAAGTGTTTAAAGTTCGAATTTATACGAAATATGTCAAAATTTAAATTAAATTTCATACGCTCATAATGCGAATGTTGGCCATAGTAACCATAGTAACATATAAAAACTATACTATTTGTTTCAAAATAGAATATTTGACAATATTTAAATATAATATATCCTAAACTGACAAATCATCTTCGTTCAGAATCGTTTTTCGTATACAATGATACCTATCATTGCATTCAAATTTAACCTACCATAGTCTGAGGTCCACCCCACCCCCTAATATACAGCAGAGCGATACCTACTTACCCGCTTTTTAAATATGTATTGTTATATTGAAATGTTGTATACCAAAAAATCGAATTACAATTGTACCTATAAATAATACATTTATAATAATAAAATGTAAAGGTATGCATGTGTTTTTTGTTTGAACTGAGGATGTTTGATCTCTCTAGATCAATTATAATTTTGGCTGTCAAAATATAGTTGGTAGAATCAACGAACATTCGAAATCAGTACTAACACTTGTATACTATACGTGACCTACAATGATTGAACAAATTAAAATGGACAATGTCCAATCTGGCACATTTACAATATCCAAACAATCCCCAGACAAATCTTGGACAATATAAATAAAATAATTTGGGCCATATTTATTATCGCATATATCTATATGTTATTAATAATTAATAAATGGCATATTCTCGCTTTATTTGTACGGGTGGCTGTAGGATATAGCAATAACTACTTATAGAGATATACAAAGTAAAAATTCTAAAGAGGATATAATTTTACAATCACATGAATTATAATTTTTGAGAACTCAAAAATATAGAAGGTCAAAACCTTAAATACGACATAATCTAGTTTTAATTATATAATTGACCTATAATAATAACGGGAATAGTTTTTTTTCATATTTTCAACAAATTTTTCTGTAAAGCATTGCGAACTAAAACAATAATTACAATCAGTATGCGAAATACTATCAAAATAAATAAATTATTATATAATGTTAATAAGACCGAATTAAACTTAAGAATTTGTTAAATCATAAGATATAATAATATTAAGTCTAGAAAATTTGAATATAAAAATGTATTTAATAATATTTTTTCAAGCATTTACAATATAAATAATAATTAATACAAATTTAGAATGTTAATTTTAACAATTCTGTGGCAATTAAGTGTATTAATGAAAAAATATGAATTGAGGTATAAATTAATTCACTAAAACTAGTTTTAACTCTAAAGACTTACAATTATTTAACACAAATTATTTATAAAATGTACTTATAGTAATATTTATAATAGAATTATAAATTAATTATCTATACAAATGAAAAAAAAAAACAATAATTCTCAAAAGATATTATTTAATATTTCATAATTAATATATATATATATAATAAAGGAACAAGATATCAATTGAACTTCGAGAGCAATAATTGTTCTCTTGTATTTAATTTAATCATAATAAAATGAAATATATTTTATTTCTAGTAATTCATTCTATCTGACTATAAATATTGAACCATTAAAAAAAACTAATAAAATGATCAAAATGCACAATTATTATTCTTATTTTATATTTTTATAAGTACTATAAGTAATTTTTAATTTTAATTTATTCAACAAGTGCAAAATAATTCAGACATATAAATACTTTAATTTATTCCCGTTATACTCGTTATAATTGATATTATTGTTCCGTTTTTGCAGTTTTCCTAGCGATTACTGATTTGATAATTTAACAGATTATTCAAACGTACATTTTATTTATCAGAACTATAGGTACTAATAGTAATGATACTCATTTTTTTTTTTTTTTTTTTGTCTAGTAGATATACACAACCATAGAATAGATATAATGATTCTAATATTATATCAATACATTCATAGCTGGTACCGTGCAGTAGTTCATTAGAAAAAGTTATACATATGTGTTTCACTATCTGATGGCCACAGATTAAAATAAACATAGACTACGAGGCTTCTGTCCGGAGCTATTACACCGCGTTGACCGTGAATCTAGCTGCATTAAAGAATCAAATGAACGCCATTAGCGCGACTAGTTAGGCAACAAACGTACACGCAGGAGACAATACGACCGGTTTTAAGTTTTTTTTAGTTAATTTTTTTTTTTACAATATTTATCTTTGCAATACACACGTCTCATCCTTTTTTCAGACTGGTTAGTGGTTTCAGATTACCCGAGGGCGTGCTGGTAAACACAAACTAGTTTGCCACCCTGCATATATTTGTATTTACTATATAGAAACAATCTTTATCGTTTTAACTATGATAATAATAATTGATCATATTTGAATAAAATAATAAATAAAAAACTAAAGTATATCAACAAAGGTTTATTATTAATATCGTAAATTGAGTTTTAAAGAGTTAAATTGAGTTTAAGTATTACACGTCCGCATTATTATTATATCGATGGAAAATGATCCTTAGCATTTTATAACTATTTAAATTCGTATTTGTATTAGTTAAATAAGGGCGCTGAAGGTACACGTGTTCGTGTAAAGTATTCCGATAACATCTGCTTATTTTTCGTACACACAAAAAGGGGTACATTAAATTCTACTTCGTCAGCTAAACGCCGCATAAACACAAATTAAAACAATAGAAACCCTATTAGATATTACCTACTACCTATAGTAGTATAATGTTTTTCTTATACATAAATACCCATATATGACCTAACAATGTGTATGTGTTGAGGTGGGAGGCAAACCACTGGCACTCTGAATTACGCATTCGATAGAGCGTCTATGCGACTTAACAGAGAAAAAAATACGACAAAACGGTCACTGTATGTCTCATCCGAACAACGCGGCTTCTGCAAGAAAACCAGTTCTATTGTACACAGCGTTTGTACACTGCACTGTGATGAAGGGAGGGATAATCGTGACTTGTTCTCCAGCTGGTTTGAACTGTGGAGTCTGCGGTCGCCATTATTATAGAGGACTTTTTTTTCTTCATTTATTAATAAAATAAATGCTTTATATACGTCTTATATTCTACATTTAAACATTTTTCTATAAATTATTTTTCAATCGAATCTAGTTTTTTTTTTATATATAAAGCTAATGTAAGAAAACTGAAAAAGTATAAATATTAAAATTATTTAATGTTTTATTTCAGTAAATAATGCATATGTTACTTCTATATTATGTATTATATCTTTATAATTACAATATAACTTAAATTCATTAATATAAGACAAATAGGTATACATAAATAACTATTATAAAATGGCCTCTTCTTTCTAAATCGTTCATAAAATTAAATATATTGACACTAAAAAATATTTTAAAGACAAGTCATAGGTAATACAGAATACAATACTGTATGTGTATTAAAGGTACATAATATATATTTTTGAATGTTGATGACAAATTTCATGACTTTATAATTTAAGGACATTTTTAAACAACTATAATCTACGACAACTAAACAATTACTGAGACTGCTTACTGATCTAAAGCGCAAGATCATTTCGTAACAATAAAGTGCAAGAGCGTAATGAGAGTTCATTTTATTCACATACACTTATTAGAACGGAGCTTTGTATTTCGCGCAATTAGGTATTGTTCAATGGTGACATGCTACTTTTTAAACCCTCAATCTTTTTGTCCATGCAGTAAGATAACGACAAACAGTAACAATAATAATATATAACCACATAAAAAACGACAAAATAATATAGTCTAAAAAATTGTCATTATTATGAGTAACCACAAATAGAATTACATTTAACAGTTTATGACTAAGCCACTAAGGCTGTTCATTTTAGTTTGTGAAGCCATGATATTTTTATTGAACAGCTTAAAATACTAGTGATCCATAAATATCGTATCACGTATTACGTACAAAGCAGCTGAGAACCAAAATTTTCTCTTATAAAAATATTCTCCTTACAAATCATCAGTTGGGCCGAATGCACGTCATAAAAGAAGAATAAGCCATGTGTATAGGGAACAGGCAGGTGTACAAAAAGGTAGATAATACATTAATACCACCATCGAGGGGACCCTACGATTAAATAAAAAAAAGATATAATAAATTATGTTTTGACTCCAGTTAAGAAGCGAAACGTGTCATTGTATACTGAAAGTACTATATGGATGCTCAAAATATTTAATACGGCGTTATATATGGTATAAAGTTATTTTAAGATTTAAAAATAAAATACAATTTATTTTTATTTTGACAGTATATATTATAATGTAATTTTACTCACATAGAGTAATTATTTTTACAGTGCATTATACAAGTCACAAATTAATGCAGCGTTTAGCCAGTGAAACAAGTATTATCATCTAATGTGGACACAATTTCAATATTGTGAGACTTAAGGTATACGACAATACTATAATAACATATTGTAATAAAATATACATAACTTGTAGTTAAATAATAAATATCTTACCTGCACAAATGTAGTACTTTAATAAGCGTTAAATTGTGATTTTGAATATCATCTAAAAAAAAAAAAAAAAAACGAATAAGCATTTGTAAAAACTACGACAAGAATGGTATTCAAAAGTTCAACAAACAGTGTAAAAATAAAGAAAACCATTTAAAAAATATATGGAAGTCTGGCAACGCATTTGCGTCATCGTGTTTGTGTGCCAAAATCTACTACAAATGAAATGGAACGTTGTTTAGTTGGTACAAAAAAGTATAGGGGAATGATAAGACAAAAAATACTGTGAAATTAAAATTTAAGTTGTTATAGTTAAGAATAATAAACATATTTTATATCTTTATACTTGTAATGTTATAAAGTATACCAATAAAATATTTAATAACGCACAATACCTATGCCTATATACATTATACTCGTGTCATGATTTATTATACCTATCAGTTACTAATAAATTAGACATTAAGAAACATTTAGGTAAATATTCATTCAAAATTAAGTCATATTTACAACCACATATTCACATAAACGTATGTAATTAATATTAATTTTTTACTTAATATATATATTTTACAATAACACAGTTTTGAATTTAATTGATAATAAAATGTCTATTGCTTTTCTGTTGTGTTTAATTTTTGCTAATAATCGTTTGGCATTTATTTTATAAATCGTATAAACTTAAAATAAATACGGTTATATGAATTTATTATATATATTTAAATATATTTTTGAAATACAATTGTTCAAAATAAATTGAATATAATAGGTATTTGCAAATATTTATAAATTACTGATTTTAGGAGTAATATCGTTATAGTTTACTTTTTAATTTAACCTAATATTACTACAGTAAAATAATAAAAATATCAGTACAATTTTAATAGGCAAATTATTTCCACATATTACGTATATTAATTTTTATGAACACTTAAGCCATAATAGAATATACCTGTAGGTAGGTACATTACATAAATAATATTATTTATATTTTATATCATAATAATTGTATACTATAATATAACCACAAGAAAACGACAAAAACATTGTTGTATTTATAATTTTAAATATTAAAACAATTTTTTTACTAGAACCTAACTTGGTTAAAAATAGTATTATGCAACATAAAACCAAATCAACTTAAAATATTTTTATACACATAAATACATAAGCATGCATATTAGGTATAAATGAAATTATTTCCTCTATATATAGAGTATCCGACAAATATTATATATATATAATACTAATATACAATATACTATACGGATGAGCATGCGTGAAAAATTGAAACAGGTGCGAATAGAAAAAAGTACATAGTCTTCTGAGGACAGCAACTAACTGATGGTTAATGAACGAAGAGTCGTGTAGAACGGGCCGAATAATGGAGGACCATTGTTGTCGGGTGCACAAAAATAAAAAATAAACAACGTGCATAAGAGAATCTATTGAAAAGAACACAAAAAACTTTAATATAAGAAACGTACAAAAATAGAGTGATGAACAATAGAATCCCCTAGCTAGATTGTTGAACTGTGAAGTATCAAGATTCATGTTGGTATTAACTTTAGGGTACTTTGTATAATGTGTGCCATAAAACTACATATATCTGATGATTTATAAATATATAATATAATATAACAACCATAAATGGTTTGAAAATAATCATTAATAATCCGTATTCAAATGACAAATAATAAATAACACAACTAATTTTAAACAAGCAATCCACTTCTTTTAGATAGGTACCTAATTGATAATTTCCAAATAAACAATTATTTTTATTGTTCTTAGCAATATTTAACTTTAAATATAAATAAGAAATCAAAATCAATAATGTTATCATAGTTCAAAACGTAAAAAAGTATCTATCGTAAAAGATATCTAAATATCTTTGTATCTTAAATATTATATTATTTTCAATTCAATAATACAAAATTATTACAGTTATAATCCCCGAGTGAATCATATTTTCAAGCATTGATTTCCTAGACGAAAAAAATCAATTGAGTTTCAAATTTGGAATCAATTCTTAGAATTTACATCGACCATTTATAATGAGAACAAATTATGAATAGAAATAATTATCCGGTATAGGGCGACAAAAATCCCGCTAGAAACCTCTTAATTTTTAGTGCGCAGAAGTGTATAACAGACATTAGTATTTTTAAAGAACTCATGTTTGTGAACCTACAGCAACGAAACCGGTTCCGTAGGAAATGTCTAAGGACAAGTTAAAATCGTAGTAATTTATACGCCAGCATAATATATAGACCTTAATTAACGGTTCGTAGGTTGTTAAAAGTTTGTTAAGATACTTGTTTTTAGTTTTATTGAAAAAAAATTAGATCTTTTAAATAATAATAATTTGTTTTTAAACATTAGATGTATTGAATACTATTTGCTGTTAGTTTTTACTCTTTATTACTTAAATATATATTTTCTAATTTTCCAATATTAAGCGAAAATTATGTTACCTAAGTACTGTTATATGATTTTGCAAGATAAAATGAGCTTTAAGTATATAAATAATACAATAATTGAATAGATTATTATGAGTAAATAGAAAAAAATTTTCTCATAAATTATCAGCTTATCGATGTTATGACCTAATGAAAATAATAAATATATGAATACCTGCAACACTTCTTCAGTAGGTACATATTATTTTTTCGCTATTTTTAAAAATATCTTAACGTATAAATCTAAATAATCAGAACATTTAACAGTTTAATAACAATGTTATAGAAACGTTTTCGTTAACTATAAAAGGAAATTTTAGGGAAATTTTGTAATGATTGATGTCGATATACAAGTATACAACAATGTTAAATATTTGAATTTTAAATTACAATAAAGCAATTCACTAATAAAATTAATTTGTTTATAGTTATCCTTATTTTAATATTGTGTTATGACTTTATAAGTATCCTTTTTTTGCGCCAAAAATTTTTAATTAGGTACTTGTATTTCAGTGATATTATTAGAAGTCTGATGATTGATTAATAACAATAACATGTTATTCAAGGATTTTAGATACATAGTCTTTGGATAAATTATCTAAATGGTACCTACTTGGAAGCTTTAGAGGCTATAGTGTGTACATTAGAAGTATAAGAGATCAGACCTGTAAAAAGCAATCGACCCGCAGGCAGTTTCTACTTCTCAAGAAACCGGTTTAGATTTTTTTATGACACGTTTTACCATTTTTACTGTAAGTATCGCTAGTACGCTAAGACGACACTAAGTTAACCTAACTGGTTCGTAGCTATCATTTTATTACCCCTTCAAAATCCTAATTTATGATATAAAATAAAAAATTAATATGAATGAACTGATATGGTTAAATGCCACTATTCTAAAAATATATTCTATACGATGTTTAAATGTATAACATTGTTTAGTCGGTTATCCTAATGTAAAAATTAGAGTTCTAACACTTTAAAAATCAACTATTCATTTATTTCTGAATTGATGGAAACCATATTGCCGAGAAAATACGAGTACTTAGAAATAAATCTATCATGTTCAAATATTCAATACATTTTTTTGGCACTGTTCACAAATACAATAATTATATAAACAGTCAAGAAGTACTATGCAGAATAGAATTGAGTTTTTATAAAGAACTTAATTGCAAATTAAAATTACTATATTTGTACAAAATTAAAAATTAAAACCTCAAATCATGTGTTTTGTTAATGTACCAAATTAAAATTAATTTTAAAAATGTATCACAAATTTCATTATTTTACATATTATCAATATACTCGTATATTATATATGTGTATATTAATTTCACGTGCAAAAATAAAAACACATAATTACTTTAGAAAAATACTTTCCCCTAAAAGGAATCAAATTACGGTATTAAGTTTTCCTCAATGAAAGTCAATAAGTATGACTATATAGCACAGGGTTCGCCAACATTTTCAAACAAGTGAGCTACATTTGAAATTTTTAGTCCCAGGTGATCGACATCTAGGAGAATTTAGGTCTTTAGGAAGAGATTTGTTTTATGAGAAAAAAAAAAAAGGTCTGAAAAAAGGTGCACACTTGCACGTGACAACTAATAAATTGACAGTCGAGTTAAATTGACAATATATCTGACTATTTATTGTAGCCGAGGCAATTGTTTTCAAATAAAAAAAAAAATTATGACTATTACCGATTGACCGATACTGGTAAATTCCTAGAATACAATATAGCAATCCACATTATCCGATTATTTATTACGCGATCGACCGACAATGGTAAAATTAATTTTTTAACGATCGACCTTTAGTCCTAGAAAGATCGACCAGTTGATCGCGATCGACTGGTTGGCGACCCCTGATATAGCAGTATACTCATCCGTGACCCTAAATTACTAGGTCAACTTATATACCCAGGTATACCGCCCGCCAACCGCATTATTAGTCATTTAGTACAAATCAAAAGTCACGCGACAACCCTTCAAAGCGTATGATTCATTGTTTAATTTTATATGAATCATACATGAAAATTACTTATTACATCATAAACAGCTTAACAAAATTAAGAAGATTATCATATTTGAAATAAAGTTATCCTTACATTTGGAGGTATAGGAAAACAACTTTTATAAACTATTATCTATAATAGGTAGTTGTAAATTGTAAATTGTAAGTCAGCAAAGGCAACTAAAACAATAATGCCATAGATTATAGTTAGATGGTTACAACACACTAATTACAACATTTGAGGTTCTTATAATAATGAATGACATTGTATACTAGCTTATTAAAATTATAGTTTGTGGAGTATGTTAGTCGCTATACTTATAACCTATGTATTATTTATTATTATTTAAATTATAGAGTGAATAAGCTACATTATACTTGAACAATTTTCTATATTAGAATAAAAAATTATTGTTTATTTGTTTAATTAAAAAGTTATAGTTATTTATGATTACCTATGAATTCTTAAATTTTACCCAAAGTAAACTGTCCTATCAAACTTAAAGGTTAGAATACTCAATAAAACTCCTCCAGGCTTTTATTGATATTTTAATTTTAAAGCAAGTTACTTGAGCATTTTAAGTATAACATTGTAATATTTTACATACCTAGTTACAGCTCATTTTAAAATTAATTTAAAAGTAATTAAAATCCATACAAATCTATTTTGTGCCCTAGATAATATTCTTCGTTCCTAATAAAAGATCAATTCACTTCTATATGAGGATGAGCTCTAGTATTAAAGCTAACAACTAAAAATTAGTTTTGCTAAACGTGAGTTTTCTGTGTCGCAAATAGTACACTTCGTCGTATTATAATAATAATGAAATATTTAAGTTGGTAAAGAAATAACTTTAAAAAATAAATATTACATTTTAATTTAATATAAGGTAATTATTGTCAACGTATTCGTACACTAATGTTTTAGATAATTTTAGACAAAGTAATCCCACGCTATTATTATTTGATTACATTTCCGTTTGTCTAATGTATCAGACGGATTACAGAAGGATTATTGAGAAGGTTACTGACCAACACGAATGTTAATTACTACTAAGACGCTTGAATGCTTGATATATCAAGCATATAATACGTAATAAGATCTAATGTTCCACAAAAATTATATTACGCAATGTATTCTTTTTTTTAAGTTTGAATTCTAGTGTAAACAATATTAATTTAAATATGTTAAGGTAGAAAATATTAGATAGGTAAATATACAGGAAAATTTGTATAGGTATACTCAAAAATCTCACTCGTTACAAAAATATAAGACAATAAAATTAATTATGTTTATATTATATATAATATATGTGATACATAAGACAACTTAAATAATTATTAAAAAAAAAAATTAATTAATTATATTATTCACAATAAATTATAAATATATTCACTGCTTGTCAGGTTTCACTAAATCAACAAAAACATTTGTTAATATTTTTAAATTTGTACACAATTATAGTCCCGTCATATACAACGATATTACTGTTATTTTATAGTAGGCTTCAGGTAAATTATAATACATACGAATAGATATTTCATTATTTAGTTCGTTGGTATAGGTACAACTTATTATTTACATTTTAAGACTATGAAAACCAATATTTTTTAATGTATAAAAGAATCAAATTACATTTTATACTAGGTTTTTCTTCAATCAATTTTTTTTCCAAATATAAAACCAATTTTAATAAGTAACATTTTAATATTTAAATCTTTTAAAAGCAATTAAGACATAATTTTAAACACTATAACTTTTACTTAAGTAGGTAAGAATATATACATTATACATATTATATATTTTATATATAGGTATAATGTATATTATATAATAAATGTATACTATAATATTATAATATAGAATATAATTTATACATATATAATAACATTATAACTTATAACTTATAAGTAATTACTAATTTAAATTATTAGTAAAACGTAAAAACTCAAAATGTTCAAAATATATCATTATCATAGATTATTGTTATACGAGTATTTAATAAAGATTACAAATACAAATTTTAAAACATTACCCAATATTTTTTTTAAATAAAATAAATTAATAAAAAATTTGATTGCCTGAATTATTGTTTAATGGGAAGTCTTAATTGATATTAAATGTGAAACTATCTTTCTGTAAATAATTATTATCCAACACAATTCTTTATCTAAATGTAAATCTATCTAGCTCGATAAAACTCGATATACGTTTTAATATTTTTATGAATTGAAAAATAGCATTCATAGATAATAATACAATAATAATCAACTATGCAAAGTCTAATAAATCTGTAGTATAAATAAACTATTAATAGGTATATACCTAACCTTTCAACCTGCTATATCTATAATTCATACTAACAATTAATATTTACTTATAAATTTTTACATGATGATTATTTATTAGTGATCACTATGTTGTTAATTTTTTTTATTAAAAACATTTTAAAATCTGTACAAATGTTAATACAATAAGTAAATGTAAAAGTTTACAATGATGATTTAAAACAACATAAATAGCATGGTAAAGAAATCACCCATTGGTAACAACTCTTCAATCACGTTACTACTATATTTCTATACAATTACCAATTTCTTGTTATAGTTAAATACATATATTTTGTTATTAATTAAAAATTTACTGATCAGTATCTACCTGAATCGTACTTCATCAATCTATAATAACTCTTGAGAAAATCAATACAGATCGCAGAGGTAGAAAGTGTAACCAATGACGTTTTAGGAAATAATGTTATAATTCAATTTAAACACGAGCATACCACGCAAAAAACGGTAACCGGCAAGTTCAGATGCTAATATAAAATAATACACAAATCAAGGGTTATATAAAGGTTCTAAAGGTAGTATAGATAGGTATACAAAAACTAACATTTATAAAAAATATTATTATTGAACTGGTTCCAGTGGGTGATCTACAACCACTCCTTTTCCGGTCGTCAGTCTTAGACCCCGTGGAGCCCGACGATTTAACTGGCATTATGTTTATAATTTTTTTCTCTCTTCGTACGTATTAAACCAGTTGTTAATTTGCAATGTCAAGATTTCTTGAGAGATTATTTTTCACTCGTATATTGTGTTGAAAAATATTTTTTTCCATACACATATTTATACAATACACGTTCTATATATATATGTATATAATATACACACAGACTTATATAGGTGCCACTCGGGGGTGCGTACCTACATGACCACATATCATCTATGGCGCCAACTTTCTGGAGACAACCAGTGTAATTGTGTCCTTCAAAACGGCGCCAAGACACTAAACCCTAGAGAATATAATACAATAAATACAGTTCTTCAAATCCCCAACAATACGATGTAATGATTTTTCACGTATACTCATATAAACTATAATAAAATAACAGATACCAAACTAATGGATGTACTTGGTTGTATAGAAAAAATAATTTTAAACATTATATTATTTATTAGTTTAAAGTTATTTTATTCTATATTTGTATAATAATCTATATAGATTTATAAATACATTACTTTAGACGTTCCCATATAACTAAAAAATACTGAAATATTAGCGAAACATCATACTAATCACTTTAAATAAGAATATCTCGATAATTTTTATTATATGAATTAATTTTAAATAACAAAGACAATAATTATTCAATATTTTAAATTAATAAATTGGTACATGATCATAGGCGCAATTTCAATAAAATAAAACTGTGCATGCTTAAGCTCTTTATTTTCTGGGCATAACGTTGAATCGCTACTGAATGTGATATTATAAAAAAATATTTGAGAGTGCTTATTTTAAAATTTGGAGTGCTAATAATACACCCTAAGCGGCTAAGCGCCCCCTAATTGCACATATATGAAGATTCATACTTTCTTGGAAATTCAAAAGTTATGTACAAGGCGCCTGTACAACACTATATAAAACATTTTCTATTGCGACATTAATGAAATAAATCAATTGATGAATTGAACGAATATGGGCAAGTATATCATATTATTAAAGGCAGCCTGTTTGATGTGAATAGGTAACAAATACAAATTAAAAAAACGTCCTTGTCAAGTGTGTTAATTATATTATAGGTAAATACCTAATACCATGTAGAAACTTAAATATGACAATAATTGATAGTTAATGTGAATAGCATGGAATATTTTCACTTAAATTGAAAAATAGAACCCAAAATAAATTGTATAAAAACTTTTAGTTTTAACATGGGAAATCAATTAAAATTAAATAAAAATAGATAAAAACAAATATGACTTATATTATTATATAATAACATGAAATTATTTTTATTTAAAATAAAATTTGTATTATAATAATATAATGGCTTAAAATTTGTAAACAGAACTTTCTAATTTTTATAATAAATAGTACTTATGTCTAGAGTAAGATAATTATTATTTATAAATATTTCAAAACATAGAAGTTATAACTACTAGTTATACGTAATAAAATGTAGATAATATGCCGAAACATACACCGATACACTTACTACATTAAACCGCTATATATATTTGGCGTTTGACAATAAATTAAGCTATACATTACTTACATCATTAGGGTATTTTTTTTAAATATTTCTTATATGACCTACCTGTTGTATTTAATATTATATGCATAAACGGCATACATAGGTATAATTGATTTTCAAGGGCTTACGTAAATAAATAATAAATATTGCTCTACTGTAGACAGTAGACACACTAAACATTGATTATAATACGTCTTATTATCAATAATACTATTTATAATTAATGTAACATTAAGCTCAGTTGAGCTGCAGTTATTAAGGAGATATATATAGTGCATTATGCTCAATGTACAATAAAAACACAATTTTAGAGGTCTATATTTTCTTATAACTTTATTAATTATTATTAAAATTTCCTTTAAGTTAAGCAATTACCTCAATAAATTTGACTTCTAATATTAATATCGATAAATTAATATGGTAAGCTGCGTTTAAAAAGTCTGTGTCGCTATTTATTGAAATACAATAAATTAATAAATAAAAAAAAAACAATGTAATTTCAATAAAAAAATATATTAATCATTTTAGGTTTGTAGAAAAAATTAATTAGTAGTTACCCACATTGCATTTTGATTTCAAAATAAAATGGTAGAAATAATTAAATTTCAAACTAAGTGGAGTACTAAGTACTATTACTAAGTGTAATACATTATAATGACAATTGACATATCTTACCTATATTATATGCCTACCTACCAGCTTAAATCATTAAACGCTACACTTGTATATTATGTTGTCTCGGCTAAAGTCTTGACGTCCCTACGACACGTGACTTGACGAGTCAGGGTTAGTCAGCTATAAGTTCGCGGCTCGTCACGAGGACGCATGTGATGAGTCACGTGGTACCTTTAACTTGAGTTTAAAAGATCACCTTTCGGCCCACGCAACTGTAAGTAGCAAGCTTTGATAAACGTTACCATTCCGGCATGTTTATGATACCAATAAGCTACACGAGCAATGTGCAGTGAGAATACGGCTTTACACGCTCGAAAATATCGAAATGGGCATAGAGTAATTTTATCATGTTTTAATTTTGAAGTAATATAAAAGTACCTACTTAAATAATAAATTTTATAAATGTACGTAATTTTTTTAAATAAATATTTTTAAAAAATCTGCTTATAGGGCTCAGTTTATTTTCATCTATACAAATTCAATGTTCTGTAAATTGGCTCTAATAATGATTATATATACAGACTGAAACCCGAATTGAAATAGGAATCCAATAGATATGATAGATAGATTTTCCCTAGGATTTTCCATAGATGGTGTGTGTAAAATAGAGACAATACATACGGGTGTAGCGTTCTCGAAACCTAATACATTCGGGACCTATATTAACCGATATTGTTAATTTATTTTTGTTTGAATAATACACTAGCGTTTAGCGAAAAAAAGTGCACACTATACAATAATCAATAGCTATACATTTAATGTTTGTGTAACTCGATAAATTAATAAGTAGGTACCTACACTATAAAAATATTTTAACAGTAGGTTTATCAACATTTTTGAAGCAATAATATATAATACGATATTTACAATATAGCAATTAAAATATTATTAAAAACAAACAATGTTTAATGAATATACCTACAATATTATTAATACTTATAAGAACAAATATTTAAAAAAAACGCGCCAATCACTAAGTTTCAAATATATAAAAGCTACTCTAATCACCAATAAGACATTATAACTATTTCCGGTTTAATAGGTTTGAATCATGAAGATTAGAATATTCTAGTCTTCATGGTTTGAATAACACTAAATGTATCTCTATCTTTTGTAGGAGATTACATTACATTTATAGAAGTTTACCATTCCCCCACTAAATATTGATTAAAGCGTAAATATTTCAATCGGAAACGGATATTGATAAATCATCATACAATAAATTTTATCCGAAACGGGTATTTAATTTAACTCGAACTACATTCAAATAACAGATATCAATTTCTTTTTCTATAATATGTTTATTATGTGTATTATGCAGTTATTATAATATACATTGTGCCATATTATACCTATTAGAATACAATTTAATATTAAATTAATTTTTTCATCTTATAATTGAAAGTAGATATGTTTTTCCTATCTTAACTGGCTTAATACGAAATACATTTTAGATCTATCCTTTTTTCAAAAACTACAGTTAATAAACTAATATTAATTACAACTATAAAATTGTAAAAAAATAAAATAATTACGAGCCGGAAAGTAATTTTTTTTTAAGTCATATGACGTATTACTACTAATTATTCATATTCAGAAATTCTTTAATGAATAATAAGTTTCTAATATTCTTGACCTAAGTAAGTTACAAAGGCGGATCACGTTGAAACAAAAAAAGCAATATTAAATATACCTATTATAGGCTATAACATTTGTTTAATAGATGATCATTAATCATTATTAAATCTTATTGATCTAAATATCAGCTAACGATGTAAAAAGTAAACACTTGGAACTCACCGTCTCGAAATCGTCTCCAAGTGTCGCTCTTGTTCTTATTATTTAAAAACAGTCAAAAACACGAAAAAAAAAAAATTATATTACATCCACCGATCGAAGAGCAGGTGAACAATTAAACATTAACGGTGTATAATTTAAAAATGCGCGGTAAAACATTTGAAAACTGAAAAACTTAACAGAACGACCACAATTGTCACAAAAATCGTACTTAAATATTAAAAATAAAACGGACAACCCGAAACCAAACAATTCTACCGACCAATAGAAAGAGAAAAATCGAGTAACACACGCGCAAATAACGCACCAAAGCAGACAACAACAGCCGCACAACGAGTTGTGTCTCGGACTGGTTTGAGTTTTGTTTACGTTCCAAAGAACGTGTCAGTGTGAGGGACCATGGTAAAAAAAAAAAAAAAGTAGTAACGGTAATGACATGGGAGTGTTGCTATACCCGGTGGCGATGACCGTGCGGTGGCGGTGTAGTGTAGACGTTGGTGCGGTGTGCGCGCGGTCGTGGCCGTTTCAAAAGCAAGTAGTGTTACCAACGCAAACTCGAGGCACTGACTCTGTGAACGACAAACAGACACACTGAATTAACCGAACCGCCGATGATAAGGTCAAAACCAAAAACGCGATAACATGTTCTATGCTTTTATTATGCGTGTGATAAGAATCGAAAATCAGAATTCAGAATAGATAAATAATTAAAATAATAAATAATATTTGAATAACTATTAACTATTGCCTTTAACTTTTTAAGAACGTTTTAAGTAGACGATACTTGATAGTTTGGACAGTTTGGTTTTGATACTGTATGATATTATAACAGTCATTTTGTAAGTAAATTAGTAAGACGTAAAAAAAATATACGTTTTGCATTGTTGCTGTCAAATGCAATCATGAGTTTTATGCGACCCTCAAAATAATGATTGGGTTTAGTATGCTTTTGTAGATATTGTGACTACGACTGACCTAGACGATGGCCACCGTCATAGCCATCGATCTGTCTGTATCCATGCTCAGGGATATTAAAATCAAAGATACCAAAGAGTCCTTTACATTACTACAGTTGGCCACACACGGTGTTAATGTTTTACTGGACTATTTAGCTATACACTCCAAACTAGAGTTTGTTGCTGTTGTAAGTATATATTAGCTCTGTGAAATGAACCAAAATATTTATTTGAAGTTTTACTTAAGACAGTTTAATTGGCTGTATTATCATGTTTATTACTAATAGTATAGTTAAATTAAATTATGAACATATAATATTATATTGATATTTAATATTTTTAGTTACTTACTATAAAATATCTTGTTCATATCTTAGAGAACTATTTATTTTTTACTAATTTATTTATTACAATCAACATAACTTTATTAAATATTTATACCATAATTATATAATTGTATTGTTTTATCTTTACTTGTGAACAACACATACTTGAATTGTATATATTTAATTGGCCTTAGTCTGAATAATACTTTATTTTTGATAAATTTACATTTTTATTTCAACTTGGTAAAAATATTTTATAAAATTTAATTTAATCAATAAAACAATAAATAATATCTTTTATATTACTTTTTACTTAATATGTTCCAGGTTACATTTTCTTCTACTTGTGATGTTTTGTGTTCATTTACTCGTGATTATGACTTAATTAAAGCAAAAATCAGTCAGTTAGAGTTTAGGACCAACACATGTTATCCACCTGTAATACAGACTATTAATTATTTAGTCCATAGTGAATGGTCTAACTCTGTAACCTGTCAAGTAAGACATTAATTAAAATTAAAACTTTATTAAAATTCATTAATTTTATTATTTAAAATAATATATTTTAGGTTATTATGATTACTGATGGTGACTGTTATGAAGGTCTCCGGAAACCAGATATTACTCCATTTCTATTTCCTGGAAAATTAATAGTTGTTCCTCTGGATCAAGTGTCATCACTTTACAAAAATAATTATGACTCAAACAAACTTCCAAATGGTCTTGGTTATATAACTTCACCTGAATTACCTTTAACTCCATTGTCTGTTGCTAAAGTTTTTGAAAAAATTGCTAAAGAAACATATGTACCTTACAGTGCCATATTACGATGTGGGAATTTAAAGTCAGATGTTCATTTGATTCCCCCTCCTATGGTAATATAACATTTTTTTTTCATTTACCATTTAATTAAAAAAATGTATTTGAATATCTTAGTCTTACACAAAAGCTGCGGATTTTGAAATAATGACTTGTTGCATTTCAAGTGAACTAAATATAATTGGATTTCTAGAGTCCTCAAAAGTAGAATGTCCAGCAACTTTATCCCGTCATCTTGTTTTACCTCAACGAATTTTAGATGAATCCACAGAGACTAATGAAGCATCTGCAAAAACTCCCTCATTCTGTGTTTTATTGCACGGAGCTTTAAAAGTAAATACATTTGTATTATTATATCTTAATCAATTTAAATAATGAATATAAACATTTATAGGTAGAAAATATGACAGCTGTTTGTCAGTTAAGCTCTAATTGGTATGGATTATTAGTTAGTTGGGCAGACAATAAAAAAAAATCAAATTTAATGTTAATTATTCTTGAACCTGGTACAAATGCTATTCCTTGGTTAGGCGATATACGAAATCTTACATTATCACCTACAGAAATATGTAAATCAGGTATTATTACATCTCATGTAATTGTTACAAATTATTAAAGTTCATATTTTATTTAATATCGCAGATGTTGATGAAACACAACCAATTAAAACTCCTGATAAACGTAGTTACAACCAATCTCAATTAGTATGGATTAAAGAAGCTGGTCTTCAAGCAGATATCCAGAAAATTTTAAGACAAGCAAGAAAAATGCCAGATAAAATTCCAAGTTTTTATAAGGTAAATAAAAAAAGTAAAAATTAAAATTCATTTTATTTGTTTTCAATAAATTTTTGTTTAGGAATTAAATCGAATTCGAAAAGCTGCAATCGCTTATAGCTTCAATGAATTATTAACCAGTATTGCTGACTTATTGGATATAGAATGCAGCAATTTACCAAACGGTACTCATCCAGATTGTGCATTACAATTATCCCATGCTGCTATGGAATTACGAAAACCTCTTGCTATGGATCCCAAACTCACAATTGCTCCTATGATAACAAAATATGCTCAACATGATCTTATGTAAAATTCATTAAATAACACAATAATTTATGTTATTCATTAATTATAATTAATATATGAATATTGTATTTGCTTAATATTAAATTAGTTTATAGTTTTGTATTTTATATAGCAAAATTTCAAATATATTTTTTTACTTTCTAAAAGTATTTTGATTTATATTTATTAAAGTAACATGACTAGTAGTCATGTGGTCGATTTTCATAAAAAAATAAAATAACTTTACACTAATGACAATTTCTTGTTATATTTTTATAATTTTTTACGGATCCTATTTAAAACTATGCAAATACATGTAATCACATATACATATGAGATATGTTTGATACAATTAGAGGACAATATAAATTTATAAACAATAATTTGATACCAAAATATTATGTTTTTTGACAAATTTACAGATAAGTCATATGTGGTATTGCTGTTAATGTATTAAATTTACTTCTATAATATTATATTATTATTGTTAACTGAGTATAATAATATCATTTATTTACATTTAATAATTTATATGCTCATTGATAATTCAGGTTTCAGCCACAATATTGATTAAAAATATAATTTATTTGTTCCATAAGTAAATAAATAAAATATAATAATCAAGAATCAACAATAAATAAACTGTTTTAATAAGTTATTAAGGAACAAGAAAAATAACAAATGTTTATAAATCATATGTACACAATTATAGACACTAATATGATAAAAGTATTAAGTCTCCATTAATAATTTTAACTTTTTACATAATATATTGTAGGAAAAACTTTTAATTAGTGCAAAACAGAGTTAACGTTTGATAAAATTATATAAATTAAACTGTCAATATAATATAAGTATATAATATAATATATTGTATTCATATAAGCTAAAGTAACCCTATATAAAGTTTAACAGATATTTCTTATAAGTTGCCAATAATATTAATCATTTTATTCAAGCAGAACAAAATTAAATTTGTTGTTAATTTAAAATTAATTACACAAGAAAAAATATAAATAAATAATTACCTATGGGTAAAAATAAAAAAATATTGTTTTTAAAAGTAATTACATTTAACTTTTAGTCTATCCCATTTTATAGGCTTTATTAATATTGTACCTTAATGTATTTTTTGAAAGGGTGTAAGTGAAGAAGATCAAAAATAAATATTTGTTGAATACTTGAACATTTTATAAAATAGGTAGTATAAGATGCCAGGTCAAAATAGGAAATACAGTAAAATATTTCTAAATAATCAATTTTAAATACTGGTAAATGACAAATATATCTTTTGAAGCTATTAAAATAATATCAGCATAATATAATTTTTATTATAGTCAAGTGTCCCTAGAAAACAAATCTTAAGACAAAAAGTAAACAATGGTTTAATGATCAATTCATGAGGATTTAAAAATGTCTGATTCACAATTTTATTTCCTTACAATAAATTCATCATTAAGAAATTCAATTTTTATTATTGTTATTATGTGATATACCAATTATATCAGGGATGGACAACTGGAAACCCATGGGGCACATCAGCCCACATACCTTTTTTATTTGGCCCCTGCTACATTTTCTTATTACTTCATACAATTTTAGTGTTTATCTGTATTCAGAACAATGTATTCAACATTAAAACATGTATAAATATTAATAAATAAGTATAAAAAGTAAATTTGATCTTTTTTTTTTTGCTTTCTATACTCTCTGTTCCGTTAGATTTTAAAGTTCTAAAAATTGGTCCTCTATAGAGGTGCTATATTATTTTTGAGTTGCTCATCCCTGTATTATATAATTTATATCATAGGTACCTCTTAATCAATCACTGGTAACAAATTAATGTTTTTTAGTCAATCGTATTACCGATTTTAACTACAATAGTGTATTATATAACTTATAATTTATAAAATTGAATTAGTATGTAACTAACTGAGCTCATGTATGTTTGAATCGAATCGAACGAGTAATTATTATGACTCTCTCAATAACATAAAATATTATTGGTATAACTAAGAGAGCTGACTCCGTATACACAAAAAAATATATATATTTACAGTTTTAATTTTAAAGAATTGATGAGAAATTTTTTTATACACCTTATTATTCCATCGCTTGTATAAATATTTTAGGGACTACTTTCCCCCATGCCAGAAATCTCCCTACAGAAATTCGATCCTATAATTGCACCAATGAGCACTACATTCGACCGAACTTAGTAATTACTAGTTTGTACAACATAAATGTGAATGTCACAATTTTATCTTTACCATACCCTGATTATATAATGCCTATATTAATTATTATGCAATATGCAATATGTATCTATAAGTACATTTTTATGTATTATAAATTATAATGTACTAAACATAAATATATTCAGTGGCGTACAAATGGGGGAGGAGTTTCGGGGTAACTCCCCCTCCCCCAAGGACATTAAAAATTCAGTATTTAAATGATTAGAATGAAAAGTACTTGTATCAGTTGTAACACGTGTTTAAAATTAATTATAAATTATGATAGAATCACAAATACATTAATTTTTTGATCGATGAGGTATGAAAATAAACATTTTTTGTTGACATAAAAATTAGTTTTGCGTAGATATTAAATATTATTTATCATTATTAGTCAATTATCTTTGAATTGTGGCCTTTATGGCCTAGGAGTTTCTATTTTTGTAGCTGAATGTGGCATACCAGAATCGAAATATTATTTTAATTTTTAATTGAATTCTTTATTTATTGTTTATTTATATAAACGTAAATATACGAGTTTCATGATATTTTATCGTACAACAATAATAATCCAAAAGGTAAGAACATTTTATAATTTAATTTGTGTATAGCTTACTTTTTTTTAATCAGGGAAGATTTAAAGGCTTAGGTTATAGATACTATCCACAAATCGTAATAGTTACCCAATACCCAATATTAGCTGTAGACAACGTTTTTATGGAATTATCAGACCAAGTGTGAAATGTGTTTGAATTTTTTTTTTTTTTTTTGTAATAGAATAATATAAAATATTCAATTCCTATATATTTTTGTTTGATTATTTTGTATGAGTTGTTTTCAATTTTCTAATTAAAGTACTATTAAAAATATGATGTATGAACTCTGAATATTTTAACATAGTCTTTGATAAAACATATTGCGTTGGGTGAAGGACTTCGATAAAACGGATAAAATGTGTTTATTATTTAATCCACCCCCCTCTATATCAAAAGAAAATTGAATGTACACCATCGAATATATTAATATAGAATACATTATAAATATAATGTATCACGTTAGACTTAACATTATATTCTGACTTGACTATAAAACACGTGTTGTACACAGTAGGTACACCTATATTACCTATAACCTATATGCGGCTATTGGCTATATCTAAATATATATATAGGTATCCATTATAATAAAACCTTGGTAAACCTTTCGCCTCTCGTGTCCACCTCCCATCGTATTCCCCGATATTTTTCATTAGTCGTACACTACAATACTGCTGCTACCAATTACGCGTAGGTAAATAATAAATTTATATTATTGTACTCTAACGTAACGTATATGCAAATATGGTGTATAGCAAAGTTTCGGACAAAATTGAAAGGTCGTTCTTCGCGACAACAGTTAGGTAGGTATATAATAATATGATAAAGGTAAGTACTTATTGATATACATAACATAATAGGTATATGCATGATTTCATGTCATCAAGCCTCGATCCATGGACGGATATAAAAAAAAAAATTAAATAAAAAGAACAATTTATAAACCTGATTTCATCGGCTAATTAATAATTCGCGGCCTCGTAAAACAGTATATACGCCTCGTTGCTTATGAGTTTCGCGGACGACGTAATCCGGGAGACGGAACTGTCGTTGAAGAAGTTCCAGTCGCCGGTGATCGGGTGCTTGCACATGGCGGTGTAGTGTCCGGCGATCGGCGTGCCCGTGTGGTTGGACACCGCGTACAGGTTGTACTTGCAGCTGTGCGGCTGTATACTCCGGGCCGTGCCGGACACGTACGGGCTCATGTCCAGTGACACGGACGGGAACGCTACCAGCGACGTGATCTTCTTGTACGATTGCGTTCCCTGGAAACGCTTGAGGTGCAGCACCAGGTACCTGGGCAACCGTTGGAACCGGTACGACTTGAACATCTTCCTGTCCACCTTGCACACGCTACACCGGGGCCGTTCGCGGAAGTCCAACACCTCTTCCTGCGTGAAGTTGTGCAGTAGGTCGTTGATGGACACTATGTTAGCCGAGCCGCTGGACGGCAGTGGCAACGACACGTCCCAAAACACCTGTATACCGTTAACATACAATAACAACGGGTTTTATAATACATCAGATATGTAATAGCTGGATTCTCCAGTTTCTTATGTGGGTATATAGCCTTGCAGGTAACACATGCGTCTTTACGGCAGGGCGGATTAGAAATGCTTTTTGGGAGTGGGCATGGAGGAAGTTGGGGCTTCTCAGTTACGCCTGCAACGCTGCACAGTATAATATCGGGAGAGAAAAAAATATTTTTAAAAAAAAGGCCATATTATATTATACGTTTATATAGCGTTACGCAACTTGGCGCCGGCGGCCCGGGCCGATTGCCAGAGGAATGTGTGCGCGCGTATAGCGTATTTTTAATCTCGCGCGCTCGGATTGGGGTCAATTTTTTTTAAATTTACAATTTAATCATCACATCGTAACCGCGCTACAGTCGTACGTATAATACTGACACACTATATATACATATGCGTATATATATATATATATATATATGATAATATATTATAATTTATAATGCGCATCGGCTAACAACCTTGATATACTCGTACAGCACATACCTCGAATGTAATACTCTTGTGGCCACACGTAGAGCACTCGAGCGTGGACTTGAGCTGTCCGGCGAACAGGTCGACTACGGTACTGTTGTCCGTGGCTAGGTACCTCTGCCAGAACTCGACGGCCAGCGCGTTGTCCTTGAGCGTTTCGTCCACGTCCGGCATGGCGCGGGGCTTGACCTTCACCCTGTTGACGTCCATGTGCAGTCGGTCGAGCAACAGCCGCAGGAACTCCTGGGCGTCCTGCTGCTCGTAGCCGGCAAACCGCGGGGACAGCCGCTGGAACGCCGACTTGAACGCGGTGGTGTCTACCGGATGACTGTCGGCGGCGGTCCAGATCCGGGACAAGAGGTCTCGGTACACCCGGATCAGCTTGCCGTCGGCTCCGTCCACGTCGTCCAGTACGCTGTCCGTCAGCTTCTTGGTGTTGCTCAGGCACTGTAGCACCGAATTCATGTAACACGTGTTCCCTATGTTCCGGATGCCGACCACCCCCTTTTTCGAATCGGCCACCGACCTGTACGCCGATGACGACGACGACTCCGGTTTCCCCGTTCCGTTGTCAGTGATGCCACCGTAGTTTGTCCTGTTCATGTTGACATATTTGGATTGCTGTAACGCTTCGTTGGGCGGAGGGGAGTCTTGCTGGTTCTGCTGTTTGTTGTACTTTTCGAAGTACGACAAGTTGCCGGACTTGTAATTGTACGATTTGTTCAGCAACGACGACGGCGATCTGCTGTTGTAGAACGCGTCTAAACGTTTTTTCGTTGCGTCATACCGTTTATTGTCGTTGCCTAGCTGCAGCAGTGTGGTCTTTCCGCCGATTTCTCCTCGGGCAGAACCTAGTGACGATGCGGGCGACAGGCTCTTGCTCAAGCTCAGCGATCGGATATTACCGTTAATGTCCGTCAACCTGGACGACGTGGTCGACCGGACCGGCGTCACCTGTCTGGGCGCGCTGCTGTAAGCCCTGGACCGCCGGTCGGCGCTCAGCTCGGACGACAACGCGTACGACGACGACGAAGACGACGACGTGCCGACGTGGTGGTGATGTAGGTGATGGTGATGGTACGACTTGGCGGTCGCGGTCCTGCCGGTGCCGTACTTGTCGGCCGACGATGACGCGTACATGACGTTATTAACGACGAACACGACGAACACTCGCCTGCTGCACCGTCGTCCCGACTACCGGGCCGCATAACATGTCCGTTTCCCGCCGCCGCCGTCGTCTCCTGTTGCACCGCCGCCAATCGCCCGATGTCCGTCCGTCGGCGTACGCACGCAGCGGGTCTTGTCCCGTATTCGGTTGGTTTTGTCCGGCGGTGTCGTCGGGGATCGAGAGTAGGATGTTTTTTTTCTCTCCGTCGCCTAAAGATATTATTATTACTATTATTATTATTATTATTATTATTATTATTATTACTATGCACACAACTCGTAGTCGCACTGCAAGCGGCGGCCGCGCCGTCGACGGCGAAAACGGTAGCGCGGCGGCGGCGGCGGCGGCGGTGGTGGCAAATGATCGATGTGCGTGCGCGGTACCGAAACGCCTCGTCGTCGGCGCGATTGTATATTTTTAGCGCGGCGGCGTGACGCGCGCCGCCGCGAGCGCGTTCGACCCCCGCAGCGGCGGCGTCAAGCGCCACTATCGATGTGTGCGGGCCGCGCGCAACCATCGATGATGCGGACCGCGCCGTAGTGCCGCGACCATCGATGGCCACCGTCGTCCCGATGTCACCGCACGGCGCGCGCGCGCCTATTGATTAACCTAGTTCGTCTCGGTTTTATTTTAGCGTTTATACACACACATATATATATATATATATTCATCATCATATTATTATACGTATACGCGTATTAAAATGCGTATAAATCGTATACACCGTGTGTGCGTGCGTGACGGTTATCGTCAATGCCACAACGTATTATTATACGTTACGTATACCGATATATACGTGCTGTATATATATGATTATTATATGTATACATCATGTGTGTGTGTGTGTGTGTGGGTACTGCACACACCCACAACCGTCGTCGGTCGCGTTTAGCCTTGACAGGGTTTTATACAATGGATGCATCACGCGCGTATATAGTGCGACTATATAATATCGTATAATACGACGGTCTGCTCGAAATTTTTATATTTATTTTTTATGTCCTCCGCCCGCGCCTATAACCGATGACACAACCGCGTGCATGTATGGGAGGTACACCTATATAATAATATTATGTGTACAGTATATGTGGTGTATACACATGTCATGATGTCGACCTTCTTCTTCTGCTCTCACGCGCATATATAGGTACACCTATATATATATTTATAAAAAGTACCCAATATCACTCGAGTGATGCGGAGGGCGGAAACCCTGCAGGTGGACATATATATATATATATATAACGCGTACACGCGGGATCGGCCTTTCAGTGATATTTATTCCAAAGGCCTCCCGAAAAAATACCTTTCGTGCCGTTCGAAATTATCGCGGCGAGAACCTCCTCAAAAATTTGACGTGATAATTTTTTTACGTATTTTATAGTATTATTATACATTATAATATTGTATTTCATGCTACTGCAGTGTCGTACCCTCGGTGTGCATACACGATATTATAATATAATACGGCACGCGCGCGTCGACGGGACACCGCCTCGGCCGTGTACCCGCAGCAGTATTTTTATAACGAACTTGACCGATATCGTGAGAGATGAACTTTGCACGGTATTGGTTTTGTCGACCTGCAGATAGCCGTGCTTGGTGCGAAAACGACGTATACCTATACAGACTATATTATACAACATAATACATTATTATATATCGGTTGGCGTGAGGTCTCGCGTGCGCGCGCCAAAGAGACACGCCGGCCAAGGCCGCAGTATCTCTCTCTCGCGGGCGCCCGGAATCAATATTTTTCAATAGGTTTTTATTTTACTTTTTTTTCCTCTTCTTTTTCGCGAATCGGGACCACACCTTTTTCGGCGTGGTTTAAAATATTAGGGTTTGCCGTGGCACCGCGGTGTCATCGTTAAATTATTATATGGCGTGGTCGTCGCGCGCCCGCGGAGAGCTAATATAAATATTATATACACGCTTAAAATAACAAATTTATATCGACATTCATAAATATTATGAGCGCGCAATTGAAATATTATATACATACCTATTATACCTATTACCTGGTACAATTACTATACTTGTTTGCATTATCGTACACATCGTAATAAGTGCACGGGCAATTAGGCGGCGAGTATATCGTATGTGTATATTATATAGGTGACACTTTAGTCGTTCTCGCTATAATGTCGCGTTTTGCTCGACTTTTCGGACGGCAATTCGTGTCGTATTATACGTTATTCTGCATACTTTATATGCATTCAGTGTCTCTCTGCAGTGCTTATGTATAAATACGTGTGTATGTATAAGTATCTCTCGTGAGCATACATTATCTCCGATACCCATCACCGCGCCCTCTCGGCTTACTAGTCGAATAATTGATTAGTTATCATAACGCGCGTGCTCCACCGTATATTTGCGTATATTAATGGGAGTCGAAGGTGTAGGAAACGAAGTTTATATTATCAGATTGTGTATTATAGTAGGGTATTTGGGTATGGCTATAGGTATAGATATATTGTACAGTAATATTACAACAATATTGTGTGTAGCTATATAGGTGCGCAATAATAATAACAATAATATTATAATTGAATAAATCTATTAAGTGTATGATAGGATGTGACGCACGAATATATTGTTTCACGTTTTGATACTGCTTGCAATAACGTACTATAATATGATTATAATATTATGATAATGGTTGTGAACAATGTGAAAATTTAGTTTCGGTGAAATACGGGGAAAGTGTTAAAAATTAATTGCAAATCGTATAGCGGTAAAATATTATGTATATTTTAATAAATGCATCATATTATTATGCTCATATTAAAATCTAAAGAACAAAAGAGGCCGGTGGGTGAACAGCGTAGTAATTGGCGGATTACTGTATAAAATAATAAATAAAATGAAAGGATCATCATACATTTTATGAAGTTATCAAATTTAAGAATATTATTAATTTTTCGAATATTTTTAATGTTGAATAATCATAGCATTGATAATACTGATATACTGCAATGTGGTCGCGATTTATTTATTAAATAGATAAAACTAAATATTTTGGGCAAATGATTTTTAGATTGATTGGGTTTTTATTTTACTATAGGTACATAAATGGCTTTAAAGTACACTTATTTTTGAAAACTTGAAGTATTTTTCTGTAAACGAACTTTATCCGAGGGACCATTGAAGATATAAAGAAAGAATAATAAAAAACAAAATTAAAATTGAGTGATCGCTAGAGTAGTAAAGTTAAAAATTATACAAACCATTAGGTAACCAGTACAAATCATCACACAAAATCGCATGGAAGTTCTATGAAAAAAATAGCAATAAATGATACGAAATACGAATAATAGTGAAAAAAACATTACATTTTTTTTATAATTCACATTATAAATAATGTAGGTATTTATTTATTTTAATGCTATAGGATTTTAAGCGTATTTGTACGGAATTACTTGTAATTTTGCATGGTTTATACCAATCTTATGATTTTTTTATTCATTCTCAAGTTTTAACAAACAATTTTTAAAAAATTTAAGATAATTGTTATTAAAAATCTAAGAGGGGGGGGGGGGTGTAATGTTCATGTGCGCATGAAAAAATAGTGTAATGCCATATCTTATGAAACATGAATATCAGAATATAACTAGTATAAATACAGTAAAAAAAAAAAGCCTGGATGAAATTAAAGATCATCCAGTCCCAATATTTAGTGTTACTATTTACTAATCATAAACCGATCAATCTACTACTAATAAATTATAATATATAATATTTAGATATCGAAGAGACGTAATTCTAATTTTAATGGATGTTATTATTATGCGTTTTTCGATATAAAATCATTAACTGAATCCCCTAAAATTAAAATATTTTAATTTTCCTGACACGTAATATTAACATTTAGCAACACCATTTAAAACAATATATGATAATAAATGAGTCATTAAGCGACTGATTAATGAATACTGGACATAGTCATATATTATATTAATTAAACTTTTAAAGTTATAGGTTGTTAAAAAGTTCAAAAATATTAACGTTTAATAAGTTTATTTTGAGCTTACAAAATGTTTTGAGTAATTAGTAAGTTGTTAGTACATAGGTACATTCGTAATATAAACATCAAGGTCCATTCATTTAAATGATTCGTTTAAACAATAATATCATAACCCAACATAACTATCTATAGACGTGCAGAGTAAAATACTAAAATGTATAATATATTAATATAGATATATTTTATATACATACATGCATTTTTATTATGCATTACGTATCCTATACATATTGTATTCTTATATATAAAAATGATAAATAAAAAAATTGTAAATGATAATATTTCTAATATAATAGGAAATTTAAGCAATTTAAAATATGTAAACAATTATTATTAACATAATGTTTCTATTTTATAAACAAATAAAATATCCTTATATCAGTTAATACATTTGTCTATTTTATTAAGTGTCTTAACAATTTTTTAATACATACGAATAATACTATTGTTTTACATTGCCTAATACCTATATAATATGCAAAAACGAGAAAGATGGTCAACTGTATAAGTACATTAATTAGTAGGTAGTTTCAACTATACCTTGTCATTGAGTTTGTCCCCGTTGACTGAAATGGATAAACTATAAATGTTAAATTTTAATTCAATAATAAATCGTTATCTGTATAATATGCAATAAATAATTCCGAGTATATAGACAGCGGTCAATCACTATTTCTAAAGCTACGTATTTTATTATTTATTTTTCTATTGATAGTATAGTTAGTTTTAAACGTATTCATTTCAAAAACATCACATAAATTATATCTACCTATTTTATTAATTATTATAATATTATACTATTTTTTATAATAATAATATTAATTGTTATTAATATTTAAATGTAGAATTTTGAGGATATATTTAAGATGTTAAGTTAGTCTAAATATTTTGAAAATTGCTTAGAAAATAATAATATACATTATGGGCTATGACGCCATGTTTCATACAATCATACGATCAATACAAATGATAAATCGTTTGATGAGAGTATGAGACACATTATTTTAGATTTAAATATTCAATTTCGTCAACTTTGTACGTAAAATGCTTATATAACAAATCAATGTGGTTTTACACTGAATTTTTTTTTTTATTCCGGTAATGACAAGTGACAACTTGGTCACTTCCTTTAATTTCCAAGCCTAAGGAATAAAATAAAATATAAATTTATGCATTTTTAATTATATTTATTAATTACTCAATGCCTCAATTTGTTTATTTCTTAATCGGAAAACACAGCAGTGTAGGTAGATATTATAAAAAATTATAATTTCAATTAAACTTAAGTTTTGAGTGTCTTTGGCATAATCAAAACTTTAAAAGTATGACAAAAGTTTTTGAAATAGACTATTAATAATATATGGCTGAATTGTTGGGGAAAAAAGTAAAAGTAGTAAGAGTTGAAAAATAATGATATAATGATGTATGATAAAAATTCTAAATTAATTTAAAGTTTAGAGCAAAAGTTCCCAAACTTTTTATTGTATATACAACCCATTTTGGGAATTTTTTAAATTTGGTAACCCGCAATATCAATGAATGACCTTTTTTTTGTTGCTGTTGTGCTTACAACAACAAATTAAAAAAGATGGATTTTATTTAAAAATTTAATTTAAGGCAACCCATCGCCAAAAGTATAATCACGACCCATAGTTTGGGTTTAGTATGTATCAACCTCTATTTATAAAGATATTTAATAATTCATCCTTGTTTAATATTCCATATATTCACGTGTAATTTAATTTGCTATAAATAATGCCGTAGCCTTATGCTGAATTATTTTTTTGTGAAAAACATCGCATATTGATCATATTATTATATTATCAATATAAAGCAAAGGCAGCTCACCCACGCTGGCTTTGTATGAGAGTATTGAGAGTAATTATGTTACTGCTTTAGTGTAAATCAATTTTAAGGTGATCAGTGATCACAATGAAAATAAAACTCGTTAACTATTATTGTACTTTACTGACGTATTATACACAAGCAAATAAAATATATAAACTAGATCACATTTGTTACATTAAACCACCCTCGAGGTTGATAATTAGTGTGCTTATGTTATTTTTTAGCATTTTATCAAAGACTAGTGACAAATTCAATAGGTACATGTTTTAGATATGGATGCATTCAACAATTCATTTATATATAATTTGAAGTTGTACTACACATAACATTTTTATGTTTTTAATCATCCGAAAACAAAACGTAAAGAAATACAACACTTTTAAATATTAGTTCTAATAACTATCAACATTATGCATACACATATTATGCCATTATACAGATTACTGAATACTGATTCACCATAATTTCACTCAGTGCTTGTGAAGGTATTTTATACAATATTTTCTATATTATAAATATTAAATATAATAAGTAATAACAGTGATGTATAGGTATCAGGTAGGTACCAATTTAATAAGTAGAATAAGTACCTATAAATTATAATATTACATGATCCCTTCAGCCTTCTTGTTCTTAAACCTGTTTTCCGCTCTATTTTACAAATTTACAATTGTACTTATAATTATTGGTAACTAATAACCACGGCAATAAAAGTAAAATTTGTTATTGATGGTCAACCGTACCGAAATTAGTTTATTGTTTTCAATTTCACCTACTGATTGTAAAATGATATAAATATATAATTATTTTAACGAAAAAATTCTTGTTATTTTATCATCACTATAATATATTTCCTCCGAACAGTCCGAACAACTGATTTAGTGCGTATCTACCTATATATAATACCAATATTGATTATGTAGTATTTATAATCAATACTTCTAGTGCCAATTACCTATTATTGAGTATTATTGAAATTTACAGTTGAATTTGAATATACTTTACTCTTATATGGTTGAAATTATGTTATATTTACTATGTAGGTCATGTATGTTGTGTGTGAGGGTTTGTGTTTGTGAAAGAAAAATTGTATAAATATTCCTAAATATCAGCCTCTAAAGTCTAAAAGAATATTACTTAACTTAATTTATCAGAAATAGTCATAGATTATTAAGTATTTATTTTTAAATATAAGAAAAAATAAAATATGTATGCACTTACTTATATATTTTAAAGTATAAAAATTATGTATTCAGCTTTAGCAATTACTGTTTTAACTTACATAAATTATTCGTAGTTAAAATTAAATTTACATAACAATTTTAGCAAACAATACTTACCCACATTATTTTTATATTTGTCATTGTAGTAAAATATCTGAGTACTTGAGTCCCATTATTACTAAAAAATTATTTTTTTTTTACATAACATTACTGTATTATTGAACTAATATACTATAGTAATTAAAACTAATGATTATAGTGTAGTTTATCTTTGCTAGTAATATATTTGTCCTTTCTTTCTAGCTTTTGGTATTTATATATGTTAATAAAAATCAATATCGAGTCATTTTACTGTTTTTAAAAGGTGTTTTTTAGATTCTAAGCGGAGTAATAAATGTATTAAATTCAGTAATGTGTGTTTTTTTTGTGTCTTTAAATATTATTTGGTGCAGTAAAAATATTTAGATTTTAAAAAATGGAGGGGGGTGGTTTCTGGTAATGAATTGGATTTAGTTTTTACTTTAAGGGTCACAAATGAAAGTAAATTTTATAATCGGGAAAAACAAAAAAGAAAAATAAGGAAAAATGGAGATTTTTACGAAAATCTATTTTTTTTGGTGTAATAATAACGCAAAAATGAATAACTATAGATACTTAAAATATTCATGTTTATATTATCGTCTTTTATCTGGGATAAAATTATCCAAATATTACGACTATTTTTGAGCTATTTTAGGCATGATATATATTTTTTTAGTTTTTTTCAAGAAATGACAATTAGGTAATAATTATTCATAGGGAAAAATGCTTGAAAATTGAATACAATTAAGATCCTCATAAGTAGTTCAGCTCGACACCATAAAAACTAAAAAAAAAATATTTTTTATAGACATTTTAAGTTCAAATTTGAATGAAATTAGTTAGGTATTTAAAGATAAATAAAGATATTAATTATTTTGTTTTAATTTAAAAATATTATTGGTGGGTACTTAAAACTTATATATTATAATATAATATAATATATGAGTTTTAATATATGCGGTGACTTTTTTAATTTCTTTAACACATTTTCGTCTATTTATACTATGCATCTATTTTTACTGTTTTACGGTATTTACAGAAATATGTAGTATAGTTTTAAGTTATATAAGTTGATATAATATGTATTATAAATATTATTATAATAATAAATATTATTAACAATATTTTTGGTAAAACTTTTATCAACTAACTGTAATACTAAATGTAAAATAAATGATTTTAGTTACTACATATAATACCTATATCAACAAACATATCATGAAATATTCTTAGTGTTATAAAACTAATATAGGTTGACAAGCCATCTCCGCTCAGAATCGTTTTTTTGTATACATTGTATATATCAGTGAATTCAAATTTAACACACCCATAATAATGACCCACTTGTCTGATTTTTTTTCTTGTAAGTTAAAATATAGTGAAATCATTATATGCTTAGAAATATAATATTTATTTTTAAGATAATCCTTACACATATTATAGTCGCTGGTCGGTTAATAAATTAATATATATAAAATAAACAATTTGTTTAAAAATATTAATTGATATCTTAGGATCTTAATACTATACTCAACTATCATCAAGATAACATTATTTATGTATCTTTGTATTTTATAAAGGTTACATTAGATTAAAAAGTTTAATGGTGCTATTGGTGCTAAAATTTAAAGAGAAATAATATATAATATATAACTATGCCAGCACCCCATGTCCCCATATTATATCATGTTATTATATCATAAATTAAAATATTCAATAAAATATAAGCATATAATTAAATCATATATTTATTTTTAATTTTTACACGTAGTACATCATTCATTAATCAAATAATTATAAATAAAATAAAAATATCTCTAAAACTCAACTTTTTAAATTAAACTGTTTTTTCTCATACCTTATAGTAAGATAAATACTAGTAATCACATTCTTAATTGTGATAATAAGTATAAATAAAAAATAAAAATGTGTACTGATTAATATCACATAACAAACAATAATCTTACAAATAAATAACTATGCTGATTTATCATTTGTAAAGATATATATTCTAATGTATACCTACATATTAAATTGAATATTTAAATGCTTATAAATAACTTGATTTATACCACAATATAATAAATTTGTACAACCATTAATTATATAAAATAATCTTTATTCGAATTTAGTTAAAATTGAAAAAAAACCATCAAGATAAAAATATAAAAATATAACAATATAAAATTCAAAGTATAATAATGGAACAGTTATCACAAATTAGATAATATATAAATATTAAATTACTGATTTGATATTTTATCAAATCATTCTGTAACTTGTTCTAGTAATTTTTTAATAACACATTTAAGTTTTTCCGCTAGTTTATGAGCTGTATTATCTTGATCCAATTGTGGTACATGAATAAATATAGTTTGATTTTTATTAATACTTAAAGATTTAAAATAAATGTATTCGCACAAATACCTATATAATACACATAATATGAATGAAAATATAGAAAAACTGTAAATGCTCTTGGTCCATAAATACCTTCCAGCATCTCGAGATGTGCATATATCTAATTCATCAGTGCATTCCATTTTCAAGCCCGTTTCGATTACATTATTTATCAAACACTTATCTCCAGGACAATTTCCGTATACATCCATACTACAATAACCATGCCCATTAGCAATTAACTCAACAGTCAATGTTTTAGCCAAGTGTGATACACCCAAATGAACCATTAGCTAAAGTTAATACATTATACACTGAAATTATACCGATTACTAATTATTTTTTGTATTGTTTAACTTACAGCAGGTTCATGTTGGACCCAGAGTGCTGGCACAATTTGATCAACATCTTTGTAAGACACGGGAATATTGACTGTGACCAAATTTATATTTAATTCATCAGTGATGCCAGTTTCAGGTAATACTCGAGCAACCTCCCAACTTGCATTTACTTTATAGTCTCGAAAAAGTCCAAAACCAGTGACAACTACCGTTTTTGGATTCATAATTTATTAATTAATTTAAAAAGCTATAATAATAATTATATTAAATAATGTTGAAATACGTCTTAAATTTTTATTTTACCAAAAAGTATTAGTAATTACTAATTAGTATCAATAGTTGTTATGATTAACCTAATAAATTATTAAATTATTTAATTAAAATATTGAATAAATATTAAAAATATAGGTAATATTTTTTTATTCATTGAAGATTCAAGATGATAATGTATTATCAATATTTATTTAACTTGATAAGAAGTTGATAACATTATTGATTCAAGGAGAATATAAACACGAGCCCTTACATTTTAAAAACAGTGACCTCGTCGTATTATTTTACAATAGATCAATATAGAATGTGGACTTAAGAACCCTAAAAAAGCAAAAAATGTAGGCTATTTGCGAATATAAGATGATAAATGGTGAATGGAAAAATTCACACTTGATGCTATTTTTTCACCACTTTTCGATAATGTTACCTCGATTTTATTCTTACGCTTAATAAAATCAAAAATTATGAATACCTTCATTGAGAATGAGTAACCATTAAAAATTAGATACAGATACTATAACAGTGGTATTAGTAACATTGGTACTGGTCAATAGATATACGGGATATTCAAATTTAAAATGAAAAGGTTTTTTATTGGTATCCCAAATTCGTCAAAAGATTAATAATAAAAAGAGTTCGGTTTTAAATGTGTGTTAATATAGGTAGTGACTAGTGTTTCTATAACATAAAAATTAAAATTAAATATAACTTAAAAATGTTTTTATATTTTTAAAAGATTATATAGGTATTGTTTGGTATGTTTTAAAGAGTTAAATTTTAGCAATCTTTATAATAAGCCAACACGGTTTTTAAATAGTTATTTTTTTTATTTGTTCGTAAATATGAATTGCATTAATACGTTGGAATTTATATTTTTTAATTAAGCAATTAAGGAATTAGTGGAATGGATTGATGAATGAAACAAATATATATATATATTATATACAAAACATATTTATATAAATATAGGTAGAAATCAATACCTACCATACAAATAAATCTGAATGAAGCGATACGTAAACAGTGTATATAACTACTACAGTGCTATAGTTATATGTACCTTTGAACCTACGTGAGTTATGAGTACCTACGAGTATATGCATGCATGACGTATAAGTAGACATATACTTATATTATCTATAAAGAAACACATATATTATAATTTATAAGGGTGCAGTCAGCAATCATGACTTAGTGAGATAAAGTTATAATTTTATCTTATATAGCATAGATATAGGTACCTTGATGTAAATGCATATTGATTATTGTGAATATCTATTCAAATATGTATTCGTAAATATCACAAGGACAAATAGCCTAATTGTATAAGGGTATAAGCAGTGGTGTATTGGTGAAAAATTTTTTGGGTATAGGCACTTTAAGCTATATTTTATTGCAAAAAAAAAATTTTCTCGCTACGCTCGAAATATTATTTACATAATAGATTACAAACTACATTAAACAATTTATACTATAATCTTCGCTTTTTCTATTTTTATACACAGTATTTCAGTTCGTATGTTAATTGTTAATATACTTTTAACTATTATTCAGACACTCAATCGATAAAATTTTTGATTTTAAAATAGTGATGTCTTTCACAAATTAATCATATATCTTAAAAGTATCAAATTCTAGACAAATATTAATATACCTATAAACGTAGTAATAGTGCCATATTGTATACAAAAAAATATTCTCGATTAATTTGTGATATCGACAAAAATATTCAATAATAAAATTAAAAAAGCGGGTAAGTGAGTATCGCTCTGCTGTACATTAGGGGGTGGGGTGGACCTCGGACTAGGGTAGGTTAAATTTGAATGCAATGATAGGTATCATTGTATACGAAAAACAATTCTGAACGGAGATGATTTGTCAGTCTAGGATATATTATATAAAAATCGAAAATTATTTAGTAGTAAAATGTTATTTTACACGTGTATTTTTGATTTCAAATTAAAATTTAAACTTTAAACACTCGTAAAATTTTTTTAATTGAATAAACCTCAAAATTTTTTATAATTATTCTAAGCTTAACTTATGGACAGCATAGTATTAAATTTTCAATTCTTAGCTTTTGATAGTAAAATATTTATACATTTTTAACTACCAAATAGTGAAAAATATTCATGATTTTGACGAATTGTTGTCAATATTTGAACTTCAAATGCTAATAAAAAAAATTGTGTCTATGTATTTTTATAATTTTCGAATGAGAGTTAGAACAAGTTATGTGGACCCTTCAATTAAATTTTCAAGTAATTTGTCCCAGCTAAATTTTTTTTATCAACATTTATAAAAAAAAAATAAAAAAAAATTGATTATTTCAAGTGCCTATAAATAGCTCAAAAAAAGTCAAAATATTTTGAAAATCAAATAACGTAAAGAGAATGGCAATCTATAAATAACTGGTAAAATTTTCAAGTATTTATGACTTATACTATTTGAATAACAACAAATATCGAAAATCGTTTGAGGCTAAACTGTTATTTAACGTGGTTTTGTAAAATTTAAATTTCAAACACTCCTAAACATTTTTTGTCTTAGTCCGGTAGAGTTTTTTTTACAGACATTTGAAGAAAAATGTATGGAGAACCTTGTACCAAATTTTCAAAACTTAGTTATAAAAGAAAAAAATTTTACGATTTTTCAACCACAAAATTACTTGCAAATTTTCGCAATTTTGACATATTTCGTATAAATTCGAACTTTAAGCACTTATAAAAAAAAATTGTGACTAACGATTTCGAATTTTTTTTTTATGATTTTAAGAACAACTTATAAGAAACCTTGTATTAAATTTTCAAGATTTTCTGGCCGGCCAAAAAATTTTTATCGTTATTTTAAAAAAAAATACTAAAAAAAATTAAAAATTTCAATTGTCTATAAATAGCTCAAAAAAAGTCAAAATTCTTTGAAAATTTAACTGTGTATGGAGAACGCTAATATAAATATTTGGTAAAAATTTCAAGTGTTTACATTGATTAGTTTTTGAGTTTTAGCAAAATAAAAAAATCGATTTGGTCGAAAACTATTTTTGCGTATAAAAATTCCCGTTTTTCTGTCATTTTTTTTTTGTTTTTCTCAATTTTTTTGAAAACTGTTGGAAAATATTTACTTTTCACCTGTATAATGCACCAAGGATATCCACTTTGCCATCGGAAACCACCCCCAAAGTTTGAAATTGAAGCATTATTTCGACTAGTTATGCTGTACACAGACACAAAAAAAAAAAATACACATCATTGTAAAATCAATACATTCATCACTCCGTTCAGAATCTAAAATATATTATCAATATTGCATATTTTTAATTTTATCAGTATACGCTCCTATACGAGCGTATACCTGCGTATTGTGTATATTTTAAAAGCTATACGCTCTGATCGACAAATATGTTTTGGGTATACGCCGTATACCCCCGTATATCCTCCAATACACCACTGGGTATAAGGCATTTCATATTTTTAGATTCTGACTATTCTGAGCGAATTCTACAGTATTATGTACGAATTACGAAGTCTTTATTTTGTTCTATTTCTAATAATTAATTACATATATATTGTGAAATATTTTGGGTTAAATTCGGAATTTTAAATGTTATGAAAATGTCTTTGTTTTGTGAGTTGAATGAAATAAACCAGCAGACTTTCACACATTGCAGACTATATTGCTATTACATTTTTTTTTAATATTCAATACACGTGTAATAAGTAGGTACCTATAAAATCTATTATTATTTTGTTGATTTATGAACAATCGATGTTAATATTTTAGTATCTATTAATGGGCATTATAAATATTGTTTAAGAAATACCTACTATTTTTTAATAATTTACAACAATATATTATACAATTATTATTTATACTACTTAAAAAATATTTGAATAACATATTCATTGAATTTATAAATAATCGTCGTTATTGTTGAAAATTGCAATTCAAATAATTAATAAACATCAACAACGTTTAATAAGTGACTAATTAATTTTATTGAAACGAAGTACACTGTAGGCACTTTATCCTCACCAGTGAGTGTAATGTTGTCTCGATCCATTGTTGCAAAGTTACGAGGGAAGAGTCCTAATCAACGTCAACATTAAATGTATCTTAATAAGCTCTTTTAAATTAATTGTTGGAGGCAACCGGATGTAATTGATAATAGGATAATTTTATCATAGAAAATGTAAATAATAACTTTAATACTTTATATATAGTGTATGATCTCATAAACAAAATATCTGTAAGCATTAGTTGAATAATATAGTATACATATACAATACTATGTTCAAATAGGTACATAGATGCCTGGATATTACTTACAATAAGTATATATTTATATATTTTTTTCATTATATTAAAATTTAAAATATAATTTTGTAATAATTCGTCTAATCTCGAGACTTAAAACAAAGTGCAAACCCTACACCCGGTTAAAATATAATGGATATCGAATATAAACAATATCATTCAATCTATACAGGCCGTAATCCATATAAATGTATAATATCGAAAGTGATCGATCAAAACGTCTATATTATTTCACTATTAGCTTTTCCTTACTGTCGCGTTCTAAAGGGAATCTATTGGATTATTAGGGTCTAATGAAGTGTGTCAACTATTGGGTAGGTATATATATTCTCATTTTATCATATACTAATATGTATATCTAACGACTTACTAGTATCTGTTAGACCTCACATCTGGTTAATCGAGATATAAATATATATAATGTATATTATGTTTATTTGAGCAAGTAAATAATTCTCCATTAAAATGAAATTTTTCTGAACTATTGACCGAAAAGTATTTTGAAATTCTAATAAGCAAAGTGATCAATGAATTGATTTTACGATGATATATGTTTCTTCTGGGTTTTTTGATTTGTAAAAATACTTCGGATTTTAACTTTAAAGGTGGTTTTTCGTAAATCCGTAGTTGTTTTCAAAAGAACTTGGAAAAAAAATAATTTGAATTTGTATATAAAACTGGGATTTAACAATATCGATTCTGTTTTTAATGTTATTAAAATTTGACATTTTTACTAAATATTTATATAAATAAAATAATATCATTATTTATATTTGTATTTTTTTCACATGATGCAAGTTTCAAAACATTTGTCTCTTTTTGAGTTATATAATTAAATATTGTAATATGGTATTTCTGATTTTTCTCCATTCACCAAAAAAAGAAAAAAAAGTTATAATATTTTTTTATAAGCGTTTATAGTAAGAATCTTGATGAAATTCATCAAAATTGTGAAAATTTGTAATTTTTTGTGTATGCACAATATAGACATGCATTTTTTGAATTCATTATGTTTTTTTTTTATTTTATTGCTTTGTTTTTCAAACTTGTTAATTTTAGTTTTGAGTATAAGAATTTTAAAATTCATGAGCTCATGTCATAAGATAAAATGCAATAAAAAAAAGAATATATAATTACATAAAATCTTACAATAATAAAAATTTAAATAAAAATAATATTTAAATGTATTTAAATACATGATTTAAAAACTTTTTGATACAGTATTTATTAATTACATTCAATTTAAATTTAAAACAATTGATTACACGTTACATTAATTCATAAACTGTGATTACTAAAATAGGTATAATACCTAGATGAGTAACAGTAAGTTATTACTCATTATTAGCAGCTAGTATTACAAGTTTTGATTTTATATTCGAATATTCATAAGATAATAATGTATAATTATATCAAAATTGGCATTGCATGTGAAATACTATTATGTTTCGCAAAACGATTTTGTATAATTCGTCGATTTATGAAATATTTTCAAAATAAAGGTTATAAAAGGAAATAAAATAATTTTTAGTTTTTACTCTAGGTATATTTTCAAGTTATATTATATTACTAGTTTACCAGTTAAAGTTACCTTACTCTACCAGTTCACTTTATGAAAAATGGGGTAGTTTTTACTTTAAAATTATTGAAAAATGTTAGAGAAGAATTATTTAGATTTTCAACTTATAAAGACAGTTGGCTCACTTTGTGCGCGTGAAATTTCACTTGAGTTTCTAAGTTTTTTTACAAATTCGAAAGTGGCATTTGCAGGCAATTATTATTTATTATCAATATATACTCATAAGACGTAAATATAGAATATGTATATATACCTATAATATATAGTATACTAATATAACGTTCATGGAAATTCAAAGACATTTTAAACATGATGAGTACCTATAAAGAACGCGTCTACTTATTCGAGTATATATCTATTACAGTATTACATAAATAGTAAATACACAATACATAAATATATCAAGTGCCAACTATAGTTCTTGTTTTGTACATAACAAAAAGCTAATGTAAAATAAAATGATTTGCGTTCTTTTTAAAGCTTATTATTAGGAAATCGTAAATAAAAACACATATTACGGCCAAAAATATCTCTATTTGGTCTGTCAACATAACTCACATAACTATACATATAACATATACATCATACATGGACACATATTATACATACACTATATGTATATTATACAATAGACCTTTATTGTTATTTGTTACTGTATTATATTACGTAATGAAACAGACAAGCCCGGATTAAGGGGGGGGGGGCAAGGGGGGCACGGTCCCGGGGCCCATTGATTTTGAGGGCCCATCTTTATTTGTAAAATATATGTTTTTAATACATTTAAAATAGTTATAAAAAATTTTTATTTTTTTTTTTATGTTCTTAATTTTATATCACGAAAAATTACTAAATGATAATAAATATTAAAATGATATTCTAATAATTGATAACGTATATATGGTAATAACTGATATTAGGTATTCTTGATCTATTCGCATGAGGTACCCATATAATTTATATATTGATTGATTTTAATGAAACGATTCAAAAATTTGTTAAAGAAAAAGCAAGGAAAAAAATTTAAACTATTATTCTTTTTAACTAAAAAAAACAGTGTTTTCTATATGTATATAATATTTCAATATGTGTATAATAAATTATTACATAACATTATTTTTTGTTTTGTACGAGAATAAACAATAATAAGAGTATACAGTCTTTAAAATGTAGTGTTAACATTTTTTGAAGGTAAAGTTGAAAGGGGACCCACTAAGTGTATGGTGTCCTGGGGCCCAATCCAACCTTAATCCGGGCTTGGGCCAACAGAGCTAGGAGTTTTGACTAACTAGGTTTTCAATATTCAGTGTAATTATATTTATTTTGTTGTTGTAACTTGTAATGGTATTGTACAGCTGGAGTATATATTCCATTGAACGTTATTGTAATACATCGTGCTATTCTTACAGTATATCATTATTTATATTATAAAAGATTTAAAATTTTTACTTAACCGCTCCAATATAATACATACGTATTTCTGAACTAAAATTTAAAAAATGTCTTTTAAGAACACTGAACAGTTATAAAAACAAATCTTAATAATTGTATTTGATGCATTCTGTAGTAATGTAATATACCTACTTGTGTTTTAATATATAGTATCACTGATTTGTCACGTCTAAAAAAAAAATACTTTACTCGTCTAACTCACGTTAATGAAGTGTTAGTGATTTTTAGTTTATGTATACACATAATAATATATTAATATAATATACTGCAGCGCGTATTTAGTGAGTACATGCGTGATAGTATATATAAATGCCGGCAAATTAGTCGCGTACAATAAGAATAATTCCAACCTGCGGCGTCTGCGGACGGCACATAAATATTCAACGAAATTACTAAAATGAGCATAATATTATAATGTCAGTGTATATAATTAGCTACTGTATCTAATTTTTCTTGACTTAACTTTGGCTGTAATAGATTTGTTTAATATTTCTAACATATATATCAAGCGGTTCTTATATAAGTACAACTTGTAGTTCTGTTGTATGTCGCGGTCACTTTATTTCTCACTCTACTTGAAACGAGCTAAATTAGGTCAAAACGAAATGCCCGAGCGAAACCTTAAAAGCTCTAGGTGTGGTTAAAATTTAAATTATGCGGTCAAGACTATCATAAACATTTTCCGATGCATAATTTTTAAATGATATCATAGATTAAATATACTATAGATAGCCCACGGGTATAGATGATATGGAAACACGTAAATTAATATCATAACGTCTCAATAGATCGCGCACTCACTTGTAATATCGAAAAATAATTTACAATAATAACTAAATGGTCGCGGAAGATGTACGGGGGGATATTATCGGCGTTCGGGCGATTTAATATGCTATAAATAAATTGCGATACAGAGTAAAATAATAATAAAATAATATTATTATATTAATATAAATAACAATCGTCAACGCTGTGGACAAGATTCTATTGTATAAATATAATAATACAAAAGATTATAACGTAAATTATATCATTTAACACAAACACAATAATTTAAAATAATAAAATTATTACATTACAAATTTATCAACTTAGCACTTCTGCATTATGCAGTCTGCACGAGCCGCGGTAACACGATTTCCAACTCTTTCGTAAATTAACAATTATTATTAATAATATTATCATGGCTACGAAAGGCAATAAATGTATGTTTTATAACTGTGGCAAAAGTAAACGAAATGATAAAAATATCAAGTTATTCCGTTTTCCCAAAAATAAAGAACAGGCAAAAGAATGGGTTAAACAATCAGGTTAGTTGAATAAAATCGTATGTAAAAAGATTCATAGAGATAGGGATTACTATTATTTAATATTTTAATTGAATTTAATGTTTTAGTAAAAAAATAATTTTTTATTTAATAATTCTTAAACAAATCGAAGATAGCCATTTTGTAGAGTTTGTTTTTCTGAAAATATTGACATTTCATTGACATTTTATTTTTATTACTTTATTAACAAAGTGATTTTGAATAGGTATTTTTTAGTTTTGAAAATCATTTCGTATCATTATAATATAGGAAGGAGCCCGCAGGCTTCATGTTTAATAACACTGGAATTGATATGGTATTAAATAATTAAAATTTTTCTCGAAACTAGAAATAATACTAAAAATCATGAAATTAATGAAAATAAAATGTTGAAACATCAACATTTTTCGAAATATAAACTACAAAATGGCTATTTTGGATTTTTTTTTTTAAACTTTTTTACCAAAACATTAAATTAAATTAAAATAATCAGTACCTATAACAATCGATATATTAAATTTGAATGTAATGACAGTTATTATTGTATACGAAAAAGGATACTGAACGGAGATGATTTGTCAGCCTAGGAAAATTAGTATTAGTATTTATATTATATAAATTGTAATATGTCGTTATTATACGCGGTTTCGCAAAAAATTAAATTTCATACGTTCATAATTTTTTTCCATAATATTGACGAAAGAATTTCTTTTACAGTAATTTGAAGAAAAAGTTATGGAGAATTTTGTGTTGGGTTTCTTAACCTAAGTATAAATCACAAAAATGTTCTAATTTTCAACTTCAAAATTCCTCGAAAATTTTCGCTACTTTGACATATTTTTTTTTAAAAATAACAAAAATCGAAAATTATTTATTACTTCATTAGTAAAACGTTATTTTACACGTTTATTTTTGATTTCAAATTAAAACTAAAACTTTAAACACTCGTCAAATTTTTTAAATTGAATAATCCTCAAACTTTTTTATAATTATTCTAAGCTTAATTTATGGACAGCATAGTATTAAATTTTCAATTTTTAGCTTTTGATAGTAAAATATTTATAAATTTTTAACTACCAAATAGTGAAAAATATTCATGATTTTGACGAATTTTTGTCAATATTTGAACTTCAAATGGTAATAAAAAAAAATTGTGCCTATGTATTTTTATAATTTTTGAATGAGAGTTAGAACAAGTTATGTGGACCCTTCAATTAAATTTTCAAGTAATTTTTCCAAGCTAAATTTTTTTATCAACATTTATAAAAAAAAAAATAAAAAAAAATTGATTATTTCAAATGCCTATAAATAAAAATTTTAATTTCAAACACTCCTAAAAATTTTTGTCTTAGTCCGGTAGAGTTGTTTTTACATATATTTGAAGAAAAATTTATGGAGAACCTTGTACCAAATTTTCAAAACTTAGTTATAAAAGAAAAAAATTTTATGATTTTTCAACCACAAAATTACTTGCAAATTTTCGCAATTTTGACATATATTTCGTATAAATTCGAATTTTAAGCACTTATAAAAAAAATGTTGTGACTAACGATTTCGAATTTTTTTTTTATCACTTTAAGAACAACTTATAAGAAACCTTTCAAGATTTTATGGCCGGCCAAAAAATTTTTATCGTTATTTTAAAAAAAAATTCTCATAAAAATCGAAAATTTCAGTGGTCTATAAATAACTCAAAAAAAGTCAAAATTCATTGAAAGTTTAACTGTATTTAGATAACACTAACATAAATAGTTGGTGAAAATTTCAAGTATTTACAGTGATTAGTTTTTGAATTACAACCATATAAAAAAATCGATTTGGTCGAAAACTGGTTTTGCGTAAAAATTCCCGTTTTCGTGTGATTTTTTTTTTGTTTTTCTTGATTTTTTTGAAAACTGTTGGAAAATTTTTTTTTCATCTCTATAATGTATCAAGGATATTCACTTTTCCATCGGAAACCACCCCCAAAATTTGAAATTGAAGCATTATTTCGACTAGTTATGCTGTACACAGACACAAAAACAAAAAAAACAAAAAAAAAAAACACACATCATTGTAAAATCAATACATTCATCACTCCGTTCAGAATCTAAAATTTAATTATTATTTTTTTTAAAAATGTAAAAAAGAGCGTCAACATTTTTAATTTTTACGATAATACCTATACAAATTTAAAAATTCAAGCGTAAAATAACAATTTATTATCAAATGTTTTTAGATGTAAAATAAATAAATACAATATCCTAGACATACATCCTAGTAGACTAATAAAATGTCAAATTGAAATTTTTCTTACTTTAATTGCTCCTCAATATATTAATTTCAATATTATTTTAACTGTAGGAAATATTAAATTGGCGGATTTATCGTTTGAACAACTAAATAATCGCCATGTATGTAATTTACATTTTAAACCTACGGATTTTAATAATATTGAAACACAACAAAGACTAAAACCAAATGTAATTCCAATAAAATATGATTTTACTGAGTTACCAATTGATGAGGGACAATACATTCCAACTTCATCTTTAAACGAATTTGAACACCCCGAGTCACCTAATTTGCACGTTAAAACACCAACCACAGTGTACAAAAAAAAATGTCCGAGAACACCTATTGAATCTCCTTATCTCCCGGCTACATTACATACATCACCGTCTTCGCCAATTTTGACTTATGAATGTTCTCCATCAACAAGTTCAATGGTTAAATCATTTATAGATATGCCTTCACCTATTAGTACTCGAGAACGTCGTTTATACAATACAAAAAAAGTTCTTTTTCCTAACGATCAAAGCACGGAATCGTCAAAAAAACGCATGGAAGACATAATTAAAAAAAAAAATATTTTGTTAAAAAAGAATTCATCTACCATAAGTAAATTAAGAAAAAAATTACAAGTTTCTCGTAATAAATTTAATTTACATAAATTTAAAAATAATATTACATTTTCAAGTTTGGGATCTAAAGTAATAGCAGAAATGCAAATGTTCCATAAGCGTAATTCAAGATCATCATGGACACTAGCTGAAAAAAATTTTGCAATAAATTTATATTATAAATCACCAGCTACATACAAATTTCTTAGAAATAATCAACAAATTATTTTACCAGGTGAAACAACGTTACGAAGGTGGATAGGGAAGTCTAAATTTTGTCCCGGTTTTAATTCACTCTGGCTAAAGCAAATTAAAAATAAATTAAATACAATGTCAGATAATGAAAAATACTGTGTGTTAATTTTCGATGAAATGAAAATTAAATCTTTTTTAGAATACTCGAAATATTTAGATATGGTCGAAGGGTTTGAGGATTTGGGACACAAAGGTAGAACAAATAAATTGGCTACGCAGGCCATGGTTTTCATGGTTCGAGGACTATATAGTAATTGGAAATTACCATTGGCTTATTTTTTATCGGGCACGTCAATGAGTAGTTTAATATTAAAAGATTTAATTATAGATGTAATCGAAAAATGTATAGAGCTAGGTTTTAATATTGTGGCACTCGTTTGTGATCAAGGTTCCAATAATTATTCGGCCCTAAAGCACTTAGGTTGTTGTAAAGAAAAACCATTTGTTGAAATTAAAGGTAAAACTATTTTTTCTATTTTTGATGTGCCACATATTTTTAAAAATTTAAGAAACAATTTTTTGAAATATAATTTTAAATTCAACGGACAAGAAGTTTCTTTTTCAGATATTAAGTTAGCTTATAATATTGATAAATCGAGTTGTACTAGTAGAGCCCTTTTAAAATTAACTGATAGTCATATGAATCCTAACCCGTTTCAAAAAATGAATTGTAAACTTGCTCTCCAAATTTTTAGTAATTCGGTAGCAGCTGTTTTAAAAACATGTATTGCTACAGGTCAAATAAAATCAAAAACTGCTACTGCAACCGCCGATTTTGTTCAAGAATTAAATAATTTATTCGACTGTCTAAATAGCAAAACATTATACAGTTCTAACATATACTCGTGTGCTTTAAATGAAGACAAACCTTATTTAATTGATTGTTTAATGAAAGTTAAAGAATGGTGGACACATCTGGAGTTAATACAACCAATAAAAGTGTATGGTAAAGTTGTTCCGTGTTTCGACGCTATGATATGGAGCATAAACGCAATATTAATGATTTATGCACAACAACAAAAATTAGGTTTTAAATATCTTCTTACCAGCCGTTTAAATCAAGATGTCATAGAAAATACTTTTTCGGTTTTCCGTCAGCGTGGAGGTTTTAACAGAAACCCAACTGCTCGAACCTTTAGAACATCATTTCGGTTTCAAGCAAAACATAACCTTATGAAAGCCACTGATTCATCAAATTGTGAAAATGATTTTGATTACAATTTATTTGATCCTAATTCACAGAACGCTACGATTTCTAGTATTTCTACACCTTATACAGATACAGAAACATTAGTTGAATCAATTTCTGACTCATTTATATCTTCGGAAGAAGAAGGTACTACTTTTGATCAATGCCTCAGAAATAATGAAGAAACAATAACATTAGAGACATGTTCAAATACATATTTTGCGGGATATTTGGCCAAAAAATGTATTGATCAGTATAAATGCAATAAATGTGAATTAATAATTTTAAAAAATAACGATTTTTTGTTTGATGATCAAGAATATTTAATTTTTTACAAACAATTTGAAAGTGCTGACATCGAAAAAAGTAGTCTCAAAATACCTTCTGATTTATTTGTAAACTTTGTTTCTACAGCACAAAAATATTTAAAAGATTGCGTAGAACTAAGTCCTCACAAAAGAAAATTGTGCGCAACCATCCAACAGAAAATAAAAACGGAATTGACTTCCGCTTTAAACTTTGAACCAAACTGTGAACAACATATCGATTTTATTGTCCAAAAATTGATACATTGTAAATTACTAAGACATTTTAATTGGACATCTAAACATTTGAAAGGACGTTATAGTGTACAAACAGCAAATAAATTAAAAATTTTGAAAAATGTTTAAATTGTATATATTGCCATATTGCTCATATAGGAGGCATGTAAATAATATATAAAATTATTTTGGTAACTTATATGTGTTTTAATTGTATTATTATACAGGTATAACTATTATATTTTACTTTTGTTCAGTTAAGATTTCCATTATTTTACAGTATTTTCGATTTAGTATTTATTATTAATTAACTTTGTAAAAGATAAATATTTACCTATATTATTATATTATTATTTAATGAAAAAATAATAAAAATTTGATTTATATGACATTGTTATAACACTTACAACTTATATAATATTCTAATGATTAAAATTTTTCTTAGAACTTTTTAATTATAAAAACAATTTATAAGAATTTTTTAAGAAAATAATAAAGAATTTTGATTTGTACGACATTGTTATAACACTAACAACTTGAATATAATATTCTAATGAACAAAATTTTTCTTAGAACTTTTTATAAAGATTTTATTATTCTAATATATTGTTAGTTTTAACATTTTCACCAGTATTTTGTAAAATGTAAAATATTATAAATTAATAGCTTCTAAGTTGTTATATTTGTTTATATTATTATATTAATTATAAAAGAATTTTAAAAATTTATAATTTAGTCACATTTTTAATTGTTTTGTAGGTACTCTCGCCTGTTTATTATTATGGACATTGATTAAAATATATACATATAACATCATAGACCTTATAGGTACTAATAGCCCTAATAGCCCTATAAAGTTTATGATTAAAATATAGGTAATGACGGTAATGTATATTATTATTTATTTAATCAATGCCATGGATATATTATTAATTTAGTCCGTGATTATTGCGTATCTCAGTGGCGCATGCGCAATACTAATGATACTTATAGCGATCCTATGGGAGTCCACTAGTACTATTCCGTCGGGGTCCAAAACGCTCGCCTGTCTGGTTGCCACGTTTTTCCACGGCGTGAGCTATCTATAGTATATTTAATCTATGATGATATACACATCATAATCTTTATTATTTGAACTCATAGAAAGAAATATTAAATTTAACGAGGTAAATGCGATTAGTAAGTATAAAAGTATTGACTAAAGTGTTCTATAAGGATAATTTTAAATTATATACCATATATATATATTATTAAACTTAAGTTAGAACACAATAATTATTTTAAAGATTTATCACGTATAATATTATGTATATAGCTAATTATTAAATACAACAATCAGAGCTGTGCCGTTAAGATATTTTGGCACCCAGGGCAAAATTAAAAACATTCGCCCCCTCTTTTATTTATCATTATGCATTTCAATTTTTTTGGCGCCACTTAAACCATGCGACCGTGGCGCATGTCCCCTAGACCCCCTGCACGGCACGACTCTGACTACAATAGGTAATTATCTTTAAAATATTTTTTTACGATATATAAATGAAAATTTGAAAATATTATCATTCTAATTTCTATAATCATGTTATAACAATAAGAATATAAATAATAAATGCAAAAAAATTGTAATTTAGTATTTCAAACAATGTGTAACCATACCAATTTACTATATATAAAGTACTAATTTCTAAGTTTACATGTATATTCTATTCTATATCGTAATTAAAACAACAATACGATGAAGTGAACTAAGTTCATTCGAATTGACAAAGGTAATTTTTTTAAATAATTTATTATGATGTAATTGATAGAACGAAAAGAAAGAAGATTATGACGTATTGCATGAAATTGGGTCAAAGTATTTTGAATTAAATAATTGAAATAATTGAAAAACATACTATAATGTTGTTAAGACAATGACTAATGAGTAAGAGCATAATAGTTCACAATAGTCCATCAATCATCATTAATTAACATATAATGCGTAGGTACCTGTACCTAACCATATTTTCAGATTTTTGTAACTTGTTTAACATAATAATAGTTTTACATTAATTTATAACATCAATATTTTTTAGCAGCGGATCCAAAAGTTACTCAAGAGTTGGGAGGGAGTTCAAATTTTAATATTATGAAACTATAACATTTTTCAAGCTGGCTATGTCACCTTCCCTCCACTTCCTTAAAAAACACTAGACTTAATTATTTATCAATACCAATAAATATTTTATTTTATTAATAATATATTATACATTTATACCTGCAACTATTTATATTTATATTAGTTATTATCTTCTTTAATAGAATTATAACGTTAAATTAATTCATTACTTTTTAGTTTTTTTTTTTTTAGAATTTGGGGTATCGTATCGTTGACTTGATGTATTTAAATTAAAATTCAATCTAGTAATTTTTGAGTTATTTTATTTTTATCACTAAGAATAATAGGTCTATATACGATTTAATGATAGGTTGAGATGTTGAGAAGATATACCTAAGGGGTATGATGATGATATTAATTATAGTGGTTAATATTAATCTATTTATATTATTATAATTTATAAAACTATTTTAAGGTATCTATGTTATATTAAATAATATAATGGTATATCATACTTATTAAAGGTTTATATACAGTGCCGGGTTAACGAATATGCCGCCTGGGGGCAGATTTTAAAATGCCGCCTTTTACATACCTTATACCGTTATATTCATCATAAAAAAAATAAATATTTGAATAAAAATAGTATAATTTATTAATTGATATACATATTATCAAATCAGATAAATACAAAAAGAAACTTACATGCTACAGAGTAGCAAACTATTTAATTATTAAAACAACTATATTAAATTTATCAACAATATTTAACAAATTCCATAATTAAAAAAATATATATAATATATTTTAAATAATCCAAGTAATAAAAGTTAGTGTGGTATTAATTAAAAAAAATTAAATTACATTAAATACAACAAAAGTTATTGCATATGTCAAATAATTGTCTACAATTTATATTAAATAAATTATAAATAATAAAATGTAATGTAATAAATAGTATAGAAATATAGAATCATAGTCTAAATAGTATTATAAATTAGGTTATTTACAACTGGTTTTAAAAAACCTTTTATAAATATTAATTGCGACTTTATAATTAGTATTTTTCATTGTTATTTATTAAATAATATAAAATACAATACAATATATTTAATTATTTTTTATTATTTACGAGTACTAATGTACTAATGTACTATTTTGTATAAATTTGTTATTTTGTTTTAAAATTATAAATGAATTATTATGTACGTTATTTTTTACCTTTTTGATGAAAGTATGAATTTTTAGAGTGAGAAATAGTTTCTTTTTCTTTTTTATTTTTTTCCTCAGCTCTTTTGCGATATTCAACGCCACTTTTGTTCGTTTTCTACTCATATTTATTAAAATAAACGCTGTTAACAAAAGAGTTGCACTTTTTTTTCAGTAATATTATGACTGATTACGACTAGTGTCGACGAGAATCGAGAGACAAATAAAATAATAAATAGTATAATACAAATTAAAAACAATAATTGCTTGGTAGTTTATAAATAAATCATTCGAAACTATTAATACTAAATTTAATAATCTGTTGGTTATAAATGTATAATACAAGTATACAAATACAAACACATTAATGTGTTGATTATGTGTCAATGTGTTAGTGTGTACTGTTGTAAACATATCGTGTACAAAATAGAAATTAATACGATAATAAGGACGAAAATAAAAATGCGTCGGTCATCCGAGTTCTCTAATAATAGTATGGTCTCGACGTGATAACTTATTGATTGACAATACACACATAATTATTATATTATATTACATTATTATTATTATTTTGTTCCCACATTTTTCAATTATTACTAATAATTCTTCCTAAAAATTAGAATATATTAGACATCTAAAATATCTTCATTTTGGCCGTTAAAAAATTGCCGCCCCTAAAAAATTGCCGCCGGGGGCAACTGCCCCCTTTGCCCCCCCCTTAACCCGGCACTGTTTATATAATCTATCACAATGTAGTTTTCTATTATAATTGTAAGTAATTATATAGCAGATCCATATTTTTGTGGGATTCCGTGAGTATAATTATACTGGTTCCAAATTTATGCGAGGGTGATCCTAGAAATTCAAGAGAAAAAATGATTTTAAAGTTTGATATTTCAATGACATTAATTAGGTTATTCATTAGTCAAATTGAATAATTTATGTATGAGTATAACGACTATAACGTAATAAATTATAGTTGAACAAGTTTTGAGTAATTTAAATTTTATTTTAGTTTTAATTTTTGAAAAGATAAAAATGTTAAATTTATAATCTAAGTTTTGACACTTACCTTATCTATAATAATATATTTTACAAAAATGTGTTAAAAAGTCATGTTTATAACTTTATGTAAATACTCAGGGCCGTTCAGAGGGGGGGGCAATGGGACCATTTTGCCCCAGGCCCCATTGTTGTAATATTTTCAGGGCCCCCCCAAAAATTCTTGTATTTTGTTTATCATATTTTATTATTATGGTCGAAGGGCCCCCAAATTAATTTGCCCCTGGCCCCGAAAAACCTTGGGACGGCCCTGTAAATACTGTAAATTGATTGTAGGTACTGTGTGTTAAAATTGTAAATGTAGCACTGTATAATAGTTAAAAATTATTTATATATATTATATGAACAATTAATATTAATATAGAGAGTTAAAAGATATATTATAATATTTAGTTTCCAGTAGGTTACTCATCAAATTATCTTCTAAAAAAAAATTGTGATATCTTTATTACAATACTACAATAGATACCTTTATTGTAGTGATGTAACAAAAAATAAAAACATACGACTATACGAGTATTAACCTTATTTTAACATTATAATTATTGGTAAATTTGTTAATTATTGTTGATTATTTAATTACGAGTATATTATTAATGTATTGTAAAATAAGGGTGGGTGAAGTAAGATGTATTAATTATTATACAATAATAATTATGAACTCATCAATTAAAATAAGAACATTTTCAAAAAATAATTTAATTTATTAAGATATCGAATAAGTATCAATAATACGCTTTTGACCTTTTCATACAAAAGTTATAAATATGTTTTCTAGTTTATTAATGGATTTATATTTTGTACCACACCCCTATCGGCAAACGGCAATCAAGATAAAATTAACATCATCATGATAGTCATATTATATTCATTACTCATAGTATATTTTTCGTTCAGCCTACTGCAGCTCTACAGCAATATCTACTATTATAAGTTATAACCTATAGGAATAAAATAGGTGATAGCCGATAGGTATATATTATATAAAATTAAGATACACTGATAACTAGATTACAGATAAAATAACGATTTATTATTAAACGATAATTTTGTTGTTGTAATTTAAAAAGTATTAACCATAGAAACTTGAAAAACGGTGACATAAATTATCATTTTCTATATTCAATGAAATATTCCAATTATTTTGACCAATTTTGAGCTATTTATGGGCGTTTAAATTTTGATTTTTTTTGATATTTCTTGATGATGAAAAATTATGTTCAGTTAAAAAAATTAATAATATAATCATAGACTTTATACCATAAGGTCATCTCTATGAATGTAATACAAGAATCGTCATTTCATATTTTTATTGCAAATTTACATATTATGTACAATATATGTCAATATGTATTAAGTATAGATATTTTAATTTAAAATTTTGACATTAACAAAAAATAGCTATTTTAGTTTTCACTCATTAATTATTTTGTACACTTAATTCACAAAAATATTATTCAAACTTCAAAGAGACTTGGAATTTGGGTATGAGTGTATTATTATTTATTACATGTTTTATTATTATTATTTACTATATACACAACACAATTTTAAAAATTTTAAACTTTTATATTGCAGTAATTACAATATACCTGGAAGGTAGTATCTATAAAATAATCAATAATTATAACTGCAGATAAGGTAGGTACATAATATTAGTTAAATTTAAATGTGTAGTACTATCATAATAATGTAGTGAACCTTATAATATATTTTATGTAGGTCACATTTATTATATTTGAATAATGATAATATATAAATGGTTATAAATGGTGTAGTATAGATTACTAAATTCTAGGTTAATACTGTTAATATGTTATATAAATTATAATAAACAAGTTAGCTAGAATATAATAGGTATATATAATATATATGGTTGTAATACTAATATAATACTATCAGTAAGTCATATGAACCAAGATTTAAGACCTTAAAAATATAATACTTTTTTTCAGTGTCATTAATTAAACTACACAAGGTATATATAATTCCGTGTTTAAAATCCAATATTATTGTGATTTGACCACCCCTTTTCTTAGTTCTTATAGATTGGTTGGCCTGAGATGGGAAAATTCTAGATAGGGTTTATGGTATGGCTTGCATCATAATATATGCGTATTAAAAAAAAAATTACACCACTGATTTATTCAAATGTAATACATTATATACGTTTTTAAATTTTCACAGTTTCATAATATTGTTGAATTACTGGTTTCAGTTTTTTTTTTTTAAAAAAACAAAAATTTAATAATAGAAATCATAAGTATCTATAATTAATGGAAGTAGTATCAATGGATGCCCCCTTCTATAACGCATCCATGCCTTGTACATATTATATTTTTAGATTCTGAACGGAGTGATGAATGTATTGATTTTACAATGATGTGTGTTTTTTTTTTTTTTGTTTTTTTTTGTGTCTGTCGACAACATTTGGGGCAGTAAAAATGCTTCGATTTTCAACTTCAGCCCCTCTTTGAAAAGGAAATCGGATCTAGTTGGTACTTTGGGGGGTCAAAAGTTAAAATTTTTCAATATTTTTTAAATGAGTCGGGAAAAACCTTAAAAAAATTACGGAAAAACGGGATTTTTTACGCACAACCAGTTTTTGACCAAATCGAATTATTTATTTTGCTATAACTCAAAAACTAATAGATGTAAATACTTGAAATTTTCACCAAATGTTTATATTAGCGTTCTCCATACACAGTTAAATTTTCAAAGAATTTAGACTTTTTTTTGAGCTATTTATAAACAATTGAAGTTTTTAATTTTTTTTAGTATTTTTTTTTAAAATAACGATAAAAATTTTTTGGCCGGCCAGAAAATCTTGAAAATTTAATACAAGGTTTCTTATGAGTTTTTTTTAAAGTGATAGAAAAAAATCCGAAATCGTTAGTCACAATTTTTTTTTATAAGTGCTTAAAGTTCGAATTTATACGAAATATGTCAAAATTGCGAAAATTTGCAAGTAATTTTGTGGTTGAAAAATCGTAAAATTTTTTTCTTTTATAACTAAGTTTTGAAAATTTGATACAAGGTTCTCCATACATTTTTCTTCAATTATCTGTAAAAAAAACTCTACCGGATTCAGACAAAAATTTTTTATGAGTGTTTGAAATTTAAATTTTTACAAAACCGCGTTAAATAACGGTTTAGCCTCAAACGATTTTTGATATTTGTTGTTATTCAAACAGTATAAGTCGTAAATACTTGAAAATTTTACCAGTTATTTAGATTGCCATTTTCTTTACGTGATTTGATTTTCAAAACATTTTGACTTTTTTTGAGCTATTTATAGGCACTTGAAATAATCAATTTTTTTTTATTTTTTTTTTATAAATGTTGATAAAAAAAATTTTAGCTGGGACAAATTACTTGAAAATTTAATTGAAGGGTCCACATAACTTTTTCTAACTCTGATTCAAAAATTATAAAAATACATAGGCACAATTTTTTTTTATTAGCATTTGAAGTTCAAATATTGACAAAAATTCGTCAAAATCATGAATATTTTCACTATTTGGTAGTTAAAAATTTATAAATATTTTTCTATCAAAAGCTAAGAATTGAAAATTTAATACTATGCTGTCCATAAGTTAAGCTTAGAACAATTATAAAAAACTTTGAGGATTGTTCAATTTAAAAAATTTTACGTGTGTTTAAAGTTTTAATTTTAATTTGAAATCAAAAATACGCGTGTAAAATTACGTTTTACTAATAAATAATTTTCGATTTTTGTTATTTTTAAAAAATTAGCATACATAAGATCTTGAAGCTTTTACTTAAGTGTTTGAATTTGTGAATTTTTTTCAGAATAGAATGTATGACAATATTTAAATTTAATATATCCCAGACTGACAAATCATCTCCGTTCAGAATCGTTTTTCGTATACAATGATACCTATCATTGCATTCAATTTAACCTACCCTAGTCCGAGGTCCACCCCACCCCCTAATGTACAGCAGAGCGATACTCACTTACCCGCTTTTTTTAAATTTACTTATTGTATAATTTGTATAAAAATTGTAAATATTTTCTTAGTAAAAAAAAAAAAAAATAGTATCTTTAAATGGAAACGTTATTAAAACATTAATAGGTAAACATTAATTATTACATATTATATAAAATATTTTTTTAAACAAGTATTAATAATTAATGTTAAATTCGCAGATAAGCAAATGTTGGCTGATTAGTTCCCAATGTATACTTTTTGTATAGATTTTAATTATGATAATAACAACAAAATATGGAAAACTGAATCTTAATTAACATAGTGAAAATTGTTTGTTTAGCGTTAAATAATAAAATTATGTTATATGTACAGTAATGTGCAGAGGCGAAGTCAGGAGGGTGATATTTTTAGGAGTTGTAACTTGTAACTTATAACTTGTAAGTAACTACAAAATATATTAAAACTTTTAACACTCCGTAAATAGTATTTAAACAAAAAAATATTTAATAGGTCTAATATATTTTATTGTATATCTAAAAAATATGTGGTCATATAATATATGATTTTATTTCTTATATTTAATATTATTATTGTGAAGATTAGTAAATACACCGGCGATTATGTTAACTCCCCCTACCTAAAGTGATATTTAAATATAAAATTAAAACACCCTCCTAACAAAAATTCTGGCTTCGCGCCAAATATAGTATGCCGTGTACTTATTGTATAATAATGGATATACTTATAAAACTTATAACTTATGCCTTATGAGTCATAAAATCATAACTAAAACTATTGTCATGTGACATGCAATAACTAATATAGTAATATCGTGGTCATAACTTATAAATAAATTTATGCTATTATGACGATATAAGTTATATAACTAATAATAATTTAACTAAGAATCTGTGGTTTACTTTTTGATTACCTATTGTCGATTTAATTTATCGAAATTGAAAACATTTTAGGTATTTGATTATTTTTGTATTGTAAATAGACCTCAAAAATGACATATAGAACATATTTATTTCAATATAAAACCTGTGAACAACCATTATCCGTATTTATTATTTACAAATTACAATATAATTTTTATCATCAAATATCTAAATATATATTTATCTATGATATATTTATCTTTTTTTAAATTTTCGTTAACATGAACATATTTTAAAGAATTATATATATTATAGTATATTGGTATACCTACACATTTGTTTTTTCAATGCATTACATCACAATCTGTGTTAAAATATTTTTCATGTTTTAAATGTATTTTAATACCTAACTACTTAATTATTTAATATTCATTTATTTATATTTAATTTATTTCATAAGAGAAATCAATAAAATTGCCTATACTAAATATATAAAATGTGGGTGTATAACGCCCTTTTTAGTCCCTATAGTATTCCGTGGTATATATAATAATATACATAGTACATATACCGTATATTTTGGTATATATATATATATATTTTGTTTTTTATATCCCTAGCATAGTTTTCATAGTTTTTACCTACTCGAACTGTCGAGAGTTACTCTGGTCAATATATTTAAGTTTGTAATAGTTGTATAGTCAATACAGTAACAGTGACTCCGCTTTTATCATTACCTATTGAAAATAATTTTTTTTTTTTACTTGTAAATATTGATACAATAATATATTATTATACGAGAGATTCAGTTCTACGACCGGGTGTAATGAAATGGTAAACCCGGCAATAACAATACCTATATAAAGGTTATGTATATGGTATATCAGTATTGGATCTAAACTCTAAGTAGTATCCGGTAGGTACGCACATACTGATTAGCATATAAGCAACGCCTAAACTAGCTTTTATACGGCATGCTTATGTCACGTCAGTAATACGAAAATAATATTTAATCAAGCCATATCGCGTACAACCGTAGAGATTATTGTTCATTAGAGAGCGATCGATAATCGGCATTGAGCGGAATATTAAACCGACATCGGAGAAATCGTGGCGGCGGTTAGTGTGGAATCTAAATAATAATAATAATAATAATAATAATAATAATAAGAGTGTGTCACACTGTTCGATTGATGGTTAAAGTTTCTGTGCCAAACGCGTTTACGAGAATTCTTTTGAAATGGCTGTGAAAATCTCACGAGCCAGTGCCCGTTAATTAGATTAATAAAACTATTTTCTTTGCGACTAAACATAAACATATATATATATATATATATAAAAAATTCCTTCGCGGTCGGGTCTAAATAAATATAAACGGCGACGACGGCAGCAGACAGCATGTCGATCGGCCGACGACGACGTTCACATGTACACACACTTTGACCCATATGTGTGCGTGCGTGCTGCAGGCGGCCGATTACGTTGCAGTGTACGCGACGGCGGCGGGTGCGTTATCGGAACACCATTGCCGTTGCGCTGTGACTTTCGATAAGCTTCTCCTCTCCCACCCCTACCCTTAAACATAATCGGTACAGGTATGACGTATACACGTCACGTCGTGCGATCCGTGCCCCACCGTCACCACGTACACGATTCATATTATTATATTAATATTATTTATTATCGTTGTCACACGCGTACCTATACACGTATTATAATTAATTATTATTATTATTATTATGTTATTAAACCAGCGATGGTATAATACGGGCGGCGGTCGGGGACTTGTATACGCTGATGCGGGGGTGGAGCGGAGAAAGAAAATAGACCTATGCCAGGCGGGGGTGAGAGGATGACGGGGATGAACGAGCGGGGTAGAAATAACGATAATGAGAGAGAAATACGGCAATGTGGGGGATACAGAGAGAACGGGCGCAAAGGAGTTTTCCGATCGCGCACGCGCTCATTGCTTCCGCCCCCGACAAAGGGGACACGACCTACGGTTTGGTTGATGTGCACCGGTCGGTCGTCCCGGCCCGGCCGTGGCGCTCGGCGTGCGGGCTCGATGGCTTAAGGGATGGGCGGCGGCAGAGCCCGGGAGGTGGTTCGCGAACACATGCACATGGTGGGGCGAGCGGCCCTCCGGTCGAATTTCGAGGTCGGCGACTTCGGCGGCAACGGTGGGGAAGAGCTCGCCGGTCGGAAAAAACGAAAAAACTGTGTAGGAAATTTCGGCGCGAGACCGTAGGGGCCGTACCCGGGGCGGATGCGGTGTTTTCCGGCGCGTCTCGTGCGAATAATTTCGATCCGGCGACCGCGGTACCACTGTCGAGCGCCCGGCGACGGAGGCGGCGGCGGCGGCGGCTATAGCGGCTACGCGACTGTTACGCTGTCGCTGTGCAGGGCGGGGCGTGGAGCGGCGGCAAATCAATACGACAGGGCGCCGCCGCCGCCGCAGCGGTGAATTTGGCCGTCTCGGTCGCACCAACGCCGAGTCAATGACGGCGGCCCCGTAGTCGCTCTCTCTCTGTCGCCGCATCTGTGCGTGTGTGTCGTCGTCTCTTCTCTCCCTTCGAGTTATTTTCTGTCGGCCCTGTTCCGCGGGGCACAAGGAAATTTTTAGCCTATTTTACCTCTCTCCGACGACTGAACACCGTAATACACACACACACACACACACACACACACACACACAGACGTCACATACGTATGCGCTCGTTCACTCAGTCACACACACATACGTTCCACTAGCCGCTGTACACACTGTACGGGCAGTCGTACGTTCCACACACACACTGTCCCACACACACACACACTCACTCACTCACCAACACACGTTCACTCGTACACGGTCCGCCGAATAATATCGCCTTTTTAATTCCGCGCGCGCGGGCGTCCGTAGTCCGTACGGTTTTTCATACGCATACACGCGCACCGAACACACACACACGCGTACGCACACACACACACACCGACACCACATCACTCTAGTCGTCGTGAGTTGTCGTGCGTGTGACTGAGAGAAAAAATTTAATAATTTTTTGTTGTTTTTTTTTTTTTTATATACATACGCATAGGTACTATACGTGATTTGTGTTCTCGCGTGGGTGTCGTGGTTTTTTTCGTTTGTATAAATTCTTACGGGTCGACGTTCGGCGACGGTGACGGTGACGAAGACCTTCACAGCGTCGATCACGGCTACGGCTACGGCGATCAAGACGGCGGCGGCGGCGGTGGTGGCGGCGGCGGCGACGACGACGACGACGACGACGACGACCAAGAGCGCGACGGTGGCGGTGGCTGCGACGAGTAGAAGGCCAGTGCGATCGTTTTAGAGTGATTTGCTGAGAAATTCGGCCGACCCATACCCGGGAAAACGTATCCGGAATTATGTGCTGGAATTCGCTCAGCGTCGTTGTGTACAGCGTCGTTTTCTGCGCCCTGTTGGATTTCGGGCCCTCCAGGGTCTTGGGTACGTTTCTTTGTTTTTACGTCGGTTTGCAGTTGCTGTGCTTAGGGTTAGGGCGTTACCCGCCTTTACCCGCGCCGTTCCAAAATAAATAAATAAAATAAACAAATGATTTAAAATGTTCGATGGGTTACCTTTTGGTGGTTTGCTGTAAGTTTGACACCACGACCCTCCACGCTCCCCAAGAACAAATTTTATTTTCTTATGGTCGGGTTTGTGACTCGTAACGTCTCGAGTTGTCTCGTTGTAATGCCGCCACCTGTCCACGACTTGTTTATATATGTTCTAATATTTTTGCTGATCGTCAACGCTCATAATAGTCCCTGTACGGTTTCAAATTGATTGTGTTGCACAATACATCATAACCTGTGCCTACTCCTATCCAAATTTTAAACAGCTTTGGTTTAAACGTGTAGGTACAATAGATTTCTATGGTATTATAAATTGAACTAAAAAATCAAAGAATTTGTCGCCTATCATGATGTCGAAACTATCAATTTACACAGACTTCAAGTAGGTATGTCAATTTAATTTAAAATGCTGCAAATTAAATGGTTTCAGATACCTACTACCTAATTTAAAAAAAATAAATATATCTATGTATGTATACAATAATATAGGTACTAGATATTAATGACCAAGTGTAATAATTCCTTTATGTACTATTACCTATGCATAGGATGCTGGTGGGTGGTGTGCTACGACTTGATTACTTTAATCTGTTATTCAATTAGATATTTCTATTTGGTTCAGTAAAACCTCCTTAGGACTGATATTTTATAAGGCAGAAATCTCCTTACAATGAAAAGTAGCAACAACCTTGAATACCCTGTATCCTGTTTGTTTTAGTTTCCTTAAAGCGGAGAAGTAAATTAGGTGCTGTTTAAAACTGTTATCGGTTTTATTGTATACACATAGGTACGAGTGAAAAATGTCCAACGAAAAAATTGAAATTACATTTCCATTAAAAATTAATAAGTTGTAAGGTACCTAATAATAACAAAATATTTTTAATGTTAGGTATCTAAATTAATAATTTATCTCAATATATTTTATATTAATATTACCTAAATAAGATAATCTTTTAATAATAATTTAACATAGGTCAATTAATTTTATTACTTATGCGTATTTATTTTCTTATTAACTTATTAACACTAAGTATAAAACTTTACCTACCTATAAAAAGTATAAAATTAAAGATAAACACTGGTATATATAATAAAAGTTATTTATATATAAATTCAAATAATTTTAATGGTACCTATTTATTATCTATACATTTTACAACTGATATTACAATAAATAAATTTTTTTTGTTTAGTTACTAAACACACAAAATATAATCAAAGAAAGTTTAAAATAAGATACTTCACCATTTTCTTATAAGTCATAGTTAAAATACATATAAACTTAATTAAAAATATAAAAAATGTATATTTAAGTAGTTGATGTGATGTCTAGGAAGATTATAGTAATTTAGTATGTTTTTATAAGTGTAGGTATGCTTAAATTACTTAACCATATAAATGTACATAGTGATAACGTTTTTATGACTTGTATTCAATAATTAAATTATTAAGCATAGCTATAACTCTTGATTATTTAGTTTTTGTTTATTTTTTTATTTAAATTGTTCGTGGCTATGGGGTGTGAAAAATATGTTTGTTTGTTTCGGAAACGAAATTGTACTACTTAGCTGATGAACCCAGTTACGAGGGTAATACAACAGTGAGAAAAGGCGAACCATTTAAGATAACATGTCGTGTGTCAATGTTCCAAGTCATAAAATGGCAAAAGGATGGTCAAACCCTGGTTACTGATGAACACTTCAATATCAGCGAAGCAGTAACTGGTGACAGTATGTTATTATCCACGGTTACGGCCAATTCTGCATCTTCGATACATTCGGGTTCCTATCGATGCACAACACAGTACAACAAGTTTCATGAACTATATGTGGTTACCGGTACGTGCCGGCTATGATGAGCTTTTAAAATAAATGTCCATGTGCCCGGACCGGTTCGCCTCGCTTCATTTTAGGCTCGCATATAAATTAACTATTGCGACTAGACACACTTTCCAGTATACTGCGACATCTCATATAGATTAGATTTATCATTGTGTTAGGTATTAACCCATTACTGTTGTTGGTTTTTTATTGTTTGCATTATTTGTTATATAGATTTTGCATTTGAAATAAAATATACATATATTTATATAAAACATTAAACCTTTCAGACATTCATATGATTTATTTTTTTACTAATGCATATAATATTATAATAATATGTAATTTGTATATTATGTTGTTTAAAATCCAATTTTAACGACCTATATGTTAGATATTCATTTTATCTAAAATATCCTATAAAACAACAACCAATAATTTTTTAGTTGGTATTCATTTCTTTGTTTATAATTTTGTTTTAGCTCAAGTAACTATAAAAGCAAATTATGACTATGGCGATAAGTATAAAATAGGTGAATATAAAAGCAAACTAATACTTAATTGTAATATTGATGGCACTCAAGATCCAAAGTACATATGGAAGTGGTTAGTATATACATTTCAGTTATCTGTACTTTTTATCATAAATAAATATTTAATAAATATACATTTTTAGGTTTAAAGGTGACAATCAAATAACAACTGATTCTGAAGACCCACATCACGTTGATGTGTCTGAAAATACTCTAGTAGTTAATCGTTTTATTGAAAGCGATGCTGGCCAGTATACATGCAGCTTATTCAATTCAAATAATAATCTTATTGACAAGAAGGTGTTCAATGTTGTCTGTTAGTATAATATTTTTTATGATATTTTAATCAAATATTTTTTCTATTTTTTAAATCTAATTTTTATTGAACATTAAATAAACAACTTGTCTATATACCTAGTTAAAGTGGTGATACATTTTGATAGATATACTATAATATATTTTAAAATATAAATATAATATATTATAAATTAACAAATAGTTATCTCATATTAAGTTAAGATTAAAACTATTTGCCCTTAATAAGATTTTGTTTTTGAAGTATGTACTTTAAAAGTATTTATTCTTTATTAGTGTTTTGTATTTGTTTGAACATTCTTGTCATACACTCTTGTATTGAACAAAATGTTACTTTCATCATGCTTTCCTATCTCTACTATTATAATCTATTTAACCACTTTTACGTTAATCTTCTGTTATTAACTTTTATTGACTTGATACTCATCTATTTTTGATTTCAATATTATTAAATAAATATAATTTAAGAATTTAATCTCCTGTATGCCCTTAAGGGATTTAATAAATTCACTGCTTTAAAATTAAAATTTTTATAGCATTTAATTATTTTTATTCTATTAAGTTATGATAAAAAATGCATAAGACGTTTTATTTTTATAGTAAAACCTTACATGAAACTGCCAAAAACAGCTACATTTATTGAGGGTGAAAAAATGGAATTGGAATGTATTGTATATGGTGTACCTACACCAGAAGTTAGTTGGAAATTTGGTAAGTATAAGAAAAATTATAATTTTTTTATATTTCCAATATGAAACTAACTGTTAATACATTTTTATTTTAGAAAATACCACTCTTGTGCCTTCTGAACATATTAAATTTTTACCTAACAAAAAGAATATTTCCAATGCCATCTTAGTTTTGGATCCGATAACAATGAAAGATAGAGGAAATTTCATCTGCAGTGGAAAGAATACTGTTGTCTTTGAACCTGTAAACTCTGCTGCTTCTTACGTGCGCATTAAAGGTAATATATAAAATATTAGAAAGTGAATGTTTGTTTCATTTGATTGGTTTTTATTTATGTTATAGACAAAATGGCAGCATTGTGGCCGTTCTTGGGTATTTGTGTTGAAGTAATCCTTCTGTGTTTGGTTATATTTATATATGAGAAGAAACGTAACAAGGCCGAATTTGAGGAAAGTGACACAGACCAAGGGCCAGAGACGTAAGTAAGATAGTTTGATTTATACATTGGATTATATTTTAAAGAAACCTCAGTTTTTTTTTATCACTTAAATTAGTCTTAATTTAGATTTAAACTAATGGGCTATAAACGTAGTGTAATCGTTTAGTCATAATAATGGTAAATACTGTTTTTTTCTAAACTATCTTATGATATGACATTAAAGCTTAGCTATTACAAGAATTCTAGTGTTTTGTAAAGATTAATACATTAAGTTTTTATTGTTGCAAATTCTGATTAGATATACATTTCATGACTAAATATTATATCTTATATAATGATAATATGTTAATCTTTGAAGATTACATTTTTTTTTAATACTGTAATATTGTATTCATTTTTTTTTTATTACCTATTTCAGAAACAATGCTAATGACCACAGCGGTGGTGATGTACGACACCGGAAATAATTTGACAGTTAAATGAATAATAACACATTTTAAACAAAGGTCATAAGTAAGGAATAAAGTTTTAGATACAGATGCATTAGGTTTGCCAGACCAATTTTTATTTATGTTTTTAGAAAAAAATTTATCATAGTTGTTAACAAATAACTAAATGAAAACAGCTAATTGTTGTTTTGGTCCAGCTGAAACAGTGTTATACTTACTGCTTATTGTATTTTTTACTCCATAAAAAATGAAATTGAATGTTTTCCCATACGTTATGGGAATAATTCAGGTTCAATAATGGTATACTAGCTGTATTGTATAAACAAATTTAGGCTCATTGTGCAAATCATTTGTTCTCCGTATTTTGTTGTGTTATTATTATTAATATTATTTTATTTTATTTTTTATTATTATTTTTTTTACCAAAGTTGATGTGTGTTTTTATTTTATTAATAAAATACAGTAATCGCCCCCTCCCTGCCTGTTAACCTCAATGATTTGTTAAAATTTCAATGTTATCATGCCTAACTTATCCAAATCTTAAGTTTACTGCGCTTTTACAAGCCTGAAAATATTGCATTTAATGCTCAATAAATGTTTATTCCTTCAGTTCGTAATAATATTAAATTTATCCTATCGTTTAACTAAAAGTAAACTACTTTAATTCTGGTCATAGATTTATTTTATAGGTAGCTTATAATAAAAGTGTTGTTAAAAAAAATATATAATGTGAGTTACTTATTCGTAGGTTAGTATTATAATAGAGTATTACACGCTGATTTTATTTCTAACAATTTCACTTTTTCGTCTAATTTAATAATAATTACTTCCTCTGTCCCCCCAGCAATATATATTTATTATTATTCTACTTATAAGTGGTTTATTTTATTTATAACTAGTATATTAAGGGTGCTTATCAAATTTGAAAGTTGCCCAGTTGGAAATTTATTTTTAGCAATAAGCATAAATTAAGTTTAAATCGTATATGATCGTATAAAATTATGTTTATTATTATGTAATATATATATAATGTCACTGCTTGTTGTTAAATTGTTGTAATGAAATTTAAAAAACTTTCTTCAAAACATAACTAATTTAAGCCTATTAACGTAGTGACATTACAATCAATTTTTTGACACCAGAAAGAGAGATATGAAACGTTAATATTTTATTTCCTATATATTGGTGTGAACCATTTTATTTGTTACTCGTAAGACCTTTTTATTATTTATTCAGTGTTATATTTGTAGAATTTGTTAAAATTAAAAAAAATATTGTTAGCATTAAATAATTAATTTCATAGTTATAACAAGTTATTATTTCTCCACTCGTCCACACCTTGTATTTTATGAATATTTCACTAATGACGCCGTTTAATAAATGCTTTTTTTTTTAATTATACCTACAATTCAGATAACTTATAATAATGTGGTAGAATTCAATTGAAAAAGTATCCTTGGAGGAGGGGGTTGTTGTTAAATAAATTTAAACTACACCTTCTTTAATTTCAATCTTGTATGTACAAACGTGTTTCTGATCAAAAATTAAACACTGCCAACGGCTTTAATTTTCAGAACCAACAATTCTCATGTATGACAAATTTTTTTCTTTGTAATTTTAAGATAATGTTAAATATTATTATTATTATATAGTATATATAATAACATAATATAATTTTTTTTTTTTTTTTAAATATAATATAATATTCATTAATAATTCTACCACTATAGCAAATTCACTATTAAAATAAATAAAATAGTTGGCTTTAGCGGCTCAAAATAATCGTACAAATTGTAATTTCAATAAGTATTAAGACATTCTGGGTAAATAGTTTCTTTAAATGTAAACAAATATGTAAAAATTAAAAAAATGTAAATTAGTTTATTTGGCGATTATATTAATAATTGATGGTTAATGCCCTAGTGCCCTTACCCTAAGAAATTTGTTAAAAATTTCAGGGTGTGGTCTTGCGATCTGAAACGTCAATATTACCGTTTCTGTTCGTGTGCCACTAGAGTGCACTGCCATATGTTATTAATTTTTTTCCGAGTTATAATTCGGACAAATACGGACTGAGTTCAGTGGTGCGAAATCAATGATTTAAACACGTGAATATGTTAGAAACGTGTTTACCCAATATGTCCTTGAGCCTTAATGTTTCTATTGTCATTTTTACTTAAAAAAAAAAAAAATAATAGAAATATAGTAAGTACAGTTGTTGTTATTTAATGATTATTTATTTATTTCATCTGAGTTTCAACTACCTTTTTTCTCGTGTTTTCCTTGTATGTATATGTCAATAGTTCGATTAAGCTATACAGCGGCGTACACAGAAATTTCCAATTTGAAGAGGATGGGGTTTTATATAATACTCCCTAACTCCACTGGTTATTAAGTATATTCTATATAATTTATTATATTTCTATTTGTTAAAAAAAACATTTTCATGTTTTTATATACTTCGTAAAAAAGTCAAGTTGAGTATTGAACACCCTGCAACCCCATTCCGTGTGTAAGCCGCTGAAGCTATACATGCTATGTTATAATTATTACATATGCATAAACACAATTGGTAAGTATTAATTTTCCAACAGACTGTGTTAGGTTCCGTGCCCATGACTGGATTTATGTAAATACATAAATATAATATATTCGGCAAAGATTCGAATGTATTTATTATTCTTCGCATTTTATTTAGTTGGTACATTACCATAGTATTTATCACTTGCAATTTATTATAACTTTTATTAACGCAATATTCATGTAAAAGTGCATACTATGTAGGGATACTTTTGACTACTGTAGGAACGTTTTAAAACATACCTAAATATTCTTATATTATGTTATAATTTATAATAATATGTATTATATTTATATGTTATTATTTATTAAACTATTTGATCGTTGTAGTGACTAGTGAGTAAGTATTATACTTAAATAATAACTATTTCTAATGCTTAAAATATATTGGAATAAAAAGTGTAAAATAAAGTTGTTGTTCCTCGATATAATTCGACTTATAATAAATAATATTGTAATTTACCCAATTTCTGTGTACGTAGAGAGTACTTATATAATCTACAATATTTTTCTTTGTCAACCATCAATTGAGTTAGGTATTTATTTATAGTTCTTTAAAAATATAATTTAAGAATATGATTGTTGGACCTTGGCAGGCACCACTTGAAAAAAATGTAGGGACTGTAAACTAGCCCGGATTAACAGGGGGGAGGGGTATAACCCCAGACCTATATCGGATATTAAAGAATAATGGGCCTCTGACGAATGGTACGTTTCATTTTTTTTTATTAAATCAGAAATATTTAGATATAATAATGGTATATTTCGTATATATAAAAAAAAACATATATGATTATTTAAACCTACAATTAACAACATTTTTATTTTTATATTTAAAAAAGGTGAGCAAGTGAATATCGCTCTGCTGTATAGTAGACAATAGGAGATGAGGTCACTATGATGTGTTAAATTTGAATGCAATGACAAGTATCATTGTATACGAAAATCGATTCTGAACGAAGATGATTTGTAATTTTATGATGATTAGTAGGATATATTAAATTATTATATTACCTAGGTATACTTAAATTGCAGTAATTTGTAAAATATCGATATTTTATTTGATTTCGTAAAAAAATAAATTTCATACCCTCATAAAAATTTTTCTGTATTGACAGTGGAGTTTTTTTTTACTGTTATTTGAAGAAAAAGCTATGGAGAAGGAGAACCTTGTGTTGGGTTTTTTAACCTTAGATATAAATCACAAAAAAAATTATGAATTTTCAATTTCCAAATTTCTTGCAAATTTTTGCGATTTTGACATATTTTGTAAACATTTAACTTTTAATACTTATAAACAAAAATTTTTTTTTACTTCGACAAGAAAAAAAGTATCAACTTAGTTGATTCAACTAGATTCAATTTCTTTTTCAAAGAGGGACTGAAGTCAAAAATCAAAGTACTATTACTACTCCAAAACGTGATGACAGACAAAAATAAAAACAGATCATTGTAAAATCAATACATTCATCACTCCGTCCAGAATCTAAAAGTAAGAAATAAATTTATAAATATAATTATTTTTTTTGTCTGAACTATTTGTATTTGTGGGTTACCAATATTTTGATTATGATTATGTGCCCCTAAAATTGTTTGGCCCTGGGCCTAAAGGCTAAAATTATCTTAATCTGGGCTTGACTGTAAAAATAATGTATCTAACTATGAGCTGTTTTTTGTTAGTAATTAATTTGAGATGTACTTTGTGCATACTTTTTTCCTAATATAGGTAAACTAGGTAAAGACTAAAGAATTCAATTTGATTTATAAATCAATAATCTACAGGAGTAAAGGATACTTCTATGAAGATTGAAGGTACTATTTCCATTACTTTTCAAAAAGTTTTTTTTTATTTCAAAATAATAGCTTCGACCCCTACAGTTTTATTGTTAATAATTAACAATATTATTGTATTTATTATTACATATTATTGTTTTATTTTTTCTGTACCTATAGTAACACAAGTTTTCATTTGTGTCTTTTTTAAACAGTTTTTTTATTTTTGTATAAAAATAACAAAAAATAAAATAAAATAACAACTCGCCTATTTTATTCCTAACGTGTGTTAGAAAGTTTCTACTAGAAACGTGTAGTCATATATTATATATTTATATATATATCTAGTAGTTTGCTATGCTGTATCTATGTTAAGTACTTATAACTATAAATACTATATAATATACTAAATTGTGTTGTACTTGCGAAGTTACTGCCATTAACAGTGTTAATTTAATACTTTCCATCCTTTCATGAAGTCTTTTAATAAACACAACAAATAATTAAAATAATTACGTTCATTTAAAAGTTTATTATTTGTTTAATGGTGTCGCTCTCTTGCTTCTTGAAAAACAATTCATTTTCACCCTTTAATCTTATTTCGTATGATATATTGTTTCTTCTTTATTACACAGAAATGAAAAACGAGAGGCATTGTATATGTATTTGTACGTGCTTATTATTGAGTTAAATAAATCACTGATTCTGGATTAAAAGTAAATAAAAACTTCATCAGTAGGTATACTATATACTACTTTATACATAACTATAGACACAATAAGATAATAAGGCAGATTAGGCAGGTACTTATATTAGGTATATATTTTACAATATATAATAATACTTGCAGTACTATATGTTACTCTTACTCTTGACGATTAAGTTATAATATTTAACCAGTATATATTTTATATTATAATTTAAATCTGTATTTAAATGAATATATATAATATTTAATTTGAATGCGATTTGTTGTCAAGTCGTAATTAGATTTTTATAATATATATATAATATATAATATATGTATATTAGTATTTTTAATACTATATCTACCTTTAATTGTATGTTTGTATTTTGCATAGTACTTTTAGATTCTTTAGACTCTTTAAAGCAAAGCCTAATTTATTATACCTGTAGGTATTGAGGAGTGGCTTATTTTGAGTGATTTTTTTTTTAGGGGGGGAGGTGTTCAAAATATACCATGAAACATGTCGTAAGATCTAATAAAATTAATTTAATTTTTGTAGTTTTGATATAAATATTTGATAAGCATAAGTAAAATACTAATACATTATGCTATTTTTTTCAAGTCTGGGATTTCCACCATGGAGGATACCACTAAATACAAAATTGCCTGTATACATTTAAATATATTATTTAAGTTTACAGTCATATACACTCGTAACACACGTATTTATAATTGGCTCATCATGCGAAAACTACGTTTAATATTTTAATTATCTAGTAGGTAGTACAGACGTCCCAAAATAAGTGTAGCCAAGGTCTCCATTTTGCTACCGAATATTTTTACGCTAAGTTTTGCTTAAAATGTGTACGATTTGGCTATCTGTAATTTTCTTTTGAGAAATTAAAACGGGTTTAAATTGCAATTATTGTATTCACAAAAGTTTTTTTTTAACGAGATACTATATCAGCGTTTGTCGGTATATGAAATACCTAAGCGTTATGTATGTATGTTCACTTAATTTTAATTTATACACTTAAGTATTTACCACTAAAATTAATACAATTTATATATAAATAAGTGAATGTTAAATATAAACATTGCTAATTAATTATGTAGGTAGATGTGTAGCAGGACTCAAATTGTTTAAGAATTAATAGAATACTGAAGATGTTAGGTTAGGATCAATGTAATTTTATAGTATATTGAAATTATTTAAAAGTATTCAATTTTAACAAGACATGGGCATCTGAATAGCCGATCTATAAAAGATGCGATAGATTTTTTATTGAAACAAATCATACAATAATGTATTATGAGAGAATACAAGAAATCAAAGAATTCAAGACTATGATAGTATAGTTAGTAAGATGCCTACACAAAACGCCGTTTAATAATAACAATAATGTTTGTCATAATTTATTTAAACAGGTAATTAAACTTTAAATCTCTTTTTTTACTTTTCCATAAATCATTTACACAATCAAAATTAATTAATTATAGATATTTACAATTCAAAATTTTTTTAGCATTGTAATGACATAAGTCATAAATAAAATAAAACTTATTACTTTTCGTAAGAAAGTTAAAATAAAAAAAAAAATTATAATTAATATCATATTATTTGTTTTTTGATTATTTACAACAATATTGGTAAGTCAGTTAAAATTTGCAACTGGGGCGTGGTTTAGAGTCGCCTGATTTATAATATATTCTTTGTAATCCGTTAATATACTTATACATTAATGAAACCACAAATAGATACATATAAACCACTGGCGTAGCCAGGATATTTTTCAAGGGGGGAGAGGGCAATCAATTTTTGTAAAATACAATTTAAGATTTTTGTTGCGATTTTCATAAGCTATTAAAAATTAAAATAATGTTTAAATTTTCTTAATATTTCAGGGAGCTACAGGGGGAGTACACCCTTAAAATATAGCCCCGGGTATATACGATCTTTAATATACCTACCTATAGAAGTGTACGCTTTTGAAGTGTGAATTTTTTTTTAAAGTGTACGATAATAACTTTTGTCTACTATTGCGAAGTAGTTAGGTATAGGTACAGAGCAAGAAAATCTACAACAGGGGACAGGGGTGACCAACACCAACATATTGTTTGCGAGTCACGTGAATAAGCACAATAATGGTATCAAAGCCAAAATGTCTATTAACATTTTATATAATTTGATAAATTTTTATAAATATACTTACACCAAAACAATTGAAATTCACAATTTATTGGTATTATAAATTCTAATAAGTAAATTTTGATTTTATAAATAAGACACGAGCATGTTGGCTGCCCTTAGTTCATATTAAAGTGATCCTATTCCGACGACTATATGCATGCACGACTCAGTTATGTGAAGAAATATAAACTTGCTGTTATACGTATGTTGTATGTAGTATTATCATCACAGTAAATATTATATTCTGTGCGATTACTCAACGAAAATTTGATAAAAATAAAATTTTTTTTTTAAACGCGTCGTGTGTCTCTATCTAGAAGATGATGTAATCACTGGACGCCGGACGGTACACAAATAAATAAATGACACTAATGTTTAGAAACTGGTTGTTTTCGTGTTCCGACGGGGATTTAAAAGACACCGAGATCGTGTGGTGTATACCAGCCAGAATTTGAGAAGTGTCCAGGTTAAATCTTCAATATCACTGCAGTTGTCACATTTGTGCGGTAGTTACATCGAAAGGTAGGCAATAATTGTTATTGAGACAATATATAATATATGTTATCGAAAAACCCGGTAGATACGCATCTACTTTATTATATTTACCTAAATATGTGTGTGAAAATGTGAAATAAATAACGATCATTATTATTTCGAATGATACCGCGATTGATTTTTTCGGTATCTGTCGAATCTGATAATTTTGGTTACGGGCTTACGGCGCTAAAACTGGAACTGTCCAAATCTATTTTATGTCATCGAGTAATGATGTAGATACGTTTAGGGTATAGATATATTTAGCTAGTTATTTTTAATTTTATTTTTCGACTAACTGCAATAGACGTTTAAAATCAAAAATAAATATATGTTTTTATTTGTTACAAATTTAAATTTACTTCAATACTGTATTTTTATACAATAAAAATGTATAGAATATATTATTGTTAATTATGTCCTTCGTTTTACTATCAAATGATTATTATTGTTTATATTTATTATGACTAAAATTAGCATCGTTATAAAAAGCGTTATTCTATAGTTGTGTTTTCTGTGTGTAACGCGTTAATATAGTACACAATTATCACTAAGAGATAGCGTTAAGGTCTCCGATTTGAGTAATATAAATTGATTTTTAGAATGAAGTTTTTCGATGAAATTCATTTTAATGGACGCTACAAAAAGGTTTGAAATATTATAAATAATTAATATTTCTGAAAATATTTAATGCTTTTTTGACAGCAGGTCGAATACTTAAGGTCAGCAAAAAATGTACCATGACATATTATAATAGCTACCTATTCCCAGAGGTATAGGTATTAATAGTTAAAATATTCAAGTTAAAAAGTTCTTTTTAAAATGTTTACAATAATATTTGAGTTTAATTTTTGTATATCAATAAATAAATTTGTCAAGATTTAAGAGCATCTATGATAATATGTCAAAACTTACAACAACTGTTTACAAATAATTAAAGTATTGAATTAGTTAAAACAAATTAAATGTAGTATAATATTAAAAGGACATATTTTAAAAGGAGAATTAAAAAAATAAATAAATAAAACCCAATTATCCTTCACTTTTTGCAAGAAAATTATCCATTCAAATACTCAAGTCGTTTAATAGATTTTTGAGAGAATGTTAAACCCATACTGCTTCAGGGTACCTTTAAATTTGGTGGGTGAGTGGAAAAAGTTTATCAGGGGCTCACAAAGTATAATGACTTGAGCTGTCGGGTATACGTATTATTAACTATTCAATTGTTCACTGACTTAAATCTTACTCGAGACATTACTCAATTTACGTTAAATTTCAAATTTGGTTTTAAAATCATTATTCAAGTTTAAACATATCGAATATGTTGTCACTTTTGTTTTTATATTAAGTATTTTCGTGTATAAAAATACTTGGAAGATATCTCTTAGGATTTTGATGAACAAAAATATACGATTAATTGTAAATATACATACAATGAAATACATGAATCTAAAATTGCGTTAACATTGTATTATAGGTACAATGTAAAAGATTGTAGTGGTTCAGTTACAACGAGTTAACACCCTTTTTTTTACCTTTATAAAACCAGGAATGGGTGGAAACTGTTTATTACAATAAACAGGTCCCGTATATCGTTTATTCACATCAAATTTTAAAAGTAATGTACATAACCGCATTGGAAAGGTGGCCATCGACCCACAGAATTGAACCACAAATTAGCTTAACCGTCCATCTCTTGCCTGCCTGTCATGTTCTACAGCTTTCTTCTACCCGATTATCATCTGTATTCATTACCATCCATGCCTAATACTAGCGATTGCATTTTTGCTGACGTCTCAATTCGTCGCCTTCTCGATGTATCATCTGAGAGAAGCTTTTGCTGCGGTTCCAGAATGATATCAGGGACATCCTTGAGTTGTAGTCGCCGACCAATGCATTGATCCATATTCATCTCGATCCTAGAACGGGCAATTGAATAGCGTATACCTACGAAATGTTATAAATAAAATAAACTTTTTTCTTTACGTTTAATAATACTAACGAAGATTTTTTTAAACGTACGATTTCTGTGTAAAGTTTTCATTTGCACCAGATGGACATACATTTTATCGATAGAATATAAATAATAAAATCGGAATATCTAAGTGATGGCGAGCGAAGCGAACGATACCTTTGCAATAATTATTAATGATTTGTATTTTAATTTCTTAACGTTTCTATAGCGACGGTAAGCTGCTATAAACTGCAACAGGGTCACATAGTTGTACTAAGTTTTTCAAAAATTAAAATTATTATAAGTGTTTATATAAAACAGAGTGTACCATATTTACTAAAAAACGCGAAAAATCAGATGTTTCAGTTTGGTAGTAATTTTCTCATTACATGAAATCCATAATTAAGGTATATGTTAAGCGATCGGTTGAATGACTAAATGAAAACATGAATTAGTTGTTAAGGTTGTTTTTTTAATGTTCTATAGTTTTCTGTTTAAGAGATGGTAAATGCAAATTGGAATAGATAGTCATATACTCATATATTATATTGTATTCATATATGTTATTTTGTTATATACAAATAAACAAATTAAAATAAATATAATTGATTATCGTGTCTTTCTATATGTTTCACTATCGTAATATTAAAATATATATTTATAGCGCGCAGTTTTATATAATTATCCAGTAATAACAATACCTATGCTAATAGGTTACTATTATAAAATATCCAACCTCCTAAACCTTTAAACAATATACCTTTGTTCACGCTACTATGATAAACATTTGAGGGCAATTAACCCCATCCCACTTTTACCACATTTATTTTACTTTTATGGTTATATCTATAATAAATATATATAAATACTACGTAGTATGTATACAACGGTAAAGGCATAACTGTGATGCCGTCCATTGTCTAAACATATTATTATTGTACATAATATTTTATATTGTTCAGTTTTCAGTGTTCGTGCGACAAACGATGGTTGATTAATAAATTTATTTCATAATACAGGTTGATTATTTTAAAAGTAGACACTAGACACATTTTCTTAAAACAATTTTAATGAAAAATTTTGTCTTTAAATATAATTTGAAGTTATTATAATAGAACTTTTTTGTAAATTCAAAAGATGATTTTACTATTTTTTTCTTTACCATTATTTATTTTTAATTTTTAGGACGACAGTATCTATAGATACATTTTAAATTTTATATTCCAAAGCAGAATATTTTTCCAAACTGTTGGTACATTTCACTTTGCAGCTTGCCTTATTGTATTTTATTTTTCTGAAATTTGTAGAATATACCTACAGGTACGAAATTTATACATAACTACCCGGTGGTGCTTATTTAGAAAAGGGGGGAAAGGTATAAAATATGTATTGCAAAATTGAATAAATCGTAGTAACTAGTAAGATACCTAATTATTGTTTACTAATAACTAATAAGTAATTAACATATTATATAAAATAAATAGAAAAGAAAAATGGAAAGTCATCCTAAAAATCCCTCCCTAAAATACGCATATATTTATCAGTTTATCACCTATGGGTGATATACATTATTTAATATAATAAATATATTTGTTTGAATCTATATGCTATATTTATACATATTATATATTATTAAATTCTATAAGACTATAACGCATATTTGATTTTTGTCGTAACGAATATTTTTTTTTCCGTCATTGTCACGCGCCGGGCCTGGTTTATATTATTATAATATGTAATACAATTCGATGGGGTAGTCGTGTTGGAGCATTGCGACGTAATATAATTTTAGAAAAAAATAGACGATTACTGCATCGCGGACGGTTCGAGCTTACATCGGTGGCGACACATCCATTAGGACGGTGACTGGGCCGAAGATTTTATTTATCATCAAACGGGTGCGGCACGCCGGGTATACGACGAGGGTTAATCCGAAATCGAATTAAAACGTTCTTTTTTCTTTTTTTTACCCCTCGCCCATGCCATCGCTCTTGTACCGTACTAATCCGATTGTTGCAAATACGGCGGCGGTAGTGGTGTAGTCGACGACTACGACGCACCGGACCGAGACATCTCCTGGTCAAAGTCACATTCGATTATCACTCGGTCGCTTACTTTCAAAACGGTCGAGTTATACATATACGCACACGTCATGCACTTACATATAATATAATACGCTTACAGTGTACCTATGATAATATACCTATAGTATATTAGTATATAAATATTGACGATTTTGTACGTATTATAACATGGTTTATATATATCATAATATTATGTATAGGTAGAACAGAAACAGGTATATATATATATATTATATATTGCCTGTTTTAATATAGTACTCGATGGACATGTCATGACTATCACACTGAAATTTGAAAGTTAAGGGAAAGTCGAAACAGTGGCCGTTTTTATAATACATGCAATGTTGGAAAACATTGTTTTATTTAGTGGTCACATTATTATGTATTATGTACAGATAGATGTAATCGATACCTATTATTATGGATATTATGTATAATAAAAGCGTATATAAATGCGATATAAATAATACATATAGAATTATAGCTCACTCGGTCGGTTATCCAAATCAATATATTTTCATGGTCAGTGCATATTATATTAATGTACTATATTATGAATACAGATAAGATGGATACACCGTGTTCCCCCCACAAAGAAGACACGAAAAACTGCGGCCAAATTTTGTATTCCCTAACGATCGAGCAAACGAAACAGAGTAATTCGTGCAGCACATTGTGCTGATTTGAAAAAATTGAAATTTGAAAGACTTTCAAATTTCTATAAAAAATCTAGGCTAATATAATATAACATTGGAAAACTTTAAATTTGGTCAATACACCGAAAAAATGAAAAACTTTTATTCTTAAGGATAGGTATAGAAAAATTGATTTATTATTTTAACGAAATTCGTTATTGTATTGAAACTCTTCATCACGCATATAGGGTATTTAGCTTTTAAAATATCTTTTCAATGTGAGGTTTATTATTCATTTTAGCCCATTTCGTATTAATTAATAACTTGGATTTTATTTTCAGAGGTGTAGTGGAACTAAATTTTAATTTAGAGGGGTGATCAAATTTCAACGTGTACCATATACATACTTTACAAAACTATATTCAAAATAATATTATATTCATTATTTAATTATTCATATAGCAGGGTGCAATGACATTATAGAACAGAAAGACTTCTAGGTATTAAGGTATACATATATAAAATATTACTTTTAAGATATTATAGAAGTGAAAAAAGTTTATATTTGTATGAGAAAATATCCGATCGGTAAATCCTTGTCGATAATGTAATGAATTATGTAATGACAATTTATGTACATAGATATTACTGATATTAGATATATTTCAAACAGTTCCAGGAAACATCGGTCTCGCATAATAAATCTATCGGCTGATTGACAGGGTAAAATACCACTTTCATATTGATTTTTACTTTTCATTTATTTTTTTAAGTTTTACTGCTGCTTGTCATTATATCCCTAATCTAATTTACATTTTATTATTATACTTACATATGCTAACTTAAAATAGCATACAATCATTTAATTTTTCGAAAAGCACAAACATTGATAAAGATTAAGAGTTATGCAATACTGTAGTAATAAGATTATAAATATATTTATAGGTTGACGTAAATTCCCTAATTAAAAACATTCAATAAGTATGAATATTAATTAAAATTAAAAACGATGTCAAATCTGTAAAAATATATTATTTAAATTACGGAATTTGAGTTTGTATTTAACACGTTAAATAATAGTTTGTTCTTTTCAACAAAAATAATTAAATATTATTAATTATTAATAAAATGAATGATAATATTAATTAATATATTATTATCAACTTGTAATGCATGTACCTAAATTGCATATCTACATCGCCGTGTAATCTTAATTTCCTTCATAATATAAATGGAACAATAAATTAATTATCATACATATTCATGTATAATTATTTGTTTATTCATTAATTTGTTTATTCATCGGACTGATTAAAAAATTAATTACAAAAAAAAAAAAAATTAATATTATGAATAATTTTTTTCATATTATCTGTAATTTTGGAATTGTAATGTATAATATTATAATAATATATAAAATATATTATAATATAATATGATATAATGATATAATGAGTACTCACATGGAACGTCGTGAATAGGATAGTGGTAGGTATAAATATATAGCCAATAGTTTAAAATTATTTTAAATAATTAATCTTAGATAAATAGATATTCTACTTTTGAATCTCATACGTATTTCAACTAGATATTCTCATATTGAAAATTGAATATTTTTTACTGTTCCAAAAAGTGATAACTATAATATATATACACAAAAAGAACCATAGTATACATTTCTTGTAATATCAACACATTTATCGCTCTCATTTGAATCTAAAATGTTATGGAAGAATGTAAGTGTTTGAAAATATGATATATAAGTCAATTGGTTATAAAATCCAAAAATCAGAACACGAATAAATGCATCATTAGAGTATAAAATAGAAGGATAAGTATGCATATATATATATATACCATGAATCGTCTTACAGTTTATGTATAAAATACTATGCTACCATCGCACCACTCTTTTTCGCGTCAAACTCACCGGGCCGTGGGTAGCGTATAATTTATGCGTTCATCGTAAACGCAAATGCCGCCAACGGCGCACGGATAAGTGAATCGGCCGGATAGGCGGATATTCTTTGCGACGGTATTTTTTTCTGGTTTTTATTCGTTTCTTTTTTATTATTGTTCTCTTCATTGCAGTTTTTTTTCTTGCGTACAATGATCAATGCGAAATCCCCCGGTGCGTTTAAAAAATGTCTGTTTAACCTGCGGGCCCTCGCGGGGACGTATACAATAAAAAATGTACGCGTGGCCACCGCTTTTTGAGTAATATAATATAATCGACGAACTTATGTCCACTTGCGTGAATAACCGATTATTCCAATTTATATTATTTATAATATTTGTTTAACTGCGAGAGCATTGAGAGCAATGTGACATACATAGCACATAGGATCTTTACTGATTTGGTGTATTAAGAATAATAGACGTGTTTATTCTGACTAGTCTATACTTTAAACTCATCTATGTTGAAAGAAGAGGGTTTATGCTATTTTCAATTATTGTTTGTTTGTTGGAGGTATTAGATTTCGGTAGTCTATAGTTAAACCGAGAGTATTCATTTAGTGATAAAAGTTAAAATGCCATTTGAGAATAATATGTTATTTATTGTTGAATTTAGAATTATTTTGGTTGCATAATTATCAGATTGATCTTATAGGTCTTATCTTATAAGTTGTAGTAGTATATCTATATGAAATTAATATTCTTTTTTGTTTGGATTAATGTAGTTTAAATAACAGCCGAGAGAGTCACAAATGACAAATATGTTTTTTGAGTTGAGGGTAGGTACAGTTTTATCTTTTATCCCTTCGTAAACGGCAAGAGATATATTATATTATAATATATTTTTATTGTATCAAACTTGAAATTACTTATCAATTATCAAGTGTAATTGAAGTATACTAAATCTTATTTTTCATTGTAATAGTGAGTTACACTATTTATAACTGAAAAGAATAATAGTACAAGATTATACAAATTTTGGATCATAATAGCAAGATATTTACGTTTTAAATTATTTAAAAATATCGTGATTTTGTATTATTTAAATCGTTAATTATTGCGCATCATTAATTTGTATACCGGCCAATCAATTTGTACGGGCTCGTAATAGCAAAATGAACTTAAATTTAGTTTACATTATTGAGGAAAATAAATCTCTTTTGTCGTTCCTCCAATTTAAAGATTTTTAGATATTGGTTATAAATGTGGACGTTTCAGTTAAAAATACGTTTACAAATTGAAAAGGAAGAACATGATGGATTCGTTTTATTTATATAATAAAATATACGACATCATACACACTGCTGTTTATACAATTATATAGTAAGTTGAATGACGTGTGTTACTAATGTAAATAATATGCGCAGTATAATTAATGTTTGAACTAAATTAAAAATCGTATTATTATCGTTATAAGGAATTCAAACGTATACATTTAATAAATAATAATGCATTCAATTAGTGTTAATAAACCGCGTAAGCGTACTGCATGTGTTTATTTTTATATTAATAAAAAAAAAAAAAGCGGGTAAGTGGGTATCGCTCTGCTGTATATTAGGGGGTGGGGTGGATCTCAGACTATGGTAGGTTAAATTTGAATGCAATGATAGGTATCATTGTATACGAAAAACGATTCTGAACGAAGATGATTTGCAGTCAGTTTAGGATATATTATATTTAAATATTGTCATATATTCTATTTTGAAACAAATAGTATAGTTACTATATGTTACTATAGTTGTTTTATAGTATCTGTTTATTAATAAAAAAAGTATTTGGCAACATACGCATAATGAGAGTATGAAATTTAATTTAAATTTTGACATATTTCGTATAAATAAAATTCGAACTTTAAGCACTCATAAAAAAAAATTGTGACTAACGATTTTGGATTTTTTTTTATCACTTTAAGAACAACTTATAAGAAACCTTGTATTAAATTTTCAAGATTTTCTGGCCACCCAAATCGGCATTTGAAGAAAAAAAACGTAGAAAAGTCGAAAATTTCAATTGTCTATAAGTAGCTTAAAAATGGTCAAAATATTTTGAAAATTTAACTGTAAAGAGATAATCATAATATAAACATTTTGTGAAAATTTCAAGTATATACAATAATTCGTTTTTGAGTTAAAGCAAAATCAAAAAATCGATTTTGTCGAAAAGTGGTTTTTCGTAAAATTGCCGTTTTTCTGTCACTTTTTTTTGTTTTTCTCGATTTTTTTGAAATCTATTTGAAAATGTTTACTTTTGACCCCCAAAGTACCAACTAGATGAATTTTCCTATTCAAAGAGGGCTAAAGTCAAAAATCGGAGCATTATTACTACTCCAAATGTTGTCGTCAGACACAAAAAAAAAAAAAAAAACACACATCATTGTAAAAGCAATACATTCTTCACTCCGTTCAGAATCTAAAAATTAGAATTTCTAATTTAAATTCGGTGTAATTACGTTATATTACTATATAGTTTTGCGTTCATATAAAATATAGCAATATTTATTATTTAAACAGTATACAATTTTAGATATATTTAAATATTGTTTTGGGTTTATCACTATTTTCAATGTTATAAATTATAATATATTTTATAATTATTAGTCATAAATGATTGTATTCTATTTCAAGGGATTGAAGTTAAGGTTTTGACAAAATTCGTCAAAATTATGAATATTTGCAAATTATTTATTTATGAAAAATGTAAACGAATTGTAATATTTTAAATTTTAAGGTACTTAATTTGTATATAGGTTTGAAAATTAAAATACGGTGCTTCTGAAATTGTTTTTACAGCAACCTAAAAATCTCAAAAATTCATAAACATCTATATTTTAAAAGCACTGGAGTCAAAATTTTAGGTTTTCCTAACCAAACCAAAATAATATAACCAACATACCTATGGTATATATGTAATTTATACTTGTATTATAATAGTTATTAATTTATTATATATACAGTGAGTATGTTAAAATATTTGTGCGGTTTTATGGTAAATTTATTCAAACTATCATACTATTATTGGGAAAATAAATTAGGTACAGTAACGATTTAAAGTTGCTTTATGCGTGATCATAGTAAAATCCGAATACGTATATAATCTCTAGAAAACCACAATTAAGTTAAAATATAGCACAAGACTATATTTGAGATTTACACTGAAACATCAGAGTGGTTCATATCAAAATTAATATATTAAATGTGTACATCTACACGTGTACGCGAAAAACGCACTAAAGAAATCCGGCTGTTCGGAAATTCTTGTGAATAATATTTAAAAAATAAAACACGAATAATAATACAAAAATCGACTAACGTTTTTCCTTATACCCACCCATAAACCTCGCGTGGAACTGCAGTGCGAAGGCGCAGCACATACATATATATATATATTTGACGAGCAAACGGAAGTTGCGGATGTGCGTCTATATATAAACTTATTGCACACCTACCTTTCTGCAGTATGTGTATAAATAATATACGAGGAAAGGGTGAATATAAAAAAAAAATATGAAAAAAAGTAGGAAGAAAATCTTATATACAATATATATATATATATATATATAAAGAGTGCGGTAACAGCGTTGGCCGTGACAAGTGGGGGGAGTCGCTAGGTGTGCGTATATGTATACAATATACATACATAGGGGAGGAGGAGAAAAGGGATGAAAAACCCGAAAAACTCTTCACTCGTTTAACGATAATAATCGAAGCGCCGCGCACGGCGTGATGGCGATAAAGCGGGCGCGCTATGCCGCGTACACGTTGGCGTACCACTGCAGCAGCAGCAGCAGAAGAAGCAGTAACAGTGTATGTAATATATATATAATATAAGTATATGTGTGTGTGTGTATTATATAGTGAAGTGGCGGTCGGGCGGCGGGAGGAAAGCTTTTAGCGGCGGTGCGGTAGCGAAACGGGTGGGCGCGGCGGGAGTATTACGCGCGTAAAAGCACCGGTGGGGAGGACGCGCCGCCACCCCTGCGTACACATAAACGCGTTTCTCTCTCACTCTCTCTCGTTCTCTCACTCTATCTATGTATAAATATATTTATGTGTGTGTGTGTGTGTGTGTGTGTGTGTGTGTGTACACCGAACGCTCACCCTATAATCAGTACTAAAAGCTCCTGGTCGCCGCCGCCGCCGTAGTCGTCGTCATCATCGTCGTCATCGTCGTCGTCGTCGTCGAATCATCCATTAGATAAGGTGGTGGTGGCGGCGGCGGCGGTGGTGGTGGTGGTGGTGTATATACATGTATATATATATAGCTCACACACACACACACACATCTCCAACCCCAAATACAATAGCTACACACACATACACACACACACGCTCGCGCGTACTTGCACGCGTATAATAATATATACTATTACGCGAGTGTGTGTGCACGTGTGTGTTTGTAACTGCGTGTGGGTGCGCGGGTAATGTCGCGCGTGCGTGTGTGCCGGGAGAGGGTCGTATACAGACGGGTGGCTCGGCGTGCGCGTGTAATTTAATAATACCTGCGCGCCTTTCGTCCGCACCACCCACCGCCGCCGTCGCGCCGACGAAGCATTTGCCGCCGCCACCACATTTGCCGCCACTGACGCGCCGCCGAGTTTCTGTGCGCCCCCCCCTCCACAATCGGGTTGATGATGTCTCTATATATATATATATATATATATATACGCACATGGATATATTATATATTTTATAACATACTCATATATATATATATATATATATATAGGTACTCATACATATATAGGCTATAATATTTATGTGTATTAGACGACGACGTGCGCCAACGCCAAAGTCACGGGAAATATAAAAACGTGTTTTTTACGCGCGAATGCAAGACGTCTATATATTATGATGTATGAATTCCGATAAGTCCGCGCTCCCGGCGTGCCATTTTCCCAAGTCATCCCCGACACACACGTCGTATTATTATAGAAAAAAATAAAAATACATCATGTACGTCCGTATATATTGTATGGTTATTAATCCCGTCGAATATTATAATGTCGTACCTATACGTCGCCGCCGCGGGCGGTGGGACTTCCGCACCGCCACCACGCGTCGCGATGACGTTAACGCACCTGATCACGTCCTCTGGCGATCCTTTTACTTTTCGAAGTTTTTGCCACATCGAAATTATATGGTTTTTACGTTTTCGTGCAACTTCCAATACCGCGCGTGTCTGATTACTATAATACAATATTATATATTATATATTGAAAGATATTTTACGATAATATTAAAAAATACGTAGACCGCGACAAAATTCTACGGCGGCCGCCGCCCGACACGAAACAAATCGATTGTATATTTTTATAATGTCTGTACGCGTACTATATATTATTATTTGTAATAGTCACACTATCATATTGTGTACGAGCCGTGTGTGTGTAGGTATAACATTAACGTGTATATCTGATGCGTCGGTAGTGAATTATATATTATAAATTTGATATTTATATTGTACGATAACGCCATAACGGGCGGTCACGCGTGTGCAAATAAGTACACACATGCATAATATAGTATATGACACGCGGGTATGATATCATTATGTTGTCAGACGGAGAGTGCGTAAGCCGACAATAAAGTTTTGATTTTTATTTCCTTTACACCGCAGTACCGCACGTATGCCGGCAGTAAATATAAAATATTACATTATTACGTGTTATTATAATATTGTGTCCGCACAGGAATGCAAATTTATCCATTTATAGACGTACCTATAATGATACAATAGGTATAATAAAGGTACCGTACATAATATATGTAGATGCTATAAATATTTATAAAATTTATAACATGATATCACTTCTCTGATATTCTTAATAATCGTACGACAGAGTTTGAAGGGATTTGCATCGATAGATTATGATAAGGTGTATTATATTCTGATGGCGAAAAATAAATTGATAAAATGAATATCTCCTTAGCGATGACGTTCTTAAATTTGCATAATCAATTATGCAGCATAATGAATATAGTATATATAATATACATTACGTGTAAATTTGACATATTTTTTTGAAAAATAACGACAAATGCAAAAATATTTATTTTAAATTGACAAAAAAAGTCCGCTTTCTGCAAAATATAGTATAATTATAAAGATATAATATGTGTATTACGCGTTACTATAAAAAATACTTTTAAATTATGAAAAGAAAAAAAATGTATGATGGAATTGTTGAAGTGAAACAGTTATAATAATAAAGTTCTAATACCTATTGTCTATTGGTTATTTCATATTAATTAAATAAAACTTATAAAACTAATTCATGATAGTACGATTTAACATTTTGAAATCAACTAAAATTCAGTTTTAAAAACTATGTCTTGAAAAATATAGTCATTAATTTTCTTTAGAGTTTAGTTCGGTATATGTTTTCCATTTTAAATGAATCCACTGGAAAAAAATCAACCTATAGAATTCAAATTTATACCCTCTGATAAAAATAAACATACAACAGCATATTTGAAGACCAATGTCTGAATAAGGATTTGATAACATTGTGTAATACGATTTATTCACTTTTTTTTTTACTATAGTTGATTTATTTTAATTATTTTCACTTACAAATGCCCCCGCAAGTTTGTTATAACGCACTAGATTTTCGGATATGCGTCTATAAGTATATATGAAGCATTCATAATATCAGCATTACAGTAAAATTACAAACATATTTAAAAATAATAAATTCTACATTTAAATATGTGAAAAGTATATTCATTGTTTTTTCTTTTAAGTTTTTGTCAATTGCACGCGTTATGCTATGAATAATTATTATTATAACTATATATACTTTCACAGAATACTGGGATACAATCATATATAGCAATATTTTGATATGATGATGTAGTATAATATCTATTTACTCAACCTTTTATTCCAGCTTCTTTCGTAAAAAAAAAGTTTTGCATTATTTTTCATTCAATATTTATTCAGCCAAAATAATCTTATAATTTCACGTCACTTTTCATTTGAAATTAAGTTAATATGAAAGTCAATTTTTACCCGGTAAAATTGTCAATAAAATTCAAATAAGTAGCAATAAATGTATAATGTATAGTTATAAATCATTCAACCATTTGATTTTATAAAACTATTATGACAATTGAATAATAAATTATTTAGACTACCTACCGTGACATATATATTTGGTGTATATTGTTTTAATAATATTCTATGATTTTCTAAAAATATTTAAATTTCATATTAAGCACATTCAATTTATACTTGATAAGTCTATGAATATTTAATAGTTAAAATTTTAGCAGCTGAAGAATATTATGATATTTAAGTATTTCCGAAACTTTATTGATAGTTACATTAATTTTACTTTTATAACTTCGAATAATTGGTAACTAAAAAAAAAATTATTATTTTGATTAAAATATTAATGTTCATCATAATTTAAGTGATACCTAAACTGGTAAATGCTGGTTTTTTTTATTAGTTACTGCTGTGGTATTCAGTTTTATTTTTTGATTTTTATAAAAAGTTATTCCATTTTAGAATTTTAAAAATATATGTAAAAACGTAATTTTATTTACTCAGACAATTATTATTTGTAATACTATATAGGTCATATATAGCTGAATATTGTATTATAATTAAATAACTTAGGTTATTATTATTTTACCTAAGGTACTTTACTTAGAGTACCTATAACTAAGTAAAATTTCACATTTTTGATTATATTAACTTATTTTCTACTTTAGTTTTGAACTATAGATACTATTATAGGGAATTTTGCAAGCACATATTAAATTACTGGATGGTTTATTTCATAAGCGATTCTCGAAATTTTCTTTAACCATACTGAGATTTGATACTTAGAAAAAACTCATAAGGCAAAATCAATCACAGGTAATGCTTGTAATTTCAAAATTATTTTAAATTCGACAATATATACAAAAATAATCAATCTAATACCTTATATCAGTCCAATAACTTAAAATTATAATATAATACCAATGCAGTTCAAAGTTTCATATTTGGGTGCAATTTATTGCAGTCGATACAATTTAGCAGTATAGAAATATTGCAGTGTAGTGTTCAACTGTTGACCTTATAATAATAATATTATTATTATTTTAGCCGTTTGGTGAACGAGAATATTTTATTAATTTTAAAACTTTTTTATTTTTTTAGTCATTATTTTGACTGTGTATTTATAGTGTATACGGCCGTCGCGTGTATTATGATATTATATAATATTATGTGAGCGCGTGTAGTAATAATTATTCTCGGTATACACATATATGTATATGTGTATAGTACCTTTATATTATACAATATAAAGACGTAGTGATGATTTTTGTACACGAACACCTAACCATAAAAAGAAAAAAAATACCATATAATATATTATACAAGTATGTATTATATTTGTTTATTATTTCTTCCACCGTAACGCGGTTGGTTGTTACTTTTTCGCTGTATATATATATATGTATATAATCTTGTTGTGCATTTTAACTTTTAAGCTACTGCCGATGCCGCTGTCGGTTCGACCGAGCGCATGAGTATGGAATAGTATTTTTTATATGGAACCGCCACTCGCGGTATATAATATAATAGTATACATATAAGCGTTTCGTTCAGTTTTTATTGGTATATTATTATTACAATTTTGTTTTTTTTTCTCGGCCGCCACCTCGTACACACACACACACACACACACACACACACACACACACACACACACACACACACACACACACACCAGGTCATATGTATGTATTACCTATCGTAATTTCAGAAACCATAAAACTTAATAATATAGGTAATATAGTAGTCGCGGTAATATTATATATATATATGATATTTTTATTTAAATAAAATCCGAAACCACCGCCGTCGCCGCGGTGGAAGGGGGTTTATTTTTTAATTTGTTTTTATTGTTTAATTGTGTGCGAAGCGCGCATTCATGACCAACGGACTAGCGTACTACTGCAGCAGATGTATAGATATATCGCAATTTTTACGATTTTATAATTTATGACGACTTGCACGTATTGAGGCTTAAATATATACATTATATACACTTATAAACTATATACCGTGTATCCGTGTAAACGCGAGAATATATTATATATATTAGCATTATATGTTTATTTTCTGTAAAACGATTCACGTGTCTTTTCTTTCCCGCGAGTATTTTTAATGCGGTGCATCGTGTTTTCTTTACATCGAACAACGCTTTGCCAATTTAATACTTCGTTATTATAATTAAAAATATAGGTAAATTATATTTAGTAAGATTTGGAATTTCTAGGTGTATTTCGACAGCAACACAATTTTTTATTATTTATTCCAGAAGACTAAATATATATGAAATTAACTATATCGGTAACAAAAATGTATGTAAAATGGAATATTATCAACACGCGGATGCATAATATTTATACTTGTTTATACTAGGGATCATCAATTAGTATATTTTTGGAGGGCCGCATTAGGAATTCAGGAAGTTATAGAGGTCCAACAAATTCTATCTCACCAGTTATATGCAGTATTCTTCAGTAGCTTTTCTTTACTTCTACCGTACACAAACATGTGTTTAGCAGATAACTAGGTATATACAAATACAATATTATATACAATATTACAATATATTCACGCTAAGAGGTAGCACCAAATATTTCAGTTGGATGATCTTGTATTGAAACAGGATTTTCGCTGAATGAAAGACAATACCTATAGCGTGAACGCACTGTATAATATAATAAATATTTATTACTTTCGATGATTCATTTTTATGAAAGTTTTTACTTTTTAGTATATTATTGTATTTTTGAATTGGTTTTTAACATTTCCTAAACGAAAGAATAACGTATAGTACCTATACGTATTTTTTGATGCATAATATTAATGTACATTATAATACATAAATACATAATATAGGTATTACTATACCTAAAAGATATAAATATATAAGTTGAGTTCTGATATTAATGATACTTGAGATCAACGTCTTATGATTATTTTTAATATTTGTTATGGTTAACATTAAAGATTCGAGTTAACTGTTCCAATTATTATCTTTTATTTCGATTGACTAATTATATTATCTGCAGCCAAAAACTTCATCTACTTTTATTTAATTGTTTTAGTTTTTTTGTCAATTCTACCGCGGTCCATGCCAAATTCGTATGCCAACAATAAGCGTTATGATACGGTTGAGCATAAGGTTTGCAAGATCATTTTTCTTGTTTACTATATTGGTTATTGCCTTATTGGTATATATTAAAAAGTTATTTATTTGATACTGACGTGGACTGCAATACATTTAGTCATTGGTCATTGTTGTCAGATTAAAATTGGTGTTGTGTGAAAGGTGAGGAAAAAACACAGACATCAAATCTAAAGTCGAATCACGGATGCAATGTTAGGGGAGTCATTGGAAATGAGGTGCAGACTCAGCAGACTTTTGGCAGTTTTTCGGTAAATTTATTAAAATATTAAACATTATTTCTACAAAATCTATTCGGAAATTTTAAAAACTACATTATTAAATACATTTTTAAGATCGTCTCTGAGTGTGTAATGGATATTGATTTTTATTAGAACAAAATACTAATATGAATAAAACTCTTTCACTCGGAATGGCCGTCGTTACGTACCCGGTTATTGTCGTAGGAGGTTATTAAGGTAAATCGCGGCCTTTGCCATCGGCACGTGTGTTTGGTTAGCCGAGACCACCTTCAGTGATCGGGTAATGTGGAAGTATCAACCAAGTAGCGCTATTTGTATTCATAAGTGGTGGTTGGCAGAAACGAATGTCTGTAGACCTGCAGTAGTGGCACTTTGTAGACTTGTAGTGCTTGTACTTTGTACGTGTGACTGCTGCGAACAGCGTCAGTACATATTAGGTCTCTAGATAATTGCCGCTCTTTTTCTAATTTTTTAATCAAAACATAGTAATATAATATAACTTGATGACTGATGTAACTATAAGAAGTTACCTTCTACTGTTATCAATCTTTTTTCTCCAAAACCTTGTTTTTCTTTTTCATTTTGTTGAATATTTTTATACAAAATAACTGGTTACGATATAGTTTATACATTCAATGGTTCTACTTTTGCTTCTATACTTTATTAAACCTTTCATTCATAACATCACCTTTAAACATAAGAATGGAACATAATTTTATAAACCAGTGAAGTGTAGATTATATTTAAATTGCTCGATCAATAGTACTTTTAATACCAAACCACGATGAACTAAATAAAAAAATTAAATAATAGTTTGTTTACAAGCTTTTAAAAACAAAGTTGTATTAATATACCTATAACTATGCGGTATATTAGGTATACAACTTATATAATACACAGATTATATATTTACTATTGTGAAAAGGTACAATCAAAATAATTAATAAATTGTGTAATTTAATATTTTAAAGTTGATTGTAGATTATGTTACTCAGAATATTGCGATGAAATAATATCAACAATTGAAAATAGCTAACAAATTAACACAACTAAAGTCAGAATTGAAAATATAGAACCTACTATAGATGTTAGAAATTTAGGATAACCGATAACGTTTTTTTAATTGTACCATTGTGAATTTATGTTCTTTTACTTTTCTTTTATTGAATAAAAATGTATTTACAATCTATACAGTTTTACTATATAAGTACCTATATAAATTGTAAGTTTGGTGACATAGAATGCGTATATAAAGAGCATTTGTTACAACTAGCACTACCACTTAACCTGGAATTTTTTTATGTATTATTGTTTTAAATTTATATTCTAGGAAATTAAAATGTAAAATTTATTGAGGTATTATATTAACCTATTTTATTTTTTAATATTTTTATTTTATAACTAGCTATTAAAATCATAATTTATGTATACAGAATATTTTTATATAGGCACCTTTCTTATAAATAATATATAATTTTTTTAAATACATTTATGATACTTTTAAAATATATACACTACACTTAGATGATTTATAATCAATATTTTTAATTAGGTATATATATCATCGTGAATAACAATAAAATGTATGATATAGCATATATAAAAAGTAGAAAAGCTACAACGTTAGTTGTTTGAATTTATACATGTTTTAATATCAGCAGTATATTATATAGTATCGTTCTCTTTATCGTTGTCGGTATGTGATAATTTAGCAAATCTATGGGAATAGGAAATTTCGGGTATGTAGTGGCTTGAATTGATTTACATAATGGTGATAATCCAGTCAAATTTAAATTTTAAATTTTTATGCGAAATTCGGTCAAAATGACCTCGATCCAGTTAACCTCGAAAAATGTCGTGAATGACTTCCTTTTGTTTTTGTTTTAATTAGGTGCATATTTTGGTTCATATAATTATTTCAATTGATGCGAGTGCCTTGAATGCTCTATTAGTTATTTAATTATTAATAAACACGGATGTATGACGTTAAGGTAACTGATAAGGATAAGATTTTGGTTTAAGATTATATTACAAATGTGAAATTAATTAAGTAACCTAATTAAAATACTTTCGAAGAGTTCAGAGGGACAATGAGTTTATTTTATTAGAAAATATAATCATCGTACAGAAGGAATAATGTTGATGTTGTGATAACGTGATGTATATTTTTAGCCTTTGAGTCAGATTTTGAATATTAGTAGTTATTGATGCAGAAGTATAAGCAAAGTTATTTGATAATAAAAAAAAAATGACGTATTTATTCTCACCTGTTTATAATGCGCTTGCCGGTTATCTGCTAAGATGATGGTACACAGATAATAATACAAAAAAAAAAGGATTAATTTTTCTAGAGAGTTCTAACCTCTGCGTTTGTCAATGAACGATTGGATTAACGAAGCAACTGTCGTATAAACTTATAAATGTGTATAAACTATTGTTATATACATATAGGCACTAAGAATGACGGGACGGTTTGTGTGATATCCATTAATCCAATTGAATCGTGTTACGATGAATATTATAATGGAAATCTGATAGGATTCCGTCATTCCGTGTTATAGTAATACATATCGTTTATCGATTTGATTTATTCAAAGACACATTAAATTATATTGAAAATATTACAAGCACTACAGGACAAACATTTTGGATTTTTCTTGACACCGGAAATATTTTTTTGTTAGTGGTTTGTCATTAAACATTATTCCACCGAGCTAGGGAAACAAAAATTGTCTAATTGTGTGATTTAAGTATTTACCTATAGTTGTTTTCGTTGTTTTTTTGTATTGCTGTGGAGGGGGGATGTGAGGAATTAAAGTGGATTGTCGTCGAAAACAGAAGTCACTCAATTAGTTAAAAATAGCCATTCGTAGATACAGATCGGAATTTCTAACACGTCATTGCTGGTAGATATAGTCATCTGCATTAACATAATATTTTAATACGTCACTACCACGAGGAATTTATTTCAAAAGTTTATATTTTGTATTTCAAAAGTTTGTTTTGTAAAAAAAACATTTGGAATATATTTTTCGAACACGAGGCACTGTCGGCTTCGTTCACACAGATGCACATTTTTAGCAGAAATATAATTTTTAGTAATAGTTAACAAAATAATAGTATATACCTACCTGTCTATATTTATCTTTAAATAATATTGTACATTTAAACAAGTACGACGCATTCTTATTGTAAACGATATCTATTACATATGTCAAACAAAAATAATTGTTCTAAATCATATTTTATTAGTTCCAGACGATATTTAAACACTTGATAATAATTAATAGATAAGTTTTGTATGCAAGTGTTCACACACACATTTCTAAGCAAATGAAGTGTGTTGTCTCCTGTTTATTACTACTATGGTAGACTATACATGCACGTCAACCGTATACCTATGTATATAATGCAATAAATAATAATATACCTATTTGGTCCTACTGTTTAATACAATATATAAGCACAGTAAAACTTATGTTAACGGTAACCTCTATAATATATAACGGTCATTGTATTCGGTGCTATAGAGTGTTATATTGTAAAAGGAGAACCTATAAATACCTACAAGGCCAAAACCATTTTGAAGTATAGGCCCTTTAAAAGTATTTGTCTAGAAAAGAAGAAAAAGTTCAATTATTTTCAAGTATAATGATATTTAAAAACCATTATTATTTTATCAAATTTTTACCACAACGTGTTAAATTCTGATTTAAAGTTGTTTTATATAAAATTAAATTAAATAAAAAAAAAAAATGGAAAACCTAAATACTTACTTTTTGAGATATTTCATGATAGTGTTATCTGTTGAAATAATCATAATATTCATTGTACACTTTGCAATTATTAGAGTCACGCATTAATAGATAACGTTATACTATATACGTGATCAAAAATAATATACTCTATTATACACGACCTATGTTCTTTATGTGTAACAGTAACGTCAAACTGTCAAAGTAAACGAATATGTGTGATAAAAAAAAAATATATAATAATTATAAACTCTGTGTTAATTATATTTAACTAAAATAGATTTTTTTTTTTTATTAGGTATTGTTATTATATTATTATGTTTGGGAAATGTTGTTTAAATTAACATTATTATGTAACTTATGTGTTTTGTTGACATTCGCATGCGATTACACGAATACACGATAAGTATGTACAATACACGCAAGCCTGATGTATTTAGCGTCGGTCAAAAAAAACCATTATTTTTAATTTTATTGTATCAAATAATAATAATAATAATTGGTAAGGCACAAACAAAATATTCCACAAAACAATACTTGTTTATCGTCAGTACCAGATAAAATGTTATTATAATAATACAATAATATACAGTAAATATTATTGATGTTTGATAGTAAAGTACCCATAACACGTGAATAGAGTATTTTTCCAAAGACTAGTACATAATATAATTGTAATGACGTAGGTATACCTATCGCGAGGTCGTCAACGACTAAATACCCGTATTATAATATTATATTAATTAAATATGTTGCAGTACGCGGATGCAACATTTTTATTTGAATTTTATCGTATTAATAGTGTTTTTGAACTTAAACTGTTATTTCTCTGTCAAATATTAGTTCGTTTTGCCAATATAGAAATTATATTATGGTTTTAACACCGAGGTTACAGGTTACAGGTTACCAGCGAGGCGCTGGCATTTTCGTTTGTAATATAATATAATTTATTTATTTCACAGATTGCGTACCTACCATACTTTTATGGGTCATAAATCGTTTGTGAATAATTGCAGGTCACATAGGATACATTATATTATATTTATTTATTCATTACTACATTATGTATTATGTGTATGTGCCATGTGGTATGTCTATATTTACTTGCTTAATGCGTATGTATATTATGTGCCTATGTATTATATTGTGCGAGTACACAAAGATATTTATTAAAAACACAGTTTTTATTTATAACAGGTTTGTGAAACACAAGTATATTATACTATATGATTATATTATTTTTAAATAATTCAAATCGAATAAATATACTTACATTTAGTCTAGCCTAATATAAGTTCATCTCGCTTATCATATTACTACTAGTCATACACTATATTATTTTAAATAACAACCACAATATTAAAGTTCTTGTACGAATAATAATATATTTAATATTTTTAAATTTAAAACAATAATTTTAAATACGTCTGGTGGTCCACATATAATTATACATTTTTATATAGAGCGTGATTGTGCAATTTACCTACAATTATTTCACTACATTTAAAACGGAACTCGATGTAAATACGTTTTAAATCTACTGTGCAAAATTGTAGCCAAACAAGTTAAATAAAAACTCGGCGAATACAAGTGTTTAAAATGCAGTCGCGCTTTATAAACTATACATCCAAACTGAAAAGTGTAGCCATGTGTTTTGGATCACTGCCACTTTTGGAACCACTGTATTGCATAATAATATTATAATATATACCCAGTGCCCAAAACGACAACCTGCAGCGGTCCTTTTATCATAATTATTATTATTTTAATTACGATATTATACGCACGGTTGACTCGGTTAAGTAACCACTATAACAATAGGAGACCATTATAATGTACAACATTACGAAATGCGAAATATTAGTATTGCACGATTTACGAGCATCTACACGCGATGACTGCTAATGACATCGACCGCGGTAGTAGTTATCATACCTACCGCGAGGTATATTAGCTATATACGCTCAGCCAAGAAGTTGGCATAATGTCCGTGTAATATTATGACACGTCAGTAGATAAAAATACAAGTACGCGCGACTCCGAGTGTGTCCTAGAAATACTGGTTTTGAATGTACTCGTGTATAGGTAGGTTGGTAGGTAGGGTACTCGTGTGTGGTGCGCGTGAAATAATATGACAAATCCGCCCGCAGTGTCAAACGCGACGGAAAAAAAAATGGAAAAAATCATAAATTTCTCAACTGCGTACATTATATTAGTCGGTGACATGGACACTGCACTACGGTATTTTTCTTAAAAATAATCGCAGCGTATCGCATATTAAAATATTATTAGATATTGTGTTAAGTATTTTGTATATTATACTGATGCGTCGGTTGTCCGACAATTTCATATCGTCCGGAAATTCGAGCGTGTTCTTGTGACAATATCATATTTTGTGCATCACACGTCGAATACAATATAATTATATTATAATTGAATAATAATATGATATTATATTATGTAGATATATTGTAGAGAGAGTCTCTCTCTCTGAGAGAGAGATATAGCTTGACAGTGGGTCGTATAATATTATAATGTATGAGTACGACTGTTGGAATAGCTGCAGGACCTATTGGATATTCGACATTAACTCATATTGAAATAATGTATTAATTAATAGGTTATTATATATATTATGATGAATGTGAGTGTGTGAAATTATCAGGACGCAATAATAATAATAACTGCAGTTATTAATAATATAGGTATAGTTATTCTATACTTGTCTTTGTAAATACGAATCGAATGTATAAACATAAATATTAGATAATCACAAAAAAAAAAAACGATCAGTGATGTACGTGTTACAGGTACGAGAGAATATTAAATTTTTATAAATATTGAGATTTAGATCCAAATATATGCATCGTCGACGAATTGGCCGTCACCTACTTAACTAATAGTTATTATACATTGTTTATGTAAACAGTTAAAGCGGGAGAACTATACCTACCTATAAATGATATTGTTATGTTGTAGGTACACATACATTCACATCACACGCATAATACGTAATTTACATTTTGGCTTTAGTGCTACAGTAACGCGTTTTGGTGAACTTTATGCAGATGGGTAATCAATTTTTATCAAAAAAAATTTAATCGTCAATAGTAATCCTACATATATTATACATATTATACGAGTACGGAAAATAAGTCAAGGCGAGTGCAATTTTAATGGGAGCAACACGGAAAATATAAAACATGTTTTGTCAAAATGTTTACAAGTTTAAATTAATAATTTATATACGTCGTAATATATGATAAATCATATTTTATCAATGGTATCGTACATCGCATACACTGCAGTCTTCGTGAACTCAGTGGACAAAGTTCATTTATAATTTCGCGTGCGTTGCGTTTTTGTCTTATTTATATATAATATTTCCGCGTAAGTCCCAATTTTATATTTTAATTGTTTGCATTTTTAATTTTTTCGCTATTTATAAACGTTTACAGTAATCGCGTTTAGACGACAAAAATCGACATACCTACGTGAATTATTAACGAAATCGTATACCTATATATTATAATATAATTATAAACGTCATGAAAATGTTTCTTTTAAAATTTGTTCGTAATTAATGTATATATTAATGTATATGCATGCAGTGCATTAATAACAATTTCGTGTCAGCAAATATTTAGGTACGATGAACACTGCGATATCGTATGTTATCATTCTACTACCAATATAGCTGCTTATATGCATACGTCCGACGATCGGAATAATGTGCGCCAAAATATAATATTTTGGATAGATTTATTGATAGGTACATAGATATTAATATTATGTAATTAATTAGACATGCAGGCTACAACTAGTGTCTATATACTCTCATAAACAGAAATAGGGGAGGGGGGATTGAGAGGACTAAGCCTCCCCCAGAAGTTTAAAGTACAGGTCTTAGTATTATATAGGCGTAATGAACATATATTTCTCAGCCCCACCAGTAATTTCACCAAATTTTCGCTTATGCATAATACTCTGTAATCGAGTTTCCTCTCTTGTAGGAATCATTAGTATCCAGCCATGTAACATCCGTACAATAATCCTATTGCATGTAAACCATCTCAAGACATATCTTTGTTTTCGGCTATTTTATGATTAAAAATAATTAGTAATAATAATTAGAGTCACTATCGAGACGGCCATGGAAATTAGACCAAACACTACTGAACAGTGCCGGATTCATTATTTATTGGTCTGTAAAAGCAAACGAAAATGTCGGACCGGCATCACAAATTTCCAAGTACGTCTTTAAATTTACCAATCAGCAATAATTTAAATAACCAGTTTTACTTATAACCAACGAATTTTAATAATTATTTTATTATTTAGTAAAGTATTAACTAAATGTTGATGTTTAATAAGACAATTTAGTTAATAATTAAAATTAATTTATTCACCTTAAATATGAATTCTTCTTTATGACGTGTTCTAGTAAGTTTATTGAGCATTTCCTTGAAATCAAATATTTTGAAAACGATCATTTTCTTCACAAATAATAAGTATAAGTAAAGCTATAGGAACATGATGTTTACTGCAGTAAATGGTAAATGTAATATTTAATAATCGTTTAATTCACAAATACCAAACGTACCAATACATATAAAAACGCAAAACTTAAGAATTCGCAAGATTTGGTACACGAAATAAGAATAGTATGTTGTATAACCGTATAGATATCTCAAGTCAGTCATCCCTTATATAAACTAATAAACTAAATATTTAAGGAAACATTTTAGTTTATTATTAATTCGTCAAAATAATATCAGAATGATCACTTTTTTGCTTATTTTGTAGGACATAGTTCGACTTTTTAGTTCATAGATACAATATTATTATTGTATATTTTCTATTTCATACTTACTACTAATATACATACTGTATTTTGTATTTTTACACTAAAGTGATCACCATGAAATAAACTCTGGATAAAAACTTCTATAGATACATTTTATTTTGTGTAGCTATCATTTATTACCCTTCCGAGGGCGTTCATATTATTATAAATAATAATAATAATAATAATAAAAAAAAAATAGAAATACTTATTTGCGTGTTAATATGTAATTGTTTTCGACGAACGTATTCGTTTCCGGATACAACGGAACTCGGTCAAAAAGCATAATATAGCCCACAACCCCGTGCAGCGCGTGTATACTGTATATTATATATAAAATATAAGTGTATACTCGCACATTTACAAATACTCGGTAAGGCGGTCGCTTATCGATCCGGAGGAAGTGTTGTGGATGTCGGTGGCGGGTGAGTTGTGTGGCGTGTGCGGGGTGCAGTACTACGCGGAGCTACGCCTAAACCACCTATACTAAACGACTTGACGCGCGCGAAACTTTTGACTTGCGGTCTCGACGCCTTTATATAAATATATACAAACATACACAAACTATGAGTTAGCGTAGTGCCGGTACACATAGCGTTTACTGCAGTACAACTCGATAAACATATAGCGTTTAAACTTTTGATACACAATATAATATTACACCTTACACGCATTATAAATTGTGTTCAAAAAGAACGTTTTATTGAACACAGGAACACAACGTTATAACTTTCTCAATGGTTTTTTTCTTTTTCTTTTCAACTGCAAATTTCAAGTATCAATATGCATATACCTATGTAAAATTATTGCACATCGCTTTGGAAAATTTAAAGATCTAAAATGCCACCGCGCAATAAAACACGTCCAACTTGGTTTGACAAAATATGACGCATTCGCTGATTAAATATCGTATCGCGTGCACTATATATATATAGCGTATAGTTGCAGCACGCGGCTTTCTGGACTGCATTCTGCTGCACTGCGCGTATATCGTATATATAATGTACATCTGGTTTTGTGCAGGGGCATACACAATACATTGTACAATATATTGAACACGCACATACGTATATTGAGTTGTGTAGCACTGCGTTATGTGTCTGTGCATTATGTGTGTATAGGTAGGTATATATAGTCGGTATACTATCGTGGGGCGCGAGTGAACGAGGGAAAACCCAAGCGATGTCCATCAATCATACATAGTATACCGGGCGGCGTCCCCAGTCGGAGGGTAAGGAGCGGAGTGGTCGTGGGCGGACGTGGTGGGGTGGAGTTTTTCCGAGTACGCCCTCGGAAAATACATTTTTCATGACCCTTTTAGGGGGTAATCGGGCGCGGTACCACACCGCACGCACACTGTATAACCGTATACATATACACACATGTATGTATATGTATAACAAGTACAAATACTCACACACACGCATATCACGCGCGTATTATATACACATATATACACTCACACAAACGCGTATATTATTCGTTCGCATTTGGACCCTCTATATTACCGCACGGTGTAATGTATATATATACACACACACTCTGCGTTCGGCGAAATCAAGACCCATAACCGCTATACACGCTACAGCAGAAGCATCAGCAGCAGCAGCAGCAGCAGCAGCAGCAGCAGAAGTAGCAGGAGAGGGCGTCGGCGTTTTTAAAACTTTTCTTGCCCGCCGTAGGTATACATATTATATATTGTACATGGCCTGCCGCACAGCCACGGCGTGCTCTCTCGCCAACACTTTCCTCGTACACGTTTTACGACGCACTATATAGGTACTCTATTCGGGTCGTTTATTTCTTCAATGTATATATACACATAAAATAATATACAACTATATAATATATACTACGCTGCTCTGCAGTATTCACCGCTTCACACACCCTCGTAGATGTCCGGAATGTGCGCCGTACTGCATGTCCCGCCGCCGCGCCCAACCGGGAGAAACGACCGAGTGAGAAATTATTATTATTATTATTATACGAGTATGTATACGATATTGTCGGGTGGAAAACGATAGAGTCTAAAAAAAATAGTCGGGACCATTGGCTACAGTCCCAATTTTTATTTCTTTATAATCTGCTATATAGTAGGCATATACTTACCTAAAACTAAACGAATTTATGTTCACACACGTCAATTAGGGTTGTGTAAAAGCATAGTTCGTATACGGCCATTATTCTCCGCAATGCGATGCAGCGAAAATTTCCACGGTGACTATAATGTTACGTGCGATCGCTTTTTCACTCAGAACGATTTTAGTTTTCACTATAGAAACATATAGGTATTATAAGTAAAAAGTTATATTATGTTTACATGTCACGCGTTGTATGCGAGTCTATAGACACGATTCGAGCAGCGCAGAAAACTATACAATATAATATAAATTAGATCATTTATTTGCATTATTTCAGTGTACCTAAACGCTACCAAATGTGGGCACTAAAAAAGACAACAATATTATGTGTAAATCGTGTATTATTATTTATTTATTTCCGCTAATGTCGTTATGTTCACATCGACCACAATGAACGTGGCAGTGATAGGGAAACCGCATTTTATTTTAACTTCAATATAATAACAGAGCACGATTACGACGACTAATGCATGTCAATAAGTGTGACTGGTGAGTATATAGTGAATTGATGTGCGTATTAGTACCGTATAGATAAGTAGTTATACGTGTTTTTAATTTTCAGTATTTTCAAAAAATGTGAAGTTGAAATATATATAGATAATACAAAAAAGTATATACAATTAGTACACTTACTCAAACTTAAAATTTTTAGAAATGCATGTAAGCCAAACTAATAAAAACTACCTCGTGGTTCAAGACGGGTAACTTTAATGAACTGCAGGAACGTTTTCGGGCTACGTGGAAAATCTGATCTTTTTTTTTGGACGCATTCGGCGCATTCAATAACGGCCATTTCAGGATGCAACTCCGAAAACCTCTAGTTATGATTAGTTATGACTGACAATATTCGTTTCAGTTTGCTACTATATTTCGACTTCAGAACGTTTAGTTTGCATTTAGTCATATCACTTTATTTAATATCTACGAATATACATATTATAGCTATAGAAACAATTCGCAAACACAAATATGACAATCTCAGGTTAATTGGATCGTACCTCGGCATGTCCTACTTATTTCGTCTAACTACATACTGTTTACCTGTCTGCCGAATAATATGACCCGTGTGCCTATAATATTACAGTGAAGTATTGTATGTGTGTGCGTGGACGCGCACCGCTGGTTTAACGTAGGTACACTTTGTTTATTACTAGATAGGTACTAGCAAGAAAATATTTTTCACCTGCAGCAAAACGGTGAACCAGACTTCTACAACGACATTTGCCATGTTTGTATTGAAAGTAAATAATTTCATTGAATTACTCGGCGTCTTGGCGGGTGTGTGAATTCTGATAATTGAAAATCAAAATGTTTTATTATCACAATATTTAAAGGTTAATCGTGGAAAATAATAATAAATATTATAGTATAATATTATATTATATACCTATAAGGTATAACAACAAATTATAAACGCGCATATCGCGGAATAACTATAATAACATTATTACAGTTTTTTGATATACGATATCATAATGTTCGTTGCACCTATATATATATATATATATATATATATATATATATCGAAAACGGGTAATCATTATTATACCTATACAAGTGTAAATTAATTTGTTTATAAATATACACAATTGCGCGATTATTATTTATTAATGTAGTGTATATTATATACAGAATATGCAGTATATATTGCAGTTGCTGGGCGAGTCGACAGTTTTCGCAAGTTTCGTAAGTTACCTATGTGGTAGTTATAATAATAATGTATATATTAGTGAGTAAAAATAATAACGCAATGCATTTATGTCTAATACATGAATACTGATCGCTACCAAAACAAAATAATTCATGTTCATAATATGTTTTTAATCGGTTTAAGTATAAACAAATTAGCCAATCACACTAACAAGATTAGTGACATTAAAAAAAAAAAAATGAACAAAAACAAAAAAAAAAACAAATAAACATTTTGATTAATAAAAATCTAATGAATTTCTTTCATTATAATATTATATTTACACGAAACATACAACAAATATTACATACAATAATGAAACACGCGGCGGCGACAATACAGCCTCCCGCAACGACCGCTGCTGATTTCCGGAGATTTTTCGGCTGCTCGTCGTTTTCTTAGATTATTTGATTTATAAAGATATATAATACATATAATATATATATATAAATATAATAAATATAATATATATATATATATATATATAAATACATACACTCCATTTTTATATATTCATAATATTATATAAATTATTTTTACAATATTATAATTATCATTATTATTATTATTGTTTATTAATCATTAACATTATTATTATAATTATTATAATGGCGATGGATTAACCACGCATTTATAAAAAAACGTAGTTATTGGGGAGCGGAATAGGTAAACATGACGAGAGGACGAAGAAAATACGTATAACAAATATAGAAGGAAACAAATTAAAGAAAATATATAATAGGTATGCCAAGAAAAGTAGTAACGGGTAATCATGCGGATCTGGAACACAAAATGAAACGAGACAATATTAGTAAAACAATAGTTATTGGCATAATATAAATATATAGGTAATAATAGTGCTTAATCTTATGGGTACGGCGTGAGGGCAAACATTGCGGGACATCAATGTTATAAGGGAAAAAATGCAACTTTGAATAAATAGTTTTTAAGGAAAGCTTGTAAGTTGAAATATCTTAATGCAGATGTAGTAGCTACTAAAAAGGTGTGATGTTTAAGGATTAAAAATATAACATACCTAGTTATTATAATATTAAGTTATATATTGTACTCACCCGTGATAGTGGCGAAGACGTGTCGTCGGTGGCATTAGGGACTCGACGTGTCATTGTGAAGGCTGTCGTCGCTCTCTAGGTACGTGACGAACGAGTCAGTTGAATCCGGATGCATCATATCCACGGGACCCGGGTCTATGTCCAACCTGGTCATAGGTGGCGGAGGTCCATGAATGTCGTAACCGTGCATCTGCAAACACAACCGCGGTAATGGTTAAGTAAAACTAATGCTGCAGGTAGAAAATATAGTATAATAAACTTATAATATAATATATTAAAAATATTTCAATCGTACAAATATTTATAGGCGTGAAACTAGTAGAATAATATAAAACACGTTTATTCGCCGTACTTATATTATAATATTGTTTTTATATTTGTTGTGATTTCGTCATAGACGGATGCCTGCGAAACGCACGTGCTATTGAGAAAATTTTAACATGTATTATATTATTATAGTATGCATAATACATAATAAATTATCACATGTGTAAATTATACTAAAATATTTTAATACAGCTGCGTGTGGATGAACGCGTTGTTTCAAAAACCAAAAAAATTAAAATAATTATCGATAAGAAATGCACGAATTACATTCGGTCGAGTAAAATATATACGTCGTACTACTCTTGTATACGCATATATATATAAATATATACAATATACCTGTAGATATTTAGGTGCGTATTATACACATTATTATTTATTATGCGTATGCGATAGGAAAAAAATACATATATATATAATAATATTATACGACGGGACAAGGTTGTCTGTACGCGCACACATACATACACAAACGCATCAACAACACACGAGTTATATATGGATGGCGGCGGTGACCGGCTCGGACCACTCACTATATTTTATTATTACGTATATTATATAGGTACAACTACACCGCTGCTGCGGACACATCACGTGCGGTAATTACACATTCAGGGGCAATGTAATCCCGCACTAAGTCGACAGCACAGTCATGTGTACCTACACACACTGTTGCTGTTACTTTCCAATAATATCACCGGGATTATCCTTGTCAAGATATCACGCATAACCGTGTTACTATACCTATACAATATACAGCGTGCGCGTGTGTGTATAGGTACCTACACGGGGCAGTAATGATGGTAAAATTAAAAATTAAAAAAAAAACACACGATTCCTCGACAGCGGCTGGTTTCGGCCGAAATAAAACCTTCGACTGGTGACCTCATAAAATAATAATGTTAATATTTTTAAAGCGCGCCCGCTACGCACGGCGAATGTACTATAGCAGCAGCAGCAGCTATACGGTCAAATAGTACTACAACGTTCGTCTTCATTGTTGACCATAAATTAATTTATAAATAGTGATAATTAGTGGCGTATAATATAATATATTATAATATTCAACATTGAGTATAGTGGAAAAATCTAATTTGTGATGGTGCACCCTACGAAATCGACAATTTGGATCTATACTTTCTATATTATGTCTGTATATAATATATTAATATCTTATGGCGAGTGATGAAAATACAACCTATACAAAGTACGCTTGTTCTGCCTATATTCATTTTTATAATATAATATCATATGGATAAAATAATTCTTTTATGAATAAAATCAAGAATATATTACATTTTTAAGCTTTTTTTAAAAATATTAATTTTATAAAATCAGAAAAATATGTTATTGAAAATAAAGGTCATTTCCCATACCCCTTATTACAAATCAATCTAAATTTACAGTATTGATGGTTTTTATCAAACCATGTTTTGAAAAAATTTTTTAGAAAATAGTAATATAAAAAGGTATAAATAAAAAAAATAGCTTTTTTACGTGTGACTTGAAAACAATTTATCGTCTCCATATAAATTGTAAATTATTTGATAACATTTTTACCTGATTGACAAGCTGCTGGAAATGCGGTTGGCTTGTGTCCACTCGGTCGAGGTCTGAGTGTAACGCAAACTCAGACAGCGCCTTCCACGGTGGCTGGAAGCTTTGCACATCGATCTGGTTCATGCCCAGCGGACTGTCATGCCGCACCGGGCTCGACGCCACCATTGGTATACCCTGCATGCTACCATAGCCCATTTTTCTACCGTCCTGAAACAACACGTTTCAATTCCGATGTGTTAATAATAATCGGCAATTATATAAAGTCTGTGACACGCAGACGTATGTATAATAATATACGCTTACGATTAGATGCATGTACCTGTCCTAAAATCTTCATTTTTTAATTTATTATTTTAATTTTTATAAATTATGAATGATAATAATATGTGACTATAACATAAATTCAATGTATGTTTATATATATATATATATGTCTATACAGAAGAAGAGTTATCAAATATTAAGATAAAATATGCAGTACCTATATTATGGCTGTAAGTATAGTTATTTTCCTAAAGTCCATGCAGCAATAATCAGTGCATGAAAATGAAAGATAAGTTTTTCGACTACAACAAAGATTTTGCAGTCTACTTTTGTAGACTTGAATTTTTTCAATTGAGTTAAAAAATATTGAAAAAAATATCTTATGTATATAAGTAAGTGTGTGTGTGTGTATTTTGGCTTTCTTGCATGTATTTACGTTTATTTAGGAGTCCGAAGGCGGTGTCGTCCACGTTTTTTGAACTATAGGCAAGAAATGGAAAGGGGGAGAGAAAAAAGTTATAATAACATGACAGCCGAGCGGCAATGATTGAAGAGAAAAAAACCACCGCCCAAGTCGTTGGCAGTCCGTCAACAAACCGCCTATCCAAAATTGACGGTTCAAAAAATAATACTCGGTTCGACTTTACCGAGAGCGCACGCGCTTGTGTATAGGTATTTTAAGAAAGACCCGTCAAACGTCGATTTGAAGTATGCATAGATTTAATAAATGCGCGTGTTATATAAAAACACCCATTTGAATAATTTAACATTATTATTTTTAACGAAGGCCTTACAAAAACGAATAGGTTAATGTTTCTATGACTGTATGGTATATATAATATTATATATATAATTTAGTAGTAGTCATACGAGGAAATACAAATACACTAAATATATTATAGACACAGTGAGCATTGCTTTGTGATCTATCCGCTATATGGATTTATCGATTGAATTATAAAAAAAAATAAAAAAATCGATAATATATAGTGATATATACAAGCTCACAATATTATTAATGTACTCGCACACGTCGGGCTTCAGAAATTCGATTTTATTATGTATTATTCAGCTATACATAGGCGTCATATGATATATTATATAATTATATAATATGTGTACACGATTGGAAAATGCGTTTGCCGTTATACAATTATAAAAACGCGTGTGTCGCATTGTGTATGGCATGTAGTGTACTATATGTAGGTGCTTTTCTGTCGCCCTATTGTTCATATACGTGAATTGTGTATGAAATCGTTTCAAGCCATTGGTGGTCGTTCTGTGTGGACTATACAACGTACGCCACAGCCGCCGCTTATAGGTACAATGGATCGTATTTTCAACGTATACAGATAAAATATTATAATGTATGAACGTGTAAATATATATTTATATATACACATTGATTATTGAATATATTATAATAGGTCTACGTGTTTGTGTCTATAATGGTCTCGCGCGTTCTATAATATCCGTATTTAATTAACCCTGTCGCGTTCTCGTCTGCGGTGTATAGGTACACAGAACCACTTCTATCCAGACCGTATTATTATAATAATGTACTGCACAACTGCTGCAGTGTCGGGCTCCGAAGTAGGAACGAACGGGGAGGTATATTATATTATCGTTTGCGTCGTGGAGATAACGGAAAAAAAAAATAAATAATATCATGTAAAAACAACAGCACACGACTGCGGACCAAAGGCGACGGCGGCGTCACCGTTCATGGGAAATACCGTCACGTCGAGCATGGAAACACGCATTTATCTATCGACTTCGGCGATATCTTCCGCCGCGGCTGATGCGGCTGCGGTGGCGGCGCCAAACGGGCGACACGATGGCGACATTGTAATCGGAAGGCAGCCGTCACGGAACACGCACATAACCGGTTATAAGCCCGCTAAATGGAAACTCGAGAATATATATATATATATATGTGTGTATGTGTGTAAATGTGTGAGTGTATACGTATTATACATTATTTTTTTATTAAACACACACACGTTTGTTTGTTCACAATAGTCTTAAAATTTTAATAAACCCTTAAATACGGTCACCGATTGTGCCCGTCCATTCGAAGTTTAATCCGTTCAAAAATAGAAAGCTTATAATATACTGCTCGTATTATAAACGTATAAAATATATTGTCAAACGACCACTCGGGTGTTTTTACGCACTCAGCTTTGTTCACCGCATAATATTATATTATAATATATATTATATAGGTACATCGAATACGTATTTACGTCGTCGAGGGGAGATTGTTGACAAAATTATTATTATACGGGCGAAAATGCGATTAATGCCACGCTATTTATTTCTCATGCAATAAAAACACACATTGAATAATTTTTCCGATCATATACTCGCACGTTATCATTATTGTTATTAGTTCTTTTTGAATAATAATTATAACATGTTAGTGATACAAAATATTATCATCGTTATGTACATTATTATTATATTGTTAGAACGGCGCAATATCAGTCAAGAAATATACGTAAAATTGTATACGTACTTTGTCTTGTTGTATTTGCTGTTTGAGTGCAATGGCGCGTTTCTTGTCTTTGCACCTTTTATTTTGGAACCACACACGTATGACCCGTGGGCTAAGTCCGGTCATCTCGACTAGTTGCTCCTTCATGAGGGCGTCCGGCCGCGGGTTAGCTGAGTAGCACGTTCGCAACGTGTGCAGCTGCTTCTCGTTGAGCACCGTCCGGACGCGGGTCGGTTTGCCGTCCGACGAGCCTTTGCCCGCCGATCCCAGCCGGCTGTTACCCGGACCATCTGATCCGGTGCGGCCCGAACACTTGTTCGAACCCGATTCTGACGAGTCTGAAACCAATGAATGGCCGTTATAAATACTTATAATTGAGTTTACAATACATGGCGGTATATTTTATTTAATTATTCAATCAATTTAAAAGAGCGTTCCCGATGCGATACGGTAAATGGTAATGCTATTGTAAAATTTAAATTATATACTATATAATTACGGTTAATATATTCTTTATATTAGACTTTTGACATGTTGTATGATGCGAATAATTGTTGCAGATCAAAATCAAACACTATATAATAATGTAATATACTTAATGATTATCATAACATAATTAAGTATATTATATACGGTGCAGATAGCAAAATACTGTTAATGGATGGTTTTTTGCAGCCGGCCTTATATATTATTATATATATACACGACGATGGGTGCCGAGATTTCGGTTAGTGGGATTTTCGGGAGTGAATAAAAATCCTGCAGGGTGCTGCTGAAGAGTAAACACAGCTCGGGGAAGACCACACAAGTGGTCCAGTTCCCATGGCCCCTTGCTTTCAATGCTTATATGTATATGTGTGTGTGTCCTTCCCGCTCCTTATATATGATAACCCTATCCGTTCCTCGTCATCGTCGTTGTCGTCGTTATCGTTGTAGAGCGCATTCAGGACTCTGGTGGTGGAAAAAAATCGCGCATAACAGCTGCGAAAATAATATTCGTTTTGGATTTCCACCGCTGTCGAATAATACACCACTCCACTGCAGTTGTACTTGTACAGTTGTACACTCACTATATATATATATATATAGGTGTATATCGTTTGCAGTATACGTCATATTATGTCGCAACACGCGTACGACTATACAACAACTGCGTGAACTGTCGACGAAGAGGGAATATAACGGTACGTGTGTATATAATATTATGCGGCGTTAGCATATACGCAAATAAAAAAAACTATTTGTTCGATGAAATTTGAATAGAAGGGTTTTGATTTTAATATTTATCACTCTGCAAAATTCAATTGTAATCTGAAACGGTCATTGCACCGAACATACTTGATGTGTTATTGTTTCTCATAATAATAAAATTAGGACAATCGAAAAATAGTGTCAAAATTAATTTAATATGCGCAAAAAATTTGTAATATGCAAAACAAAACTAAAGATGATTTTACAAAAAGTTCAATGTAGGTAATTAATTTTTCATTACAATACTACATCTTAAAATTACAAAATGTTATTATTACTACTTATTATAAAAACATAATTAATTATTGTTTATGTTTATATATTAGATAAATTATTTAAGTATACATAATATTGTAGAACTAAAAAAAATATTTAGTATTATATAGGTATTAGGTATCCATACTAATTATATATAAGTATAGAATTGTAAAAATATGAAAAAATATTGTATAGGTACCTATTTTAATTTGTTAAGTCATGATAATGATATTGAATATATATATATATGTTATATAAATTATAATATATAAACAATAATATATTTTTTGGTTCTATATCTTAAATATTCTGTATTTCCCATGTACTTTTCAACAAAAACTGAGTACATGAGAGTTTTTAAAAGCTTCACTTGCTTGTTTGTTCACGTGTATCCTTATGATGTCAAAGATAAGAAGAATCCAAAGGATTAGCCTGCAGGGAAAAAATGTAGGTACGCACACACGTGAATATGCGTATATGAATATATTTATTAAGGTTTACCTGTAACCATGTATATGTATACGTAGTACGTACACAATACACCTGTTGCAAAGGAGTTTTATTCTTTAAGAGACTGATGCGATCTGTGGGAATTTTTGTTTTTTAAACCTTTAAATATAGGTATATGCGGAAATGCGGCTCAATGTTTTATACATATTTTATTTTTTTTGCACGTCAAGTAAAATAAATATTTTACACATAACCCCTTCATCCTGTATTTTATCTTAGTATTTTATGATTTATATACTTATTTGAAGACGCAACGACACGACGGCAAAGCTGCAGCGTCTAGACAATCTCTCGAGGGACTTAAATTTTTCCCCACGTTGTAGAACTTTCTCTATAAAAACACGTACATATTATTATATCTGTGGATAATTTTCCCGTATTTTCTTAAGTATTACGCGTAAGTTACTTATACGGCTATGTATTATATATATACATAGGACTTTTAAATATTCGATGTTTACTCTTAAACGTAATATTTGTTCGGTGCGGTATAAGATAAAAACAGTGCGGGCCCACCGCTACCTGAAGAATAGGCAGGTGTATTTGTGGCGTAACTCAAATAATAATACGTACCTATATATTATATGCGTATATACTATTTAAATTTACACTACTGACGAAAAACCGATTGTCTCGATGATGCACGAGTGCGCGTGCACTAACGCGACCTCGATATTAACATGAATCGTTTATAATATTAGTGTATATACACTTATACTATATGCGCATGAGTGTGCGTTTTTAAAATATATTATTAATTATTTAAATTTGATTGGTATTATGGAGGTATGTATGGGCGTCTATACACGCATCTTCGGGATTATATTTTTTCAAATCAGACAAATCAATAAATAATAAATCTTTATGATATAGATTATTTATAGAACTAATTATTAGTGATTACTGATTTAAGAAATATTAAATTATGTTTTAAAATTTGTACCATAAGAACACAACGATATAATTGTCCATTCTCACTATAATGTGCAAAAAATTGTAAAATAAAAATTCACCGTACGCGCGTCACCGTCTGCGTGCAGGAGTCGATGACCGAACGCGATATTATTATTATTTTTATATTATTATATAATATAGTATAGTCAATGTAATACAATATTACGATGACGATGAAGAAATAATATGATATAGCCAGCGCTGGTAGCACGTGATGCGGCGGGGATGATTGAAACGTCAACCGACCGCGCCCTGTAGTATACATATTATATGTAATATTATAAATATTACATGTATTGTCGTCAGCGCAAACTGAAAATTATCGCGTTTTAACCACATTATAAGCCACGCGCGTGCCTTAGTGCGTCAGAGACGTCAATTTTTTGTATCACATCCCTAGAGACAGCGTCGGTGGAGGTTTATACCTTCCCCTCGCTGTTATGCGCGAGAGTGAAAAAAATTCTTCCCCGGGGACCAAGCCGAGTAATATATTATTATTATACGTGTATCTATATAATACGGTTGCGGTACGTTTTTCAATTTCTTCTATGGGTCAGAGTGCGGTTTTCAAACGTGTGAGGACGTGGTGGTGGGGTAGGACATAACGGAGAGGGGGGAAGGCAAATTGAGGGTTGTATCGAGTGTGCGCGGTGTGCCGGGTCCGGAACCGTTTGTGTTCGAAAACCGACGTTCCGCAACCGTTGGCATCGGCAGACACGTGACGATTTTATTATTGTTATTATTGCCTTGCGTGCGTTCGCCCTCCACGTCGCCACTGCCGTCGCCACTGCCGTCGCCGCACATCGTTCGCTTCTTTACGCCATTACTACATACGTGCATATAATAATGATATGGTATGAAAACGACGAACACGTTTGGGTCTTAAATATTATGACAAAGTAAAGAAAAAAAATAGGAAAAAATAACTTAACTAAAAAAAATAACCATCATCCTACTCGTCTATATCTGCTCTCAGATAAAGTTTTGGAATGAAATCAAGTGCACCATGGTATAATTTTATACCTGCAGCCTCAAAAAAAAAAAACAATTGAACGTGGAAGAGAAACAAAAAAGTTTCAGAATGTATAGTGGAGCAAAATCAATAGTGGCGCTGGCTGTTTTCGCCCCCCCCCCTCTTACACATTTAGTTTCTCTCGTAAACAACTCGGTAATTAACATTATTCTAATGGCTCCGCCGCCGTTAATGGGCAGGACTTTAATGAGCACACCAGCAAAAGGGGCCTAATATTCTTTCTCGTTAACTCTGATGTTCGCCTCTTGGCTTTGAATACATCTATATTATATATAGTGGTATATTATTATTATTATGTATTTTATGTATATTGTATATAATATATATTTACAACGTTTCGTGTACTTAAAGTTGCCCACCTCCGAGCTTATAAGAAAAATAATTAATTAGCAAGATTTATTACGATGGCCACAAGAATAGCTTGAACTATACGTATAAAAAAACCACAATCAAAATGCTTACCTAAAATAAGTAATTACAATATTATAACATACTTTCGATGTTTATACATAAGAAATCAGAATTCAATTTTGTTTTAAATATAATACGTGCACAGCTTGGTTTTTTTCGAAAAGGTTATAATCAATAATAAATGAGGATTACCGAATTTACAATAAATAATTATTTATTATTATTAATAATGTATAGGTACATATTTATAAGTACATTATACGTCTTATAATATGTTAACGTCATATTTGACGTTTTTTATTTAACCGTACGTTGTCACTTTTTTACGGTGAACGTGTATATACTCGTAGTATATATTATAAGCAGATTATCATATCAAATTGCATTGAGTGTCATGAAAGATTAAATAAACATGCAAGCACACTCGAATCTAACTCAGTTTCATTGCTTTTGTTTATTAATATATGCACATATACAGGATGGTTTGTCATTCGTCGTGCCATAAAAACAGAAGGAACTCAGTGAAATGGAAAACATCACGGACCGTACTGTATATATTATATATTATAATATGCACCTATATATTATCACAATATTGTTGTCGAAGGTTTACACTCAAGGTAATTTATATCAGGTAAACAGTATTTATACATGTAAAAAATATTGGTATGTTCTGAGAAATTATAATGATTATAAGAATCTAAGCACTTCATCGTGTATGTTTGAGGATAATATTGCCGTTACAGTGTTACGTAAATAATATAGTATACCTAAATATGAACGTATATTAAAAATCATTGGTTGCGGAATATTATAATTTATCAGTCTTAAAAAGTCTCAAAATAAATATATAAATGTGTGTGTATAGTGTATATAGGTATAATATATTCATATGAAATGCCGCGGGTTTATTATTATTATGTTGGTAGAATTTATTTTTTCAGCGAAAGAAATTAAATCACAATACTCTAGAAGAATATTATTATCTATTATATTTAAAATTTTGTGTATATCTAAGTATATAAATACAAAAAAATTCATAATAAAATTATTCAAGTAATTCGAATACTACTGAAATATTATAAATACTACTACTTTGATGGATCTGATTAATACATTTATAAATTTATCGATTATCGACGCGCCACATCGTGGTAATAAAGATGCAGTAGCGTGTTGTATACACTTGAACATTATTATAATATAATAATATTATACACAGAAGACACACGCTAAACGCGACGTTCCGAAAATGATTTTAACATTTTTATTTTTGCGTTTCGATCGTTTATCTTTGCACCCCGTTGCGCGTCCGAGTCACAACCCGATAATGCTCATTATTATAAGCTCGAAAACACCATACACACCGTGTATAATATTCTACAGCACGTCTAGGCGAAGTTAACTCGATTTACTATATATATATATATATATATGTATATAATTTCATTACATGTAGCGCACACATTGGAACCTATATAATACTCTGTTTATGTGTGCGTGTGTAGCGTAGAAAAGCAAAGTTAACGGCCATAAACGCATCGCGGTGAATATTGTCCGGGACACGGAGTTGAATAGGGTTTGTTTGGCGTAAATAGGGTTCGTTTAGCAGGCCCACGTGTGTGTTGGCCGCCACAGGACCGGAGAAACATACGGGGATCATGAGGATGGTGTCGAGGGGTGTGAAGGGGGTTGTTGGCGTGGCGGTGGATACAAAAACGACTTCTGTCCGCCACCCCTTAAGAACCATCCGAAAACGCTTTTAACGTGATTAAACTTACCTCCCCCGGCAAGCAGCTCGACGTATTTCCCCCGCTTTCCGTAGAACACATACATGTATATACACTATATAGTGTTTGTTTTTTTTTTTTTTTGTCAAGTTCCCGTTGACGCGTAATCGATAGTGCTATACATGTATACTGCTTGAACGCGCGTTCATACACAAAAAATACATACAAATATATAACTAATATCGTAATATTATTATACAACAACGACTTATCGCTCATATTAACTGTCGCAAATCGCAATACATATATCAGTTGTGGGGCATTACACAGAAGTCCGAACCTTTATAGTTATACTATCATATCTTTGTAAGAAAACACGTTGATCATCATAAATATGTGATATAAGATGATAGAAGTTGAAACCTTTTAGTTAATGGGAATAATGATGACCACGCGTGTTTATATTTAAACGCGATAAAGACGTATTTGAATTGCTAGTATTTTCTCAAATCATAATACTTAAAATAGGTTGTTCGGTTATTATTTGTGAAGCAAAAAACTTTATTTCTATATTTTGGAACCACCATAACCTAAAAATTTAAATTAATTTACTAAAATGTTACAATAAATTATATATACTATCTGCTTATACCATCCTACTATACAGATCAATGGTGTATAAAATAACGTGTTCCAAAAACAAATATACTATAAGTAGGTTTTTGTACATCTAGACTCTTGATTATATATATGCATGTACCTAGTATATATACTATATAGTACATTAGGTATTAGCATATATGCGTCATGTACATATATTTAAAATATTATATATAAGGTAGTGGTCTATAATTGTTAACTTATTGTTATAGGCGATCACTATTTATTGTTCTGTATAGTAATAACTTACGTTCACTCAATAAAATCATTAAAATCAATAAAATTACTCAACTAATGAAATTTATTAAAGTCCATGAAATATTTATTTTTATTAAAATTTCTAAGTCACAAATACCTTTTCTGTCCATCTACTTCAGTTGTACAGTGTAAGTAGTGCATAATACCTCTAAAATTTTCATCTTATTATTATAAATATGTATATCATTCGCTTATTTTGGATAATAAAATTGTTAAAAAAGTATAGTGTGTGTTTTCTGGTTTGGTTGCATGCTCCTGACAAGAACGGGGAGAAAGATATTTCGATTGTCAGACTACAACGTACGACGTATAAAAATAATATTATATATATAAACGAGATACGGAAGGAGCAGAGAACGAGGCGGATATGTGTTTATTGCGCCAACAGCACATGAAACGGTATATTATATACATTCATATAAATCGCTGTGATTGGGGTGGACGATGTCCTGCAGTGACGCACGTACGGTACGGTATTTCCATTAGGCTAATGAGTCGTCTAGCATATACATTTATATATATATATATATATTTCCCCCGCGATCAACACTCACCGCCGCACGACGGTATATATTCCACCCTTTACACTTTCATCAAAGTATGTTTACGCCACGTAGGTTATTACCGCCTCTTACCGGTATATCCATATACCTATACATTTAGCTACACAGCTCAATATATGTATAAATTGTATAAATACTCTATTATACAATTTATATATATTTATATTATTACACAATATAAAACCTAAGGGTGGCGTTATATAAAGATGTAATTCTGATGCCCCGGCGTTGGGCACACACTGTGCAGTAAACCGTTGTCGCTCGCGGGGTCGTATGATTGAAAATCCATATGTACCTGCGTAACGCGGCTTTAACGTGTTATTAAATTATAATGTTTTTGACGACCGCGTTTAGAATTTCAATTTTGATTCTCAGTTATTCGATTCGGCTTTATACAATGTTTAATATACACAGATCTACGATTCAGATTTCTCTGTAAAATCGATTAAATATCCCAAAAATATGATTAAAATAACAAAGTGGCGAAAATTTAACGAAATCTCAGTTTAAATACACGTGTAAGTACCTACCGGAATTCGACCCTTCGTTGTGGTGCAATGAGTTGGTGCTGCTAGTATTGTGGTCGGCCAGCGCAGTATTGTTGTTGTTGTTTTCGTTGCTCTGTTGTAGCTGAGCAGCTATTTTACTTTTGGCGCCACCACCGCCGCCGCCACCACCGCCACCACCACCGCCACCGCCACCGTTCACACCTGGATGATGGTCGTGGTCCTGTTTGCAGAGCAGCGTGTCGTTGCGCAACGCGAACTCGTCACCGGGTATGAGCTGCCTGCTGCACGCGTTGCACCTGAAGCACTCCATGTGATAAACTTTAGTCTTGGCCCTCATTACGAGTTCGGTCCGGTCGAAGCTCAGGTTGCACTTATCACATTTGGTGCCAAATAATCTAAAACAAAAATAAAATCATTATCACGATGAAGAGATAAAAAAAAATTTAATTTTCGAAGCCCGATATATTTAAAAAAAAAATGGATATATATACACGTAATAACTTATAATATATAAACGCTTGAAATGGATGTATAATATTATTATGTGGTTGTTTTTGGCAAAGTTAGCACACGCCAAAACTTTTCCAATTACAGATTAATAATAACCATACAATCTAATCGTGATTGGCAAATTTTAAATTAACTCGATTAACGAACAAACCGACATCTTGAAACATCAGTCGGAAAATCGTCAATAGAGTTCCACCGCGATTTGTTATAGGTATAATAATTGAGTATAGTAAAACATGATCGATGCGTTAAAACTTAAAAATCTCAAGTTTTGAAAAACTTAAAATAAATACGATTACTTAAATTATATGATACGAGACTTAGGTTTTAGATAGGTATATGATATAACAGGGTTTATTAATTATAAAACAAATATTTTTGTTCATCAATTGCAGTATATTGTATAGTATTATTCTACAATCTATAAACTATACGAAGTGTTACAAAGTTTATAAGTATTAAATATAATTGCACTACAGAATACACTAAATCATGTATTTTAACTTGAAAATTGTATACAAATTTGTAGAATTGCAATTACAGGAATCCAATCATATATATACTATACTATAAAACTTGATTGCGCACGTATATAATAATGCAATAACACGAATATTAAAACTTTAAACTTATATTTTCTTCTTGTTTATGATTGTAATTACTTGTAACGAGTTCTTTGTACGCTTTTCTACGTATAATCATTATAATTTATTCTATTAGTTGACATAATACATGTTTGAAAACCAAAATCAATCTCTAAAGATATATAATGCATATATGTGCCCGTGTTACAGACAGATTTATAAATTTAGTATAATAACCTTTTGCACGACTCGCCAGTTGCCGTCATCACTTCGTGTCACTGCAGATATTAAAAAAAAACAGTAGACAGGTTGTCTTTGATAAAAAAAAAGGTCTAACGTGGTACGACGCGCTTGTAATATTGACAAGTGCGTGGAGCATACATACGACGAGAAACATGCGGAAGCCGAGACATATCGGATCTCTTTTCGGCCACCCAACAAGATTTATATAATATTTTAAAAAATATTACATAAACAACATGTCAATCCACAATTAGCGTTTTAGAATTCTGTGTTTAATATATATATATATATATATATATACACGTGCATAAATAGATCGTATAGGACAAAAAAAAACGATAAACACTACACGTACATTTAATAAGTGTACTGTTTTGGAAACCGTAAACACGTGTGTCGCCGCCGCCGCCGCCACCGGGCTTAAGTAAAACCAATGTCATGCGGATCATCTAAAGGTGGGTTATATTATAGTATTATATACGTACACCGTGATCGCGACTACTATATTTATGGTTGACTCGATAAACAAACACGCGCGTACGAGTGCGAAAAAAATAAATCGTTTTACACGATCCTATATATTATGTAAGTACTTACCACATTACCGCTATGTCAGGATTAATGGATTCTATATTATACTGTACACAAACGCACTCCGAAATATAGCGCCATATAGTTTTATAAAGTGTAACGCAGTAGCGCAGTTTAGGTTTGTTCGTATAATAATATTTAATAATACATACATGTACACTACATATTATACGAAAGTATACAAAGACCTAGGAAATAGAAACACCGTGACGGAATGCAGTATACCTAAATTTTGTTAATGCGTATCCTTTTAGCATTTAGCATCGTTTATTCGTTATTACGGGCGTCATTCATTTGGGCGAATAACCCAAAATTTACCTGAGTAGAGTAGATATCACTTGGGCGAGAAATTAACTGATCGTTTAGGCGAATTAATTTATGAATTATATAAGGATATATAATACAGGGAATAATAGGGAAGTAGCATACTTACCTATACAATAATTTTTATATTCGTATTTACTATACAATGTATTCAACTCAATATTATTATTATATCGTTTCGGCTGATTGGTGATAACTATTTATAAATTATAACTTTATAAAAATTAATTCTATCAACACAAAAAATCTATATTAGGTACGTAAAAATACTAAAGAAAAACAAAACTATACATTAAAATCATGAGAAGAATATCAAACCAGAACATTAACAATAATCGAGTACATTAAAAAAATGGGCTTGAGATATCATGCGAATTGTTAATTATTATAATTAATTAGGATTTTTAATACAATATATTATTATGATAATATTTATATAAGAATATAATAAATTTTATTAAACAAATGGGCATATGAGATACCATGCTAATAAAAAAAATTTAGTTAAGATAATCACAATACAATGCATTTTTTACCATATCTATTAGAGTTAGCTGAGAGTCCTAAGTCTCTAAAAATTCATTTTTATAAAAATATATTTACAACTCGCCCAAACGATATATTGAATAAATTAGAGTCCCGTGTAAATTTCGCCCAAATGATATGTATAAATTCGACCAAACGATATATTATTTTGGTCATTCGCCCAAATGAAAACCGCCCGTTATTACTATAATAATAAGATAATATATCAGTTAAATATATCGTTTTATACCTAGGTATAATTTATTCTTTATGAGTGACCCGATCGAATAAAAAAATATAAAAACCGCGTTTGTGTCACGATGATGCACCTGTAGTATGAATGTATAATTTATAAGAATACGAAACGGGTTATTCAAATTCAAACATCTATCATAATATGAAAATCAAACGATTGGGCGCCGAATAATATGCATCATCATTTACTATTGTGATACAAAATATATTGCATTCAATCGTTTTGGCGGTTAACGCATCTTACAGAAATGGAAAAGGTACTGATATAGGTGTAGAATAATTTTCATCTAGACAGCAGAAAAGGCGAAACTGTAAGTTTGAAAATGATCTGTAATCCATACAGTTATAGTAGCTTACAAAAAGAATAAACTTTTAATAATGATTACTTTATAGATATTAGATACTAAGTTTTAAATATTAAATCTTTGATAGTAATTTATTACTTATTTACTTACTGTATGCAATTAATGGTGGCTATTAGCTAAAATAATATTTTTCTTGATTATTTCTTATGTAATAATTGATCTACTTTTGAAACAAAATTGTATGACTGTATTATGTAATATTGTAATAATTATAATAATATTTATTATTGTTAAATTAACAACATCATAATAAATAAATACAAATTAAAAAAATCTAATCTAACCAATTTAGTGATATCATACAAACAATAAGCTGAGGTATGCATATTATGTACATACTTTGAATAATAGAAAAATAATATTGGTGCTTGGTAATTATCGGCTTGTAAAAAATAACTAATAATTTTCCATTTTGAGAAAATAGAGAATGAGTATTGTTATCGCGTTATAAATTAGATATATTTTTTTTAAATTTGGCAAAAATGCATGAATAAGATACACATTTTTCCTAGGCCTATAAGATAATTTTATTTAACCATATACATTTTATATGAATTAAAATATTATATTAATAAAGTCATATTTCATAAACGTCATTATTACGAATAATAAATTAAACATAGATACTGACTGAGGACTGTATCTCAAATACCTAACCAAGTTTAAAATTTAGATCAATGACTTGTTGATATACTGATTACTATAATTATAATACATATAGTATAGATTCCTTTAGAGTGATTACTTATTAATTAATAATATGTGAGCGATCAAATATTTTACAAATCAGAGATTCTGTGGAGAATGTTTATCATTAAAATCTATATGTATTAAACATTTTAAAATACTAATTTTAAAGATCATAAAACATATAAATAGAATAAAACATTAAATTTATATATATTAATAGTTATGTCATATATGCATTGTAAATCATACAAAACATACCGCACATTATGTAATATATTAAAATATGCCTAATTATTCAATTTTTATGTCAATAGTAAAGTTGATTGAATTATGAAATAAAATATAACTAGACATTTAATAGAAGTACAAAGTTATATTTTTAAGAAATCAAGTCCATAATTTATAAATAATCTTTGTTTTCAAATGATAAATATAAAGTAAATATTGAGATATGCTGTAATTACATTTTTTATATTATGATATTTTGTGTAAATACTGTATAGCCAGTTATAGGTTTAATAGCCTATACTAAGTATTGTCTACGTAAGGTAATCTGTACTCTGTACTGTGTGCTTAATATAAAAATTGCATGTGCATTGTACATTATACACAGCATACCACAGGTTATAATAGGTATAATATAGAAATATGCTTAATTATTGAGTTTGTATATCAATGGTAAAGCAGATTAAACGATGAAATAAGTTGTAACATAACATTTAATAGTAGTACAAAGTTAAATTTTTAAGAAATCAAATAAATATTTTATAACTAATCATTATTTTTAAATGCTATAAAAAGACAATATTGGAATATAATAATAATATAATTATTAATTATATGATATTGTTTGTAAATACTGAATAGACAGATATAAGTTTAACTGCCTTCCAAGTATTAGTTACGTAATCCAATGGTCTATTATACTCTGTATTGTGTACTTATATTATAACAATAATAAATGTATGGCATTTTGCAGGATTTTTATGTGATAAACCAACAGTCGTTAACAATTAAAATTAAATCATTACATAACGTTATATGAACTAAAAAATGATTTTTTTTGCTATTTATATAAAGAATAAAAATGCATATTATTTAAATGGTATTATTATAGATACATTTTAAATTTAGTTGCGCCAATGTATATGTCAATAATCTTACCGACGTGTTATAATTTTCAAGAATAAAAAAATGTTTCATACGATTTTTAGATTATTATTTATCTATAAAAATATGAAAACTGTAACCCAAAGTTACTTCATTATACATTAAATAGAAAAGATTTTAAATAATAAGAATTTACTAGACTATAATATTGCTAGATTCTTTTTAATAATATTTGTAACAGGTATTTTGAGCATCAATAATGATTGAAATATAAAATTTATAGTTTTATCAAATATTAAAAAGTGTAATCGTTAGCATGATTAACGGTAAACGATTATTAAATTAATATAATAGGTATATATAAATACAAACTTAGTTTATTTATTAATCAATTAATAACTATTAATAACTATTAATTGATTAATAAATCATTCAAAGCTATAAAATAAAATGAGACTACACTATTTATAAGTATCAATGTATGTTTGTTATTTTAACCAATTGAAATATTATAATTGAAATATAAGTATATTTACCTATCAACATTAAGACAAAAATACCTAAATATATATTATATTATTATATTCCTTATAAATTTACTGTTCCAGACATAAAATAGTACTATATGGGATAGTGATTGATGATGCATAAAATATATAGTGTTTTAGTATTTTAGATTTAAATAGGTATGTATATTATATTATATGTAATATAATAATGTAACTTCACACTGTACAAAGTGATGATTGATACTTTGCAAATTATTTTAAATGATTTATCGATATAAATATAATCAGGACTATAGCGGAGTATGTCTGTATGAGGGTTTTCAATTGCTGCATATTATATTATGATTATTATTATTATTATTACTATAATATTATGTCGAGTGTCAACGTTACCCTATACGACTACACATCATATATTTAAAAAAAACATGCACCGCATATATACACATAACTTTGGCGGCATTCGTATGACCCTTGCTGCAGGAAATAATAGAATATGTGTGCCTATATTGACACAATGTCATCTGTCATGGAAGGCCCCAGAGCCGATTTATTTACTCAAAGGGAGAATTGGGTATGAGTACCATGTAAACATCGACAGACATTCGAAAACAAGAGGCGTGCAGATGCATTTGACGTCCGTCACAAAATGCACATAGTAATCATTAAAAAAAATACGTGGCATATATATATATATATATATATATATATATATATTAAAAATATCGAATGACTATGCTCACGGAAATTAGCAAAAAATATACGGGTTTGTTTTATATAACAGACTCCGAATTCGGTCTGTCGTAAAATAAAAAACACGCTCACTATACATATACAGTATATTATATATTTTATATATTACTTAGTACCATATGTATTGCAAGTAATAATATTTTTAAACTATTTTACTAGCTATAAGCCCCAATTTTACTTGGGAAAAAACGAACAAACATAAAATACAGCATTATATATGTATTTCGGTTTCAATATACATTAATTCAATCAAGAAGGGTAATTTGTTTGTGGTAGATAGAAATGAAACAAAAATAAAGTACAGAATACTCCCCAAGTCACTTTAGATACCCTTTAAATGATACAAAATATATAGGTAACTGAAATTATATCGTATTTAAGATAATATATCTAGATGTGCTTAAAATTTCAAAAATATGAATTTTAATAAAACTATATAGTTAAAGAAAAATATGAGTGTGATTAACTTAGTAAATCATTCTGTATATATTTACAGTATTTTACTAATATCGATAAATAATATAGATAAGTAGTTATTTGGTATAAAAAAAAAAACAATTTTATGTAGACGATATTTATATATGGTTATATTACGCTTATGTATACGCGTATATTATATAGTCAATTATCATGATTGATTTTTATTTCTAAAATGTTACTACATTGTACAAATTAAATATAAACCTACCAATAAATATTAAATGCTATACAGTTTGTATACGCGTATAGGTACCTAAATGGACAATGTAAAATGTCTTTATAGTTTATATGAGTGTATCACGCCTAGTAACTGGGATATGTTACAGCGTGACGCGCAAATAATTATAATTATTTAAATTTTATTAAATTTATATTAAATATTATATTGTGTGTTATTTATTCTTTATTTCGATACAAAATATAAAATTTGTTTTGTTTTCATACTGTCTACATTATATACTAAAGACAAGTGTATACGTTATACATTTCTACTAAAAGAAATCCACGAAAAACGATGAAATTTATGTTTACAAAAGCAAATATAAAAGCTCATGATAAAAAAAAACTTCCCAGTGTCAGATGTTAAATAATAGTCATAATAAAAATGTAATAAATATAACTGTTCAAAATTTAACTGCGCGCGTAATACGTTTTATAACGCAAGTAAAATTAGTATTTCGAAATGTGTGTAATTTAAATATATAAAATATCAGCAAACGTGGGTGATATAATAATATTATCATAACGTAAATATATATTATTATAAAATAATGTATTGGTTGCAAACATCATACGTACAAGCAGTATACAAAAATATATTAGGTATATATTATTATTTATATATAGAGAAACGAATATTTCATTCGAGAATTGATCCAAGGAAAAAAGCCGAGAAACTGATGATACCCTACCCAACCCTCCCGGACAAGATTTATTTTAAAATGATTTTTCAGTATTATGTATGTACCTACATCTAACATAATATGTAATAATCATTAATATATAATATTTTTATGTGTTACAAGCTTATAATTATTAATTTGTAATACTGTCCATGTACCAACTAATCAATTATTTCAAGTATACCTATACATAAGTCAACCAAGTTTGGCGTTATGAAATTAATGGGAATTGCATACAATTTTAATGTCCACCAGATGTCCAGATTTGTTAATGATACTCTATAACACTATAATAATATATTGCATAGAGCAGGCACCACCCATCATATACATATTATATGTATAATGCGTTGGCTATTTCATCGATATTTATAACTTCAGTTAATACACATTACAATAATATAATATTAGATAATGTACTACATATGTTACAAGAATATAATAATTAGGTATATTATATTATCATAATTATTATGAGATATATAAGATAATGTATTTGCGACACAGCCGTCAATTTATATAGGCTTTTAGCACATTTTTAATACGAGTAAGTGAATTAAATTTTATCTTAAATGTATATATTATTATTTATAATTAAAATCGCTTGAAACATATGGGATTTATTGTGTAAATATTAATATTGAACTAAAATAACAGGCCCTTATTTCAATACATAATACGTTGACTTACGTAAAGACGTTTACTTTATTTAAATCCGAAGTGGTGGTTATATAAAAGTAATAATATATTTATGATATTAATTTATTATAGTTATATTGTTCATATTATTTGTGCAGGGTAAAAATTCATATGTAATATAACGATATATTATGGTTATTACCTGACATAATCTAATTTACAATAGGTTTTCCCGTCTCTCACGAAACAGGTACAATGTTCATCCAAAAACTGATGGCACTCAGCACACTTGAGGCAAGCCGCGTGCCACTCCAAGTCCGGAGCGACCTTCAGTATGTATTGGTCGTTGATCGCACCGCCACAGCCCACGCACAGACTCAGCCGCCGCCGTTCTGAAAAATTTAACAACAAGACACCTGATTTTAAATAAAATCTATACGCGGCTTATGTCAATTTGCGCAATATTATATATATATATATATATATAATATATATGTGTGTGTGTGTGTGTGTGTGTGTGTAAAATGTATTTATTATTTATACAGTTTAGGTATACCTAATGTGATACGCAAATATGTATAATATATGTATCCGTTACGTTGCAGCGCAATTCAATATAAAACAAACTGCTGCTGTCCACAACCAACACACATATTATACAAATTATTACTACCTATATATAAACACGTATTATACATGCATATGACGTATGATAAAGGTATGTCGCTTGCGATATTTCGTGGCTTTTTTTACTGCGTTTTTATAATGCCGAAAATGTTAACATACTTTATGTGTAGGTATAATTTATAATTTGTAGATACCAGGTATACATATATATATATATATATATCTTCCCAGTGGACAAATACGTTGCACGTGTTAACTATAATGTATATATAGGTACATAAATATTTAAAATTTATTTTAAGTTTAGTGACTATACTAATACGTCTATAATACTAATATTGGAAATTATAGGCGTGCGCACGAGCCTTGGCTCGATCGGAATCTTGTAAGGGACATAGTAAAATTTCAAATTTCTGTATATTATACTTAACACTATCATTATATTCGTGGAAATCATAAAAATTGTATTTGTCATAATAGCGAAATAAAATAAAAATATTTGTGTACCACCACATGGTTTTTGTTGATTTATTTATCTGACTAAGAAATTGTGCACTAAATGTCAAAATATTTACCTATAGTCGTAAAGAAGTACTAAAGGGTCTATACTCTATAGTATAGACAATGGCCTATCGCCTATGGGAAATAAGACAATTCATTTATCAATTATTACATAATTACATATTTATATATTACCTATTAAGTTTAGGTATATATGTAGGTATACTTAGATATAAAAACATGCATTAGGTATTAATTAGGTATTATGTATTAATATAATATAATATAATTTCCAATGGAAATGTTTATTTAGGTGGTGATTATTTTAATACTTCATGAATGAATGACTCATTATTTTGAAAATTATTCATTTTATAACAAAAATAAGGCACTTGCTGCAGTGATGTCAACGAACACAGATCCGTTTATTATTATTAATAATATTTATTGTTCCGTCATTTTATATGTAGCTCGCTTCTGTTGTAAGCAGCATAATAATATTATAAAAGTACATTTTTGCGTTGATCATATATTCAATTAAAAGTTTAATAGGTAGGTAGTTAAAACTTAAGTTCATATAGAATTAATTAATTATACATAGATATACTATATATGATAATATATACAAAATAGGTTATATGAAAGGTGTTGACAAATCTAATTTTATCAGTTATCACGTAGATATAGGTACATACGATAAACGCGCGTTGATCGTGCGCGTTGTCTTTTACGCGCGAACACGACGCAGAGTAATGGCAGAGGTAACTATATTAACGCTGACGCGTTTGACGCAATGATTAATTTTTATAAAAAAAATACGTAAATACTAATTTCTACATAATATATTATTTAATAGATATACCTTCCTATGATAAATCGTAAGTATGCGTTATCATAATAATTTTAATCCATATTTCAATAAAATATAGCCTATACCTACATTAAATTCCTATATAAAATATAGTTACATATATAACATATATAGTATATACATATGATATATGTATTACAATAATATTATTGAGCACTAACATGTATACATGGTACTCGTATATATTATAAAAAATAAATAATATATACATATTATATTGTTATATTATGTGGGATAACTTTATAATTTCATATATTATATAGGTATATATACATAAACACGTGTGTGTATCTATATGTATGTACTGTGTGTGTGTGTCATGATGTGCAAAGATATTTCAATATGTTGTTTATCAGCCAGGGTGCTCGCCTCCCCTCTTCTAATTGGTTGAAGTACCTATTTGTTTTTACTGGTGGACGCATAGGCTGATAGAAACCTATTTATATCAGTAATTAATAAAATGGCTGTATGTTAATTTTTAGTGTATTATTAGTTTAGTAACTATTTAGTTTATATAGATTATTAGTTATTATATAGAATAAATCAAAGAAAAATTGCATGCAAATTCCCCAAAAACAACAATTTAAAATCAAATTGGTTATTAACAGTGCGTATACCTATTTATTATAGAACTATACGTAACAGATTTGAATAGAAATCATAAACTTGTGAAATTACTTTTTCTCCTAATGACGTTGATATAGCTAAGTTATAGGTAGGTGGTAATACATATATGTACTTTATTGTACTATACACGTACCATGAGACATATCTATATAATCCTACACTATTTACCTATAGGTATATTAGTTATTAGTGATTACCTGAATTTATTTAATATTATAATTTAAAGTTTTTTGAGGTTATATTTAGGTATATCTAAGAACTAAGAAGAATATATTACTAGCAAGTAGCAACTTATATAGACAATATATAGTTATATAGTTCGTACTCTCGTCGTTGTCGCTAACCTGCACGCTCAATGTGCAAAATAGAACTATGCCGTATACGTCTCGTTATTAAATAAAACACACGTGTACTATATTATACACCGTACACTATCTCGCACACACAAACGTATATTATGTATAAATATATATATATGTATAGCATTGCGGTTGTCATTCTATTGGTCGCGTATTGGTACAGCCCTCTGGGGCGGAGCCGAAACGGTGTGCGTCCGTTCGAACCCGTTCGGTAACAGATAACGTCTCTTTGATGTGCCACCGCCATGTTTGTACTTACACGAGATCGACGTGTTTCCAACAAAATAATAATAATAAAAAAAATGTATAGGTACACACGTAATAGGTATAGACCTCCCCACTGATAATAATAATATATATATATATATATATATAATGTAATCACGGTCCAGATGGACGGACGTCAAGGCATATTATTCGATAATAATAATAATTATGGTAATGTATAGTCAATAGGCATATAACATGTAGTAAATGGTATAATTTATAAGACATATAAAAACGTATTGAATCCAATAAAATTCAACGCACAAACCTTGTATATGTTAAATGTATCAATATAATATTTATGTATTATTTAATACACCTAAATATAAGTTCTTATATATATTTATATGTATACTAATGACATAACTCAGTTATTATATCACTTACTTAGAATAGGTATAGGTACACATTTTTGTTTTTTTTTTCATTTATTTAATTATATATATAGTTACATATTAGGGACTGGGCTCAGGGTCTGGAGTGGCACAGAAATTGCACGGAGATATAACCACGACAAGTAGTCATATCTGATTTATGGCACTAAGAAAAAATAATACGCAGTTGTTCCACAGCAGCTATCATTCCAAGTACAGTCGTTTGATTGCATCATTCGCAGATTTTTAATTAAGACCACTCATGTTACTTTTTATGGAGAAGGCGATGTATTATTATAACAATAATTGGCATATTTAGTATTATATATACAATATACATAGATAAATAGATCACACAATCTCCCTATAGAGATTTTCCACTAATATACATTTACAAAGAACTTCTTAAAGGCGCACTTTTTATTAAAAAATGATTATATTTTATTCAGTAATAACTACATAAATATTATATATAGGAATACCTAGGTGTCTTATGATTATTTATGACGCATGATGGTCAATTTCTCATGTTATACCCCATTATCAGTTTTAAAACATTATTAAAATATTTAAATAGCTTTGTTCTGTATCTATAATATAAATTTATTAATATAAGATAATAAAAAATGAATATTATATCCAAGATGTAATACCTATATACCTATTGAATAATATAGGTACGTATATCTATAATTATAATAATATAATTATTATATAATAATTATGATTATACCTATATACAGAATACGATATTCTCTTGTATATTGTATGTATATATTTGAAATAATTAAGCACACGTGTAATTATACGTGTACCTAACCTAACCAGCGTTGCTAGATAGTTTATATACATACCTAAGCTATAATAGGTACTAGGTATACACTATACATATTCATAGAAATTTGAAGTTGCATATATTATTATTTATGTATAATATTATAAGACCAATATGTAAGTGAAAATAACTGCGATAATAAATACATTTATCATTCCGTTCAGAATCTAAAAAACAACAACAACAACAACAACAAACGAGCAAATATCGTTCAAAACCCGCATTCATATAACAATTCTGAAACAATGTAGGTATATCATGGCTAATACACAAATATATTATGGTACATAATATTTAATTTATCGAATACATCGTTGAGACTTTAATAATATAATATATAACGTATACCTAATAATAAATTTAGTGGTGGTTTAGTGTTGTAATAGTGGCCATTATTTGTAGTCAATGGCTAAAAGAGTGTCATCTTTAGAACCTTACTATGTATAATATGCATCATCTTATTGTATAAATAGTCACATAAATGTTTCACACACCATTATAATATAGACATCTGTGATTATATTGTAGTGTTATGCCCTTAATATAAACAAATTACCTATATGCTATCCACTGACTGTTCTCATCAAACGCATTGTTCGGATCTCAACAAATGCATTCTCCTTGCGTATGCTTCCGGCTGTGGTAATGTGTAACGATGAGTAATGTAATATATACATTTACTATAGTATTTTGTATTTTCAAATAATAAAAATATTTTTTTTAAGTATTTTAAATACATGAAGTGCGTGTTCTTAATTAATATTAAACCTTTTTCTTAACTCCTTGGTTCAGCTAATAAATGGTAAGTCTCCAGTTGGATTAAGGTAAGTTAATTTACCATATAATTAAAGCCTCATGTAAATAAATATACTAATTTAAGCGTATACACATGATGAGAATGTATAGTACCTAAACTAGAGTGTGTACGTAAATATATATACAATATTGAATATATGACAAATTAAACATGATTAAAAAAGTTAAATACATAGGTATATATATTTATATAGGTACAGTGTATATGTGATAAGTATTTATAAACTATGATGTAGCTATAATAACGATACCTATATTATTTAGACATGCATAATGCACGTGTAATATATATAATATATAGACTATAATATAGTTATAGTAGGATTATATAATATATCTACAGTTAAACCTCTCTATAACGGAATCGCTTGAGACTAATATATTATTCTGTTACATATAGGTATATCTATTATACCTAATACATATATGTTTCTGTACATTATATATATACCAAGGTCCAAGATAATATGTGCATAATATTGATTTTTTGCGTACTATACCGAACATCGCATTATATACATACCTATAATGTATGCAAAACTGTATTGAAATAATATGCTTAATGTAAAGTTGCGTGATGAGCACTACAAGAAAACGGAGTTTGTTTTATACATATTACATTTAATACTCAAATACTATACCTTAATAAGATTTATAAAATAACGAAACGATTCCTATTGTCGTTTGTATCATTATAACTTTCGGTATTCTGTGAAGTCATTGTGTACCTACATAGGTATACTTTTAGAAATTTGCTGTAAAAGTTTAAACTTTTATTTATATACTTATGACCATGGCATCAGTACTAAACTTATGAAGATCTTATCAAGCCATTCATATAGCTATGTATAGTGAAAATTATGGCTATGTCACCATGTTATAGGCATATAATTGAGTTCACTATATTTTAATAAAAAAACAAAAATTGTTTCCCAAAGAATGGGTTTCTAATGAATGTACATTTTTAAAATCACAACGAAAAAAGTATTTTGCAGAAATCGTGCAATATATTAATTGTAAACAATTAATGTAATATTTCAGTATAATACACAGACAATATTTCTAAATATTATAATATAATTACAAGGTACACGATTATTTTTATGAATATATGTATTATACAAGTGGAGTGTTTGGTTTTTTGGCCAATGGTATAGTATTTATGTATAAAATATACTTATACCAATGATGTAATAATAATATAATATGTGTATTGTCTTAATTCCATAGTAGTATATAGTTTATAGTAGGTACTGTATTTAACAACTATAATATCGCTTAATTATATAAAAATATTTAATTATAGGTACTTAAATTATTTTGACACATAATAAAAAAATATTAAGTTTTTTAAATTTTGTCTACAAAATTTTGAAAGTTCTTATTGTACTGAGGTCTAAATAGCTTATTTGTATTAAGCTTTTACCCTATATTATTATTATAGGTTCTTAAATAGTGATGAATGACTGTAGAATGTGTATAAAATAATTTTTCATTCGAAAATAAAATACATTTATAATTTAACGTGTAGATACCTATAATTAACGCAATAACGATACATTTTGTCTACAGTATCTGCGGTATATAATTATATATGTATTATAAATTTATAAATAATAATATTATATAATATATTGACAGCTATATAATATTAAATAAATATAAAATGTGAACCCTCTGGCTGTGATCGCATTTTTGCCATGCGAATAGATGGAAAACATATCCTTGTAGTTTAATTTCATGTATAAACTTTTCATCGTCAACGTCGCATGCTACTGCAGTAACCAAAAAAATGATTTGGGGTATGTTTGTTCTGAGTTATTGATTAGGTGGCGCGTATTTTGTCAGAATTTTGACGTTTCCGCTACCTCACTCACTATATAATGGTATATAATACCATGTATATTTATTTTTATTTATACGAAATATTATTATAGGCGGAAAGCGACGCTTGTGTTGTGTACACTGTACAAATATCAAAAGGTCATGATTATCCGGATATATTATTCGAAAATGTATACAGAAACATAAATATACACTAAAAAATCCTGTTTAGCATACATAGCTGAACCTCTTAGTTATTCATTGTTAGGTTTATCATCAGCGGATATATTTTAAGTCACATTATGAAACCAAAACGCGAAATTCCATTAGATTTAATTTTTTTCAATTACTATACATAATTATAATTATAATTTATAAGTATACAAAGTACCTATACTTACATATTACTTTGTACGACGGAAAAAATCAGCAATATGATTAAAGTACTACCTACATTAAATATAATTATTATAAATAGGTTTTCAAACCCAACATTTTTTTTAAACTGGAGTGTCTCATTTTAACGCCTTTATGATGTTGGGTGATACACTATATGTTATTTAGATTTTACGTTTTTATCATAGTTTATCGTCTGGTATGTCATCAATAACGGTGTATTGTTTCTTAAAAAAGTTAAATATTAATTGCCAGTACGAATTGATAACACTGCAGATAACAGTGTAAAGACTGTAAAAAGTATAAAGTGAAACAGATATTATTAAATTGCTATGGAGATAAAAAAAAAATCAACAGTATAGCCGACCGCCGACTCGAATCGCACAAGTTGCATGCACGATGCACTTATATATAGCTATATTCACCATGTATGTAGATATCCTTGTTTTACATACAATATTATATTAATACTAGATATATACCTATATAGTTATACATTTATTATAGAAAATCAATTAATTATATAAAATATGTTTATATAATTATATAGTTTTCAATTTTACTTAGAATAAAAGTATTAAGAGTACATAATAATAATGGTACGTAAAATACGCAATATTAATTGTCAAAACACTCATAGGCTAAATACTATTCATGCTATAAAAATATAAGATATTTATACTGAAAAAATATAAGGAAGTTATGATACATACGTATATAATATATAGTATATACCTATATTAGATTGACCAAAAATTGGGTATATACTTAGATACCTATAATATATTAATATATTATATATGATATGTAAAATAAATTGATATAAATGATATATAATAATATTATAAAATGCAATTTTTAAGAAATTAAAATCAAACTGTATAAACAATTTGTTTAAACATACATAAATAAAAATATTTTATAATCACAGAATTTAAAATATTTTTGATATAGCTAGACAAAATATGCATCTATAATGAATAAATATTATGTTCTATGTAAATATATAAATTTAAAATAATACGATTCGTAGGACGGTAAACAAAAATATCGAAGACGTGTTAACGACCCACATATAATATATATTATATATATAATATCTATAGTCAATTTCAAAGAACGTATATGCTTTTAATACATTCAATACAAAATAAAAACAATAAAATTTATTATTGTATAAAGAATGTTTAATAAGTTTGGAAAAGGTTATTGGACTAATTGGGACTGATAAACTATAGGAATAAAATGATGTAATTTATGAGGTTATTAAATATTTTGCTATGATACGTGTATAGAAGTGTCATCAGCTGTTCTATTATTGTCCCATGTAGATAATATGCAAACAGTTTTCAAGATCACTGAACACTGCCTGGTATACCTAATACATAAACAGTATACCTACATACATAGATACTATATACAATATACTTACACTATCTATATTCTATATGCCATCGCCTTATTTACATTTTATATAACACATGGAATAGGATTTGTTTACAAAATAATATATTATTTATTTTATAAAGTTGTATAACCTATATATTATAGGAGTATAATTACAAACGTCACTGACGCGGCGTACGATATTCTATAAACAGTGACCGCGGTGGAAATTTGTCATCAGGTAAATACTACTATATAGCTATTATACTAGTTTTTTATATTAATAAAATAAATAAAAATAAATAAATAAATGGTCCGAGGTCCACCCCACCCCCTAATGTACAGCAGAGCGATACTCGCTTACCCGCTTTTTTTATATACATATAGGTATATAATATAAATTTATAAGATGTGTACTGTGTAAGGTGTATGTGTATATAATAGGTATAAATAGAGAATCGTGATTAGGAAAAAAAATTACATAAAATAAAAAAGGGGCGGCAAATCATGAATTGAATCTGAATAGTATCTATTATTACATGTACATTATATATAATATACATATACACTAACATACCCGTGCATAGGTACATTTATATACATGGGCAGGTTAGACACTATATACTTCCTAAACCAGACTGACGCATATAAAATATTATCGTTTTATATGTGTATATGCGCACGACAACGAGACGACTGTAATACTCGTTTCCTATCTCAAATATATTATACATATTATACCTCAATGACTTTATATTGTATATATATATATACGTGCGCGTGTGTGTATGTGTAGAAGTTTATTGCGGGGGGACGTGGGTGGACTTGTGGCGCCTGCAGCAGCAGAGTGCCGCGGCAGTGACGACGACGACACCCGAGTAAAACATTTTTTTTACCTGATCCATAGATATACATATTATTTATTTATATTATTATACGGGCACGCGACACAAAAACCGGGTCTCTTGTCCATTCATAATGCAAACGCGCTTCAGGTGCACGTTTACGATAGATAACCAAAATCGTTAGGTATGTGATGGATCTAATAATATAGATTTTCCGTAAGCAAAAAAACGTTACCTATATAACTATAATATATTATTATAAATAATACTAATTCCATAATATACATGTGTATTTTTTATTTTTATTATTATTATTTTTTTTTAGACGACAATTGGCGCGGGTTTTTGGCTTATGGCCATCGATCGAGGGTATATAGAAAAAAATGTGTATTTAAGCTCGCAGACGATTATTGTAATATAAACGTGATTTCAAAAATATACAACGACTATCGTCGTCGACGACGTATATAATATAATATAGGAAGAATACATACATGTACAATGTTTCCTGAGAGCAACCGCCGCCGACAACAGACGAAATATCCAGTTTCCGATAACGCCGGCGCCGGCAATCGAATTAATTCCCACTCTTACCCCCACCGACACCGACGCCGATGCTACCACTACCCCGTCTTTAGAACTGTGCTTAATTAGACATCGTCGCCGTTGCGTCCCAAACCGTCGTCGTCACCACTGCCGCTGAGACGGGTTCGTCGTTCTTATAACACGTTTAGATCACCAGTTGTACGACGTGTATGTACGCATATTATGTAGGTACGCGAAACGAAAAGAATAAAATAGTATAATGCGTAATAAAAAATAAAATAAAATGTATAATAATAAAATAAATTAAAATAGGTAAATGTTTGATGGGTGGAGATGAGGTATAGAGTAGCAAGAGGAAAGGGGAAGATAATAAATATTCGCACAAAAACTCGCCAGTCGACGATAACATCGATTAATATTGTAATTTTTTTTTCGATAAGAATCATTCACCGACGGACACGTTTTTTTATACACGCATACGTGTAAGTGTGTACATGTATATAATATATAATATAATATATCTGCAATGCATAAACGCATTGGTACGAGCCATAACTATAATAATGACTATCAAAAAGTCAAACCATGGTACATATTATATTTTATTGTACGTTTACATATATGCCTATATAACTGACGGTTAGTTTACGATCAATATTATATTATTCCGATGGAGTAGGGAGTTCCCGTTTGATGTATGTTCTGTAGTACTTAAATCCCTCCCCCTCAAGAGTCTGCGTACAACTACACACGCTATTCCCCGTGTACATGATATCAGGCAAGGGTAACTATATTTGGCCAACCCTTTTAGCCCGATTTGTATATATATATATATATAATATATTAAATAATTATTTATTGAGATTTTCTTTATGTTTATATAATATACGAGTATATAGAGCTTGTACGCCGGTATATTTCATTACATATAATTCGATTTATTTTTAAATAAATAAAGAATAATAATTAATAGCTGATACATTTGTCATTATAATTTAAATCTTGGTACATAATATATTATATTATTATATAATATATACTATGGTTATACTTTGAATAATGTGGAGATATCATAGTATAATATATTATTATCCTATTATTATTATTTTTTTAATACAATTACATTTATATGAAAAAATTGTTAAATAAGCCATATAGATAATAATAAATATATCTTACAAGAACATTTCTAATATAAATCTATATAATTATTAATTATACCACATGCGCAATCGAAATATAAAAATGATCGATCAATTTTGCTTAATAGTATTAAGTTTCTTAACTGTGCTTCGCGATCACTAAGCTTTAAAATAATTCTAATCTAAATTCTACACAATAAAGTTCCATCTATAATATATTATATATCTTCAATATAACATAATAGACAATACGGTAATTATCATACAATATTCTTTACATATTAAACTATAAAATTATTACAATATATATTGTTCTACTTTTAGCTAACTTTATTACTATAGATGTACTATCTATTTCATAGTTTTATATTATGATTAACTAAACCGTATTATATATTATATAGTATTATTGTACTAGGTATTAATATGATGTAAATATGCGAAAACTGGTTGGTAGCGACTACCCTTAATAATAATAATAATATATAGTGTCAAAAAAGTATAGATACAACATGTGGACATTGAAGCGGTATCTCACTCATTGTCAGCATAAACGATAACTGCAGCACACGGAATATTATACAACGTATAGGTACACATTTATATTATAATATATAGTATACAATGTTTACTATGCATTATATATTATATACGTATAGCATATGTCCTATTCATCTAGGGCTAAGGTATATTTGATAATAATTATTATAATTAGTATAATAGTTATTATTATTACTATCTACTCAAAAGTAAAATTTATCCGGCGATAGTATAAAAAGGCAAACGATAAATTAGAAATGTATAATTGTGTCGAGCTGTGATCCAGCGCCACACGCTATATATTTATTTAACACAGCTCATTAACGCCGACACAACACGCGTCAGTCGCGAGAAAATTCATTGCACTGCGCGGCCACCGTGTGCGCGGCACCGCCGCAAAGAACGACAATTTTTTTACAATTAAATACCGTATATATATATTATGCACTGTGCGCACATTATATGCGTTTTACATATCACCGTGTTTCATTAAATATGCGCTTGAATAATAATTTAACAAAAAAAAAAAAATTACCAAGAAATATATATACAGCATAATATATAATGTATATATATATACCTATAGGCTCATGTATTATGATATGACCTCTATTTTTTCTTTAATTATATTATCGGCTTTTTTATAAATAAACCGTATTATCGGAGAAAAATTGTCCCGAATTAAAATTATAAATAGGTATATTATATTATGTCATTATACTGCAATAATTTAAAATCAAAAATTTTTTATATTATTTTTCTTTTTTCAAAATATATTTTAATCTGTTTTTTAACGTTTATTTAAATATTATTTATTATGTAAATTGGAAAAATATAGTTAAAGGATTTTATACATTTTTGGTGCAAGTATAAAATTGTAACACTTAATATAGTATACGGAATGATATTTTAATTTTAATCCATCTTAGGCATCATCTGCTATGTACTAGAGAAAAGGACTATAATATTTATCTTCATAATGCCCATGAAAGTTATTCCTATAAAATTAGCCGATGATGGACGTTGATCAAGGTATATTAGGTACTTGAATGTAGTGAATAATTGCTTAAAATCAAATATAAGATTCAATTCAGATTATACTGATGAATGGAAGGCGAGATTATGTGATATATACTATCACCATATGGGAATTAATTCTGCGTGTAGAGCGAGATAAGCTTGGAAACCAATTTGGTATAAGCCATATAAATAAATACAAATAACCATGTAAACATATTATTATGTACTTACATACACTATACAGTATTTAAAACTGAGAGTGAATTCTATGTACAGTGATTTAAACATTTAAATTTCAAAACTGAATCATCATCATTGATGTTTGCAGTAAAGTTAGAAGGACGACGACGCATTTAAAGAATATATAGGACCTATATATACGTGGCGTCTTTGCCGCCGCCGGCAAATGGGTGCAGTCTTATTTTTATGGGTTTTTATTATTTCGGTTTTTTCTTTTTATCCTAAGGTATATTATATTATAAAAATACTACAGGTATATATTATGTATAATGCCTCTTTCTTAGACGGCAGCGGTGGTGGTGTAGTTTTTTTCGAATATATAATAATATAAAACGTGTTGACGGTCCACACGGCCGACAGACGATAAAACAATGAGACGGTCATTAAAAAAAAAGACAAGACTACGGACGGCGGCAGCGTGCATGGCGTAGCAACGGCGGCTACGACTGCTATGGTTTTAATGTGTGCCCGGCGCACATAATTAATCCAATAAACGATCGATGCCGCGCTAATTTTAATATACACAGCGTGTTCTGTTGATAGTGTCGTGTTTGAGTGTGTGTGTGCATATGTATAATAGGTATATATAGGGAAACAGCGAAACGAAAAACAATTTTATACGTACACTATCTTTACCTATATATTATGTGTTAAGAAGAGGAGACTCGGACAGTTGGTCGTGCTATAGGGAGAGAGAAAAGCTGATAATAAGAGAGAGTGAGAGATCGACGGAGCCTGCAGAAGAATCACAAAGACGGTGCCGAAACTAGTTTTTCTTTATACTTTTTTATTCATCGTATTAAAAAAAAAAAATAACACCACGCACCGGAATACAAGACCATTCGTCCCACACTGTCCTATAATGTGGAGTAATATACATACATATAAACATATATTATATATATAATATACATATATACCTACATAATATTATAATATACAGGAATTGAAAATAATGCGATGACGTTAAACTTGTAATATTATTTTATTGCCCCTTGTTTTTCTTTTTATTCTTATTTTATGAGTTGCTTATGAGACGATTTTTATTATTATTATCATTCAATGGGACTTTGACGGAAATGTCAACTGTCAGTCATTATATACCTATGTGCTAAACGACTACATAAAAGCTTATATTATTCTGTCGTTAAACGATACATATACAATCTAATTATTATATTTTCTTTAGGATCCGCGTACCTACTTATACGGCTATATCGTTAGATATATATATATATGTACAATATAGGTAGTATAAGTGCGTAATATTATATATATTTTTGATCGAAATTATATATATGTAATAAATAATTACTTTACACGATATTGAACTACATATAGCTAGTATAGTTCATTAGTACCTATATGCTTAATACAACTTTAACAATTACATATACAAATCTACATATAATACCTATTTATATTTGATTTAAGTAAAAATATAATGTTTAAAACAATTTATTTGCTATTTTAGAAAAAGAATATAGTTTTCATTGAATATTTAAATATTAAAATTAAAGTAAAACAAATATTAACTAATTTATAGATAATAATAGCTAGGGAAATTAGTAATATATAAGACTATTTATAAAATTGTAATCTCTATAGTTATGTAGGTACATGACATGTGTATACTTTAGGGCTTTGCATGGTGGACTTTGTTTCAATTAAATTAACCACTGAAAAAAATTAGTACAATTTAAAATTTTTTAAGCAAATGTGTTTATATGTAGTATTTAGTAAATAATAAGATACTGCAGTAACATTTAATTTATGTTTTTAAAGTTTTTTCTTATTATAAAACGGATATTAAATGCATTATACATAGGTAACTATATATTTATCTTTATAAAAAATCTATATTATATGGACCACTTAATTATGGTTCATAGATTATACTAATTAAATTGAATATAGGTACCTAGTTTTTATTAAATTATGTTACAGTCAGTATTAAAGTTAATGCTATTACAAATGAAAAATAAACCTACCTATAAGTTAGCTATCGGCTAGTATATACCTGTATCCATATCTAATTTTCAGTTTAATTTATTAATAAAGGGACATTTAAAACTGGATTAAATGTAATTATATCTATATATTTTTTAATCTATCAATTATTACCCCTGGAAAATGCAGTACCTATTAATTTAAATAATTAAATCATTTTATCAGCTTTTATATATACCCTGTATATAGTGTATACTTTGTATACGGGACTAACTATTTAATATAAGTGCAAGAAAAACACTTTTACATATTTTTTGTATTTGTCATTATATGGTATCACTCATAGTTGTGTATTTGCGATGAAACTATTTCTAGGTAGCTAATGCATATTGCCACAGGGTTCTAATATTTGTATAATGACAACACTTGTTTAAAAAATTCTTTTTAGTTATTAAAGTCACAAAATAAAAGTAAATAATTATATTAAGATTCTGAATTATTGCCAAGATTGAATGTATGTTATTACTTTATTAGTCATGATGGGTAAATTCTGTAGCATACGTAAAATAAAATAAGTTGCGATATTTCTATAAAAAAATATTATTTAGCCTATAATATAACTACTATTTTATAAAAAGAAATAAAGAGAAAAATTAAACTATATTGGTTAGCAAACAAGATCGCAAGTATATAGATTCAGATGTTTCAGTAGCTTTCTTTCTATAGTTAAATATAGTTATTATAGGTTTGTATAAAACGAATATTTTATATATGTTTACTTGGAGACCAGTTTAAAAAAAAAGTACGTATTTACATATAAATAAAATAAAACAATACATTTTTTTTTTAATTTGAAGGATCAGAAAATACCGGAATGAAGATTCAGCATATATTATAGTCGAAGAAGAACATGCATTTGATAAAATAATACGCAAAAATTATAACTTATATGACTATAATAATTGATGTATAAACCTCAATATGCAACTCTGATCTCAAAAAGCGATAGTGTTTAGGCGGTACATAAAAAATATTATCCGCAGTTTAAACATTAGGTAAAACTATAACCAATAAAGTAATCGATAAAGTAATAGAGTATGCAATAAATACAAAATTTATAATATTAATTTATTGAAACCGCTGTACATTTTATGAGCAGATTTAGAGGTCTGAGTAAGTCAATAAAATCCAGTTGATCATTATCTATCTCATAATGTTACTCAAATTTCAATAGGTAAGAAAAATGTTAAATGATAAAAATGTATATTTTAAGGATTAAATCGGTATATACAGAATGCTGTAAAACTCTCCAAGTATTTTTAATAATATAATGTTAGTAACTCATAAAAAAAAAATAGTAATAAAATTAACGCAAATACCTATACAAACATATAAAACTAATGATAATTAAATAATAATAAATAAAACAACAACACTGATTTTTTTGAATATTACATAATATTATTTATAATTATACTACGCGATATATATATAATGATTATCAACATATATAAGAATATAAGATTATTATTGAATTTTGGATTAAATTTAGAAGTATATAATATTATAATATATTTTATTTAAATTACCCAATTTAACTTACATTTTATTAATAGAAACAATATTATTGTGTTTATTATATTGTCCGCTATACTTATTGCAGCTGCAATAATTCAATATCAATTTAAATTGGATTTACATAATTTATATAAACATTGAATGTACCTCTAAATGTGTATCGTCTCCAAAAATTCTCTAAGAGGGTATATCAATATGTACACACAACAATATAGAAATAATACTATAGATTAGCTGATTGGAACATTATTAGCTATATAAGGAATATAATATGAATCTACAGGATATGGATTTATTACGGAACTCTATGAAGTTAGTAACGTATCTATTCATAAATTAATATGATTTTGAAAATATGGAAAAAACATATAGTATCTTGATTATTTAAAACAAGTAATTATATAATGTAAAATAAATATAATTAAATTCAAATTATTTAATTTATGTAGGAAACTACCTAAATTGTACCTATAATTATAATATTATATTCTATAAGTATTTATTTTGAAATTTAATACAATATTTCGTTATTATTAATTATACTACCTATATATATTAAAAATAAATATAAATTGTATAATTAAAAATTAATATAATCATCAATGATTTAAATGTAACATATTTTACATATAGATAACTTTTTTTTTTAATTTTAAATAAGTACGTTAGAAACATTAATATTTATGATAATCTTATAAAAAACATTTATTTTATATAGGTATATAAGCAAAGAATATTGTTCAAATGTCATGAGCATATAGGTAGTCAGGTATATCTCACATTAAAATCATTATACATATTTTCACATAAATAGCCAATAGGACAAGTTATAGGAAAAGTCCTAATAATACATACATACAGATATATATTATATTTATATATATATTTAACATACATTATACTTTATAAGTAGGTATAAGTACTCATCAATTTTTCTAATTTATTTTTGTTGTTTGTGTTATTTTAGTACATTTTTACACTGTAAAAATAAATTTATATTACATAAATACTATGGGTTATTATTAAAGACTACAGGAGCTAAAAATTTAATGCATTTATAAATATTATTATACAGGTAGGTACATGTAAAATTTTTTTAAAACTTGTTTCTAATTCTTCAAAGTTTTATGGTGAGTTTTTAATAGTTTTAGAGAATTTTCCATTGTTTAAGAGTATTTTTTAATACATACATATAAATGAAAAATCGTATCAGATTTCAATAGAAAAAAAATGTATTATTTTTCTATCTCTATACTATAACGTGTCGTAATTTCGTTTTAAAATAAAATAACTTGGATTTGGATTTATCATACTGGCCAGATATAGTTTCACGACAATCAGTCGATTATAAGAGTCTGTAGATATAAATGTTATCAATTTAACATTGGTCAAGCCATTATTTTTATGAAATAATTTTTAAATAATAATTCTATTGCTTATACCTACAATCTATATAATATATTATTGTATAATGCTGAAAAAGGATAATTATTCTAAGAGCATTTCTTTGGAAATTGTTAGTAAAAAAAGGGAATTAATAGTGTTGCATTGTTTTTTTTACATCTATAGCGATAAATAGGCATATGCAACTTGCATTGCAATGTTACATGTTCCAAAAAAATATTGCTTTAACATTGATACAACAATCAAGTGTGTATTTAGCTCATAAATGCATTTATTTATATTTATTTAGTGCATTAAAATCCGAGTACACTATATTTATTATAACCTAACTATTTACATACCTATTTTATAATCTATAAACAAACATATTAATTATATGTAAAATATTATTTTTTATTTGTTTTTATTAAATAAATGGCCATCGAATAATACTATAAATATTAATTGGTTAAGATGTACCTATAGATATTTTAGAAAAAATATTATTACAAATTAGAGATTAGAAATTATAGATACAATTTACAATTATTATTATTATAATTTATAGATATATATTGGAGTAGTTATAAGTAATATATGCTGTTATTATCAAATTGTATGAGAATATATAGTTAGTTTATTTAATTTATAATACTATATAAGGCTCAGAATTGAATTCTGTGAAAAATAAAAATACGATTTAATGACTTAAAAAAATGCTATAATATTAAAAAATAAATTAAAAATTCTTAAAAATATATTTAATCCACTGAAAAGCAATTTTGGGTAGGTACATATATATTTTTAGAAAAACTCATTACAAAAAAAATGTACACTATACTTATGGAAATAAAAATTGAACAATATCAGGGATATATTGTTATTGTAACTAGGTATATTATAATCGTAAAAAATAACTTTTTTACAAAAAAAAACATGAATATTTATACATAATTAAGTAAAAGATATAAAACCTTAATAATAATGTTAGCTTTTGAATTAATACTATATTATAATTAGATTTTTAGTCCACAAATGCTCGAAAAGTAAAAAAATTTAAAAAAAACTAATTGTACATAAATTCTTTGATGTAGGAAAACCTATATGATAAACATTTTATTGTGTTTGAAAAGTAACGCATTTTATTATGCTTTTCAATAAAAAAAATATATGAATCAAGGACATTAGAACCACGATGGTATAGTAGAGAAACGATTGCCTTTACACTAAAGTAATTGTTTCATGGGGCTGGCCCTCATCTATGGGAAAAAATACAAGCTTAATATAAATACCTAAAAAAGGATATAAATATTAATAATTTTAAATAGTTTATCTCAAAATGTATTTTTAGTTATATGTACCTATATATACTCGTCATAAAACTCAAATGATAATATTATAATACAGTATTTATTAGACACATTTATTTTTATATATATAAGTATCATTCGTGTTACTTTATTTAAAGTTCATGCAATATAATTAATCTACAGTACCTATTTGAAAATATATTTATTTTATTATGTACTCTTACAATAAATTTAAATATTAATTTTAACATATATTATTGTTATCTTAGTTTTTTTTAGGAAAAAAACGTAAATTATACTTATTCATTTGTACATTGTTTATTTGATCACTCTTGGAATATGATTATAGGAATAATAATAGTTATATTATTGTTACTCCACAGTAAAAATGTTGTTCCGGTATCCTTGTTATGATGAATTAAAATCTATCCCAAATTCAAAAATTTTACCAACATTATAGTGTGCTTAGAAAGTTAATTAAACCACTAAAATTCATAGAAAAATATTATATTTCGTATTATTATAATATATATGATATAATATATAACAAGTATATTTTAATATTTGTAGTATGTATCAGCGTGATGTGTTATTCATGTAATTCAAATAACTTATTAGATATACAGTTGAGGAAAAATTACATTATTTTTTAGTATAGGTAGATTTCATATTATAGATGTAGCTATAGTTATATATAGACCTGAAGTTGAGATTTAAATGTATGATACCTATATATATTATACATATTGTGTTTTTAAGCACCTACATGGTACAGTAGATGTATAGAATATATATATATATATACATTTATTCCTATATGTAATATATCTTTGCACATTATATACATAATATATATACCACCTACATTTGCTTAAATTTTTTTACTTAAATCTGTTATCAATAATAATGTTTATATAGAAATAATATATACCTACATTTCAACAAAATTCTTCACACCGCTTACCTATTTTATAGTACCTATCTACCTGTTTAAACATTTTATACCAGATTTAAATTAAAAGTGCATATACCTATACTATACGTAACTATTATATTTAAACAATATATATAAATTATACAACTTATTCAAGTATATAAATAATAAATATAGGTGCGCGGGTATTTGTATATACCTATTATGAAATTAATTTTTGACTTACTTATAGACGGTGGTATGTCGGCGGCCATGTCATATGGCTCGGACTTGACGGGCGATATTCGCAGGGGGCCCCTGTGCAGGGCGGACGGCATCAGGGCGGCCAGCGTGGAACCAGCAGACGGGCTGCAATACTGGGACCACGCGTGTCCCGGCGCCCACGCGCTTGACGTTGTCGAACTCACGGTGGTGGATGCTCGTTCAACCATATAACAATCACCGCCGTCGGCTACGAACTTGGGCCGTGTGCAAACTGTACAAACGAATTTAATTTTTTTTTTTATCGGTGAAAAAATACATCTTTATTCTTTATCTATCTATATAGATCGTATTATAATGTTGCAGATGGTCGCGGACAGTATAGAAAAGTAGTAGGTATATATTGTATGATGATAGTTATAGGTAATATATACCTATGGTTAAGTATTCGTGTAACGATTACTGCAGCTATTAACTGCTGCAACGGTTTTGACTATATTTCATAACGACGTGTACCTATTATGAAACGGAAAAAATTACAGCCAACGAAATCAGCGAGGGCACTAAACAGTAAACACACAATAATTTAATATACGCGTAGTCTTCGCAGTTTAAAAAAATATTAGCTGTCCGTCGTTTTAATAGGCACAATGATTTATTTATTTAATTTTTCATTTATATTTTGCGTTGACTCGGGGACGGACGCGCGTCCCGGCGACACCGCACTACACACTGTACTGTCGGACTGACCGGTGTTGCCGGCCGCCTCCGTCTGGCCGCCGGCTGAGACCGCGCCCACCGACGCCGACTATTGGTGACGAACGCTGTAAAATGGCCGGTCAGGCTCCGGTCTGCGACAGTGGTGGTGGTGGTGTGTGCGTATGCGCGCGCGCACCTCCGTCCGTCCGTCAGTGTGCAGTTATCGATTCGACCGTCGCCGTCGCTGTACGTCGGCCGTCGTACGCGGCGTCGCTGTCATATCAGGTACACCATGGCGGTGTTAATAGTTTGGTACCCGTATGAAATTTCGCACACGACGCGCTCGTGTTACGGACAAAATAATATGATATACTTATATACCTACATAATACCTATTACCTATATTTACCGTTGTTGTCTTTTGCAAAATAATTCTTAGTGAAAAATTATAATAAAAATATAGTAATATAATATATAACTCGCATATACAGATAATAATATGATTACAATATAATAACAATAAATGTATTTTAGAATCAAATACTTTAGATCTCTTATTAATTTTCTAAGGACTCAACAAAAATATAGGTACCTATACCTACATTTATAAATAATTTAACAACATCATACCTATAGGTACATATACTCAATTTGATAATAACATAATATAACACGTATCTAGATTTTTATGTGTATAGGTAGGTACATCATTTTATGGAATGCAGATTTCTTAAGAAATTAATCCTATAGATTAAAAATGAGCTCGTTTCATATCACAAAATAAAATAATAATATATTTATTCATTTACGATTAAATGTTGAAATTAAATATACATTTTTTTTCAATAATTTATCAATATATCTAGCTATTTATTTATAACTGACATAATGACAATAATCATCATATATATATTATCATGTGCATCAGATATATTATTTATTTTGCATGTGATTATATTGATTAGTTTTTTATGCAATAATCAATTATTAAGTATAAATCCTACTTCTCAATTTAAACATTAAAAAAAAAGAGCACTTCTATTATATACCCATAATAATTGGATATTTCAACGAATCTTAACGAAAAAAACTGTGTAACGATTAATAGGTAGGTACATTAAAAAAAAATATATCTACTTAAACTTAAATCTACAATTTTAATTAATTAAATTGTAAAACCTATTATATAGTTAAAGCATGCTTATTGTAGTTATTACTTATAGATATTAATGAAATTTACCAATTTTTATAACTTTGGAACAACTGTATAGTCATAGTGTATATACAACTATATTATATTATTATAATTTTACATAAAAAAGTATTATCAATTTTAAACTTATACAATGTTATTTAGCTATATGAAATAAAATCAAGCATAAATATTATAACTATATAGATAATTATTATCTTCATGATACGTTTTATTACAAAAAAAAAAAAAAATGTATTTGTTCTATTCGAAAAAATGTTTAATGATATAAAAAATAAAAATTTCTTTAGAAATATTCAAATATTGTGTACACATATATACCTACCAATAATTATAATAATACAAATCATATTGTTTTACAATTCACAACACATACACACACATATACATATGTATATATTATACGCATGATATTTGTTTAATATAGTAGGAATACACATCATAACTATATATAATAATAATAATATTTATACATATAATATATATAATGATATTTATACATATATCATATATAGAATGATGTTATGTATTCGTTTGTTTGAGTGCTGCAGTACAAAATAGCTTTGTGTAAGACAGAAAAACAAGTAAACCTATACCTACTCCTTTGAAAAAGTGTAATCAAAGAAAGAGATTCTACAGCAACGAATCCCACGAGTGACTTTTCTGTGTTATTACTTTTTTTCATCGCGGTGTGTAACTATATATATATATATATATAGTGGTATACCTATATAGGTACAAAATACATGTATAACTCTATCTGGATCTATAGTATTTAGGGTAGTAATTTTAAAATAATAAACTTCATGACGACAGAACCTACAGAAAAGACATGAGATATAAAAGTAGCAATAGGTATGCGATTTAAAAAATGTATTCATGATGGTTCGCATGAACCGTGTTTCATATGAGAGTATGTATGAATATGTGAGGGAAAAAAAAACGGGTTTTCGTAAAACTTGTAAGTAGGTACATAATATCTAAATACGAATACTGAAATTGGTACATAATATGAACGCAATATTTTTTTTGGATGACTTGCGCGTGCGTGATACAATATGATGGTATACGTATATATAGGTATCTATATATAATATGTATATAATAGGATAGGTACATACTATAATATATACGTTTTATGTCGTAAATTTTCACACTGCACAGCTATACTGTGTGCTTGAATGTATAATATGTATATATATTATAAACATAAAACAGTATTAACCTTTACATTTGTGAGCTTAAAAAATAAACTTTTTCCAAAGAATAGCTACAACTTTTATACGAGGCTTAAAGCGTATATAGCTATATCATGTGGATTTTAAAATAGAATATTTAAACATGAATATAAAATATATAACGAGTTCGCGAATAAATTAATTGTAATGAAAACGTACGTATGTATACCTACTGTAACTGTACAGTTCTTTGAAAATGCTGTCTATACTTTCCTCTCAAATCCTGCATTGTGTGTCAATAAATAGATTTATGGCCATCTTTAAAATATAAATCTATGTTTAGCTACCTGTTTAAAAAATTGTTTTTAATAAACAATAAAATCGCGAGATACGAAAAGAAATATAACATAATAAGATTTATATTTGTATTTTCCATATTGCAGGATTATATGATAAAAATATTGTAATCCACGGATTTTGAAAATATATGGAATAATTGGTATATATAGTACCTATATATAATATATATATACATTACACATATTAAAAGAGAATAAAATAAATATAATTTCCCAAAGAAAGTTTTTTCATAAGTCATATATAATAGAGGTAGGTACCTACGTATAGCTATATAATAATTTATTTATTATATAATATATAAATAAACTTGCAGTTAGTATATTTATAAATACAATAGTTTACATTATACATACCTATATATTACATATTTTATAAGAAAAATATGTAAATATTGATAAATTATGTTAAAATTTGTTGTTAACATCCTATATATACTTATTAATATTATTATTTCTTATGTAGCTAGTATATATATACCTACCTATTTATAATATATTGATTATAATTAAAAAAAAAATAAATAAATAAATAATGCATGGGTCATATTATACATTTTATACATGCTATAATATATATACATCAAGTGTAGTATATTATTTTTGGTATATTAAAATGTGTCTATAAAGTAAATAATATATGTATAAATTCTATTGGTATTATAAAACTTGTGATAAACTTTTGAGAAATTCCGAATTCGCTTAATATTTAACGTATAACTGCAGATCATCGGTAAAAATATTTAGGCATATGTAATTATTATATACCTACATATTATGTATTTATGTAGGATATATATTATTTATATATATATATACCTACATTTATTCCCACTATTATATCGATATATAATATACATTTTATTAAATTTACATTTTTAGACTTTACGTAGCTAGAAATAATATTGAATAAAATATCCATTAATACTTTTTTAAAGTATCTACGAAGTACAAATATACACTCAAATTATTTTTTTGTCTATAGTGTTCAAATAATACATCGCGCGTATTTTAAATATTTCAAAATAATTATCTGTATTTTTACTTAAATGCTTTTAAAAATTACTTTTTACATGACTAAATAATACATGAAAATATGAGACTTATTGAATTGTTTGATTAGGTACAATTATAAATATAAAAAGGTTTGAAAAGTAAAAACCATAGTGGAAAAAAGCAGACTATATAATTCGAATGTATACGACAAATTTAGTGATGATACAATAAGGATATAATTTGTTCGAAAAGATTTTAATATAAATGCAAGTAGCAGATAAAATTGGAGAATTTCTGAAAACCAATCATAAGATTTAAATCAACATGTTTTAATATAATTTTAACAGGCTATAATATTATATATACCCCTATAAAATATAGGTATCTATATCTTATATAATAGGTATATACATTATAAGTATATCAATATATTATTTCATAACATAAGTTTGATATTACACCGTGCAGTACCTATCTACACTATTATGCGAATGTAATAACTGAAAACGTTTAATGCACCACATATATGTTATATATGTATAGATCTAAAATAGTAGTATATTTATGCATAGGTATATATATAGGTATATATTGATACTATAAAGTTTTAAACTATAAGTTTTAATAGATTGTATGTACCTATACGCTTTATAAGGATAATCCTCGTTTATAACAATTATGAGTTCATTATAATATTATAGTTGTTTGCAAGCGTTTGAAAAGGGAATATTATTTTAAGAAGAATATAAGCAGTTAAGATTATCTTTAAAAAGTTCACCCGAAAATGCTTTACATACTGCTGAATGGATAGTTTAAGCACACGTGCGTATGGTTAGGTATATTATGTTAATAATAAATGAGTGAATTACTACATTTATTATAAGTATAATATATTGTTGTATATTCGTTCAAGTCAAAATCAATTACGATTTTATTATAATTGAATGTATAATACATAAATATAATTTTATAAGAGTATATAAAGTTTGACAAATGTCATTAATTTTTTTCTTCATATAATAATCAAGATAACATATACGATTAGTTATATCTAATATTATGTCTATACGACATAAAAGTATAATATGCAACTGCATGTATCGATATAGGTTATACTTACCTATTCATATAGCAAAAATCAGTTCACAAGTATATAAATAGGTACCTCTAGGCTCTAAAGGATATAATATAATTTATTATTACCAAAAAACTTTTTAAGCATTATATTTATATACAGTATACACATATACAAGATATTCGTCATTTCAGAATATTTTGAGTTTAAGTAATACATGGATTATGACCAAAGTTGATATCAGGTGTATATATATATAGCTCTTACACCCTTTTAAGAAAAAAATCAAAAACGTATAGATATGATATTCAAGGTTATTATATTATAATATACACTGCTACCATACTCGACCATGGTATACGTTGTCACTCGCAGGGGTATATATTATGGCGCCTCATGGACGCCTGCTTAAGACTAAGACGCCGCCACCTTCACCACCGCTTGTCAAGTCGTATAATAAAAATAAAAATTTCCTCACATGCATTATAGCTATACTGCATCTATATATATATATATATATAAGTACCTATTCTATATAATGTAATAACAATGAACCTACATATTAAATAATACATATGTTTATATTAAGTGCACAATTTTTTATGTAATTACCTATAAAGTCTATAATATATAATAGCATTTTTTTATTTCATGATTCAATTAATTTTTAATGCGAGTTTACTATTTATTATTAAAGACTTTAAATGAGGTACTTAATATATATAGCAATATGATTATTGACGTTATAGATTGAAAAAAAACATATTTTAATATTCTGATGAAATAAATGTTATTAGATAATAGGTATATAGTTTTATACTTTTCAGCTATTATTTTGTGACACTTTGACTTTTTGTAGGATATAATTTATACAGTGAAATTACCAATATGAAAATAAAAAAACCAATTTATGTAATACTGCATAGATCATAATTCAATATTATATATTTATATTATAATATATATACGTCAGTCGTCAATAATGCACGAGGTTCAAGAGTTAATTTTGCATTATATATAGTACGATTCCCTAAAATAACGAGTTAACATTATATGTACCAGGGACGTATTATGAGGGGCTGAGGGGGCTTCAGCTTCTCCCGAAATCCAGAAAATATTTATTAAGTCTACTTATTATGTCCTATCATATTTAAATTGTAGAAGTTCAATATAATTAAAAATACTTCAGACCCTCGTCCCGAAAATAATTCTAAATACGCCCCTGGTATGTACAATTATGTACATCACACTTACCTATATATCACTGCCGCGCATATATATTATAACGCATAATATTAGGTATAACATTATATATATATATAAGTAAAAACTTAAAATACGATAGAAATATACGTGTGTATTATATATTTATATGTAATAAGATAATATAAGTACTCACTATCATCGTCTGACGTACAGTAATACGGAGGCATAGTGAAACTTGACGTTGTTTGATTAGTTAAATTCGATGGTGATCCACGTGTAAATTATGTTTGTATATTTATTTATATTCCTCGATATGAGTATATCATACTGTTGCGAATGAATTTGTACATTTAGATGTTATACGAATATACCTAATGTTTAGATATATTAATAATATGAGGTGTATATAATGCGTATAATGTATATTTTTATTTTTTACACTTGTATCGCGTAACGTATCTTACGACCGACTGAACTCGACACACCACGTTGGTCGGGTATTGCAGCTTAGGTATGTTACACGCGTGTTATGTTTTCTTCTTCGTCTTCTTTTATTTCTTTTTCGTCTCCCGCGTTTGCTCTCTCTTTCTACGAGTATATATATTCTCTCATCACGCGTCGTTGTCCGCACGTACTGGAACACACACACACACACACATATACCTATGTATATATATGTATATTGTATAGTATATTGTACGTGTGTCCAGACTGGCGCCAAAAATGGGTAAAACCGTCTGCGTGAATCAGGTAAATAAAATACGCGACACAAAATTCGGTGCCTGCCTGGTCGGGGACATAAAAATCGACGACGACGTGTGACAAGATCGAGGCGCCGCCACCACCACCACCACCACCACCACCACCACCAACACTACTACCGTCACCATCACTGCAAACACTGGTGAGTATAAGGATACTATATAATATATAGGTATACTAACTCCAATATAAACATTATAATATTAATACGTGACATGGACAATCGAAACTTCCGGCAATGAAAACACCTGGTCAACCCTTTTTTCCCTTTATATTCTTGGCAATATGCGTGAAGTCTGTTTTCATTATGCTCCTAGTACAGCTATAATCACCATCACATTCATAATTTGAACCTTTATTAATAAAGTTTATAACACCCGAGCAGGTAAAGTATAATATTTAGATCGGATATATATATAATATATATACTAAAATTATATTATTCTATAGTCCATATACATCACAATATGATATATTATGTAGGTATATTATGACTTTATCAATGTTATTGCACTGAGATTAACAATGGTTCAATAGTAGTCTTAATTGTAATAATACGTACGAATAGATATACAGTATACACGTCATATTTATACATGTAGATACGAGATTTTTTATGTTACCTGCTTACTATAGAGTACAAGACCGTCATTAAAATCACTGAATTGCAGTTTGATTGACGACACTATTTATATTATAGTAGAAAAAATTCTTATATCATCTTTTATCTTTATATTTATTGACAAAATTGATTTTAACCTCAAATTTTAAAATTTCGAATACATTTCTACTATCAGAATTTTTTTAGACATATGAAAATTTTCAAAATAATTTGATTATATTTGAGCTATTAATAGGCATGAGAAATGAGCCACTTTTGTTTCTATATAAATATATTAATAAAAATTGTTATACTCTGTCAAAAAACTGAAAAATTAATACAATAATAGCTGGTATAATGCGATTAATCTTTGAATTCTGATTAACACACCATTACAGTGACTATCTCGATAATATATAGTCAGAAATATTCATTATATATACGCATCTAATGTCTATGTACTTATAGTAAAGCGACCTACTCACCCTTATTCTTATGTTTACTTCGAAAAACATTATAGGTACTTTAAGTTATTAACTACGTTTACTAGTTTACTACTTCAAAAGAGATCGAATATTTAAATATATTTTAATATTTTAATTATGATGTTAGATTTATTATTGTTTATTTAAAATAATAATAATAATGGTTATAAGGAACTAATTAAAAAAAATATCGATATAACTTTACAAAAATTAACTGAGTAAATAACTATTAGAGTTGAGACTACAGAAAGATAATATTATATATATACATAATTTACTTAAATAAAATTATACGTTTCAACTTAAAGTTATACACGAACAAAAAATATTAATTAGTATTATTTGGTCTATATTCTGCAGTGTGAATAGAAAGTACATATTCTATCTAATATAAACTCAATTAAATAAAAATTATGTTTTTCGTTTTACTAGATAATATCTATAATAATAAAATTATTCTATAGGGCAGTTATAGTTGTTATATTTATTAATTATTACTAAGTAACTTATTATCCTCTCCTTTGGCTTAGCCATCATCTAAACTAGTTGATATTTATAATTTTATTTATTTAAATTATTGTTATTACTTAAGGCATACGCGTATACTTCAAAGTTCAAACAGTAAAATTAAAAACTGTTTTATTACTGTAAATACAAAATAATACAGACTGAAAATACAGACCAGCCCAAGAATACTCGTTTCGCTTCGTTCCCCTCAACGTAATGGTGAGTTATATGTATTATTATGAATGTTATGATATTAAATTTGAAAGCAATGATAAATCTATACCGCGCTAAAAAAAAAAACTATTATATTATAGCTGAGAATTACTTGATATAATAATAAAATAATATAGGTAGATATTATATAAATATAGATAATATATAGAATACAAATAGCAATAATTACAAAATCAAATTCATATTACTTGCTATATAAACTATAGGTAAGTAGGTTAGGTTATTAATTTATTTTATGTTGATATTGATTTGTATTTATAGTATAATAAATAATTTTAATTGTGCTAGTAGTTTGATTTTGCTTGTTAGCTATTATAGCAGAAAAGGTCAAGAGTATACTCGTATAGGATAACCTAACCTAACTACCATATCCTCCTCAGATAACGAGTTAACCATATTTCAATCGACTTTTAATATTTATCATAAGATTTACAATTAATCATTTTAGGTGGAATTTAATAAATTTAAATTTATTTATGAAAAATATTGGCTTTAATTTAAATATAGGTACAGATTATTTTTTTGACGAGTACCTATTAATTAATATATAATATATTAATTTAAATTTTATTAAATTCAATAAATATGTAAAATATAGTGATTTTTTTTAAAGTAATTATTATAAAGTGAAAACTTTGAATCTTCGAACCCTAGTTAATTATAGTAGTCAGAGATATGTTTTGGGTTTGTTTAAACTTTAAAAATATATTAGGTAATTATGCTTTTCTATGAGCTCTCAAATCTCAATATCTTACTATTTGTTAAGCACCAAAACAATTCAGTGTTATGGAAAAATAAATCATATGCAGTAGGTATACTTTAACATTTAGAAATTTTCTCTCGTTAATGTTAATATAATGTAAAATAAAAAATAATGTAATTTTGAAGTTTAATTATTATGTTCTTTATATTATGTATGTCTATTTACGATACTGGCGATATTACAGGTCAATATTTAGTAACTCCTAATTATTTTGTGTTCTTTAGATCATTATTCTATTTTATTAATTTCAGCACTACATGAACAGTTATTTATTTCAAAATTTACATTGTGAATTTATATTTTGTTCGTATATTTGTGGTTGTGTTCTTTTGTCTAGAGTAAAGTTACATTAAAAATTTAATTATTATGTCCTGACTTTTGTGACAATAGTAATTTATCATTCTCAAATAAGAATCATATTTTTTTCCTATATATTATTCAGTAGATGAATTTTTTTTAAATTGTATATATCCAAATAAATTGCAATTCGAACGAGTAGTTTTTGAGTTAGTTATTTAACTTTGTGTAATTTATTATAATCATAATATGATTAAAAAATATGGGGTAGGTATGTTGCAGGTTTTAAAATTAAAGTAATATTAGAAACTACTTAATTTTACCTATTTTATTATTATTATTTCATAACTTTATAAAATTATCGAAGTATAATCAGCAGTAAGCACTATTGGTACATTAAATATTACATATTTTTTAAAATATTTTAAAATAATTTTAAAGGATTATAAGCAGTATAGCTAGGACTAGAATTTCTATACATTTGTATGTTCTTTTCCTTAAGAGGACGCCACACCCGCATATGTTGTCTCCGTCTTACAAGTGCGTAATATTGAAAACACTGTTTTACGCGGGAAAGAACCGAGAAAGCTACAGTTATAACTAAGAAACGAAATTTTCACCATATAGAAAGGAAAATTTTGTCGGTGCAATATCGTTCTTATTTTTTCGATATCACTTATACAAAAAAAGTTCTTATTGTTTCATAATACATTATTTTTGTATATTTTTAAGCACGAATAACTTTATTTGTAGTTCTGATGTCGAAAAAATAAAAACGATATTTCACAGACAAAATTCTTCTTTTTATATGGTGGAAATTTCGTTTCTTAGTTATAACTGTAGCTTTCTCGGTTCTTTCCCGCGTGAAACAGTTTTTGCAATGTTACGCACTTGTAAGACGGAGACGACACATGCGGGTGTGGCGTCCTCTTAAGTCCAAATTAATTGGTTGTCAGATATGTTCACAATTTGGCTTATTCTTGATTAAATAGTATAATTTTTTTTTGCATATTTCTGCTGCATATTTTGAAAATAATGCATATAATTGCATATAATAATACATATATATACATTTTTGAGAATCTTGTTAATTTTAAATAGTATTTATTTATATATACATATACATATTTATTTATAAGCATTATCTATAACTATTGGTATTATTTGTAGAATTACGTATCATAAATAAACTACCAATCTAAACTAAAAATGTTTAACATTATAAACTGTGAATATAAAACGAAAGAAAAATATGTTAATATTACTTTAAATGCGAGACAAATCACGTCATTTAAATATACTCTAACAACATTGTGTGATATGGAAAGAAGTTTCAGCCAATATAAATCTTCGATTTAATCACCGTTCGTTCACATTTGAAAATTTAAAAAAACATAATTTATTAATAACATGTAATAATATTAACTAATATTTAAAAAAATTTATTTTTGCATATTTTGGTAAATAAAATGCATATTGTATAATTTTTTACTGCGTGGAAATCCTAGCCCTAATTATATGTAATTATTAAACTTATAGTATCTATTGATAAATTGTGATTTTAAAAACTCAAAACTGCTCGTTTAAATTTTGATTTTGATACTATTATTAGGTAAGAACATCAAGATTTTCAATATCAAACAATTTTAAGTAAAAAAGATTAGTTCTCTTTTGAAAAATAATTTTGTATCATCATAAATGGTATAAAAACCTAAGTATTTAAAAAGGTCCTTGTAAATATAAGTACTTAAAAATTTCAAAAATCAGAATTTTAATAAATTCAATTAAAGCAAAAAAGGGCGAGGGAAAAGAAGTATTACTGCTCAGTGAATTATCCTAAATATAAGTGTAAATAATAATAATAAAAACTAAAGAAACCTATAATATTAAAAATTATTTTTAAGTTCAATTTTGTACAATGACTTTCAGTATTTATTTTTACAAATTTCATATCTTCAAATTGTATACAATAATATTTATCACCATCATTCATAATATTTTTTTAAAAATCTACATACATACTTTAAGTTCTTAAGATTTAATAAAATGAATTTAACTATAAATTATAATGTTAATAGTACCTATAAACGAAAGTTATACAACACACAATAATATTAGGAATTAAATAATAAAATGTAAGATCAATATTATATTGAAGAGCATCAGAATACCGATGCAAGTAAAATAATATCAACAAATTGAATATGTTATATTGTTATATACAACCAATATATAGATGGTGGTATAAATAATAATGTATATATACTTATACCTAATATTAATATAGCATAATTATGTGATATTATGCTATCTTGCTATTTTCTATGACTATATTATATCTACAAATCATATATTGTGTCTAATGAAAGTAGATATAACGTACGATCTTAAATAAATATATAATACTATAGGTATATAGCCAATAGCCATATACGTATTATTATAATCCGAGAACTATATTTATATACATTAAAATATTTATACATGATACATATATTAACTCATATTCAATATTAAGTATATAGGTACATGCACCTATCCAACATTGCAGCAGCTCTCTGTTCACCCCTTCACCTTCATTCTGATGGATTCTTTACATAGCGATGGTTTGTATAGTGAAAACACATTTTACAATAATATATAACATATAATAATAATAATATACAACAAACCTATATATTATGTACCGTCGCGTTTATATTATAAATTTATTTATACCTACTAGTCTTATACATAGGCGCGTTCTCCATTGGCCGGCATCATCACATACGGGTCGTGAATCGTGATTTTTATTTTTTTACTCGCTTAAGAAAAAATGGCGGCCGTGGCGTAATGGATTTCTGTATATACCTTACGTCATGCACTCTGTGATTATAACGCCGCAGCACAACACAGCGCAGCACGCTGCATTTGTCTGAAAATCGCTCAACGACTGGTACCAACGAATGGATGTAGTTTTTTTTCGTTAACGGATCCCGGCAAGGGGGGCAGGAGGCCTCGTGTATGCAAATGCCTAACATGCTGCATTACAGTGCCTTATTATATTATATTATTTATACATATTATATTATTATTATAATAATATGGTATAATTTCGTTTTTCTTTACACATATGGTATTATACGACTCATGTATAGGTACATATTACGCATTACATAACAATGTAGTTTATAAAGAATATATATAGCATAGACATGGACACAGACACTGTCCACGATGCTCAATTACCTGCTAGGCTCGGAAAGTCGTAACATATAGGTATAGGTTAGGGTAGGTATATTTAAGTATATAGGAAAAATATCCAAGTATGCCTACGATGTATTTATTCAGGGAAATCCAAGCAACACTATGTAATGTATTGTTATTGTATCGACGCTATACATAATATTATTAAAATTTATTAAAATATTATAATAATACATAGGTAAATAGATATATTTATGATTATCTAAACTTTATAGTTTCAAACATAAATATCACATATAAATTGTTATTATAAACTATGAGTACAAACTACTACAAAGTACAATACAACGAAGAACGCAGCGGAGAGTTTGTTTTCACGGTGACTGATCGTTTTGTTGATAAATGATAATAATGCATAATACTACGTGTTTTGCGAAATGCACCTATACATATGTATCCAATATACATATTCACTTAAAAGTAGGTGTGTATAGCCTACTCGAGCAGACATAAATATGTGCACAATCCGCGGGGGCGGCGCCTTTGACGCGGGACAACTTAACCGGAAACGTGTCAATACACGTCAGCGCGATTTGGTGCAGCAGTAGCAGCGGTATATCGACGGTGCAGTTGTAGAGGTGTACCTCTATCGCTTTCACTCTCAATCATTCTCTCTCTCTCAGTATCTCTGTCTATATATCAGTTTATAAAAATAATATATATATAGAAATAACTGCAAAGGTGAGCAGCAGCGTGCAAGTGACGGACAGAGATAACAATATAGGTATATATAAATATCTGAAATGCCGTCGTCGTGGTGTCAGTTACGTGCGACAACAAGAACCGCAACGCCACGGTTGCCGCCATTGAGAATATAATAATAATATAATGTGCGCGGGTATTATCAAAAAAAAAAAAAGGAAAAACAGATAGTATCTCTCCCAGCTTTAGTCTCCGACTACACATGCACGTATAATATATTATATTATATATACCGTGGTCCGTGACATCTATACCATAGGTATACAATAATATACAGGTTACCGTCACTATATCATATAATAATATCCATTTATACATTACTAGTATACCTACATATGATACCTAAACATAATAGGTATTATAATATACACATACCGTTTCTATTATTATTTGTATCTAAATATTCTTCTCTATAGGATACTATAATACTGCATGTTCATCGTATAAAAATGCATTGAATATTTTTTCATCAACACAAAACAATGCGATTATACGTAATAAGTACCTACCTGTAATAATTATTATAATAATACATATTCAACTTGAAGGCCGTTCTTTCTGAATACTTCAACTACATACCTATATAAACATTACGAATGTGCATAATGCAGATATATTATAATTTTATAAGTAGGTATAGGTATAGACAGTACAGTATAGGTACATAATATTAATATAGTTAATGATATACATTATAATATTATATAATTATATTTATCTCTTATATACGTATTATATTATATACTATTGCATGCAGTAATACTACAACGCACAGTAGTAACGAGTATATTGCTCTTATTAGTCTTATTATTGGTATAACACTGTATAATATCCTAAAAAACCGGTTCGAAGTGTATATTATTTGCATTATTATTTATTATTATTTTTTTTTTGTCAAATATTTATTTATTATTATTATATTATAGAAGACATTGCTATTTTTTTTTTTTTTTACTTATAGATAGTTTTAAATGTTTGTATTTATTTCTTATATGTATAATATAATCACAACGAAATGCATGCATATGAGCGTTTAATTTCTATGTAACAGTCCCGAGTCTGAAGTATAAATACTAGTGCTGAGCATTATTTTGACCAATCCGGATTACGGATTACAATTATTTAATCCGGATTTCGGATCAATCCGTTTTATCCGGATTCACGGATCCAATCCGTCGATTCGGATTCACGGATCCAATCCGTTGATTCGGATTTCGAATCCAATCCGGCTTTCTTGATTTTTTTTATATGGTTGTAACTCAATGTAAATACTTTAAATTTTCACTAAATGTTTATGTTAGTGTTGAGTTTTTTAAATTTTAAATTTAATTTTTCTAAGTATTTTTTTTTTTTGAATAAACCGGATTTATATCATAATCCGGATTGGGTATTTTAATCCGGATTGAACGGATTGTTACTTTTGTTTCAATCCGGATCAATCCGAATCGGTAATCCGGATATGGATTGATCCGGATTTTGTGCTCAGCACTAATAAATACATATAAAATTTAATATATTGCACTTCTATGATTATTACAATATATATTTTTAGTTCATAATTATGTCCAGTATGTTTATATCAATAAAATACATTTTTTTATATACATGCATAGTAATTTAACCCCAGATTTAACGTAACAGCGTATATACACAACACAACAGAGTATTCAAAATATTATTTAAGCTAATTTTAAACCATGAACTTATTCTCACAATTTTGCGGTAGATCAGTATTGATGTACAATCTAATGATTTCCAACTTATAAGTTAATACTGTTAATAGTAATAATATACTAGGTACCTATATTATGATATAATTTGATAATTTATGATAATATAATAATAAATACCTAATAAGTATGCAATTTTTTTTTCAACATTAATTTCAGTTTCTTTGTAAGTATCAAAATAAAACATAATATTGATATAAATGAATGATAAAATATTTTAAAGAAATTGTTACTGACAAAAATAATATCCAATGATTTATTATTGTATTCAAATTATTTTCTTTACACACATTACAATAATGATATGTTATAAATGTAACTTACTATTATACAGCAGATGAGACTTCATTGTTATTTTATGATTAACAATTATTTTTGGAATTTTGCTAGCAAATTAGAAACCTGTTTCAATAGATGGATTATGATTATTTTTTAAGTATAAAGCAACTATCTATTAGTTTAATAAAGGCATGTACAAAAATGAAATATAATATTTTACCGAACGTGATGATTTGTTTAACTATTATTATTGTGTTTTATATAGGTACTTGTATAATTTACCAATTAAATGTTCACGAAAAATTGACTAAATGTGGCAATAAATTGTTTTATAAAGATATTATAATTTTATAGCCCTTAAAAACAAAAATGTGTGAAAATAATGTGCAATAAAAATCACAAAAACCATTTGACTGATAAGTGTTAACATTGACTAGTACCTATTATTGAGCGTACACAAAAATATTTAAAAAAGAATATGTTGAATTAAACAGATTCTCTAATATAAAATATGTGTTGTGAGTTGTAATGACGAAATAAAACAATAAATGTAAAGCAGATAAGAATTTGAGTAAAAACATAACATTAAAAATGTTTTGATTTTTATATCATGATAAAATAATTTTATATTCAAAAATATTTGGCTTTATAATTTTTAATTCTTAATAATTATTTGTTTCCTGTTTAATCATATAACATATATTTCTGTAGTTATTATTATATATAGTCTATATACTGAAGGTATACGAAACGTATCTAAAAAGTATTCGAAATATAATTATTTTTAATATCTCTTAATTGGGAACAAAAAAAAAATATACACATCTATTTAATTTTTATTTGTTATTGTGAGATGCGGAGTCTTAGATTGTTTTTATGGTGTATGCGCATACTATGTATAGTATATACTTTAGTAATGTACGTATAACCGCTATATAAAATATTGAAAGCACATTATACTATCTTTATTATACGCTTTCTAAACATTAACCTAATCTAACCTAACCATACTATAATTATTATGCAATTATTTATTTATTATTATAAACTGTAAATAATGAAATTAAAAATTATTGATTACAGTAACTATAATATTTATAAAAATATAGCAAATGTTAATATATTATAGAAAAATTTAACTATATTGACTATTTATCTGTAAAACATAATTTATACAGATATACCAGGATCGTCTTCAATACAAAATAAATATATATAGGTACCTACAATAGGTATTATTTAGAATACACTCAACAATTATAAAGAAATTAAATATTTAATATAGATTATAGACATATAATAATTCAAATTACTTATACATTTGTAAGTTTGTTTATATAAAGTCAAACGTTCATACGAAGTATTAACAGCTTTTGATAAAATGTTATATTTTTCAATATGCGAATATTGACAAAATTATAAAAAAAATAATCATTTACCTACTTATTCAATAGATATTATATTAGGTACTTATTAGTATATCATATATTTTTATATTATTAAATACTACATTACAAAATAACTGTAGTTATTGTTAACGCGACGAATCATATATATAAATTATAAATGGATAACGAATACATATAGGTATATATTGTATATATGTATATATATTATACATAATATTTAACACTATAATAATATTATATATATATATTATTTATATATTATTATATAGGTACTCATAGAGTATAATAATGATAATAATATATATATTAAATTTATATAGTATACTGTTGGGATTTGGTTCGGTTTTTTAAACACAAATTAATACAATAGGCAGCCAACAAAAGAAGCGCGGGGCGGACGTGTAGCAGAAGAGCTGAGCGGTCGCATAACAGCTGAGTTGCTATATAATATACAAAATACATATATATACATATATTATTATCTATAAAAATATATTCGCGAGATGTACACTAAGTATATCATATATAATGTATATCATAGTATATGACGCGCGTAAAAACGGGTGCGCACATAGCCGTGTATAATTCGTGTAAAAACTGGTGTGGTGGACTGTTGGCGTGGAATTACAGCGAAGGGGGATGAGGGGGTTTGTAAAATGTAAAAAAAAAATTGAAAATTCAATGTGTCCTTTATGTTCGATAAGCAAACATTTACTGTAGCGGCACACAATAAATAATACGGACAGACCGCAGCGCCATTTAAACCGCGATATTGTACGATAATATAATAGCGCACGCACGTCTAATAGTTTATAACGTATATGTATATATATACATAAAAGAGTCTTAGAAAGGTATGTATTATATTATGTGCTTATGTATGTATGTGCATATAATAAAATAATGTTATGTTATAATAATTCGGGGCAGATGACAAAATGCCGCCGGTTCACGGACCGTCGGTTCGTTTCGCGTGTAATCCTCGGTGACGACAGAGCTGCAACAGTAGTCCCACACCGCGGTCTCATGAGCGGGGTATGTACCTAATGTTACTCATTATATATAATATAGGTACCTATCGTCAGTACGTGTATATATTTATATATCTATCTACTTTACTATATAATACTGCAAATATCCCAATTTATTACAATAAATAGTAAACGCATAGGATTCTATATATATGTATTTGTATACTATACGAGTATTTTATATAGGTAGTGTCATACTGTTAACTGCATATTAATTCTATATCTACCTACATAAGTATAGAATATAATATGCACGTTGATAGTGTAACGATTGGCCTAAATATTTATATAAATTTGTACAACATAAATAGTATAGTACTATTTTAGTCTTTGATGCGTATTATATCCAATTTACGTTATTTTTACAAGGAATAAACTTGTGGGTCGTGAATAACATATACGTAGGTGATTGATATATCAATAATATGTTTAACAATAAATACCTTACCTTAACGAACGGTTCTGCATACAATCCACGACAAACAAGTCACGCGTTTCTTAGAGGTGATGTGTTGAAGTGTTCGGATGGAGGCTAGTAAAGACTAATTTTTGTTGAAATGTTGTCGTACTACAGCACTATCTACACTAAAAATATACCGCACTTGCAAACTTCCAAACTTAAATCATTCTGTCAAAACCATCGATAATCGGGCGGTTGTAGCGATGAGATAGACGTGAAAAAATCAAACGGTATAACGTTTGGTCGTAAACTCGTAAACTGTTTTTAGTACGGTGAAACGCTATAGTTTATATAGAACCTCACCGGTATTCATGGATGAATATATTCGGAAAATTGCCACCAACATATTATTTTTTGGTAAAATCTAGCGAGATTATAATAATTTATGTTTAGATTTATTGTTTTCAATGCTGTGTAAAACAAATGGGTAACCGCAATGTTTTTAGTCAAGTGTCAAGTGACAAGTGTGTTAATTACTGAATGATTTCGTTTACAGAGCTGTCGATATAATCGTTGTCAAGTGCACTTGTAAGTATTCCAAAAAATTGTATAATTTTTGCACAATAATCTCACAGAATAATAACGCAATTCATCAAATAAATAATATATATACTATAGTATCATTATAAATTATAATAATTTATAAAACAAAATATAACAAGTTGTATTTACTATAAAGTATTATTTATCTATTATGTGTATTTCTTACACTTCTTGTATTCTATATACATTTATAATTATAATATATTGTTTTTTGTTTATAATTATTTTCAGAAAATATAAAATACTATTCAGTATTCAAATTTTAACTCAGAACATCGAATTAAAAAATTTCAAAATGGCGTGTTTACGTTCAACCAATAAGATATTATATAGTTGGTAAATTAAAATATTATCATGCTCATAAGTTTGTTTATACAAAGAATTTATAAATTTATAATATTACATTTTAGTCTTGCAGATCTTTAAAAATTGTCATTCAAATAGATTATATTATTTTTTTAAATAAATAATTAGCCTAAATAGGTTTTGATCATTTAAAATAATATATAAATCTATTATAACAAATAATAATATTTTTTTGTTATTAAACCTAGGTATTACTTTTGTATTATTGTTGTTTCGTTTATACATTTATAACTATTATACATTAAAAAATCATAGTTTATATTTAATATTATGTATGTGGTGTATATTATAATGTTATATCATTTTACTATAAATTATAATATGCCTAAGGTATTGTAATATACAAGACACAACGATCCGTCGACATACAATGTATAATATATGCCTATATATAGGATATAGAAGCTATATGTATTATGTATATATAGAATATACAAATGCCTGCTGCACCATAACTCGCAAGGGTTATTAATTATAATGTTCCGTGAATACCATGGAGACTTGTAAAATATAATTATTAAACCTCTTACCGTGAGCGTCTAATTAGTATATACCTAGGTAGGTATAATATATGGATATCGCTTATTAAATGTGAGTGTATGTATATGTAATATTATGATATAAGTATATAATAGGTATACCTAGGAATCTAGCTATTACCTGTATAAATATATATAATTGTGTATAATTCTATTCGCTACTATACGCCCTTGGCAAATATACTTAAACCAGTCCAGACATAATAAGGATATATATAAAAAATGTTTATTTTTGTTTTATACATTTTATTTTATTTGTTTGTAGATAACGCGACACAATACTGTATATATTACCATATTACCGCTCTATACAATTATATGGGACTGTATACTTTGTGTAACTTACTATTTAGGAGAAATGTTTCTGATCACATTTAATCATAATATCGAAATATAATATGATCTACAAATGGCAATGTACCGATTGATAACTGACAAGTTTGGTTTTCAAATATATTTCATGTACCTATACACACCTTTTGACAACTGACATATAGGTCCTGTATAAAAAAAAACTTATATAACCACAAAAAAAACATCACGATGAGTGGTTTATAAATATAGTATTGACGCAATAATATGACGTTCTATAATGAAAAAAACCTTATAATATAAAATATTATGGACCTCATTTTCATTATTTTTTATGTCATTTATGCTTACAAATAAGTACACTTATGAAAATTGAAATTTCAATTTGTTTTATATTTTGAAGTAAATCTGAGAAAAACAGTTTATTTTTTGGAAAATAATCTGAATGGTATGTAACTGTATGGTATGATATACATTTATAGGTTTACAGTACTATAATATTATGAGTTTTTACAAAATGTTGGATTAATTTTAAGTTGTAAAGAAAAAATAATCATGAAAATATTTCATTAGTAATAATTAGTAATAGTAGCAATGTTATATCTCTGAACTATGATTGGGAGCATTTTATTGGAATAACTGCCGAAGAAGTATTGTATAATTGTAATAATTGTATATTTATATTATAGGTACTTTAATGATAACTTTATAAAATTATTTCACAAAATTTAAAAGTTGTAGATAATTATTGATAATATTTATTTATAAAAAATGTATGTTATTATTTAGGTATACCTATATATAAAATAATACCAACTTAATTAAAAGTAGAAATATCTACAACTAGAATACACTTGTAGTTCGTTAAAAATATAATAGATATAATATAATGACATTTTTATTTCATTATCAAATAAAATTGTATAATGTATTAAAATTTAAAATAATATTGTTTTAAATCCGACTGCAAGTAATTCTAATTTTACTTTTAATGCCTATATTTATATTATATTTTATAAATATTACTTTTAAAGCATATAAAATAAAACAAAATTTAAAATTATATACAAATATTGTTTTATTTCTTTAGAGTGTATATTATATTATCGTCATTATTATTATCATTTAAAAAATAAGAAAAATATTAAGACGATTACCTCCTATATACCTTTGTAAAAAAATGCATTGTTTTTTCATATGCATTCGTATACCCTAAGTAATGGTGAGACGGCTCTAAATGTTTAATTCAATGTTAAGCGAATTGCAAATCGATTATCCTAGATATTATATTATACATTTAAATGCTTATAATAATGTCTAGGTACATAATATTATACTGCCGGATTCTTTTATTGAACAATATTCATTACTTTAAAATCTATGTTTTTAAAAAAAATGTTTTACTTCATTTTCAGTCAAATAATAAAGCAACAATTAATTTTTTTATTTCTTAATATTTATCGTGATTTTTTTTTAAAACTTTTTCGAACGATGACATATATGTCATAAAACGTATACGTTTTTAATTTCATATAGGTTTTATTATTATACATACAAATCGAAATTCGGACAAGTAGTTTATGAGATATATAAGTATTTAAAGATTAAGTGAGAGAAGTAGTTGACAAACATTTTGCGGGGTATCCTCATACTTATCACCACACATTTTATTCGTAGTGAAATAAACAAACAAATGATGACATAAGTTCGTGAAGTATTATTATATGATAATTTTTATTATACAATTTTCATCAAAATATCAGTTTATTTCTTAACCACCATCACTAGATGACTTAATGCATTTTTAAAATTAATTTAATCAACGACTCACAATGTTTTCAAGCTAACTTCTAGTGCCTATAATATAAATAGCTATATACTCTTATTAATTTATAATTATAGTAATTCGTAATAATAAGATGTAAATTATTCGACTAGATAACATAATATTTAATTAAACTAAATAAAATATACAAAAATTAAAAAATCTATTTTATTATACCTACTAATTGCTATACGGCTCAGTACTTATATTATATGCGTTCTGTTATAAATATTTTACGTCAAACGGCATCGACTGTTGAGTGTCAAATGCAATAACGTATACGTTTATATATATATACTATATATTATAATATTGTTATACGTGTCACCGCAGCAAAGAGTCGACGACGTTTCTTCGGTAGGTGCTCGAGCGTATATAAACAATATAAACACACATACACACACACACATATTTATATATATAAGCGAGTTGTTAATATATAAGTATTTATGTAATATATATATATAAGGTGTGGTGGCGGTGCGCGATCGGATCCAAAAGAGACCGACTATATACACATTATATTATATACTTATATATATTATATAAATATTATACACGTCATAGTGCGTATTGCTCGTAACGCAGAAGGGAGGTGGTGGACGTGTGTTTTTGTCACAGACACACGCACACAAGTCGACGACGCAGCGTATAAACGCGTATTTGTGTGTGTGTGTGTGTGTTTTGACGACGAATCAGTCGTATATATGGTGACGAACGACGACTTCGGCAAACTGAGAGAGACACTCAGACGACGCGGCACACAAGCATAATATTATGTGGCAAGCGCTGTGATGCCGCGCGACTGACGTCAAAGGCACCGCCGACGACAAGTGGCCACTCGAAAACCCCGCGTGAACGATCGGCGGTGGATGACAGGGAGGAGGGCTGTATGTGCACATACACACACACGCACACAGTCGCGTCGTGTACGTAGCGCGCGCGTCGTCGTCGTCCCTCGTATGTCGGACATCGAGTGTTCGATCAACAAACGCGACGGCGTCCCGTACACGCCCGCGTGACGACTAAATATTAAAAATAATAATAATAATAATAATAATAACATTATTGTATACGTATACATATTATAATATAGTATATACCTACACTCACATTATTATGTACATTGTAAGACTGCGTTGACATTTATTTTTTTTTTTTTTTGAAAAGAAACCACGCTTCGATAAGTCTATAAATGTATAAGATATAGTTTATATATTACATAGGTACATTCGGTTGACGTTTGGAAAATAAGAAAACAATTTTCAATGTTTTAGAGAATTAGCCCCGGACTAAGAAGCTCATCAAAGTATTGAGCTTTAATGATGTCATGAAATAAGAAATTAACTTTTTATTATTATATTTTTTATTTCAACTGTAGAAAGGTATTTAAAATTTTGGCACATGTCTATTGACGCACTAAAAAAATTCCACCGTGACTTCGGGCTCGTGAGTACCTACAATAATTGTGTAGGTAGTAGTATTATTCTTAATTATTATACCTATGTATTATTATGCTGGTATAGGTTCTACATTTACTTGTGCACTATAATTAATACATTACCGTATCACGATTTGTGTTTTTGTTGCTTGCAGGTAAACCATCGACTTAAATGAGAAATATAAATATAAATTCCCATTGTTACATTTATAACTAATTATTTTTCATCAAACTATTCAGACACGTCATATAAATCGTAAATTTGTAGAGGAAATAAAATTAAAATTAGATAGAAAATTATATGCTATATTTTTCCACCGTTTTTGAAGTATTATATGCTACCGCAGAAAAGTACTTACCGTGCATATATGTAAATACACTTCTGCTTAATATAATACTCTTATATTTTAAATATTATTTATTTTCGTTTTATCGACAAAAGAATAAACAATAAACAATTATTGAACCCAAAATGTAAAATAAAAATTTTTTTTTCAATTTTTTTTCGATTATAGTTAAAATACAAGTATACTTATTTACGATTATGTAGGTAAATAACTAGAATCTAAGATATATCATATACATACATAATATATATATATATTATTTACACATATAAACATAACAAATAGTAAATTAAAATAGAATTTTTTATTTTTGCTGCTTTTGCGTACATCTTAATGTCCTGCTCTCACCAACATCAACAACACCTCACTTTATAACGGTAACTCACAATCCGTATGAAAATAATCTGCAGTATCACATTTTGAGGAACTTAGTTTAGAACTCACGTTTAGGGAGTGGTTATTCCCACTGTTGATATTTTAGCCTCAAATTTTTATTAAAAAATGCAATTGTATTTTTGTGTATTTATGATAACATATGAAAGATTATATTTTATTTTTATATAATATAATTTGAACCTAATTACATACTTCAATGTTACAACCTTAATACTCAAATTTGGAAGTTTTAAGTATAAAAAAATATATACTACAAGTAATATATAAATTTTAAAAAAAGTTACAATACCTACTATCAATTTTTTATAATAATAATTTATTAGTTATTTATATTGTACTGATAAATATTATTATACTACAGTAATATTAATACAAAATCAGTATAAATAATTTGTTATTATTAATTTATTATTTCGTCAATACATTGTTTTTTAACTTGCAAGCATAATATATGAGGTAATATTAAATACTATTTAGTCCTGGGGCTACAGCTTAATTTCCCCAGAATTATTAGCCTAGTTGTATCACTGACTGTAATAATATTATTGTATAACATTTACGAAATCCTATTATTACATAAAATTGGAATGTTCATAAAAATAAACTTTTTATAAAGGCTGTATTCTCGTAGATAGATAAATTACATTTTGTAAATTGTATTCTTGTATAGAACCAATTACTATGGGACTATGGAACCAATTATCAATCATGTAAAATGTTTTTTGGAGGGTATTGATTTTTTTCTTACATATACTTGTAATTAATTTTGGTACCTAATTGCTAAGAGTTAATATACCTAAGTATGCTTTGTAGTTTTGTTTACCTATATACTAATATAATTTAATAATTAGACAAATATAGGCAACTGGTAACTTAACAGGTAACTTAATATTTTATTATTATTTTATAAAATATAGAATCCTTTCGATTACAATAGTTTTGTTCTAATATAAACAATTAAGAATATATTATATTATAATTAAAATGTAATCCTTGTTTAATAAAACTTATATTTATTCGAATCTTAAGATACAATAAAAAAATATATCTGTTGTAGCGAGGCTATAGAAATCATTGCGTATTATTAATTATATAACATAAAATTAGCACTCCAATTTTCTGTGTTAAATAAAGCAAATCTATTGTGTTGTAGATTTTAGTTTATAAATAATTATAAGTTTGGTTAAATTGGATAAAGGGTGGAGATGGTGGAGATTACACTTCACAGTAGGTAGGTACCTATATAAAGTATGTAAACGTATCATTTTTTTTTGTCTTGATTAAAATAAATATATTTAAATTTGAAGTATATATAACAATGATAAAATTAAATAAATTTTCATATACATCATTGCATTGAAAATATTAAAATACGTAAAAAAAATAGTTTATTTATGTTTTATAAAAAAATTATTTTTTGAGAACGTTTTCTGTACAAGACATTTATTACTACAATTATTCCATAGCATATTGTCTTATAATCTCTGTCAATAAATTCAATTACCTAAAAACAAAAATTCAACACATAATTTAATTTTAAGTATTTATCAGATTTGAGTTTTAGTTAGGGTGAACGGGCGTTCATTGAAATAACCAAAAATCAGATCAAAATATCAAATGAACCACTCCGTATGTACAAGGCAAGCATATATCGAGTCTACACTCATGAATGCCTGAATAGAAAGATGTTTAACCTGATATCACATTGGAGCCATGATATAATATACCTACATCCGTTTAAATCGATTCATTGACTTTTATCGGACCCACAAATCAATGTATATTTGCCCGAACCTCGGAGTTGTTGTGTCATTTGTGTAATTGCACCAAACAACAAAAAATACAATTTTTTTATTTTATTGCCCATATATTCATCGTCTTTTTTATATGCGACATTTTATTATTGTATATTATTGCCGGTGTGCGTATAATAATATAATACAAAAGGTGGTCATAGTAAATAACATACAAAAGTCGAATTTTCCGAGCTGTTTGATACGAAATGTTGTTTTTGGATTTTAGGGGCATAAAAAAGAAAAGAAATAATTTCCAATATTAAATTTCCAGTCGATTGGGCAGGGACAGCGGCACGGTGAGGAAAAGGTCCGCACGTGAATCGTTAGTGCAATGTTGAAGTGTCGAGTTTCCAATACATATATATGTGTGTGTGTGTGTGTACATTCTATATACACCCTCTGAATCGGCAGCTGCAACCACACTCGGACACATATCATCATAATATAGGATTGTGTGATTACAAAAATTATGCAATTCTCTTTTTTTTCATATGCATTATTGCCGAGTCAGTTACTTTGTCAATCTGCGTAAACCAAATAATTGTTTTTTTATGCATTCATGTCTGTTAGTCGTTATACATGATCACGAACATCTGTTGTAAATAAACAAATAATCGCCCAAACAGAGAATTTATGCAATAAAAACGTTTTTAATAAATTTGTATCCTGCAACTATACTTGCTACGAAAAATATTCATTCTAAAATCAACAAATATATACAATATCAGCCATCAGAACATATGTTATATTTAGTAAAAATATGTAGTAATATGTAATACAAAATATTATGTTTACTAAATTATACTGGAATACTTATTTTCAATTTTATAATAAACAACGTAAAAAAGGTACACGACTGTAGTTAATAATAAATTAAATCGTATTTATATGTAATACGTATACGGTATTGAATTATAAATTTATAAAATGTGTATATAATTTAATACGTGTGAATAGAAATATAATTTTTTAAAACAAATTTTTTGGTATTTTTTTTTTTTACCGGTTTTTTGAAAATAAATTTATTGAAAACAAAGTAATACACACACACACACACACACACACATATATATATATATAAATATTATATAATATTATATTGGCTAAGACATGTCATGTAAAATTAATATATCAAACTTATTGATTAATAATGAAAGCAATTGTGAAGTACCTATGTACTATTGAATTCAGGTATAGTGATTTGGACAAGGATCAAATTTGTAATAGTATTTGTGAATCAATAATATATTATTATATAATTCATTATAATATGTATGTGACTAAATAAACGCAAAGGCTAACCGAAGGGGGGTGATAATCCCTTCACCCATTAGAAATACTATATAGACTTGCAGTTGATGGTTGACATTTAAAATTTTTGAAATTTCAAAATTTAGTAAACATTTTTTTAAGATTGTTCCTGTGTAAGCGTATACATATTTAAAATAATTTAGAGATGGAAAGTTATGAATTATTATAAATATAATATAATATTATAAGTGCAATTAAAACATTATTTTTAATAATAATCAATAATTTATACTGTACCTATAAAAAAGTTTAGGATACAGTATGTATAAATAATTATATATAGGATTCATTAATCTAAAAAACAGAATTTCCCATTTTTTCTTCTTCATTCTTCTTACAGAAAAATAAATATGGAAAATTTGTTCTTATTTGATAACTCGGTGTAGTCCAATAAATAGATATATAGTAATATTACATTAAAATATAATTTATAGTCTAATCTTCTATACAAGCAGCATATATTATGTATACAATTGTGATTTTCGAGACTGATATTTTGGGATTATTCTGTATGTAATTGGATCGACTGACGGTTCGGTAATTTGTTTATAGCTATGGTATAACAGGAGATTGTCCTGGTGAAGAGTGCCTAGAGGAATATTCCACGCCCACCCTTACCATCCCATCACTAATAATCCACTTATTGCTTAAACCCTTTTAGCATTCCACTTCAACCCCACAAGAATCTACCAGTCAGTAAACGTTTCTAAAATTATATATATAATGCTAGTTATTTAAATTTAGAGATATTATACAGAGTACAAATTATGATATAAATGTGTGGGTTTTATATAAAAGGTATTATATTATAATATTATTAGTCATAAATTGTATAGATAATATTGGATAATGACTATAATTAAAAATACTAACTCGATGCATACCATATATTGTAAAAAAATTTTAAGAATAAAAAAAAAATCAATTGGTGATAAAAAAAACCATATTTATTTAATTTTGGCTATATTTTATAGGCCCTATAGAGCATAATGGAAACATGACGTTTATTTATTCCAGTTCAGTGATACGGGGAATTATACGTGACCATAAATGAAGAAGGGTTACAACCGTGATTATACTGATTTAAAGGGTTAACACTAAGCAACATATTTTGTTGTGTATACTGTATAGTAATACATAATATATTTTATGGCGTATGTAATCGAACAACTATAAATAAAAAATATATATAATAATAGCACAGAGTCAAATAGAATACAATAAAGTCCGTAGTGCTGCAATTACGTTATAAGTGTATATAAAATGGAAAAACTTTGAAAATAATTCTTTTTTATTTACGTACAAAACAATTAATTAGGTCTTACTCCTGTAGCTGCCAAAATTGTTACTTTGCATGCTAGATGAATAAAAATTGTTTAATTGCCAAGAGTACCATCAACACTTTTTGAACAAGATTATTACATTTAAAACCTGATTCTTGTTAAAAGTTATTGGTAAAATTAAAAATAGTCTTTAGGGACTAAAATTCTGAACTTTTAAAGAAACAGAAGTTTATTTTACTATTTTTCTAATGTGCTACTTATAAGTTTTTTTTCGAAAAAAATATTGATTGTAAAAGCAATATTTCAATTAATTCGGAGCAATACAATTAATTTGATATAGCTTTTGTGAACGATTCGCTAGATAATAATATATATGTATATAATTAATAATTATATTTTATAATTTTAACAATGCATCTTAATAAGTTATAAATATAAACTAAAATTTAAGTTATACTATAGCATTAAGGCTTAAGTATGAATAACAATATTTTTAAGTCAAAGCATTGTAATAATTGTGTTAGTTATAAATTAATTTGTATGCAATATCAATTATTTAAGACTGTAGATACTCGATGATAATATGGTCACTAGAAAAATAATGTATGAGTAAAAACGCAACAGTAATGTCTTTATGTTATAAAGTAATAATAAGTACTTCAGGCTTCAGCGTATTATTATCATGAAATTTAACTAACGCTGAATGGTTACAAACTAATATTGACAAAACGAAACATAATCGTAATGAAGTTGAGAATAATTACAGAGAAATAATCACAGTATCACAGTCATAAAAATCTAAGAGTTTTTCCGCCCATCTGCTATATAATAAAGGTATTAAATGTAGGTACATTGTCATTGAGTATAGATAGGTCATGTTATGAATGTGTTAAATTTTAATTCAATGATAAAAAGTAGTATTCGAAAAATAATTCTAGTAGAGATAGTCTGCCAGCCTATTCATGTTTCTTAATATAATATTTCATCATATTGTAACATTTATATTGATACCTATATAGATAGATAATTTATTTTCTATTAGTAATATACGGTAGACTGATTTAATATTTTCCGAAAATAAAACACATGTTTTATTGTTTTAATTTAATATAATATTATAAGTTCTCTGAATCTAAAATAAATAGGCCGCTATAATTTATAAGTTCATTCCTTATTTCAGTAGACGTAAGTACGTATACATATATTGGGTTATTATAATTATAATTTGAATACGTTTCAAACGTTCATAAATACCATGATACGTGCGTACGATATATGTGCTTATTGGAAATTATTACAATAGCCATATTATATAATATTTAATAATATTAATCAATTATCAAAACTGTTTATCAACTATATAATGTATTTAATATATTTATATATAATATCTGAGCTCCCTTGGGAGTATGACTATAAGAATGAATACACGTGTGTTAAAATTAGCTAGTAAATAAAAATAACATTTAAAAGAGTCGTGTGTCGTACTCGGAACTGTGTTTATGATATATATATATATATGTATACGTATAATACGTACTACTTAAACTCGTAGGAATATGTACCTATACATACCTAATATATTATAATATAATAAATCATCCGGTTGCTCGCGTTTATTGCTGCAGTGTATTATACATACTTGACGTGTAGGTACATGTTTTTACCCGGGTTGTTTTCGGGATGTTCGGTCATATAATATAATATATCTATACAATAACATTGTATATATAACAGACTAGGTATGATGTACCGTTTTGAATGCGCGCCCGCGGACGACCAACATGGCGTGTTGTAACTTGTAACCCAGCTACGCCGACACTGCTGCACTGGTGAACCGTAACTCTGACGGGTTCACAGGCCATCTGTTCTCGTATATATTATTATGTATCGTTTTCTGGGGGCTCTGCGCGTTTCATATAAAACAGCCACTATTTTGACGTCACGAAGCGTCAAAAAATTGACCATTGTTTCCGGTGCAACACGGAGTCATCTGACTGTGCGAATATCTTTGTTTCCCGCCCCCGTCGAAGTTGTCAATCACCGTGGCCGTTGTGCGTAAATTATTAACGTTTTTACCCTATACGTACCGGTCCAGGAAACCCAGTCATAGAGATAATAATATATATGTATATATTCATATATACGAACGCGCGGAGTGAAATAATCGGATTTACATGTAAAATTAATTCATCGAATCAACAACTATAGTATTGGACGATGTCGATTGGGGGTCCTAAAAAATCTGTTATATTTATAACAACAACGCTAATATTAATTACTTTTACAGTTTTTGCAAAATAACTTATAATTTAATATTTTATCATCTAGCTAATCAATATTCAATCATATTTTGTGTAATATATATATTTTTCCATTAGATTTATTTTGCGGACTACCTATATTATGATTTAATATGTATCGAAAACTTCTATAGGATTTGAACGCTATATAATAATATAATATATATAATTATATTCATATTATATAGAGCACTATATATGCTCATATTAATTCCAATTTATTTTTTGTAAATAATTGTAGAAGACATAAGTTGGTATTATCTATTATAAATACAATTTAAAGTTTATTAAAACATAAAAACTTTATGCTTATACCGATATTGTACTTTATACTATAGGTAATCATTAGAATATAAAAATCTAAATTGAAAACTTGCGTTAATAATTAATATTTAATGGTTTTAATTTGATTATAAATTATAATGAGCAACATTAAAATTAATTAGGTATAATCAAATAAATTTTAGATAGTATTGATAAGTTGATTATTGATACACAGAATAAATAATAATTATTATTAATTATTCTGTGATTAATATTTTGTTATTATAAATTGGTAATTATTACTATACATACCTATTATCATCTCTTTTCAACAAACATGAAACAAGATTCATTATTTCACTAGATTATTTTATTATAAAAATCACCAAAACTATAAATTTCTATTAAATTCATTCGATAAGAAAAATTATGAAAATCAATAAGCTGAATAATCTATGGGTTTATTGTAATAACTGTTAGGTGTATTTGTTAGTACAATTTATTATCTACATTTTTGTAAGAAATAAAAATACAGGATTGTGAATATTAAAATACTAAACTATTGAATATTTTTATTTTTAATTATTAATATTACAAACCATAAAATAAAAGAGGAAAAGGGGGATTATAAAGATATGGCAATATTATTCCAATGCTTTAGTAGTTATTACGCTCAATTTATTGTCCCCTAATGTCTATAATGCACAGTAGAATGAACAAAATGGCTTTATTCAATAATACTTCAGCTATTACATCAAACCAATAGAAAACCAACAATCATATCCATACACAAAATATGGCAGTGAAATAAACTGATTTTATTTTTGGTCTAAGGTCTCAAAGTCTGAAATAATATATTGCAAGTAGGCATCTTTTATTATTCATTCAGTTTTTGATTTTTAAACATTTTTAATTTTTTAGGTGAATAATTAATGTTATCTCCTGGATAATAAAAGATCAGATTTATTGTCGGAAGTATATTATTTTACGCATTTTATAGTAAATAGCACTAAACATGTATGCAATTTTATTATATTAAGAGCGTTATTTTTTTTTTTTGTCAAATTAAATTAACGATAGATTTAATCTAAAAATCGTTTTCACACATCTGGTTTAAAATGAAACGAAAAAAGTAATAAACATAGTATAGTATACGTGTGTATAGTGGTATATTGTTTATTTATTATTTTATTTTTGGTATAAAAGTGAGTCGTGACGGATGCTACGTCATGCGAAACAAAATTAGCCGGTCGAAAAGGAAGGATCCACTTGTGAAATGGTAAATCCGTCACAACGAAAACACAGGATATTATATTATATAGTGGGAACCGTATACTGCTTACGCATATATATACGTATATTATACATAAAGCTGGCGCTTTGTGTCTATATGCGTATTCGGATATACACAATCGGCACGGCATGCTATTGCAGTCGTCGGTGCTGCAGTGGTGGCGGTGGTGACTACTGATGGAGACGGTAGTGGTACGCGTTTAATTTGGACTGTCGGGTTCTGTTTGTCTGCAAACAAAATCTGGTTACCAAGTGTTTGGATAACGAGAAATTCTGAATTAATCCGCGATACTTCAATTATCATTGGCCCATACAACCCTTTTTGAACCCCACTATATTCTACGCTACTCATCATCCGTAACGCATAAGGATTTTCGTTATTTCCATATAAACTTTATATCTAACTGTACATAATATTATATACCACTGTGACTATTTTTTTAATTATATTTTTTAGTAGTAAATAGTAATACCTACATAATATTATATACCTGCGTATACCCAAGTATACATATAATAATATATATTATGTATAAACAAAAATAGATCCGATGTGCGCCTGAAATTTTCTTGGATTTTTCAGTGTTATAAAAATGTTCGCGAAAAATTCTTAAGGAAATTGCATCGATGCATCGAAATATAAAATAGCGCAAATTCTTAAATATTTATATCAAAGTACCACTATATATAATATATTATGTACATGTTCGCTCCTCTCTCCGGACGTTTGGTATTTTTTCGACATTTTTATTTCTCCTCTCCCTATCTGTAGGTCTCTGGTGGCTTTGAATTCAGACGACCGATTCCCATGAGGTGGACAACAACGGGCCACATGCTTTGCATGGAAATACGATATACTTCCCCCTGCATCAATGCACCCCACAAACGGTAGTTCATCGTATACAGATATTATTTTATGGACAAAAAAAACAGGAGCATCATCATTATCATTATGACGTGTACGTATGTCTGGGTTTAAACAATGCGTATAGTTCCCAGTTAGGTGACATGTGTGGGTTCCCGGCATTCTGACCCCATTATTTCCTTCTATAGATTAAGATATTTGCATAGTAGGTATACTTATCTGTTATACGCAAAAATAAAAATAAGAAAAATTCTTATAGAATGTACGGCAATTGTAGTAAAAATTAAATTCTAAAAACATTATAATATTATATTATTATATACCATTGGGTGATATAGTTTGAAATGTAATTTTTTAAATTTCAATTACACGAAAATGTTAATAATTTAGAATAGAAGTGGAATTTAAAATAGAAAGAATTCACAATTTATTTATTATTTATTTATTATATAATAAGCACATGTTTTACCGTAATAAGTAGGATGTATTGCAGGCGTGACAATAGTCATGCGTTTAGAAACACAAATTCAAAGATACGCCCTCAAGGTATTTTATTACTATAGTTACATCATAAGAAAATAATGTATGGTTAATTTCAATGAAGATGACGAATAGAAATGTCTGTATATTATCTGTCAATATATCAATGTATTAGTTGCAAGATCAATAATAAGATTTTTGAATAATTTTTTTTATGGAATTTCATATATAGGTATAATATCAGATATTATATACCTTCTTTTTTTAGTGAAAATGAAATTAGTGACAATTTATAAATTTCTCGAATTGCAATTTTTTTCCGAGAGAGCATTAATCTCAATTAAAGAAAATCATTCATAGCTCATTAAATATTTACCATATTCAATTATTTATGTATGTATGATATAGATACATAAAAAAAGTTTATTATACATTTATAATACTGCAGTTTCAGATTTTTTTTTGATATACTATATACCTAATTAATAATAATCAAAAGTTATTCTTACTAAATTTAATATCAATAATCATCATATACTATAGTAATACTACAAGTCAAACTTATATATTATTGAATAAGTAGGTAAGTATTACAAATTATATAGGTAGGTACTATATTTCCATATAAATATATATATAATCTTTTTATTTATTTAGCACGCAGTGCATTTAAAATTATTTAAAATTAAAATTATAAATTACAATATCGATTTATTGATATATTATATATATATTTAAAGGTTCATTGAAACATGAAAAATGTGTAATGCATATTATAACACAATATAAGCTGTGTGCTTGCGTGTATTCGTTATTTCGAAATTATTGCCCTATGTATAGTTGGGGTAATGGTGTATTTGAGTTTATTTGAAATTTTACGAGTTGTGCTTGCGCTGAACAATAGACTAACGGTGTTCGGCGCGGAAGAAAAACGGCTAGTTGTCACGGCCACGTTGACCGGAAGCTGTTTGTCTGGACTATAGCTGACCGGAAACGACGGGCTTTGCTCACGAGCCGTTTCCGGCCGGTACGCTGCCGAAACGTCCGCGAAAACGACTTGGTCGGAGGATTTTCAGTAGGGCGAATTTCTGGGAATGTTTTAATTGAACTGCAGCCCCACGAAAAAGAGTCAATAAATTAAGCTACTGAAATGCCGCATCAATGAAAACACAAACAGGGTTATACTGTCCCCTGAGACTGTGCGGTTAATTATCGAGCCTCGAGAGTTCAGCAAATACCGGGATGGAATACCGTGTGGCGGTGAAATGAAAAATTAAATCCAATCTCCGCGATTTGTTTTGTTTTTTGTTTGACTAGTGCAAGCATTGAAAGTTATTTTTTCATTACTCCGAGTAAAATTCATTATCGGAGGGTCATCATCATTGTGCATATATTATATATTATATTATATTATTATCTAACGTGTAATCATTCGGGATTATAATAGTGTCAACAAAGGGTGGGATCATCATATTGGCAACATTGTGGTAACTAGTTTATAATACATTACATTTGTGTATTTATCTTTTAACACATATCGTAAAGAAATATTATAGTAAATAATAAACATGTAGGGATTGATAATGAAATTTAATTATAATAAATATTTTTATAAATCACGAAAAAATAATTCCCATCTTATATTGTCAAGTTACGCAATCAAAACTTATTGGGTCAAGTCGTCTAGTGGAATGCTCAAAATGTCTACGGCTTTAGGTACAGCAATCGTTTATTACAAAACTGTTGAAATCAGAAGTTTTCGAAAAAATTAGATAACTTTTATTTCCGTTTTCATAAAAATATTTAAAAAAATATTACGAGTAAATGGGAAAAATATGTGTTTGTTTAAAAGTTAAAACTACTTATAAATTAAAATACTAAATACAATAACATAATGTTTATCCAAATCAATATATGCTATAAGTTAAATTTTGCTTAATGTAGAAAAAACTGTTAAATATATATACCATTTTGAATTTAATGAATTACAAAAATAGTTAAAAAATATTTATTAATGAAACAAATTTACTTATTTTTACTTATGTGATTAATAATTTAGTTATTACTTTTATTATGCAAGTAAATATTTAAAAAGAAATGTTATATACAGAAAACGTGTGTGTTTAAATAAAACCGTTAAATGTATTTATTCTGGCAATAATAACAAAAATTAAGAACATAAATAATATTATTTACTGAGCCATCGTAACTTGGGCAAAAACGAGCCTGCCCACGGTTTGTATACTTCCTGCGAATTATCCTATGTTTTAATGTTCTATACTCCTATATCGAATAAAATATAGCGACAATAATATAATAGTAATATTTTATAACGCTCGAGAATCGTAGGGCGACAATCAAAATATATTGTGGGAATATATAATATGTGACTTATCGACGAACGGCATATTATAGGAACATGTGACGTGTAGTATAGATACCTACAACACGTCATCATGTCTACAGAAACGTCGCTCATATATTATATTTTATATTTGAATTCGTTGTCCCCGCGGATCGTCGGGTGATGCGTTGTTTTCGAAAAACACGCCCCCTCATTGTCGACGGCGTGCGTGTCATTGTGTCGCGCATATATATATATATATATATATATTTATATAATAATAGTAATACGTATAACGTACGAATTACGGAAAACCGGCGGCAGCCTCACGGAAGGAAATAATATCGCAAACCGCGGTGCGCGTTCAGACGGCAGGACAAAAATAAAATAATACAAAAGTGCTGCGCGCACTATATAATAATAATAATGTACAATACCGCACGAGGCCCGTCGATCCCCATTGTGCGACGCCCGCGCGAAATTGATATCCGCCGGATCGGACCCGTGTGTGCCGCGTGCGGCGGTGGCGGCTACGAGGACGACGACGGCCGCGACTACGATGACGGGTCCCGTCGCGTATACCTGCAGCGGAACGACCACGACGGCAATCCAGTAACCGCCGCCGCGTGCGTACAACAACAATAATAATAATAATACGCAGCGCGATAATATACGCTATGACTATTATAATAATAACCGCACGCCCGCCGAGGACCGCCCGCCGTTGTTTTATGCCCCGATAATAATAATAATAGTAATAATTAGTCCATCACCGTCATAATTATCCCGTTCGCCGCGACGATAATAAATAATAATACGCGTTCGGATTTTCGGGCGAGATTTTGCGGTGTGAAATTCCGTCGTCGGCGATCGATATTATACAGTAATTCTATTAAAATTACGACGTATGTTTAATATATAATTATGAAAATTATAATAATAAAATAAGGTAAAATACCTATATATTAAGTGTATTGTGTATATAAATTTATAAATGGTATATTAGGTGCAATAGTGAAGGAGGTCTGCAGGAGGTCTCTGCATCATAAGCGGAAATTTGATGTGATTATATACTGTGGACGGAGGAGGGAGCAGTGAGATTTTCTCATAACACTTATATAAGCACTAGAACCGCTTGTAATTATCAATTCCTATAAGACGACTTACAAAGCTACAAAGTTTTGTAAATTAAACAATTATTATTACATATAAGTATATAGGCATTACTAATAAACTGTTTGCAAATTTTATCATAAAAAACAAATTTAAAACAATTTTAAATTTAACACAATTTAATTTAATAAGTATTCTAAACATAAATCATTAAATTAATTAAATCAGTACTAATTAATATCTAATTATAAAAATCTCTTCTTAAGTATAATATTTAAGATGTTAAGGTAAGACATCTACTAAAAACTTTCGGGGGCTTGTCTCCTCATCTCTTAAATTTCACTCTGTAATTGAAATGACGCCATTTCCAAGGTGAATAATTATTAATTATCAATCTATAACTATTCTCATTTCTCACTCTATACAATCACTTTGTAAGTGTAAGTTAACCATTTACCGTCCTATATATAGACACTCAGAATATTATACGTTATAATTTATATTGCACTCACAGTTTACAGATATAGTAAAAACTAAAAAGAGTTCATAATAAATATAGTGCGAAGGCCATATTTAGAGAATATCCATGGAGCATGACCTTCCTATCCACGACAAGATTTTTTAATTATTTTAATTCAAGAGTATGACGATTGTCATTATATATTTTATTATCGCATATACTTTTTTGACTTCTCTTACTATAAAATAACTAATAGATACGTTCATCACAGTTGAGATAATATATCACCTTGAATAGTCTGAGTTGGCAAAAGGGCCGAATACAATAATTTATTATAAACGAAATAGGCAATAGTATCATTTTTATGTTTATAAATACTTATCATATTTAATAGAATAATATAACGTTTCATAATCATTTCAACTTTTATTTACGTAACTAACACAATTTTGATTTTAAATGTGGGTACCTATTAATATTTAATAGTACCTAACAGTCCTAACCTTACACAATAAATAAATGATTTTGTTAAGTTTTTACCATACCTCTGTAAACGCAATTATTTACTTACAGTAATGTGCCTACAATAGTATTTAGTAGCTCTCATACCCATAACAGGTATATGGTATTATAGACATTTCGAAAGTGCCATATATTGTGATGATATGCAAAGAATATACCTAATAATATGTATATAAAAAAAAAATTAAAAATCCGTCGAACGTTCTATACGATACAGTATTTGTTATATTATACATCACGTATATCATGCAGCTATATATATAAACAGTTGTTTATAATATACGCAGTCCGTGTCGTCGTATCGTCGGGGAGTCGCGCGCGGGACCGATATGTATATAGTGTATATATATATATGAGCACGTGGCCCGGGGTACATTACACAGATATGCTTTTAACTCCCGGGGACTATCCGCTATTTTCGTTGTTGTTCGCCCGCCGCAGCCGTTCGTTCTTCCGCTCTCCGACCCTTGCGGAACGCGAGTATTGCGGCGCTACCCGTCGCTGCTGCTGTTATAAAGACCCCGCGCTCTGTATACGGTAGTGTGTTCTATGCGGTCCCGCTCGAAAAAGACACGAAACGAGAGCGACGGTAGCGGCGGCGAACCCCTTTTTTTCTACTACTGCTGCAACCACGGCACAACGCTGTATATATTTATAATATATATTATTTATGGGTCACGGTTCTCGTATATCTATATATAATATAATATTATTTTATATTAAGTATGTATTATATATATATATATATATATATATATATACGTATAATACATAGAGTCGGATCTAGTTGGGAAACCGGCGATCCGACTATACGGGCGTAATATTTCCTACATTTTATTATTTGCAAATTTTGAACATCGATGTATTTTTCTTTAATAGTATTTAGCACTAAGGTCTAGACTAAGTATACCAAATCAAATCTGTAAAGTATGCTTTATCATTTTCATAATTTTATTGCTGAAAAAAATATAAATGAATATCAAAAACGAGTTAAACATTCTTAAAATGCTTAATCAAAATACAATTTTCCAAAAATTAAGAAATAGTTAGAACTACTCGTATATTTGTAGTGTGTACACTGTACCTTTATAAAATACTATAGAATGAAACGTGGAATATACTTTTAAATCTTAATACTAACAATTGTAAATTTTATTAGCTAAAACCTCCAAAAATGAGTTGACACATTTTCAAAATCTCATAAACTTTTTAAATACATTTCACGACCAATATATTTATGAAAATATTTTTTTGTTTAAGAAACTGTATAATAAATAAGACAATTTTAAATATTAAACCAATTGCATAGTTTTATTATATTTTACTGTACATATATAGTATAACATGGTTCGAGAGAACCTTATTACAATATTAATTATCTAGGGAAAAATCTTGATTCTTTATAAATAAGTTTTCCAAAGACACATTTGGTTTATATATCTAGAATAATTTAAATAATGCTTTACCGTATATGGAGATGATTGTTAATAATTCTATACCTATTTGAATTCACTTAAATTTATGGTGAATGTCAAACTTACTGCTGTATGTCATTTTAATGTTAAATAATAATTTGGACAGAGTCAAAAAGTATCGATTGTGTATTTTATGATAGTTAATTCTATAGTGTAGGTACATCACATTATTACGTTTAATGTTAATATTTTATTAAAATATGAAATATACTCAACACAATACAAGTTTATAAATATACATACAAAATATTACATATAATATGTACACAATTTTTAGACTAATATAAAGTTAACGGATCCTTATTTGCTGCATTTATCATTCTATGCAATGGTTGAGTTTTTGAATAATTGGTGGACGGTGGTGCATATAGGTAAAGAAAACAAATACACGTGACGAGCATAAAAAATAGAAACTATTAAGTTAAATTATTTCAATAGTTCAGAAAAATCAATAAAATCATCAATAAGGCGTCTCAGAAAAGCTAATTAAGCTTAATCTCTTCTATTAAGTAAGGTGATTAGACCGCTAATGCAAAACTATAAAATAGTCATCTGTTGTACCTATGATCAATTTTTAATTTATACATTAAGTTAAGAAACTTACGTTGATCACGTTTAATTCGATTTATACCGCAAGAGGTATCAGGATCCCACACAACGGTTTCGTATTCCAAAAATAAACACAATATAAAGATTTAATAGGAATCACTAATTTAAATTCATAACAAATTCTTTTTATAAAACCTAAAGTTTTTAATACCTACCTTACAACATATTTTATCTAAATGAGCATAATGATAATTATTGAACTATAAGAAAAATCAATGCGATGCATGAGTACGATACAAAAACATCGAATGATATTATACGATACTGAATTTCGACCAATAATTATATATATATATATAACATATAATATATGATGTAAAAATATATTATAATAAGTATATAAATATAACAAAATTATTTGAATATTATATTTAATAGCAAATATTTTCAAGATTATCGACTACTGGTTAATATGTCATGATAAATAAATTATAATTATAAATAAACTAAATATTTATAAATATTAACTGATTAACATACAAAAAGTACCACATGGATAATGTTTTATTTGCACGAAAAATTTGTTGTTTTTATATGTTCAGTACTAATACTATTAATACATATTAGATATAAAATTATGAAATATAATCGTGAAAAAAAGTTTACCTAATCTTTTTTTAGAGTATTTAATATTATAATACAATTTCTTAGGTAAATCTCAGTTATTTCAATAAAAATAACCATATTTTATTATTATTCTCGGTGTTATAATAATTCTTATATCAGGTATTTTATATAATATATTTAAGCAGTGGTTAAGAGTAGCGACGCAGTAGCATAATGTAACTTTGTTTGTAGCGATTAACATGATATAAGCGCCTCTACAGTGCACTATATTAGCGAAGTATGTAAGCACGCTAAAAATGTATATAGTTAACGTGGTGAATATTGTCATTTATTGTTGCTATACTTTTACAATTTATATTCTTCTGTTTATCACAGGAAATGATAAATATTTCTATAAATGAATTAACTGTTTTATTTACATATTATTAATCAATCATAGATTTTTTTTAAAAATGTCGAGTAGCTTAAAATGTTATGTAATACCCTTACTAATCACATCAGGTCCAGTGGCCAGATGTCAACATATACTACCAATTTGCAATAAGACATCTTTAAGTTTATTACAAAATATACGCGACTTAGGTACGTGAGATACATGAATTAAACTTGCCGTCTAAAAATACAAGAATATTTAGTGATTAGCATGAACAAGATAATTTAGCGGTAACGTTAGCTCACTACAAAAAAAAAAAACATTTTACCGTCCATATCACTCTATATGTATGTACATTATAAATACACCAAACCCAACAAAGATCGTTTATGAACTACCGAGAGTTTGCCGCAAGATTCGTCCTAAAGTATACTTGTGATGACCAAACGACGAAAACAAAAATTATACATATTTTTGTTCAAGTCATTATAATTCGACCGAGTTAGACAAGCGTATCTAATATAACCTAAAACTATCTCAGAAAATAAATAATTTGAGAGATTTATAAAATGTAATTATTTTCAACTTTGTAATAATAATAAAAAAAGACTACCTAGACCTGTTTATTTGTATTTAATATTGTTTTTGTATTATATATAAATTAACCATGGTTGATTCGTAATCATAATATATGACAAATAAAATATTTAATATTTACTAATTTATTTATTTATTTATGCTGATACTATTTAAAACATAGCTAATATTTCTAACTATAAATTGACAATATCTGAACCGAATTAAATGTGTGATAGTTCAGTTTCAAAAATCTATGCAATAATATGTAATCAAAATTCATATTACATTTTATTATGAAAGATATGAAAACAAAATATATAATATATATATTAGGTATTTTTTATCATAGTTTCTTATTATAATATGTTTTTTAAAGTTTAGAATTTTTAAAGATTGGTAGTATTATGGTTTGAGTTAAAATAAAAACTACAAATTTGATTTGATTTGAATCGATATTGTTAAAATTTAAAACGTCATTTTTATAAACCGTGGTTCGTAACAACATTACAAATATTTAATTATAATCGCTTTAAACAATATTGCGTGTGTGTACTAACTATATTTTTGATTGACTACGATTTACAAAACATATAGAATTAAGCTAATAATCAAAATAAATAATTGAAACAAATTTATTGATATTATTATTAGAAGAACAAAATATATCCATATGATTAATATGCTAATTTATTCAAATATAAATTGAAAACATAAATACTATTGTGAAGTCGTCTATACTCGTATATACATATAATTAAACTGAAAATTATTTAAATTTTGTAAGTATAATATTATGGTAAAAACACAGAAATGAAAAAAGTTATACAACAAATAAACACTGTCACAGGAAGTTTTTAGACACTTTACACATAGGTATAACATAGGTACATATACCTATTAGAATATTAGTTAGTTTACAGAACAATAGAAACAAAACATTATAATGGTCCGGTAAAGTGAATGTTACTACGAATTGCAGTCTATGTACTAAACAATAATAAGGTGTAAGACATGCGCGCGTCAACCATCGGAAAGGACATTGTTCTTGGCAAACCAATTACACGAAATTTCGACCAGGTGTACACGTAATTGGTCTTATACTCTGGAAACTTATAATACACTTACTTGGCGGAAAACGAGACAGCGGTAGTTTAAGGCGGCGGCGTCGGTTGATTACCATCGAATATTAGATTAGAACACTACGCTGCAGGGTCGGTGCGGTTGTCAGAAATCAGTCTTCGGGTGTCACACGTATTCCGTCCAGTCATCGTACGCAGTCCGTCCGATGATGATACCCTTTTTTTTTTCATAGCCATATATTATTTTGACGGCCGGCTACTTTACACGCGCGGCCATCACGAATACATTATCTCGTCAAAGAGGAAAATGGACTTTCCATTAACGTTAATGCATGACCTCTGAAAAGAAACGGAAAAAAAAGATGCCGGCGTATAATTTTGGACTATACTTATTATAGTAACCACTACGTACGAAGGGTAATGTGACCAACCAATCTTAGTAAAGACATGGGCGGATAATATTAATATTGTTTTTTTTTCAGCAGATCCCGCAGGGAGATTGCCCGAGGTTTATGTTAGTGACTTGCTGTATGCGTAAAAATGCTGTCAGTTGTCACAGACGCGTAGTACCACGGACATCGGCGGTGACGTCGCAGGGATGAAAAGGAATAACATAATATAAATATAGGCGGAATACTTTGCACATCAAAAAAGACGCACAGAAATATTTAATCGATTTACATCTGTATGTATTGAAATTCACTTGTCACTAGCGGGTGTACATTTTAAATCGCTTTTTTAATACAAAAAGTAATATATATATATATATATATATATATAACTTACACAATATTAAATGCATGTGGTGGTGTAATTCACTATTTTTATGTTAGGGCAAACGGCTTTTCAACAAATCGACACAGACATTTGAAAATGTATACAAAAATCACTTGGAAAAAAATTATTAAGTGCAAGCAGAATTATAGGATCACTTTTGTAACAGAATTATTGTGTTCCAAATCTAAGTTCTTTTATTACATTTTTGAATGACATGTAAATAAATTACATAAATCATAATTTTGTTTCTATTTTTTTTTTATAAATGATTACCCTGAATTCTATAAGAAAAATAGTTTTTATTAATATTAGAATTATTAAAAAAAACAAAACTTTTCGGTTTTCTTATTTCTTTAGGAATTTTAACTCTAAAACAAATAGATCAACTGATATATTTTAGATAAAGTATTAAATTTACTGTTATAAATATAAATAAAATACTAATAATAATTAATAACCAAAAAAATAAATTTATATTAAAATAAATAAATTAAAAGGTGAAAAATAGATACCACCCTGTGCTGTGTAAAGTATAGTTATAAATAGAGGGTTACTATAATAGATGCATTAAATATGAAATCAATGATATAATATACATACTACACGAAAAACAATTCTGAAAGGAGAAGGATTATTCACCTATTATAGCATTAAGTATATTTTAAATTGTGTTTTATAATATTTCTATTAAATTGGACTATTTATTTTTAGTTTGTATAGAAGAAAAATTAATTTTGCCCCCCCCCCCCCCCATGGTCACAATTCAAAAATGCCCTTGCTATGACTTATGAGAAGCTTTGTATTAAATTGTCAGGCCTTCAACTATAGACATTTTATATTTTGTTAATTTTTAACTGCAAAACGTTTTTTTTATTATTATTATATTAAGATAAATCTTGGAGTATTGTTTTCAAAGTATAGAATAGCTGAAATAAACTACGTAAAAATTACTCACTTTTCTAAAAAAAAAATTAATAGATTTTAAATTAATTATAAATAGTTATTTATAACAATAAATTGATTAATAATTTTTAATACAACACAATATGTTATATATTATTTCATACTCTTAATAATAATTGTTTTATCACACACAATTTCTGTAAATTGAGTTGACATATAATATGTGTATTAAAAAAAAAAATAATAATAATAACGATAGGTATGTTATTTACAGTTTTATGTAGATTAACAATTTGATTGTAATCTGTAGAAAATCTGTAGAAATATTTGAAATGATTTCTATGTATTATTATAAAAATACCTTGTCCCTAACGGCTAACACGCAAATACAATGTTATTTTTTCAGACCAAGATTGGTATCCGTTCTTTGACGCCAGTGGGTGGTCGTGAGCCTCATTAAATTATATAAATTATTGCTTGTTTTTTGTTTATAAATATTTACCCAGGTTTGAACGAGTTGAATTATCCTTACGAGTATTGTCTTCTAAGTAATTTTATTTGAGGTAATCAAAAAATATAATATGAATATTAAATAAAAACTATTATTATTAACACTATAGTATAACAACTATAAGTAGTATTCATGCATTATTAAAAATAATTTTTGCATTTGAAATTTTTAACATTTTTGTAATTTATTGTTTTTATATATTGCAATACTTTTTGAGCTATCATTGTATAGTATACAAAAGGCCAATAATATTTATAATAAGAATAATTAAAAAAAAAAAGTTGTTATAAAACACACAATATAATAATATGTAATTATATACAAGGTAAAAATAATCAGTATAGTATAGCTACGCATGCTAAATCAGTATGTGATATTTTCATAGTAAATTTATATTTAATCTTTAAAAGTCTAAACTCATTACCTTTATCTCAAATAAATACGCGGAACTTCTTAGTGGGTATATAAATCACATTATTTCAATAACATTATGAAGGGCGGAGACGATCGTTTAGACTCGTATTTTAAGAGAAGCTTTTTTCATGAATGAATGGACCATATGGACACATAGTTTCTGCACGGCTGATTGCCGACAAAGGACTTTTTTTAGTCGGCCAAAATGAGAGGGTTCTACATTGTTCACCCCTTCCGGTTTAAGTAAATTATATAAAATTCGCGAATTAACTACCAGACACAGTTTCCAATCGAATGGGCTCCCCTGTAAAACATTGAGGATACTAATTCCAAAGGCATTCACTGTGATTAGAACCACCCCATATATAATAAATGTATGACTTCGTTATTCACTTAACTAGCTAAACTAATTCAAAACAAACAATTTAATTTTTTTAAATCTGTTTACAAAATATTCAGAACTAAAAAAACAATAATTTAACGCACTTATAATATTATAAAACTAAATTTTAATAGCCGTACAACATAATTTACACTCGTAACTTTACCTACAATTCATGATCGTCTTATAATATATCGTATTAAATTTGTCAGTCATACGTTAATTTTTGAATAATTAAAACATAATTTAACTATTAAGATAAACCTATTTAATGTATACTTACCAATAAATTATATTTTTTAATTGATGGCTACAATAAGAAAAGGTTAACTAGTCGCAATAATACCCTTATTATATATCTGTATATTTTTAATATCACTATATTTTAATCATTGTAAGTAAGGAAATCATTTAAATGTTTAAAGATGTTTTTAATAATATAAATAAATAATTATTTTGAAATTTACGCTAAAACTAATAAAGAATAAATTAAGACAAATAACTCGAAATGTTAAGTAAATTTATAATATAATCTCGAGTATGCTAATCAAATTCATATGTTTTCGTATAATACAAAGAGCATATTATACCAAAAATAAAATACGCTTGAATATCGAATTCTAAGAATGTTTTTTGTACATGACGTGTGTGTGCGTGTGAAATTCATATGCCATTAATAATAGTTTATTACTACTTATACCAATATATATATATTATATATTTTGAAGGTAGGTACTATATTTTTTTCGTTCTACTCAATTTGTCAAAAAATTGACCAGAGAAATATAAAACGCAGTCTTTCATTCCGAAACGTGATCCCCGAAAATCTTTCTCGTTCAAGGCGTATAATGTCAAAAAGTTAATGTACCGTAATCGAATACGTCAATGACCGACTGTCCATTAGTGTTCATACGTATACATATTATATGTAAGTGTACATACAGTGTGTTCCGTGACTGGGGCTTTTTAGGGGTCCGCGTGACTGATTAGAAGGATGACCCTATATAATATACTCTTGTTTGTGTGTGTGAGGATGGCATAAGTCGTCGTGACCAGCACACGCAAAAGCCTCGCGCCCTACAACTTGTTTGTTGCGTGCAAACATTCGATCCTCCTGGTTTGCTCCCCGTCTCCTCGTTGACTTCACCACGCAGTTACCACTACTCTCCAATCCAATACCACCACCAATCTCTCAGAGTCCATAAACTAAAACAATATATTATACTTTATTGATGATCGTATGAATAAATATAAATAATACTGATTCTTTAAAAATAAAAATAAAAATAATGAGCTTTTTTCTTATTTGAGAAAATTTTTATCCATTCAGACTAAAGATAACATTAAAAATATATAATGGCAAGTAATATTTATAATGATTTATACTTTATAGTTTTGACTTTTGGCATTAATAATTAAAGAATTAATTTGTATAATATCAAAAAGACAGGAAGATTTATTTTAAAAAGTGTTGAGACAGGATTTGGTAAACCTAATTTAATCCAAAACAAAACTCCATTGAAACCGCACTTAATTAAATTTTTTCCAGATTTCTGTATCTTGGTATATATTTTTCTCTTGTGTTCAGTTGCTTAGATATGAAGTTACTAAGAAAGTTCTAAATTTCAAAATACCAATTATACTTGTTTTTCATTAGAGTTCATATTCCTAATCTAGTAATTAATTACAGTTTTTATAAAGAAAAAAAGTATTAAATAAAATGAGTTCAGAGTTATGCTTTAATATTAGAATAAACACATCATTAGACTTTTTTAAATACACCTATACGTTCTGATTAATATTGTAACCACCATATAACCATTATATTGCTACTGCCAATAGTTTCTGTATACAAAATTAAATTATCATCTATTCTTCAACATAAAATCTGCAAGTATGAGAGATTTGAAAATAAGATATATGAACTTATAAAATAAATAAATCATAAAGAATTCTTAATTCAAGACTTGCGTGGAACGAAAAGGTGTACTCAATGGGTGGTTTGGCATATAATATGACTCATATCAACCCCTCCGATGAATCGACAGATGCTGCTGTCCTGGCGCCCGATGCTTCGTAGCCATTAGTTATGGTTAATCAGACAGCCGGTTGTCTATTCGAGGCGCGATATAATAATGTCGGGTTATTCATAATATTACAGATATTATTATTATCATTTAAAATTTAATTTTTCCACCCTCACACACCCACTATTTAGTTATACATTAAGGATACAAAATATCCTAAGATATCAAAAATAGTATAGATAAGTAATTAAAATAATAATAATAATAATAATAATAATAATAATAATTTATGAAATATATTTAATCATGTAAATCATATAATTCTGAGTTAACAGATAATAAAGAAAAATTTTAAAACAAAAAAAAATTGCATTCATTCATAATTTAACGTTTATTGTACAATATATTATATGTATATATATGTGACCCTATAGATATAATATTATATGAATAAATAAAAAGACTAAAGCATACTTAGCTTCTGTTTTTCACTAATTGCTATTACCTTAAACAACACAAATTTCTTTCTACTTAATACAAACTTAAGTGTGTCTTAAAAAAGGTGCAAATATAAAAATTTGTGTTTTCATTTTATAAGAATTTTAATAGATTAATTTAAAGCTCAATTAAATATACATTTATGTTTTTGTTTCGTTGATGGAGTTCAGACTAAAGTAGAAACATTTTTAGACACATTTTTCTATATTATTTAGTCAAAAAATGATTCGTCTAGCCCCAATTATTGTTAAAGAATACCAGAACAGCTTGAAAATTAACATATATTTGTAGGGATAAAAATATTTTTGGAAACCAAAAAATAATGGGTAGGAGTCATTTGAACTGCACCGAAAAAAGGTATTTATAATTTATAGATAACATTGTAGTAAGTATTAATATCTAATAACTAAAATCTTTTAGTAATACTAAATATGTGTAAGATTTTTAATTTATAATTTATTCCAACTGTTAAATACTATTTAATATTGTCAAAATAACATTCAGGTTAAATATAATTAATTTTCTAAGATACAAAAATACAAAACCTGAATAGTTTGGTGCCTAATAGGCTAATATAATATGTATTATAAAATAAATTACAGTTATATAATTATGTTACTGACAAGTACTGAAGTTGAAATACATATATGTACTTATAACTATGTAACTCATAATAAATTAACAAATATTTTATAATTGGTCGCTTCATATTTATTATAAATTACGAATAATATACTATTTTCCATTCAAGGTAATAATAAAAAAATTTTAATATCAAAAATATAGTTTCAATAAAAAATACGTTTTCGATAACCTCTTAAAAACTTAATATACATTTTTAAATATATATGATTTGTTATAAGTAACAGTTTATACAGTTTATCGAAAAAGCTGTTCAATTAAAGTATTGTTTCTAGTTTGACTACACGCGTATAGGTGGTTAATGGATATCGTATTTAATTTATTTAATTATTATTCTGACAATCAAAACATATTATGTGACGTATAGTGTATAAATATTAGGTAAATATTGTAGTTATTTGCCGTGTATAATATATAGTTAATAATTCATTGTGATAAAATAAAAAAAATAATTGTGTGTTGGACGGCGGTGCGGACTGCGGAGAGGGAGTCGTATTATATTGTAACTTATTCGATCGTTATTGGGTCGGAAAAAGGGCGTCGAAATGCCATTTCCGGGAGTGACGTTAAATTAAAAAACAAAAAAAAAATCGTATATACATATTATAATATACAAATATAGGTGAAATCGACGGAAACATTTCGTGTGAAACGTTCTCTGTTTGATTGTTTATCCCTCGGTTCCCATTAAATCGACTCCGCGGCGATGGTATACGATGAATATTATACATAATACAGCCATACAGGTGAATAATATTACGCGGTGTCGAAAAATAGTATATATATGTATATATGTGTATAGATATTGTATCCTATTAACGCGCGTCGCCATCGAATATGTGTGTGTGTGTGTGTGTGTGTGTGTTATCATTTGTTTACGGTGGCGCCACGTGACGCGCAGTATGCACAGACACAATACGGCGTTAATTATTATTATTATTATTGGTCTCTAAGCGTTGCGGCGTGACACGTGTCGCAAGCGCTCGCGTACGTCCACATCGGCTACCGTATAATGATAAAATATTATGCACAGTCCCCGGACTATCAATTTTTTTCTCTTTCGCCCACGTCCGGTCTCTATTATACGCACACGCGCGCGCACATACAAACATAATATACTATATATTGTTGTATTCAATATATAACGCAGTCATTGCCGATAATATAGTCTCCGCAACGTCGGCGACGTTTCATTCGATTTCGTAGTAGTCGTCGTCGTTGTTGTTGTTATTATTATTATTTTTTTATTGTCGCAGCACGCGCCTATCGTGAAGTATATATATAATATAATACTCGGGGATAGGGTCGATGACGGTAGTGGCGCTGATGATGGTTGCAGTGGCGACGGGGCCGTGTGAAATCGTGGCCGCCGCCGCCACAGCCGTGACATCGAGAGGTTCTCGATGATTAATATCGGACACGGTGATGGTAATCGGAGACCGGAAGGGTTCGGGCACGTCGCCGGCGACGAGCATTACAATTCTCTAGGAAGGTCGTGACGAGAGCCGTGGGGACATTTTTTTGCGTGTTTATATAAATTATCATCAAAAAATAAACCCGACGTGAAATAAGTGAATTCAATTTATAATCAATTTACTAATTAATTATAGTCAAATAATAAACCAAAAACCCATATTTTTGATTATTGTACAGGCATAATAATATGTATAGGTATTAATTAAGTATAAACGAATTTCGACAAAAACATTGAATTTTGTATACTTCTAATATATGGTTATTGACCAACTGTTGTTACAATTTATAAGAGATACCTAAAATAAGATAATTGCTAACGTTTTTCATTTTAATCTAATTTTTAAGTATTTATTTATTCTATGATAATTGATGAATTAATAATCTTAAAAATTTAGATAGGAATTATTATTATACTATGCATCACAAAAATATATGCTGTATTTACCATCATTTTAATACAACAATAATTATGACAGAATTTTTAATTAAGTATTCAAACATTTCATTTATACTCCAAAACAAATTTGAACTTGTATTTTATTTAAACAGAAGTATTTTTTAAATTGTATACGTATTATTTTTTTGATACCGATTACCGATGCCTAATCGATTTTAATATTTTATACATAACTACCACCTGAAATTTATGATTAAGGTAGAGAGATTATAGAATTTGATAAGTTACAGCTGCGTCATATACGTGTTATAAACGATTATGGCATCAGTTTACTAAACTGTGTCGCTTTGTCATCGTCCTTGGTCCTTTGGTTAATCCTAAATATTATTATATAGTAATAGTAAATAGTAATAACAATATTACATGTTATCTCGGAGGGCTTACTTTTGCTAGTACCTAATAATGTTTTGGGTGTTTTCATTTTATTAAGTTTTAAAATTGATCGAAATATTAATTTTTACTCCAATATCAGATAATTATATTTATATAAATAAATGTGTGAATGGATTTAGTAAAACTATATTTTCTTTTTTGCATATTTTAAAGTTTGAAAAGATATTTTCAATTTTTTGTTCATTTTTATTAATTTTAACTCTTTATGAGCCTTATAATGGCAATATATATATATATATTAGTAAATACATAATCTATACAATTGAATAGGTACACGTCACTATATGAATTAAGTCCACATTTTATTGTAAAAATAATTTAATAATATACAATTTTGGGTAAAATGAAAAACATTAATTTTAAATGTTGAATAATGTGTTTTGCATTTGACGGTTTACATGGTTTCGATTGAAAAAGAGGCTTTAAAAATGTGTCTTCATTGTTTTCGATTACAATAATATGTCAATCGGGGGGTGCAAATTTAACGATGTCCAAATAAATAAATATAATAATAAAAAAAGGTTTGAATATCATCGTGTTGTCTCCAAACCACACGCGAAACGTCTGCGATGGTGCAGCCGATAACGACGACGATGGCGACGATCGGGCGGGGGTCGTCGACAAAAATAAAATAATATACTTCAATATGACCCGTACAATGTAATACTACAATATAATAAAAGACCAACACGTCCTTGTTGTGACGTTTAATTGGGGTGTCCACCTACATATAAACGTATACGATTATATATATATATATGTATATACCAGATATCTACTAGGTATTTATATATATATATAATATAATGTACACGAGTGTCTCAGAAGAAAAAAAAATACTGAGATAGAAAGAGATAGAGAAAATAAAAGAGAGAAGAAGAAGAGAGAGAGACCTCGACAGACGAGTTCTTACGTGATAGATGGCGTCAGATTAGGGCAAAACAGGAAACGCCCAGGGTCAGCCCGGCGCTATATTATTTGCCCTGGGACTGCTGTCGCCGCCGCGGTTTTTGACGATCGGCAGGACACCACCACCACCATGGCTACGGCGACAGCAACAGCAGATATATATCGTACACGGTATAATATACCCACGTCACATGGCATGTTTTTATGTTCCTATGTCTACGACCATATACGACGTACACGACCTATACACGCGCGTAAAATATAATATATGAATTTATATATATATATATTTTATACAATATACATGGGACCTCCGCTGATAATTTATTATCGCATCCGTTGTCTCAAAAACAAAAAAAAAACGTCACGAATGTTGCTGCAGTATATGCCCGCGACGGACCAACCCTCTGAGCGCGTGTACCTTATAAACACGTACATATATATATATATCACATAACGTATGCGTATCGTAAGTATGCGTGCACTGTGCTACTGCACACTGATCGACGAAGACGATTTTCGAGGTTTTTGTATATATTATCCTTCCTCATAAGCGTTGAAAGGCAATAAATATATTCGGAACTACACATACAAATTGTCCGATATATACGCTCGCCACCGCGGTGTCATTTATTACCACATTATAATAAACTACAGGTACTTACTTACATTTGTTCATCTAAACGTTCGGCCTTTTCGCATCACGGCGAATACGGTGGGTGGTAAATATATAGGGTAATTCACCGAGTATGATCCTTTCTTCTTCAATATGATGCATTTATTCAAACTCCGATTTTTGCAATTTTTAAACACACTTATTACCATACTTTCCAATTCTTGATATTTTTAGTGCTACTTGCGGAATGTCTTGTGGAGATTCAAACTTTAGTTTTTCAAATGACAACATCTTTTATTTTACAGTGAATTATTAAGTGAGTGTTTTTCTGGAAATCTTAAAGTATCAAAATCAAAATTTAAACGAATTTTTTCTAGTTATTTAACTTTATGTATTAAGAAAAATAGGTCCATGATAATGAACTTATAAGATAATATGGACTATGATAATCTGAACATTATATAGAAGCAGAAATACAACGATGCAAGATTACAAAGCACAGAACACTCCTTAGTAATACAAAAACTCAGAATTAGAATTTTAATAAATGTATTATTAAATAAAAAAATGGCAATAATGAGCATACTTAGTGAATCACTATATATTATTATAAACAATTTTTTCATTTAAAAACCATTGCAAAAGCTTGTAGAACCTTTTTTTATTAACCTTTATTAGTCGTCTAAATTATTCATATCACGTTGTATGTCATATAACATAGTACGACATAAATTCCATACCTCAAACTATTATCATTTTACTGAGAATATAGTTTCGCTCATTTATAAATTAATAATGAAAAACACTTAACCAATAATTATTGTAAGAATAACAAATACCTACCCCTCTCCCATTTTGTATATTTTCACGCCTTCGATAAATGTATTAAATTTATTGAATTTTTAAAGGAATACAATTTGTAGTTAAATAAAATATTTTTAGAATTCAAGACAATATAACATCAGAATAATAATTATACTTGATAAATGATAATTATTGTATACAAAGTGAAAAATGCTTAATTTATTTATTAATGAAAAATATTTATTTAATTAATTTATTTAAAGAAGTCAATCAATAATTATAAGCAATACTAAAATATATTTGTAATGTTAAAAGCCGAAGAGTTCACTATGCTGTAAACTGTACGGTGAGTGTTAAGTGTAGTTGGTTATTGAATAGGTCACTTAATAAATGTGTTAAATGTTTCTACACATAGTAAATACTCATTAATAAGTATTATTGGTTTTTTTTAATCACATAACTTGAAATCAAAACCAAATTTAGAAAAAACATTTAAGTTTTACTATTTTTTAAAGTTATATTTTTATTTCATACACAAAAGCATAATATGTTTCTGAGAATTTCAAAAATTCAAACGAGTAATGAATTAGTAATAACTGAATAGTATATAATGTGTTAATGATGGAGTAAGGTACTATATTAGTACCCAAACACCTTAAAAAATATTAATTCACTACCTTACTTAACTATTCTTAACTTGATTTTTGGAAAAAAATCATAATTTGCAATATGAAACTAAAATATATGATTTCGTTCAAAAAAGTTAAAACTTGAAAAAAAAGTGGAAAAAACATATAATTATTAATTAAATATGTAAAACAAGAAAAATATCCACATATGTTAATAAATATTGGTAAAATAAGTATTTTCCATGTATGAGGATATTTTATTCGTATTTGAAAAATATATATTATGTATTTTTCAAAATTTAATTTTGTACAAGAATATTTTCTTGTTAGTTTTATATATAAATATAATAATTTATTAATAAATGTTTCATACAAAATTGTGAAGTTTTCTAGTAATAAGTTATACATTTAAAATAAATAATGTACTTTATTTTACACAATATATAAATGTTTTTTTACGCTTTGGCCACCATACAAAATTAAGAAACTTTTGAAGAAGATGACGTACACCCAAACCATGTATACATAAATAGTGTTAAAGTTATAAATGGTGGCTGAAAAAGATTTCTCACAAAATCAGTTGGCATATGCTGACTATGATAAAAGTGTTGTTTGGATTTTTTGGGATTGTTCCAAGAAAGGTTGTAAATGGTAAAATTGTAATACATGTATTTTGAACTTAAACAGTACAATTTAGAGTTTAAACAAAGAGATATGTAATTGAAAGGAATGTAAATTAAATTTCATTTATCAGCTATGCTGAATTAATTTAGAATGATAATCAAACCACTTTATATATTATTGTATTTAAAACACAATATACATATTATTACTTAGATATAAAATTTTTCACTCATAACAGTAATACAGTAATATAATCAATCTTTAATAATTAATTCATATAAGTCAATGAATAATATTTAGCTATTAAGTAATAACTAACTATTGACGAATCAAAATGGAATAACCTTACGTATATTATTTAATATTATATTACATTATTTATATATTATTCATAATAAGCATGTAAGCATTACATAATAATAAAACTTGAATTTAAATATAATATTGAATAAGCTATTTTTATGTACAGCGAGATTTGTATAAAAGGTTGAATTAAATAATATTTTCTATGAATTTATATATTTTTTTAATTCAATTAATAATGACGTTAGATGATATTATGATAATATGTATATTATATTTATTGTTATTACTGGAATATAATATGATGTTGTATATTATTATATTGTAAATGGATACTATGTAAAATACTACGAGTATAAGATGTTGATGGACAAATTTATTAAAAATAAATTATCTTTGTAAGAAAACGAACTATACAGTATAATATTAGTATATGTGGTTGAATTTCATTTCATATTTCATGTCAAACTCACATTGCGAGAATCTCAGGGTCCTCATGTCAGGTGGCCAACTCATCAATTTCACTCAAAAATCTACACTCGTGCTTTTATATATGAGATCATATGCATGCATCATTTGTTATTATTACGTTGGGAATTATTGCTCTTATATACACACGTGGGAGAAAATGTCAGTATATAAATATACTATACTCAATATTAATAAATAATAATCTTTAATTTTGAACATACGCGATTTGAAATGAATTCACAACAACATAAATCTTACGTACTTATGAATTAAACTTAAAAACATATATTTTATATGGTTTGCAACTATAGTTTCTTAAATATGAACCTATTTAATTAAAGATATAATTTATTTATGATGTAGATACATTATCAAAAAAATACTTTCCAATCTTAAATATCTAAGTATATAATACTAAACAATAGACTTGATAGTTATCTTTCAATACTAGTATAGCCATTATAGGTATATTTAATAAAGGTACGTTGATTTTTACGATGACATAAAAAAACCATAAAACATAACCGAAAATACTTAAAACTTAATCTATTTATCTTTAAATATAACTTGTTTATTTTATAGTATACACAGTACACACGTAAAGATAATTATACGTAACAATGAAAAAAAATGCATATTTTGGATTTATATATTAATACCTATGAAAAAAAAACCTCATTAAATATTAATAATACCTATACTTACATACAGTCTGACAAATTATGACAAAAATCTTTTTTAAAACGAGTTTTCAAATATTTCAATCTCAAAAACTGAAAAATTATTATGTTATATTTTAAGTTGTATAACATAACAACTTATATATTATAATTAAATAATAGAATAATTATTTATACCAATTTTCTGTTCGATTTCTATATTATAGAGTATTAAATTAGTTTTTAATGATTCATAATAAAATATTACTTAACCTAATTTAATCTTTATCTAAATAAGTAAGTATACTAATATTATATAATATTTTATTTTACGTTCACATTTAGAAAATTGTAATTAAATTGTATAACACCTACTAAGTTATATTATTATTTTTCAGTTTCTATTAAAATAATATAAGTTATAAATATGATTAATTAATGATAATTTAATCGAGTGTAAAAACTATTGAAATCATTAAATAGATTTTATTATTTTACTTTTACAGAAAATTACAATATCTTTAAGCTTACAAATATGAAAGTATTAATCTTCATCGAATTTGCTTAGAAACAACAAAGAATGCATTTTCACTATTATAGCTATATGTAACAGTGTAATATACGGCGTGTTTATAAACAGTCGAGTCAATTTTATTACGTATAAGGGAGTTTTTATGGGTATATTTTTGTCGGGTGAATTACCGAGCAATATATGATTAGTAATTTTTTTCAACCTAATTTGATCACTGTCCGATATGGTATCATCTGCCGAGTCACGCGAATCAACCCCGGGGGCCCAATAATTACCCCCACACCTGGTCAATGACGTCACAGAGAAACGGTATAATATGCATGCACAAAAAATAAAAATCATTAATCATCTTTCAGTAAAAAAAAATATGATAATGATACTTAACTGTACACACTGCAATATAGGTCCGGCAACTATAAACAACCAAACAAGAGAAAGAGAAGAATATATAGGTAGTATAGTATATTATACAGTATTTTAAACGAGATATATCCTTTCCCCTGAATATTGTTTGGATGTCTCTTGAATGTATTTTCAAAGGAACGACGGAGCTGGAGCAATTAGAGAAAATGGATTTCCGGCACTCGGGGAAAAACGGTGAAACGATGGTTTCCGCTTTTCTCTCTATACACATAAAAAGAATTTCCAAAGATACACGAATACTTTTTCCTTTCTCTCCGACCGACCACCCCTTTTTCTTTTTCACGTCCAGAGGGTTTTTTTTTTGTACCTTACACGAAAACACAAAACAAAAAAAAATAAACTATTTCACTCTACCAGTCGCTGCCGAATCGATTATTCGATCGGAACTCTTTACTAGCACTCATACAGGATTCAATAAAAAAAAAACCTGTAAGTATATATGTAAAAAAATTTACAATTGTACAATTGAAATATAGCAATCACAATTATACGAGTACACCCTCTCGTTTGTTTCTGTCCCCATTCGTCTAAACCGTATATAATTCACCATAAAGAACAATTGATTTTTAATGGACCACATTTCAATAAATGGTTGAGTGAAATTGTTATTATTTTATTTTTTACCCCGAACCTACGCCTCACTTATTGTGATCTACCCTATTTCAAAGTTACAGTCATCTGTCTAATTTTCGTTATATTGTTTCAGACTACGAATCGCCGTTAGACTCTTGTACAACTTGATTATTGAAACTATAAGTAGTTGTGACTTTAAGTATGTCAGATATTAAATTAAAACCTTTAAAATTTAAATATTATTCAACAACCATAATTCTAAACACAATTTAATTTCTGATAATATATCTTTGTATAATATACGTGTATGTCATAAACGAGTATATATTGAATATATAAATATATATGAGATTCCTAGCAATGCCAGAAATAAATATATTTTATAAAAATGTGAATATTTTTTACTTACTTATTTTTGTGTTTTTCCGCATAATCTTATAAAATCACATTCAGTTAACTCCAACTTAGTGAGGATATAAAGCAATAGTCCACCCACCTGATGCTTGAGTTCCACGCCGAATTACAAAACCACGTTCATTTTTAAAGAGTATTTGAAGCTAAAATATTTACGTAATAAAACAATTTTTTTTAAAATCATTTTTGCAATAATTTTATTCAATGAATAGGTACACTCAAAACCTTAAATATTATAAAAAAAAATTGATTATCACAGTTTTTTATTTTCCTGTTATTTGTAAATGTTTTCATTAATTTATATTTCTTGCTATTAAACGTATTACCTAGTACCTACATAATTCATACATCATAATAAAAATAAACGATTGAACAAAAAGGATGTAATGTGCAGCCAGGTGTTAACATGTTTAGATTCCCTTTACTGAAATATTATGATATTGTTTAACTAATAATTTAATGAATATATATGATATATAGTGTTTAGTATAGCATTAGGATTTTTAAAAACTCAATTTTAAATTAATGGAATCATGATTCTTATTAGAATATAACAGACTGTTACTTTTATGTAAACCTTGAAATTTTTTTTAAAAATATTTTGAGCCCTTTATTTAAGATTACTAATTGTTTTTGATATAAATATGACTTTTAAGTGTTACAATACTATATAAATTTTAATTTTAAAATGTTAAGTTTTATTCAGAGTTTTCTTTCTTTTGATTTTTCATAATTTCTTATTTTACTTAAAATACAAATAATAAATAAATCGCATACAATATAATATATATATATTTACATTATTTATAATAACTGCAATAGGAAAACAATGATAATGAGATGAAGGTAGCGGAAACGCCACTGCTGTAAGGAAAGACGAAAAAAGACGACTCTGGAAGCTCAAATTCAAAAATATAAATATATGTATAATGAAACGGTTTTATTTCTCAAACTATATTACACGTATATGTATTCCGACTAGTGACTAAACACAGACTAACTAAATTTGGTGTCCGAACGAATAATGGTAATACCGGCCGACAAATATCCATACGTAAAAAAAATAAATCATACATCTTATATCAACCTTTTATTTTTAAATGTTGAGATAGGTACATATTAATATATTATTATATAATGCGTATTATTCATACTACAAATATCGAATACTTGATACAAAAAAGATATTTGACGTACGACCGTGATACAAATACACGACAACATAGTGAAATGTAACTTGTAAGACGTCAAACAATCTCACTTGCTGTACCAACACCAACCGAGTAAGCCTGAACAGGTACAACGCGACATAAATCATACATAATAATATAATTATCATCTCGTTGGCTGTTTGTTCATTGTGGCCAACAGCTATAAGCCATGTACTCGATCGGGTTCGGTATTAGCGCCCACGGGTGACGATCGGTATTTCGAGGACGAGATCAATGTGATCAGCTGTAACGCGTCCGATATAGTACAAATTACATTTTATATTCTCTATGTTTACAAAAATCATAGGTTTATTATTACAATATAGGAGTAAATTGACAGCTCTATAGTACGGGTATGTAATTTTTGGTGACTTTTTGTTAATCAAATACCTGTTAGCATTTAATAGTAAAATATTAAAGTTAATACCACATACTTACATATATTATTAAAGTAATTACGAATTCGTGAGCATTATTTTTCATCACATAACTACACAAGACTAATACTGAGAACTAGGTACTTGTATTCATTTCAGTAATAAATAATAATTAAATAACACATATTATCATAATACTGTCAATCGTTTATTTATTTTTGATAAAATAATTTTGATCTTTTGTTTATTGAACAGATTAATAACTACACAATAAACAACCCCAGTTTACACTAACTCCATAATATATTCTGGCGAATTAAGAATAATATTATGATTTCAAATGTATATCATTGTAATCAAAAATAGCTATGACATATTTATTATTTAACTCATTGGTATTTGATTTAATTTTCTTCGTAGGTAATTTATATTCGCGGTTCAATTAAGAGGAAATTCTACAATTAGAATACACACAAATTATTGAATTAAGAATTATAAATCGATGTACCTACTTATATAAAATTATCGTTTGATTTTATAATTCCTTAGGATTTCTAAAATATGTATAGGGACGACGTTGAAAATTTTTTTTGAAACTAAAAAAAAATATTTTATATTTACATTTTACAAACAAATTTAACATTGTAAATAATTATTTAATATCTCCTTAATAGTAATTATTGAAAATGTAGTTTTTACATCTCTCTCTGAATAAAATAAATAAATGCATTGTGTATATATGTACAATGAACAAATTAAATATAACACCATTACTTTTGACCGTCAATACAATTCTTTCGTCTCTTAATATGATAACCGAAATAATGTCGCAGTTATGTTCCTGCAAATGCATATCGGAAATGCTGGATTCTAATTCCGGTTTCAACCACAAGCTCACTCTTTCTCTCTCTCTCTCTTTCTAGCGAACTATATAATATATAGCTGGTGATAATAATAATAATAATTACGGTAACTAGACGTAATGGACAGATTTATTGAAAGTCGTTGCACCATCAATAACGCAACCGTCGATACAAGGAAGTGTTTTACCATTAGTTCTACCCCCTCGTCTACCCCTCATTCAATATATTCATTCATATGTAAGGCTTTCCCTTCTAGTATTTTTTTTCTGTCCAAACCACCCCTTGCCCATCACAATATTCGTATATTGAGCTGCTTTATTAATATATTGTATGCGCAGCGACATAACACAACGATAGTGGAAAAACACAACAAAAAATGCTTCGAAAAGGCGTTAATCCCTGGGCCTCCAAAATCGTGTTTGTTTTCGCCCGCAAAATTTAAATCCAATTTGGGTGGAGGGTGCTTTTAAAAAAACAGCTTTCAGCAGAATCGCGTGGGATTCAGTAAATTTTTGAAACTAATCCTCAAACCCGGCCACATGCGAGAGGATTTTAAAATTAATATTTTTGCGAGGGTAAAAGCGATCGGCTGTTTACTTTTGCCACTCCTGTGGTATTGGAAAAACCGTGACGAACGGCCAGGAATTAGTGCGAGGGAGTGGGTGGAGGTTGGAGGATGGATTAGGATGACCGCGTAAATTGTCGGTTAATTAAATAGCATCCACTCTTCCGCTATAGTCTAGCAGTCATCCCTACGACAGAGGTAAAGTGACTGTACAACCCTGCGTGTAACGATCATCAGGGATTTTGTGCAGCTGTCCCCTAAATAGCCAACGGCAACTTTGAAAATTCGTTACGGTTTTTTATTTTTATTTTTATTTTTTTTTTATTATAAGCCAGCATCGTGTGTTATTTATTTTTTCGTATAAAAATATGGCCATATTTCCAATTATTTCTTCGATATTTAAATGTATATAGGAATTTTTATTTTTTAGTAATAATACAATTTTGAAATATGCTTAATACAAAATAATAAATAGTATAACCATTAATAGTGGTTTTTTTTTTTAGTGATAGGTGGAGAGGATAAAGTTCATGCATGATATAGGCACCTATTAGTTCAAGCGAGTCGATCAATAAAGATAGATAGATAGTAAATACAGCTAGGAAAATACGTAGTTAAAAATGTATTGCAACAACATGTGTAAAAACATTATGATTAAAATTAAAACTATTTTAAGCAAAAACATTTTAAAGGTTTCTTATATCATTTCAACATAATTTGATAATTTAATAGTTTCGCGGAAAAGACACGGCATTGTCTGCATTTCAGCTTCTTTTCGAATGCTCTACTGATTCTAAAATATACATAAATATACATAAATTTACATATTGTAAAATACAATTTTTTAAATTTTTATCATAATGAATAATTTACTTAAATACTATATGATACTATATTTAAGATAATATTTGATATTTTATTATTTATAACCTATTGTTTATGATTAAAAACTTAAATTATTGTTGAACAAAAAATAGAGAATTTCAAACATTATTCATACCTAAGGTATAGTTTCTATAAATGAAAAGTTAAATTTTGGTATAGTTATATTATCATAAATATGTATCACAGTTAATAATTAATAATTATTAATAAGTTATAACATTTTAATCTAAATAATCTAATATATTATTATTTAAACGTTTGGAAAATAAAAATCAAAGATACAAAATATTAATAACAAAAAAAAAACCAAAAACAAAACATTCATTATAAAATAAAATGTTTTAAAACCAATACTTCATATTAAAAACAACTGAATATTTCAAAGCGATCATCACAATAGTGAACGACGGTGAACAGACAAATGAAAAGGGAAAACAACTAGCGCCTGGCTTCCTGTGGACTGTGATACAACAGTAGCAGAATCTTACATCTCTCCTCTTCTACTCTTTCCTGACCAAGAGCTTCCAACACTTAAGATGGCGCCAGTCTTGAATCACGAGGCGGCAATGATTAACGTTAAAAAGCATCCGGGCACCGTCGAATCATACTGAGACGATAAATCATGGTCTATCAAGGGCAGTATATACTTAAAGAAAAAAACGTAGCGTAAAAAATGAAGAAAAAATACATACACAAGGCATCCTTAAGTACATTCACGTTAATAAACAACTTGTGTTTTGACTTTTTTCCCCTCACTAACGGATAATAATTTATGAGCAAGCCAAAATATAAAATAAATACTTTTGTTTTTTTTTTTTTAGATAACAACGGGAATGGGAAAACACTCAGTATGTAAATAGTTTTATGTTAAATTATTTAAATTATGTTTATCAATATTGATAATACATAATATATTTATTACCTACAATTCTAAACTATTTTAACATTTAATTTGTTATTTTGGAATACAATAATAATATAACCTTATTAAGTCGTGTTTTAATAATTATAAGTGGTATGGAAACATAAAAATATAACTTTATTTGACCCCGACCAAACATAAATGTGTGTTTGACCATCTCTAAATATGTTAAGTATAATCTGTGATGGCTAATATTCCCCCGAGAGGCTTGTACAATCTACATTCTAAACTATGTGACGACGAAAAAACATTGTGGCTTATATGCAATGTTCTAAAAGGTCTCCGTAGTCCGTAGACTCACCCTTACTACATCAGGAAAATGCAGTAATTCGGTTTAAGCAGAGGACTCGTGGGAGACAGACTAGGGTGAAGTATAAGAGGGAAGACAAAGCTCCTAAATGAATTCAGATGACAAAACCTCTTGCATGAATAAACAGAAATATTTCTTTTGCCATACTCAACTTACGTTTTTTTTTGTCTAATATTATTTTTATCAGTAGTACCTATTGTTTCAAAAAAAATTCTCTTCGACAAATATTACGATTTTATTTTACGTTTTGTACTCATATTGTACAACAACAGTATGAGAAGGTTTGGCAGTGACGTGTATTTATGTATACATATTTTCGCCTTATTTGCAGTTGAATAAACAATTTTACCATTCATTTTCGGTTCACGAAGAATAGTTTATCGACTTGGTAGATTTACGGGTGTGTAGAAAAGCACTACGATGAAAATGTTAATGTGAATTCGCATAAAAGATTTTCATTCGCGTATAAGGACTCAATGCGCCAATCGGGAGTGAACTCATTGATGCGTAACCTGATGACTACTCAACCATAAACAAATTCTCTCGCATAATATTCAAATTAAAAATGTCGAATACACACGTGACAGAACTATAAGTCTAAATAGAGATAGTGGAAAACGTATTATGAGAAAAACTTAATATTTTTGCATAAAAGTAAATGTATACTATATTATATATTTAGTTAGATTTACTGCAATTGATTTTAGTTTAAACAAATTTGAATTTATTATTTAAATATCTAATATAATATTTCAAAAATTAAAACCAATATAAATAATTTATTTTAATTATTTAGATACTCTTTGTAAGAATAATAATCATACAAACATGCCAAGTACTTATAATACAATTAAATTATATGGCGGCTTGTGAACAAATAAATACTAAGAAAATATTATGAATAATTCTTTAGATTACTTAACCGTCTAATTGATACGTGCCTTTTTGATAATGAGCAAATACTATATCTTCATATAGAATATGTTAATAGTATCTATATAAACTTTATCATACATTATAATAACATACGAAATTACTGTATTTACTTTTGCAATTGTCTATTTTATATTAACATTAAATATTTTAATTTTTAGTCGCATGAAAAATGTAGTACTGATTATAAGCAATATTTTTATACCTGCTTATAATAATTTTTAATAAGATGATGATTTATAAATTATTATTAATATACCTACCTACCTATATATGGCTGAAATTAATGAAGTAAGACATGTGCCTATTCAAATATTATCCACGATGTGCGATTTTTTAGTAGCTACCTATACTTTATTTTTATGTTTTAATTTATAAGATTTTTAATAAATAAGAATAATTTATAAAATATTCTACATTTTTAAGTACATAATAGTTGAAATAAATCTGTATGCATAATTTATTTATTTAATAATATTTAAAAAAATTTAAGATTTTTAAAAATAAACACTTCAGATGCAGGAAATGTGTTTGGAAGCAAAAGATTATTAATGCGTTAGTTGGGTTGTGTATTTTTGGAATGAACATTGCAGTAGCTTGTCTGCTGTCGTATATCGTAACATAAGGGGCAAATGTCAAAAGGTGTATAATATAGTTATATGTAGTTATATTAAGTTAAGTAGATCGTGTTTATGTATCACAAAATAAGGGTAAACGTCAAAAGAAACGGCCACATAAATTCCCCGGGGCTAAGTGGCAACATTTTGTTGTAAGTGTACATGTACTGCAACTGTTCCGTCACGTGTTTCCTATTGACATAAAAACGTTTCAAGTTAACTCGTCTACAATATTCATATATCGGTTATATGAGATTTTTAATCAAAAATAAATAATGTATAATATATATAAATAATCTTTCAGTGATGTATAGTAACTTTATAAGTATACTATAAAAACCTATAAAACAGAATTTAGTGTTAAAATATGTATATATATAACTATACAGTATACACATATAAATAATATACTTTTACATGCAGATACAAAATTAGATATAAATCTATTCGGATACCAATCCCTCCTATATCTATTTATTAAAAAGTATAATGTAAAAACATTTGTAATTTATTATTATTTAAATTAAGATAGTCAAATACAATATAGCCTGCTATTATGCTCCATTAATATGTTTAAAATAATAATAAAAAAAATCCACGTGTATTATTATTAATAATTAATAAATAATAAAATATTTTTATTGCACGTGTATTTACGTACTTTTTAAATACGGGAAAATATTTTAATATTCTATATTTTTATTACTATCGAGTTCAATATTTATTTAGTATCAAATAATAGTTTAAACCTAATATTTTTGTTATAAAAATATTATTAACTAGGACGCCAGTATCCTGTTTTGGGACAAAAATTATCCGCACGTTGCTTAAAAATGATATAGTAATATAAGTAATATAATATTATTAACTAAAATACTACTGAATACTGAATTTAGTTTCCCTTCATAAGAAAGCGTTTTAAAATACTAAACATTTTTTTTTTTTTTTAATAGCACTTTATGCACAAAATGATTTATTCTGTAGTTGTTACTATGTTAAAAGTTTCAATAACACCAACGTATAATATATTAAATTGTACAATATACCTATACAATATGCCTGCATGTGTCATGATAAATTAATTTTCTTGCATAAAATTCATAAATTCAAATATATACAAGTATAGCCAAAAAGAATACAAGACTAATATCTAATTATAATTATTAATAATTTTTTTTTTACATTTATTGTTGTTTTTAATTGAAAAGTATTTTACAAGACTATTATTTTTTATTTTAGAATAATTTTTATATTTTATCAGATTAAACTGATTTTTATCCTGTATTTTATTTTTAAGGTACAACGTCTATATACAACACCTTTGCATCAATATATTGTATGTGGTTTAACCACGTACTCAATTATTGAATTTTCGTCCAAAGATGAAAGACTTAGTTAAATTAAACCATCATAAATTCCCCAAATGCAAATATTTTTGATTAAAAACAATTTGCCTGATAAGCTCAGCAAAAACGATATGGATCAGTTTTAATTAAAATAAAGTCGTTGCCAAAAGTTGAGAGACAATATTAATCCAGACTAAATTCAAAGTAAAGCGTGTAAAGAGCACAATTTGCAGTTTATGGTGGGGCTTTATGAAATTTAAATATTAACATACGGAAGCCAAGAAATATTTTTATTAATAAAAATAATTATTTTCTGTAAAATAAATTTGTAAAAATCTTTTCAATATCTATATTATGTAAGTAAATTAAAAAGTTTTTATATAAATACTTATTTAAGTAAAAATTTATTACAGAATTTTGAAATTGTACTTAATAGGTACAGCTAAAGCCTTATTTTCATACAAGTCTTTAAACGTAGGTAGTATCAATCACTTATAATATGTAATTTATTTAAATAAGTAAACATGAATATAATACCTATATAATTTAGGAATTTGAATATATTATTTAAGAGTATTATTAACAACGAAAAATATAACATTTAATTGGTGATTATAAAAAGAACAAAAATGTATAATGTAATAATGTATAACATTTTTAAAATACACTATTTCAGTTAAATTGTTATCCGTTTAATGTATATTCCTATATATGACATACTAATGTTAAGAATTAAAAATTATTTAACCATTTACCACTTTTTACAAAACAAAGTGAATAGATAGTATTCGTGAAAACTGAAAAGTCACGTTTATATGAACTAGACACGATTTTAATTCTTACGCAACGCATATAAATTATACACAAACACACGAGACATTACTGGTTTTTGTATTTTCTCGTGTTCACCTGAGATAACTAAAGCTATTTGCTTTATTTATATAAAAACTTGAAACTCCTAATGTGTTTTTGATGCTAACCTTAGTCACTCACTTTCTAACAAGTTCTAAAAAAAACCTTAAATTTTAAATTTGCAATACATTTTTCTTTAATTTATGTTTTTAGTTTGAAAAACCAGACGACCCCTATAATTATAATTAATAATATTATTATAATATTTTTATATTTACTCATTTATTTTACTAATTGTATAAATAAAATGATCTGCATTAGTATCTACACTCGTTATTTGAAAGTTGTCAATTTTTAATGACAATATATCTTTTTAGTTGAATATTCCTAAGCAGAATATTTTTTCGAAGTATTTCGAAACAACAAATCAAATTATAATTAATAGTTATTTATTCTTAAGTATTTAAAGTTAAGATCAGTAAAATAGTAATCAACATTTTGGTAAGTACACTGAGCAAATTCACTCCATTTATCTAACATTTAATATTTATAACCAATTAAATACTTGTTAAAAAATCAATTTTTTATATCAAAATATTCCAAAAAGAAAAAACGTATGGATTTTGAACAATGAAAAATTGTAAATAAAAATTTATATATATATTTCAAATTTAAGGAATTTTTGAAATAATAAATTTCGGAATCATTATAGTTCACCTTATTTATATAGTTTTGAATTTTATTTTTAAACGTTTATATCTATTTAATCATACTGATGACTAATTATTGGTTGGCCTGCATATGTGTAATACAAAATAATATAATACAAATTAAAAATCCAGAATACCAGATATTATTAATAGAAATTGACATGTTTAAACGTGTTTCACTTGTTAAATAAATTTTAAAAGCTGATTTGTTTTTAATGACGTTTTTATATACACTTTTTTAACTCTTTACTATATTGTATGTAGTATCGAATTACGAACATAATGTTATTTTTATAACATATATATAGTGAATATAAAAATTCAACAACGCCCCTTATACATTAGTCGAATTTAAAAATTTATTTGCATACACCCTTACAACCCCATCACAAAGCAATAATCTCTTTGTTGCTCTGGATGCAAATGTGCACGACCGGTCCTCCCCTAAATATAATGGTATAATGTCTTAATTTAAAGCCCACCGTCATTGACACATAATATGCATACTGTCAGAATATATAGTTTAAAAAAACTATTGAGCTCGTTACAACCCTTTTGGTTTAAATTATTAAAATGCGTATCAATAAAATATTTGACATAAAATCTATATAAATACATAATAATATCGATCATTTTCTAAAAAAAAAAAAACATATCATGATATATTGATATATGAATTTGTTTAATACAATATTTTATTATGAACATATTTTATAATTAGCTTAGCATTATTATTAAATTTATATTTATATTTATATATTATATTTATACCTCTAATTGGCCTAATTATGGATAGAATATTCGCAAACAATTTATTCACTAAGTAGGTACAAGATGCTTATTACTCAGTATTGTGATATTATTTTATAATATACACACACTAATTACAAAAATTACAATTGTCAATTTAATTATGTATTACGTTTTGAAAATCTTAGCAAACCATACAATTAAGTATATTTTTTACTATAAAAATTTAAAAAATTTAAAACTAATGAATGAATAAGTTTAATATTTTTAATTTTCAAATTGAGAAACTCACTCTTCAGTATAGTTTATTTCAACGTTATTGTATTGGTCACTGTAATAGATGTGTTAAATTTGAATTTAATGATAAATCATTTTATGTAAATAAAAGAAGATTTTGAATGTAAATTACGTTTCAGACTATATATCTAAAAATATTTAAATACATTTAAATTACTATATTGTGTACTATGTGTAATCATTAAAATAAATGAGATTAGTTGAACTAATTTTAATAAATATCTTGAATATAAAATCAAATTATTAATATTTATAATTATTGTTATTTTAGTAAATAATAGTATACTTATAATAGAAAAAACTAAAAATGTTCAAGTTTCAACATTTCATATTTTTTAAATTTTCTCCATAAAAATAACTAAAATAAATTGAAGAAAAATAATTATATTACTATTGAATATCCAATATTTCCAAAATTTTAACTTCAAATAACAATGAAATAAAAATTAGGAACTACATATTTTTGATAATATTATAAGATTATGAAAATATCTCAATATTTTTTATACTAATTGTTTTCCTTTTCTTATTTTTAAAAAAATCCACGCAATGTATTGATACAATTTTCTCGGAATAACTATAATGAATTATATAAGCTGTACTATAACATTTATAAAATATTATAGTAAAAATAATTATTATGAGAAGTGAATTCATGAAAATCTAGAAAGACAACATAAACCCAATAAAGATTTCACCTAAGCCTACTGATTACATGAAGTGGCTGGGACCACCCTCTTAAATAGCTGCTAATCTGAAAAAGGGATGAGTCGGCAGGCATGACAACCATATACGTATACTGAATCAATGTTTACAAGTTCATGCACGGATAGTCAGCGTTCGTATTTGGAATTCGAGTGGTAGTTAGCTATAGGGGATGATGGTTTGTTTTAGGTGCCGAAATTGAAATTGTAGTTTTACAAAAAGGGTGGATTTTCCAATACAGAAATAAAACCACGAACTTTTTGGTTGTGAAGTAAAAAAAAAATATTAAAGAAATAAATATTTACCAATGACTTGAACGTGTTTTTTTCTTGCATTCACAAACTTGTTTCTAAATTTGTGTAAATATTTTTACAGCGGAGGTACTTAAATTGGTTATGGGCACAGTTACCTAAAATGCAGCTGATAAACTTTAGACTTTTGCTTATACAATTATTGCAAGCATTGGGTAGCCCTTCAAGTAATATTAAAAATGTAAACAAATAAATGTCATATTACAATTAATTTATATAATAAATATAGACACTGTTCATCAGTAGGTACTTCACAATTTTTATAGATCAATAATTAAATATATTTAAATTAATATATTTTTTTATTAAAATAAATGGAAAAATTAGTAAAACTATTGTTTAGGTATGTAGGTAATTCAGGTAATTGTAATACACTGATGCGTGTATCATTAACGATTATTATTTTTTTTATATATTTTATTATATTTTTACGGGGACATGCTGATTTTGGTAAAATTTCAAAAAGTAGCCGAATAACCGGATTAGTTGTAATAGGCAGAAAGATTGTTACACTCATATAAAACATAGTGACGGAGCTGCAGGGTTACCATATGGGTCTGATAAGGTATATTCGATAAAACACTCACCCTCCGGCCAACAGATGTTTGCACTTCGCACAGAAGCTTTGATCGGGATTACCGGGGCAAGCTGTATAATAGGGAAAAAAATATAATTCTAATGCTCTTTTTTACACGGTAGCGCGTCAAGTGATTTTAACCTCCTCGCCTCAACGCGCCCTCTACATATGCACTGATTTCAATGAGTACCTATATAATAATAATACTTATAGATTATTGGGGCAGATAAGAGTCATCTATACTTGAGCGCACAAGTATACACATTTTGAATCACATACAAATGTATATAGTATAATAAGTGCGTACTACATTGAAAAACTACCATATCTGTTATCTAATTGATATATAAAGATACGAAAGATTATTGATGATCACTGGTGTAATCCTAGTTAGGTACTTACTAGTTACTACAAAATATTATACATTATTATCTAAACAAAATTAACAGAAAATGTAGGTATAGATTTCTTTTTATTTGTTCTTGTCTTATTTGTACTTATATTGTTAGAAATTATAAATTATCTCAAAACGGTTTCGCATGAAAAATGTATAAATGTTTGAAGTTTTTTACTTCTTTTTTTTTTTACTTTTTTAGATTCTGAGCGGAGCGATGAATGTATTGATTTTAACATGATGTTTTTTTTTATAAAGTACACGATAAATTGTCAATAAAGATGATTTAAAAAATAAGGATGATTCTGGATATATAATTGGATCTAGTTCTTTTTAAAAAGATCAAACTTTAAAATTCCCACTATTTAATTTTATAATTAAGAAAAACAAACGAAACATTAAGGTAAGACGGGAAATGTTACACAAATTTGATTTTCGATAAAATTGATTTTGTTTTTTGAATGTAACATACATGCATTTAAAGTTGGAATTTCGGTAGAAATTCGTCAAAATCGCCAAAAATTACAAACTATTTAGTTAAAAATTCGTAAAAATTTTCATTTTTTATCTTGTTTTTAAAATTTAATACAAAATTAGTCACACCTAAGTAGTTTATATTAGTACCAAAAAAAAAAAAATAAAAACTATATATAGTCAATTTTTATTTTTCATAGACATTTTAAGTTCTAACTTGGGCAAAATTACTCATATAAACGATAAATAACGATATGTTAATTATTTAAACATTATTCATGGGAACTTAAACTTCTATTTACATCTTTTATATAATTACATGAAATCACATTTATGATTCATTTTTATTTTAAAATATTGTCTAATTATAGGTATTACTATGAATCTTTTTTTACAGGTTTACAATACAAACAAAAAGAGATTTTAGAATTTTGATTTATATAAATTGATATGATATTATGGTATAAGTATGTATTATTTTAACAATTAAATATTAATAAGCAATAATATAATAAAATAATGCAATATTATCCGAAAAAAATATATAAACTTATTATAATACTAAAAATATAATAAAAAACTTAAACAGCTATATAAAAAAAACATTATCATTTAGTGATATACATGATTGACCGTTTCCGTTCAGAATCATTTTTTTTATATACGCAATGATATTATTATATCATTGAATTAAAATTTAATGGACTTATATTAGCGACCTACTCGACACCTAATGTACAACACACAGCACTCACTTACCTACCTTTTTTTCAATAAATATTGATAAAAGTATTTATGCTTATCCAAAAAGCTTGAAAATGTAATTAATATTCCTAATACGTAATTCTTTTTAAAATTTAAAACTATTAATAATATATAGCTGAATATTTTTATTGACATTTGAGGTTTAAATTTTTACAAAATTGGATATTTAAATAAAAAATTACGATTTATTTTTCTTTTTGGCGGTTTTAATCAGTAATCACTTTGATGTACCTAATTCAATAAATTATTAATCTTATAGATTTGAAACATTTTACTACATATTACGTATATAATATATCATTGTTTCTTCATTTTTTTCTATTCATTATTCTTATTTATTCTAAATTTTTTAAATACATAAACTAGTTCTAAGATATTTATATCGAGAACTTATTCACACAATCATCTGTGATATCTTGTATGTCGGTATTGATTTAAAGTGATAAAAATTACAATAATATTTTATGTCAAAAATTTGTTTTCACTATTTTAATTTTTTTAGACTAAAATGCATTTATTCATTCATTACAGTAACCTACTAATTAACGAAGTACGCTTAAACACTAGTACACATAGCAGAAAGATTTCCTCATTTTTTCAATTTCATGGAATAGTGATTATTGATAAGTTATATTTGTCATATTTTTTATTCAAATAAATTTATTAAAGTTTTTGTTTAGGGTTAAAAATTAAAAATATAAAACAAATTAAATAATATAAACTAATAGTACTTTATATGAATTTCGAGTAGAACGATAATTGGCTTAAATTAATAAATATATTTATATAATTATAAATATATTACCACCTATCTATTTAAAATAAGTATTAATAATAAAGAATGTTAAAAAGTGTTATTCAAACACAGATATAGCTATGTAATATATTAATTAAAATTATCCATAATACCGTATACACCATGCATAAATACCAAATTCACTAACTAAATTATAATACAATGTAAACTGACATGACATATTATTATATCGAACCCGCAAAACACTCCTGCCGCCTGCCGGTTGAAAAACAATACTTAGAATTGAGAATTGAGATACCCCTAAATTTCCGCCAAATTAAATAATATCCTAGTGGTTGGTATACAATAATAATAAAAATGAAAAAAATATATATAATAATAATCGAAGAACGGGACACGAACATAAGGGATGACAAGGCGGTTTTCCGATGATTATTTCGACGATCGCATCGGTTTTATTTGTGCAATAACTGCGGACAAACCCTCCTCCGATCCCTACAATGCTAATGAATATTTACCCGCGAAATCCACCCCACCAGAGTTTGTATTGCATATGTAATGTTATTTATATAATGTAATGCATTATTCGATATTCTTGGAAAATCCTTCCGTGAAGGTTATGCGTGCTTGCGCGTTTTTTTAATCATGATTGAAAACTGTATATATGACTATAAAACGTCACATCATATTGCCTCCAAGTGACCGTTAACGCTTATAATAGAAAGAAAAGATATAATTTGTTCATTTCTACTTCTTGTACTTCCTTATTGGTAAACAGTATTTTTATGTTTGTTTAAAGATTATTCATGGATCAAAAATACATTTATTCTACTCCATATCCGTGCGAATCGACTATCGAGTATACTGTATAATATATATTATTATATGTATATAAGCCCGCGATTCATAAATTATATTTTGTAAACATACTTAATAAATTTGCATCGGTATGTCCAGTTTGTAATATTTACTGATTTCGATGCATAATAATTTATATACCTATAGTTTTATATTTATAGTTTTGGTTAAGTGAGACAGGGTTTTGAGAATCTTGCGTGCTTTAGTGTATTTGGAACAGGTGATAATAATGTGCTCGATTGATAAAGTTTTGTTGCAAATGTCACATATTGGTGCAGGCTCTTTTTTGATGAGGAATTATTTTTTTATTCCATACATTTATATAGTTTCTTTATAAATTGAATTATTTTTCAACTTTTAAATCATTCACACACTCCTACCAATCGTATTTTATCAGTAATTTGGTGTGAAAATAATTTACCATAATACCAATTTCAAAATATGTTTTACTATTGCTTAAATTTCTTTTAATTGTTCTTTTGTTCATTCCTAAACCAAAGTTAGACTATCAAACAAGGACTTGTTTTATGTATAGGTACCTACAAATCAATATTAAAAATTTTTTCATGAAAAATGTATATAATACATAATACATCGAAATTAAAGAGTTTATATGACAGTTTTTTTCGCCTTTTTAATATACAAGTCGATTTTAATACCATATTGCAATAAAAAAGAAAAACAACAGTAATCCCCCACGTGTCACTTGATAATGATTATAATTTGCACACTATTGTTTACGCCCTTTTACATATATTGTATATACTATATTATATTTTATATATATAAGTTAGTACATGTATACTGTATAAGCTAGTATATACTATATGTATTAAAAGACAAATTAATAAAAGTGTACACTACAATAAACTAGTCCTCAGTCCTCACCAACACCCCTGTTTATCAATATATTACACAAACGATTACATTATACTTAACTATTAACAAAATTTCTTAATTTAATTTTATACTACACAAATAAGTCGATTTTCCAAACAAATGTGCTGTGTACAGCATTGGTTATTCCTGATAAAAATAATTGAAACGTTCTAAAACAACTACATGACATATATATTCATTATTTCCAAATAATCTTTAAATAATACTTATTAGAAGTTATAAACAAAAGTAAATGTAATTTCTTTAATAAATATACATAGCGTATAACAACGTAATATTATTATACAAAACGTGTATTAGGAATGAAATGGAAACAATTTTCTTAACTAATATGTACCTATCGCAGTACAATGCGTTTAAATAAATATAAATATAAATTCTATTCTCGTAATTTTTTTCCACGTAATGTAAAAAATTCCGATTATTCCGGGGTTATAGAACAAGAAAGACTATACAAAATAATAATTAATCATTTTTTTGATTCAAAACTTAACAATATAAAATTAAGGTAAAATAAATATTTTTAGTTAATTTACCTAGTGATATTATTAGTATATAAGAATATTATTTTTCACAATTAAACACAATAATGCACAAAAAATGATTTATAAACAAGTATCATAAATACGTTTAAAAATAAAATTAAAAAAGTTAGAGTAATTTACCTTTAATTACAATTTACAATTCACCAATTCATAATAATATGATGTTAGTGGAAACAACTTTCTAAATAGTATTAAGGAAAATTGCGAAAATGAAGCGAGAGTCAATCTCTCAGAGAGCTGCTATAAGTATGGAAACATAAAAAATTACAAAAGGCACAGAAAATAGAGCAGGGACTAAGGCAAACAAGAGAGGTGCGACAAAGAGGGATAAAAAAGTGCAAAAATATACTAGGGACAAAAGATCCCTGCCACAGTCCCCGTGCTTTAGTACGCACACTTTGGCCTATTGTCACACTCACGCAGCCGCGCCCGTCGTCTCTACATTCTCTCCGGGATGTTGATTAAAGAAAATGAAGAACGTTTATGTTATTGTGCAACGGACGCAATTCCCTTTAATTTGCTCGACAATCGTTCCCCCATCAGTATGATTGGTATGGACAAAAAAATATATATTATGTCCCCGCGACAAAAATATTATTTTCTCATTCACTCATTTTTAGTCGTTTTTTTTTTTTGTATAACTAAGGAACTTCAAATTAAAAGAGCAATACGGCAGGACCATGTAATAATTTAGTATAGAGAGTATTTATTTTAACAAAACTACGTACAACATAGGGTGTAATATACATGAATAACAAAGGAGAACATTTTTATTATTTTTAAACTGCCATCTAACGTGTTAAAAACGATGAAAAACAATAAAACACCAATAATTTAAAACTGCAGGACGAGAAACAAAGGTAATCAGAAATTATATCAGCGATACACTTGTCTTGATTAGAGTAAGTGTACAATAAACATAATTATTCTTAATAAGAACAATATATAATTATTTAAGTTCAAATTTTAAACACGCTATAGAAAAAAAAATGATAACTTTTTTATAATATTTTTGTACTACGAATGTAATTAAGAAATATTTTTAAAAATTAAATAATTTAAACTGAATTAGCAAAATTACTATAAATTTAATAAATATTCAAAATTATAAACGCTTCAAAATAAGTCAATAATATGTTATTATATATTGTAAGACAATTCCCTAAGAATATTCAACCTCATTTTTTTCTTTAGTGTTTAAAAATTTGGTTTTTGGAATTTTTAAATACCTATGCGTAAAAACCATGATATTTCAAATGCTTATTGTTTTATAAGAATGAAGGATTATTGTTCTAATGTCTTGTTTAATAAAATATTATTTTTTTTTTTTATTCATAAATTATTATTATTCAAAATGATTATTATTTTCACAAAAATAATTTTCAAAATAGATAACATACATACTATTAACAATAGTTTCGTAAAAATATGTGTCATAAATTAATTTGGATTTTTTTGCTCAACGCGAGACAGTATTTTAAATCAAAAAATAAGCACACTAATTATTAGTTCTCTGGTATAAATCCCCTTAAAAATGCAGAAAAATACCCTTTCAAATAATGCATTATTTATTAACTAAATTCAAATTATTTTGTAAAATAAGTATAGAAAAAGAAGTAAAATATTAAATTAGATACATTTGAATTAAACTGTAAAATAAGAGTTAAAGAAATTTAATGTTTCGAAACTTATATGATCGATGGTTGTCCGCCAACAATTTTTTATATACTGAAAATGACTTCTCTAATTACATTAACTGAGGTGATAGGAGCAAACTTGAAAATATGTCATATCGTTAAGCGTTAAGTCTTCTGGAATAATAATCTCAGCCTTGTCTAATTTAAATCCGGAGTAAGTACCTAATGTTAAGTTGAAAATGAAAAAAATGTACATTACGTAATACTATGAAGTCAGTTTTTTTTTTGTCATAATACGAGAAAGTCTGCTAAAATGCAAAAACTGCTCCGAAAAATGTTGTAGTTAGAACACGGAGTACTTGAAACACATTTATAGTATAGCGGGAAGCATTTTGTAAGATATTCCAAAAAAAAAAGCAAATGCATTGAAATCCGAGCCGTACTAATTACATTTATACTAAAAAAATTGTATTTTTAAATTATTATTTTAACCATGATAAATGGCAAATGGCTATAAACAATATAAACAGTCTTAACAGTCAGGTTTATATAAATACATAATACAATCACAAAAATTTGAAATTCCTTATCAATTACCCTTATTCCCCTACTTCCCCTATTTCCCCAATGTCTAGGACACGGCACTGATGACAACCCATCACAATAAATTTGTAGTCCATTTCTATTCACGACACATAGCAGACATTAAAGAGATAAAATATAAACATAATATAAGCTTTGTTTGTGTATTAATCACAAAGTCCGGAAGTAATACTAATGCCAGTTATTGCGTAGTAAAAGGCAGATTTATTTATAATAACAGGCCTCGGGCGAAACCTGACGCACATAGGGTGTTTTAAAGCGCTTTATTCGAACGTCACACGAACCCCAAAACAAAACTTACACCCCCTAGGGCAAAAAAAATAGAGAGAAAAACGATAATGAAATAAACATTATACATACACTATATATAATATGTTGTATACATGCGCACTGCATAATGTGTCGGATTCGATTAACGCCGCAAAACATCGAATTGTATTATTCGGCGATAATCTCTGAATCGAATCAAATATTGTTTATTTATTCCGGCGTACAAAAGGAAACACGCGGATATGAAACCGGAACCCGTATATAATACAGAATCACCGTTTATTTTAACACTACCTAATACCTAAATATACAAATTGTATTTTTTATGTTTTAAAATTCTCCTTGACCAAAGCACCTGCACGGCTGCACTTATACACAGTAGGTAGGTATACCATGTATTAAACGTATTATACGTCGATATATTCTGCAACTGCATGTCATAATATCTAATAGTCAGTATAAAAGATTACTAAACATAAATATATTTAAATAAAACTAATTTAAAATGTAAATATGGCTACATTTTTTAACCATTATTATCACTACTTTATCAATTAAAATAGTATACTTTTATATAAGTATATAACGTGTTATAGATAGAGTACGAAAATCGGGTAATGTAAACATGCATACCTATAATTGGTTGGATAAAGTAAAATATTATTTGTAAAACGTTTATTTTGCACATCAACTGAGTAATTATACATTATCTGCCTTTGAGTGAATTATGAATAGTGTTTTGATTAAATAAAATACGACAAAATATCAATATTAACTAATATTTAAAACAATAAAATATCAACTGTAGTTTTTAGATAATATTATATTTAAGTACATACATTATGATAAAATGTGTAAACTGATATTGTATAATTTTAAATTTAAGTATGTTACTATTGGTTTTCGTGTTCACTTGTTTGGCTAGTTAAAGTTCTATTATTTAGTTTTAAAATATGTTCTCAACAATAGCAGTTTTATGATAGTTTCAATAAATTAATTAATAAAAATAAAAAAGAAGTCAGTGTTTTTAATGGAATCAAAATATTATGGTATATTATCAGAAATTAAAAACGTAAAATTAATCGAAAAAAAGCAAATAAATCATACAGATTTTCAAAAATATACGACATTATTAGTATTGGTGGATAAGACATTAATAATTTCCAATGTCAGAAAATGGTACAAATATTTAATATTACACATTAAATGAAAACATATTATATGACGTGATATATGATACGCATTTAAGCATTGGGCATGATGGAAAACACCACACAAATACTGGAGTTAAAAAAATATATAAGAAAACAAACACAAGAAACAGTGTCTATCTATTTAAACTTTAAAGTTTTACGATTCGCATCAAACTAAACAAAAATCTAAAACCAAAAGACTATAATAGTGGTTAAACCAATTGTATTTTCAGAAATGAACAGTAAATGTCAAGTTTATTTGGAAGAAACTCGGTTATAAAAATGGCACTCTTCTTCAACTTTAACTTAATTAAAAAAATCAATTTTCTGTATGTTCTAAATCATTAACAGATATTTTAGAAGTGTTGGCTACAAAAATTTTTTGCGTGAAATAGCTAATGAAAAATCTATTATAGTGGTCAAAGTTTTAAAAGATGTCTATGTAAAATTAAATATTTATCAAATAATTAATGTAAATGTAAATCTTGGAAGATAATTTGTAACTCCAAATGCCACTTTAATATGAACTATTCCAATAATAACTGTATCTATTTAATTTTTTTAATTTATTCATTTATAAAATAAATTTATAACTTTTAAGTTCTACCTAATATACTTAAATATAGGTACCTTATATATATATTTGTTTTCTGATTTATATGATTTGGTTTTTTTCTACTTCATACGTCTTTATCCATAGCACACCGGATAATGTATATGTTGTACATATTTAAGATGGATAATGTTGGACTGGTGGTATTTCAAATGTTGATACCGGTATCTAGTATTTGTATACTATCGGTATCTACGGTAATTACTATCTATAGTGTATTTTTGGTAATTATCGAATCATGGTATACCGCGGTATTCTGAAATACCAAAAATATCGGATATCGGAATATTTTAAATATCGGTGAATACTGGTGCGCCGAAAATATCGACAGCCCTAGTAGTATACATATATAAATATATTACCCGGGTAATATACTTATGTGTATACACTAACACTACTTATTTTCGTACTTCACCCGTTATATGTATTTATATATTTAAAAATATATATATAATGCAAATAATAATAACTAACAAACTTTAAATATTGTGCCTACAAATTTATATTATAACACAAGACATAACAATTTTACTTTATTATTGTTTTTTATAAATAAAGAATTTCAACAGCGTATAGGTAATATTAGCTCATAAATTTTACAAGGAAGAAATAATATGATGTTTTTACTAGCTCTATATTCTTTAAGTTTTAAAAGAAAAATTAATTGTTAATGTGCAGGTCACTTTTTTTTTCTTTTTTTGTAGGAATATTTAATTCCCACACTTTCAGACTTCAGTGGTAAATACAAGAGGGACGTGACGATCGTTAAGTACAAAAATAGTGATTATAAATTAATAAATGGATATAGTGGGTACCTATATAATATAATAAACCGTATTATAAACATAGCTTACTATTTAAAAACAATTAATTTCATAATAGAAATTGAATTGTATAGGTACAACCTGTAAAAAATATAAATTGCATAGTAGTATGTATATCTGAATACCTAATGAAATATACATACTAATTGTTTTAAAATTTGTATACCTAATAATTTCTCAATAACACTAAACTAAAACACAAACTGACCTTACTAAAATAACAAATTAAAATAACTTTTGACCTGCACCTGTAACATGAAAAAATCACACGCTCAAAAAACTGTCATACAGGATACGACCCTCAATATTATATACAACCGAATTAGGTATATATATAATGTATGTGTATAATAATATACACTACATATTATAGTTTATACGCACGTAAATTTGAACAGAGGAAATGTCTTGGTACAAATTGTGCATGTTATTCGATTAATAACAATGTGCACTACGAACGTTGAACATAATATTATATACATGTTAATGTCTAACACAGCCCTGGAGCTATAATATTATGATTGTCGATATATATATATTATACGGACGCTAATGATGTGTGAAACGTATTATGTATAAACACGGGGCCGTCTAGAGACACCTGTGCCGTTACCGCTGCAGTTACCCTGTGGGAACTTCGCTCCCAGCAATTTACATTTTCTATATACTAGACTACTAGAGTATGCACTTTATTACTCCTGCGCCTATTCGTATATACATATCATTTCCGCTTTACCTTTACGTAGTCCGAATTTGTAATTTCAATATTTCGCCCGATTTCAAATGGCCCATAATATTTAATATTTTAATTATATTGTCATGTGAACGTGTAAAGTACTACGACATATTTATAGATATTTACAACCTACATACTACGCAGTAACATACAATACAAAATAAATACTTGGTTAAAAAATATTTTTCTGTCTTAAGCGTATTTCAAATTTAACGATTTTATTTTAAGAGATGTAAATGGCTATTAGCTTCCTTAATTCACTTAAAAATTGCTTTAAAACCAATATTAACTGAAAAATGATTTTTAAACATTTATAATAACAATTTAAAATTTAATAATTAAATGAAATAAAAGTAAATCAATAATATTTATAAAAAAAAAAAAAATGAAAACGAATCTTAAGGGAATATACAAACTAAAAATAAAAATATTAATAAACTTTAATTTTTTACAAATTATCATGAACATTATTCTATTTTATACGATATTGACCATATTATTTTCTGTTTCACTATATTTTGTATACGTATTATAGTAAAACTGTGAAAGCTAAAACTAACCATTAGAAAATTTTATAATTAGATATAGGCATATTTATCAATGTTTTTAATACTGAAAAAAAGAAACAAAAATATAACTATAGGTAAGTACCTATAATTTAGGCATTACTTAAAATTTATTATTCCTTCTCATTATTTATACTTTAGAGCTAGATAATGCAAAGTTATAGGTCATAAGTGATCCATAAGTGTCTACTCCAATTATTATAAAAACTTTCTCAAATTTTTAAATATTTGTTTGCATATAATTTGATATCGTTGCAAAAATTACATTTTAGGTACGACTGGTGTAGAATGAAGACTTCAAAAAACATTGCACGAAAAATCCGATCAATATACGTCTATTATTTTAGAGACTAAATAATACACCACTATTAATTATTATTTTTATTACTAATTTTAAACTCAGTTTTGAGCAGTACTTAGATAGTAAATAATAAATATCTTTGATTTTTAAAACAATATCTAACCTATTAATTAATTTTATATTTTAATAACGTCTAAATAAGCAGTCTAGTTCGACAGTTAGAGACTAAAACAAAAAACAAAAAACTACAATTCAATCTTAAAACTCTTCAATAAAGTTAGATACTAAGTCACCCCTTAAATAGACTATATTTTTCAATTATGATCACGTGCGGAGTTTTTATGGATAAGAAAACTGAGAAATGTGTAGTTTTGCTAAAATTACGTTCGTATTTAATTATTTATGTGGGATAAGCGATTACAAGTTACAACACCTGAGTCCACTTAACACAATTGAATTTCACCTCCTGAAAAAACAGCCGTGTAGGTATAGTTTGTGAAACAATGACTTTGTTGTTCAGAATAAAACTTTTATCTTGTCGTGTCGTTAATTTTCTTTTCATTTTTTTTCTGTTCAGTTATAATAAATTAAACTAGTAAATAATAATAATAATGTGAACATATTATGTTATATGTTACCTACTATAACCTAGATACCATAAAAATATTGTATATTATAATAAACTTTCTTTAAATGTACGTGTACCTAGTAAAGATCTACTTAATTCTCGAGATATACTTTGTTATCTAAACACCATATACTTTTTATATTTATAACTATGTATATCTATTGTATTATAATAAAAAAATACAATTTCAATGAATTATTTTATTATTAAATTTCATAATACATAATGATGAAAAAATTATTGCATTTTTAGTTAACTCAATTATATAATACTGTAGGAAATATAGATTTAGATAACATTGGTTATTTTTTTTTTTTTTTGTAATAGACAACAGTCAATTTAAAACATGAAAAAGTAAAAAATATCGAGAACGAAAACTATATAACTATATATACCTACTTAGATAATTTTTTCCTACGTGTTAACATTTAAAACATAATATATTCAAGTTACATAGGTATTCTTTTTTACACACACGTCACAGCCCAAAAAAATATAGTATATACAGTTATCTAAAACTCATATTTTTTACTTAACCTAATCTATTATCCTGTGAAGCTAAAACACCAAAAAACAGAGTGACACGTGCTTACCACATAAAGTACTTATACTTATACGGCCAACCCAAAAAACCCCACATGTATGGCATATTGGCATACATTGTATGCATTAAAATAAATTCCAAAAATTATTATCTTTAGGTGAATATTACATTTCCATAATACAGATGTGACCAATATTTAGCAAACATATTTTTTCTTATTTTATAATAAATGTTAATACTTAATAATGTAAATTAAAATAAAAAATAGAACCATTTAGACATTTAGTACATTTAGTGTACTTATATTTATATTATTATATTATTATATTATTATTATTTATATTTATATTATTTACATTTGTATTTATATTTACATTTAGTGTTACTCTTCCAGAACCTCGTGAAGACTGGAGGTGATTCTAGTTGTCTATACTCGTACTCCAGAAATATTTGTATTTTTAATCGCATTTATATTTTTTTATTAATATTTCAAAATCATGCTAATTTAATATAAATTATTATTATTGATAAATGATTTCGTTATACTTATGTTTATTATTTTTGATCGATTACCTCAAATAATATAAAACAACTTTTATGTATTGAAATGTAGTCTTTTTTTTTTGGTATTAGCTGGTTTAATAGCTTTTGTCATATTTTAAATTTATTATTACAGAAACTATTCAATTTATTTATACTCTATAATTTTATGTAAATTTCTGTTTGAATATTCTTAAATGTACCTACTTAACTATGAAATAATATAAAAATAATATTACTAATATTAATTTATTTAATGATTGTATTTTATAAATAATATTTATACATTTTATAATTTATACACAATTAATGAACGACCACGATCATTGATAATCACACATAACCCAACCGATGTTATGAATTATAAAATATAGATCAACTAATAACGGTGGTAGGTATGTGATTGACTTAGAAAGGAAAATTGTTGTGCACAGATATTATTAGTAGATAAGTATTATACTATTATGAGAGTAAAATATCGATAATTTACTGTATTTTCCCATTATAATAGCGTATAGGTACACATGTATTGCCATAATAAAAATAAATTAAAAAGACGACAACAATTATAAAACCATCAAAAGAGCATCACCTACTATCACCAAGTATACCTACTTAATATGATAAATTGATAAAATTAGTTCTAACGTAGGTATAACCTAATTTTTCCTTGTAGTACACCAGTACACCAAAACCACAAACAATAATATTTTTCACTCAACGTAAATATATTATTAGATATTAAATATTAATACTAATCAATAATCATTTGTATTCTGTAAAGAACTAATACCTAGTTCATTTTAAACTTTTTTCAAAATTCCAAAACTTAATAAATTGTTTTTTAAGTTCAGTAAGGTTAAGTGCTTTAGTTTGGTTTAGACATTTTTTTCAATATTTTCATCGTTGTTAAAAATAAGGTACCCAACTGCCTATAGGCTATACTGCTATAGTTGTGTAAATACTTGTGTTATAGTAATTTAGTTATTCTAGTTAAACCTATAGTTCTGCTATAAATAAAGTGCATATTCCAAAATAAGCGAAAACGTCTTAAGCTAAATTGATTATTTAAAAATAGTTTACCTTTAGAAATTTACCTGGCCATTGATCATTTTTCCTCATAATTTTGCAAAATATTCTATTATTGATATTGGCTTATATGGATAGGTATTATAAACACTTAATACCATCAGTCTAATTTTCTCTTTTTAATCACTGAACCAAAACTGCTAATTTAAATACATTCAGTTGATTATGTATAATATTATACAATAATGAATTGATTAAACTAATAGCAAACAATAATAATAATTTAACAGTTACCTACTTTATTAAAATATACAGCAGTGTCATCTTTTTTATTTTTCAGTACCTATATTATCTTCTTTGGTACCAAAAAGCCAGTGCTTATTTTTGATTTATTTGATTTCTAGTTGATTTAGCATTGGATGCTACACTATTAAATTATTTTTTTCATATAATTCTTTTAAAGTTAATATTTTAATAAAATTATTTTTGTATTTGTGTAGTAGGATTAATACAACAAGATTTTGTTTCTTGGGTATTTTTTTACTTTTTACTGAGAGATCTTGTTTCTTCCATGGTGAACACAGGAATTCAGGTATCATCAACAGTTTATATTATGATTCTGGAGTAATATATTTCTATGGTAGTACCATTATTTACTTTATCATAAAATTTATTTTACCAACCTATAGTTCAGAATTTAATTTATTTTTCATCTAATTAGTTATAGTTCACTGTTAATGTTACATTCATGATTCATAGTAATTGTCAAAAACGTTGATAAATGATCAATTATATTTTTCTATATAACTCTAACATTAATATTTTTAACAAAAATAATATGGCATATACAAGAATAGCAACAATTATTTTGTGATCTAATAAAATACCTCATTAACTAAAGATTTAAAACTATATTATAATGATAGTGTTTCAAAAATAATTACTATCAACTATATTTATATTTACATCTCCTAATATTGCAAAAATACTATTCAAATTATTTTCATTTGATAAAATATAATAAAATTAATAAAATTGTTAACATTTTGCTGGATATAATTTCATGGTGATTTCTATGATAACTTAATTTATAGAAATATTTACATTAACTTTTACAGTATTTGTTGCTATATAATCAAATTCAAAAAACGAATACACAAATCTCTTTTAAACAATATAATTATTTCATAAATCTAATTTTTTCAAATTTTTTAAACAGATGATGATCTCAAAAAATATGTTGCAAAAATAATAGTCAATAATTTGACTCTGTCACTGTTTGGTAAATACTATCAAATAAATAAATAAAACTAAATTAACCATGCAAGTAAGTAACCACTTTATTTTTCTAAAATATATTTAATACTCCTACAAATGAATAACATAATATAAATTTTAATTAATTACAATAAACCATAAATATTAAAAAAAAAAACATAAATAAAAATTAATTTAGGAAACAAACTTAATAATGATACACTTAAATCATTATTTTATATTAGTATTATTTTTAGCTTCAAAATTAAATACTGAAAAAATACCGAGACAATAATTTGTTTATCACAAGGCTAACAGACTAGTACGTTAATTTCCCTTGTTGGTAGACCCTTATATGTACTTTAATTTATAAACATGATTTATTTAAATATTAGATGTTTATAATTAATACATTTTAAAAATATTACTTAATTAATTTAATAATTTGAATGCTTTGATTTTGAACGGATTTTTGAAATTCTTCAAGTAGCTGTAAAAAAAAAAGAAAATCAAAATTATGTAATTTGAATATTCAATTGTACAAAGTAACTTATTATTAAAATATTATAAATCAATTTATATATAATAGTTATAATTATAAATATTTTTAACACATACATCAAAGCATATTTCTGATTCCACTAGTGTTCTGTTGTGAGCATTATTTGAACAACATGCCAAAAGTGTAGGATACAGTATTGAAGTCAATGTAGGATTGCTGAAATACTGAAATGGTAACGTACAAAGTAATTGGAGCACTGTTGGGGATTGTCCAGATTGTAACATTGACTAAAAAATAATAAAAAAATAAAGATACAATTTTGAACTTGTAGTATATATTATAAATTATGTATAAATCTAATTACTTGATGCTGAGAACTGTTTAAAGTGAAATATCCAACAGCAACAATAACCTCATTTAAAATATCTTTGTTTTCTGGTTTTTCTGAACAAAACCATAGCAAATATCTAGCTATATGCCGGAATTGAACTGATAAACTTTCAGCTCTAAACACTTCCTAAAATATAAAATTAAATGTTATACAGTGTAAACACTAAATACATTACATTCTTATATAGCATGATTTTATGTTAATAATTATTCATTATGTTGTTTCATCTTACTTGGAATGTTTCTGGATCCATTTTAGCAATTGATGTGAACATGCTAAACATAGCTTTGGTAACTTTTAGTGCAGCAGCAGATATATCTGTTGGTCCTAGTCCATTAGCACTACAGTCATCACGTAACAGCACACTGTATAACACTGGCATTACACCTAATAGCTCAGTATTTTTAAGAATTTCTGTGAACTTTTTAACTGGTGTGCAAATGCTAAAATTATATTGTATAATTTGAATAAAATAAAAAAAAATTTCAATTATAAATTTTTTACTTGACTTCTGAAAGGCTGCCGATAAAGGATAAACAATGAACCACAAAATCAGTCACATGTCCATTGGTTTCTGGGTAACTATCTCTTACTAAAGTGAAAAACTGTACAATCTTGTCGATTACGCCAATACAACACATATAACTAAAAATAAAACATAATTAATTAATACAAATAAAAATGTAAAATTTATTTGATCATTACCTAATCAAGTCATGAACATGTTCATTATCTTCTTCATCAACAATTTTAAATGATAAGAAAACCGTCATTAATAATTCTAATAACTGTCCACTAATTTCACATTCAGTTTGAGCTTTTATTTTAAAATTACTTTCAATACCAGAATCAGGTAAAATTTTCTATAGAAATAAAAATATTTAATTAACCAAAGTATACTAAGTAATTATTAATTGTATAAGTTATAATAATTACATTTAATTCAGCTGTAAGTAAATCTAAAATAGTAAAGAAATTTTCTGAAAATATCACATTCTTCGAATTTGTATCACTACGATTGCATACTTTCAAAAACAGTTTATTTGCCTTTGTTACATATCTGTGAACAGAAATCTAAATGTACTATTACAAAAACCAATAAACTATTTAAATTAAATATAAACACAAATGTTACTGAAATATATAAATGTTTTAGGAATTTCAATAAAATTCCAATTGCAGTAAAAACTATAATAAGCCAATATATTCAAAATGAGATTGGTACAGAGTGGCAATCAGTTTTTGTCGGCGGCACGCAGATGAGACGTTTTCTACCAAGTAAACCACCTGCTGATTTACCCATCGTGTCCAGCGGAACAAAGCCACACACATGTACATGACTTGGCCACCTAATCTCACTTTGAATAGATGACAGCTATAATTTAATTTGTAACATACTTCATCATGAAATCTGATGTATTTGTGCTTTTATCTTCATTTAACCCCATCAATAGTATTCTATTTAAAATCGTCAAACCATCACTTCGAGAAACTAATGATTGAAAATCTTTAGTCTAGAATAACAAAATATAAAAGAAATTAAATTAAATATAAATGTATATTTTATTATTATTCTTTAGATTAGTTTCTAGTATCTCTCTATGAATATCCGCTCTAACTTAATAAATGTAGGTCCTTTTATTTTACTTTACTCATATCTTACAGAATTTGGGTCATGTATTCTGACCTTGAACTTTCTCTTTCAGAATATCCTTCAACATCTACTTCAATTACTGTTTAAAAATAATCTTGCATGTCTCAATATGTGTCCTTAATTTATATTATATTAGTAAATAATATGCATTCAATAAAAAAAACTTTGAAATATACACCTGATGCTCATCAATTATTTAAGAAATATAAAAATACACTCATGTACAAAATAGTGCATACTATTTCTTTGATAACTATTAAAAATTAAACATTGATTTTGAACAATATTCAATGTATATTATTTTCTATTCAACAAATCGCCAATTTGTTTTCATTGAATTTAATTGTACTTTCAAAAAAAAAAAAAAAAAATGTATAAAAATGCATATAAGTCCTAATTAAAATATTATTTCTTGTTTACCTATATTTTAATTTATTTAATATAGCAATCTTACACAAATATAAATTGTATATTAAGAAAAAAAAACTAATGTTAATCATAAATTAATAATATATAATAGAAAAAATATAATATATTCAAATTATTTATATTATATAAGTATTTTGGTGTTCAGTATTATTCATATATGTAATAATAAAAATAATAGTTATTATTATTTATTATATTAAAAATATAAATTATTAAATACATGAAGATAATTAATATTAATAAATTTGTATACATACTGGAATTTCATTTGATCGTTTTTCCAAGAATAGTAACTTTGTTTCCAAGTTTTTTAACGCATTTTTGGACCATTGCTCATTTTTTAGTTCATTCAAATGTTTAGCAATAGAATTAACACAAATCTCTATAGTTGTTTTATCTACTGATGAATCTTGTTTTAGTAAATTATCTTCAATTTTTTTACTTCTATAGAATTGTATAACTTTGTAAATAATCATATAAAATATAAAAACCATAAAAAATAATAATATTACCTAGTCAAAATTCTATGCCGTAACTTCATGCATCGCTTCCTGTTATTCTTCAATTTTAATTTGTTATCATTATTTTCATCAGTTACATTTGTATCCAATGAAATGGTATCAAAAGATTTTACTCTCTTTAATTTCTTCTTTTTCATATCTTGACTAAATTTATCTATTACAGAATGTTCCACTTTCGTTTGTTTTTTAATTTTCTTTATACGTTCTTTATGTGTTTTTGTCCGTAAGTGATGTTGTAAAACAATCACTGATTCAAACTACAAATTTTAAATATCAAATATAAACAACATTGTCTTAACATATTTTATTGAAACTAGGTTTAAATGTTTTATATTAAATTAATTAAACTTGTTAATGATAAAATATATTGGATAAAAATAATAGTTTCATTAATTTGTGTAAACTTATAACTGCAATGAAATCAAGTAACTGATATTTAAATGAAATTATAAAATTGTTTTTTATAAAAAATATTTAAATTATATAAATATAATTTAACTTAAATGTATTAATAATATACAGATATCTCATTTACTAATTCTAAGTATTAAAATATTGATAATGTAAATAATTATTTTAAACTATACATACCAAGATTTCGCAAGAAGGGCAATATCTATCCATGTCAATATCATTTTTCTGAACACCTAACTCAAGAGCTCGTTGCCTTATATGCTCAATATTTTGTTCATGTCTCTTGGCGGATTCCTTTTGTTTTTGTTGAATTTTCTTCTGCAATTCTTCAGCACTAGCTGATTGTGCTGCATATAAAGCTGTTAACTTATTTTCTCTTTCCTTAGCTTTTTCTCTAGCTAGTTCAAGTCTTTCCTTTTCTTTTTCTTGTTGTTCTCGACCAATGCGTTCCTCTTTTATTCGCCTTCTTTCTAATATTTGTTCTATACGTCCCTGGCGTTCAGCTTCCAATGCTTTTAAGCGTTCTTCAACAGCTGCCTCTTTAGCAGCTTTTCGCACTTGGTTACGCTTGCGTTCTTCTAATATTGTTTGTAATCTATCTTCTTGTTCTTGCCAGAGTGTAAGAATATCATGCCGTCGATTTTGTGCCTCTAACTCATTAATAAAAGCTATTTCACGAAGTTTTTCTTCTTCGTCATGTGCTTTTTTTTGAATTTGCTGTAAGTGTAACTTACGATTTTCTTCAGCACGTTTTAGTTTTTTATCTATATTAATTCGTTTTTCATCAATAATTAGACTTTGCAACATTTTCCTCTCCCCTACCTACAAATAAAATAAATTATTAAGGTAAATCACTGCATTTTTTTTTAATGTTTATCTAATAAATTAAAAAATATAAATATTACCTTTTTAAGCAGTTCACGGACTTTAGTTGATTTGTCTTGCAATAGTTGTTGACGTTTTTGATGTGCTTTGGCTTGTCTTGCGCTATAAGTTTGTTTAATGGATTCTGTAGATCTACTTATATCCCATGAAGGCATTGCAATAGAATCAATAGCACTTTCATTACCATATTGTATCAATGCTTTTATTTCATTTATTGTGTACATTCGTTCTGTTAGTATCATGTTATCTAAAAGGTCTGAATAACGATCAGATTGGGTCATATCATCACTACAGCTACTCTCAGCATTTTCTAATTCTCGTATTTCTCTGGCCAACATCATCTCTTCGTCAAAGAATTGTCTGTTGCGCATCAATTCTTCATCGCACATTCGACGTTCTTCAATTTCGTCTTTTAACATTTCTTTTCTCATCTGATCAATTATTTTATTTTTAGGAACAGGGGGTTTATCTGGCTTACGTTTTTTCTTAGGGAACACCACTGCATTAGATATGATAGGACGGTCATTTTTATCAGGCAAAATGCTCTTAGTTTCTGGTTTATCTGGACTAGATGGTATATCTAAAGCTAAAGTGGGCATGGAACTGGCAGAAGATGGTACTTGAAAACGTTTCTTTATATCAAATGGTGATTTGAGTTTTATACTACTTGAACTTTGCGTTAATGGATTATTACGGCGTGATCTAATAACAGTTTCCCAGCCGTCATTTCCTTTTACAATACCACGTTTAGATGCTTTTGAGACTTTAATATCAATTGAAGTTTTAGAACGAGTTAATTTTTCTGGTTTCTCAATTATATTGACAGCATTAATAGATTCAACTGATTTCTTTTTAGATTTAACCAAATTCGATTTCTGATCAATTGTATTGTCTCTATTGTTTAAATAATCAACAAAATCATTTTTAGTGGTGTTTAATGTTTGCGAGGTTGTTTTATCTTCTTTAGTATTGACCACAATTGTATTCTCATTACATTTTTGCTTGTTTTCTTTAGAAATTACAGTCTTTGGATTACATTTATTATTTTCAATATTCTTTGTAGTTGTATTAGTATTGGTAGGTTTTGTTAAACGAGGAGTTGATGTCGATGATTTTTTTAACAGATCTGTTTTTGTTTTTTCCTTTTCATTTACTTTTGATTTCAATACTTTCAAGGGTTTAGGAACAAGAACTGGAATTTGTTTCCTCTGACTGCAATCTGAAGCCAAAGACTTAGTAACTGGTTTTGTTATAGGTTTGAATACTTCCTTAGAAGTATCTAAGTCTGTATTTTTGCCGATGGAATCAAAATCAGTTTGACAACATTGATTAGAATATAATTTTTCAATTGAAATATTTTCTATAATAACCTCATCATTTTTTAATTGAGTAGAATTGATTGAACTTTTATCACTAGATATTGATTCAGATAATAGTTCTAGTTTCTTTCGAGTTAACCCAGTTGAAACAGTAGGAGGCTTTTGGATCATCTGAAAAATGTAATTAGTCAATCAAATAATAAAAAAATTATTAAGGTTATAAAATTAAAAATAACTTAATAGTTGAAAATTAACCTTCCTGGGAGAAGCTCCTCGGATTTCCCAAGCAAGAAAATTTGGCCTTTGAGGAGGATCAGTATGCTCGTATTCCCATTTTAATCGAAACCATTCAACCAAACTATGAAAATCATGTATATAATTTTGTAAGACCATAATTGCTTCCTATACCAAATGTAAACATGAATATACATATATCTGAGAATAGCCATGATAATATAAAATAAATATAATAGTTATAAAGATTACTCACTTTACATTCATAAACATTTTCGTCAGACTCGCATATTTGGTATATTTCATCAATGTTACGGCGTAAATTGTCAAATAAAAATGCCCATGACCGATTTCGCAATTCTATTAATTACCACAGTTAAATAATCAAATGAAATATAAAAACTTTAAAACTTTAACTACCTGAACGCTTGTCTCTTCCCGCTGAAGCTGATCGTATGCGTAACCCAATCCGTTGGCGATTTGGCCACATCCTCATTCTGTTTCCAATAGTACTGTGCATGCTGACATCCATTCTTTAGGTACTTTTAAATCACATATCATAATAGTCCAAGATCTCTGGAACCAAGTGTTTAACTTCTACTAACTGATAAAAAACACCAAAATCGCCTTTCTACGTCTAAAATTTAAAATGTATAATATGCACACATTAGTGAAGATTTTAAAAAAGAAATTAAGTGATTTAAATTTCTGTCACAGTGTCACATAATGAATCTGTATTGACAATGATTAAATAAAAATTAAAAACGATTCGTAACACTTAAGTTTATAGTAGACAAATACGTACCGTTAAAAAATAACCAACTGGTGTAGTACAGCTGCAGTAATGTAACGAATGTTGTGTAATAAACTAATAAATAATATTACTATCGTAATTCGTTGTGTTTGTTGTTTTGTGTAATGATTTTTATCGTCCGTCTGTTATAGCCGCGGTTTACACCACCTGATAAGGTTAACGATCAGGCGCGGACAAAGTGGTTTGCGCCGTTGGTACACGTCACACGCTACAAACACACACCCACCCGTCACCCACATCCCACACACAATATTATACTGAATAATATGTAGTATCTACTGTAGTAGTGGGCGCAGACGCAGAGTACGGTTGTACGGAGTTATATAAGTATAATGTACAGAGAAAATAACTAATAAGAGCCCAAAACATCTCTGCAAAATGCAAATACTATCATAATTTATTCATAATAGTTTTTAAATAATACGAATTACAAATAATAACATATGTCTTGTAAATAAAAAATAATAAATAAATACCTACTAATGTTTTACAAACATTGATTAAATATGTTTTCTTACCGTCCGGCGTCCACTGTTTTTTGTCATGTTTCATTAAGGCATTATGGCGCTTTTAAGTTTTAGTGCAATGATAAAGTACCTATTGCAACACTCTTTCAACATGTTGTAGGTATATTTTAAACATTTATTTAAATTGCATGCTCTATTGTAATTTGTAACTGATATTTCAAAAGAACCAATTTATAATTTTAAACAAATAATTAATATTGAAATAGTATAAACTCCAATAAAACGACTAAAATTAATTTAAACACATTACAAAAACCTAAGGCTAGAAGGAGTTTTTTAATATAATATTATTTACCGTGTTCTTTTTGTATGTGCTTAGTCAAATTATCTGGATGAGTAGAATCCGCATACAGGGGCGTATTTAGGCCGGGGCCGCCGGGGCCGACGGGGCCTAGGCCCCGGGGCCCCCTAGGTGTGTCGAAGTCGGAGGCCACAGGACTAATTTATATTTGTATTATTATTAAATTTCTGTGTTAAAGGGGGCCTCTCTTATGGCCCTAGGGCCACCAAGTTCCTCACTACGCTACTGTCCGCATAGCAATCGAAACCTAAAATTTCGATATCTTCATGAGTTTTAATATGTCATAGTATATTACACCTCATAACGAAAGTCTTTTCATATAAACTAAACTTAAACATCTTAGCGGAGAATAATATCGAATCACGCAAAAAAAAAAAAATTATGGACAGCCTGTATTTATGATATATTTAATATAATACATTAATACATAGTAACACAGTGAAGAGTGAAACAACTCCGAATAAACGAAATTATGCCTAATATACCTAGATATCCTATACCACTGAAAACCCGCTTGTCTCGCTTATTTTTAAGTAGCCTCGTATAAAATTATATTATGATGTATTATGTTATGTTATAACTTATAATATACTTAAAAGACATTTCATTTAAACATTAATATCTATTTTTCCGTATCCGGTATCATATGATATTATAACTATCTCAATTAATATAATTCTTGGAGAATGAACCCACATTAGTGTATAATACAGGGTATATTGTAAAGCGCTGTTGAGCATTCTTTGCGATGTTGAGAAAATGTTTTGCGTTGTTGGAAATACATTTTTATGTTGTGGATAATGTTATAGTAATAATATTACGTATGAGGAAGTTGGTGAAATGATTCGAAAATTATATTTTTGAAAAACCACAGATGTCATAAATTTGTGGGAATTATGCGTATTTGAGTGAATTGATTTTCAAATTTTAAATATTATAAATAAATATGTATAATATTATACATGTTAAATTATTTGACTAGTTATATGTATTATTTTAAAGATTATTTTTCGGAAATGGATTATCTTATCGGTACTTGCTTACGCCAAACAATCATACTAGTATGATTTAGAATTATGTGTATTGTATAATAAACAATTTATATGGGTCATAAATATAACATTATAATAGTATTTGCAGGCCTTGGTTTCTTTCGATTCAATTCCAATTTACTTTTCTGTTTAATATTATATTATATTGAATTTTAACATACCTATAATTAAAAGTATTAAAATTTATTTTTTATAATTATATTACACAATACAATTCTATACTTATTTAAAACTATATTTAAAATGACAAATGTTATGGTCGAAATATATTCATTTTTGCAATGTTTATTAGTTTTATTGTTATATCACTTATATCTTTTATAATTATATTTTAGAATAGTTAAGAGTAGATTTATAAATGTGACCTTTGATAGAGGGGCAGAGGGAATGTAATGTGTAATGCAGTGGCGTAGCCAGGATTTTTTTAGGGGGGGACGGGGGGGGGGTTTTAGTAATAAAATAAAATAAATCTACAACCGTATTGAAATAATAAAATAATTGAATGATAATAATTATTATCACCAGTGCAGTCGATAACGTGAATACAGCATAACAGAATACATTTCACTACGAATAAATGATTGTATTTTTATATTATAAAAATTATATTTTTGATAAAAATACGGCCGAAGGGGGGGGGGGTCAACCCACAAAACCCCCCCTGGCAACGCCACTGGTGTAATGTGTTGTTGACAAAAGTCTTTAGAATAGACCCTGGTATAATATGCAATATTTCCAATATGACATTAGAAAACATAATAATATAGGTATCACGCTCAGTTAATATATGCTAAATAATTACGAAATTAACTTGTATTTAAATAATATATCATAAAATATCTATAGAAAGCCATATACAGTGAAAACTCTTTATAACGAAAACTCTATACAACGTAAACGACAAACGTCGTAAACATTACACAGTAATGGTTGGTTTGCTTTATAAATTATAACCCATTACTTAATTCATACCTACTCTATAACGCATTAACGTCACTCACAATAACGAAATAATATTTTATGTTTCATAACACAATTTATATACCTGTTATCGTATTATAAATTATAAAAGTAATCGGCAAAAATTCCGAAATTTACCAGAACAATTACATTCTTTCATTATCTACTTTTAATACCGTTATTATTGATATCAAATACATTCATTTTATTATCGACGTAATTTCTAACAAAAATGTTGCTTTTTTTAAACCCTCTCTAGTATCCATTTCGAAAACTCTTCGACGAAAGAAATCTCTTGGTCTCTTCAGATTTGTTATAATATTATAAAAGTTAAGAAAAATTATTAAGAGAATAATAGCTCATTCTATTTCAATATTATATTGATTACTTTAAATAATAATTATATTTTATAAAAATAAATATAAATAATATAACTTAAACAGTTTAAGTGATATACGATAGAATAAAAAAATTCTGCGACTTGGGGGAGGTGTTCAGATATTTCACAGCTGATTGCGGATGCGGGAAATAAGTATAGCGCGAATACTTACGCTGTGGAGAGGTGGGGTGTGCCACGAATCACGATCGCTATAGTAGCAGAGCGTAGGGCCCGGGCAATCGTGGTATAGATGGGCTACGAGTGACCACTCACAGCATGTAGGACTGTAGGAGATGGGACGGTTGGCAAAGACTGACACGTATGTGATAACTGATAAGCATTGACGGGTCGGTTTTCATATTATATCTTAATCAATATAATCTATAAAATTGTATTGAAAAGAGACATATTTTATTACGCGTATAGGTATACATTGGTAATTGGTATTATTAGAAATAAAAGTAAATATTGTACAATATGTTTTGTGTCTAAATACTCCGAATAATCAACATAATATATAATATAGTGACAGTTGTAGTCTTATTCGCGTCTTGCATAGTTGCATTAGGTATACACATATTATTTACTTCGTGTTAAAAATGAATTTTGAAATCGTATTAGCGAAAGAAAAAAAATCAGTTGATATTATATAAAAGTTTTAAATTTTATAATAATGCTTTTGTAAAATATTTAGACACTTATAAATGGCAATGTGTCAATAAAAAGTGTACTGCAAAAATGTATGTTGATCGTGACGTTAGATGATCGTAAAAGATGAAAGCTTACATAACTACGAAAATGAACCCGAATCTGTTAGAAACAAAAAAATATTTTAAAATCAATTAAAAAGAAAATGTAAAGATAAATTGGAAAGACTGTCAAAAATTATCAACAAAGAAATCCAAAAATACCCTGAACATTTTAAATTATTTACTGGGACTATCAAGTGGTACTGATGTAAATCTACATCTATATCTATATCTATACTACTATATAAAATGAAGTCGCTTTTTTTTGTTCGGGATAAAGTCCGAAACTACTTATTCAATCGTCGTGCAATTTTTTTTAAATTAAAGAGGACATCACAGAAAAGGTTTAAGACAAAAAATTAGTCCGATTAAGTTAATAAATAATAAGTTATTATTAATTAAAATAAAAGTGTAAATTGTACACCTATATATTATATATATATTATTGTACATATTATGTGGGCTACGGGTTTCCTGCTACCTGTAACCTGACATTTTGTTCGTCAAATTGTATTGTGTTTGATATCGGCGGTGTTCCGAAAAGTTTATCACACGTACACCAACAACATGTATATCCAATATTTGTATTAATAAATCTATCAATAATCTTGTTATAGCGAAGCATTGCCGGGTCAGCTAGTAATATATATATCAATGTTTGTACCGGTCTCGTCGATCTTCTTATACAAAGTTACCAAAAAAAATTTCTGAAGTCATCAAAATAATGAAAAATCAGAAGATTACAATCATAGAAAACAGGGGCGTATTTAAGGGAGGGGCACATGGGGCCCGTGCCTCCCCCATTTGCCGTATTTTATACTTATTTTTATTATATGAGAAATTTTACAACTCTACACTCCATGTACGCAAATTTGAACTTTTTGTTTGTGCCCTCCCCTTAAGACATTTCTAAATACGCCCCTGATAGAAAATGAAAAGTTTTTACTCGATGTAGACTTTATAAACAATAATTTATTTTACTCTATAATTTCAAATTTTAAATTACTTTGTTCATGTGATAAAATATTTGTAGAAAGTACATTCTATAGATTATAGTTGCCCTAAATATGGGCCGGCAGAGATGACTACTCACACCGACGATGGAGCTGAATCGGCGATGGAGACGGATGGCGAAGGGTGGAAGGAAGTCGTTGGTAGGAAAACAACCTCAGCACCTCCCAATGGTAAAACGGTGGGCCAACACATACCTCTGAGGACAGGGGCCAAGCACAGGGCTAAGCCCCCGGCTGTCTTAGTCAAGTTGGCGGCTGGCTCGTCATACGCAGACACCGTTCGTGCAATTAGGCAGAACAGCGAGATAAACTTGGCGGAGCTAGGAGCTCAGGTAACCGGCATGCGTAAAACCAGGGATGGTCATCTGCTAGTCGAGCTAGATAAAGGTGCAGGATCTGTAGTAGCAGCACAGAAGTTGTCGTCGGCCATTGCTACCAGGCTGGGTGACGCTGTCGGAGGAGTATCGCAGCTTAGCCAGTATGCTGTAGTCGAGATTGTGGACCTCGATGCAGTGGTAACCAAGGATGAGGTCCTGTCAGCATTGCGGGCGGCAATACCAGGATCTGATGACGACCAAGCTACCATCTGTGAACGGCAGGCTATGCAGATCACTGGTCTCTGGCCCACTAGGTCCGGCCAGCAGATTGCTACTGCTAGAATGACTAGAGCCGCCGCCTCTAGTATAAGTCGAATACCAATTGGATGGATAATGTGCCGCGTTCGCCCTAGGCGGGCAGAACCAGAAAAGTGCTTCCGATGCCACGGATTTGGACACCAAAGTGGTAATTGCTCCGGGCCCGACCTATCGTCCAATTGCAAACGCTGCGGAGAACCAGGGCACGAGCTAAAACAATGCTTGGCAGACAAAGACTTATGCGTAGCGTGTGAGAGAGCTGGCTTTGTGCGTTACGAGCATAAGCCAGGCTCAGGTATGTGCAAAGCCAGGAAGGAGGCAATCAAGAAGCCAACCGGGCGCAATCCAAACACCCAGTCTCGGCAGGTAGGCAGGGGAGATGGAGCAAGCACGCTGCAATGATTTGCTGCCTACAGATCAATCTTCAACGGAGTTCCACACCACAGAGCTTGCTCCAACAGACTTCCGCTGCCACAGGCGCTCAAATTCTCATAGTCTCTGAACAGAACTGGAACCCAACTCATGACGACCGATGGGTAGCCAGCACCGACGGAACTTGTGCAGTTGCTCTCACGGCCACCGCTGACTTTGCACCTGACTCGATCGGGGCGGGTCGCGGCTTCGCCTGGATTCAGTCACGGGGCATTAGGATATACAGCTGCTACATCTCCCGGAACGACACGGATGCTAACTTCGCCAATTTCCTGGGAGACGTCGAGCAGTCTGTTCGCTCGGCAGACTTGCACTGCTCGGTTATCATCGGAGGCGATTTTAATGCCTGGTCGCAGGAGTGGGGCTCAGCGCGGAACGATGCTAGAGGCGACCAATTAGCTGACCTAGCTGCTAGTTTGGACTTGTTGGTCGGCAACGTTGGCACTAAACCTACGTACTACAGAATAAACGCTGAGTCGGTGATCGACGTCACGTTCCACCGCTGCCGACCTTGCCTCGCCCTTACCCATTGGAGAGTCATGGACGAAATCGAATCGGCGAGTGACCATAGATATATCCAGTTCCGGTTAGAACGGACTCCTGATCAGGACGACCCCCCGGAACGCCTCAGGGGATGGGCCTACAGACGGCTCAATTTAGACGCACTAACTTCTCACCTAGCAATAGCACCCCTGCCCGCTACTGATGAAAACACGCCTACTGATCAAGCTGCTGACCAGCACATTTCATACTTGACATCTGCTTGCGACGCATGCATGCCGCCCAGGGCACCACCTCCTCACGGCAGAAGGCAAGCCCACTGGTGGAACCAGGAAATTGCCATGCTACGTGACGAATACAGTCGACTGCGTAGGAACTACCACAGGGCAGCTAGAAGGCGAGAGTCACACGAACAACTGGATTTTCACCGAACCGCATATAAGGTCAAGAGGAAGGTATTGCGGCAGGCAATAAGATCCTCCCAGATTAAATGCTGGTCCGACCTATGCAGATCCGTTGACTCTGACCCGTGGGGTCTTCCCTACAAAGTCGTCACCAAACGCATCGGTCGTCGACGTCCAGGAATGGAAGCCCGCGGTATGGAGTCGGAGATCGCCGACCACCTCTTCCCGAACCCGCCAGCGACGGACTGGGCACTCGAGCCCCACCCACCAGAAACCGCAGAAGATGAAACCGTTCAAGACTTCACCCTGGTCGAACTGGCCCAAGCCTGCAAAAGACTTCCCCCCGGTAAGGCAACCGGCCCCGATGGTATCCCCAACGAAGTCCTAGCCAAGGTGTTCCTACGGAAGCCTAACACCCTACTCAGCATCTACAACAACTGCTTGGCCAACACCACCTTCCCTTCCCGATGGAAGGAATCCAGACTAGTACTACTGCACAAAGGCCCCGGCAAGCCGACAACCGAACCACCCAGCTATAGGCCGCTGTGTATGCTTGATTCCTCGGGGAAACTCTTAGAGCGGCTAATTCTGGCAAGACTCGACACGCACCTCAATAGCACCGGTCATAGATCACCAAACCAATACGGGTTTCGCCAAGGCAGCTCGACTTCTGATGCTATTGAACGACTGCTGAACGCCGCACACGGCGCAGCGTTAGGCGCGGCACAGCACAGGGATATTTGCGTGGCGGTGTCTCTAGATGTGAAGAATGCATTCAACACGGCTCCCTGGAAGAAGGTGGATAATGCCCTCCGGGTCAAGAATGTACCCTCGTACCTCGTGAAAATGATAAGATCCTACCTACAGGATCGATCCGTGTTGGTTGGCGAAACACTCCACCGTCGAAGTACGACGTGCGGCGTGCCCCAGGGCTCGGTTCTCGGACCGGCCTTGTGGAATGTCTTTTACGACGATTTATTGGACATGGAAACCCCACCGGGTGTCCAACTCGTGGCATTTGCCGATGATGTGTGCGTCATAGGCATTGCCCGCACAGGCGAAGCAGCCGCTACCCTGCTCAATCCTGTGCTAGCTAAGGTATCGGCTTGGATGGAACAAAACGGACTGAAGTTAGCTCCCACCAAAACTGAGGCTGTAGTTCTGACAAGGAAAAACAAATATGACAACCCGGAGCTTCTGGTTGAAGGACACGTAATTCCTATCAAACGGTCAATGCGATACCTCGGTGTTGAGATCGACACTCGGCTTTCTTTCACCAAACACATACAACAGGCCTCCCGCAAGGCTACTGACTCAGCGAAAGCCATAGGCAGACTGATGCCCAACCTCGGAGGACCATCACAAAGCAAGAGAGCGCTTCTTGGCACTGTGGCAAACAGTAAGATGCTGTACGCCTCGCCAACCTGGGCCGTCCGCGGGACAAAAACGGCTAAGAATCGCGCAGAACTGGCAAGAGCACAGAGGACCGTAGCACTCCGCATAACACGTGCCTACAGGACAGTCTCGGCCGACGCTTCGTCAGTATTGGCCTCAATGCTACCTGCAGACCTGCTAGCAACAGAAAGGGCTAGAGTTCGGGTCCGCCTGGACGACCAGAGTGACGTCGTCCCGAGCACCGTTAAAAACCAAGAAAGAATAATCAGCATTGCAGCTTGGCAAGCTCGGTGGGACCGGTCTGAAAGAGGCAGATGGACATACCGGCTCCTCCCTGACGTTGGGCGTTGGTTAACAAAGCCACCGCTAACCCTGACTTACCGACTGACGCAGGTGCTTTCGGGTCACGGGTGCTTCCGGAGCTACCTGAAGAGGTTTAATCAGGTGGATGACAGCTATTGCGTATACTGCGTCGACCCCGACGACACTGTTGAGCACACGATTTTTACCTGCTCGAGATGGGTTGACAACCGCGTTCGAATGACTGAGATTATGAGGCGATCCCCGAACGCGGGCGACGTTGAGGAAATACTGTGTGGTCCCCTGCCACATGACTTGCCAGAAGACGCTCAAGCCCGAAGGAGAATCATCAAACAGTTCGAAACTAATCGCCTGGAGTTCATCCGCATGGTCGAGACGATTCTGTCGACCAAGGAAAAAGATGAACGCGAGGAAGAGGCCTTGCGAAGGGCATAGGGGAACGTGCGACCGCCCTGATGGAGAACGAAACATCCAGAGTGGCGGACTCCGGTCGGCTCGCCAATCGGATGACAAGCACGCGAATTCAAGGGCGGCGGACTCCGGTCGGCCCGAGAAGGTCAGAAAGAAGTCCAGTAAAACTTGTAATGCATAAAATTCAGATTGACCTTTGTTAATGTAAAATTTAATTGTTAATGCAAAACTTTGAAAATGCTTGAACGGGTTGAGTCGGGGAGCTGTCCCGTCTGCCTCCCACATATGTATTAATATTTGATACCGTCAATAAACGATGGCGGCGCCGCGGAAGCAATGCGAAAGCAGATCCCGCGGCGTCGTCGGTTAAAACAGGAAAAAAAAAAAAAAAAAAAGTTGCCCTAAATATTTTTATTAACTATTTAAAAATGAACATTATGTTCCATAGGCGTGGCCAGACTTTTTTCGCAGGAGGTGCAAGTGCAATATTTGTAAACCTACCCACATTTTTGCCAATCTTAACTTTAAGAACAAAAATATACATTTACAAAAAAAAGGCTATACTCGTGGCGTGGCGGTCGGAACCGGCAATTGTGTCACGAATAGTCGCCGACCGCCAACGACTTAATAAATAATTGTGAAACAAGTAGTAAGTACCAATGGTACCATACTAAAATTATACTTATAACATGACCAATGATTATTTTACTACAACCAGTTATAATTTAAATATATTTTTAATAATAAATCTATATATTAAAACCTAGAAAAAGCTGGCGGGGTGTGCAGAAGCTATCCATGTTGGAGCAAAATTTGTATGGCCTCAAATTAAGATAATTGGATGCAGATTTCATCTGACTCAAAAGTCAAAGTTGGTGGCAGCATGTACAGAACTTTGGTAATTACTTATTATTTTTTTATTTTGCATATTATATATTATATATACAATATACATTAATTATATTATAGTTTTATCAATTGAATACAAGAATTCAAACAGCGAAATAGGACAGTGGATGAAATAGATATTCGGTTTGCCATTATTAAATGCAGAAGAAGTGAAAGCTTTATTGAAGATGTTATGTCAGTCGTTCCTGATGACCCAAGGTTAAAAAAATTCTGCGATTATATTATATATGTGATAATTATATTATTGAAACATCAAAATTGAATCTAAAAAAGCGGGCAAGTGAGTATCGCTCTGCTGTACATTAGGGGGTGGGGTGGACCTCGGACTTGGGTAGGTTAAATTTGAATGCAATGATAGGTATCATTGTATACGAAAAACGATTCTGAACGGAGATGATTTGTCAGTCTAGGATATGTTAATATATTATATTTAAATATTGTCATATATTCTATTTTGAAACAATTCAAACATTTAAGTAAAAGTTTCAAGATCTTACGTCAAGTAATTTTTTAAAAATAACAAAAATCGAAATTTATTTATTAGTAAAACGTTATTTACACGTGTATTTTTGATTTCATATTAAAATTAAAACTTTAAACACTCGTAAAATTTTTTAAATTGAATAATCCTCAAACTTTTTTATAATTATTCTAAGTTTAACTCATGGACAGCATAGTATTAAATTTTCAATTCTTAGCTTTTGATAGTAAAATATTTATAAATTTTTAACTACCAAATAGTGAAAAATATTCATGATTTTGACGAATTTTTGTCAATATTTGAACTTCAAATGCTAATAAAAAAAAATTGTGCCTATGTATTTTTATAATTTTTGAATCAGAGTTAGAACAAGTTATTTGGACCCTTCAATTAAATTTTCAAGTAAATTGTCCCAGCTAAATTTTTTTTATCAACATTTATAAAAAAAAAATAAAAAAAAATTGAAAATTCCAATTGTCTATAAATAGCTCAAAAAAAGTCAAAATATTTTGAAAATCAAATCACGTAAAGAAAATGGCAATCTAAATAACTGGTAAAATTTTCAAGTATTTACGACTTATACTATTTGAATAACAACAAATATTAAAAATCGTTCGAGGCTAAACCGTTATTTAACGCGGTTTTGTAAAAATTTAAATTTCAATCACTCATAAAAATTTTTTGTTTTAGTCCGGTAGAGTTTTTTTTGCAGATAGTTGAAGAAAATTTTATGGAGAACCTTGTACCAAATTTTCAAATCTTAGTTATAAAAGAAAAAAATTTTAGGATTTTTCAACCACAAAATTACTTGCCAATTTTCGCAATTTTGACATATTTCGTATAAATTCGAACTTTAAGCACTTATAAAAAAAAATCGTGACTAACGATTTCGGATTTTTTTTTATCACTTTAAGAACAACTTATAAGAAACCTTGCATTAAATTTTCAAGATTTTCTGGCCGGCCAAAAAAATTTTATCGTTATTTTAAAAAAAAATACTAAAAAAAATTAAAAATTTCAATTGTCTATAAATAGCTCAAAAAAAGTCAAAATTCTTTGAAAATTTAACTGTGTATGGAGAACGCTAATATAAACATTTGGTGAAAATTTCAAGTATTTACATCGATTAGTTTTTGAATTACAACCATATAAAAAAATCGATTTGGTCGAAAACTGTTTTTGCGTAAAAATTCCCGTTTTTCTGTCATTTTTTTTATGTTTTTCTCGATTTTTTTGAAAACTGTTGGAAAATGTTTACTTTTCACCTCTATAATGCACCAAGGATATCCACTTTGCCATCGGAAACCACCCCCAAAGTTTGAAATTGAAGCATTATTTCGACTAGTTATGCTGTACACAGACACAAAAAAAAAAAAAAAAAAAACAAAAACAAAAAAACAAAAAAGAAAAAAAACACACATCATTGTAAAATCAATACATTCATCACTCCGTTCAGAATCTAAAATGTGGGCATCTTCTTCAATTTCTTCCGAACGAACTACAAACAGTTGCGAATCGTTTCATTCGAAACTTAATATACTCAATTCAACAAAACACATCTTAATATATTTTTGTTTTCGCATGTATTAAATTTAAAAATTCAGACTGATACATATATGACATATAATAATAAGAGGGCTCGATAATAATAAAATAAGTAAAACTCCTTGGAGATAGGTATATCTAACATTATTAAGGTAGGTATTGACTATTGGCTGATTGTCACTTGGCATACTTGACAGTTGATTTCAATGATAAAAACAAGAATATATTTTATTTATATATATTTTAGCCTTTTAGGTACAGTTGTTCCAGATAGATTGACACGGCGGCAGCGGCGGCGCTTTTCAGTAGGAGTAGCTCAAACTAGTCGCAATGTGTATATACATATATGTCATTATTATTTTTGGTACTAATATTTTTTTATTATTAATTATTACAATAAAATTTCTACTTTTTGTTTTAAAATGAAAGAAAATTACCAAAATATTTGATTTTAAATTAATAATGTAAAATCAGTTTTAAAATTTTTGTGACAATTGTAATTGTTTATTGTTATACACTCTCGGTAATAACATTCAAGTACGGAGACCCCCTGGTTTTTTTGTTATCGCGCCACCGCCGATGTGTCAATTTATCAGGCAACAACTGTATAGGTACATAAGTGTTATTTTTAGTCAAGTAGGTATAGTTAGTAAGTATTTATTAAATTGCAGTTGAATTACATTTCATATAATAGATGAGCTCAGTCACATAAATGGTAAATGTATTTGACACAAAATGTATTATTATTTATTAAACCTACTCAAAAAATATTTTTATTAAGTTTAGACTTGTTAACATCACACTCGTTAATATTTAAATATTACTTTAATATATTATACTTAATACATTTATCTAATTTTATATTTATTTTAATTACTAAATTATTATTAAGAAATTGAATTTAGTTTTAACCAAACTTTTTCATCCTTCGGAATCACTAACAAAGATAATTTACTAAATTGTATAGGAATCTCGGTCTTTTCACACGGTTCCACTTCAAATTTTGATAAAATATCTACTAAAGCTAATTTCATTTCCATCTCAGCAAATCGTTTTCCTATAAAAAAATTAATATAATAAATAAAATACGTTTATTTTTAATTACACAACAATAACTAGAAATTGCTATTACAATACAGACTTATATAATAATACCTACCGATACAAATCCTGGGTCCATTGCCAAATGGAAGATAAACGCCATTAGGTCGCTTTGCATTTTCTTCGGCAGAAAATCTTTCAGGATTGAATACTTCGGGATCACTAAAATATCTAGGATCAAAATGCAACGAAAATGTTGGAATTATAATTTTCTGCCCCTTCTCAATTATTAATGAATCGTTTGGCACATGATAGGTTTTTGTAGCTACTCTGAACAAAGCAAAAAGTACAGGATATTTTCTGATTGTTTCTGAAAATATCAAATAATTTTTAGTATTTGTTATATATATTATTTTACCTAATATAGTCTAAAAAGTAAAAACTCTAAACCTTTAAATGATGAGACATTAAAAAACACTGATATTCAATGAAAAAAAAAAGTGGGTAAGTGGGTATCGCTCTGCTGTATATTAGGGGGTGGGGTGGATCTCAGACTATGGTAGGTTAAATTTGAATGCAATGATAGGTATATCATTGTATACGAAAAACGATTCTGAACGGAGATGATTTGTCAGTCTAGGATATATTATACTTAAATATTGTAATATATTCTATTTTGAAACTAATTCAAACATTTAAGTAAAAGTTTCAAGATCTTACGTTTAGTAATTTTTTAAAAATAACAAAAATCGAAAATTATTTATTAGTAAAAAGTTCTTTTACACGTGTATTTTTGATTTCAAATTAAAATTTAAACTTTAAACACACGTGCAATTTTTTAAATTGAACAATCCTCAAACTTTTTTATAATTATTCTAAGCTTAACTTATGGACAGCATAGTATTAAATTTTCAATTCTTAGCTTTTGATAGAAAAATATTTATAAATTTTTAACTACCAAATAGTGAAAAGTATTTATGATTTTGACGAATTTTTGTCAATATTTGAACTTCAAATGCTAATAAAAAAAAATTGTGCCTATGTATTTTTATAATTTTTGAATGAGAGTTAGAACAAGTTATGTGGACCCTTCAATTAAATTTTCAAGTAATTTGCCCCAGCTAAATTTTTTTTATCAACATTTATAAAAAAAAAATAAAATAAAATTGAAAATTTCAATTGTCTATAAATAGCTCAAAAAAAGTCAAAATGTTTTGAAAATCAAATCACGTAAAGAAAATGGCAATTTAAATAACTGGTAAAATTTTCAAGTATTTACGACTTATACTATTTGAATAACAACAAATATCAAAAATGGTTTAAGGCTAAACCGTTATTTAACGCGGTTTTGTAAAAATTTAAATTTCAAACACTCCTAAAAATTTTTTGTCTGAATCCGGTAGAGTTTTTTTTACAGATATTTGAAGAAAAATTTATGGAGAACCTTGTTCTAAATTTTCAAAACTTAGTTATAAATGAAAAAATTTTTACGATTTTTCAACCACAAAATTACTTGCGAATTTTCGCAGTTTTGACATATTTTGTATAAATTCGAACTTTAAGCACTTATAAAAAAAAATTGTGACTAACGATTTCGGATTTTTTTTTTATTACTTTAAGAACAACTTATAAGAATCCTTGTATTAAATTTTCAAGATTTTCTGGCCAGCCAGAAAATTTTTATCGTTATTTTAAAAAAAAATACTAAAAAAAATTAAAAATTTCAATTGTCTATAAATAGTTCAAAAAAAGTCAAAATTTTTTGAAAATTTAACTGTGTATGGAGAACGCTAATATAAACATTTGGTGAAAATTTAAAGTATTTACATCTATTAGTTTTTGAGTTATAGCAAAATAAAAATTTAATTTTGACGAAAACTGGTTTTGCGTAAAAAATCCCGTTTTTTCCGTCATTTTTTTAAGGTTTTTCCCGACTCACTTAAAAAATATTGAAAATTTTTAACTTTTGACCCCCCAAAGTACCAACTAGATCCGATTTTCTTTTTCAAAGAGGGGCTGAAGTCAAAAATCGAAGCATTTTTACTGCCCCAAATGTTGTCGAGAGACACAAAAAAAAAAAAACACACATCATTGTAAAATCAATACATTCATCACTCCGTTCAGAATCTAAAAAAGTAGTTGATGATTAAATTTTTTAAATTTTTTGTAATTCATAATAATTAATTTGATTATGTGTATAATTATTAATTAATTACGTATAATATTGTAGTATTAAATCATTAATTTTAGTTATTTTACTATAATAGTTGCAGACTGTATTATATTATATCATTATTACTAAAAATGTATTAAGTAAATACCTGCTATAACCATATCTAGATAAATTAGATCATTCAAAAACTCATTGTTAATTATTCCATTATGTTTAATTTTTGTGAATTTTATCTCTTCACGAACTCGGTCTTGAATGTTTTTTTTCAGTGCAAGTTCATATAAACAAAAAGAAAGAGTAGTTGATGTAGTTTCAAATCCAGCAGCAAAAAAACCAAATGCATTTGATAATATTTGAGATCCGGTTAGTCCTACTAAAATAGTAGAATATATTATTATGACACAGCAGTTAAATAATTATAGATATTGTTATTTTAAATTTTAAACAAAACAGTTTACCATCATTAGATGAATTGTTATCAACAACCAAGTCTTGATGTGCTTGAATTAAACAATGAACAATATCATTCCTCACTATATTATGTTTTTTTCTGTACGCCATCGTTTCTTTAAATACTGATCCGAAAAATGCAGTTGTTTTATTAGGAAAAATAGGAAGCCTTATGATATTCATAATAGCCGGTGATATCATCACACAAATTTCTCTAAAGAAATACAATAATGATGATTGGAATGCTGTTTTTCCAAAACTACGAAACAAAGAAGTATCATCGCTTGCTACATTCAGTTTCAGCCCAAAAGAACAAGTGCCGATAACATCAGTTGAATATTGTCCCAAAATATCTCTTACATCAATTTCCTTTGGATTTTTCTTTAACTCAGAACATATATTATCTATCATCACATTGCCACACTCTTCGATTTGACTATACATCTGTTTAAGTTTTCCAGACGTGAACGCAGGACTCAATTTACTTCTAAGTATTTTCCATCGGGGGTTATTCATTAAAAACAGTACTTCTGACAGTGGTTCATTTGAAAAATTCACGTAAATGCCACGGTCGGTAAAATACGAAAAATCTTTTATCAGTATGTTGTTAATAATTTCAGGATCGCGGATCATTAAGTACGGAGTTCGCATCTGAAACATACCTCCATACTTGTGTCCAGCCAGTTCGTAATATATTTTCTTGTACGTTTCTATTGGATGATCTATGCCCAGTGCTACGTTCAAGTAGTTACCAAACAAAGGAATAGGCCGTATATAAGGCACGTTAAGCTTTTTCCATACATTAAATGTCGAAATACAATAATAATAAACAATCGAGAATAAGACTGTTACAAATATGATCAAGTCAACCCAAAAGTTGGTAAAACTAAACATCGTTAACATTTTCTTTTTAATTAGTAAACGAAAGAAAATAATAACACATAGACAGCGCACTTGAATAATTTTTGAACAATGACCATTACATACAGTCTTGAATATCTTTTATGTTATACCTTATATACTAAATACCTACTTAGAACTCATATTTTAATTTTATCAATATTTAAACAATATTCTGAAGTGAATAGTTTTATAATGACTATAAGTATTGTACATAAGTATTATTATAGTTTATTTTTTATTAAGTTGTTTACTAACATTTACTGTTTTCAATAAGTACTAATTGGTCTGATTGTAAACTGTATGTATAGGTATTTGACCTAAAAACCTACGTTAATTATACATAATTGTAATCCTTATCAACATTTTGTATTTAACTTAGATTCAGATATTTACATATAGGTACTTAAACTACAAAACAGATTAAATTTAATGTGTTCTGTATTTAAACTTTAAACTATTTTTTTTTCAATAAAATCATTAAGATAACTTATTTATTAAAGACTATATTTTAATTTAATAATATAAATTTTAAATATTTTATTTCAAAAATTGAGAATTTTTATTCTAAACCAATTTTTGACCAAAATTTATTTTGTTTATTTTGTTGTAATTCAAAAACGACTAGATAATTGTAGATAAGAACTTGAAATTTTCACTAAATGTCTATTATCGTTTTCTATACGTAGTATAATTTTCTAAAAATATTAAATTTTTTTGACCAATATATGTATACAAAATGTTCAATTTGTTTTATTTATTTTTTTTATATATAAGTGATGATAAAATTTTTTTTGCAAGGTTAATGTTATTAAAATATAGTATAAGATCTCTTATAATTTTTTCTTATTATCTGTATAAAAATATTGAAAATATATAGCTATAGTGCTATAAATTTTTGTATAAGTATAGATAAATTATATTTTTGTCGAATTCGGGTATGACCTATATTCGTTGCTGTAATATGCTTCATCTCTGATCTTTTTTTAACAATACTTTTTTCGCAGCCGCACTCTTCAACGTGAAGGTTTAACCTATTAAGTATTAACCTATTCACTAAATATCAATAATATTAATATTATATGCTTTAATAACGTAAATTAAATAAATAAATAAATATAAAGTTAAAATGGCTAAGACGAGGTCTAAGCCTTGTATAATAGTGTCAGGTTTGGAAGGTTCTTCCTTAGTTCCTTATACACTTCAAAAGTTATGAAGAATATAATCAGGGCCCAGTGGTTATATTATATATATATATATATATATATAATCACCTACCAGTTACAAATATTAACTCATTAGTTGCCACGAGGCTGCTGGGCTGCCTCAAAAGTCAAAACCCATATAATATTTTCTACCCTTTTTTTTATTTTTGGTGCTGTAGTTGTGTCGTTATGTCTTTGATAATTGATAGTTCGACATAGAAGCCAAAATGTACAATAGGTTAGCTATATTATTTACAATGTGACGACGATTTAAACATAATACTTATTTCTCTCAACTTTCTGCTGCAATAAATTCATATTGTTTAATCAACATTTTATATTAATTACAAAATATTTATTAAAATGGAAATTAAAATAACTTAAAATTATTTCAAATGTCAAAAATATAAAAAATAAAAAAATGATTATACTTTCACAATAGAATTGGTTTTTATATCATACTTTTTACTCCGTAGGTAATAGGTATACTTTCATCTTTGGTCTTCTAAAATTTTAATTTTCTTTGGAGAATTATTCATTTTAAACATTTTATGTCAGAAATTTGAAAAAAAAATGTATGGCTTCTACAACTCGTTACTATCACTTGTATGTTACGGTATTCGGCTTCTAAGTGGCGTTTGATGATAACATATAATATTAGTAATATTACCTAGGCACCATTAGGTCGTCGGCTGTCATATTTATTTTTTATTTTATTTATAATATACAATAAAACCAAGTAATTTAATATTGGAATCAATTTTTAGACCAATTACTTCCCAAGATAATGTTTATTGCATTTAATGAAACACGGAAAACTGCCGCACGGCACCTAACGTCTTAAATTTACATTATATTGCCTTCCTCCGTGGTCTAATTTAGTTGCGGTCGTGGGGGTGTTGCATCCCCCTACTTAAGATGCCTGGTTTATTTTAGTCGGCAAAGTTTTCATTTTTACATAGTAGCCGATGATTATGATTTTATATTATGTTTTATGATTAAATTATATAAATATTCAATTATTATTTATTATAATATTTAATATAAAAGAGAATTTAAAATATAGCAAAATAGGTAATCAAAAATATTTATAATAAATATAAATATATTATATAATATATATTATAATATATAATATAATAATAATAATATTATATAATAATATAATATAATATAATATAATTTAATAATATTATAATATTATATAATAATAATTATAATATAATATATATATATATTATATATACAAGGGCGCCCATAATAAAATTCTCAAGGGGGGGACAACATTTTATTTTATCAATCTATTTATAAATAGGAATGACCACGAGGTAGGAAGGCCGAAGGGGTTTACAATTTTACATTATACTATTACATAACAATATAGGTACATCAAACTGAAGGATTATAAAATAATAGTTATTTAACCAATATTTTAAGAATTGATAACTATTCATAGGATAGAAACGAAACAGCGTGTTGTTATTTATAGCTGATAACCCAATTTGCCAAACTGAATAAACCGACTTTTCATAAACAAATTATAGATTTTCATAATATATTAAAATAAATTTTTAAATTCTGTTTAAATAAATAAGTAGATTCTGATCACAGTAAACAATTTTTCAATATTTTCGACATTTTCCAGGGGGGGGGACATGTCCCTCCCTTGCCCCCCCCCATATGGGCGCCCTTGTATATATATATATTAATATATTAATATATTAATATATATTATAATATTATAATATATAATATTATATTATATAATATATATATATTTGATTTGGTAGTTAATACTTGTATTTATAGATTACTATCTGCTTGTTGCTGGTCAGCAATATATTTAACTAAACATATAAATATTCACTTTATAAGTCGACTTTTTATGATTTAAACGCCATCATCAACTCATCTTGTGTATACCGCACGTATATTAAATATTTTTCTATGCTGCTATGGTGATCTATATATAGGTATAACCATAAAGTATAAACTATAGAAAGTTTCAATTCGTCGAAACTTATTAAAGGAAAGTCAGAGTCAAATTTGATTTATTGAATATTGAATTAAATGTATAGCATATGGCCTAATATTATAATGTTTATTTTATTGTTTTACTTTGTTAGTATCCAATTAATTAATTGTTAAGAGGATGTCAATGCAGTCAGTGCACTGATTGTTTTTTCTCTCTGGTCCATGCACAACATATAGACTAAACGCATTTATGCAGAATTATTATTTTTTATTTTTAAGTACCTACCTAATCATAGAGTAAAATCACGACCCATTAAAAAAACGATAGAAAATAATATTTTTGAGGGTATGACATAGGTATGAATTGTTTAAATATTGTCTCAAGTAATTTAAACCAAACACAAGAGTGTATGGTGCTTGTTAAAATTCTGCAATTAGTCTAGAATTTTTAAGGGAACGTCACCACATGTTAAAAATCAAAAATAATTTTTTTAATCTAGTAATTCACTACGAATATCCTCGAAAAATCGTTTGTTACGAAAACTTACATTTTATGCATTATCTGGGTGAAGGGGTAAGTTTTAGATTTCAAAATTTCACATTCACGATAAGGTGTGTTACTGAATCAATATACAATCGATATACATACCTATTAAAAAATTAAAAAAAGGCACTTTTAGTTTCCTATAGCGCCTGTGGTCACCTGTGTATATTATTATTATTAAGACAAAATGTGATAACGATAAAGAATATCAACATTGCCGTTTAGTACTTTTGGCACTACTGCATTAGGCAGCTGCAGTGCTGCTTGCTTACTTACTAGCACGATTTAAGATACTATCTATATCCGTGCTTAATTCCAATCTTTCTGTGATAACGTTTTTTAAAGTTGTGTACTGTACAACTTACTGTGTAGTTAAATGAGTTTTCAAAAATCTCATTCAATTTATCATAATATATATTAGACGGATAAACTATTAGCAAATATATTTTGTATTTTTAAACTATTACATTTTTACAGTATTATAATTCAAGGTAATATGCAGTATTGCACTATGAAATCCTTGATAAATAGTTCTCCATAAGTAATAATTATATTTTATAACTGTTATAATTTTTGTTTTATTATTGTTGTTTAGATGAGTAGTGGATCTTTGGATATGTCAAAGGCAGGAAATGCTTTATGGCTTGTTAAAGTACCTAAATACGTCGCAGATAAATGGGATAATGCCCCTGGTAGCTTAGATGTGGGTAAAATTAAGGTAACAAATACACCAGGAAAAAGACCAGATATTTCACTTCATCTGTCCGAAGCCGTTTTATGTTTGGAGGGTGAAAAGAACAATGAGCCAATACCCAAATCATTCAAATTAGATGTGTCACATTTCACTAGCCAAACCATGGTTGCATTATCTGAACAAAGAATGCCTTATAATCCAGATGCAGTTGTGCAAGAAACAGATAGGTTAGCTATACTAGGAAAAATAAGTCAGAAACTAGAATGTCGGCCTATTGGAGATCAGGTAATTAGTAAAATATGGTTTGTTTCATGTTTTTGTGATTATGATACCTTATGGTTTTTATTCAGGTTTATATGGATTTAAAAAAACAAGCTATACGAAAAGCACATATTCCAACCAGACAAGTTCAAAAGTTAGATAAAGTAGTTCAAAATTTCAAGCCAATATCAGATCATAAACATAATATTGAATATAATGAAAAGAAGAAATCTGAAGGCAAAAAGGCACGTGATGATAAAGATGCTGTCATGGCTATGTTGTTTAAGGCATTTGAGAAACATCAATATTATAACATCAAAGATTTGGTCACATTGACTAAACAACCAGTAGTATATTTAAAAGAAATCCTAAAAGAAGTTTGTAATTATAATCTTAAACATCCACATAAGAATATGTGGGAGTTAAAACCTGAATATAGACATTACAAAGAACAAGAAGAAACGGAGACAAATTAGTAATTATTATTGTAATTTATATTTAACATAACTATGAATATTAAAACTGCATATTTTGAATCTTTTGTGTGATATGATTTATAATAGATTCAAAATTATTTTGTTGTATATTTTTCATTAGATTTATTAAGTAAAACTAAAAGACAAAATAAATTTAAGTGTATAAATCATCAAATAAAGCTTGTAATATTAGTATGTATAAAGTTGGTAGGAATGGTAGGATCTTTTGTTGCTAATTGAAATATTGAAAATTGGAACTTTTCAAATGGGCTGGTTCTATCTACTTCCAAATTGAACAAATTTACCTGAGATGATCCATTTATTAAATTAACTATAGTCTATAGTAATATATAATTAATGCTATGATGTATAAAGTTGTTGAAAGCATGGGTAGGTTTTTAAAAAAATGATCAAATATTCTTAGATTTAGCATGCCTGTCCTATTAATTATTTTGTTTTAAAAATTGATTTCTTGAATTTTTTAAATGTGCTTACTCTATAAATTGAAAAATATTAACTAAGATATTACCATGAATTATTTACAACCAAAATTATTAAATTATGCTTTGACTTAAAATAATTCAAAAAAGTTTTTATTTGATTCATATTATAGACAATTATTGAACAAAGTCAATATTAATGATACAAACATATTATACAAAAATTCTTGCAGAAAATAAAGTGTAAAAACTGCTATTAATTGAATTTTTTTTTAATAAATTACAAACATTTTAGTTGATATACATATCTAATTATGTTTCCTTAATTCAGGAATTTAAGTTGCTTGTTTTTAATATAATATTTGTTTCAAAATTTATTTTTAAAGTAGGTATTTGAACTATGAACACTTTTTAAAATGTTTAAGTTTAGAACATATTTGCAAAATGTATTGATGAATATAAGTTTAGTATTAGAATGTCTTATTGTTTGCAAAAAAAATGTATTTAATATAATACTTTAATGACATTTTCAAACAGTTTAAAATTAATAAGAAACAATTTCACACGGAGCTCAGCAAATGGTAAATGTTATAACATGCATTGCTATATTTGGTTATAAAATTATAAATTTTAAATTATTTTATGTCACTACTTCACACTGCACTTGTTGCTTTATTGTTAAGTGCTTAAAAAGGGGTCAAAATGATTTTTGTGCTTTCACATTATATAATATACCTATGATATAAAAATATAATTCATCAAAATATCAAATATCAGACATCATACTTTTAAATGAAAAAAACAATTCAAATAAATACATTAATTACTGTTTATTATTAAAAAATCATTCTAAGGCTTTGTCACACATTTCTAGTGTTCCTGATTTAGTCTTGTTTCCACCGATGAATCCATTTGCGTGACAAAAAATACAATCTTGTACTCCAGAAATTTTACTTAATTCATCATCTCTAATACCCCACCAACTTTTTGGTAATGCCTTTCGAAGTGTAAAGGATTGGGGAGTAATTGGTATACATTGTATTCTCCACGTAGAATTTGAAGTGTCTTCAAAAATAACAAAATCAATTTTTGGTGAAAGGTCTTTACCAAGTTCTTCTTCTAATACAAAATAATGTTCTTTCCAAGGGCATGATGTTCCGAGTTCTATGACACGACCAGATTTGTGTGTTTCATATCGTTTCTCAAGTGCATCAATTACCAATGACCTAGCAGGTAACCACGTTTGAAATGCATACAGTACGGTTTCTTCAAATTCACTTTTTATTAATTGCATTGCCTGCTTGAATGCTTTCATATCATCAAATTCTCCAACATGGTTCCATTTTTTGTTAAAGTTACCGACTCGACTACTCAAATTTGTGTGTATATTATATTTTGGCAAACCTTCACAAATTGGAACACCATTGTCAATAGCATCTATTTCTTGTACAAATGATTCATATACCTTAGAATAAATAGTATTCAATGTATCATCTGGTACATCGGATGCAATAACTTTTTTCAAAACATCATGGCCGTAATGTAAGTACACCAAGCCAGCACTACTCAATTTTGTTGTCCATTTGGCATTGGGAACTAGTGAGCTCATTGAATGATTAAAACTTCTTTGATGATGATCATAACGGCGTGTACTGTGATCGTAAACACCACCGACGTCGATGACAATATCGCATCCGGATAACAATTTTTCATCTCTAGTACGAATTATTTCCAAGTCGGGAAATAATAATTGTAGCATACATGAACCGAATGCTTCATCGCAGTGGAATGCGCCATTGTGTGTACCCAATTTTTTTGGTGAAAATTTAGTGGTTAAATTCATTTTTAAGCGGTTGATTACAAGTTATAATTTAGAATTAAATACTAATTACTAACGGAAAAATTAACTTGTATAATCACAGAATAATAATAATATTAGCAAAATAATATACTAGCGTCAAAACAATATGACGTATGAGAATATGACAATAATCACAAAATACTTACACACTAATGACAACGACAAAATTATTTAGGTAAAGCTAGTACCTTAGTCAGTACTACTATTCAGACGTGCTATTGTGCTAGGCGCTTTATGGTAATTAGTTGTAACTTTTTTTTACTGTGAAGTCAGACGTCAGTAAGCACCATGGGCCATAGCTACCATGGCTACATGGTAATTGGTAAACAAGCCGCAACTCGCAAGGTTTATAGATATTATTATGTAATATAATCATAGATATTAAAGAATGGATAGGCCATTGCTATATTAATTGAATAGAGGGAAGTGTGCCGGAATGGGGAAGAGAGAAAGACAGATTTTATCAATACCTCTCACTCTAGCAGAGGTCTTATCATGATTTATATTATTATTATATTATTTAAAATATGCTTGAATATTGTATAATTCGTTTTATTATTATTTATTAATTTATAATCTTACATATTACACTAATATTATAATATTGACAAATAATGAAATAATAAATAAAGTGAATGTGAAATAATCCTAATTCTGTTATCTATTTGTGTTAAGACCTCTATAACCTCAAAATGTTTTCATATTCATTCCCGTATGATAAGCACAAATGGCCTATCCATTCTTTAATATCTATGAATATAATATATTTTAAATCGTGATAATAAATTAGACTACAGTGCAGCCAGAGCTATATTATATACGTCTCTCTCTACGATTAGCAGCAATGTCAGCGTTGCCATCCTGTCGTATAATCAATTTTCATAATAGAATAATATTTACCGTAGCAAGGTGGATATATATATCCAAGGTTTATAGATTATACAGGTTGCCTCATAACTATGTAAACAAAGCAATCCCCCCGCAGCGCCTTATTACGCATGACGTCATCCGTAGGAGAGTTTCTCGGGCGGCCATGGTTTCGTATGTAAATACAATACAATGGTTAATATTCATACTTAGTACTTACAGCCATACTTGACTGCTAATTATTGTGAATTTGTGTTTGACATATGTTTATTGTTATGTTATTAACAGGACTCGGGACTTATACCACTTAAAATCTTAAAAATAAGCGCTTAAAAAGCACTAAAAAACATCATTATAAGCACTCAAATAAGCATTTAAAAACTTAAATTTGATCAAAAATATTTAATAAAAAAAAAACTTTTTTTTTACACGATAAATAAGAAACTAGACATAATTTGTGTATTTTCTTGTATATTATATATATATTGACCAATTTTTTTCGTTTAATTTCAAACTGTGCTAAAAACAATACTTCTTAATATGTCTTTAATAATAATTAAAGACTACAAAAAATATTGAGACAAAATGATTATGAAACATTTTTAACTAAAAAATCAAAAAAAAATATCTATATTACAAAAAAATCAAACTTTACTTTCGAGACATTCTGAAAGTATCATTGTAAGTATAGAAAAACTGGTCAAAAAAGCAAAAATCGTAAAAAAAAACTGGAAATAAGCAAATTTTTAAAAAATCGTCTAAAAAAGCAAAAAAAAAGCGCTTTCAAATTTCATAATAGAACGTGTTTAACATGACCAGTGGCGCAAATAGGAAAAATGTTTAGGGGGGGCTCAAGCCCCAAAATTACCAAAACCGGTAAAAATAACTTATTAAGAATAACATACATATATTATACTATTATTTTTTGAGGGGGCTTTGAGTTATTTCGGTGAGGCTAAGCCCCCCCCTATTTGCGCCACTGAGTTTACACTTTCATAGCACTCTACTGCATTTTAAATCAATCCAAGAAATAAGCAAATGCTTTAAGTCACGAGCCCTGGTTATTAGTGTACCTACCTATAATTTTTAATTATATATTAAAATATTTTCTGTTTAAGAAAGTAGAAACCTATAGTATACCTATGTGTATATTGAAAGAATACTATTCATTATTCATAATGTTATACTCAACACAATTTACAAATAAAGTGTCGACTGATTATAAACAATTGTAATTATTACTAAATGTGTAAAACTACTAAAACTTTAAACCCAATATTAAAATATGATACTTTAAATTCATTGTATTATCAGTCCTCATACTAATATAAACTAATTTTTAAAGTTTTCAGTTTTCTCATGAATCAGAAATATTTTCCAAATCATAATCATAGTAAGAATCAATAATATAATTATTTATTAGTAGAGTTAGGATGTTGATGACCTAAAAATCGCACAAAAATGCCCTAAAAAAATGCAAAAATTACCTTAAAAATTATCTAAAAAACTAATTAATTAAGTGGAAAGATGTATTTATAAATAATAATGCATGATAATGATGGGTGTATTTAATACTGTAATAGTAGGTAATTTAATATATCAATTAATAATTATAGATTATAATATTAATACATTAATAAATAAAAATAGGTATACATTTATAATTTGTACTACTTGTCCAAATCCAAAATTAGATTTTAAATAAATTAAATTTATTTCCAAACTTGGGCTTAACACTTGCTCTAAAATCTAAAATTGCCCCACATTGTACAAAAAGCACAAAAAATGACTTAAAAATGTTGAAAAATGACATTAAAAAACAAAAAAATGCAAAATTAAATTAGAATATTTTGCATCAAGATAGCATGAATAAAATTTTTAGCTAGGATAGCATTGTATCGAATCAAAGGAAAAAAATGCAAAAGTCATCAACATCCTAACTCTATTTATTACTAATATATTCTAATATATAATAAATTAATAAATAATTGTATTGTTTTATAGGTGCTTCTAAAAATGTAATGTTTTAATACACATATAATATAATAAATATTTTAAAATAGTTTATTAACATAAACATTTTTTGTTTTTATACATATTTTGCAAGATAATTCATTTAATTTCATAATTTAATATTATTATACAATTTTTGGGGTTTGTAGACATGGTATATGATGCAAATAATGATAAATGTAATTAATAAATAACAAAAGTCGCAAAAACGAATGAGAAAAAATACAAAAAAAAGAAAACAAATTGTAAAACTCGCAAAAACGCACGTATAAACCATGTAAACAAATTGGAAAGTCTCCTACGGATGACGTCACGGTCCGATTTCTCCCACTCCCGTTTTTTCAGATTTTCGATATGAGGCAACCTTTATAATCTATAAACCTTGATATATATCCACCTTGGTACCGTAGATTACAGAATCATTGTCATTGATAATAATATCATAGATATTAAAGATAATATCTATGAATAATATTATAATAATAAAGATAAACTTTTGCTATGTGAAAGAAATAAAGAATTGATGAAATATGAAATAAGTTTCACTTGGTTTCAGGTCGAAATTTTAAAAATTTAGATACCTATCAATTATCATCTATTCTATCTTTCAATCTCTATGATTACACTTGTATATTATATTTAAGCTGTTTGGGGAACATTTCAAAATTCAAGATGTCCAAGAAACAAATAATTTTAAAATTTAAACGATTACAATAATTAATTGATAAAACAATACTTATTGTTTAATATTTTACTGTACATTAATTACTAATCAGTGGTGGGTTGTACTTTTTACATAGTATAAAAATGTATGTGGAAATGATTTCAGATCTACTTGATTTGTTCAATAAACTATTAAACTTTGTAAGTATCGTTAACTAAAATTATTCTTGAAATATCTAAAACTTATTTGTAGATTGTATTTGAAATAATATTTTATTTTGGACCAATATCCAATTACAGTTAAAATGTTGAATTGATAAAACATTGTAGTAGTGCATTCTGTAAAACTTAATTTTTAATTTATCTGATGATTAATACATTTTTATAATTTTTAATTAAATAAATCAAAAGTAAATTTGTATCTAGCATATTAAAAAAGTTATATTGATCAGTAAATGCCTTATATAGGTTTAAAATTGTTAAATTTACCAGAAAAAGTTCTGAATAAATACCAAGAAGCCATTTAAAAAGTCCTAAGTTTTCTATGGAAAATTTAAAATCATATTTTTAAACATACATTTTATACATAAATGGCTAAATAATACAAATTAAAATTTTAAAGTACCTACAGATAGTAGATTATATTTTATATTCATATGATCTATTTTTTATATATATTTTAAATATTTTTTAATTTAAAAGGATAGTAATAATATAATGATTTATTTGTATTTTTTTTTAGAATATAAAGATAAGTATTCATATAAAAATTACTTTTGAGTTTTGATACTTATTTTATTATTATTAGTAGTACCTAAATACAATTTTTATTTGTGAATATTTTCTTGTTTCTATAAATCTGTATCTTGCAATTTTAATATTATGTTTGATGTATAAATGCTTACATATTCAATATGTTTAAGTACATAAATATCTAAGCTTTAATTACTATAGAATTTTTTATATAAAACAACTGAACATTTTTTTACAAATTATTTAAATTTCATATTATAGATGACTGAAGTTGGAGTTCTAGAATCTTTTACATTTGTGCATTCTGCTATAAATCTGAACTCACAGCATGAACAATTTCTTAAAAGAATTCAATCATCAATTGATGAATTGAAGGTAAAATTTTACATATTTGGTATTTTAACATGAAATATTGATATTACAATGTTATTTACTTATTTTATAGAAATGGTTACAAAATGTTTGCACAGAATGGAAAGCAGAAGATTTAGCATCTCTTGGAAATGTGATAGAGCCACCATTAACACCTAATAATATAGATCTTAACATGAATGGCACTGATTATATCACTCCACTTATTAAAGAAAAAATAGATTCTGTGTTAGGTTTTCGAAATCCAGTTAGTCCAATTTTGTGGAGTGTTGGATTAAGACCTATACAAGATAGTAATTCTAAAGACGGATTTGAAATAGACGATGATCAAAGACTGCCTACAGATTTTGTTGCTCCATCTTTTGGAGATTATGGAAGCCCTTCATCAGAACCTTGGAATGTTTTTCAAGAATCTAATTATGACATGGATCAGACAAACATGGTGACATATTAATTTTTGTAAATCATTAATACTAACATAGGCGTGACTAGACTTCATCCTCAGTGGCAGCCTAGCTAATGACCGGCACCACTTAATGAATCGAAAAATGCCCCATACCCATCTTAAATTTCTGTGGTGGGAAGGGGGTAGCTCCACTAATTTAATATTTAAAAAAAAGTCTGTATTATCTATTTACAATATTAATAATATACCATATATTCAGTACCTTATAATATGTATATATATATTACCTTATAATATATTATTATACTATACTATAACATTACCTATATAACCTTTATAATATAATTAGAATAATTAGATAATAAACAAAATATATGATTTTTAAGTGTATAGAATAACAACATTTTTTAATTAGTAAGTATATACCAAATGAGTTTAATAATAAGAACATTGAACAACACATAATATTAATAATAATATAACCAACACATACCTATACCTATATCAAAGAATAAGTCTTCTTTTTGTAGGATGTATTTAATTATATTATTATAATAGTTGGCGGATACCCATATTTTATTATTCCGATTTCCGATAAGAATCTTAAATGAATGAAGACATCAATTCGACAATGCAATAAATTATTATTATAACAAAATAAACAATGCATGAAATTTTTTTTCTAAATAAAAATTGTAAACCACTAGATTTAAAAATCGGTTGTCTAGTCTTTCGAAAATTGCAGGGGCAGCCCAGGCACCCTAGGCTGCCACCGTAGACACGCCTATGAATACTAATATGAAATTGACAATTGTATGCATTTTTAAGGATGAAAAAGGTCCTCAAACACCAAATATAAAATTATATAGAAAAGAAGAGGAACCAGATATTATACAAGATATGACTTCAAATTCATCATGTATTCCTAAAGAAATTAATCAAAGTAAGGTGACATGTTAACACGATGTAAAATATATTCTTGTTCTATTAATTTTTTTATTATTAATTAGTATGAACATATAAAATGATTTCCAGTTGAAAATTTATTTCCATGTCAAAAATGTAAAAATCAATTCAAGTCCTTTGAAGAACTAGAAGAACATTTAAAAACACATCAGTTTAAATCAAAATTCACAAACCTACATTTAACTTGTGGTAATTATATATTTTAGTCTTTAATTAGCTGATTGTCTTTATATTATGTATGTGTGTAAGAAAGTAATTCATTTTTATTATTTTTTTACTTGACTTTGTTTCCTTAGAATTCATTTTAATGTATTATCTCTAATATTACCATTGATTTTTAAAAGTAAATTATAAAATAATATCAATTATTTGGTAAACTAATTTATGTAATCTGTAATGTTTTTTTTATTAATATTTTATTCATTATTTATACAATGCTTTGTTCTGAATTTGTAATAATATGTATAATTTCTAGTCAATTGGTGATAAAAAAAAAACAACACATTTTTGCAAATTTAATTCACTTTATATCATTGTTTTAGCTTACTGTAATAAGACATTCTATCAAAAAAGTAATTTACGCCTACATATGTTGATCCACGAAAATATCAAACCATATGCATGTTCATACTGTGATCGGCAATTTACTCAAAAAGCCACAAGAGATATACACTTAACTAAACATACTGGTTGTTTTTTATACAATTTATCCAGCTTTTATTATTTACAATTTCTTTTTATAACAATTTATTTTATTATAGGTGACTATTTATATTTGTGTTACATTTGCAATAAGAAATATGCTACAAAAGGAAAATTAGACTTCCATATGAAGACTCATCAAGAAGCACAATATGAGTGTACATTGTGCAGTAAGCGATTTTCCACTCAACAGTATTTAAATAATCACATGAAAGTACATCCTGATCAGGTATGTGTACTGACTTGATGCAACACAATTGCAATATATGACAATATTGTTATCTAAAAATATTAAGAGAACGTTATATCTGCAAATGTTGTCTCTGTCATAAATAACTGATCATTTTTGTATGTCATTTAAGATCCAACCTTGTGAATTTTGATTAGATTATGACAGCTGGGGTTGGCAATCTTTTGAAATAGCAAAGCCAAAAGTTACAATTTACATAATTTACCAGTTTTTTAAAAAGCCACAAAAAATGTTTGTTTTAGTATTTTAATATTTGCATATAATTGAATTTTGATTTAAAATAAACAAATTTATTCACTAAATAATATTTATTCATGCGAAAACATACAAATATTTTTAGCACAAAACATATTCAAGTATTTTAGCAATAATAATAAATTATACAGTTATTGAATAATAGATAGTTATATGGTTACATCAATGAGAGCATTGGCTTTACATGCATTTGGAAAGTGGTAAACACTTTTAATTTTAGTTGATTACGATGGTCTGTACAGGTATTTCATCTTCTTAACCTGATAAAATAATTATTTTTGTGTATGGACTTGTAGAGTCGCAACTTAAGGTTGAAAGAGCCACAGATTGCCGACCCCTGGGTTATGATAATAATTAATAAGTAATGACTAATAAGATCTATAAAATTAAAGCTCAAATAGGGGCTTAATGATATGAACATGTTAATAGGTTGTGCCTAAACGTATTACAACTGTACAAAACAATTATTGAAAACTTTAATATATGTATTTTAAATCATATTTGTTTAGAATACAAGTGGATTTAACTGTGATGTATGTCAAACAGAGTTTAAGAAAAGAAGATCTTTGCTTGCACACAGAAAACAAGAACATCCATTTTGCATGTTTAAATGTCCAACTTTTGAATGTGATAAGGAATTTTCTACTATCCAGTTGTTAAATAGGCATATTAAACGATTACATGAAACAAAAGAAAGGTAAATCACTGTTTAAATATTGTCTTTAATCTGATGAATATGCTATTAAAAAATTTATATGGTAGAGGTGTGATTTGTTCAGAATGTGGAAAATCATTTGATTTTCCTAATTACTTACAAAAACATATTGTTCGAGTCCATGGGCCAAAACGTTTACCAAAATTTAAATGCCGACAGTGTCCCTTACGTTTTGACAATGATGTAATGTTACATGTACATATGCAATCACATCCAAAGGTATGAAAAATTTCTATGTAAAGAAATCTAAATTGATCTAAAACTGTAAACAAAATAATTTACGACATTTAATTTTACATAAGTTAATATTAGTGATGTTTTCAAAAAAAAAAATCAATTTTTTTAATTTTGTTTTTAGGATAATAAAAAAAAAGAAATCAAACGTGTAAGTTGTCCTCGAGATTCTTGTAATTTATCATTTTATAACCGTGTTAGTCTTCGATATCACATTGCTGAAAAACATGATAATATTTATCGGTAAATTTATTTATTTAATATAAATTAAAATGTATTATAATTATGTTAAATATGGTTATAAATTATTTTTAACCATGCTAATTTTCAAACTTTTTTTATTTTAAGGTATGAATGTGAAATATGTCAAAAAAAATTTGTTCGTAAAAATCACTATGAATTACACAAGGCTGTTCATTTGAAACCAAATTTTACTTGCAATATGTGTTTTAAGAGGTTTCGTAAAAAAAATCGTTTGGCTGCTCATTGGAAAAAGACCCATCAACAAGAGACATTTGATTTTGGCATGCTTTTTAGTGTAGATACAATACACAAATTAAATTTGTAATACAAAATTATATTTAATAAATTGTAATTTAATTATAGTAAAGGTGAACTATTTTAGAGTAATATGTGATATAAACTGATCAGGTTTACTCTTTTTCCTTTTAATCATGTTATGTTATAATTAGGGTTAGAATGTTTATGCACTAAAAAATAATTAAATGTGCATGAAAATTTTGAAAAATATGCATTAAAAAATAATTATATGTGGACAAAAAATGCAATAAATATATAGAGACAAATTTAATTATTAATAGAATAATTAGAATATAAATTAATTGGGTGTAATTTTATGTGCTCGTTATTTAATTATTGTCTATTACATTTTTAATTTTTTTTATTTATTATATAAAATAAAATAAAATAAAAGGGTATCGCTCTGCTGACTGCTGTATAGTAGAGATGAAGAGTACCTAGGTCACTATAATAATTGATTTGTTAAATTTGAATACAATGACAGGTATCATTGTAGGTATACGAAAAAATGATTCTGAATAGAGGTTATTTGTCAGTCTAGGATAATTAGTAGGATATATTATATTATTAGCTATATTTAAATTGTAATATATCGTTATTTTACAGGATTTTGTGAAAAAATTAAATTTTATACGCTTACAAAATGTTTTCAATTTTGACACTGGAGTTATTTTTAACAATTATTTGAAGGAAAAATTATGTAAAACCTTGTATTGGGTTAAAAACCTTAGGTTTAAATCACAAAAATGTTATGAATTTTCAACTTCAACATTTTTTGCAAATTTTAGCGATTTTTACATATTTTGTAAACATTTGAACTTTTAATGCATATAAACAAAAATTGTGACTAACGATTTTTAATTTTTTTTTTTACTACGATAAGTACAACTATAATAATAAACCTTGTATTAAATTTGAAAGATTTTTTTGGAAAGCCAAATTTTTTCATGGGTATTACAAGAAAAAAATTTAGAAAAATCGAAAATTTCAACTATTTGCAAATAGCTTAAAAAAAGTAAAAATATTTTAAAAATTTAACTGTAAATAGATAACGTGAATATAAATATCTGGTAAAAATGTCAAGTGTTAACAATGCAGTGGCGGCGCCAGGAATTTTATCTTAGGGGGGGGGGGGCATTGGTGGCTTTTGAAAATTTTGTAGGGCCAAAAAACTCCCAATCCGTGGTATTTTTCCTATTCATAGGCTCAGTAAAGGGTAGGGGGCTTACACACTATCTACCTATTGTAAAGACTGTTGCATATACTAAGTTTTCATTTTAATTGATAATAAATTATATAATCTGTTCTTTTAAAGAAATTTTTTCTCTTGTGGTTAGGCGGTCAAGGGGTGGCCAAGACAAATTTAATGGGGCCGTGGCACACCCAGTACCCCCCTGGCGCCACCACTGTTAATATGATTCCTTTTTGAGTTACAGCAAAATAAAAAAATGCGTTAAAATTCCCATTTTTCCGTTATTTTTTCCTAACCTAACTTTCCTTAACTTTAAAAATTGAAGATTTTATAAATTTTTTATTACAAAATAACAAATTATCACTTAAAATGTATATAAAAAAAATTGGTTATAATATTTATTTTTAATATTTTTTTACAGTTATAAGAACAATGTATGCAGAATTTTGTATTAAATTTTCAAATTTGTTGACTCAGCAAAAAGTCTTTTATGGATATTCATTGAAAAGCGAAAAATTGCTTACACATAATAAAAAGAGTCAAAATATTTTGAAAGTTTTATCTTGTATAGAAAATTATAGTACCTATCTATAAACATTTGGTAAAAATTTCAAGTATACACGGTAATTTATATTTAAATTGCAACGAAATATTAAATATCAAGTGAGGAAAAATAGCTATAGGTAGTTAATTTATTATAATATATTTTGAACTTCATAACACATAAAAAATAAATGTGACTTTCCTTGAATTTTTTTTTATTGAAGGTAGAAAAATGTATGAAAAATATTTTGTAGGTATTGAAATGACTAATCTTAGTTTTAAAAAGAAAACTACCTATTATATATTTCCTTCATAAAATAATTTAAAAATTGTTGTGATTTTTGTTTCAAAATTCTATCTATAAAGCTTAGGTACCTATATAAATATTCCAATTTTCTTAAATGTTCATTAGTACACCCTGAATTTGGAAGGATGCCGTATAGATAGTATAATGCAAGATTATTTATTTATTTAGCGATTATAGCCTTATATGCACCTACATTTGAAACATACGTGCAGGTATCTACGAAATGCAGCATACTATCTAATAGGTAATACACTAATACCAATCATGACATTATAATATCTTAATAAATTTAAACTGTTAATTTATTGAACATTTTTTTTTTACTATCGATTTCTAAAAAAAATTCGGTTTATATAATTATTAGTTATAGTTATGTTATTTAAAAATATACAAAATATACTGAAAATGCATTATAAGTAGATACAGCAATACGATGACAAAAAATGTATTTACAATTTTGATGTATTTTTTATTATTACCAATACTCTGTAGTATCATAATTTAGTATTTAGTAAGGTTTACAATATTTCTAATGAAGATCGAGGTTATAACAAGCTAGGGTTAACCTAACTGTCAACTAGTCATTCCCTCCACTATAAATAAATATCTCTGTTATAGGTATGCACTTTATATGTGGTCCAATAAATATGTAAGTACAGCCAACATTTATTTCGTGCTATTTAATACTCGTATACGTAAACGTAATATATACCTGTGTACGGTATACGCGTACAAGGGTTGCAATATTATATAACTATATAACTATATAAGTAATATATTAATTATTTACTATCGAACTCCCTTTCACTGACTATAGCTCTTTCTATCTCTGTATAAAACATAGGCAATATATAATATATCGACAACGACCGTCGTAAATCGTAATATATTTTATGGTATACTTACCTATAGGTATCCCGTGTTTGGCCGTTTCGATACAGGACATAAATATATATCTATATCTACGTTGTGGGTCTTCGTATACTTATATAACATAACTATAATATTATAGACGTATACTCCAGCTGTTCGGTCATATTTCTAAGTTTAAAATGTTTAAATATAATTTGTTCGAGTTATTCGTTCACTTAAAAAGGTACTAGGTATCTACCGTATATCTATATCAGTATTCAGTACCTTAATGTCCTTAAACCTTTATCTATACACTTACTAACCTATGTATATACATGCGAAATAATTAATTTTACATAAAATGCTCATTTTTTTTAGAAAACACTAACGTTTTAAAAGTATTTCTTGTACATAATTTTCAGTTATTATACAAAACCAAATTCTTTACAGCTTTCTATCGTTAAAATTTTTTTTATGTTTTTAATCTTTCATACGGTAGCATAGCCGCATAGGTACATCGTACATTTATAATTTTTATTCCCAAGTAGTATTTAATTCGGTGTATAGTTGTATCTTATGTATAGCTATATAGCCTATATGATATAGGTAAGTATTTGAAGTATAAATGATTGAAGTAGTGAACCAAAATTATAAGGGGTATCTCTACCACTCCCTTCTACATGTATATTTTAAATACTTATTAATTATTAGTCATAAATCTATTATTCCAAAACTCGATTTTTATTTATCAAAGTACTCCAAAAAATATTCTGCTTATTCTGCTTTGGAATAAGTAATTAAAAATGCATGTTGCCATTAAATATGTAAAACAATTAAAAATTGATGATAACAAATTATTTATAGACTTAATATATGATGTTACAAAATTATATTAAAAACTGTTGATAAAATAATAATATGTTAAATGGATCATCCGGTATAAATTCCAGAAACATTATATTTTTAAAATATTTATACGAATACTATTAACTATACTTGCTGTATATCTTAGGTTTTATACTAATTTTAGTTTGAATTGACCAAAAACTTTTGTAAGGTAATAATCGAGATTTGAAACTTTTATACAGTATTGATTATCCAAAATAATATTTGAAAAAAGTATTCTTATCGTGAACAAACATTGTTAGACACCTGCATATTAGACTTATACGTACCTCTATGCCAGACTAGTAAAATAAGCTATTCTTCTTTTGAAAGAATATTTCCAAGCACAGTATTGAGACGTAGTAAGTTAGTGCTATGAAACAGACTCGTTTGTATGGTTCGTGGTACTTTGTATTCGTCAAGTAGGAAATACTAGTATGCATCACTTAATTTAATATTTTAAATATTGAATTTGCAGAGTCGAACAATTTAATAATTTTTAATGATTTTTCAAGAAGTCTGGCCTTTTTAATAAAGCTTTATAATTGAACATTCGAATTTATTTTGGAAGTACTGAAGTATAATTTCGCCGGACTGGGTATATCTATGAAGTAGTGTCAATTCCATTTATAGATAGTTAGGTACCCATTCAAATTATTTTCTGATGAATATAATTTTAAAATAATCATATTTAGCCTAAACACTAAACAGGTATATTGGTTCGCAGAAAGGGATGTGGGTGTAGCAAAGCTGTAAATGACATGCCAAGGAAAAATATATTTACTGAAGTAAGTATGGAACTTTTTAAATAAAATTATATATAGGCATATATTATTCACTCTTTATAGAATATAGAATAGTCCTGTAAAAATATTGCAGAGCAATAGAGGAAAGAATTGAAAGGTACAATTCTTGGTAAAAAATGAATTAAAATCCATCAGTTGTTTCAAATTAAAATAAATATATTAATACAGACAATAAAAAGCTGGCATGACAATTATTAACAAGACAGCTAATAAGACTATAGTAGAAATTTTGAAGGATAGTCGTTAATATAAAGATTAAAAAAAAAACCACACACAAAGACTGAAAAATGGTTAATAAACTAAAAGAATAGGAAAGTTATCAATAAAAAATAAAAAAAGGAATATGATTAAAAGTATAATATATCTGATTACTTATTAATAGTTATTATATTTAACAATTTAACAATAAGAATAAATGGATTGATTCTTCTCAAATTAAAATTAAAAAATGTTTGACTCGTCGTGTAATTTTATTTGAAACAAAGGTTAAAGTTATAACTAACCCATAATCGTGTGAGACTATTGCATATTTTAATAATTGTTATTATTATTATTCTATACAATTTAAATATATTTCAATGCGTTTTGTAAATTTATTAAACTTATGAAAGAACGAAATTTAAGTTTAAATTTTATTAATGATAATGCTTTATTTTAAATATTTTAAAATCTTAATAATATTATGTTTTTTGCTGCGGGTTACGAAATGTTAATGCGATTTATATATACAGTGTTCTGAGTGTTCAAAAAGTTAACAGACGGATATACGTATAGACGATAAAGATCTACGTTTCTTAACTTTGAACTTGATACAATAGACTCGTTGTAGATATGTGTAAGTAAGTAGGTATAATAGTAATTAAATATAGGTACCTAGTGTTTATTATACATATATATATATATATTAACATACTTACGTACTGCATGATAAAATTATACAATATATGATTTTGTATACATTAATATATTATATTATTATAATTTATAAGTACTTACCTACTAGATGCATATTAAATTGAAAAATCACTTATTTTATCAAATAAGTTTATGGAATAAAAAGTTATGATTATTTTCCTATTCTATTATTACTATCTGTATATTTTAATAGTCTATTCCATGAGTGTTTTTAATCTAGAAATTAAATTGTTAATTTTCAGAATAGATTCGAACAAACATTGTTCTATTAATAAGAAATAGTACACGTATATATTACTTATTTAATTACAGTCAATGTAACTGTGTAAGACGACCAACAGAATTTCGATGAAGGTTGAAAAGGATAATATTATGTAGTTTATGAAGCCTATTATAGTGCATTGAAGGACCATTTTCAAAGATTTAAAATATAAAACTACGTAAGCCAGATGAGTATAATATTATAATAAATTAATCAATATCTCTGTTTAAATGTTGGTTTGAATAAGAACTATGGATGTACATTATACTATAAAACCTACACTCTTGATATGCATTATATACCTACCTATATAAGTTTATGTTGACATGATTAAAAAAAAATATATATAATATAATAATATATGCATTTATGAAATTCAGTAGATATTGATTTTTACTCTGAAACATATTCGGCTTAAGTACTCAGCTATAAAGTGTATGTAAACGTGATTTTTTTTTTTAAACAAGCGTAGACATTTTCATAATACGCAAAAAAAACCATTTCAATTTATTGAGAGAAAATAACTTTTATGTTAAAGGCATAAAACATTACATATACCTACAACATACATTTGAACATTTCTTTAAAACTATTTTAATAAAAATTTGTGTTAAAATAGTTCACAAAAAGCTTACCAAAATTGTACAAATATTCTCACTTTCGATAAAATTATAATTAGTAAAGTAATCCAAAAATTTTAATTCCGTAAACTATTCCAAAAATGTACTAAACATTGTAATGATAATTTTTCGTATCAGCTTAAATGATTACAAATTATAGAGTAATTTTATAAAGGTAGAAATACTTTGGTGAAAATACTCTTTATTTTATTAAAATATAAAGATAAACCTTGATATCGACAGGTATATATGACTCAGGTTTTAAATGTTAAGCCTCTCATCATAATACAATGATTATTTTCTAAATTCGAGGATTTTTTTTAAGATATTATTCCTACCTAATTTTAAATTTAACCAGGTATTAGTATTTAAATAATGAATAAAGCTTTGATATTATTTTATATTATAAACATATTAATTATTATACATTTTTCTATAAATTGATGTTATTTGATTAAAAATAATAAAAATAATTTTAATACATTAATTATACATTTATCTAAGGCTGCAAATTATATTTTTATTTTATTTTTGTTTTAAGGAAGAAAAATAGCAATATACATTTAGTTTTTCTCTTGCTACTTTTTCATTTTAATTTATGGCCATTACGAAATTGAATTGATCCAGTGGTGAAGGTTAGCTATCCTATCAGTTCTCATCCCTTGACAAAAAATAAATTGGGTACCTTCCTCAGATTAAATTAACGAAAAAACTATACATAAATAATGGACGAGTATAAATCGGAGTATATACATTATACAATGAGGTTTTTTTTTCCTATTGTACTAAATTTATAAATTTAATTTCAAATATTATCTAAAATATTTAAATTTATTTTTCGTGATTTTATAATTGTTGATTTGATAAGCATATAAGTTAATCAAATATTGTATTGAAGCGTAAAAATCATTTAAACAAATTACAAAAATCTAACAATCTAGTAAATATAATTTTTTACTTAAAAAATTTCAAGTCTATGATTATTCTTTTTTGATTTACAAAAAAAAAAAAAAAATGTATCGAATTATCCCAAACTATACTGATTAGTTTAAATTCAGTATTAGAAATCACCCTCAAAATTAAAAATTAAAATATATTTTCTGCTTTAAAACGCAATGAACATAAAAATAATGTGCATTACACTTACACTGGTATCTATTTAAGATTGAAAATATATACGCTATACATAAATGTAATAAATATACGTATAATTCATTAACCTATGTTATATTTTTCAAATTAATAGTTTTAACAAAACGAAAATATTATTTATAATATAATTATTAAAATATATTGTCGTGAGTTATAATAGTTTCTAATAGTAGAATTTTCAATATAGATGTATGCCAAACAAAAAAAATACTTGAAATATCATTAAATGTTATTTCTCAAAGTAAAATTTTATATGGTGGCTTATTCTTATGTGTATAAAAGGACAAGCCTTTTGTGTATACCATCACGTTTCAGATGACACTATTGAACTTTTTATGATTTTTTTTTTATTGAATTGTTCAAAATATTTCTCTGAGTTTTTCATTCCTTGCAATTTTGATAGGATGTACTATGGGAGAAAACATATATTTACGGAAAATACTATTATACCTCAAATATTTTCCAGTTCAATTCAAAAGGTTCAGTTACCAATAAAGTTCTATAGACATTAGCGCATTGCATAGAAAATATTTGGAAAACACCTAACATCGTACCGACTATCTCTCGTATGGACAATGTAAGTAATGTTTTTAGAGTACGAATAAGATTTGACCATTTAGAGATTTATACCCCACAAAATATAATTCTGAATGTGGTATATCAGGGGGTTTCGACTTGGTTATTTGTAAATGTAATACTACATTTAGAGTTAAAACTATAATATAATTAATATAATATAAACGCATGAATTGTTGGTATTGTCCAAATTTACATTACGCATGAGTGATTTTAAATTAAAATTTTTAAAATAGTACTACTTTGTCGTTTTATCCGTACTTGAGTGATACGTGTTAATCCTATGATCGTCTTTTCTCAACTTACCGTGCACTCTGGGAATGTAAAATGAATACGATACAACTCAGATGCAGTTTTTGATCGGAAACAGTTATTGGTTTTAAAATCAATCGTAAAATAAACACTTAGCAGCGGAACTTTTCTTGCACGCAGCGGCAGTGTTAAATAACATAATTTCATATTGCCTCTGGCCTCGGCAAGATTTGTTTCTCAGGCTCTACTAATGTTAGTCACTTGCACGCTAAAACATATATTATTATATATCTTGTATCTATATTATAATATTGTGTCCCTATATGCCGCATATAAATTATATAGTATAATGTTTATAGTCGTCTGTAGCAGTGTATTCGACACCAAGTTAACCCACAAATAAAAAAAAAAATGTATTATTTATTATAAACTATGTATATATAACCAATTCATGGGGAGGAAGTAGTGACGATCGAAGGATTTAAATGGCAATATATCTAGGTTCATAAAATTTCTACGGATAATGCGAACTATTTTTTAAAAAAACCGCGTACAAATTGATCCAAGAGTTGTTGAAACTATCTCTACCAACTCGGGCGGACGGAATGGATACATCAACATCCGTTTAAATATTATGTTATATTTGTAGATGTGAATCTATTCTCGCCGATTCTATATAACAATAAATATTAATGTATGAAATATCTCTGAAATGTAATTTAATGCAATATCTAATATACCAAATCATTTTTTTTAATCGTATTGTCGGGCACACCTAAACAATTTTAAGGAGATGATTTGCTGATTTCCTACTTACTAGTTACTCTTACTATATATACAGTAAGGAGAGTTACTCATTTCAAACACCCATTCCGTCCGGCTCTGATTCTATGACCAATATATTATGTTATTTGTTATATTAGGCGCGTAATACTGCTGCGCCTGATGCTTAATAATATACAATACATGCAATGCGAGTAATGTGCGTATTTATACATATTTACATCATATAATATTAGGTGTAGTAAATCGCATCGCGCTCGCAATTATTGTGATACTACCAGTGCCGGATTAAGACCGATCATAGCCCTAGGCAAATCATTTTTTTATAGCCCATTGTAAAAAAAAAAACAAAAAAATCAAAATTATAAAAATGTTTAGATTTATTTATTTTACAGCTTTTTTCTTGCTTTTTTAGAGCAGAAGTCATTTATTAAATCAGCTATGACAATTATCATGAACAGTATCAATTATTATCAAAACCAGCTGCACTGCTGCGGTGGATCGCACTTGTTCGAAAAATCAAAAAAACCATATTAATATTTAAGACATCCACCACGGACTTCCACAGTGCCACTATTAAAAAAAAAAAAATAGCCCCCCTCTGACGGCCACTTTTATCTAGCCTCAGGCACGCGCCTACTCTGCCTATACGTTGATCCGGCACTGGATACTACGGGCAGAGGCATGATGCCATCAATGCATATATTATATTATCATCATCAAACATTTCTAAAGACTGGTGTGCGCGAAAACTCAAAGCACAGAGCGTACCCACATACACACCCACGCACACAAGCACACGCTCAAACACACCCCCGCGAGCAAGCGCCGGCGGGGAGGTACAGGCGCAGGTGTATATGTGCGTGTATAACGGAGCGCTCGCGGTCGTCACCGGTAGCGCCACAGCAGCTCCTCTTGAGCGCGCTGGGCCGGGCGAACGTTTCGCGCGTTCCGCCCAGCGCTGCATATATATATGTATATATATGTACGTCGCGATGCGCGCAAACACGCGTTGGCGCATACGCATTCGTCCACGCGCGCGCACACGGACCGACGAGTGTGTTCATCAACTTCTTCGCGGAGGCGCGCAATCAACTCCATCACGTACACACACACACACACACACACACACACGTGTACATATATATATATATAAACGTATTCTGCCGGCAGAAGCAGCAGCAGCGGCCCACAATAACGTCCCGTCGATCACGCTCGCCGGTCGTCCACGCAATAATAAAATATATTACTCTGCCACCGCTGCGCGCGTGTGTGTGCGTGTGCTCATCGTCGCCGCCGCCGCCGCCACCACCGTTGTCGTCGTCGTCGTCGTCGTCGTCGCCGTCGCCGTCGTCGTCCGTCGTCGCGGTCGTCTCGCCGGACTTTACTCGCTCGACGTCATCCCACCATTACACATCATCATCCGTAACCACTACCGCCACACACAATCGTCTCCGCTGCCGCCGCCACCGCCAAAACAACCACCATCACTACCACCACCACCACCACCACTGTCACCTCCACCGCCACTTCCACACCGCAACCACCACCGTCGCCACTACCGCCACCACATTAGATCCTCCACTGCCGTGTAATAACCGTCATCACACCGCTGCCTGTACCTATCCTCTCGAGTACCCGTTGGATGGCTAGCGGCCGCCAAACGTAATATCATATAGTCGGCTTGACCGTAAATAATAATATTATTACACGTACATATAATATGCATAATATAGTGTTTATATCCGCACGACGTGCAGTCCTGCGCGACGTGATGGATAATATTGTGATGCATTTATTATGCGCGTATAATATTATGATTTCGCACCAATACACCTCTGTACGCCCGATTATACATTGTATTATATACCTATGTGCATGTACTTAGGTAACGGCAGCCGACATTCTTGTTCCCGCCAGACCACTGTAGAGGATAATACCTACTACGCGACCCATCCGGTTCCAGGTCGTTTATAGGATAAGACCGCTGCCACCATCTCCACCGCCACGTGAACCTCATCCACATCCATCGCCACCGACGCCGGAACCGCAATCACTCGGTAGATCAACTACTGCAGCATCACTTATAGCGTGCACGCAATCGGACGCTTACAAAACCAACAGTCAATCAAAGGTTAGTTAGGCATCATATATCTATTCAAATAGAACATATTTCAGTTTTCACACAAATCGTTTTTTTTTTTATATAATAGAGCAAAACCAAGCCATGATTAGGAGGTGTACTTATATAATATACCTAATACCTATCTTACGCGTATTCGTTAAAATAGCAATAAATGAAAATATTTACAAATTATTGATTATTTTATGGAGAACGAATTAAATAATTAAAATTAAACCAATAATAATGTATAATATTTTAATGAAAATGCTTTTCAAAAAGTATTGATCAAAATTATACGAGATGTAATTACCTGCTAAAATAATTAGAATTTTTTTCAACTTCTGAGGTTTATATTTTAATTACGTTAATAAAACTTTGTTGGTAATTATTGAATAGTAACGAGATTTCCGTTTTTTCGCGTGCAATACTATAAGATAACTGGGCATTGTGCAAATGTAAATATTGATACCTATCAAATTGTTTTGATATTAAGATTTGAGATGCACCTGCTTAATATCCAAGTATATTAAATCTCTTCAGATTAACTTGAATTTATCTGTAATTTTTCAGGTATAAATAACATATAAGCATTCTATATACGTATATAATATGTATAGATCATTTTTAGATACATATGGTTTGATATATTTTTATGTCGATTTACGGATATTATTATATTTTTCAGTCAAAATTTGCAAATCTTTATCTTTATATACGGGAATTAAAATTATTCATTATTAATAGTGGTTAGTAATCATCAGTTTTTTCTTATGCGCTATACGTTCAACTTATAATTGGATATTATAATATTATAAAGTAGTGTCCTTGCATATTGATCTTTTAATTTAATACGATTTTATATACTGCTGGTGAAAAGTTTAACATATATCTTATATATTATAATGCTTGTCAGTTATGATTCATTAATGATATTTTATTTTATAGTTTTTTCTCCAAAAATAATTTTCATGTTATTTATTATTATTGATGGGTAACTTTTAATTATTTTACTAAAACAAATATTATTATTATTTTATAAACCAAAACAATTTTATACACAAATAGCGAAATTTAGTATAAAGCACACACTTATACATATATAAGAATAGAAAATTATGTACTTATATATGAGTGAAAACATACTGAAATATGAAGAAATAACTCTTTATACAATGTAAAATATTTGTGAATCAGTTAGTTAATTTATTAAAAATATGCAATCTTCCATATCTTTAGTCCTGAATCCATAAGATTTCAATATAAGTATATTAAGTTTAAATAATCGTTTTTTAACTAAGAGCGAAAATGAACAAATTGTATAACTTTAAATAAAGAATTTAAATTATTGTCATCTCGAAAAACAATTAAAAGTTGTATTTCTCTACTTCGAGATAATTTTAACAAAATAACAATTGGATTTCATATCTCTTGTGTTTCGCGTAACTTTTATAGAATGTTATATTTAATTCATCATTATTTTAGCTATGTGTATTGTATAGACTATTTAAGTCACTTAAAGTAACAAATTCACAGCTGTTGCTACACGAATTTGTTATTAACGTCTAGACGAATAATTTTATT